>JAVTIF010000014.1:0-1480693 GCA_032158265.1 Bacidia rubella | reverse complement strand
CCCCCCCCCCCCCCCCCCCCCCCCCCCCCCCCCCCCCCCCCCCCCCCCCCCCCCCCCCCCCCCCCCCCCCCCCCCCCCCCCCCCCCCCCCCCCCCCCCCCCCCCCCCCCCCCCCCCCCCCCCCCCAGAAAGGGAAACGTTTTGTAGACGTTGGTCCTGAACAACGGGAACTTACCGATCTTGAAAGTCTTCCCATCGACGTGCACATTCTGGTCGAATCCCCCTTCGGGAACCCCTTCGGGTGTCGCACCATGGAAGATTACATGTGCGTCCGGGAGCTGAGAATGCTTGAAGGTGGGCTTCTTGGCGGTGGTGTCGAGGGAAAGGACCAGCTCGAGCGGCTCTGGTGTTGGGGCTGTTAGAGACGGGGTTGTGAGGAAGGTGGAGAGGACTGCGGCGAGGATGGTGAGCTTCATTTTCTTTTGATGAACTTGACAAGATGTCTTTTATGCTCTTGTTTTGAACAAACGATAGATGTGCCTGAGGACTTTGCTTTGTTAAGTTTGGGTTGGATCAGTATTGAGAAGACGGGAGTTGAAGCATGAATTGAGTGGAGGAAGGATAACTTATAACTCCAGCCGTGGCTCGGATCATGTTGGTATCGGAAGGGGTACTCTAATTATCTCGGTCATGTTCGGATGCACCTTGCTTCTGTGGCTTTTGTGGATACGAATGACATTGCTCGAATACAAAATATGGCTCATGGTGCAGCGCCTCCCAGGTCTGGCCGGACGGTCTGACCATCAACATGGATGAAAGAGGCGCGTCGGTTCAGAAATTACGTACGACTGCGCACGAGGCTGCATATCTCATAGGCTGGCAAGATTCCACGCAGCTGGCCCGAGAAGCGCCGGAGAGGTTGCGGATAGGGGAGAGTGCGGAGAGAGGGTTTGCTGCATGCTCTGTATGCTTGTCTCAGTCTCAAATGGCTTGATCACGTCTGAGCTAAGTCGCAGGGCGATACATGTGGCTAGCTGAATAATCGTTATTGGCCAACGAAATCTGCATCAGTAAAGCCACAGAACGCGGGGCCGAGATCGACTTCCGCATTCGCTCACTTATTCATGACTTCCCTGTCGCCTCATTCATCTCTATTGGTAGACACGTCCTAAGCGTGTCGCAATGAGCCACCAATGGTTAGAACGTACACGCTCCTCCACGGCAGTCTCCGCCGTCGTAAGGGAGACAGACGCCACACATGAAAGGTGGAGCAGATCGAGATTCACTATGGGTTACCTCCTTACCACCATCAACCGGATAGCAAGTGATGCGTACGGTTCTTATGTTGTCTTCAGATAAGGCTACATTGGTGGTAGCGAGATTTCTGATGACTTAGCATGTTGTTCCAGATCGTTTCTCTTGCTATTGAAGACAGTTTAGCGTATTAGAGATGACCGAACATCTACGGTGCATTTTTCAGCCTCGTCTTACCCACGAAAACATCGGCAAATCCAACACCCTAAGCTCCCGAAGACGCCCCGCAGAGTCTGGACTCCCCAACAAGACGTCGAGGAGGAAGGGCATCTCATCACGGATTCTGCGGGCATCTTGGATGTCGGCAAGAGCAGACTCTGCTCGTTTCTAGAGGTAGGAAACTAGACAACACTGCAAATCGTCACCGCGGGTTAGCGGGTTAGCTGGTTAGCTACACTGCGCGGGTGATGATTTAGAGCGTGAGCATTGTGTGCGGGCTGCACAATGTTAAAACGCCGGGCAAGACCGACAGCTGTTCGGGCTCGAACGATCAAGAATCAAGCTTCCCAGCCAGCGGGTTGGCATGAGTTGTCCTTTTCCAGCTGAAGACCAGGTCGATGGTCAGAGCGAAGTGCTTGTCGGATGTATGTGACACCTTATCTCTATCATTTTGGTGTGGTTGAGAAGCTGAGTCGCTTGTCTGTAAGAGATGGGGAAGGAGCTGCAGAATCAAACAAGGTGTTGCTGGCAAATTTAGTACCAAGTCTTTGAGAAGACTGGCTGCTCCATATTCAGAAATCGCCTGTTTGTCAGTCCAAGATGGAATGGACGAGTGACACTGCTTTGGCATATGAGACGAGAGAAGTGGGATGGCGGCTCTTGCACGATGTCATACCTTTCAACACACGGTCCATTCCTTCCATCTTCTAGGCCATCATCAATGAAGACAGAATCGCAATTGGACTGTGATGTTATCAACATCACAAATTGACTCGGGTGCACAGAGTTTCTCGCCAGTGTGGCCCATGAGGAATCATGACAGACAGAATACAGCAGTACATGCGCCTTGAGATCTCGCCTCTGGGACCTAGCGTCTACCGACACTGATGAAAAGCTGCCGCTCACCTTGCCATATCAATGACCGTCACGCGGTGAGAATGGGCCAGATCGTAAGAGGAGTATTCAGGCTGATTTTTGATGACTAGAATCACGTAGGTGATGAGCTCCCCTTGGAACTTCATTCGGGCTACGAAGATCTTCCTCCAAGCGCAAGCTGAGTATGTGCGCTCCGTACAAGACACAATACGATAGATATCGTAGATGGCATATGAGTGGATGCAGATCACGACCGAAGCTAACCTGACTTTCCTGCCAAGCCTGCCAAGGGTCCCGGGACGCGGAACCTGTCCGCTTACTTGAGCCGCTAGCTCTTTCGAGCTCCTTCAGTTTTGTCCTGACCCTACCTCTTTCAGCCTTGTCTGGCTGTTTCACACATGTTCGCCCGAAACACAAGTTATCGCCAAGATGAATCCTACACCAGACATAAACACTAGAGGTCCGTAAGTTGGGTCGATATTGAGCTCTAATAATAGTTCCTTGGGGGCGATCGTATGAGCGTGGACAGCATCTGGCAACGGTACTCCTACACCGCTGGCTACTACAATGTACATCTGGTACTCTGGTGGGCTTTTGAGCCGTGTCTGCAATCACAGTATCGATTTGTAAAACATTGTGGTCAATCGACAGTTTTCGCAGCCTGAGCTCAAACAAGGCTGACCAATCACAAGACGCTGCTTGGCAGTGAGACGACAGGGATCCTTTAGGATTTTCCTTTTGGCGCTGAGGGCACAGCCTGGTGCATTAACTATTTGCAAGGTCCTCTAGTTCCTCGCTTAGCTGCAACAGCAGCGCCGGACCCCACGTGGTTTCGGCTCTCCCCACATCCACGCACAGTGGTGGTGGGATAGATGAGCATCAATTGGATACCGTTGACAAGTTCGTTCCATAGCCATGGGTCTATGCATGCAGTCTGCTGAGCCTCCGTTGGATTAGGTTCACTGCCTACTCCCGAGCAGGACGAGAACCTGACAATTGATATGGTTCCTCCTTTGGTGAAGCTAGCAGACACTGTCTTCCGCCTTGGCAATGACCCCAAACATGCAGGGGGGCCTGCACTTCATTGTGCTGGCGAGCTTTGTGCAAAACCATTGTTTTAGGCCTCGAATAGATTGGACATCAAAACCGGAGAACATGCGCAGCCTGTGCACAGACACCCCACCACCAGTACTGTGCCGCTAGCCTTGCCATGTCGCGTCGACACGATGCCGAATGCATACACGTTCCGTCTCGTGCTGCACAGTCCAACCAATTGAACTGAGTGGGCAGTGTTACTGTTGCATCGGATTAATGAACGGCAGAAACACAGCGCTTTGGAAGACATTATCGGCGTCGAGGAGGCTATATTCTCCTGATACATTGCTACCGCAACCTGATACTCGAAGGATGACTATAAGTCCATCTTTGAGAACGTGAGCGATGCAGCAGCTTCGTGGTTTTGCTGTCCTTGTTCGAAAAGTTGCCCTCATCACCAGCATTTGTGTTTTTTCTGACATTGACACTGAGTGGTCGCTATCACGATGCATTTCAAGCTTCTACAAGGACTATGTGTGGTCTCTGTGATTGTCAGTCATCCTTTCCTCGTGGCAGCAAATCCTGCCGCCTTCAGTGTCGAGCGCCGTTCCACTACTGGCGATCCCCCATATGAAAGCCCAAATCGAAAGATGGTCGCGGCCAGGTCCGCTTCTGCTTTGCAGTCTCGTGGCGATGGTCTCAGTGACTTCTTGAAATTTGAGCACGTTCTGCCTTTCATCGACGGTATGTCCCTTCTCCCTCTGCGTGGCTGGCGCTCACCCCGTTCATAGATACCGTACCGAGTGCGCAAAATCAGGCGGACTTGTCTGGATCTCACTCTCCTTTCGCTGCTCATGTCCAACTGAAGTCAAGCCTACCAACATTGCTGCTTGAAGAACACGAGGGTGTTCTTGAAAGCATTGTCTGCTCTGGGCCAATCATTCAATTGGGTTTCTACGACTCTGCTGTCTCATCTGTTGCATGGAGACAGACTCAGCAGTACCCTGCTTTTCTGGTCATTACATCCCACTCTGGCTGCAACGCTGATGGTGAACGTCATCCGTACCTGTGAGTTGTAGGCATTTTCCTGGTTTGAGCATAGCATGGCTGACTTATGCAGTGTCCAAAATGTCCAGAAAGAGAAGCGCTTCCTTGTGCTGTCGGTCGTTTCTACCTCGTTCAAACAATCTTTCCATTCAATCGACGTTCGTTTTGGAAGCAAACATGAAGCAGTGCCACTCCAGCGACACGACCAGCTCAAGAAACGGCAGGTTGCTTCAGCTACTCCAGCTCCGAGCTCAGAACCCCCTGTCACATCATTTCCACCTGCGCCTTCATCTACACCTACGGCTACTGTCATTGCTGGCGCAAGCATCACCACTGCCTGGAAGGGTACGACCATACTGCCGCCATCCTTTCCAGGTGCTGACCTTTTTGTTCCGGATCTACCCCTCGGCCTGACCGTACAATGCAAGGATTGCTCGTTGCAAGGCAGTATTGACCTATCTGACGGAATCATCGGTGCGACCCAACCCGAAGCATCAGAAGATGAAGACTTCCTCGATGTGGTCGCTGGCAACATTGACGAAATTGTCGACTTCTATCAAAACGGATACGTCGAGCTCAAAGTGAACGACTTCTTCGCACACATTGAACTTGAAAGCACGGTGAAACCCTCTGCCGAACTCACGACTTGGGTCGCTCCCTTCCCCGACATCGGCATACCAGGCTGGGTCATCCCCAAGATTGCGGAAGTGGGACCCATCCTCCGGCCGCTTATCACTTTCGGAGTAGAACTTGCCACAGAACTCAAGTTCACCTACGGCTTCGACCTAACCATCCCCAATAACTCCACAATCCACATCGACATCAATCATCCAATCGACAACTCGTCGGTTACTGGCTTCCAGAACACCAACTTCACAGCCCTCCCGTTCCAATCTGAAGTCGACTCCCTGAATCTCACTGTATCCGCAGCATTCAACCCACAAATCCTCCTCACAATCAACGTCTTCGACGACAGTGCCTCCATAGCCGCCGGCGCATTCCTCGATCTGCCTAAACTCTCTGCCAAAATTGCACAGGTGAGCGACGTAGATGACGACTGCAACCCTACCAACGCCAGCACTTCCAACGACGATAAGGATGATACAATGCTCACAAATATCATACCTTCCGTGAACTTTGGCGTTGGTGTACTAGTTGAGGCGGAACTGGACGTTGAGGTCTATGAGACACATGGCGGAGCATCGACAACTTTCGCAAGTACAGGATACCCTCTGCCCACGGCTTGTATGAGCTTTGATGGGAAGAGGAAGACGTATGGTGCTGCTAATGCTGAGACTACTGGGGCGGGTGAGAAGAATGCCGCTGCTAATGGGAAAGGAGGGAATGGCGCCGTGGTTGCGTTGGCGATGATTGTCGCGTGGGCAGTGTGGGGAATGTAAAAGCTGGAACTTAGTGACTGTTTAAGTCTCCAAGACTTCGTTTTCTTTTCAGCCTGCTGTATGATTGCAAGAGCGAGTTTTGTATATTATCCGTCGGTTTATGACGAGCGATTTCCGGCTGCCTCAACCTTGGGACAGCAAACACCCTGGCTTCTTCACGCAAGCTGCAGATATCTCTGAAGCCGTTCTGATTGACCTGATTTGACCCGACTCACCTTAACATCTATTCTTTACGTCTTGCAAGCGTTTGCGCCAGTCCTAATGACTTCTCTACAGCATTTTTCGCTGGAAAGCGGGCAGGAAAATGTGTCAATTTTAGAAATTGTGGTATCCTAATTTCCCTGTCTCCACTAGCCGAGCATCTGCCATTTTCTAGTTTATTCTAAATTTCCTCTCTTTATCTATAAAACGCAAATATATAACCTTCTCAACGAGCTATCTGACAGAAGGTGGTAGGTCGCGAGAGATCATTCTGCGCTTAAGCCACTGTCACCCGTCCATTATCCTTAATAGATCCAGAAAATTGGACCATTCAGGAACATCGAGGCTTTTTAAATTTCGTCCTTCTGTGCAGTAGGCAATATCGATTGTCTGAGCAGAGCGCCACGCCTCAACTATCGCATGGAGTTTCGCTACAAACCTATACCGTTCCCGAACCCTCAATGATCCAGCAACCACAGCAGATCTCGGAACCCATATAAGGCATCCTAGTCATCTTGCCTACGGTGTTTTGACATCTAAGGCCCTCGCTAAACGTATTCATGGCACTTGACAATGCGAGAAAGGCTCTTGCAAGCCAAATGCGTGAGTTGACAAATGTGCCACGCCCGACAAGCTTTCGAACTCACTACAAGCCATTACTGAGTCAAAACTATACCGAAGCGATCTGCCGCAAATTCTTACAAAGGCTCTGACCACATTCCTACACTTGCCTCTACACAACTATTATTGTCCCGGGCCTATCATCTCTACTACACAACAAGACCAATCACACCCACAACCACGATGGTCAGTGCTACTCGTCTCCTTAACTACAAGCTCCGAAGGGCCTTCGTCAAATCTTTGCCCTTCTGGGTGCCCTTTCTCTCTGGACGAGCCATGCCCTTCTGGACGGCTGTAGGCCAGCTGTATGTGATCTCCCGGTATCGTCCACAGCGCATCCCACAATCTCAACCTACAGCTTCACGTATTGAGCCTGCGGTCGAGCGACACTTTGAGACGGTTGAGGATTACGAGAGATGGACAAAGATGGTAGAGATGCAACATTTCAACACAATCGAGGCATAGGAGCGGTGGACTGATATCGAATGGTAGATGAGAACACTGAGGTGGGCGATATGTTCTGAGTCGTTCGAAAGCTTAGAAGATGATGCTTCGTGACAATTGGAAAAGGCGCCAGCCTCACAGCCTTCCGTGGGAGTCAAATTCAGACTTTGAGATGACAGCTTCTTCGTCGATTCTGAGCTTCAAATCCTCCTCCTGTTTCTCTTGGCCAAAAGCACTCAGCACAACTCTCGACCAGTCATCAACCAGTCTTTGCAAGACCGTCATGGTCAGCGCTGCACGCCGCATAAGCTACTATCTCCAGAAAGGGATAATCAAGACAATCTGTTATGTTGCCCCGGCCTTTAGTCTGAGGAATACGGTAATCTGGACGATAGCAATGGTCAATTACAGAATTGCATCGGCACCCAGCATTTCAAAAAATGGAAGTGAAGAGACAAAGGACTCGCAGACGCCATCACGAGAAAGGACATCACTATCGGCGTATGATCACCACTTTGACACAATTGAGCAGTACGAATCCTGGAAGGCAACGGAGGAGCGCGATTAATTTGATATTGCAACTCAACAGAAGATATTCCAGACTCTTCAGAAAATAGAAACACCGTTACACCATTGTATCAGTATTAATACCACTAACACATCTTCGTTGTCTAACATTTGTCGCTTCTCTGTTCGCAAAGGACAGCAATATTGGTGATAGGACTTGACAGTCTTGGCAGCAATCGAGCTAGCGTTGAGTACGTCACGGCGGGTCGTGAGAAACGCCGACTTTTATACATCTTATCTTCAATCCCTCCATCTTAAATGCCAACCATGTTCGCTAGACAACTCTTCAGATCCGCTCAGCCCATTAGACAGGTATACATACAATTCAAGCATTGTCGCGCCAGCCTTGAAGTACTGTAGGGCTAATTTTACAATAGTCAATTCGACGGTATGCATCTGAAACGCCTACCAACACCAAACCGAACTCGACCATCTTTGCTGCCTCATGCGCAGGTGTAGCTGGTGCAGGATACCTAGCCTACAAGCAGTTTGCGCCAGCACAAAAGGCGGAAGCTCAACCTGAACCCTCTCCAGCCGGAGAAGCAAAGGCTTTTAAAGGTGGTGACCAGGGCTTCATATCACTGAAGCTTGACTCCGTTGAGAACGTCAACCACAACACCAAAAGATTCAAATTTTCGTTACCCGACGCGAACGATGTCAGTGGGTTACAGATCGCGTCTGCTCTGATTACGAAATACAAGGGTCCGGATGATGAAAAACCTACAATACGGCCTTACACGCCCGTCAGTGGTGAGGACGCAAAAGGGTATCTTGAGTTCGTGATCAAGAAGTATGATGGTGGTCCAATGAGCACGCATCTACACAATATGGTGCCGGGGCAGAGACTGGACATGAAGGGGCCAATTCCGAAGTATCCATGGGAGCCCAACAAGCATCCCAGCATAGCCATGATTGCTGGTGGGACAGGAATTACTCCGTGAGTCCTCCACGGTTCAAGGCATCCAATGCCGATGACACTGACTCTTGACATAGCATGTACCAAGTCGCCCGAGGCATCTTCGCCAATCCAGAAGACAAGACGAAAGTCACGCTTATCTTCGGCAACCTGGTACGTCCCTCTATCGACCATATTTACTGAGCTTGGTATTTGCTAACGACAGTGTCAAGACGGAAGAAGACATTCTACTCAAGCCTGAGTTGGAGGAGCTCGAGAACACATACCCTAATCGCTTCAGAGCATTCTACCTGATCGACAAGCCCCCAGCAGGTTGGCGACAAGGTAGCGGTCACGTCACAAAAGAGCTACTGAAGACGGTGCTACCATTCGAACCCAAGGACAAAGACGGAAAGATCTTCGTTTGTGGGCCCCCAGGAATGTATAAGGCCGTCAGTGGGATGAAAGAGAGTCCGCAAAAGCAGGGCGAGCTGACGGGCATGCTCAAGGAGATGGGCTATACGGAGGATCAGGTGTACAAATTCTAAAAGGTTTAGGACAGAGAAAGTAGGCTCGTGCAACACTTCGGAATGAGTGGCACGACACGGATAGCATTTTCAAACGGCATTCAAAGAGATAGACTAGATATATCGTGGATCTGACGCTCTGTGCCTGTCTACTACAGAAAAATATGTTACCGACTGTCTATTGGTGTTGCATTGACTCGAATAATAGCCTGTCTAGGCGTCGCCGCGTACCGACATTCAAGATCACCATTTCCTGACGCCGGTCTGACTGCTGACCTGCATGCCGACTGTTGATTTCTAAGCCGTCGGACATAACGGTCATAACAGCGCGATGACATCGTGAGTCCAGTCTCCAATTCGCTCGAATCTCACATCTCTTTCTTTCATTGATGATTCGTGGTCACTGAATTTCTGTAGAAGATGATGATCAAAACGTCTTTGTCCCGCCGTGGGACGGAGCTGGCCGCCGCCGGTGGTATGGCTGATCTTTTCAAAGCCATCCTTGGCGACCAGTACGACCCAGACACCAATCCAGACGGGTTTGTAAACATAGGTACGGCTGAAAATGTATGCTTGACGGATGAACAGATTGGGTGAGATTACATGATGTTAATGATCCTTCCAGTATGTCATGCTAGACGAATGCGCCAAATTCGCCAATGAAAACGTTCGTTTTGTATCTCTAATTATCGACTACTACCAAATTGACCTTACTAGCTCCACTTGAGCGGTCATGAATTCAGCTACGGTGACGGGCCATGGGGCAGCCCGCGACTTCTCAAAGCCATGACGAAGCACATCAATCGTCATTTCAAGCCGCACAAGCCACTCCAAACCGAGAACATCACTTTCGCGAACGGCGTAACCTCGATATGCGAAATGCTTGGCTACAGCATCTTCGATCCAGGGGAACGTGTATTGCTCTCCCGACCAATTTATCAAGCATTCAAAATGGACTTCGGGACAAAAGCAACGTAAGGCCCTCACCCGCCCTCTGCTTACCATCAAATACCTATGCCAACAAAATCAGGGTTGAATGCGAATACGTTTCCCTCGGCGAGGTCGATCAATTCTCACTTGGAGCCGTGCGATGTTATGAGCAAGCAATCAATGAGGCAGCATCAGAAGGCAAACGTATCCGCGCCATGATCCTTTGCCATCCACATAATCCACTTGGGCGCTGCTACACCGTCGAGGCACTGATAGGCTTCATGAAGCTTTGCCAGAAATACGGCATTCACCTCATCGTTGACGAGATTTACGCTTTGTCCGTCTACGACGTCCCAGACCCTCATGCTGTACCTTTCACCTCCATCCTTTCCCTTGACACGGGGAAGTATATCGACAAGAACTATCTGCACCACCTCTACGGTTTCAGTAAAGACATGGCAGCCGGCGGACTACGGCTTGGCTGTATCCATACAAGAAATGAGGAGCTGATGAGCGCGTTGAAAGCGATTAGCCAATTCCATTGGGCCGGCGGCGCGAGTGAGCGGATCGGGACGATGATGCTTGAAGACGAGAAATGGATGGATGGGTTTCTCGAACTGAGTAGAAGTAGGCTGCAGGAACGAAATGTGATTGTGAGGGAGCTCTTAGATCAGCATGGAATAGGCTATCAAAAAGGAGCTAACGCGGGTCTTTTCTTGTGGATCGATCTAAGGAAATGGTGTATCAAGCCAAAGAAAGCGGACGATGGAGGCCAGGGGCAGGAAGATGATATCTGGGCGGGGGAAGATGCGCTTACTAAACGACTGGTTGCAAACAAGGTCTATGTGACGAATGGGAAGCTGATGTCGGCGGAAGAGCCGGGGTGGTATCGGCTGATCTTCTCGCAGAACAAGAAGACTGTTGAAGAGGGTGTCAAGAGGTACGTCTTTCACTCTAAATGACGTTTACGTGCCTGTCTCTTCGTCGTCATGTCCTTGAGAGACCACATGAGAAACGTTGATCATAGATGCTGACGCTGTTATAGGATTGTAGGAGTCCTGAAAGGCAAGGACATTTGACTGTGGCAGTAACTAGATCCTGTTCACCAGCATACAACTTCCGTGTCAGGACGACCCTCTCGGCTGAATAAAGCATTCCAGGTCGGCTCATTATCTCTGGGTCACAAGAATGTTCTTCGCTGAACGGCTGCTTCGAGTAGAAAGTGATAAGTGTTGTTCACATGGACTACCCTACTTCTTCCATGCGACTACAACGTCTCTATTGATGCGATTACACAGCACTCCAATTCACCATTTCCTGACTCACATGACTGATGTGGTACACCCGAAAGAATGCGATTGGCTAAGTATTCACATATCCCTCCCTTCACCAGTTAAACATTCTCACTATACCTGCCGTTTCCTCAGCCGTGGAACCGGATTGCCGCAATCTTCACCACTAACAATCACCACTTCCCTTCCACAAGACCCACTCATCCTGGCAACTGAATACGAGATCCACTAACTTCACATCGACTATTGTCTCATAATTGAGCAAGTTAGCAAATTCACACACTGGCTTGGCGCGCCCTGAGGGGTATATAAACACAGCGCTCTCCCTCTTCCTTCCTCTTTTCCTTTTCCTCCTCTAAGCTTGTGCGCCCTTAGTGGCTGCGCCTTTTGTGGCTCCAAGATTTCTTATATAAATATATATACTCGCGGTGGCGTCGATAGGAAGGTTGAGGTCCTTTGAGCATTTGTCAGAATACCACAAGGTGTCTTGCTCTGTTCTTGGTCACCGTGGCTGTGGAAAGACTGCTAAGGTCTCGTGCGTCGGCTCGTTCTCGTCTCGATATCAGAAAGTCACTAATTCTCGGCAGGGCTCAAAAAGCGCTAGGATTATGCTAGGACCTCTGTGGTCACCTCTCGACCGTACGAACTTTCATCTGCGTTCTGCAAGTCCACAACCGTCACGACTGCCGCCATGTATACCGCCACCACAGATGCCAATCGAAATGCGCTCATGATTTACAAAAAGTATAAAAAGTCAGTGCTGAAAGACGATGAACACCCAGATGCGGACTTCCTTCGCGGAATCAAGATCCGGTTGACTCCAAAGATACCAAAAGACCGCAGGATATCCACGAAGAACAGTTGCCTCCTTAGAAGCGAACAGAGTGCTCAGCTACCAGGACCACTGGATATCGCACCATCTACTGCTGCTTCATTATCCTCTAGCAACTAATCATCATGTCTCCTTCCCCAACCAAAAACAGTCATACTACCAAGAACGACAATGACGGCTTATGGACTCTTGATAACAATCACCTGGCCAAGTTCAACGTTCCAATGCCCCCCACTTATGTGCAACCTCCAGCACTATGGACCCTGCACTACAAGGTCCTCTATTACCACGTGGCAAACCCTCCTACGCAACCTATGAGTCCATAGGAGAACATCGGTGCCCACCGTGCAACGAGAGTGATAAGTCCTGCCTTAACGTCATACGACCCAATCGACTCGAAATGAAACAGAAGATGATCTGTCTCGCACGTTTTTGGGCAACGCTCCCCGCATTGGGAGACCTTGATGACAACCAGGACTGGTCTGTCCTCCTCTCAAATGATTGTGCACTTACATCAGCGGGGCCTAGTGAGGATTAAAATGCAAAGATAGTCTCACACCTTGTTGTAAATAGCGGTGCATTTGTTATCTCTAACGACCGATATCTATCAGCCCAGTTTTGGCAGCGCCTGAGCCCGATGGGGCTGGTAATACTACTACAGCCTCACCCTCCTGCCTCCGAACTAGTCAAATGGCTGCTGGATCTGCTCCTCGATATGCCTCTCTTTGACCCTCATCGCCCATTCTCCACCCACATGACCATGCCCAATCCTTACTTCATTCATGATTATGAGGGAGGGTATCAGGAGGTGCCGGCGCTAGTATCGGTCAAGGATTACGAAAGAAATCAGTGGCTTGTGGACCCACGCCCAACTCGTGTGCAGATCACGAAGGCAGCTCGGGAGAAGTATGTCAAACGCCAGCAGCAGGGCAAATCGCAATGGCTACTGAAAACCGATCAGGAAGAGCATGCCTGTAGTCCCATTCAGGTATGGAGGATCATGCATCAGCGACGCAAGCCAAAAGAAGCAGTGCCGGATCCACCAAGTGTATCCAGTGTGTCCATGAGGTCAGAAGCGCCACCAGAACCTTATTTCGGTCATCACGAAGACGATGATAACGAGTCGTTGTACAGTCGAGATACCCCAGACCGATCACAACAAGGGTCATCGTTGAACTCAGAGATATACCGGCGAGGTCCGAGACCGCTTGTATCGTCCGTCGTCAAGCAAGAGACAACCGATGACCATGGAGCGGAACCCTCAAGTCTTATGGAGACCATTCGCGACAACCTATAAGGCCAAAGCCCTCTCACTGCAGACACACCAGAGCAGGTAGCTTCTAGATTGACCCAGCTACCTTTAGACCGCCCCACTAGTGCCCACCACCTGAGTCCTGATCTAACTCGCATCACCCGCTTCCAGATACTGCCTAGCCTCAAGTCCGTGATGCTGCAAGGCTTCCAATCACCCCATTAGCTGACTGTTCAGTCGGTAGTCAACGCGACTACGATATCAGTCATCGTGGTTACAGATCTCTTTACTTTAGAGGCAGCTCCAACCAACAGATGGTACCCCCAAAGCCTGATGACCGCGGAGTCGCGCGCCCTACCGACCTTGAATTAGCGATTATGCCGCTCATTTCTTACTGGCCAGACCCGTTAGAGCGGCCCTCCTTGCCCCAAGGTATACTCTTCGATGACTGGTGGATCCACAAGCTCCTCACAACACCAGCGGCTAAGGAGTGGTCCAATCGTTGCAAATCTAGTATCACGACAAAAGGTACTTTACCCAAAACCCATATCGTGATACCAATTGGATGGGCTGCTAAAGGCTTCGCGCCTGATGGTAAGTGGCACTATATGTGCTACGCTGGGTTCCAATTCTGTGGTGATGAAGGCATCCAAAACTCTATTCCAATCAAAGTAACTCCAACCACTGATGGATGGGAATTTGGAACAGAGGCCGTACACCAGCATGACGATTTGCCGACCTCTTACATGCTATTGGGCCAACCTCCCTGGCTTCCTCCAAAATCCATGCCTACAGCTCGCGACGTAGCACAGCTCAGACTACCCCAGCCACGGAAGAAACGGGGTTCTCGTGAAAAGCTGCAAACCACGCCACAGGTTGCTAGCCTAGCAGCTCCAGTCACACCAACTAGCTACCCTTCCGCCCACGCGCCACCGTCCTATTCATACGCTGCTGTTCCTAATACCTGGGATGTCCGCAACCGGCCTTTTACTCCCGCGCTCCCCTCCTTACCGCAGGTCGGAACATATAATTCCTTCAAGGCTGACGCAGCGAGGCCTTATCAGAGCACCACTGCGCTAGCGCATACAAGCGATTCAGGTTCGACAACGACGTTGCCACATCAGCCAGCGGATGGTAGCTCACCAATCACCCTAGGCGGCCAAGGCCGGCCCACACCTCAAGTTCATACCGCAAGACTACCTTCCACGATCCTCTAGCCGCCAGACGATACGTTCTACCCCACACAGCCAACCTGAGTCGTCAGGAAGCCAGCCAGTCCGTGGAATGTCGCAGTACATGCAGCTTAGCTCACCAACACCTTCACATGGAGAGCGGGAGAGACATCCATCTCAGCTGCACCAGCGTCCACCATCTTACATTGCCCAGTATGATGCTTCAGACACCAGCACTACCGCCTCGCCTACTCTTAGTGCGCGTCATACTCCCAAGTCGATCTCTAGTGCATTTACTGACCTCCCGCGTGAGAAACTCGTCGATGTCGCAGAGTCTGGAACCAAGAAAGTGGCGCTCTTAGGACAGGCGCTTGAAAGAAAGAGTGCTGCTCTAGTAGCTGAAAAGAGCATTGTCGCCGTTGAAGAATCGGTATTTGCACGCGTATATCAACCATGGGCTGTTGGATATGCACAGCTGCTGGGCGATGACGATCACGTTGCCTCTTGTTCTGCACTGAACGATAGAGATGAAACCAAGGTCAGCATCTATAGAGTAAATGTTAGATCAAAGCTGGAGGGGACCAATAAGAAGTTTGAGGCAATGGCGGATGGTTTCATGGCCATCTGTCACGATAGTATTATTCAGATCTTTTGGGGACGAATCGAAAGAGTCCAGAAGGTCTACATATTAGCATTACTTCCTGACGGTGCCTATTTCCTGTATGAAAGAGCGTTATCTTTCGACTAAGGTGCCATTTAAGCATGAAGTAGGGCTCGCTGTTCCTGCTAGCGACCAAGGATGGGCATCTCTAAGGGGTCCTGAGATGCATAAAGAAGCGCGTGAGGCAAATGGAAATTGCTAATCTGCCAGACTATGCTTTTTATTTCACAGCTGCTTCCAAAAGCAGGGCGAAATAGCGGATGTTCTGGCCTCCAGACAGTAAACGCTGCCGCGAAGGTATCATCCCAAGAAACCGGAAACGATGGGAATACCATCTTCTCACAACCGGCTACATACACAAATCAGGGGCAGCCCAATCTCAGGTCTGGTCTGTCTTCCCCTTGTTCATCTGGTCCGCATCTTCGCTGGATGCTCGCAGCTGTGCACCAGCAGCTTCTCGAACCCATAATCAACAAGACGCTACCAATGAAGTCACAAAATCGAGGTCGCCCTGTCGAACGAGCTTTACAGAGGCTTTTAATCGTTATCCCCAGCCCTTCATTGATCTACTGGACCAATATGTGGGATCGTAAAGGCAAGTCTGCAACCTTCTTTCGACTTTCAGGGCATTTGCGAGAAGACGGGCCACCATCAGTAGAAGATCTGTTACCGTTGAACTATGGGCTTCTGTAGACAGACGGATTTGAAAACCTGAATGGACCAAGAGTCAAGCACGACAAGGTCCATATATACATATAGGTTTGAACGCTTTAGCTTTATACTTCAGTCGTCGACGAGTGCTAATGCAATTTGTACGGGCTGTTAATACAGTCATCGAACTATACATTCAAGCGCCTCACGAATGTACACCGTCAGAGACGCCTCTTGTTGAGATAGGGTTCACGATGAACACGAAAAGCCGACTGATAGATCATTGTCAACCCCTGTATATTGAATACTCGATGAACCTTACTGAAGCCATGTTGGACCATTTGTGCCCAGTAATGTCCCATATTCAGCAACACATCATCTTCAACTGCTTTTAGGAGTCAGCACCCATGGCTTACCGAGATTGCCTTCACGTAAGTGGCACACGGATATACAAAAGGCGGTGGAGTGTTTCGCCCTTGACCCGTCGACTGCTCCAACGGAAGTCCGTACGGCAGCAACTCTAAAGACTATTGGGACATTTTTGACTACGCCGTCAATGAGGACGGAAAGGCAAGCACGGACATTCCAAGGGCTGTGGAGGATATGCATACCTACAGGAAGAGGATGGAGGCAAAGTTGTAGGAGGAGAAAGGAAGAGCAGCCCTCCAGGCGGAGGTGCTAAGGTATCTGGACGAGGAGTTAGGGGCTGTTGGCTCGATTGTGGAGTCGTCAAATGATGAGTCAAGCTTGGTGGAAGAATCAGCTTGGCGTACAGCGATCATGTTCAAGTGACCTGTGCATGGCTACTTAGACGCTTATGAGGAACATAGTGTTCAGACTGGATCTGCTTTTGATGCGTGCCTTGCCTCTCGTACTGTTTTGCGCTCTTTTGTACAAAGATTTCCCCTGAGGCTCTGCGGGAGCTTGACCTTAGCGTTGCCTTTTCGACGCTAGGGTCTGATTGTGCCAACAGCGGGTCGTGACCTTCGTAACCACCTGTTCCTAGCCCAAGACTCGCCTGCGTGCGTCTTGTAAGGTCGCAGCCTGCCCTGATATCTAGCTGGCGCCCAAGTCAGTTGAGCGACACTGCCTAAATCCCCGCACTACTGTCCTCAAGCGAGCAACTTAGCGTCCCACCATTCTCAAGACCGCCTACATCTCTGGACGACGACTTCATCTGCATCTGGGTGTCGTCAGATGCACTAGCGTGGAAGGCTGTGCTCTACATCATCTTACGACCAGGCTCTAGGACACCAAAAGATTGGCTGTTGTGGTCGGGTACATGAGCAGAGAGAATTCTTAGCTCGCCTTTCCCCTATGTGGCATCGTGTCAGTCTCCCTTTCTAAAATTTCGAAATACGCACTAACGTCAGTGCAGCCTATGATCTTCTGCATGCAAAGAAGACAAACTGACCTCACCAAAGGCTCGCTCACCGAGCCTAGTTTACAGCACGCCTCTACATTCCTCAATGAACAAGCGAACGCACGATCATCAGGTGGGCGGAACATACGTAGAGCCAGTAATGGAGATATTGGAATGGCTATGATACCCATCCAGCAAGGGTCACTACAGCTAGTACGGCTCCGAGATAGAACGCCCATCGTGGATCTGTTACTGTGGACGGGAGGTGCAAAAGGGTGAATTACACATGCTCAGGTTCCGCAACAGCCAAGCCGTCACCTGTAGTGGTAACAGAGCGTGGAAAGACCCTGTCAGGAGCCTTGTGATGGCAAAAGCTTACATGTACGGTTCAGACTAAGAGATCTGCGTTGGCACACGTGAAGTGTCTACATTCGACCGTATTGCTCCCCCGGTCAGTGGCAGCTAACGTACCGGTTGACGCCGCTCCAGCCTAGCACTCACGCTCAATTCCGTTTGTGGGCTGTTAGACCGCAACGAATGCCGCTGTCAGCGTGGGTGGTTCAGCCTGATACATGTTCATAGGCACAGTGTCATGCATGAGCGTGCGTTGATGCTTGGCACGATGACGCGAACATTTTCACTTTACCTGTCACCGACCTACGATCGTCAACGACAATGAGAGCAAGCCATTTGCATGTAGTGTGGACATAGTCCCGCCTTGATCTTCATATCTCACTAAATGTTCTCCTACTGCATCATATTGAGTGGCTTTATGACGTTGCATTGAGCAAAGCGGTACGGCCTGCCGTTCATCTCAACCATCTGCACACGCTAGTTCATAAGTCTTCACGATGGCTGGCCAAAGTGGAGAGGAGCCTACTTGGCTCACACCAGTTCGTGAAGTACTTGACAGCATAGACGCTGCAGTTCCAGAGCTGAAGTTCCTCATGGACAAGATCACTGTGAACACAATTTTGAAAGCATCGGCCAGGTGTACCGAGCTCACGAATAGCCTAGAAGTCATGCAGACTGGGCTTACCAAGGACTCTGAAAAACTGAAGAAGGCTGAGAATACCTGGGCTAGCAGTCTTGCAGATCGACAACATCAGCTTGCAGAGCTCGACGCTCAACTGAAAGAGAAGGACCGCTCTCTTCTACAAACAAATCACAAACTGAATTACACGATAGCCTTTTGAGGCTATGGGAACATAAATCGGAGCAACTACACGAGCAGAAGGCTCAATTGGAAGCCAGAGAGCCACAACAGTCTCAGCCTCTACAGAAGCTGAGAGCTGAGCATTCGAGAGTCACCAAAGCTGTCACTGAACTTCGCAGCTGGGAGCAAAGCCTAAAAGAAGGCTAACACAAGACTGGATGCCGACACGAGTGCTTTCCACACCCACACCAATGCCTATCAAATGTTGCAATTACAGCTTCAGACAGCTACAAACAATCACGCAGAAACTACGAAGGAGCGCGACACCCTGTCAGCTACCAACGACCGGTTCAGAGCACCAAATGCTAAGCTTTAAATGGAGCTACGAGAACGGCAAGCAGCGTTAGTTGACAGTGAGAAAGCCCACGATGATTTTAAGATCGAGTACACTACATTTGAGACTGTACTGGCGACTCAAACGGCAGGTATCGAGCAACTAGACACAGAACTTCGCCGGGAGCATCTGACGAAGCTGAACGAAGATGTCACATGCTCGCCAACCACCCAACTGGACGACATCAAAGTCGCAGTCGCTTCGGATGTGGCGAAAAGGGTGGAAGCGGAGGAGATGGTGCTTACGTTAGGTCAGCAGCTTGCAGAAGCAAAGGCTGAAACGAGCTAGCTCGCCGCCGATCACGGCAAGGGTCAGAAGAGCAGGAGTTCTCCTTAAGACATCCATACCGCCATTCCTCTCAACATGCTGACCACAGACCAGTACAAACATCTACAGAGGAACAAGTCACCGACACGGGCTCCCACAGACCTGCTCCGTCTGCTCCGAACGAAGGTAGGAAACGACCCAGGCTTAGCCCCTCCGCTCCAACGCTAGACGACACCGACGAGAACATCATAAATCCTAGCGCGTTACCTCACGAACCTCACCCCATGACCTCTTCTGACAGCCTGACCCCAGCCGACCAAGGAAACCAGCCAAGCTTTCCAATACCCGTCGTTGACGCCCAATCAAGCAACATAACGTCTTCCATTCTTCCTGAAGAAGTCATTGACAAGTTCCGCCAGCAACTCGACAAGTGGAGCGAAGGGGCCTGGCCTTGGACCAGAGAGGTCGTTTACTCGCCACGCGGTAAGCGCAAGTGTATTCATACACGGTGGTAGGGCAAAAGTTGCAATTGGAACAAAGGGGGGGCACACCAACTGTGCATCATGTCGGGCAGATGACTACGTATACATAGTTCGAGAGGGTGATAATTCAACGCTAGAATTGCTTCCAAGGGGTAATGCAGATACACCGCCCAACGGTTGTAGATACTGGCTAAATGGATGATTATAATACTTGCATCATCACGTCATTCGCTGTCTCATCGACAGACGTCCTCCCAGCCCTTCACTAGTCTCGTTTCTGCGCTCGATGATGCGTTCATAGGCCCTAAATGCTCCATTCTGACGATGATCTCTGACCATCTTTGCTAGCGTGGAGTGACGAAAAGACCAGTGTGTTAGCCTGCGATATTCCACTCCACATCCGGTTCTCTCATTTAGCGTTGCGCGTTCAGGATGTCATCGTAGAGTCTTTTCACCAGTCTTTGGTGTTGATCTCCGTTGACCGACATCCCAACACCATAGCTTCGCCGAGCTCTGGCTGGAAGACTCTGGCCTTCATCATCCAGCAGAGTGCGCTGGCGTCGCAGAAAAGTCTTCATCGCCCTAGAGTCCTCAGCTATGTACGCTACTCTGTGTTTCTAATTGCAATTCACTGATCACAACAGCCCGACCAGAACTATCAGATCACGGGCCTCTTGGCCGCTTTCAGCTGCCAAAACCCTGTCATCAGAATGATGTCGGCGAGTCTCACAGATCCAGCACGATCTAGCGCCAATGACCTATCGGGAAATCACGCTCTACGAAACCTCACTCTGCCATTTGCCAACGAATGAGTCGCCGTCAAGGCCATATCGACCACCCATCATACGGTGCTCTATGTGACTACAAACGAATAGCAAGAGAAGGCTCAGAGGGTCCAAACCCGCATGCTTCGAGCATCAAAAACCGCTTCGTTACAAGGCATGTGCCAAAGCTTCGTTGACACCCGCAGATCTGAGCTCGGTCATGGCATCCTAGAAGATACAGCTATGGTCCTCACGAGTTGATGAAAGAGCCTTCGAGCCAATACAGAACCCTATAAGCCCCTGGACGGTCAATGCCCTCTACGGTCGACACCCTCTACGGTCTATTTCAGTACACTACATTGAACACCACCAGACACCATGTTAGCTTCGTCTGCGCTCCCTCTCGGCCCAATCGCCTTCCCTGCTACACCATCATCCTCTCCTATACGCCATGTGCTTACTACAGTCGCCCATCGGCAGCCAGCGCCTCCTACTCCACCATCGCCCATCCTCGTTCCATACTGCACCGATAGCTGTGGCTCTCTCGGTCCTTCGCCTAAACACCCCATGATAGAGTTCATACACTAGCTTGGACGGAATAGCTCGGATGGACAAAGCAACGATGGTACCATGAGGATGTGGAGCTTTTAGCTACCTGTATTCACCTGCACCACACTCGGTCCCTTAGCTCTTCAAACAACTACTACGGCTACCAGACTTGGCTAGAGCTGCACTCTCCAGCCGCCAGAGACTTCCTCCGGAGCAGAGTATCTCACATGGCCTTGCGGCATAGTCACAGCCCGAAGCTCGCTACATCACCAGGCAAGAGTAAGCGTTTACCTCAGGCCTTCACCTTGCTTACTCCCCGCAGTGTCTCGGTCCTTCACTTGGGTCTTTCGTCACAATGTCTCATATCAATCGCATGATATAGCCTAATACCGTATGAATAGCATTATCACTCGCCTAATGACAGCATTCCTTCACCAATTTCTCATTCACGCTAGTGTGCACGTCAGCCTGCACTACTATGAACGCGTCACTAGCTTCTTTCCTCAGTTCACATGCAGTGTTCACAGATACCATCAATTGTGCAGCGCGCGTCATTTGCCTCTTTCCTACGTTCACGAATGTCGGCTTTCACCTTGGCGCTCGCCACTCCGTGCGTATATAAACCCTCTCACTTCCTCTGTTCCTTCTTTCTTTCCTCTCACCCCATTCCACTGGCCTTCGAGTGCCTTGACCCTTACCTATCTATACTCTGCACTATGCATCCACTCGCATCAGTGGCCTTCAGCAACAGGCATTCATATGGCAGCTGACCTTCCCTTCCATACTCATCAGCACTTCTCTGACACAAGCAACGAGTTCGTACGCATGTTCTGAGGTGCCCATCTAATATCTGCTCTATTGGGTTGACTTTTCCTACCAACAATCAAGACTTCCTTGCCACAAACAACGAGTTCGTAGTCGTATGCTGGGGTGCTTGGTCGACCTCTTCTCATAAAATACACCTCTTCCTGCAGGCAATAACGCTCCAGTGACAGCAACAGCGACTTCATCCTCATACTTTCTGGTGCTCTTCTGACCGTACCGTCCGATACCCGCCGCGTTGGATGCTATTTAGCGTCAGGTTTGCCCATTCATTTCCGACGTAGCTTCGCTCCTGGGAATCAAGTTGTACAACTCTAACACTGATGGATTTCGCCAAAGTCGACACAGACTTGTTGACTCTCTGGATAGTCTCTCTGATGATCATAAATCTTCGCTCTGGCAACTATGGATGCTATTTAAAAGCAACAATGACATCGGCGGAGCTCGTCGGCAGAGAACGAATGGTCTGGACGCTCCATTGCGCCGTAATTCAGTCATCTTTGTGAGAGTTGGACCTACTGCAAGCCCGATCACTTCTCTGTGAGGTTCACCTCTACTAAATGGGGTCGGAATAAATGCCTGCGTTCTGTTCATGACCGTGATCTCTCTCATGAAACAGCCACACGAGCTTCCTAGCCTTCAGAGGTTCATCCAAGGCTAAATTTCTTCTCAAACCCTCTCACACCTTTCATCTATATTGTCGATCCACATAATGCATAAAAACTTCTATGGCGCCTGTGAAGTCACCTGCTCAGTGTGTGGAATGCGCAGAGATTGATATCTCACACGAGTATGCTTGGTACGAGCCATGACCCGTTCGCTAGGTCCCTGCAATGTGCACAAGATGCGCTTGAAGAGGCCATCGTCTGGCTTGCGACATCCGCTTTATACCAGGACTTGAACCATGACTACCGACCCACACAAGATCTGGCGCCCTTGACATTTCCCTAGTGAGATCAAAGCTTCCAAGTTCCTAAAGAATGAGGTACCTGACTCTCAACTGGTACAAACGCCAAATGATAGGCCTTCAACCTGTGGTCCAACGTTCTCTGGCCACCTAGTGTACCAGATTAGTGTTTGAGACCCTAATGATTAGAGTTCTACTGTGATTTAGCGTCAAATGACCTCGTACATATTCTTAGCGCAGGACTTTCTGGCTTCGAAAATATCTACGAAGGTAACCAAAGCCTGACTATGGGAGGCGCAGTCATAGAAGAACAACAGCCGTCAAGCCTCTAGAGCGTCACCTCCTCTCTAGATACTCATAACCTGTGCTTAGTACTCTTCGCTACCAGATGTCCTGCTGCCAAATTCAACACCCTCTTTGGTTGGATGACCCGCTCTACGAGCTCATATATGAGCCTGTCAGCCATAACTAGGCCACTTCACAGTACGAATGAGGATAGTGGACGTCTCCGATGGACAGGAACACCAAGGCGGGGTATATGGCGACAAAAGTCGATGCTCCAAATCCTTTGCGCGGTCTCTACAGTCTCTGCATCAGTCCTCTACTATCCGCGTCAAGCGTAGAGACAGCAATAGCTCTTCTCGACTTGATGTTGACTAGTGACCTTCAAGCTTCTGAGGGTAAAGATGTCTGAAGCTAACGGGTGAGCAAGACAGACGGTCCTTGCATTCCTCAACGAATTTCTCTTTCCATCCTAGAATCGTTGAATCATCCTCTAAGTCAGGTTGGTACTCGGCGACCAACCTCAAGCCTTGAATGGCTAAATATATATACGCCTCACGGCACCCGACGCTGTGGGTCAGTGTTTGTTGCAACGTTCAGGGACTACTTATAGTGGTCTAAGTGTTGTCGCTGCCTCCTGCTTTGGACTTACTCCAACACTGGGTGAACAATTTTAGCCATAGACGCGACTTGAAGACCTTTGGCTCCCAACACTGGACCAACCGAACCAAGGTCAAGGAGGCTGGGGTGACTGAGCAAGGGAGGGGCAACAAACACGCCGCTCATCTGGTATCTGAGCTAGCACAGTGTGACAGCCAGACACTCCTACCAAACGAAGCCGCACTAGCGTCCATTGCATGGGCCCGATTAAGCCATAAAGGTCAGGTGTACGTCCTGAGTCAGCGCGCCGCCCAGCTATCCACCGAAGTAAAGACAAAGCTCAGTGCCCAGTTTGGCCTCGACATCTTCGCACCAGACCTCTCCACCGAACAAGACCCAGTTTCAAGCTGCAACGTCAATCCCTACTTCACCAGTGACGAAGCACGTAGGTACAACACGATACCTTTGACCATCAGAGGGCGAGACTACGACACCTACCCGTGGCTAGAGGACTGGGCTATCGACCGAGACGATATCAGAGACTCTGCTGAAACAAAAATCAAGGCTCGCTACTTATTCTATCGTTGGAAGTACATCGAATCTATCAACTGGGCTGAGCACAATTGCTCCTACCGCCAAGTGCTCGAGATCCTGAATCGGGACAGGACCGAACAAATTCAGCCTATTCCAACACCTAGTGACCTGTCTACTGGGTCTGAGTTCAGTGAGCCCTACTTCAAGAGGTGGCTTCTGTTATCTTCAGACGAAGACAGCGACAACTATTCGGACGAGCTTGAGTACGATCCTCCTCGGTCACGAGCCTTCAGGTTTCTCAAGGACACGCCACCAGCCACCAATCAACCAGCAATCCACAAGCGCGCCAGACCCCATCGAAGCTAGCAAGTTGTCACACGACCTCGAATCAATGTTACCTTGTCAACCAAACCTCGACGGTCAGGCTCCACAGCATCAATCCGCTAGTGCGTTACCACTGCAGCCTCAGCAGGCCCCGAGTCAGCTTGCTCCACCTTTTCCAGTGCAACCACAGCAGTCAGCGGCACACCACCAGGTGTCACCAACGAATCGAAACAGTCTAACACAAGCTCCCCCCCCCCATCCCATCCAAACCTACAATTCACGGGATCCTCTTCAGAACGTCAGCATCTTCCTGACTAGCCCATGGATTGACAATTCCGTCTTCTACAACATCAACCATCGCGGCTACCGCCCTTTGTCTGATGGTACACTTGGAGGCCAGATCAAAAAAGCGAGCAGGCGTGGCAGACCGACTGAGGCTGACATGTTAGGGTTGCCCTTGATAGACTTTTGGACGCAGAGCTGGAATGCTTTACCCAGGAATTGTGAAGGGATCTTACTTGATGACTGGTGGGTCTGGATTTTGATGGAAAGTTCAGAGACGGGTGCAATTGAGAGACGGAAGACAGCAAGAAGTCGTTTTACCGCAAACGGAGAAGTTGCACTGGTCCCCGATCTCACAGGGATGGGCAGAGCAGCTAAGGGCCTCGCTCCTGACGGCAAGCTTCACTACCAATGCTATAGAGGCTACCAGTTTTGCGGCGACGAGGGTCGTCAGACTGAAATCCAGGAAAAGTGGCCGGCGCCGGAGGGTCAGACCGGATGGTATCTAGGAGAGGAATGCTCCATTCAACACACAGGGGCACCTACGGAGGACATGCTACTTGGCAAGGCACCAGGGGTCCTAGATCCCGTCATTAGGAGTGCTGAACTTGTGCTTCAGTGCAAGGAAAAGGTGTTGGAAGGGAGGAAGCGTCCCGCCCCGGACACTTCCTCACAAGACCCCGGACCTAGCACTCGCTCTACCAAACAAACAGTCCTAACAAACAACCCCAAGAGCCCTCCGCCAGTGCAACTCAACGAAGACCGGCGCAGTCAGTCACTTACGGCTAGCGCTGAGTTCGCCACTCACCACACCGGACCTTCAGGCCAGCTGTCATGGTTCGCTTAGCACTTAGAGACGGTTGCGCGATGGTAAGGCGGGACTCCACCCAGTCTGTTGCAAAAGGGCAGCGCTACATGAGTGGTTGTTTAGAGGAAGGCTCCACTGTCAGGGCGTGAGGATTATATGCAGCCTGAGGGTTAGGGCATGAACGTATAACTCGCGTTTTGTTGTCAGTGGCATGAATGCATCAATGTAAAGCATTTGGAGAACGAAGTAGTATTACGAGGATGGTTTAGGGAGGGGGGTTGAGAAGCAGATAACGCAAAAATACCGTTTATCTTAATGTTGGAGAGAAGATAATCTGTCACGTTCAGAATATTTTTTCAGTCAAGCAGACAGAAACTCATTTACGAACGACTATTAGCGGCATCTCTACACGGTCTGTCTCGCCTTTCCTGTCAGATTTCTCCTTGACAACAGTTATTATGACAGTATGAACGAGTCAGTGTTCAGGAGATGGCCTCTCCATTTCCTCGTCACTCGTCGCCATCTACTCTAATCCAAACATACCCATACTTATGGGCATACATCCTCTCAACATCCCCCTTTCCTGCCTTCTCACTCTGCTTCATACGCTTTAACTCGCCTTTCACCTCCTTGAATATCAACCTACAAAGGCTGAAACCCTCTCCCTCGTCGAACGGGGCGTCCAGCAGCTCAAACAAGCATTTGACGTAGGCGGTAGGCACAGTATCCAACTCTCCGTCTTCCTGATCGCGACTGAGGTTATGGAGTGCGATTTGGGCTAGATTTTGGCAGAACTGGAATTGAATCAGTCGATATTGACTTGATGCTGTATGTAAGACTTACAGCAAACTTGATGGGATCAATCTCTGCTGCCATCTCCACGACCTTTTCCAATGTTGCAATAACATCTTGTTTGTTTTCCTCTTTCTCTTTTAGGCTTCCTGGTTGGTTGTCGAAATGTTGAGCTAGCTCGAGGTATTTGGCTCGCGAGATCGTGAGCTCGAGCTTTAGTGTGTCGCCGTCTTCACTTAAGAGGACGACCTCTGGCTTTTGCGGAGCTGGCCATTCCTTTGGCGTGGAGGTTAATGACTGGTAGTAGGCTTGCATATTTTGATCGAGATTTGATGGCGTGCTGTGTGGTGGTGCCTCGGTTCTATTTGAGGCGCGTGGAGAATGGTGTTCAGTATGCATCGCTGGGAGATTCTGCGATCGTCTAGCAGGGGCGATCTCTAAATCCTCGCATGGGGGAAGCTGTAGGAGGATGCAAAATGATGTTGTGTCTGAGTACATACCTAAGGATTGATATTGAAGAAGAAGGCTTCTCAAGACTTGAGGAAGTAGTTTGGGTAGTCTGTCGAAGAGCAGGTGGAAATGCTATTTCTGGATGTTCGCACGTATGATACTAAAAAGGGCAATACGTGGGTGTCACGATTTACCAGCTCCAAGAATTCACTTTAAGATTAAGCATAGGAGATTGGCAAGGGTTAGTGGCAAATTGTGTAATGTTGTCAAATTTCAATAAGCTGTGTCAAGGTCTTTTGAGATTCCAAGCAAACATCATGGGGTATGCGTAACACATTGCCACTGTTCCTCATACTGATGATCAGCACTGATCCTGTCACAGATGATTCCTTTGCATTGCTTGTCATGCGTCTACCACACAGCGCACATCTGAGAGATACAGCGTAATGTTCTGCCTCAGGCCATCAATATTCATGCCGTATCCTCACGCTCAGTCTCCTCCTTTGCTTTACTGCTTTTCCACGACCTTCAGCAACCATGGACCCACGCCCAACCAAGCTCCCTGTAAATGCCCATCGCAGCGCTTCATTCATGTTGTCCGGCCGCCTCTACTGTGCTTCCGACTTGTCCCTGTCCTACTTTAACTGCCATTTTTGCCATATTCAGGTCAGCCTCCGCACACAAGCAATCCTGCAAGGCTACCATGACTTCCTGGTTTCCATAATTAGTCAACCCTTCTCGTCATTCAGATGGTCTATAGATACGGACCTGGTAAGTATGTAGCGCCATTGTTGGTGTTCCGACGAGAAGCAATGCTTCCATCAATTCATAGCATTGGCCGCCTTCAGCTGGTACACGGATATCACTTGTATTTGGATTGACTTTCTCACGCGCTTCTGCCACGAATACAGGTAGCTTCTCTGCAAGATCCTGTCTTGTGGCCAGGACTTTGGTGCGGGCTTCCCCTAGCTGTTGATGGGGTGTTGACTGATGACTGAATGTCCAGGATCTCGGGTCTGGAGTGGACATGTTCTGAAAACGCTTTGTGGAGTGCAGTAGATGTCGAAAATAGCAGTAGGACGACATGTTGATTGCGTTGCGCATGATACTGATTCCAAATGACGTAATGTGTAAATGACGATGAAGTGTCAGGTGTGAATTAAATGTTAGCGTGTGTGTAACGCTTTACTTAAATGACCAAATACATCCGAAAACAATTCTCACTCCGTGAGTCTGCACAACTTAGGTCTACGATGATGCTCTTTTATCCTCAAACATCATCGAAGGCTGAGGTACCCGTAGCCGCACCGCCACAAAGGCCAGAAGAAGAGCATGGCGTTAAAAAGGATGAAGTCAATCTTGACCCCAGCAAGACACATGCTGATAACCTGCCCTGTAGCTGATCCCTAAGTCGAGATAGCTTCAAGATATCTTCAGCCTCACTTGAAACATCCTCAGGCACAGTAGGGACCAGAAAGAAATCAAAGCAGCTCAATGTTGAACTGTTTGATCAGCAGGTTCAAGCACACTGGAGGCTTGAGCAAGCCTTAAATTCGCGAGATGTCGACAACTTCCGCGAGGCTCTCGAATTTCTTAGAAGGACAAGTTGGATAAAGTGCCAACCCTATCGGTATGTCTACCTAAGTATTCTCATGGATAGCAGCCTCTGAATAGACTGAGGACGCTATCGATGAGATTTCTGAATATTGGGACAGCAAGATGGAGAGGCTGGAAGCTGGCTGACCAAAATACGTTGGCGGATCTCCTATCGTTGAATACAAAGAGATGAGAGCTCATGAAACAAATCGCATCAGTAGCACCAAGAACGCTCTCGAGACAGCAATCGAAGAATGCAAGCGATTCCTTGAAAGGCCATAAGCAAGATCCCTCTACAGTATAGCGACCTGCCCGGGCTGGTGATTTTGATTTATTCAAGATGCAATTGGGAAGCAATGAGTACGCTGAGCGGACTGACACTTTTTGACCATCGTTGTAGGACTTCCACTTCATTAAGCACACAACCAGTGCAATAACGCAGTGGAACTAAGTATGGCCCCTGTCTTAATCCTTCTTGTCCATGGCTGGGGCGACTGGGCATACTGGCTCTGGTGAGGTTCAGGTAGCTGAATGGGTATCACCTTTCAAATGACCCACTTTTGGACAAGCTGCCAGTCTCTCGTGCGAAAGCTCTGGTTGCGGGTGCAGTGGGCCGTCTTAACTTCCCGGTTATGCAACGGACATGCAATGTCCCATACTTGCAGGACTACGTTTGCGTCCATTATGTGCTGTGCACATAAGTTTTATGACATCTTCCATGGTGCACATGATGTGAAGCAAATAGCCAGTTTCGAGTTGCTGCAAGCGGTACCAGAGACGCATTCCAGAGAACTGCCTTGGACCAAACACCATCACGTGATCATAAAACGTGAACATGTACTTGGATGCTGCTCGCAAAAAGCCGGTGAGGATATAACTAACGGATCGTCGCTCCTGAGGCTACGTCTTCAATGCAATACTCCCGTCGTGTCTTTGTCTTCAGGCTAAAACGCGAAAGCCCTAGGCAGCCGAGCTCTAACCCTTGTGACAGAAACATTTCATTCTTCTTTCATCTCTTTGAGTCCAGAAGTGAAGCTCGGCGGCGCTAGCTAGTGCCTCAGAAGGAGTGAGAGAAAGGAGTGGAACAAATCCAATGACACGCCGTCTGAATCCCCACTGTTTGGATGACGTGTCCGCCTGCCCAAACATGCCATCTGTTCCAGACGATGAGCATGACGACGACATGATCCAATGCATCTGCAGCGGGGAGGTTGCTGATGACATGATATGTTGTGATCACGAATCCTGCTCCACCCAATGGTACCATTATTCTTGTGTGGATATCACTACCCCGCCAACTGGGGAATGGATATGCCCCCCTTGCAGGACCAAGCACCGAAATTGGCACTTCCAGACTGAATCAGAATACGAGCGCCACCAAGAGAGAGTGAACAAGAAGTCTGAAATCGAGGTCTTTGAACGTCATACAAGAGGAAAGCGACTTCACTTATCAACAACAACCAACAGTCGCAAGAAACCAGAAATGATAAGCCATAAAGTGAACAAGGCTTCAACGCCAAGATCAATACCAATCTCAACAACAACCCGCAAGACTCCTTATAACCATCAAACCAGCTCAGTAGAACCAGTATCTTCATCTCACCAGCTTCCCACTCGCTCCGTTGCGGAACACGTCACAAATACCAAGACCCTTGAAATAGACGACTCAAGATTGGAACGTTCACTCACGCCCTGCCCCACTCGTCCCACCTATCACACACAATCCGGGCTCATCTCACCAGAAAGTCTCAACTCGATCAGCTCCCCAGCTCCTGGCCTAGAAACACCTGACCACACACACAAACCTGCTAGCACCGCCTCAACAGCAATAACTTCAGCGGGTTCCCAAATCGAAGTCTGCAACACCCGGTCCGCGAGTCCACCAATATTTTTCATCGATCCATCCCCGCGCGTCCGCAAGCAGACGATGGGCGCGAGACTGTGGGCCATCAAGCAAGCGAGGTGTTATGCTCAAAGAATGAGAGAGGAGTGGGATGTTTGTGAGAGTGAGATTGAGAAGGAGGGGAGGGTGAGGAAGAAACGCCGGACGTGGTAGACGTAGATGGTTCCATGATTTGAGTGTTACGAGGGAGCAGCTCTTCGAGGGGGGGAACCGGACAAGAAAGATATATCTGCTTCGAGGGATTCAATGGAAATGCACGATGCAATTCCAGCACGATGCAATTTACAAATGAATGATCCTGTTTCTGTCTCCCTTCTCTCATGTACCTTCCCTCTCCTCTTACCATCTTCGCAAATTACTTGCAACAAGCAAAAACCCCTTGAAAATGCATAGACTAAACAATCGCCACTCACCAATGCATATACCCTCTAATCTTACAATCTCATCCCCTCACCTCTTCACCCACCACGCAGAGCCCACAATGCGCCATTTACGAAACAGCCTAGCATGACTATTAGCCTCGCTCTAATCACCGCCATTCAGAGAGTAGGCTCACGACACCCTGATTAGCCTGATTCCCACCAGCTGGTCTCCTGTTAGCCCTATTCCGTCCAGCCGCGTTCGTGCTCGCAGCAGGCCTAGAAGTACTATTCGATGACCCACCAGCAGCAGATGGTCCACCAGCGGAGCCGCAGCCAGACTTGGCGACAATCTCGGCGGGGCAGGCGACGGGTTCGTAGTTCACACTAGAATGACGGGTCAGCATTGGACGCACCATTCGAAATTGTACACCGAGAGGCGTCTCTTAGGTGGGTATGAGGACAAGTGGGTGTTGTAGGGGAACATACGTTGGGTTATCGGCGCCCTCCATCCAGTCCCAGCGGAAGCCACAGCCTTTCTTCAGCGGTTCGGGGAATTGAGGGCAAGTGTTCGTAGAGGGTCCGCCGTACTGAGCGCCCCATACTTCAGGGGTGGCGCCCCATTGCTTCGTGCAGGCGTCGAAGAGGCCGAAGCCGCCACCTGGCATCTAAACAGTGTATCAGCGATTTGTCTCGGCCTGAAGATGAAGGCCGTTATGATGTGGAGAAAATATGGGCAATGCTTTGACGTACAGCAATATCAAATTGCGCAGCGGAGACATCATCGCCCGTGTTGGTGGCCTGCACAATCATCTCCTTGCCCACAATGCCGCTGGTGAAGGACAGCTTGTAGCATTGGCAGCACTTGGGGTCCGAGCTGGATACGGATGCGAAGCCGTAGGCTAGCTTGTCGCTGACTGCCCATGGGCCTTGCGAGGAACATGAGTAGGCTGTACCGCCTTGGCAGCCAGATTGGGCGTTGGGGTCGTTGAGGGGTTGGTCTTTGGAATCGCAGACGCCTACAACGCCGGAGCTTTGGCCTTTACCAGGCCAGGCGCAAGAGGGTTTGCAGCAGTCCTGGTAAGGTGTTAGGAAACCTTATGCTGATGGCTATGGGGAAAGGGAAGGTAAGTACCCAGTAGCGAGTGGTCTTGCCTGAGCCAGACTGGGCTGCGCTGAGAGTGGCAGATGTGGTGAGGAGAGCGAGAGTTACGAGGCTTCTGAATGAGAACGTCATGATGATGAGTCCGAATGATATGCCTTGTATATATATAGATACTTGAGCTGTTGTTTATGAAAATGAGAGGGGATGTGATAATGTAGAAACATGTGGGCTCGACCTGACCCTTTATATGCCACAAACCATGACGCACGCTCAGCTGGAGATTGGGATAAGCAGGCAGTGTTTGTTTGAGAGCAGTAAAATGAGTAAGAGAATCAGGACGACATGCACCAAAAGAGTCAAAAGAGTCAAAAGAGTCGAAAAATATCCACCTGTTGGAACGGGATCTCGTATGAATGGCTGTGAGGCCATGCTGTGGCCATTACCTGGACCTAGTGAGACGCTGACCGATCAATCCTCCACAAGAGGTGGTGTGATAGCATGCATGTGATTCCGGCCCAAGTCTGACTTGAAGGGCGTGTCTCGGGGATTTGGTGGCCTATGGACTCCAAGCTTGAAGCGGAAATGCAGATCTGACAGGATTATGGAAAACGGGTCCTTGCAGTGCCGACTCTGAGAGACTTGGGATGGGAAGCTGGGTGCGGCGCTCTACAAACGGAGGCCGTCTTAGTCGAATGACCCCAACACTCAGCTAAAGCTTTCAATCTGAAAAAGAGCTGATAGCATTCTTTCATGTTCTGGCTGTAACAAAGGCTCTACAAGTAGTACCATTGACATCAGCAATTACTCACTCTTACAACCTGGTATGGGTGTTTGAAGAAAGAGCATCCAAGGAGTGTGGGATGGAGACGGAAGGCGCGGGATATGGAAGCATTTAGCGGCGCATGAAATTTTAGCCCAGGCTAAGCGACCAGAGTCCCGATGAAGGCAGCCTATTGGCCACACATAAGGATGGCTGAAGGTAGAGGGTGTGCCCCGGTTGTCATCAACGTGAATGCCTGTGTGTTGTATGCTTTCAGCCGTAGTGACTGAGATTCCCTAATAGTTGGGGTCTAAGTAGGGGTAAGCTGCTAGTATGAATTTCCGTAACGAGTCTGACTCCGAACCCCCATCTTGGATGAGACTGTCCTGCAACCTCTGTTCCAGCATTGATGGGGGTCCAAATTCGCCTCCAACGGTCAGCCCCAGATCCTGCCCCGGGGCAGCCCGTCCCGCCGACACCCACGTGCAAAATCTCCGACATGCGACGTCAGCACCAGCCCTGAGTTACGCGACAGGATGAATGAACCTGGCTCAAAAGTAAGAAAATCAGAAGAGAAAAGTCTCGTTCAAGATACGCAACAAGAATGATAGCACCGCGATGTCGGGCTTAGCCTCGCCACACTGTTGCGGCCGGATCGACGAACCCTTGTCTCACTATGAGGCTTTCGGCGTTTGGAGCCGCCCCACCACCATGGCTGAAGACGTCTTCTAATCGTAGTACGAGATCATTAATCAATTGACCGCGGAAGCAGACGATGTTTTCAATGCAGACTATGTTGCCACAACAAACATATGTATCCTTGGGTGCAAAAGAATAAAATAGGAGAAATTGAAATTGTCTTCTTTGCAAAAATCAAGAGGATCTGCAGGTGGGACTTTGTACCGTTGAAGGAGCGTACCAGTCCGTCCCCACCTCTTCAGAAGGTGAGCACTGCCTACCTATACCGTCAAGAGTGATTCCATAGTGATGGCGGACGTAATGACTGTCATGCCCTCCAATTTCGCATGTAATTGCAATCGCGGTCCCGTACTTCACACTCTCTTTACAATGGCGCCTGCTTTTCGGGATAATTTGGTGTACTGCCTCCCATTTGACGCAGAGTCCACACAAGTTGCGACGGCACAACTCGGAATCTCAATTGTTGCAATCCATTGAGGTTCGATCATCGATCATATTTGATCCAAATTGAATCATAGATTTTCCTGCCACCCTCGAGGATGTGGCGGCACCAGAACTCCAAGATGAAGATAGCAACTCGGGGGGGGTAGCGATTCCGAGTCGCAATAAATATCAACATTGAACGTTTCTAATCCCACTTGTAGGCGTTACCGACCAACGTTAGGGCAGTCGCAGATATACGGAGCAGAGCAAAGGACACTTCCAGCCCAGAGTGTGACACTCAATGATGCCGGATCATGAGAAAGGAGGAAAAATCTCCTCAGCTTCGGCAGCATAGATTGTGCAAATTGATCTAGACCATATTAGGCCTAGTGTGTAGTATACAGAGCTAGCGTAGCCCCTTTTCCCTTGCACCACCTTATGCAGGAAAACTGTCTCAGGTAGCCGTTGTGAGACAGTGACCGAAGTCTTGATACTGGCAAGGCAGATATGTAACTTCATACATTCTCTAACCTCCTGCATGTCATCGTAAGCTTGTAAAGTTATGGTAAAAGATCCAGGCAGATGAATGGCTGACAGTGAAGCCTGTGATGCGTTTCTCGTGCCTGGTATCAATCATATGTATTTCCTATTTACAAAGATCTCGTATTCTTGCATGAAACCATTTCCTGAATTATCATTAATCACATTACTTCCCTCTTCACCCCTCCCTTTCCCCTCCTCTATCATCTACCCAGCACTCCCCGCATTCTGCACCGCACCACAAGGTCCATTACTAAGCGTGAACCCCTCAGTCGTATAACTCGCCGTTTCGAAGTAGTCACCAGGATGGAATTGCCCCGCGTCGCAAGTATTCCCACTAATCAACCCACACGTGCTAAAGCCGAAATAATTCCAGCGACAGTTGCCTCCGTTCAGCGTTGATTTGTGGCACTCGACGCAACAGTCGTAGGCATTGGTGGCGCTACCATAGCTAAGACTGCCACCGATGCCACCGCCGCGGATTTTTTGCCGCCCGTTTGCGCTCGATACGATATTGTCAGAGGCGCAGGCTGCGTAGACGGTGGGACCGGGGACTATGTCGGTTTCGGTTGCTAAGTGAGATGTTAGTGTGAAGATGGCTCAGTGAGAAGAGGAGCTTACCCGTCGCTGTGGTCTCGAATGTTGACGTTGATGTAGTGGTTGTGGTTGAAGTGACTGTCTCGGAGGCTGTAGCGGTCGAGGTCACGTCGGGTGGAATTTCGGTGGATGTAGTGGTGGTCGTGGTGACTGATGTCGTTGTCTGAACCACAGGTGGCAATGTTGAAGTGCTGCTCTTTGTGGCCGTAAGGGTGATTACTTTTACTGTGATAGGGCTGATTATCTTGAGGCAGACGATTCGTTGAGGATACAGAGCTGGAGATAAAGTCGGCGCTTTGGCGCCCTTCGCGATGTTGAAAAGTATTTGTGCGCCTGCCGGAGCTGCTCGTTTGGTGATTCCGAGAGCATCACGGCCTTTTATCTTAGGCACGTAACCCGGTTCCTGGCTTAACGGGGTATAACCAGCAGGCGTGGGTACTGTGCTTGTTGAGGTACTTTGAACGGTTGTTGTTGTGGTGGCAGTGTTGGTAATGCTAGCTGTCTCGGTTAAAGTGTCCGTGGCAGTGCCTGTTCGTAATCAGTCAGCTTTGTCCGCAATATTTCAAGTTGAGCTGACATACTCGTTGTTGTCGATATAACAGTCTGTGTATTAGCTGGGGCTGTGACAGTCTCTGATGAAGTGATTGTACTTGTGTCGGTCAAAGTTACAGCTGCGGGCGTTATCCTCTGCACCGGCGTTGAGGTGACCTTTGAGGTTTGTGTTACAGGCAATGTGAGGGTGATCGTTGTGGCAGGGACAGTCTTGACAGATTTCGTGCCCAGTACTGTTGTGCAGAACTGTTGTGTGCGTGTTGAGGCTGCTAAGGCACGTTCTTGGAGTGCAAAGACCGCGAGTGCAAAGATGAGGACTTGCATCTTGAGAACAAGGAAGTGTACAGATCTGGCCGCAGTACTTTGAAGGGAGATGAGAGTGAGCAAGTACGAAGAGACACATGCTCGTCTTTATAGATGTCGTGGCCCATGGTCTCGACTTTCAATACGCAGCTGTGGGGAGTCCTCTGGACCAGCACAATTTGCTCATTTCTCTACAATATCCAAATCGAGCGACTCGACAAAGTCCGGCATCAATTGACTTCTCATCACTGCTACTTAGCTGGTGGGCGTTGAACCTTGGTGCCCTATCAGGATTAAGTCTAAGGATTCAGGAGAAGGTCCAGAATATCTAAAAGGCACTAGCCATAACCAAATCACGCGGGGATTTCCCTTTGAAGACGTCAAGCTAGGCACTAGACATGGGTGACAAGCTTCCTAATTGCGGAAGGTATAGTTGGACCGATGCCGATAATTTGAGTCTAACAGGGCTAGCTAAATTCGTTGCAGGAGTCTGCGCAAAGGCCAACTCGACACGACAGAAAATTTGACTTGGCCACGAAAGACATGGAATGTCGAACCTGCCATCTGTACAAAGGTGAGCTCAGAAAGGATGCATTGCGCAAGAATCGGAACGTATAATGAGCTTCCTCACCAGGTTATGTGTCGAAAGTGGGACGCTCCAGCTCCTTCAGCATTGTTAGTGGACGTCGAACTGCCCATGGAAACGAGTGTCAAAGCTCCGTCAAGCTTTGAAACGGCGTACATAGCAGTATAAAGTTCTTCAGGAGATGAGCGATCTAGAATGTTCGACATGGTATTCACCATCACTCTAGAAGGACTCTCCAATTACCGCTTTCGATGACATTACCAAAGACCGTGCCACGTTATATGCGCGAAATTTTCCTGGCCGTTAGCAAAAATATCCGAATGGAGCAATTTCCTGACCTCCAGACAAGCGATACGCGCGCATAAAGCGTATGCATATGTTGGTAAACCTTGTGTGCAAAGTTCAAGAGATCGAAATGGAGGATCGGCAATGGTCTGCGAATCACAAACGATCTTTTTCACCCGATATGGCCTGTAGTAACCTGCTGTCATCGCTTAACCTAGTTCGGTTTGAGAGGATGGGGGAGCGAGCGCCAGGAGACTTCCGGCAGATCATGAGACGTCAGTCATTTTGGTTTGCAAATGTTCTAGATGCATATTGGACCCCATTGTAAGTATCTTGCAGTCATGCTTTCTCTTTTTGTGCAAGCTCTTGATTTGTGAACTGGTCCTAGTGCATTGCAAGGTGGGCACCAAACCTTTCTTGGAGGCGTAAGCTCTTCGTTTTGGCTTAACATTGCAACCTAGCTGAAGTGTAAATGGCCATCCCATTGAAGACTCTGAAGTCTCTAATTGGTAAATGTAGTAGGGAGAGAAGAGCTGGATCTCTTTTCAGAAGCCATCTCTTTGAGTGACCTGCTTTTGAGAAAACGAGTGCAAATGGTGCACCTCTAACCAAGAAGTTGTTCGAAAAACCACGGTCTGGACTTTTGAGCGCAGACAAATTTTTCGGGGAAGGCTTACACGATCTTTGAGTGTATGCGACTGAGGAATTACAACATCATCTCCTTTTTTCCATGGTTGCTAAGCCAATCCTCGTTTGTTAATCCCCTCAATAGCTGTCTTGTTCCCTAGCGGGTATGGAAGTACTGCATAGCAAACCGATAGGACTGCCTCTACCTGGAAAATAGTCGCTAGCAACCAAAAATGGGGACTGAAGAGATCCTGACAGCAGGGGTATATTAGATCAAAAACCCTCAACGTCTTGCCTTAAATATCAGACGCCTCCTTATCCAAATTTCTCCATCCATCATAACATGTCAGGAGAAATTCAGGAAATAACTTGTTGACACATGACTTTGAGTCTTAGCTTGCTCTTGCAGACGAATGGATACTAGACGAAGAAACACCTGACCAAAGCTGAAAAAGTCATTAGGTCCAGCAGTGGAGTTTTCTAGTCCCATTGTATGTCATACTCGTTAGCTCTGAGTGATCCACAGCGATGAAGCCCGGCAGACTGGGATTATTGGAGCTGGTAACATCACCCGGCGATCCCACCCCAACTAGTGCTGGCTGCAGATAGTGAGAAGCTTCTTGGGTCAGACTTGGACAATCCTTAGCGGCGCTAGTGATGGTATTTCGAATGGTTTCTGCTGCGTCTAAGAAATGCCATATCTTTACTCAGTCAATGGGAATGTCAACGGGATCGAAGTAGGCGCAGGTGAGGCAGCGCCAGCGATATCGATTGGCTGATTGCTCAGCATAGAAGCGCTTTTTGCAAAGAGCTGGAGGCTCACACGATGATTCGATGTTGAAGTTGCGTTTAAGTAAAGGGAGCTGAGTGGGTAAGCGCGGATGATGTACCATGCTGGTATCTTTAGTGGGCTACTGGCCTGCATTTGTGGGTCGAGGAGGGTGAGTAGCAGAAGACTGGCTTTGATAGTACCGAGAAGCAAGAGAAGAGAAAGATAGCAATCCGCTAAGGATTGTTTAGGTAGAAGGAGCGTAGGTCTGACCTACGCCTTTTGCTGGGGTCACAACTAAATGATCGACAAGCATAATGTGTCCTACATCACTCATGCTCACATAACGAGTCGGTTTATGATGCGCGATCATTACTTTGCCCAGATCGGAAGCAACCCCTGACTAGCCGCTTTCGAACATTTAGCCAGTCTATTATCGAATCGGCTGCGACCAGTGAAGTAATCGCACGACACTGGTGGACAGCGAGATCCCAGGAACCTGCGCATGTCCTCTGCCGCTCGTCTCTTTTTTACGCACGACTTATAATTTGTGAGTTTCGACTTCAAGAATGGTTTTGAGCAGTTACTCATCCTAATCTACTATCGTAGACGGTCCTGAAAAGACAGCCAAAGCAGCTGCGACAACGATTATTTGGTTCATAGTTGATTGACTTGGTCGAAGGGAGTCAAAGCTTGCTGCCCCACCGATGTTGCGGTAATACACCTTGTCCCCTCTGCCGGGTGATCCTGGATAAATCTTCACTGTAGATTTACAGTACCTCGACTCAGATAATTACCTTCACGTTAAATTTATCCAAAGACACAATCTTCCATCATACACCGGCATTCACGAGACCAGATGTTGTCCTGTCTTTCACAAATGATTTCAACGCTGCCACGATCATATTGTAAGTAAGCGTTCGCACAATAGCAACTGGTCCTCCACTCGCCATCCTTCCACCAACAGCAACAACATCGGCAAATCCACAGAAGGCCAGATCTCCGCCCTTCAGCTCACCAACCCGTGTTCCCTCCCCCTCGCCACCGCATGCAAACCCCCCGCCTCCTCTCCCTCCCTCGGCGCATTCCACACCTCAACCTCAAACATCTCCTGCGACCCCAACAACCCCTGCCCCCCTCTGCCCCTTCCCTCACAATGATCCATAATAACATCAACAAGCCCACCCATCTGCGCCAACGAGAAACTATCCACACTTTGATCGGTGATGTATTTGAGCACTACCAGACAGCCCCTTTGATACATCATGCCCGGGATGGTGTGAGCGTTCCATTCGCGGACTATCTTGTATTCGGGGTCTGATTGTAGTTGGGCGGCGATTGAGCGGCAAGATGTGCTGTTTACGGGACCGCGCTCGGGTTCGTCGGCGGTGGTGTAGCAGCGGTCGAAGGAGGTGGAGAGGGGGGTTTGGGGATTGAGAGAAGATGAGAGTGGGGGGGTTGAAGGGAGGGTAAAAGCGGTGAGGGTGAGGAATGGGAGGATGGAGAAGATTGATGATGTTTTCATGTTAATGGTGTGTGGAACTGTACTTTTTGCTAATTACTGACAAAAAAAATTTTTGGATTTGACGGCAGCTGACACGTCATAACGGAAAATGGAATCCTTGACTGATTTTATAACTGTGAGCACCTGGGCTCGAGGGCGGGTTTCATGGACTTGAGACGTGTTGACTTTGAATAAACATTGTCTTAGACCGCGAAACACCGAAATGACAAAGCGCCAATGCGCTCTGACCTTAGTAGAGTTTATCAGGTCTTCGAAGACTGTGCTCTCCTTAGACCAACATCTGCTGTGTCCATTCCCATCTTCTTTATTACATTGTCGTCACCGTCTCCCTGTGGAGCATGCCGAATGCCTCATTGTGTTTTTAGCCACCCTTTCTTACAATATCTCACGGCTTGCAAACGCCCTCCTTGACCTCCCTCTCGATCCGAGCCTTGGCTTGCTTGACACTCTCCATGACTTCATGACAAGTAGCGATATGCTTCACTATCTCAGCCGCGGGTGCGTACTGCATGACCGCTTCCACCAGCTTGATGCGATACACTGCAGCCCTGATCTCCGCCTCAATAAGCTTACTTGTGGTCCCATGCGGCACAAGCTTCAATGTCTCAGTAATCCAGGTGTCCCTCTGATCCTCAGACATATCCTTCAGACCCGGTATCTCACGTTCTGCGAAAGCATTTGCTTGAGCGAAGAAAGCTGCTGTATCCTTCTCCAGCAGCTTCGTTGTTGCAAACACCGTCTCAACATATATGAGGAATCTGTAGTCGATCTTGATGCGGTCGATGTAAGCGCGCTCGACTAAAGCTTGCTTCTGCGGAGTCATTTCGCGACACTCGTCTTCGTCGTAATAGAATTTGGCGCCTTCTCCGTTTACCCAATTGCGATCGGCGTCTTGTGATTTGTAGATGATGATGCGGTCAGCTACCCTTCTCAGGTCATCCGTCACTGCGTGGATGTCGTAGAGACATTTAGCTGCGAGTATTTTCTTCCGCCTGTTATCAAAGTTTTCGTCGCTAGGGGCGTTGGGTAGCGTGACATCGAAGGCAGGAGGGCGGGGAATTGAGGTGAAATGTTGCGCAGTCGGCGCGATGGATTGCACATACTTCAGCACGGCGTCTTGCGCGTAGTCCGAAATTGCCTCTAGAGCCGGGAGAATGTCGTCGTCAATGATGTCTTGTTCAACCCTTAGGCAGCATGTTTGCACCGTGTACAGACGTGCAACTTTGTTTTCGAAAGACGCAGAGGTGTTGCATACGCTGCCACTCGGGTTCCTGAGTCAATCAGTATGAAAAACTTCAATGCCGATTGTCAGCCTACCTAGGTGCCGTTGTCTCAAGCGTCAGATGTGGTGGTATTGGAAAGAGGAAGAATGAACATAGTGTGTTATCGAAATTTGTGAGGACGCGCTAACCCACGCGAATTTGTGAAGTGTCGTGACCACTCGAAGATGAAGTGTCAAAAGCTGACACTTACTTTGCAAAAGGATCTTCACACATTGGTCAGTCAAGCCGAGGTGATTGAGAGATGCTTTAGCATAGGGAAACGCCAATTCTCAATGATAAAGTCATGACCACTGCCTACAAAAATAGCATAATACCTCATTGGAGCTTGACGGAAGATAGGAAAGTATCATCGACTGACTCCCTCACCGGTCCTTATGGCCATATTCAGGCAACAACCTCTTGTTTGGCTCTGTTTCTTATTCTTCTCGGCGCTCCTCCGAGAACGGGTTGACGTGAAAGAGACATAATAAACTATCAGTATCTGCTGGGCTCCTCATCGTTACCTCTGCTCATGGAGTCTCAGCATTCAATACTATTTCAAGCTCTCTCGGCGTCCCATGAAGCCCTCACTACGTTTCTGTTACCTCTCGACCTTCAGATATGTTTCCTGAAGAGACCCAACAAATCGTTGATTAGATATCACCTTCTTTGTCGCCTGCTTTTAAATTGGGTGGACACATTTGGATCCCAATTGTCATTTCAGATCGCAGCACACTCAAAGTATCGTTCCTGTCTTGGCCATGTCCACTTGGGCGAATGGCTCAAATAGGCAGTACAAGGTCTTGTGGATGCTGTGATTGGATTCCAGTAGGAATTGCTTGTGACGATGCGGGGATCCCATTGCGCTTGCAAAACATGATGCGATACCAGTTTCAGCGGAGGAGAGACATGGGGAAACCATGTCTTAAACTGCGCGGGTACCTAGACACGTGGAAAACCAACAAGGAACCCTTCGCGATGGGGTGCATTCAATTGCGGCGTTGAGCAACCCTACACTAGATTCGCTGGGGAGCCAGCCTTGTTCAAGGGATGCCAGCGCGATGCTCTCTATATCTTTTCCGATGCTGATCTGGCTCATATTGTCAATCCCGCTCATCATGGGAGTCCCTCAGCGACCAACACAGTTCAATCTAGATATCTGCCCCCACCCACCAAAGCGAGGCAGCAGTCCCTTCACGCTGCCGTTCGAAAGATACGGAATCGAAGTGAGTGTCTCTCATGCCCCTTGATGACAGCATTACCGTTCCCCAACATACAACCCTAACCACTCTGAAAGATCCACGGCTACTACATCGACTCAACATCCCACATCTGCGCCGACGGCTTCGACTATTGGGACACCCAAATACTCCACTGCGAACCTGAAAAGGGTCATTGGTTCGATCCAAGACATCGCGTCCAGTGCCGCGTTTTTGAGGACCCTTCGTATGATGGCAAGGTTCTTTTCTACTTTTTGGACGATTGGTACCCTGGGCAGACGTATTTTTTCGTTGAGCTGGATGGGAGGTTTGATGGGAGGGTTTTGAGGGGGGAGAGGATGAAGGTTAGGATCACGTATTCTGGCGTGGAGAGCGAGGGAGGAGGGGGAGGGGTGGTGGAGGGGAGGGTGGATGTTTCTTGAAGCAAATAAACAGAAATAATGGCAAGTCGAGATCAGAGCGTAGAGAAATATTCCCACGTCGGGACTACCTTCGCAGGGGTTTGTCTCTGAACCTTATGCTGCTATTTGCGTTGCTTGATTGCCAAGTTCGACATTGCCATCGGTTAAAATGCAGACAAGCGTCGTGAAGGGGTCTCGGGCCTGGAGGGAGGCACAGTACGTTGTGAAAGCTCATCTCAGAGCTAGAGGTCTTGGTGCACTTTTGTTTTACACTTGAGGTCTCCAATACAGACGTAACTTGTTGGGTTTACCATACTCTTGAAAGTGCTGTTGAGCTTCATGAAGTCTGTGGTACCAGATAGCCTTCTACCGATGGTAAGACGGTCGTCGTGGAGCCTGGGAGCGCCCGTATCAATGCCGCTGGCTGTTTGTCTGGGTCATGGTGATAGAGGCTCTCATATGGGATTCGCACCCATACCGCCGCCGCCCCAATGCCCTCGAGTGTATGCATCTCGCCGGTGTGTCGCACTATATTCATCCAAATTTAACCTACTATCAAGAGCAATCTAAGTCCTAGCCACGCAGACAGGGTTAGTTGCGATCAGATACCCTAACTTTAGGACTCACATCGAGTGTCTTTCAAAGCTTCTGATGGTTCTACAGGATAGCTTCGACATTCTTTCGCCAATCAATTTAAATCGAACAAGAAGGTAGGAATCAAGGGACAAAGAAGATTTGCAGACCAGAGGTCTTTCAAAAAGGCCAGAAACCTCCTGGGATACCTCTCGCGTCAACACATTTTGCTGTGGTAGCATTGGACCACCTAAGCTTCAATATTGATACATCAATTTGACTGTAGTACAAAGAAAAGACAAAAATACAGAATAATATCTTCCAGCAAAAGAATCGTAGACTTCCCACCTTCTTCGTGATAAGGCGTTAGGTTGGCCATTTCTTCGAGGTTATATTTACCCTCTTCATTCGTTATCCATACATCCTTATCGCATCCAGTCATAGCATATAGAGAAAAGAGCTGTTGAGATATGGTAGTAAGTGTTGATGCGATCAGTCATGATGATCGTGCACTTGTGAACCATCTCTCGCTCAATAGTGGGGCTTTCACATCATCAAGGCATAGTAGTTGTTGTCGGCATGAGATTCTGCAGGCTTCAGGTCACTTCAAGTATCCTTCTCGTCCTCTGTGGCAGCAACAAAAGCACTATGCCACAAGCAATGCATCATCAGAGTCCGTAAATAGTGAGAGTTGCCCTCTCCCTAAATTGGCACGACGGAGGAACCCTCCTGTTTGCTGTCAAAAACTGTGGGAATCAGTTATGGGACAAGGCACAGAACACAGCCAACGTGTTCCATCACACACGTGAAGCCTGCCTGATCCTGTTCGATAGCGACCTCGACGGCCGTGTGTTCTCCCCTTTGCTTTTCTGTCTCCCAATGCTTGAGCTGTCCGAAGAAGGGGGTGGCCTCGTCCAGCCGCGCTCCTCCAACAAGTTGGTAATTTCTCTCCCCATCTCATCAGGTGTTGGCCATTGGAAGGTACTAAAATCAGCCTTCTCGTTCTCTATCAGCAGCTCGACGATCTCATACTTCCTGTGCTTCATGGCGAAATACGCTGGGGGAAGCCCTGAGGAATCTTGGGCGTTCACATCGGCACCGTGAGTCAGAAGTGTCTTAGCAGGCTCAATCATGCCTAACCTAGCGCAATCGTGGAGAGGTGTCCTCCAGTCTTTGTCGCAGGCATTGATTAGCTCTTTACAACTATCTGAGAGCCCGGTTTGTTGGTTGTCCAAACCAAGGAGTGATGGTATCACGCCGTGGGCGGATGGTCTGCGGAGTGCAAGATGGAGAGCTGTTTGCTCTTTATTGTCTACTGCTTGTAAATCCGCACCTTTGTCTAGTAATATTCTGACTGCGTCCACTTTGCCATGATGTGCGGCAATCAGTAGAGCCGTCTTACTTGACTTATCTGTCACGTCAAGGGATGCACCATTGTCGATGAGAGACTTGATGGCCTGGATATCACCATCTTGTACACACTTAAGCAGCTCGGTGCCCTTCTTTCTATCCTGTAAGACGCAACCTTCAAGATCTAGCTCTATACATGTGCCAGCGCCGCACTTGGATCGGACTTCTTGGGTGTTATTGCTGGAAGATTGAGTATCATGTTCTTGAGAAGACATAGAAGGACCCGTGGTAGCAGAACTCATTGATAAGGGGGATGACGTGTTCGAAGACGAGGAGGTTATAGGCTGCAGCAAGTTCGTAGCATCATCGTCAGTAGGGCCTAATGGCGGTGAGGATTCTTTTCTCGGACGCTCATTATTCATCGTGAAATTCCCAAAACGAGTGGTTGCCGCCTTCTTTGGTGGTGATCCAGCGCTTTGTGTATGATCTTCACTGTCATGGTTGATTTCCTGCGATTTTGCTGGAGTTCCCTCGGATCCAGCACTTTTCAGCCAAACTGCATACAGCCCCTCAAAAAAATTGTGTAACATTGCTTCATTCTCATCTGCAGTTGCTGTTCGGTCTCCAGCGTCATGCTCGTCCACGGGTTGTACAAGAGTGGTTTCTGTGTCTTGCCGAGTAAGGGATTGCGGGTCATCGGCGAGACCTTGGAGCACTCCAAGCATCTTACGATTCGAAGCCAGGACGGCAGCGAATCCTTGCCCCATGACTTGACGTGTGGTGTCTAGATTACGGCTTGGGGGACGTTAGCCAATCTTCCCAAATAGCTGGAAATTTGGAAGGCATTACCCGTGCAAGATCTGTATGAGGAGCTGGAGCGAGAATTGGTGGCCTTCAACAGACTTCTCTATCCTTGCAAATGTGGGAGCTGCAACTTGTTGCCTCCATCTCCTCAGGACCGAGCCCCCCAGTCCCCTTCTCTTTTGAGTGAGCGCTTCGAGCTCTGTTTCGAATGCCTCCAAGTCCTCTTTGCACCGAGTTGTCGCATCCCTGACGAGACTACGGATATTGTTATCGCCAGCCGTAGCAGGTGCATGTCCATCCGGAGGGCCGTATGCTTTCTCGACTTCTGCGATTATAGCCGCAAGGGTTTCGGCCTTCTCTTCCAGTTGCTGAACCTCCTCATCTTGCCTCTTGATATCGGCAATGAGCTTCTTGAAGCGTATAGAGAGGTTCCACGCCAAGTGGAGAATCGTCAACACACTCGCTATAGAGTGACGTTAAAGCTTCTCCACAAATTGTACCGATAAGGTTGGTGCCTACCAGCGCCCTCAATTCCGGACATTGTTGGCCCCCAAAGCCCCGGGAGGCTCCGCTTGCCCGGGGTATACCAAGGTGTATTCCAGTAGGCCTCTTTGGGGTGCTGTCTTCGTGCTGCTATACTTGTGCATTTGGGCGCTGACTCATGGTTCGAGTGTAAGAGTGTTTGGGTTTTTTGCGACAACGGGAACAGAATAAAGCCCCGGGGTGCAGATCTTCCGGGCTTGTGTCAGCGATCGCCTGTACGTAACTGCTCGCTAGGCGTAAGATGGTGCGCGGACAGGGGTGCGTTAATCCTAGCACTCACTTGTTATGCCGCATCAAGATGGCCTTGTGCGATTCAAGACTAAGATTTAGGGTCTCGTCTAGTCCGGATTTCTATGCCCATCCTTCCTTGTTCTTATGTAAGACTAAACCCAGCTGCCAAAGGAATAGCTGAAGCATCGCCTACGAGATTGTAACCTCAGATGTAGGGCAAGAAGATTATGCCCTTCACGCTGCTATCTCGGCGAGTCAAGTCAAGCTGATCAGCGACACACTGGCTATGAAAATGGAACGTGCAGCAGCTGAGGCACACTGATGCAAAGCAGCAGGTTGGTCGGGTGGGCACAGCCTGCTTTCTAGCCTTGCGCTCGCTAACTTTGGTTCCTCAAAATGATGGCCCGTGACGATCGCCTGGACTTGTTCTCTCTAAGAACATCAAGTATGACCTAGCGTTCGGATCTAGAATCAAAGATCAGAAGAGTGAAGAAATTTCCATCTGTTCATGGTTACTTGATGTCGTTAGGTCTTGGCCCCCCAATTAGGTGCAGATGCTCTGGAATTGTACAGCCAGAGTAAACGCACTTAGCGTTCCTGGCCCGAATTGGCTATCCATGTCTACATTGACAAGACTGCACGAAGTCCGCAGGAGTCGTCGTGAAGGAAGTCAGCGCTAAGAATTTGAATGTCTACTCGGAACACGGAAGCTCGACTGGCTTTTGTGGCTTTGACAAGATACTGTAGCTTGCATCCGATTGTCGACAATGGCGGCTTGCACTTTCTACGTGAGTAGACGAAAGCTAGATCAACTGACTGGTCATTGATCGTAGCCCGAAGATCATCACTGCCTAGCATTGCTCTCCTCATGCTACAGCTGATGCAGTCATCTTGACGCCTCTTTTGCTCAAACGCGCTCCAGACTTCAGTCCCCATGTATATCATTAGATGTTGTGGTGTCTTGATCCCTCAACTTCGCCCAGCGATAAAGCGAAGCCATCTTCACGTCCTTCCGTAGCACATAGTGATCATAAAACCAAGGCGCCACTTCCCTACGTTGATAATCCATGTGCCTTCTGGTACCGACGCCAAAAACCCAGTTCATCTCCTCCATGGTTGAAATGTGCCTTTCAGTGCCTGGAACGAATAGCCAGACCATAAAAAGGGCGACTGCATCGAGTCCGCTGTGAGGTGTGAGCATGGGATACCAGAAGAGCTGATAGAGAAGGCATACGCAAACAAGCCGAGCAAAGCAGGGATCTTAATATCGTTGATGAGCTGAGTTACTATCAATGCCAAAATCCCATTGCCGAAGAATAAGACTGCGGATGACCAGGCCATACCCACTTCTGCATTGGTGCGTAAGCGGGGCGCGGTGGGAAGAAGACCGAGTGAGAGGGAGATAGATTTCACTTACCGCGCAGGATGGAGGGGAAGATTTCAGAGCTGTACAGAAATGGCACAACCCCTCCTCCTGGGCTATAAGCAAGAGTATAGAGGATCAAGAACGTTGTGACAGCGGCGACCTTACCATCGTTGTTCTCGATCTTAAAGCTGAAGCCGAATGCAAAGAGGAGTGGGAACATAGCTGCCAGTGACGACATGAGAAGGAATCTGCGCCCTTTGCTATCGATGTAGAAGTACCCAATGGCAGAGAACCTGTGGGGTCAGTCTCACTCATGGTTCTGCTCAGACACTCACACAAAGTTTGATAAACCAAACCCGAAGAATATCCACTGACTCTCAGTATGCCCTATTTCAGCGTAATCAAATAGAGTAGAAGAGAGAAACGCAAAGACGTTGATCCCACATAGAACTTGCGCGCTCATTACAATGAGTGATGCAAGGGTAGCCCGTCGAACCCGCGGTATGGTGAACAGCTGCATGATACGCCTTCCATAGCCGATAAGACTAGTCTGTCGTGCGTAGTCCTTCGGGTCCATACGTGGGACTTCGTTTCCAATCTCTATAGCGTTTTGGTCTGTAGACATGAACAAAAGCGCCTCGACGTTCACTTGGGCACGGATATGGACCAGGTCACGTGCTGCTAAGAGAGGATTCTCTCGAAGCCGTAATAGAACGGTGTACGCTTCAGCAAAACGCCCCTTCTTGATAAGCCAACGAGGAGACTCAGACCCAGCATAGACCAGGACTAGAAGCATCGCTGCTGGTATGAAGGAGCTCGAGATTTGGAATCGCCAGCTATCTGGTTGGATGAGTGGAATGGCAGCAGACATTGCGATTCCTAAAGCCGTCCCAGTTTGCCATGAGGTCAGAATTTGGCCTAGCTATGTCAGCCATTCCTTGTAACGGATGGAGACGAAGTCACCTCGAAGTCTTGCTGGAGAAACTTCTGACTCAAATACCGGGATCACTGAAGACTTTGCGCCCATTCCGATTCCCTACGTAGGCATCAGCGTTAGTGATGTCATCTTGAGCTTGAGCCGAAGGGTTAAGATTCAGGTAGAAGCTTTCAAGAGTTGGGACAAGTAACAGTACGGAGGGACTACGTACCAGGAAGACCCGGCAAGCGAACAAGCTTTGCCAGCTTTGAGCGTAAGCCTGGCCAATCGATGCCGCGAAGGTTGTTGTACCTGCCACGAACAGAGCTCCACGCCGACCCCAGAATATCTCCGTCAAAGGATCGCAAAGAAACGCTCCAAGTGAGCTCGCCGCGAAGTATACAATCGCATTGATTCCAGAAAAGCGCCAAATATCACCCGTTGTGTATATCGGCTCGCCTGCTTCGTCAAGGTCTAGATCGAGTAACTCGACGGGCCACGAAAGGTTCGCACCCACTATTGCAGCTTGTGCCCATCCTTGAACGACACTGCCGGTGCAGCAAGTTAAGAGTATGAGCTTCAGCTCTTTACTTTCTTGCCAAAAGTGTGTTGTTTTCTCTTTCTCTAAAGCTAAATCCTCGACTTCAGTGAGGACACCCTCCGCGATGGTGGCTTCTTTATCTCGAGCTAAGTGTGCTCCACGTTTCAATGTATCGATATCCACTACCGCACCAAGTTCGTTGTCTTGGTGGAAGTTGTGCATATCTTCGTCCAATTCATCTTCCTCAACACGTTGTAATGGATTCTCGATGATGCCCAAGTCATTATGTTTGAGTAGAACTTGAAAAGGTAGCTGCGACGCTCGATTCCGTGATTGCTGATCCTCCATATACAGTGATCGCTTCGTCATTATTTCATGCGAATCTAGGAACGATTATGCGCGCGAATTTGATCTGATAAGAAATCCTAAAAAAGCTATTTCGCCAGCGACAGCACTGGAAACCAATTATAGAAACGAGATTGCTAAACTTGAAGCGAATCGAAACAACGACCAACAAATCAAGCAAACGAGAAAACACTTAAAGGACGTACCATTTGCCCTGCTGGAAAACATCAGACAGTGTTACCTTAGTCTTGTGCAGACAAGGCTGAAACTCCAGGCAGTGTGCCTTAGGGTCAGCCGGTGTATTTAGTGCTTGCATAAACGGAAGTTTTTGCGAGATCTTCATTCAAACAAGGTGAGACTTAAAAGTTCCTGCGAGTTCGTGACCACACAAAAACGCATACCCTTGCACACTATTGATAAGAAAGTAGGGATGCCTTCGAAGCGTAGCGAGCACTCCGCCACGCTGCGTACATGTAATAGCCTCCGAGGTCATCTGACAGGCACATTCAACGCACAATGCTTTGATTCTGACAACCATGATGACTGCTTATTACGCCGCCTCGATACAATCAAGATGCTTTGCGAAGTGTTGGGAAATTTATTTGATGAGTATCTTGTTTCTGGCTCAAACTCACAAGCTTGAGATTTCGAGCTAAGCCTGATCTAATCTAGCGCCAAGTATATCAGTCTTGCCCTAAATGTCCTTCATTCACTTCACTACATGCGATTCGAAGCAGATTCCCCATTCGTGAAATGGTAGAGTACTGCATACTCGTTTTTGTAGTCTGCTGAACGCTGAATATGTATGGAAGAAAGTTGTCGGATAGGCCTTGGTGATCTCTTCACGGTCGGTCAGATCCACCACATATGCCAATCCAAAGGCATTTTGGCCATATGAAACGCACTATTGGTAAATGTAGGTTTCCGTCCCTCAGATTAATGTGCCAGTGGAGTTCGCGGAATCATTGACCAGACCTGCCAATCCTTCTTCTGCTCCAAATTGAAAAAGTAGAATTGGAGGAAAGACCTAGTTGCTTTTTTCTATCTGTTTCGCGCCCACCAAATGATTTTACAATCTACAACAGCCGAAGCACTTTTAAGGCACCTTTCGGACGAGGTTAGCACTATATCATTAAGGCTTGGCTTACAACATGAAGTCCTTCACTCAATATGAAATATGTTCTTGTCAATTGAATATTGGCTATTTTCCAGGGCCGAAAACGCAAGTGGCGTAACGTTTCTAATTTCCTTTCAACCAGAAACATACGCGCGGCAAATTCCTGACTTCATAGCGCTGTTTAACTAAAAAAACTACAAAAGATGGGGACAAATAACTATTTGCCAAAGCGGAGATTCGAACTCCGATCTTCTGAACAGTCACATCCACCCGACGGCCAGTGATCAAAGCGGATCTGCACACTCCCGAAGGCAGCCTGGACTTACAGCGAAGTGGCTTGATCCAGTTGTGCTACCATTGCACCACCTCCGCTTCCCAACATACGTGATGTCCTTTAAAGATATAACTGACTTGAAAGCAGGTGTAGGATTTTGAGACAGAATGTAGTATGTTGAGGAGCCATCTCTATAGACTATAAAGCGTAGAGGAAAAGCCATATAAAATGACCTCGCACATTATCTAGCAATCAAAAGCTTGCCGAGAGTGACCTGAATGAACCATTTTCTGATACGGAAATTGATACTTTATCAACTCGTACAAGTTGATATGATGAACACTCAACTTCTCCAAATCTGCCCTTCCAAGACACGGCGGGTTCCTGTCGACTGTCACATCGTAGCATAAAAATGTAAAAGTGTTGTCAAATTCATGCGGAACAAATTGTTTAAAAGTGGCGCAGTCTCTTGGCATGCCGTTCCTGGCCAAAGCGGCTGAAACTGTGACGTGAGCGCGTGCAAACCTGCCAGATTGAGTGTTTCAACACACAGCAGGTTTTGATAGCTCGCCAGTAAACAATATAAGCCTGCGAGCATCAACATCGAACCTCAATTTTTCCCGAAGCCGTAAATCGCACTTGCATTCATTAAACTTACAACACAAAGGCCGCGTGACGTAGCAGACGCCCGACTTCCGTCTCTGCCTTGGTTCCCGCCAAAATGACGCTTTACTATAGCTTGGTACGTATCTTCTACACCATCCATTCATCCATCAAACTCCTCCACACAACGAAGCATTGCAAGGCACCTGCCCACATATCCTAAGCACAACCTACAGCCATGCCTTCGCTCATCTACATGCCGGTTCACAGCCTGCTGCCTCATCACCAAAACATCAAGCTGACTTGTCCACAATAGGTGTTCGCCCTCCTGGTGGTGGAGATGGTCATCTTTGGCCTTCTCATCGTGCCTCTCCCACACTCAGCTAAACGCAAGCTGTTTACCTTCATCTCCGAGAGCCCTCTCGTGGCCAAAGTACAATATGGATTGAAAGTAGGCAGCAGTCTTCCCATCGAGATTTTCCCTACTCATAGACACAGATTACATTCATCTTCATCCTGATCCTCTTCATCGATAGCGTCAATCGTGTCTACAGTGTCCAGATGGAGCTGTCCAAGACCAAAAAGAGCAACAAGTACGTCTCCTCATCTCCCCAGCCTACATCTCGCTAACAAAAGCCCAGTCAAGCAATGCTCGAAGGCTCCGGCCGCATGGAAGTACAAGCCCGCAAGTTCTACTCGCAACGCAACATGTATCTCTGCGGCTTCACCCTCTTCCTCTCCTTGATCCTCAACCGCACCTACGTGATGATCTTGGAAACCCTACGTCTAGAAGAGAAAGTCAAACGCTACGAGGGTGATCCATCCGCAAAGGGCAAGGACAGTGCGAAACTGGCACAAGCTGGTGAGGCTGGAGAGATCGGTAAGCTCAAGAAGCAGCTTGCGGAGAAGGACCAAGACCTTGCTACGCTCAAGAAGCAGACACAGGGCATGCAGAACGAGTACAACCGTCTGGGAGACGATGTGTCTGGCAAAGATGGGACGCCCAAGAAAGATCGGTAAGGAGGGGAAGCTTGGGACCAGATCCCTCCAACACGTGGCGGCCCATCACACGTGGAAGGATCGTCATTACAGAAGGATGAAGGTGGGATGGTGGAACGGGTGGGAAAGAGTAAGCTGAGAATGATCGGCAGGGGGGGAATGTGTATTGCAGTTGTTTGCGTGGTAGAATGTGATTAGGGCGCACAAGCATAGAGATACCTCTCTTTCCGTCAGTAAAAGCAGTCAAGGTTAGGTAGAATTTATGATTTTCGGTTCTCCTCTGCTGTCCCTGATTCACCATGTGAAAGCTTTGATACAGATCCAAGGACCTGGTTCACCGTTCAGCCGACAAGCCATCCGCATATCCCTCCGTCACCCACTGCACTGGAACCCAAAGCTCCTTCCAACATAGCTTCCTACAGCTATGATTCGTAGAGCCAGAGAGCTTAGTGCTGATGTCCTGACCGTGCACGATACCCAAGAAATAGTCCCTTCGATGGAGCTCCCGCCATGGGCGGCTACAGAGCCAACCTCCTATCACATTCGATGTGATGAGGTCGAATTGGCCAATAAAGCTGGCTCTCGCGTGTAAGTTTAGACAACAGCATGGCAATTGCGTAAGAACTAAACATCAGAAAAGGTTGTGTTCAAAATAGAGTGAAAACACACCGCATGTTCGATATTTAGCAGCTACTTGTCGGCTTCTTGGTGGGTGAGATGGTGGGCTCTTTGCTGCTGAGAGCTGCCCGCATTAGGGGCTCTCGCGGCATCCTTCGCGCGCTGTTGGCCCCCCTCCTCCAAGCCTCAACCTCTCGCCCTAACCCTCCCTGTCGCATTGCGGCAGAGCAAACACTTTCTCCCCTTGTCTTCTCACTGGTTGCGACTGAGTCAATGCCAACGAAACAGACGTCAATTACAGGCACTTGAGAGACATTCCTGCATGCTAGCTGCAGCATACATCGCTTCTCAATCCTGGTGGATGAGCCTCATGCCCCGCAGCTGAAGGAGCTGCAGCCTTACCAGAGGTAAATATTCTCCGATGCAAGCCATCCTCAATTGCATGTTGATTGACAGCTGCATTCAAGGCAAACGCGTGCCTCAGGAAACATCACTTCTTCAATGATTGCAGCACGACGAAAAACTTCACCATGGCCCTCAAATCGCCCATGATGCCCTCTCCTCACAACAACCCAGTCTCAGCCTTCAGTCCCTATTCCGAATCCCCCACTTCGCCACAGAAGTTTGGATCGCCAACCAGTAACCACAAGTATGGCATCCCACCATCAAGGAGATTGCAAGCTCACAAGCCAGTTCCTCAAATCGATCGAGCCATCTGAATCCTCAGCATCACAACTCCCCCCTTGCGACGAGCAGTAACAGTGACTTTGCCGACCCCTCACCTATCGCGACCTCATCTACAGGCACAGACACTACGGATATCGATGATGCGGTACAAGAGCATACAGACGACCCTACACCGCAGCCACCTAAATCTGCCAAACCGGGCCTGGGAGTAAGCAGGTTCAAAAGGGTTCAAGCCACAAGCTCACTAAGACCAGCTCGAGACTGCGAACGCGGCTGAACAGGCTTCAAAGCCACGATCAGATGAAGACGAGCAACCAAACTCAGTGATACATGCGCCTTCGGGTTTCGAGGCATTTGTATGTCTGCTGAATGCTTGAAGCGAGCTCTCTGACAATCGCAGAAGCGCCAGTCGCCTCAGTCACCACCGTTAATACGGCGAACCACCCCTACTGCCCAGCATCGATCCGAGATCGTGATTACGCCCCCAACGGATGAGCAGAAGGAAGAGCCAAGCCGACCAGCTCGCCCAATGACATGGCCTGTAGCACAGTCCTCTGAAGACCCAAACTCCCCACCACCACTACAGACCTCTGTCGCTCCTGCTAAAGATTGGTCGGCTACACCACGAGCTCAATCAAGAGCAGAGATGGAGTTGTCTCCGGACGAGGAAAAGAAGAGGCCAACCTCTCGGTCCAGCTCAAGAGCCAGCAATCTAGAAGGTATGAAGATGGACTTCCGTGGCCGTCATTGCTGACGACTGTAGATATACCCGAAAGCGGAGAAGATCCCGAACGCACACCGAACCCAAATAGCTCCCTATTCGAAGATACAGTAGAGCGATTGCAAGAGCAGAAAGATGAAGTTGCAGCGCTGAATGTGGCTCTGAGAGAATGCTGGACCCTTTGCAATACCTTGGCAGGACTGAGCTACGTGCACCGTGAAAGGATATTCAGCTTCTCTGGGAAAGGTGATCGGCAAGAGCAGGCTTGGAAGTCGTGCTGGAAGCTCTGCCAAAAGCTTTACGACACTAGAGACGAGGAGGCGACGGTTCGACCGACGCTTGACCTATGTCGCGAGTTTTGCCAGTGTCTGTTCGATATCCGACGGAAAGATAACGAGGCTGCTGATTCGGTTCTGCGCGTCAGCTTTGAATTGAACAACCATCTCTACAATACACATGATCGAACACTACCAGAAGCATTTCGGGAGAGGACATTAGATTTCTACATTACGCTGTGCCACCGCCTGATGAAACAACGGACGGAGCTAGCGCAAGAAACGGACCTACTGCTTGGCGCCTGTTGGTCTTTAGCGGAGATGCTGTTCAGTCTGCGGCAGAACAAGAGGGATGGGAAGCCTGCAGATGAGGAGCTTTTAGGCTCCGCAGTCCAGGCATGCTGGGAGCTCTGTGATCTCTTCCGAGAAGGCTGGACGCAAATCCGACCAGACCGAGGTACACCACGGCCCAGCCAAACGACCTTCACCCAGGCATTCCAGCAAGCAAAACAGAGTCAAGCTCAATCAACCACCTCTTACACCACGGTCCCGGAATTTGATGAATCAGAAGACGAAGATTTTGGCCGTCTAAATCCAGAAACACCAACCACAATCTTCGAAGACACGAACCAAATCTCCCCAGATGCTGATGAAAGTCCGGTACCTAACATCATGGTCCTCGGTCCCAACGAGCAAAGCGGGACGCAGAAGAAGCGGCCGCCTTATACGTCCTCTACCTCTAGCAGTAACCTCTCTCAACATAATAATAACAACAATCAGAAAGCCGCCACATCCGCATCCTCCAATTCGACATCCACGATCAAAAATCAGCAAAACGGCACACCCACCGGCTTTGCCCAACAAAACGGTGCCAACGGTGGCGAAGATCCTCATCTGACATGCCTGAAACTTCTGCTCATCAAAGCCGCCACCAATGTCGGCTACACGCGCTCCTCTGGCCTCGGTCTCTCTTCTTTCGTGAAAGCACTGCCCTCAAATAGCTTCGGCGCGAAACAATGGCAATCCAATCTCCTCAACGACTATAAGAAACTCATAGCATCAGAACCTGGGTTCAGAGCTAATGGCGGGGGATTAGTAGGCGTGGGCAGGAGAGCCAGAGCCCCGGATGTGGCAAGGAGTGTTCGGTGGTTCGTCAGCAAAGACCGGCGTTATGAGTGGTTGAGGGATCTTTATCGCTGGGTCTTCGGGTTTTATCTCGAGGAGGGTGAGGGAAGGGGGGATGTGGTTGTGCAGAGTTGATCTCTCCACCCTATTGAACGAATGGATATTTCTCAAGAGATGCAATTGGCTCCCAGCCCCAACCCTCATGGGGCGTTAAGCTATTCTAGGTCTGCCGCCGGTCGCCGGACATCAATGGCGGCCCACGACGCCAAGACGCAACACAGACGCAGTATATCCCTACCCACCATTCCCGATGTCATGCAGCTTCAAGTGGGAGAAACACCCAGTGCAGCACATACACAGAAGATTCGGACAACAGTTGCCCCAGACGCCACGTCATATCAAATATTAAGGATACGCATAGCTGGAATACACACATGAAAAAACTCAGGAGGGAAGGAACTCTGGAAAATGTCTCAAAGGGTTTTGTCGGAATAGCAGGCTCCCGGGTAGCAGGCTCTTCGGGTCGAAACCCCGTGGTAGCAGGTAATGAAGAAGTCAGACAGGGAAGGCATACTGTTATTGGATACCCACTGGGAATGGGAATTAGGCCGGAAAATCGTTAACACACATTTTGTTTGGAGAATACGTTGGGGGTGGTGTTTGTCGTGACGAACGTGCAAGCGAGCGAGCGATACCCATACATGTGATTTAGGATGTTCTGGGAGGATAGTTTTCTGGGGGGAAAGCGGGAGGGTGTGGGGAATGGGGAGGGGATTTTGTGTAGCAATACTGGGATAGGCAGCGATATATAATGAATAAGGGCTTTGATATAAGAGAGTTGTGTGTTGATCATGGCATAGCTTCTTCATGTCCACCTCACACTTCGGGTTTGCTATAAGCCTGACCTGGGGACTTGCCCCGAGATTTTCCATCTAGAACCTCTGCTTCCTCATTCCAGAATCCCCTCTCGTCTTTCATGATAGTTTCATTATCCGACTAGCTTGAAATAGTCGCTCAGTATTCTTTGCCAGAGCCATCGAGCCATAAAGTGCTCTTTGCATTATTTTTGCAACGTGATGAGACTATTAGATTGGTATTGAACCAATTCTCTGCAATTAGACAGGCTAGAAGAACAGAGATCATTTCAAACCTTTTTCGGGGGGTCTGGCGTAAGATCAGAGACATGAAGGCCGCAGGAACATCTTAATCCCTCTTTCCGGGAGAAGAAGGGCGAAAAGAGGCGGGTTGCCGGCGCATTTATGAGCACTGGTGTGTGGATTTTGGTGGAATATCAACCTCTTTGCTCCGATATCATATACATTGATAGGGTGATAGAGACACTTATAACGGTGGGAGATGGTGAATTTTTGGCGTTGTGCTATCTGCTATCTGCTTCTTCTTCTTCCCAAGGGATGTGGGATCCACTTGATGCAATGATATTATTTTGTTTATATGATGACAAAACGCTACTGCTCACATCGTTGCTCATGTAGGCCTCGATCTTGTTCCTTGGCTAAGGTATTCATATCAGTTGCACGAACATGTTATCTGTGGCTGTCCCACATTTTCTTGACACATGCCCTGGTAACATTGTGCGGAGCATTTGTCGAAGTCGTCGCTTAGGCTACCGTCGTTGCAGGTTGTTGGAGTGGAGTGTCGCTACTTGTTGGTGAGGGCATTGCGGCGGAGGAGAAGGCTTTGAGAATGTCGTAGTGACAACTGTATGGAGTCTGTAAGAATGTCTTTTATTGAACGAAAAGAAATTGCACTTTAAGTCAAAAGACGCAGAAAGAAGGAAAAGCGAAGCTCGAGATGTATGAGTTCATCAAGTAATCTGGTAGCACAGCACTCAGTCATCGGCCTGGTTGACCTACCACTGACCAGGTTCATTGTCATCATCAAGGTCATGGTGGGATCGATATAATCCATAAGCATAATGCAGGAGCTCAAGGGTGAGGTAAATTTAAACGTCCTCACAGGCACACGACAAGCCCAGTAGATGGGAAGTGAGACATATGAAACACAAGTCCAGATAGATATTAGAAGGCTGAGCCCACTGAAGCCTCATCGAAAAGGAAGCTGACGTTACTGATTAAGCTTAACGACTGTCGATCCACAGGGATGCCGGCGGCAGTTCCAAGGCTTTTTGACCTAGTCTTTCAGCGTGCTGCAAGGCATGGTCCCAAGATGTAGACCAAAGCGTTGCTCACTGGAGGACATTGGGGCTGACTAGGGGCATACTGTGGCTGGCCATCTCACAGAAATTTAGTTAGTAGTTCAGCAAAACTCGAAGGGGTTGTAATCTCAGGAAGTAGAGCTTGATAGGGTCTTGTTCGTTCGATGTCTTTCTCTTGCGTCGGAAATATCTTTCAATGTACCTGGATGCAGGAGATATTGGAAACATAGTAAACACCAACACTTATCGCACGAGCAGGGTCATTGTAGGCGAGCACGTGCCAGAAGATTGGGCATCAGCCTCGCATGACTATGCGAAGATGAAGAGTAAGAAAGGCGAAGGATGAAAAGAGATTAAAAGGGGGGATGACGTTGCCAGCCAGACTAACCAGAAATGGAGGAGAAACCTTGGCATGGAATACCCTCCTGATCTCCTCTCCAGTGGTTTTCAACCCACACATTCTTCTTGAACCCTCAGCCACAATTAATGGCCATGCAAATTTCTGAGCAATAATGTCGATCCAATAGTGATCGTCTGATCATGCTGATTGACTAGGTTGAGCGACAGCTGATAGGTGGGCCTTCCGTCGACGCCGCAGGTTTGAAACCATAAGGTCTTGATTATGTAGGGTACAACCATGGATCTTACCATACGTACATGGCTGAAAGGTCGTCAAGGGTGGTCAGACTCGGAACATTGACCCCACTATTGAAGGTTTGTAGTTTCTGTAGGTGCCAGGACCCAATTGGGTCAGGCTCAACGTCTTTATTTGTGGCAGTGAATACCAACTTTTTGCAGAGTGTGACGGATTAGAGAAGGACGTAGACAAGCCGACTCCATTACAATAACCATGCCCGAAGGTCAGTGGTGTGGATCTCGTGCTCTAGGACCCTCCTTTCCACAAACCATGGCATCTCGCAAACAGAGAGGCTGGAGAGTTCCTGGCTTCGGACTACCCTTGAGATGGCCGGAATTGAAGCATGAAGCCTCGCATGAGGAGAGTCTTCTGCTCTGCTCAGCATTGGATGCTTCTGAGGACCCGTAAGCCCATCCAAATTCTTCTGGATGTGAAACCTCCTAATAGTCGTCTTAGCAAATATTGCTACACTTCGCGAGAACTTACCATGCTAGCTTGGATCAACGAGTTGACAGACACGCCTAGATGGGAACGACAGATTTTCGATCCAGACTTCATTTCCAAATGGAAAAGCGGAAAAATGCTGACTGGCCAAGACGCCACACGAGCAATGGCAGATTGGGTAGGTGCTGGGCACAAGCTACTTAATCAAGCTCTTATGAAAGATTCGTACTGAACGTTTCTAGTGTGTCGACGAAGTCAAGTACTATGCTCAAGACTCTCCTCGCAACCGTATCGTTCCAGCTATTGATGGTGGGGTCATCAAATCTGACGTACTGGTCGATGATTTCTTCGAAGACGAGCTCTTAGTGGCAGTGGCTCGACTCAAGCTTGACTTGACGTCAATGCAGCGCCCAAACCAGCAGAGACAGATTATAGATATAGTTGATCCATACCTCTTTCCGTACAAGTGGGCGAAGACAAGGACGCTGCGTAGTAGCCCCTGCTCTCTTGCAGACAGCATTTCGAGATGTGGGGAAGGCGAAGTGTTCCCGCGAGCTCCATGGCAGTACTGTGAAGAAAGAGAGTTTGGAAAATACCGGAATGGCAGAGCTTGGTCGAATGAGTTTCAATGGCTGCCATTTGATGCAAGATTTGAAGACGATTCCGCGAGGTATGCCTCTAATACTTAAACGTCGAAACACGCCATAGCTGACGAGGGTGAAATATATCAGAATAACGAGCTATATCAACAATGTCCATCCAATCCGGCAGTCTGGTTTCTACAATGTCACTGAAAAGCTCATTGATACCCTTATTCCGGCATTCAACAAAACATTGATTGACTTGAAGGCCCCCGGCTATCAGAATCAACGCATTCATCCAGTTGACTACTCATCCAAGGACTTCATCTCACTAGATCCCAGGGGCCCCTTCAGGCCACCCGAACAGCGAGCCTACCCTGAGTACCTGAACAGAGACGGTCTGTACGACGAGAGCATGTTCGTGGATCTCAAAAAGGAATTCTGGAATATCGGCTTGCAATTCGTGATGCACGTGCGCGAGATCAACCTAACAGAAGCGCAGCCTGAGTATTCTGAAAAGTATTGGCACATAGAAGGGCAAAACGTATGCTCTGAGATCTCTCTTCTCCTCCCCACCTTCTTACCTACAGGGTCGCACGTTGCCAAGATTCACCTTTTTGACTTCATCCTTGAATCATAGAACGAACGAATCGCTGCTACCGCAACCTACATCCTTCAAAGCACCAACCTCACCAAACCCAAACTCTCCTTCCGCCGCCGCATCAACACCGAACAAGCAATCGCAGCCAAAGGCTCCATCCGCACACCCCCCTTTCTCCCCGAGATATTCCGAGCCAAGCACGGCTACTCAGCCGTCCAGACCCTCGGCGACGTCGAGTTGCGAAAGGGCAGAGTGATCTGCCATCCAAACACATTCCAAACGAAAATTTCACCTATTCGCCTGGCCGACCCGTCCAAGAAGGGTACCTTGCAGCTCCTACAACTGCACCTGATCGATCCGAACCGCAGGATGCTGAGTTCAGCGTACGTTCCATGCCAGAAAAAAGACTGGTGGGAGGACGCTGTCACGGAAGCTTGGCCGAGGCTAGGAAAGTTGCCGGTTGAGGTGAGGAGGAGGGTTTTTGAGCTGGTGGATGGTGGGTGGCCGATTGGTATGGAGGAGGCGGAGGAGATTAGACGGGAGTTTTTGAGTGAGAGGGAGGATTATAGGGGAAGGCATACGAGGGCGTTGGAAGGGTATGAGGAATGGGATTTTGATGGGGAGCCGGGCGTTGGTGGGGAGGAGGGGGACGATGAGTAAGTCTCTTTTGGTTCCGTAAGGTTTAGGGTTTCTGGGCCTGGAATGGATGTTTGCTGAGGCTTGTGTAGGGAACAGTGGACTATGGTTTCCCATGAGGAAACAATTTGATGACTGTGGTGTAGCGTCCATGTGTCGATTCCTGGCTTCGAAGTATTTTTTAGTGTCTTCCTCTGTACATTGTGCTGTTTGTGCAGGTAGCACATTTCTCACTATATCTTGAGGCTGGCTATTACTGTCAATCTCAGTCATGCACGTTGAGCGTTTTTAAAGCCGCATAGCTATTAGTTCATTGTCGTCCTAGATGGCACTGTAGAGTAGCTAAGATGCTTTCACCCGAAGCAAGCGATTTGTGTTGGGTTTCGGGATCGAGACTGCCGGCAACATGTTTAAATGATTTGGGCATTAAGCCACCCAGGTAGAGGGAGGGAGGGGGAGGACTGGATGGCGAGCCCAGAGAGAAGTCTGGAGAAGCATAATGAGGAAAGATTTGGAATCATCGTCCTCTTGCTACTTACTCCACATCAGCAACTATGAGTTTTGGTATACAGGCGGGATGAAGTCTCGATATGATTGCGTCAAATAAGTTTCATCTCTAGGAAACGTTACTGACAGGCGTATGCTGATGACAATTCAATATCAACCTTACAGCCGAATCAAAGACATGTCAGAGGTTGTTACCGCATATGTACAATTTCTTGACCTCTAAAATAGTCGCGACAAAGGAATTCCCACACAAGTCAATGCCAGGTATCATCCTGTGAACTTGGAGCACAAATCGTTACGAAGCTGGCGCCAGCGAGTCTTAGGCTTACGCTGATGCTGAGTTGAAGAAGTCGAAAGATTTGGAGCCGTTGGTATACTAGGTATCAAAGGTGCTGTTTGCAATTGTTGTAATTGTGCGTTGAAGCGGTCACGTCGCTCCTTCTCTGCAGTCTGCTCTTCAGCATCTGCTTTGGCCCAGTCAAAGCCAAATTGGTGATGCCATTCACGGCGGCGATCCTCTTCTGTTTGTTGCACATCATGCTGAGAAGGATGACTGATCGAGTTGCCGCTAGATGTAAGCTTAGAAACTGTTTCGTGCCAACCCTTTCTGTAGCCGAAAGGGGCAAGATGATTGGATTCAGATATTTCGGAGGCTGAAACTATTGATGAGGCATGCTCTTCGAAGACATTGTTGTCCCAGAGTACGTCTTCGCCAATAATGAGGTCTGAGCAGCAATTGTCGAGAACTTCAAATGTGATCGGGATGCTTTTACCTGATTGAAATTGCCACGAAGTGAATACTTGACCGATAGTCTCTTGGAAACTCCCATCAGCGAATTGAAGATGTCCCCTATGTTCCAAGCTGGTTCGAATATCAAGACCAAGGCTTCGAGCATAGCTAAAGCCACGAGATGAGCATCACATAGGAATGACTACGAAGCATGGCGTTACATACCTAGAATCTATGACATTCCGCTCTGCGCCAGTGTCTGGTATAGCATACGCAGAGTAATGATCCGCCAGGCTGCCTTGAAGGTACTGGCGCTTGTTTCCGAGATAGTTTAGATGGAAGATGTTAGGAATCTTGAACAAACAATTGGTCAGCCGCTGGCGGTGTTTCGAAAGAGTCTCTGTGGCTCTGAGGAATGGGTTGCCCAGAACCAAATCGTAGAGGGAACGGCGGAGGACATGACAGGTGACCTTGAAGGTTTTAGACGGTTCCTGGGCAAACGCGTAGTCGATGTTGACAGTACCTATCGACTTGATGACGCCACAATTGCCGAGCTGGAAAAGCTTTGCCGTGGAGCGATCCACACGTAGGTTTCTACATCTTGCATAAGCAGCCGACATGGTATTATGATCCGCTCCTGTGTCTGCAATGACCGAAAGCTTCGCCCCATCTACGTAGCTGGCTAGACCACGCTTGACCTTTGCCGTCATTTCCGCCAATCCCCTCCTGGCCCAACCTGGAAGCCGGCCCAGCATGCTGCTCAAGATTGCTCCTGGAGACGAAATATCGTAGAGCGACATGAAGTTATGCATTGTAACGCGAGTTCTTCCCATCCGCTCGAGCAATTTATCATTGAAGGACTTGGGTTTTGACGGTTCGTCATGGATTCTCTTGAAAAGCGGAGCAAAGATCTCACGCAAACTCGAAGTCTGGTCCCTAAATGGCCCTGGGCTATCCAACTTGGGCTTAAAAGAGAGTTCTAAAAATATCGGCTTAGCCGAAAGACCGACCCTCAACCACTTGTAAATGAATGTGAGCAAGATGGAAGCCCTCTCATCCCGCTTCGCCAATAACCTCACCAACGTGTTCAACAGTGGTAAACTGCCACCAAAGTACTTAAATAGTATAGAAGACTTTCCTCCCCTCAGAGGTGTCGTGTGGAGGACAATACCTAAGTTACGCTCATTACCATTTGTGTTGAGCCCAAGAGTGATTGACGGCGAAGAAGGCTGTCGGTCTGCCATCACTTCTAAGCTATTCTGGACGGAAGGGTCTCTATCAGGCACAAGCATGCCATGATGGTTCTGCACATAGCCCGATACTTGCTTGTAGGGATGAGTTCCCACATCGCTGCGACCAGATCGAAGTAGCTCATAGACCTGATATTTGCCAATAGGAGAATCTGACATTTTGCGTTTTTAAGATTGTCCAGTGATACCGCTATCTTACTGATGAGAAAGTAAGTAGATAGTATGAATAGCAAATAAAGTAGTGAGTAGATATCAAGCTTTCATAATCACCAGCCTGTAGAGCTGGTCTCGATGGATGAAAACAAGAATCTTCTTGAGGTTGAGTGCACAAAAGTCTGAGGGAGACTCAGCTTCTGAGCTAAGCTCGCGCCAGCGCCCGATTCCTACGTCGAAGCCCGAGAGCTACATGATATGCGCTGTCAGATCACCTTAATAGGCTCCTTAGCGTACGCCACAACAAAAGATCAGCAATGCAAGGCGCACAAGGCTTTCCACGGTGAACCCCTCAAATGTTCCACCCTGACATAACTTTACTGCCTCAACAACATTGTTTCGCGGCTTCGCAAGAGCAGCGATGACATGTGCCTGCAAGGACATCATGGAGTGGATGTTGAGCTGAATGATACTCGACGTCCCAAGAGAAAGATTCAAGGCTACCCCACCTTCGCCGATTTCATTGCAAGAGACAAGGACGCTGCAATTTATCGCAAATTCCAACGACTTAGTTCTCGAAGCCTTCTGTATCAGCAGAGCGAGTTGCACGCGCTCGAGGATCAGCTAGACAACCTCGATCGAGGAGAGTTTGAGGATGCCGAAAATGTCGAAGCCCGTCAGGCCGCGGTGAGCTGGGACTGTTTCTCTAGCGACCAAAACGACGCGGCACTGGAGCGGCGGAAACTCCATGCTAGAATTAGAGAGAGGCTCAAAGAATACCGTGTGTTCTTTCGACTAGAAGACAGCGGGGCTATTGACAATATTCAATAGATGAAGCGCTCATTCTAGAGAGCAAGGTGCTTTCACTAAACGCTCCTACAGCTCGCGTCCTGAACGACTTCCGTACTGCATTCAAGCCGCGAAAGATTGCAGCACTCTGGTACCGAGATGAACATCTCTTCGACGATGAGTCTGATCTTGCTGCGCTGACACCTGCTGATACTGATCGACTCAACGTTCTCCTAAAAACCTACTTTGGCTGTTGGTTCAAGGTAATCGAATCCTGATGACGGACTGTTTTTGCCTGTTGAATATCGCTATAGGACAGAGATCGAGACGTCGAACGCAACATAGACGGATTGTATTACTATCCTGAGCAAAGGATACAGTACGCTGGCCTCATCATTACGACGCTGCTAAGCGCTCTCCTTCTAGTTGGTGCCATTGTCTGCTTGCTTTTCACAACTGGTAGAAGCAAAGGGATTCGTGTAGGCCTGATCGTGCTCTTCACGTGCGCTTTTGCTGCCACGGTCGGTCTACTCACCAATGCGAGACGAGCAGAAATCTTCATGTCGACAGCTGCTTACGCCGCTGTCCTGGTGGTCTTCCTCGGCAATATAACGCCGAACTGAGATTACATGCCTCAAATACAAGGGCCTTTGCTTGATCGGTAGATGGCAATACAATTGTCGCTCGGCTGAGTGCTTATGACAGCCGATCGCAAGCCTTTGCAAGACTTACACTTGGCACGACGCCGAGCTGTTTCAAGTCCGCTGCAAGTCTCTTTGGGATTTCAATCCCGAATGACTTCAAGTAGGTCTTGAGTACCGCCCCGTTGTCAACCTATCTACCGACTTCCAGGAGGATACGCATTTGATTCTGCATACCCTTTCGTGACCTGGACTTAGATACCATGTCGCTATCCCATTACTGGGGATTATCTACATTGTTGGTAAGACCTCAAGCGAAGCCAGACTGTCATTGAAAGTAAGGCAATATCAATGATGATGTCGAAAGTTGACTGACGAGACCTTGATATAAGGGTGAGACTGATCTTGAAGAGAAGATCGAAAAGTTTCTGGTTCAAACGAAACGCAGCATAGGACCTAGCACCGCCATTGCAAGTGGAATTGCATGTTGTGGACACGAAAGCATTGCTTCTATAGTGATCCTATGTGAAGAGAAACAACGCTAGGGGTTAAAATCTTAGCACGCGAGTAAAGCCAAGGAGAAGTACGGGTGGTCATTGCCATGTTGCTGTATCTCTCAGTCATTCGGTAGCCTAGGTAGCAATCACGCAACTCAGGTATAGCTTCAGAGGATTAAGAAAGGTGTGAGATGCCGACAGACAAATAGCGTTCTAGCTTGTTACAACGTTAATGAATAGGATAGCAAGAATAGGTCGATTTCGAACGAGATGTGACGGAGTTCGGTGAAACTTTATACCGGGGCAGCTCGATATTTTCCCCACTAACAAACAAATTCTTGATCTTGATTGTCCTCGAATTTTCGCCAATATCCTGGTCCTTAGACTTTCCATTATGGCAGGTGGAGCGAAAAAATCCACCAAGAAGTTCCAGAAGAATCATCTCAAGGACACTCTCGATAACCGGAAAGAATTCACCAAAACCAAGCAGAGACAACAGCTGAAAGCGAAAAAGAAAGCAAAACGAGGTGGAGAAAATGCGAAAGTCGCTCCTGCGGCAAACTCTGACCCTGTCAGAGAATCAAATGGGTCGGCAAAGGATATAAGCAAAATGAGTGTGGATGAATTTTTCCAGGGCGGATTTGAGGTCCCAGATATTCAAAAAAGCAAAACGAAGCCTAAGAAGTCAACGACCGGCAAAAGGAAGCGTGGAAGTGATGACAGTATATCAAGCGATGATGCTGTTCAAGAGGAGAACGATGAACTCAGCGCGGAAGAGGCTTCAGATGCTGAATTGGATACCCATAAAGAAGAGCTCGAGGCGCTAGCAGAGAAAGACCCAGATTTCTACAAATATCTTGAAGAGAATGACGCTGAGCTTTTAGACTTCAAGGAGGATGGTGACATGGCCGATATGCTTGATCTAAGCGAAGATGAAGCTAAGGAGCCGAAAAAGAGGGTGCGAAAGTCAGAAGAACCAACACCTTTGAACAAAGCAACAGTTCAGAAATGGAGGACAGCAATGACGGAACAATACTCTCTGAATGCCATGCGACAAACAGTGCTCGCATTTCGAGCAGCAGCCTACATCAATTCAGATGACGAGGTAAAGAGACGGTACACAATTCCAAACTCAGAGGTCTACCACGAGATCTTGATGACCGCCCTGCATCAGATTCCCACTGTCCTCAACCACCACATTCCTCCAAAGGAGACTACAGCAGGCAGAATACGGATAGCTACCGACTCGAAGAAGTTTCGCACACTCACACCGTTCTTGAAGTCCCATTCGGCGACAGTGCTACACCTCCTCTCGACCCTGTTTGACGCGCCTACAATAAAGCTCACCTTATCCTCCCTTACGCCATTGCTGCCATACCTCCTCTCGTTCAAAAAGATCTTGAAGGGGCTCATCAAGACCGTTGTCAATATATACGCCTCTTCTACTGCGACAGACGAGGCAACTCTAGTTACGGCATTCCTCCTTCTCCGCCGCCTTGCTGCGATATCCGATGCCTCCATCCGGGAATCAGTCCTCAAGGAAACCTACCAAGGCCTCATCAAAGGCTGCCGTGTCACCAACGTCCACACTCTCCCCTCAATCAACCTCATGAAGAACAGCTGCGTCGAGCTGTGGGGGCTTGATCCAAACCTCGGCTACACAACCGGCTTCACCTTCATCCGCCAACTAGCCATCCACCTCCGCAGCAGCATAACCCACCCCACAAAAGAAAGCTACAAAACAGTCTACAACTGGCAATACGTGCACAGCCTGGATTTCTGGTCTCGAGTCCTCAGCACCCACTGCAGCGTGGCGCTCAACCCCACCCTCAAGAAACCCTCCGACTCCCCTCTCCACCCCCTCATCTACCCTCTCGTCCAAATCACCCTCGGCGCACTCCGCCTAATCCCCACACCAACCTACTTCCCCCTCCGCTTCCACCTCACACGCTCTCTCCTCCGCCTCTCCCGCACAACAAACACCTACATCCCTCTCGCCCCATCCCTCCTCGAAGTCCTACAATCCCCCGAACTCTCAAAGCCACCACAAGCATCAACTCTCCCGCCTCTGGACTTCACAACCACAATCCGCGCGCCAAAATCCTACCTTCGCACACGCACATACCAAGACGGCGCGGGACAGCAATGCATGGAGCTCCTCGCTGAATTCTTCGGCTGCTGGGCGAAAAACATCGCCTTCCCAGAACTCATCATACCGCCCATCGTGATGCTGAGACGGTGGCTTAAGACCGCCTCGTCTTCCCACCCGTCCAACTTGAAAACCATGGCGAACGGTAAAGGCAAAGCCGGCAAAAGAGGCAATGGTGGTGGTGGGAACAAAAACCAGAAACTGCTCTCCTCTCTACACCTTCTGCTGGATAAGATGACGCAAAACGCAGCGTTCATCGAGAAGCACAGAAAGAACGTGACGTTCGGGCCGGGTAATCGCGAGCAGGTTGATAGCTTCCTGCGAGATGTGTCGCTAGAAGAGACGCCAATGGGGGCTTTCGTTGAGGGTTTGAGAGCGAGGCGCGAGGAGAGGGAGAAGGTGTTGGAGAAGGGGCGGAGGGATGAGGAGAGGAGGAGACGGGAGGAGAAAGAGGAGAAGAGGGGTGTGGGTGGGGGAGATGGGGGAGATGTTGAGATGGATGGTGGGGAAGAGGATGAAGAGGAGATGGAGGAGGAGGTAGATGAGGAGATGGAAATGGTGAGTGAAGACGACTGACTAATGTCCATCTCTGAAAATCAAAAGCAAGAGCTGCCAATACCATGACTGGCCTCTTTTTCTCATCAAACTCGCTCATCGAATAATCATTCATCATTAATTCCCCTCCCGAAATATCTTCATTCAATGCTCGTGCAATTTCACATCCCATCTCGCCTCACGCAGCTGATCCCAAACATTTCCATCCACTTTATCCTTCCGCCTCAATCTCATAACTATTACTCTTATGTTTCGGCTGAAACACGAAATCCTTATGCGCTGGACCGAGGAACATTTCACTATCAACCTGTTAGCCCTCTCCTCTTTTACATCCTCCCCCTCCTTCCACCACCTTTCTCCCTCCCTCCCCCTTCCCCTATTACCTCCCTTCTCCCTCCTCTTCCCTCTCCCCCAATACTACCACCACCAACCCTCCCTCACACCCACCCACCCCAAAAGAAAAAGTTCAACATACCTAATCCTCACCCAATCCCTGAAATCCGCACTCCCCAACAAACTCTCCAACTCATTCCGTCCCCTCCACCTGGGCGGCCGATCCTGCAAGTTCGGGGGCAAATACTCCAGAATGCCCAGGGGCACATATCTATAGCTAAAACTCAACCACTCCAACAAAAACCTCCTCGTTGTACCAACGCCCCTCTCATCAGAACCCCAACACTCCAAGCCGTTTTTCACGAATTGGGAAATGTAGGCGAGGCGCTCTGTGGCGGATTTATCGAGGTATTGTTGAGTGGCGATTTCCTCGAAGATCCACGGTTTGATGAGGGCGCCGCGGGCGATCATTATGCTGTCGACTTTGGAGTGGGTGAGGTGGGAGAAGTAGTCGGTGTGGGAGTAGCAGTCGCCGTTGCCGAGGAAGAAGACTTTGCCTTTACCTCCGCCTCCTAGCCCACCACTGCCGCCGCCATTAGGAAGATCTCTCTCGTCAGATTCGCGAATTGTATCGGCGAGTTCGTCGCCTTTCCTGTTGTACTCCTCGATGAGCGAGGCGCAGGATGCGATGTAGCTCCAGTCAGCGCTGCGGGTGTAGCGTTGTTGGCGGCTGCGGCCGTGGAGGGTGATTGCCGCCACGCCGCTGGGTTTGCCTTCGTTCTCGCCTCCTTTTGCACCGTACACGAGCCGGTTGACCAATTTGAGCGCATTAGGCTTGTTGTCCTTCGTGCCCATGCGTATCTTGACGCTCACAGGCACTTCACCACTCACGGCATTCATGCCCCGAAGGATCTTGTCGAGTTTTCCTGGGTTGTCTAAAAGTGCGGAGCCTGCGCCCTGGCGGAATACGAGGTCGATGGGGCAGCCGGCGTTGAGATCGATGACGCGGAGGTGCGGGCAGAGGGCTGTGAGGACTTCGGTGGTTTTGAGGGCGAGCCAGGGTTTGTTGGCTGCGATTTGGGCGCCGAATTTGAGGTCTTTGGAATGATCGTAGTCGGAAATGATGGTGGGAGGTTGGGGATCGCAGGCGGGAGGAGTAGTCTCGGAGGAGTGGGCACGCAATAATGCCCACTCCGAGCGCGAACCTTGGATTAGGGGCATGGACATCGCCATCTCGGAGTACGTGGCTTGAGCGCCGAGAGAGACGCAAAGACGCCGGAAGGGCAGGTTGCCTTGAGTGGTCAAGGGGGCGAGGACGGGGGTTTCGGCACCGAAGTACAGGCGGCGTTTTTCGGAGGTGAGGAATGGAGGCTCGCGGTAGGAGGCTCGATTGTCATTTTTGGTGGTGGTGGCGGTTTCCGAGTCTTCGCTGCTGGTGTTGCGGTGTTCGGATTTTGTGGGTTTGGATTGTTTTGGTGGCTCGTTGCTAAGGGTGTCGAGGTGTTTGATGTATTTGTCGGCTTTGGGGGTCTGGAAGCGGTGTTTCATCAGATCGGCCTTTTGCTGCATGGATATGTTGTTGGTCATGTGATTAGGGAGTATGGCTTGTTCTGGATGTTGTGTGCTTGGTTCAATCTCTACTAGAGCGAGTTCTTTCTTTCCATCTGGAGTGTCTCTTTCTTCCATATGAGATCCAACGAAACGACATGTCCATCCCACACCGCACTTACCGTTCGCTTTCCATACTGGACAAATACCTTCGAAGGTCGTGAGATCCTCTCGCTTGCACTCCTTCAGATACTTGCGTAGATCATGTTCATACCGGCAACTTTCGCCGAATTGGCATAGGCCAGGAGAAAACTCAGGAGCATGAACTCGACTTGAGCAGAGACCCACCTCGTCCGTGGCTTTATTGAATTTACGGCCAGTATTTTGACCTTTGTTTTTCTTGCCTTTCTTACCCTCACCTCTAGCGCCATCTTGATGGGCTGCACCTTCAGCGGCATCATCGTCTCGGGTAGAAGCAGAGTTCTCTGCTTTATCTCCCGATACATGAACAAGGAACTCTGGCTTAATTGGAGCTACACCTTTGATACGTTCATTGCGTGTGGGCACTTCATTTTCCGGATGGTCTAACTTGACCCGCTTGGATGGACCGTCAGCCCCTTCCTCACCATGTCTTTCGTACTTCTCCGCCTTGGTCACGGCGGAATCCTCTGCGAAAGTGGTTTGCTGAGGCTGCACAGCTTGTTCTAATGTATCGTCACTTGTTGGAGGTTCGAGTTTGGCCGTTGGCTCGGTTGGGTTGGGGGGGCGTTCTGTTGCGTCTAAGCCTTCCATCATGCTTGCCACGCCCACGAACTCTGTGAGACAAGCTCGCCTCAGGCAGCAAGACAGAGTGTATGCGTGAACAATGCACAAAGCTATAAAGGGGATGTTGTCTTGCACAAGTGTGACAGATCTAGATCGCAACCGAGCCAACAAGCTTCTCCCACACCAGCCGGGCCTCGTGGCGCAGGGATCAGGTCAATTTAAACCTTTGTATCGATCAGCGCCAGAGGGAACGAGGGGGAAGTCTATCCGGGCGACGGGCCCGGGGGAGTGGCAAGCGTTCAAGCCTCGAAGAAGTCAAAGCTGACCAGACAGACCGCCGCACTACTACTGCCGTAATTACATCCAGTCAGTTCTAGATCAAGGTATCTTGGAATTCATATCAAGTAATCAACGGCAGAACATCCCACGACTTCTATCATCTATGGCCCCTGAGAGGACCCTGAAAGCAGAGTAAATACGGATAGACACACGACACCTCCGCATTGGGTCGACTGCGATCTGGTGTGATTTTAAATGCCGACGAGTCTCATGCTCATAAGCTGGGAATCATTGATTTGGTTGATGCGCCTAGAGTCAAATAGACATCCACTTATTAGTCGATCAAACGGTCTCCCTTCTCTACCCGTCATCCACTCGGCGCATCCCCATCTCCCTCCCTAAAACTATCTCCTCTCTGGGTTAAGACAGCTTGGACAGCCAACCTAACCCTCTTCCTGCTTCGACTGCCTCACACTACTCGTACTACTGCACCTCCACGTCACCAGACATACATCCATACGAGACGTACATGCTGCAGTGCTCCTGAGTCAACTTCATCGCTTACATCTGACACCCACTGTGCCCTCTTCCTACACCAACATTTCGCAACTCTCTTCATCCTGAAACGTCATTACATCGCCCCTACCTGGCCCCCGCAACTCCGTAAAGCTGGATTCTCGAGAGACACCTCCTCCCCTCCACTTCTCACCAGCCATCAGCAACAGCGATCGCTCGTCAACAGCCGAAACGACTCCAATAGGGACACCACGAAGCTTTGCGACCGGGGCTTCTCTCCCCAAGAGAGCGGAGAAAGAGAAGGACCATCCGTTCGCCTGGAATCGCACGTTTGGTTTCGGCGCAGGCAACAGCTCCTACGTGGATTCCACGCTCTTGGAGTCGGACTTGGAGGACTCCACCTTCCCCCTGTTCGATGATCCAACCAGTCACTTCGCTATGGGTAGTCGCTCGACACCCATCGACATAGCCGGTCAACAGCAAGGGTCGCATAGGTCTGCCATGTCTATCGCCATGAACAGTAGGCCGAACAACGAGCGACACTCGTCCGCCATGAGTATAGGGAGTGGGTATGGAAGACCCAGCCGAGGCTCTGTCAGCGCCGCTCAACCTATATCCATGTCCGGCGCATCGGGTCAAAACAAGCCAAGGCGAGAGAGTCTGGCAGGCAGTATGGTGACGGGGATGAGCTGGGGAGGCACTTCGGTCGGCAGCTGGATACGGGATGAGTACGTTGTCGCAGGCTTTCGATTCCACATTCACTAATTAGTGCCAGCATCATCATGCAGGGAACATCTCCTTTCTCACATCAGTCGGCATCGTTCCATTCATCATCATACCAACCGAAACTCGAAGCCGACTTTATGCGAGATTTCTCGTGCTGCGGTCTGACACTCGCAACATTCCATGACTTGGTAGAACATTATGAAGACAACCACCATCAAAACCAGAGGGGCTCCTCCACCGAAGGCCCACTCCCAGATCCAAAGGCTGCGATCGCAAATAATGCAGCTACTGCGATCAAAGATCAGACGAATCAGCAACAGCAAGCTTCCAAGACTAATACACCCCAAAGATCGAACACGCCTGTCCAAACGCAGAAAACGCCGACCCAGACCCAAACCTTTGCTATTCCTAATGACACAAGCCAAGATGATGAGACGGTGGGACAAATGGAAATGGACGACGACGTTACAAGATCACAGATGCGCCAATATACAATGAATCAGCCACGGCCGATACAGAAAAACCAATTTGGGCAACCACAGAATCGAGCGCCTCCATTAGATATAGGCGCAGTAAACGGTCATGAGCAATACCTACAGTATCAAAAGTATCAAGGCTTGAAGCACTCCAATCCTACTACACCCGTGACTGGCGGCAGACCCTACTATCAACATAACCCCACAGTCTCGTCCGTCAACACACCAACCCTCACCGCCGGCCCCAGTGCGCATAGTGCGCACCCGCTTCAACAGCAACAACAATTCTACACTCCTCCGTCATCAATCCCAGGCACGCCCCGCGAGCTCGATCCGAACTTTATCGACAACATGAATCAAATGAGCATGTCCTTCATGCAGAATGGGAACTTCAACGATTGGTCCTACCAACCCAACAATGAAATGCTCGACCTCTGCATTGATGAGCCGGCCAAACGCCTCTTCGCCAACCACAGCAACAACACGTCGAACTTCCCTCCTCCCACCAGCTCTTCAAACCCGACCTCTGCAACCACCACCTCCCCAACCGCTCCCACATCCGCAGTGCAGCTCGGCGACGGCCAGTATAGCGAGAACAGCGTTCTAGCGCGCACTATACGTCAAGCACAGGCAGACGCTGGAGTCCCAGATCCTTCCGCAGACGGTGTACCAAAACCATTCCATTGCCCTGTAATTGGCTGCGAAAAGGCCTACAAGAACCAGAACGGGCTCAAATACCACAAGCAACACGGGCACAACACGCAGACCCTCCAAGCAAACAGCAACGGCACATTCAGTATCGTGGACCCTGACACGCTAGTCCCTTTTGAAGGTACCAGGGGAATGGAGAGGCTCAAGCCATATATGTGCCAGAGCTGCGGGAAGCGTTACAAGAACCTGAATGGGTTGAAATACCACAAGGCGCATTCCAGCGGGTGTGATCCAGAAATCTGCTATCCTAAGGGCATGGAGGGAAATGGCGGTGTGCCTAGTGGTCCTGCCACTGGGATCACAGGGGTTGGGAAAGGCGGAGGAAGAATTAGTAAGGCGGGAAGTAAGAGGAACAGCCTGGTCATTGCGATGCAGGAAGAGAAAGAGGGCGCGCAAATCCCAGTCGAGGTTGGGCCTAAAGGAGAGCAGATGGTCATGTGATCCTCTATGGACTCCTAAGGACCACCAAGAGCAGCGAAGTTCCTTGCGAAAACTCTGTAAGGGGAGGAAAAGGCTGTACAAAACCCGGATTTTTCTCTTCTCATTCCCTTTGTATACAACATGTTTATCGTCAGAGTCCGAGGAGTATTGGCTAGTATATGACTATTGGTTGATTCGCGTTCGGGGCGAGGCGTTCTCGGGGAGGCTATATCTCCTGCATCATCAGTATCTTGGTGCGTATTGGTGGTTGGGTGGGAGACTGCATGGCTGAGGCGCCTTTCGTTTGAGATACACACATTCGCGGCTGTCTTGTCTTGTTTTGTTGTATCATACCATGGAGACATACTCCTGAAGGGGCAAGGAGGTGAAGGGGTAGTTATTTCGGCTGTGATTAATACGAAGGGGAACTGCACAAATTACTGAATGGAATAGGATAGTTATTGGCATGCAAAGTATCTTCACTATTTCTGCCCACTTACTCGCGTGCTCGAACCTGAATACACCTATCATCTGCAACTTCAAGATCCATTTACCCGAGTACTCGTAGCAAGTGAGACAACACCGACAATTGGTCCATTGGCAGTCCTAGACATCGCCACCCGAACACCAAGAACTCATGATGCAACGACCTTCCCTTAGCCGAGCCATGATATTTTCGAGTCAATGAGTCTTGGATACCCGCCACATGGAGTGCTTGGACACAACCCCCTCCTCCAAGTAGCTTAGACGAATTGCCACAATACCATTCGCAGCGTGTATCTTGACGAGCGAATAGGCTCGTCATAAGGTAAAGGGAGTCGTAAGCGCTGTCTTGGTAAATAGAGGCTTGTGCTGTGGCTGAGGATATCGGTTAGGGGACCCGGATGGAGCCGAGATGAGCTTGGGGATCAGGAGACTTAGAGCCTAGAGACTACCTAGAGACTAGAGACTAGAGCCTAGAGAGAGACCCTGAAGAAATGGTGACAAGTGACAAGTGACAAGGCTTGAGGCTCAGGGTACCCATACGCGCGGTCTCGTACTCTCTCATCAGTCTCATCACATTTCTCCTTTTCCTCATACTCGCTTCACTCTCATCCGGAGTCATCATCACCATCACCATCCAAGCGTCAGATGAAAGACCAAAGCGATCTTCCTGTCGCGCCGCACCCTAGAGTCTAGTTGTTATTGGTCCTTTGCGGGACGTGAGGGGGTCGATGTTTCATATCCGTGTCGCTTCTTCTCCCGACTAATTCCGCAGCGATACGACACCTCGTCTTCTTCACTTGCTCTCAATCCTCTAGACACAATGCCACAATAGCATTGTTCATCTTTCCATACTCCTCGACTCATGGCGAGGTTGTTGGAGGACAACGCCTACCCAGCAATGGGTAGTATCGCTTCTCAGACAACCCTCGACGATTACAGCCAGTCTCACTCAAAGCGCGGGTATAGGAAAGTACGACCTCGCATCCCAAAAATCAAATCATCCACCGACTCCGCTACGACTGATCAGAAACCTATCTCAAATACTGCCACACCCACCTCACCTACCTTTGTGCCAGATTACCTCCTACAATCGTCCGGCTCCTCCATTCCCTCCTCTGCGCACGCCGACACCTTCCTCAAAGAAAAGCCCAAAAGTAAAGCGAAAATAAAACCTCTCCTACGCAAATTCCACTCTCAAGAACAAGTCGGCATTGACCTCTCGCGCTCCGCCGCCGAGAACGAAGGCTTCAGCATCTACGAGTCCACCGCCAACGCAACACCAAGTCGCACTGCATCCGGAGCCACAAATCGCGGAGGCTTTCACAATCGCACCACAAGCGGCACCTCCCAGATCTCCACGCAGACCACATCCAGCAATCGCTATGTACACCCTATGCGGCAGACCCCTCGGCCTTACACACCGCCCATAGCCTCATCCTACAAAACCTCTCTCGAAAGCGACGCCGACTCCACCGCTTTCCGGCGCAACATCACCGCTCCACCACCCTTGCACATCCGCACAGGCAGCTCATTTACAAACCCGAACTCCTCACAGACCAATCTCGCCACGCAAAACCTACCCGGCACGCCCTCCTCCCTACGTTTCGGCGCGCCTAACCCAGACACCATGATCTCCCCATCCACAACCACGCAGCGCTCATCACTAGAATCCGCGTTCCGCAGGAACAGAAGCAGGTCAAACACGGCGCAGACAGATCCCGCGCAGCAAGCAGCCAGCGTGCAGCATCTGCGACAGAAATTTCAGGAAAAGGAAGCGGCGAAGGAGCGCAAGTATCAGGAAGCGGAGAGGAAGGCGGGGATGAAGCAGGTTAAACGGCAGGAGAAACGGTCACGGGCGGGGAGTAAGGCTAACTCGGAGAAGTCGAGTATTATGGGGTATAATCAAAGTAGGGAGGGGTTGGGTATGTTTGGTGGTGGTGGTGGTGGTGGTGGTGGGAGTGGACAGAATATACATGTTGCTCCATCGGTGGATGCGCCGAGATTGTATCCGAGCCCGCGGAGGCAGGAGATGAAAGAGAAGTCAAAAGGTGGTGGTGGTGGCGGGGGTTTTGGCGGTAAAGGAGAAACCCAGCAAAGCACCGGTAAGAAAGCGAAGAGTCAATGGGCACTCTTCTGGATAAGGATCAGGACTATGTGGTTGAAGATGACGAGGAAGATGGGCGGGAAGAAAGGGGATTCTTAGCACCCCCTTCGACCAAACGAAATTCATGTATCTCATGTGCATGAAGGTACGAGAGTTGAAAGAGAAGAGATATGCATGACGAGCGACGAAGCAAGCGCTCAGAGGAATGAAGGCTGAGGAGGTTGGCTGGGTAGGAAAGGGTGGCAGGGTGATGAAAGCGCAATTTCAGCGTTCAGCAAGGCGTTCTCGACGACGACGACGCATATGAATCGCTGACTGATGCTGACGGTGATGCTGATATTTATACATACCATATGAGCTTTGCATGAACATCTATCTAGCCAACCTGAAGAATAGCATTGAGCGGCAGCTATTTCCATCCGAGTCAACCAACTCATTTGACTGTTCTCCTTGATACTCGTGCAAAACGATGACATCCTAAGAACCTGGTGTATCAGAATTCCTGCAATCCTCTGATACTCTCGACTACCAACCTCTTTCCCTCCTTGTTTTCCTAATCTACGATCACACCTCATGTGATTCCACAAAGCCTAAGCATCTCAGCACACCCCCATCCCTTCAGCATCCTCTTCATAACCACCCCCCTTTCCCCTTTCTCTCTCTCTCTCTCAGCAGAAAATCCTGGGGCTGACCACTCATCCCTCCTCTTCCCACATATTTCCAACCAGCACACCCCAGCGCATGCCAAACCCTCTCATCACTAAGCACAGCACCTCCGAAGCCCAATCAGCAGCACATCCCCCCCCTCACCACACAACCCAAAAAGACCTTTGGTCGCCATATTTCTACTTAACAGCTCTTTTCTACCATGAAACAGCTGTCAAGAGTTGGATTTAAAACCCCCCCCTTTTCTTAGCCACACTCAATCAGCTCTTCTAGAGCTCTCAATCCTCGGACCCAAATCAGAAAAAAAAAAAAAAAACACATATCCAAAGCAATCAAACGCGTCCCCTACCCACACATTTTCAAAACCTAGATGCTTCGTGATCTCGTTTGAAGATATTCCCCCCTCACCTCCTCCACTGCAGAGATTGTTTGGGGGTGGTGAAAAAAACAAGGGCGAGGAAACAAGGGGAGTCTTATCTAGTTTGATCCCATCCACCCAAGAAAAAGAACGAAAACAGAGGGAGGGGGAGATTGACCACCAAATAAGGATGCTGAAACGCATACACCAAGCTCGAGACAACAAACTCAACCCTTTTATCTCTGCAGTGATAAGAAAGAAGGGGAGGAGGGGTGAGGGGTTAAGCTTTCAAGTACGAAATGAAGCTTGTTGTTGTTGTAATAGGATCGTAAGAACGATGGGATATTATTGGGGTGTAAATGGCAACTCCCTCAAACATACACAAAAACCCCCACATTTTCTCGATATATATCTGTGTGCGTATTTGTTACCCCAACCCCCCCCCCAAAAAAAACGACGTCCGTTTATAGAAGCATGAGAAACGCAAAGAAGCCACAGAAAGGAGGATGGATGTAGCGAGGATCATTGACATCGAAAGCACAGGGGTATCACGCATCGCTCCATCAAAACACTCCCATCCCCAACGCCGTTCGTAACCAAGTTCGTCTCTCCAGCGGCTCGTCATCTAGTTCTGAAGCTCTGGCTTCCAGCTGATCAATCTGCCTCCCGAATTCCTCCACCCCATCCTCCGCATCTTCGACTTTGGACTCAAGTGCTTGGAGCTCATACTCCAATTTCGCCTCCAGCACCTCGATATCCCTCAACGAGTCCGTCAACGAGGTTTTCTTTTCCGTAACAAGCGCTTCGACGGCGTCATGGATGTCGTGATTCTCATTTATTTTGCGTTGATAGATTTCGTCGATTTTTGATTGCGTTTTGCCGCATTGTTGGTCGAAGGATTCGAGTTGGGCGATCTTGGATTCGACCCAGGATGATTCGTGGGTTTTGAGGGTGTAGAGGGTGTCGTACATGCGTTGGTCTTTGAGCATTGAGAGGCGCTCGTGGGCTACTGCCGTGTCGGGGTTATTATTATCATCGCCAGCTGTATCTTGAGGAGAGTCGTTGCCGAGGATGTCGGACATTATGGAGAAGGACATCCGTCGTGGAAACCGGTACTCCCAGTATTTGCCGGGAGACTTTCTGAAAAGTGTGGACATGCTGCGCGTTGATCTTAGTACAGGGAGCTTTGATGCAGCCCATTCGAATTGTTCCATGTTATCGATGGCCTGCATGTCGTTCAAGGTGAGCGTTTTGTCTCTGTTGGGCATGGGAGGTCGATGAGCTTTGTCCCTAGAAGTGATGCCGTTGGCATGACTCAATAGATTTACATAGCTTTGACTCATCTCGTTGTCGTTGTTGATGATGGGGTTATCAACGCTCGAACTTGACTGGCTGTAAGAACCAAGCGATCCATTGCCATACACTGGATCCTTGCGGAAGCTCTTTGATTGATCGTCATCAATCACCCTGCTGCTTCGCTTGGACGATTTCTGTGAATGCGAGCCAGACCGGCTTTGACTATCAGATCTAGAGGCCTGTTTCCCCGATGCAGACGAATCGAGGGCCTGCCCGGCTTGCTCAAGGCTCCCTCGGGGCGTCATATCTCTCGAGCTCTGGCTATCAAGCATGTCCACGTCCCTCGACATTCTCTGGTGATGCCCTCGTCTTGATACCGCGTCTCGAATCTTGCCCAACCCGCTCCGAGAGTCATGTTTGCCGGCCATATTCTTTGCAGCCGTCTTTCGAAGCGACTGATTCTCAAGATGACTCAGGCTGGTTTGTGAGCCATGTGATGTCATATACAATCGGTCTGATAGATGCTGGCGTATCGAATAGTCATCATCAACAGATTCTCGCCTCTTACTAGTCCATCCACCGCCTTTCTCATCGCCGTTGAAGATCATGTCATCACCAAGAGCGCTTAATGGATCAGACTCGTGCTTGCGAGGCTTACCATGCCATAACCATTTAAAGCGTTCTCCATATCCCAATCTGATAAAGTCATCCATTTCAGCAGTCTCAATCTCCGCGATGCTAGCACCTTCTCTTCCATCGACCATCTCCTTGGCCTTGCCGCTCAGCTCTGCTGCAACAGACTTCACTACGTGAGGTACAGCACGCCCTTCAGAGCTCGCTGCTTTGGCTGTTATCTTATGCAAACGATCTAACGTTCGACGATCAAGCCTCCTGGTACGCTCTAATTTCTGCGATTTCTGAAAATAGGAGATTGCTCGTTTAGTAGATATGATATCGAAGGCATCCTTGCCAACTGGCGCACCGGAAGAATGTAGTCGACTTCTGGCTCCCATAAGAAGCCCAAGAAGGGCTGCGACTGTAGTCGGTCCGAGGATGCCATCATTCGGATCAATATCGAAGTATTCAGCTCCAATGTCTGCCCACCAATCGCTAATCTTCTCTTCCGTCACATCGCACAGCAGCCCATCAGCATACTCTGCGGGTAGCTTTCCAAATATCATCAGTGCTGCTTGGCATAGTTTAACCAACTCCACCACTGAAGCAGCAATTGGTATCTGATCACTTGTGCGGTAGAGCTCCCTAAACTTGGCCTGGGTAGCACCAATTGGAGGCGCCAAATTCAGACCAGCACGACCGGTACATCCTAAGCGCTTCAAATCCTCGTTTAGAACGAAAGCTTCTCTGTGACTTCTCAGATCTCCATCGGGTATCAGGACCACTGTCAATGCTGAAGGGAAGGAGCTGAGGTTTGTGACCATCAATTTGCCCAATGGAGTCTCTTTTGCTCTTGCATGATACCTCCTAATGGCATTGATGTAGACCCGAAGTCGAGGGGACCATTCGTTCTCATCTGTTGGTACGCTCAAGACATAGACCACAATTGAGTGCTGCTCTTGCCCAGTGTATGTGACAATCACGAATGTCGGGTGTTTTCTTGAGCAGCCCCACTGCTCCACCGCATAGAGCTCATAGCCATGTAGGCGTTCGCGATATACCAATCTCTTAGTTTTGGGGTCCTTTTCTAGGTACCTAAACGCCACCGGATCCGCAAGGACGAAGCGTTGATGGTTGGCTTTCAGGCTGGGACTAGAATCCCCATTCTGCAGAGGTAAGGTGTTCTGCTTCTCCAAAGAATTCCGTTCGCGAGGATGCTGCGGAGAATCTGCTTCCATAGCCTCCTCGGCGCCATTTACCTCGTCAGCCCCCACCACTTCACTTGCCGTACTAGACTGCCTGTAAAAGGACTCATCGCAATACGACCCGCTATCTCAGATAATGTAGCCGGTAAAAGCAACTGAGAAGTGAAGCGCGATCGGACTATCAGATGATGAAGCCGCCGCAGCCGGTAAAACCTCGGCGCTCCTCTCCGCAACTCATCCTAGACCGATGACCTCCAACTTCACTAAGCACTTGATAAGAGCAATGGGTTCACTGCAAAGATGGGCTCCATATGTTTCCGCACTCCCCTGATTGTGCGTATAAGAAGCCCTACTTCCACCAATCATTCAAGTCGAGACTGAACGAGCTTTCTTCCCATTCCCGGAAAGCCGCTCTGCTCTGGCAAGATGGACGCGTTGATACAGGAGCAAGAGAAGCTGGCTTCTAGTGCCAATCTCTCGCGCAGCATCCAAGACATTCAGAACATCATTGATAACATCACCAATGCACGAGAGGCTATAGCAGCAAGTACGTACCCTTGAGTATCACGAACAGTGACTAATCTCTCTAGATCCTACGACTACTTCAGTGACGCTAGCCAAGCTTCAAAACCCCGTGAAGCAGGGATTCGATACGGTCAGCAATGATCTGAAAGAGGTATACAGAGGGCACAATAAATATCAAAAAGGGATAGACGCAGTAAGCACCACAAGATATCAAGAGCTTCAAGACTAAGTAGGAACAGAAGTTCAAAGACAAGCCAGTCCCAGCCTCCGAGAATGATGCTCTGTCTGACGAACCTGGACCCATCAATCAGGCTATTTCAATGCATTTCCTTCGTGAGGGTCAATTCGGTGTAGCCTCGCAGCTTCAATCGGATATCCAAAATCGACATGCAGAGGGCCAGAGCCTGGAGAGTGACACTATGGAAGCTCAAGCCAAGCTCGATAAACTACTGGGCATGAATCCCTCAGAATCGGAAGATCTTCGCCGACAATTCACACACATGTATCACATCCTGCGCGAGTTGAAAGAGAACCGCAACCTTCTCCCCGCCATAGCCTGGGCACGAGAAAACAGCGAGCGCCTCGAACTCCGTGGCAGCAATCTGGAATTCGAACTTGGTCAGTTGCAATTCGTGTACCTCTTCACAGGCGGGTCCGACCCATTGAACCCTTCTATTGCGAGCGAAGGCCGCTTCGCCGCCCTCGCTTACGCACGAACGAACTTCTCCCATTTTCAGACCCGCTACCTTCGCGAGATCTCCCAGCTCGCGACCGCTATGGCATACCACACCAACCTCGCCACATCACCTTACCGACATGTCTTCCTCAATTCCTCAACGTGGGATTACCTAGGCAGTACCTTCACGAAAGAATTCTGCTCACTCCTTGGGCTCTCCGCTGAGAGTCCGCTCTACATCGCAGCCACGGCAGGCGCAATAGCTTTACCGACCGTCATCAAGATTAGGAACGTAATGGCTGCAAAAAGGGCGGAGTGGACAACGGCGCAGGAACTGCCACATGAGATTCCATTGCCGCCCAGTTATCTTTTCCATAGTATCTTTGTATGTCCGGTCAGTAAGGAACAGACGACAGATGAAAATCCGCCGATGATGATGCCTTGTGGACATGTGGTAGCGCAGGAGACGCTAGCGAAGATGAGTAGGGGCACGAAGTTTAAGTGCCCTTATTGTCCGGTTGAGTCAAGGCCAGAGGAGGCAAGGAAGCTTTATTTGTGATCTGACAAGAAAGGTAGGCGTGACGCATTCATGCATTGGGAGACGCATAGCGCGGCGTTGGCAATAATGGGAAATGAACAGAATGGCAGAGCGAAAAGTCTTTCTCGTCTCGTTTTGTTGCTTGGACATGAGTCCGATGGCACACAGAAGGTAGTACCCTTCATATGTAACCCTTGACGCAGCAATGACCAACACGATTTCATATGTTTTGTCTCAAAGTGCTCAGACTCGCGAGGCATCTTTCATCTTCAAGACTTCTACCCTGTCCTCCTTGTTCGACGGAGATACATCTCTATCAATCCTTTGTTGATTTCTCAATTCAAGAGCTGTATGGAGAAGATTGACATTCGGAATCACAGATGCAACAGCAAGCCAAGGTACATGAGCAGATTGGGAGACGTAATGCAGAATCTAGGCACAGCGATGCACTATCGATCTTGCTGGCGCCAAACGATCTCAGTCAAGATTGATATAGGCGTCCCAATCACAGGGCACCAGGGTATGGCTGAGTACTTTCAAGGTTATGTCGCGCATGTGCGGGTGATTGTGTGGGGTGAGAGCTGTCTCATGGTACCCACAGTTGCGAAAGGTAAAAACAGCATACAAATACAACAAAAGCCCTCAATCTTGCTTTCTCACGTCCCCAAGCATCTACAGTCCCTTTCTCCCATTCAACTCCTCAGGACTTATCGGGTAAGAGACCGAGGGAACGGCAGCAGCGGTTGTCCCACGTTATCGCACGCGGTTTTACGTCGATGGCCCGCAGGCTAAGCTTACCCCACAGTGGGGCACGTCTGGGCCAGCTCTTGGGATCAACGCAGCGGCAACGGTTTCTGTATGACTTCTTTCTTCTCCAAATCACTCTCAAATAGCCTCTTCTTCAATCAATTGACATAACGAGAGACATCACAAGATTAATACTAAACAGACCCGCTCTCACAACCACTGGCGCGCCTCTCCGCTCCTGCTCCAGCTGCGTCTACCCCACCTCCACCAGCTCTTCCTCGTCTTGGTCCCCAAACAAAGACTTCTCCCAAACAAAGAAGAGCAATTACCCACCAGCTTCGAACTCGACTCTTCCTCGAGCCAATTCATCGCACACGAAGCTTCCAACGGCTGCTAGAGCAGGCATGGCGACGCACGCAGACCCGATCAGCGCTTTAAGCAAGCCTAATGTAGGCGTCTTCACTGATCCCGAGCATAAACTGTTCGTGTCCGAGTCGGGCCCGAGTCTGGATGAGTTGAAGAGCGGGAATAGTTTGAAGGAGGGGGAGGTCACTGTGGGGATCAAGAGCACCGGTATTTGCGGGTGAGTAGCTTCTCCTCCACTCACACTCTTTGTCCCTATTGCTCTCCAAACCAGTATAAAAAGATAAAACCTCAGAACTAACCCCCCCAACAGCTCCGACATACACTTCTGGAAAGCCGGCTCAATCGGCCCCATGGTCGTCGAAAACAACCACATTCTAGGCCACGAATCTGCCGGCGTCATCCTCGCCAAACACCCTTCCGTCACGAAACTCGAAATTGGCGACCGCGTTGTTCGTTCTCCCTCTTTCCCCCCTGTTCCCTTAGATCCCCTTCTCATTTCCTCACACCCCCCAAAGGCCCCCCCCCACAATTCAATCCCAAAACCCTCTATCACCTCCTCACTAATTGCCCCCACCCTTTAGGCAATCGAACCCGACCTAATCTGCTACAACTGCGAACCCTGCCTAACAGGCCGCTACAACGGCTGCCTAAACATGCGCTTCCTCTCCACGCCCCCCGTAGACGGTCTCCTCCGGCGCTACGTAACCCACCCGGCCGTCTGGTGCCACAAGATCGGCAACATGTCATACGAGAACGGCGCATTACTCGAACCCCTCTCCGTCGCCCTCGCCGGGATCGGCCGCGCGCAAATCGCAATCGGAGATCCTGTCCTCATCTGTGGTGCCGGACCCATCGGACTGATAACGCTACTGTGTGTGGCGGCAGCGGGGGCGGAGCCGATTGTGATCACGGATATCGAGCCGTCAAGGCTTGAAGTCGCGAAACAGCTCTGCCCACGAGTTCGGGGCGTGCACGTACAACCAGGCGTATCCAACGAAGACGCCGCCGCGAAAATCATCGACGTCGCCGGAATCCAACCCAAAGTAGCACTCGAATGCACAGGCGTCGAATCCTCCGTCAACGCAGCCGTCTACTCTGTAAAATTCGGGGGCAAAGTCTTCGTGATCGGCGTGGGGAAACCCGAGATGAAACTGCCCTTTATGCGGCTGAGTACCCAGGAGATCGATCTGCAGTTTCAGTACCGGTATGCGAATACTTGGCCCCGAGCTATTAGATTGGTGGAGAGTGGGGTTCTGGGCGAGGGGTTGGGCAGGTTGGTTACGCATCGGTTTGACTTGGAGGATGCGGTGGGCGCGTTTGAGACGGCGGCGGATGTTAAGAGGGGGGCTATTAAGATTATGATTCAGAGTATGGAGGGGGAGGAGGAGGCGAGGGGGTGAGCCGGGGGGTGGGATTGGGGCTTGAGGGGAGGGTAGGAGTGGGGCTTGATGAGAGGGTGGGACGGAGCTTGAGAGAGGGTCTTCTGAGCAGGGGAAAAAGAAGAGGGCATATGCTTGCTCTGTCAGTATTGATCAGGAGGGCTTTTAGATGAGCCCACGTGCGTGAATTTGTGCGTGCCTTGAATGATTGTCTGTCGTCTTAGATTCATTCGAGATGTCAGATAGTCCAATTGCGAAATGCTTGGTGAAAATCTAGGCGTAGAAATGTGTTCATGTTACAGTATAAACGTTTCTACATCCTGACGCAAAGCTCGAACTCTGCTTTACAAATGATCCATTCCCAACGGACTTCGCCATAAGGATCATAGCTCCCCGACCAATTCTCCCCACAATTTCCCCTCCCCCAAAACCGCTATGTTTCCCACCATCAAACATTCTCACTTAATAACGACCTTAATCTTCAGCGTCGAATACCATCCAATCCCTCACAACCTCATCTAGACGTATATCGGCAAATCAATCCCATACTACCACCTCATTAGCTTCACATGCAAAACTTCCCCACCACCACCACCACCACCCGTCAAGAATCAACACTCACATTAACCGGATCATTAAACCTCAACCCACGATCCAAGCCCTCAATCTCGCCCATCTCCCCCTCCGCCAACTCCCACCCCTTCTCCACAACATCCAAATTCTGCCTTAACCGTCCTGAATCATTACTCTTCGGAATAACCGCAACACCCCTCTGCGTCGCCCACTTCAACAGCACCTGAGCCGGACTCTTCCCCTTCTTCTCCGCAATCCCCTTAATCGTCGGGTGCTCCAATAACAGCGGCGTATCCCTCGCTTTTTTCATATCCAGTTCCAAGAAACTCTGGGGCCCGAAACTCGAATACGCCGTGATGGCCATGCCTTTACTTTGAGCGTAGGTAAGGAGGCCTGGTTGTTGGAGGTACGGATGATGTTCGACCTGCAGGGTAGCGGGAACAATCCTCGCGTACCGCAAGAGATCCATAATGATCTGCCCGTTGCAATTGCTGATCCCAATACTCTTCGCCAACCCACCATCCACGAGCTTTTCCATCGCCGTCCAGGTCTCCTGAATCGTAGCCTGCCCTGGCGTGACATTACCTTCTTCGTCGGTGAATCCGGGCGGGTAGCGAACACTCGGCGGGACGTATTTGAGCGAGATTGGGAAGTGCATTATGTAGAGGTCGAAATAGTCGAGTCCCCAATCTTGAAGTTGCTTTTTGCAGATGGGCTCGACTTGCGGGCCGTCGTGGAAGGAGTTCCAGAGTTTGGAGACGATGAAGAGATCGGAGCGTTGGACGAGACCGTCTTTTATGGCGCGGGCGACGCCTTGGCCGCATTCGACTTCGTTGCCGTAGTCTGTGTTCTTGTTAGGGTCATGGTGGTAAGATAGATGTGGGGGGAAAGGGGAGAGAGAGGCGACGTACCGCAGGCGCCATCGAAGAGCCGGTAGCCGGTTTTGATGGCGTTATAGACTTGGTCGGCGCAGGTGTCGTTGTTGACCTTCCAGAGGCTGAGGGGCGAGCTGTCAGTGAAGGAGGAGAATACACAGAGAGAGGCACGTACCCGAAGCCGACGAGGGGCATGTCGAGGCCATTGTTGAGTTTGATTGTAGGAGATGCCATGATGGCGTATATGTTGGAAAATGCGATGGTACGGAGTAAGCAAATCAAAAGCTCGTGATACTGGAAAATGACTTATAGATGCAAACGCGTTTTATATAAAATGCAAGTGGAAATTGAAAGACACTCAACGTACTTATACAGGAAGTAGATGGATATGCAATTGTTGACGTAGGGTAGACGAAAAGTAGAAATTCTGTCCAAGCCCCGCATTTCGTCCGAAGTCTGCCCCGCAAACACCATGACGTGAGGCGTTCAGGAACAGGAAAGGCTTGTTTGCAGTAGTCCAACGGCTGTTGTTTTCGGCTGGAACGAATTGCAGATTCCGTGCGCCGAGGCCTGCAGATAGGAAATAAGAGAGGAAGGATGAAGAAGAGCGTTTGAAAGGCATTCGGGCATCTCAAACCTCGATCTGGTAGCTGTGTATCTTTCATTCGTCTATTTATCGTACATACGCTGCCTCGGGTCAACACAGCGCTCATGAAGGGCGACAATTGGATAGACAAGACTTACTAGCATCAATCTTCTTGATCTGCGGCAGGGCCAGCCTGACTTTGTTCCTATACACCGCTGGCTGTCTAAGCTGCAGCGGGTTCATCTCAAGATACACCGTTTCCAAGTCCTGCGTGTCTTTCAACTCCTGTTCAACCTCTTCGAATGAAGTCAGTAAATTCGAAGACGCCCACAGTTCCTCTAATTTCGACAGCTGTTTCAGTCCCGAGAGGTGCTGAATTTGGTTGTTTGAGATGTCGATGATGCGCATGTTGCTATTTTGCTCCAGGCCGGATATTTCTGTAAGAGCGTTATGCGAGATGTAGAGTTCCTCAAGATTTGGAAGATCAGAGAGGCCGGAGATGTTACGGAGACGATTCGATTGGATGGACAGGATCTTTAGGTTCTGGAGGTGTGATATGTTCTGGATTTCTGTGAGCTTGTTCTTTCCCAACCAGAGCTCCTCGAGCCCCTGCAGCGTATCCAGATTCTCTATCTCCTGATGTAATGTCAGCGAGTGCTCGTGACCATGTGTGTTCAACCCCACTCTTATTCTATTTGCAGCCAGCTCGAGGTTCCTCAAGGCCGTCATCCCCTCCAGATTCTCAATCTTCGATATCCTGTTCTGCAGCAGGTACAGATCCTTCGCCTTCTTCAAATGGTTGACGTTCTTGATGTGCTTGATCTTATTGAAGCTCAGGTCTAGGCTCGTGAGGTTTATGAGCTCTTCTAGACCTTTGATGTGAGATATCAGGTTGTCGTAAAGGTCAACTTCCCGTAATGTAGAGCCGAGATTGGAGGGGAATCCGATATGTGAGATCTGATTCTGGCGTAGACATAGCCTCTGGTTGTTCTTAGTCAGGTTCTAAGTGGCAGTAGGGTGGAATGTTGTGTACCTCGACTTTGTTGAAGCGTTCTAATCGCAAGGCAGGGATGGATGATATTCTGCAGTGGACAAGGTCGATCTCCTGTCCCGATGCTATTAGCTATACAGTGCTCCGATAGAGCCTAGCAGACCTTCGTACATCGCTGTCGTCTTCGTAATCCTCCAGCAAATCTTCCTTTCTTTAATGGCTATGTCTTCACAAGTACACGTTACCCACCTTCATCCGCGTCTATCTGCTCAACGGGCGGGGCATCCTCATCTGAGTACTCTGGATCTGACAGAGCTTCGGGGTTTGCAAGCACTGCTGTCTTCCCTACACGTAGCTTGCCGTCCCATCCTTTGCTGTCTCGAAGTCCGGATCCGTTTGTCGCAGGCGTTAGGCTGCTTTCATCGGGTGTGGCAGGGTCTTCTGTTGGCTGTGCTGGAGATTGTTCTGCCGCGTCTGACATTGTTCGACTGAGTATGTCAGATCAAAATTGATTTGGAGTGAGGACGAACTTGGAATACTACGGTTAGAGCCGGAAGAGCCTCACTATGTCCTGAAACGGAAATCATCAAATAGCATGATTGAGTTGAGCAATATGAGAACGTGAGATCATTTACAACAAGGAACAACTTAAGAGGTTTGGTAGATATGTAGACTTTTGGGTATATCGAGTCGCACTAGTAGTACAGGTCTATATATTCAAGCCCACCAACACGCACGCCAATCCACCACATAATCATCTATGCCATTGTGAGACTCGCATTCATGACAGTATCTAGCAGGATTTACTGCCAACTGTTTGCGTCACAGATAGCCTCGCTCTGCTTGTGTCCAGACTCGCTCCGGCCTCTTCGTCCTCCATATTATGATGAGAATTTCCGCGTAACCTTAGCAATGACTGCACCCCCAATCAGCATTCACACCTTTTCTCTCACACTGCGATGGGCTTTGCCTGTGAGATGGGGGACGTACTGTGCAGCGCAACTACACTGAAGATAAACCCTAAGCTCAAGACGAACACCACGACCGGATCCACCTTCAAACCTGGCGACTCATCCGTGTATAATCCTGTTAGTCGCAAAATATGTTAGCGATCATCCTTGACAATGGGTTTTCCTTCCAGTTTCCGCGATCTCATCCCCATCCTCCTCTTTTCTGGGTCTTCTTCTCCCTCTCCTGGGAACTAAGCCTCCTGCTCACACCGGCGTCCCGCAAGCGCCCACATCTTTAATTCAATAACATCATTAATGAAATGCACCGTTCTCCTCTGTCTCCCACCGCCTCCCATTGCACCCTCTTGCCATCGTAAAAAATGAAACGGGAGCACATACGCAACATGGTACTCGAACTGCCCCCAGCGCCAGCGCTTCTCGTACTAGTCGGCCTCGCATTCGCCGCCTTATCCGCGCGATCAGCCGCTGCTTTCCGCCTTATAGCTGTCTTCGGTCCGCCTGGTGGTGAGAGGGCCCGGCCTGTGGTGACTGAGCCTGAGGTTGAGGGTGGGGATTGAGGGGAGGAGGGTCTTGGGGAAGACTATTGTTTGTGTCAATGGTTGCAGGAAGGCGAAGGTTTAAGGAGATGGGGGTGAAATTGTAGAACTTGAAGCTGTGGGGATGAGAGCTTGAGGGTTTCTGGGTTCTTGTGGGGAGTTGGGAGGAGTGAATACCATTTTGTAGTTTCTTTGTTCTGGGTATTAGGCAGCTACTGTGCGGTCAATTCTGCTGCCTGGAGTTTTGAGAAGAGCCACGTTAAGGGTTTGCGGAGAGTGGTGGACGGATCATTGGGGTGAGGAAAGAAAAGGACACCGCGATTTGCAGGGGTTTGATGCCAAGGTGCGCTAAGAACGCACAAGTATTTGTGTAGGACGCTCTATCGTCCTTTAAGGACTAATTACAGATCTCATATTAACCACATGGCACTTCGCGATAGTTGAGGCAAGGACTCATGATTGACACCATCACAGAAAGACTCAAAGATGGAGAAGAGAGATGCAAGTTTTGTGGTAAAAGCTTGCATTGTCCTGCATCCGCTTGCGTCTAAAGCTACTCGGATTCGTACGAGCGTTGTCCTCTCAACAGCTGATGCCAAACTGACTTGTTTTACGCAAAGGTGGAAGGTCGATTTGGCGCAAACGTCTTTCCCTTAGCCTTGGCAGGCACACGATGCGGCAGTGGGAATTTCAGATTCTTCGTGAGCAACTGTTTGATGTATGGGCGCTTCACATCATCCGTTTTCTCGACCTCTGCTACTTTCAAGATCTGTCTCTGTTAGCTGAGAGTTTTGCAGCAAGCAAAGGTGCACCTACGTGGATCGACCTGAACCTCGCCCTATGTCTTGCTGCCATATCTTGATACAGCGCATCTACAGCCTCTGCGCGTGACATCTCCCGATATTCCTTATACATGTTGTGCGTGCCTGAGCGCGAGTCGTAGCGAATCCATATGCCGAAGACCTTGACTTTTGTAGGGCGCTTCTCGTGTAGCTGACCATTTTATCAGCTCTCTGATCCATCTCTCAACATTATAGAATTTATTCATACCTGGTTGAGGCTGACAATCTCGCCGTTGGATTTCTTGATCTTCTTCAGCTTCATCAGAAAGTACCAGAACCGTGATTTTGCGACAACTGTGTTAGGGGCGAAGATGCGCATGCGGTATAGCTTTGGTGTGGGGTTTGATTCGGTAGGAAGATGGCGGCCAATGACCTGGTACTCATTGAGGCGCCCTAGAGAGGAGGTGTCAGTCATTGCTTTACGACATATGCAATTGCAGAGATGCCCCAGAGTCTTGAGAATTGGGATGCTGATGCAGGTAGCCTAGCTCGTCTCCGCTGTTTCATTGTATAGTATCGCTCTTGCGCTAGAGCCCTACTCAAGCATCATGTGTAGTCTCCATCTTTTTTGACGCGGACAAGAGGGCGCTGGAAGGGGGGGTTTGGCAAGGTGCTTCAGGACGCTGGAAACAGAAGGTCATCGCTAGCTTACCCATCTGCGACTGTCAGCAAGATAGCAGGTTAGAAGTATGATCAGCACTCACAATTGCAAATACAGGAACGCAAGCCAGTGAACTTGGATATCTCTTCCGTCGTCGTTGTCGATATGAACTTAGGTGCGGATAGAATAAGCGAAACGCTAAATATTCAGCCCTACCAGAGTGCCAAGATATCGAAATTCATCTACATGAAGGTAGGTGGGATGTGGGAATGATCCACTGACATACCCATTTTGCATTATCAGGAACCATCCCTAGGTTTTCGATATTTTTAATTGATTAATGTCTTCTATGTATACAACGCAAGTTATCGAAGCTACACATTTCCGCAGTTGGCCTATTTCCAGTTGTTGAGCTCAAGGTATCCTTACTTTTCGTCAAATCTCATGATTAAATCCTTCATGACCTCTTCTTCAGGCCTTCAAGTTGCTGCTGTGATTCGCTTTCCGCATCCACATGCCGTGCATGATCCATCCAACGCTATACAAGCTCCCATAGATCCTGATGAAAGAACATTCCACAACATTAGCGCACGCGAGCATCGCGCATTCCCCTCCTCCACACTCTCTCCTCCTCCCTCCCTCGTCTTATCTCACGCCATCTCACTAGCCTGACTCAATGCTCGATCTCGATCCACCGCCTGAATCTCCGCCAGACATGGCCGTACCGCCAGACCTTCACTACAAATACTCTCCTGACCCGGTAATCTGTCGAGACTAAACCTATGCAGCGCAGTTGCCTCCTCGACAATTTCGAACCCTTTGATGGTATACAGCCCATCATATCTCAACCCCCTCTTCGGGCGGAGCTTAACGTTCTTGCCATTATGCGACCTTAGAACCCGCAGGGGCTGTTGTTTGCGGAACGCCGTCAGCATCAATTGCGTACTTGCAGACGGTTGCGGTGGGTGTGAGGAGACAGTCCCGCAGTATTGGATTCTGTCACCTTCGTCGATATCAGCGTAGCCGGCCCCTGATATGACGATGGAGAAAGCGCCATCTTTTTTGGAGCCGTGGATTCCGGCTTCGATTTCGCCGTGGGCGCCATCGCGGTTTGCGCAGATCATTAGGGGCCACCATTGCCCGATGTGGAGGGCGCCTTGGCCGATGTAGTTTGAGGAGATGCGGTAGGGGAAGGTGGGGTCGATAGTGTAGGTCGTATGATGGTGGTCTTTTGTGGTTTTTGAGCCTGCCCTTTTCACGCCTCGGAGTAAGTCAGGATTGGTGTCGCCTTTCCACCAGCGATCTCGGAGCCATAAGGTGAATTGACGTATATCGGGTGGTAGCATGCGGCAGGCGGTGATGGAGGAGAGGGAAGAGTCGGTAAGTAGCTTGCTCCGTTTGATTACCTCCTTCTCTTTGCCTTGGAAATTGAATAAAGACATCTTTTGAATATGGCTACGCAAGATAGCTTCGGGTCCATTTTGAGCAGCTTTGGAGGCTAGAAAGGTCTTGAAGATGTCGTTCATTCGGCGGAGGGTGATGACTTCGCTACGAAACGTATTAAGAGGAGGATGGACCGTATTGTACCAATCGGGTATCTCAATAGATAAATAGTCTTCATCTTCGACTAGGAGGGTGTCCGCAACAGCCATTGGGTGTTGCTTTTCAAGAGCTATGGACGCGGCAGTCTCCATTGGTTTCCTTTCCGCAGGTTTTTCAGGTAGCTTCCACTTCTTTCTCGCTGGCGCCATGCTGTAGATTGCTGGTAGTTTGGTTTTTTTGCTTGATTTGGCTTCGTGCGAGGGTGAGTCTGTCGAGGTCAGAAAGAAAAAAGGGAACAGTAGCACCCAAGCAAGCATACAACTGACCAGTACTGGATCGCTTATTTGTCTCTGTCTTCTTGCATATCCCGTCAGATTTGGTCCTCCTGATAATGCCTCGTGTCGCAGATTTGCCAGACGGCACGTTCCCTGGGGCTGGTTCGGAGGACCGTACGGCAACCACCTTCGCTCGACAACCTTCGGTTGCAAGGTTATTGACCTGGGAAGCGCGGTTGCGAGGGACTGCAAAGTCGTCCTCAACTCCATCTACCTCTTCGTTGGGAGATAGGCGTTCAGAGTGTTGGTAGTCTCGGGCTGGCACTGGCAAGTCACTTGATCCTTGTACATCAACATCTCTTGAACTTAGACGAGGAATCGTACTATGTTTTGATGGTGAAAGAATTGTTGAGAGCAATGGTACTTCAGGCGAACTCTCCCGCTCATCCTCGGCTGGCGCTTTCGCGACTTCGTGTTGTACCCTTACAAAGCGGCGTTGGGGCACGATAGACGAATTGTCGGTTTCTGCAACTGGAATGGCAGCAACTTGTTGGAGTGGCGGATCTGTAGATTGTCGCTTGATTTCCCTAGGCGTTGTATCGGAACTATTTTCTGGATGAAAGGGCTCGTCTGCTGAGATTGAAGTTGGTGTTGGGGCTAATAAATTGTTAGTTTCAGATTAGCATTCGTGAGCGGACAGACTGACGGATACCATCCTCCTCCTCTTTGGGCGTCGCGAGAGACCCACCGGGATGCTGAGATCCTGATTGACTTCTGTGGGCCCAAGTTTTGGCTTCATTCGCCCAAAATTCAGCTTCATTTTTCAATTGCTCAGCTTTGTAGGCCCAGCTTTCGGCCTTCTTCCTCAAGGCTTCGTTGTACTCTTTTAGAAGTTGGATCTCAGCTTCATCTTGGACACTATATCTACCTGAATTAGACAGAAAATACCCTGAGATTCAATTTTAGTTATTGCTTTAAGTTTTAATTTGAAGAAGAACGGACCTTTGCACGCATCAGTGCGATTCGGCTCCATGTTCCGACGAAGTGTCAATATCTTGAGGCCCAATGTGAAGCAAAGGGGCAGGCGTGTGAAGTGCTGCAGCTGAGACAATAAAACTGTATGCAAACCAAGATCCAGACTCTGGAGAGGTCAGATGTCGACACTTTTGCGCAGTCAATTGGAACAATTGGGTCAGAAAATGGAATGGAGGTGTAAGTCAAGTGAGGATTTGCACAACACCAACTACACGCCAAGAGATGTGGGCTAGTCTCATTAGGGCGGTGTTGGCACTCAGAGCATGTGCCGCTTTAACTTACCTAGGATTCCCGCAGTGAACAGACAAGAGCAGCAATTTCCAGGAGCTAATGGCGTTCGAGATCTCAGTGAATGTTGGACCAAATCCTCGACAAATACGAGCTCTTGCGAAGCAACCTGCAAAACTCACAGCACAGACACTTGAAATCATCAGTAGCTTTAGCAACCTATATTCCTTCCTCAAGAGTAGTGTGTCGAGTCGCAGCACATGATTGAGGACAGGAATACTCTATGTGATATCAGTAGTAAGCATATTGTTCGCTAAGCCAAAGAAGGCTCAGTACAGTAAAGCTCTTGCGTTGGGTTCAACTTCCTCCGTCTACCGGGATGAAGCTGCTCGAAGCGACTTTGATGTGGCTGCTGATTATGTTCATGGCAAAGTTATGGAGCAGCTGCAAGCGTGCCAGGAGAGAAGAACAGGCCTGTACTCTAGCTCAGTTACGGATGATGAGACTGTAGCGGCTGATTTAGAAGCAAATAAACGATCGTGACGTCCACAGGGACAAAGACCCTACATACCGAAAAGCCTGCCGTTGAGTCCACAAGTGACTTAGCGTCTTCAAGGTCCTTAGTGCAGCCATTTAATGCTTTGCCAACTGTCATACCTCGAGTTGGAGAGCCACATCAGTATATGGTCACCCACTCTCAGGGATTGACGCCACATAAGCTTCTTAACCACCGGAAGACGCTTCCAAAATGGCCAATGAAGGGAAATCTCATGGTCACCACTTCCCCAACTTTCAACCAAAGGCGGAACGCTCTACCAGCAATGGCAGGAGGTTGTCGTACGAACAGCACCAGATCCAGTGGTCATGATCACTCGCAGCCATCACCTGTTAGATGCACCTAATACTCAGCATCTTCGCACAGCCTCTCATACCATCCAGGCTCCTATAACCTGGGGAATGCTTTCAATTGCGGGAAAGTCTAGACTTTTACCACCTTTGTCCCAGGTATCCCCCTCGAAAGTGTTCGAGCCAACCTTGCATTTCCCCAAAAACCAGGTATTCGGTAGTAGCTAACGTGATCATCACGCGACTCACACTGCTTCTTATGCTCTCTGATGATAGGTACCTCGGCGAAGGAGATCTACCGTTTTGCTAGAACCCTCAACGCTGAGCTTGTAAACGCCCAGGCCTATCAGAAGGGGAGCCCAATTCAATCGCTTCAACCTAAGCGAAGTTCACTGGAGTGCAAATCCATTCGCATTCAGACGGCCATAAATGCGAAACCGTCCAGACTGATCCAGTCTTCCATCTTGCATATGGTACCACTTAGCCGCCGGACGCCTCATGGCAAGTATGTATCCTTCCATTTCCGTTGAAACCTCGACTTGATCCGAGACAAACCCGTCTTACCCGGCTCGGTCTCTTCCAGGTACCCCGCCTCGTTAAGGGCAGTAATCGCCTCCATGACCCAACTCTGACAATTCCACCCTGGCTTGTTGTTCACGGGCACCGTCTTGAGCAGGTCCTGCGCCTCGGGCCACACATCAGCCTCGATACGGCCGACATCTGGCGTCTCAGAGAGATCAGTGGACCTAAATATGTCTTCCTGTCGGGTAGTAAATTTGAAATTTTGTCCCATGAAGCCGAGCGCTTCGAATACTGTGCCATCTCCGTCGTCGTCAACTGTGTACAAGCACCAGTGCGGGACGGCTTCGTCTGCACACTGGAAGATCGCAACGTATACTTGGGCCATGCTTGTGGTTCTGGGTAGAAGAAGCGTACATTGAGATGGCAAATCTCGAGCATTGATTAAACAGTTGAGTCTTGAATGTATAATCTAGAGCAGTATTATGACCTCAATAGCTCTCGTAGATGTTCTTGTGAATCATCTCAAACATCAGAAACTTAGTATTCCGTCAATTTATAGTAGATTCACGGAGTTTTATTTTGGATTCTGGGGGCTTTTCATCTCACGTGCCATGCTAAACCCAATATGGCAGACTAATCTCAATCTGGTGAGTTTGCTTGCGATCTACTCGTTGTCCAAACATGATGTTCCTTCTTTAGAGTTATCAAAGCGACTATGAGACCATTCCCTGCCAAAACACTCCCGTGATGATGTACTCTTGCACCATCTAACAAGCAACCACCGTGTACGCGTAAGCAGAATGGCAAGACCTCGAAACCAGCCGCCGACGCTTCAACATCCACCAAGATGAGCGAGACGTCGATGTTACCATGAGTCGACATCTTACCAACTTTCTCTATCATCCACCACACATCTCATTTCTTCAGCATGCCAATCTCAGGGCTCTCCGCAGGCGCTGGCCCCAACCGCTCAGGCGAGGCACTCGAACACTATCACGCACTCCTCTTCTCCCGCACAAAGTAATCACCATGTCCCCTTATCATAGAGGAAACGCTCCATGCTATCCAGTTCACCCCCACCAAAACCAAAAAAGACACTTCTCCCTCTCCCCCCTCTCCCCACTTCCAACCCTAGCATCTCTCCACCCTCTCATCTCCGTCCCCTTAATCTTCACAACCCTCCTCCTCACGCTCTGGACGTACAAATGCATCATGTTGGTTGTATTCCAGAACCATATCATCTATATGCCTAATATGCCGCCATTCTCGCGAAGGGAGCGGATGGAGGATTACGTGGGTGAGGGCAAGGGGGCGGGAAGGGGTGTGGCTTGGAGGGAGGAGAGAATTAATGCGGCGGATGGGACGGAGCTTGCACTTGCTGTGGGAGAGCTAGGAAAAGGGGAGGAGAGTGAGGGCGGTAAGGTGGAGAGGGAGGGCGGTGAGGGTGATGAGGGGGAAAACAGGAAGAGGGGGAATGAGGAGAGTGTGATTGTGTATTTCCATGGGTAAGCTTCCAGATCCATTTACGTTCGAGGGGAGTAGATTATTTACATTTGTATGTACAGGAACGGCGGCTCTATCCCTCCACGACTTCCCAGTCTTTCCCAAGTGCTTAAGTTGATGCATGAACGCTATCGGGGAGAGATTGACCATACCATTGTAGCGCTTTCTTACCGTGGATTTTGGACATCGAAAGGACGGCCGTCTGAAAGAGGTATCAGGCTTGATGCTACTGGTGTGCTAGACTGGGTTGCAAAGGAGTACCCCAATGCTTCGTTGACACTGTGGGGTCAGAGCATTGGTGCTGGGGTTGCGACTGCAGCAGCAGCAGCAGAAGCAGTGTCTCAAGGCTCAACTGTAATCGATAAGTTGATTCTTGAGACACCATTTACCTCAGTCCGTGATATGCTGACCGCGCTGTATCCGCAGCGATGGTTGCCATATCGGTACTTGTACCCCTTCCTGTGGAATCAGTGGGACAGTCGGCAGGCTCTGCGGCAAATGGCTGAACAAGGAAGATGGCCGCAGGTACTGATTGTGTCGGCGGAAAACGATGAGCTCGTGCCTAGAGATCATGGCGAGCAGCTGGAAAGCATCTGCAGGGCCAATGAGCTTCCCGTGCGACGCGTAGTGATCAGGGGCGCTTTACACCATGAAGTCATGTCGAAAGCGGAAGGAAGGAGAGCCATCATATCCTGACTATTGGCGGAACTCAAGGGCAACAGTCACTTTTAGAGTGCGTGTCCAGGAGTCAGTGTCCCAGTGGATGAATCCCTCCGTCGAATCCCCTCAAGCTACGTCAGGGCTTGTGGGACTAACTCGGCAGCTTTGCCAGCACATGCCGCAGGGTGCCGAAAGACAAGGTGTGGGAGATACGCTCCGTATCAGCAAAGAGCATGACCAAGCGCTCAATGCCACAGCCCCACCCTCCTGTTGGGGGCATACCCCATTCAAGTGTCTGGATGTATTCCTCGTCCACAATACCTTGGGAGCTTTCTGGGTCCTTGTAGGCGAGCTGCATCTCGAATTTGCGGCGCTGTTCGACAGGAGAGTTCTCCTCTTCGTAGGTGTTGACGAGCTCTTGCGCTCTGATGAAGAGCTCCCCCCTGGCCGCCACAATCTGGCCATGGTCTGGATGGACAAAAGATTTGGAGAGTGGTGACATACATTCGGGGTGATTGATGATCCAGCATGGATCCTGACAGTGAGGCTCAAGCACGTGGGAACAAAGCTGATCTAGAAGACGTGGTAGGGTCGGCGAAGCTGGTAGAGGGATTCCCTTTTCAACAAAAATATCATAGAGCTTCTCCTTGGCATCTGGTAAGGAAAGGTCGGGGATTTTCATATCTATCTCTCTCTCAATGGTAGTAATGAAGTCTAGCCGTGGAAAGGGTACCACGAACACTCTCTTTCGTCCATGCAGTGCATCAAGATGAGTCAATTGAAGGTCCCTTGCAATGCCCGAAAAAAGGAAGAGCATATGCTCTGTCATGGAGATTAGTTCATCAAGATCAGCATACGTTTTGTAAAATTCACAAGTCCAGAATTCGGGATTGTGTTTAAGATCAATGCCTTCCTCGATTAGCATGTTCGTTTGTAAGACATAGAATACTCACCTTCGTTCCGAAAACAAGGTCCAATCTCAAACACTTTCTCGAAACCTCCGACAACCAGCTTTTTCAGCCAGAGTTCGGGTGCAATTCTAAGGGAGAGCTGCCGATCCCCAAATTCTGTAGCAGTAGTAGTAAATGGCCGCGCAACAGCTCCACCTGCCTGGTCAGCTAGGATGGGTGTTTGGACATCGGTGAACCCGTCAGAGGAAAGAAATTGCCTCAGAAACTTTAACAGCTCCGAGCGTAGGCGTAGGACCTCTGAGACTCGTCGATCCAGAAGTAAGTGGACATGCCGATTGCGTATCTTCGTCTCCTGATTCTCTACAATATGTGGCAGAGGCTGCTTACACCTTGAGAGCAGGGTCGGCATCTCTATAGCTAAGACTGAAAGTTCGTTCGACTTCGTGCGATGCGGATGTCCCGTGACACCTGCATACGTGAGTGAACTGTAGTGGAGCAGAATTTGGTCATACTTATGATATCTCCTCTATGAAGATCATTCAACAATCCCTTAAACGCAAGCGCTTTCACCGGCATATTCCCGAAGTTGACCACACACTGCACTTTCACGCCATCTTGGGCGACTTCAATAAAAGAAAGCCTGGATCCAGCACGCCGAATAGACCACAACCTTCCTTGCTTCTGTCAACCAAAGTCGACACCAAGACTTGATTCTGTGTACCTCGAACTGTCACCTCCTCAGTCTCTAGAGTTTGCTCCCTTGCAATGCCCGAGAATTGGTATCGGAAGTGCTTGACGTCCATTGCGTTCTCTTGCTTCGGCATTCTTGGCCATAATGATTGGTACTTGCCGTTTTCCTCTGCAGATCTCATTCCGCTCAACAAACTTCTAAACCTTGGCGGGTCCTGCTTCGCCTGGTCTAGTACAGGATCTCGCTTTGTCTCTGCGGCGGGTGCGGTTGCAGAGGAATTGTGACGGTATTGGCGCTGCTTTGATCTTTGCTTATGGCCCTGAGTGATGTCGAACAGCTGTAGGTATGAGAGGCGCACGGTTTGTGGAGCACGGCCAAACGTAAGGCACGGTCTTAGGTAGGGGCGAAGTGACCTCATACTATGAAGAATTGTTAGCTGAGCTTCGTGCTGTGAAGTCAGAGGCTGCCAAAATGGAGCTCAAGGATTGTGGTCAGTCAATTGGCATGTTCGATCAACCGCTAGCAGATGCAGGCGTCATTCGCAACGGTTCTTAATGTTGCAATTCTTCATCCACAGGAGCACATTCAGATGCTTAGACAGAGAGAAGCATACTACTTACTTTTACACATCTGGCTGAAGCTTCAAGCCTTATGCGTAAGCCCTGTGCGACGTGAACAATGATTCTTCACGTCTGAAAGTTTCAACTCGAAGTACAAAGAGAAACGCCAAGCATCTTAAGGCTGACAATTTTCGCGGCCAGAGCTCCGCAAAATCTCCGCAATGACATTCCGTCGCTCCTCATAGCTTCCAGCTTCCCTATTCTCCAAACACCCTACTGATTCGCCCAGGAGTGAGCTATATTGTATCAGCTCTTGTCACAATGTCTTTTCTTTTCGGCGGGAAGCCGCAGATGTCTTCAGAGCAAAAGATCGCAATGGCGGAAACAGAGGTTGAGATGATGTCAGATATGTTCACAAGGTACGTTTGCCCTACGCTTTCGTACCCTCTGCTTCTACCCATCAATGGCCTGATCGATCTCATGTATGAAACAGGTTACAGAACTCCTGCACGGCGAAATGCATACCGAACGAATACCGCGAGGGCGACCTGAATAAAGGAGAGAGCGTGTGCTTAGATCGCTGTGTAAGCAAGTTTTTCGAAATCAACATGAAAGTATCGGAGAAGATGCAGGGAGACGCGAGTATGCGGCAGGGTGGCGGTGGTGGAGGCATGGGCTTTGGGATGTGAAGTGAGAGTGACCGACTAACAACAAAAGACAAGAGAAGGGGAAAGATACTCTCCACATTAGAGGACTCAGGGCAGCTCTGTAGTATATATGCATTGGTGGAGTCGTGTCTTGTGCAGCGTTCAAAGCACGTGGGCATGTGTGCCGGTAAAGGTACCATGTTGAGGTCAAGATTGTTTGAATGTTTTCAATAAGATACCCGACTCTACAATGACTAGTGAGATCATGCCTCGCATATCTCACTCCTCCCGAGAATGTACCACTATCACGAAGGAATTTCATTACAGACCTAAATACAAAAGAGGAAAGGGAGTGGTGTTTTGATTCAAGTGGACGGAGAACGCGTAGGGCACGTCATATATTTGACAGGTACGGAATGTTATTTGCCGTTACAAATATTGTGAATCGATGCTTTGCAGCGCCAATTGGAAACCATCGAAGTTTGTTTCGTCGCAGATGTTGGATCTGCGATCCTTTGCTCCATGGGCATGGGGTACAGGGTAACAGATATCTCGAAAGCTTACAGAGTGCCGCTAGACAGCTAAGCACCTCCAGAGACACAGCGAAACGCAAGAAAATCTGCCAGTTCACAAATGGGCCAAGCCATCCTCTACTAAAACAGCTTCATCCGGGATGGTTCGCCAACGGACGAGGATCTTGCCTGAAGCGCTTAGCAGTCCCTCTTGCGCACGACGATGTTGTAATTATCTGTGTCAAATTGTTGGCCTTGAAATAAGTAGGCCCCCGGTTCTTTTGAGCAATGATCTTCAATCTCCTGAGCATACGACGAGAGGTATTTGCAATTTGGCTCGATAGGGTGGTCATTCTGGTCAGCTTTGTCAGCTTTTCGCAACCATCTTCTGAAGGCAAATCCTCGTGCTTGGTACGCGGCGACTTACGTCGTTGCAGAGCAAGATAGCAGAATCATAAGAGCACGAAATCCGAGCGCATTTTCCTGGACCAGCGCCCACACCACAGGTACCTTCCAAGTTGAAAAGATACTTTATCCCATCTTCGATAGGGTTGCGAGGAACATTCTTAGCCCCAGGCACATCGCAACGCGGAGGTTGGACCTTTTGCGGTGTCAGTCATTTACGCTCAAATTCAAGTCTTTATCAATTTACCTTATTTCGGCGCGTCAAGGCTCCCGCATCGTAATCAGGGAGTGTACTCGCATCGAAATTGGGATGGAGACTTTGATATTGTGCGAAGATTTTCTGGACAGGTGAGGGTAACCCTCAAGACTGGGACAAGGCAGAATGTGAGCAAATGACGAACCTGCACTGTTCCGTTCATGGCCATGTACTCTCTTTGAGGACCAACAGAGCCTTTGAATTGCATGCGAACAATCTCACGTTCTGCAAGATTGTCTGCGGTTCTGATATTAACACCGCTGGGCATGCCGAATGTCTATAGATATTGTCAATACAACAACTCACTCCAACGCTTTCAGAGCTTTTATGAGGAACAGTATCCAGAAGGTAGCGGACATACACTTGTAGCTAATAGTGTGACGACACAGACTGCCAATCTTTGAAGGATGAACATGGCGCCGGCGTGGCGTGCTATTGGATGGGACAGATTCAAAGTGAAGAGTGTTCGAACATAGAAGACTTTGGAGTTTCCAGACGAGAATTTCTGATGGAAGAGAGTGTTGCAGAAAATCTGATGTCTCCACTACAGCCTCCTTTATACTAAGAAGTCGCCAACTGTGCGCATTACTGCCGTCCATGACCGCGTCTCCTACTGGCCACGACTCTCATTGCAATCCTTTGCAGTATGACCGACTAGCGGTCGAAGAGCAGTGGTTAATTTTGCTCGTTACGTTTATTAATAGGACAATTTTGGAGGTAATTAGTGAGACAGGTCCGTCGACGTTGTGTATTCCAAAGTTATGGTTTGTCATTGAAATCCTCGGCAGCTGTTGGGGAAGCTGCAACAACTCTGATCGCAAGCTGCGAGTAAGCAAGCTGACAAGCCATTTGACACAAGATCGGTGAAGAAAATCAATTTTGGAATGTGAAAAGTCTCGATCTACGAACTCGGCGCTGATCATTCGAGCTGCTCAATGCGCATTCAGCCAAGCAACGGCGTAGTATGCTGCAGCAACGACATTCTTCACGCGAAGGAATCCTAGCGCGGACTGCCTCAAGCGCGTTTGAAACATGGAACTCAGGACGACAATCTGCATCAAACTCATAACCATCGAGTTGGCCCAATTTGAATGCTATAGCCGGTTAGATGTCATTGGAAAGACATATAACAGATACACGATGACCATCCATTGGCATCGTAAGCCTTCTATCCGCCTCAAAAGCCACAGTACTATGCAAAGTCTACGGTCGTTTCACGAGAGTCCCTACGGACGGCAGACACCTTGATAGCCCAATCTTCAATACAGTAGATATCAAGGTTGGCACACTTTAGACTCAAAGTATCGTCAAGCTGAAGAAATCCGCGGGTATTGACTCGAAATCGATTGGTCCCTTTTGGCGGCTGTCTCGGAAACATTCTTCGTAGGATCTGAAACAAGTGAGCTGAGCATATGAGGATATGCCTAGCATAATTTTAGCTTGAGAGACGCCCATAAGGGTTAGTCTACCTCTTTGAATGAGAGAAATGGAACATGACACGCGAAAACGTGCAAGCAGTCAAAGTGACTCTGCGTTGTGAAACTGAAATGATAACGAATCGCGACGATCGAAGTTTTATATCCACAGATGATGCCTTAACCTTGTGAATGAGGAGTAAGTGGAAGCGGCGAGCGATCGCTCTTAAAGTGACGAGGCTGAAGACATTCAATACGACATATCTTGCAGTCATTGCGTTTCCACGACAGCCTCTAAACATTTACTAGGTCCTACGCGGTCATCGCTTCGAATTGTGAGGGCACGCAATTAAGAGTATCATCTCTGAAGATGACAGTAGGGCGTCACATACGAATGAACTAAAACACTTTGTAACACGATCGCAGCTAGCGAACCGGCTTTTGAATGAGGCGTCATGATGAAGAACAGAGGCATGAGAACAGAAACGAGACTCAATAGAGGTAGTCGAAGCCGGAGAAAGGAGGCTAAAGCAGCGATGACAACCTGACATCTCTGCTGCTTAAGATGCTGGTGCTGCCACAACTGCAGCAAGCTTCCTCTACGCGACCATCATTCTGAGGACGCATTATGTCCCATGATCTCTCAATGGTAGAATACGAATCATCACGGCGATGTCTTCCGATCACAGCGTCATCCTGCACAAGCGCCGAAAACAATGTCAAGGTACTTTTATAGCGTCATTCTCACGAGAATACAGAGGTTCACTCAGCAGCTGAAAGCGGGGACGGTCTACCTTTCATGCTCTCTATCAAAAAGTGAGAAAAAGGCTGTTATTCACCCTTTTAGAGCACGCGTGTCTCTGTGCTTTAGCTTTGGTTGCTCTACGTCAAGCAAACTCAGCAATTTCTACGGACGGTATTGCAGTTGCAGCACTTGCTGTTGCACTGTGCGCTATGATCACGGCTCTTGGACAGCTTTTGCAACAGATATTTGCAACAGCTGAAGGTTATAGAAGATGCCAACCTTCTATACTTGGCCCTTACGCTAAGTATACTGGTCTACGCTGGTACATATCCGAATAGAATGACGTGTGAAGAGTCCAACTTGATGACAGACGATGAACAGGCGATGGACCCAGCTGCGTTTCGAGACTTTCTTCGTCACTCCCAAATTTCAATTCAATGAGCAATATATCCCGGAGAAGACCTCGGCCCTTGGGAACAAGGTTGCCTTTCCATTCATGCCCTTCAAGAGGTGGGTATTTGCCTTGCTGAATGCGACTGTAATAACACATCCCAGTGACCGTGGAGAGGGGCTGCAACTTCGCAGAACACTGTCATCTTTCGCTGGTATCGACGATTTGGCTGAATCAACGGATGGCAGACAGACACTTTCGCTATGCTCGTGGTTGTACTTCCAGACTGCCCTTATTAATCAAGGTGATTCGACATGGTGCGTCGGCAATTTAGAGCGCGCGGTCTATACACAAGGGCAGCAATCAGTGTCAGAGTTCAAGCCTGTCGGCGATGCGATAGCTTGGCCATCGGTAACCCCAGAAACGAGATCGTGGGACCTAATGCCTCCGGAGCTCATTCGGCCCTTGTCCGCTACAACTGTTTCTGATGTGGCAAGACTTGCTATCCGGCTAGGTATGAAATGGCAAGATTTCGATGTCAAGAGTGGTGTGCTAAATGCCGAGGGAAACGGCCAGGCTCTCGTCTCAAATCCTGTCAGATCAGTAGGGATAGTGTTTTCATATTCACAGTCACCAAGAGGTCTCCTTTGGCCGAGGGAAACGTGTGTGATACCGACAAGGCACACAGACATGCTGGCATTTGGTATGGTTCCCAAAGCTGCGTAACTTCCTTCCCATCTTACGTTGTTAATTGGGTCTACTGAGGAGATGCATCAGACGCTACGCTCCTGGAAACATGGAAGATGGCTGCATGACGCAATGGTAGACTATCAAGTTAACATCGATTCTGGCCGAGTTCCGGGAGTTTCCGACCTTTTATGTATGGCTTGTCCTGTTCTCTGGATTAGAGGTACTACAGTCAACAAAATCCACCGCCCGACAGAATATGCTTGGGGTGCTTTGAACTCAGATAGTACCGACATACGGTTCTTAATAGGCCTCCTACAGTATATCGATTCAGATCTGGGACGCGACTCTGAACAAGCGAAAAACATCAGATGTTGCTACCAAGATATGAGCGATAATCACGTTGGATGGCGTCAACATTATGATGGAAGAAAAGTGAACCAGGATGACGTCAAGTACCTCGAAGCGCTCTATATACAGATCCATGACATAGAGAAATTCATTCATAACAAGCTGACTGGTAATGAACTCACTTCATTTCGTAGCCAGACTGAATATGAGAAGTTCAAAGACTTGTATGTGTTGATCTTGAGGGCGCATTTCGGACGCGCTATCGAAGCTGCTGCTGCTCAAAAGCATGGTGATCAATATTGTGCTGACATGAGAAATTATGGGTTAGAGCTACAATGGCATTTTGACAATCTAGACTTCTTTGGATCCCTTGGTAATGGTCCAAAGAATGCTCTCATCGACGTATGGCTGTCCATATTATTTCGGGGCATATGCTGGGCGAAACTTCACTACATACCGATGGACACCCCACATACGACGATACCCGCGCGATATTGGGATAGCCAGTTGCCGGTATACATTGGCTGACAATTGCTTCTCCCTGCAAGAAGCCTTTCGAAAGATTCTGAAATGCCCCCGTTCCTGTTCCCAACAGGAAGTCTTGATATTTGGCTAGTAGTCATTTGAGGTTGGACATAAAGGGTTGGGTATACACCATGGAAAAGGACATAGCACACGAATACAATGAGTCATATCCCAAGAACGCCGGAACTGGGCAGCTTCCAACACAAAGTATACGGCAGAATTGACGTTTAGTCTCGAAGCGACTCGAACCTGCCCTCCAGATTCATGCGCAAGCATTCGAAGCAAGCAATTTGAGAGGCCCCATTGTCTTGCATGAAGCACGTTTGAGCCATAGCTCATCCATGAAGGTACAATGGCAAAAACGCTCGTCGTAAACACTAGCGCAATCAACTTTTCTTCAAATTCCATATCCTTCTGCACTCAACCGGCGGTAAAAAAAAGGCGTTCGCTCCCTTAGAATTTTGCTTCATCATCCTAGTACAACTAAGAAGACGCCTTTTCACTTAGCATGCATGTTGATTTATGCAGGCTCTCGCTAAAGCTTCATTGTCGATCATTGGCCTTGCGCCCCTTTTTGACACCCTTTCGATCAGCACAAATACTCCCGGTTCCTGTGGGCCTAAACATCGTCGACATAGAACACCTCTGCGAAATACACAATCATGAAGCGACTAGATCAGAGCAATCCATAAAATACATCATCGAACCCTCTGCTTCTCTTTCTCTTCCTATCCCAAGCAACATTGAATCCAACATCCCACCCATCACTGCACAGTCCCTTTTCATCCAACCTAAGCAAAATGTCCAGTAAACTTCCCCCTCTCACTTGCTCGTTCCGCCCTTGCCACTTACCGCCCCATCCATCAAGCTAACAAAACCCAGGTCTCTGCGCCGAGAAATATCAAAAGACCCACTTAGAAAGCCCTCAAACCTTCTCATCCCGCAGGCGAGGAAGTTCACCCATTACCGGACCTTGTGATCTTAACCTCAAGCCCAATAACGATGACCTCCACAGTGACAATCATAACTCCTCATCCGGCCGTAGATCCGGAACTCCCAATTCCACTATCGAGAAGGAACTTGAGGCAAAGGAGCTTGAGCAGAACCAGGTGAGCGCCTATTTGATATCTCACAAAGTGCCAAGTCTGATATCTAAGTAGGAAAGTAATAGCGGAGACGACGACAAGCAGGGTAGAGATGGGTTGACAGAAGATGCGGTGGTACCGGTACGCGGTAAAGCTGTGTCTAGAAGCGGAGCAGGGTGTTTGCTCTTTGATCCGGAGTATTAGTCTTGGATTCAAAGAGGAATCATTTGCAGAGATGGACTTGATCTGGATATACTATATAAAAGGCCAGATTCCCGAATAATTGAACTTATAGCTATATAATTCATGGAGTAACTATCATCACTCCCCTTCATGGGCCGTCCTATTGCTCAGTAAAAGCCTTCTATTCATGAACAGAACGCCTAAACTGCAGCAAGCGTCCTGCATGTTCCGTCCGTGGAAAGGAGTCTAGAGACGTCGCCGCTTGGGTAATGTACTCGTATGATGCAAGATTGTGGGAAGGTACTATCGTTTGCAGGTCTGTAAAAATGTCAGTATTTCCCCGAGACTACTTACCTGCCTCAAATTTGCGGATATTGACCTCGCTATTGCTCTTTGTGAATTTCGAGCTATTTATACCTACTCGCATTTCCCCTCCCTTTCTCTCCTTCACTTCTTCCATCCCTTTCTCCCCCTTTCTCTATTCATTTCCTCTCTTCAATACTACCCAAGACTCAACATACGTCAAAAACAAATTCGCAGCTACAGCTCCCCAGCACAGCCTGCTAAACCACCCCTACTCTGCCACTTCATAGAAACCCCATGCATTCATATCGATAACCCAAAAAAACCATTTAATCAACAAACAGGCCCCTTCCATTTACAAACGCAGCTACACAGCTATAGCAAATCACACACCGTGCCCAGCACCACAAACAACCATCCCCTAGCACTCTCCCCCCCCCAACTCACCCCACCCACATCTCCACCCCTTCCCCCCTCCAAAAATCCCACAACCACCCATCAGCACACATAAAATCCACATTGCCCCAATCTCTCCATCCCTCGCAAGTCTCCCATCAAACATATCACCACCCAAACCAGACTATACACTCGGAGCAAGATATCTCTGTACCTAGGCGGAGGCTCAAAATCGTCGTTATTTGGCGTGAAGCATAGGGAGCAGTCATGTACGGGTGGCTGATATCTTCGAGCTGGTATGGAGTTGGGAGGCGGTAGGTTCTTGGAGGATACTGCGTTAGCACCAGCTGGAGTATAAGGTTTGGGGCAGGTGGTAGGGGGTTATGGGAAGCGGATATGATAGGTCTGATTTGAAGGGTGCACGTTTAAAGGATTGTAGGTCTGAGGGGAGTAAAAGCTTCAGGTCGGTTCGAGGTGAACGCTGGGACAACATACACTACGTATATCTGTCCGTGGCTCTTTGCTCTTAAGAAGATGTAGTACAAAGTCCACCACAGTGTTCGTGCCCTAAATAACTTATTGTATGATCACCAGCCTGACAGACAAGTGTTTCAATCGCGTTGAATTTCACATGTATTATATGTATAACAGGTAGTCGTACACAAATCAAACCCCATAGTTACCTTTCCTACCCTATTCAATGTAACATGTCAATTGACCCGTTAGGTTCCATAATTCCCACTCGGATTATCACCTACATCTACACCCTCCAATTGACTCGCCACCACAGCCCCTGGGGGGGCATACCCGCCGGCACTCGTCACTGCAGCCTGCACATCCCTCCAAAACGCACACGTCCCCTTACCGACCTTACCGTCCCTTATAACACTAAACCCGAGATTTCCAGCATCCAGCACGCCACCCAGCTGATCCTGGCTATTGTCCGGTTTCGGCCAAGTAATCGCTGGCGGAATATTGATGGTCTTTTTGAAAGTATTGGGATCACCTGACCTAGCATGCGAGGTGAGGTAGCTTTGATACGCTTGCGCAAAGCTGCCAAAGCCCGGTATCAGAGGGAAGGGCTGTTTCGCGCCGTAGATCGAGAGGTCGATGTTCAGATTATAGAAAGTGGGTAGAAGATCTGTGGCGTGTACGGCTGGCGTCACGGAATACTGCAGGTTGTAGTTCTTCCCAGAGTAGGCATCAGTGAGGAAGCGAACGTTGCAATAGAAATTCTCGTCGCCGATGAAGGCGCGTAGGCGGTCGCGCTCGGTCCGATAGACTGGGGAGGGATTGTTCATGACGGGCGGGTAGCGACGTTCGATGGCGGCGGTTACACCGGCATCCCGTGCGTAGGACGGGAAAGTGTAGTTGAGAAGTCTGGTAAAGCCAGCGTCATCGTTGACGTCAGAGGGGATGAAGATGTCAGGCTCGTTAGCGACATGAGACAAGATAATGGAGTCGATAGGGTGGAAGTTGCCTGAGGCAAGCTCCAACGCGGGAAGTTGGCGCACCCAAGACCCGTCTGCAGCTGGACCAACGGCAAATGTACCCACCGGGCCGTTCTCATTCAGCTTCACGTTGGCATTATCCAGTGCTTCAGCACTTGCTGCGCGTAAGCAAGCAACACCTTGACCGGCGCATCCAGCAAGGGAGGTGAAGTTCTGGAACGTGTCTTCAAGTATGCCCTTGCGATCAGCCATGAATGCGAAGGCGGGACTTTGCAAGACAGCTTTGGAGAAGAGTGGGTCCTGTTTGCCTCCGAATGCCGTGAGATGGTGCATTATGGAGCCAGCACCAGCAGACTCGCCCCATGCCGAAACCTGAGCTTTGTCTCCGCCGACCAGGCTGATATGGTCTTGTATCCACTGGAGCACTGCGCGTTGGTCGTAGAAGCCAGCATTTGGGAGGCCCTCCTTCTCCATCGTTGAACCAGCGAGAAAGCCATACGCGCCGAGCTACCAAAGGCAGGTTAGTTGATGTGCTGCTAGAAACTGATCGACGTACTCGGTAGTTGCTTGAAACAAAGATCACATTCCCACCTGACTGCTGAATCAAGCCAACACCATCATACAAGGGCAGAGCATCGCCTAGCTGATCCTTGGCTCCGAAGATATAGGCCCCGCCATAGAACCAAGATATGACGGGGAGCCGCAAGGATGGGTCTCTGATCGCTTTGCCGGGAACACGTATATCGAGAAATAGGCAGTCTGAGTCTTTGTCAGATCATTTTTCGGCTTTCAATGTGGTGAAGGTACCCTCGTTTGCAGGCTTGAAGCTCGGCAATGGGATGCCAGCCAGAAATTGGTTCACGGCTTGGCCGACAGGCGAGCTTGCACCTGGTCCACTCAATTGAGGCCCTTTGATAGGTGCTTGCTTGCAAATAGGGCCATAGGAGCCATCTTGTATCTCCGTCTCTTTCGATGGAGGTGCGGGCTTTGCCCAGCGCAAGTCTCCTACCGGTGGTGCTGCGAAGCGGATGTTCTTGAAGGTATATATCTGAAGAATGTTAGTAAGAGTCGCAATCAAGTGAAGTACATGAAAGGCCTTACGTCGCCATTGGGATTGTAATTGGAAGCTCTGTAGGTCGCATATGGAAGCGTCAAGAGAGGCAAGTCAGCTCTTTTGTCAAACTTCAGCCCAAATGGAGCTGGTGCTGCGTAGCCACTCAGCACGTGGAGAAGGCTGGCGAATAGTGTGATGTGCATCCCGATGGCAATCTGGAGATACTCTGCTGGGGGACTGAATCTTGGCTCGAGGCCATCTGCGGTGGACCGCCATAGTCATTCTTATATACTGAACGCTTGAGTCGAAGAACCTCGGCCATTTCGCCCCGGAGAATGCTGGTTGTGGCTAAGGTGGACCAAAACAAGATGAGGAGATGCTCGACATGCTATTCGTATTGGCTATAGGCCAATGCGCGGGGACAAGCTATAGGCGATGGTGGGGGGTTGGTCGCTAGACGTCGGGTAAGGGCAGAATATCAGAGCCAATCTCCAATCAAGAGTTGCCGAGGTGGCACTCGGCACAAACTATTCCAGCTATTAGATTCTTTGGAGCCCGAATTGGATGCAAAGATTCAAGATGTACTTTTCCTGATCTGGCACATCTCCGTGAAACAACGGCCCCAGTGGGCTTGCTTGTTGACTGCCCGCCAAGTTCTTTGAATTCGTGTCTTGCAGCCCGTCTCCATCTCATCCAGGGGGCACCATCACAGTCCGAACTCGGTATGCCAGCATATCCTAAGTTTTTTTCGCCCCACAATCATACTTGTTGGTGCGCTGGGCTGCAATTCTGTAGGTAAAGAGCTTCATGTTCTATTCTCGGAGATCTTACATGATAGATTAACTATGGCGCTAGAGCGGCGATGTCCGGGCCGTTACTTGCGCTACCAAGAAGGTCTCGGCCCAACAAGCCAGGGACCCCCGTATCTACCCCTTTCTGGCCTGAGAGAGTCAAGGGGCGAACAGCATAGCTGGGATAATTGTCATAACACAGTCTAGGAACTGGCTGTGAGAGATCCTGGTGGGCTACAAAACAAATGCTAGATTATAGTACGTGATCACAGCTTCCAGAGAACCACAGTCTAATCAAAACCCGTAAACATCAATCCGGAGAGAGTCCAGAGGATGTCAAACAGCCTCCTCCGAAGAGCTATGAGCCCAGTCGGAGGACATGCCTCGACGCGATAACGATAACTGCACGGCCTGCAGTTCATTTTCCCAAATCCTCAGCACATCACCGCCCTAAACACCACCACTATCCCCACCGATAGTGTCCGGCGCCCTAAAACAATTAAACCCCCCCACAACCCTCCCACTCCTTCCCTGCATAACACTTAAATGCATCGCTGGCGTCTTATTGCCCCTCTCCTCCAGTTGCCCCTCTCCGCCATCCCCTCTAACGGCCTCAGGATCTTAATCAATACAACCCGCCTCACTGTGACCCCGACCCCTGTTCCCGCTCGCGGTGGCGGCTCAGATCGATATTGCAACAATGTTCTCGCGAGATCGGGGTGGATGGAAGGGTCGAACTCAAGCCCTTCGAGCCCAGCCGTGATTTGCGCGTAGCCTTTGCTGGGGTCGCTGGTGTCGGCGACTAGGTCGTCGATGGCGATGGTGATGAGCTGTTACATTTGGGACTTGATGACGAGGAGTTTAGTGAAGTAGGCTGTTATCCAGAGGTCGTTGGTTCCGGGAATGAGGCGCGGTGAGCTGTGCGGAGGTGCGCGTTTGGAGAGGGCCACGGCGGTGTCGGTGTCCTTGTCTTTCGGGTCGACCCTGATGGTGGAGCTCTCGCTAAAGCGTGGGTTGTCTGGGGCTTGAGAGTCAGGATTTGTGCCAACTGGTGGCAAAGTTTTGGAGTTTATGTCGACGTCTTCGTAACACGGTGTGATCAGGATGTCGGCGTAGGGCCGCCCTTGAGTGTCATGGTAGGTGCCGACCCAGCTGTTGCCGGGTGACTTCCTGAAGAGGAGATTGTCGACGATGTTCCAGTGCTCCTGGAAGCCGAACTTATGAGCGCCTGGTCTGACTGGGCCGTAAGCTCTCACTGTTAACGCGAGATTGTGAGAAAAAAATTGAAAGTAGCCATGGTTGGCTCCCTGACCGGTCGCGCCAGCTTTTTGTTGGATCGCAGCCCAGGTCTTCGCATCAGTGAGTAGTGTGGCAACGTCACTGGCGTGGATGTGGATGGGGTATATTGGGCTTTCGTTTACTGAGGCGGCGCATCCTGTTGTTGTGACGCTGATGCCACCATTCTGTTGATTGGGATCTCTTTGTGATAGGAGATTCGTGCCATTCTCGGAAATCAAGCTGTCTGTCAACGGCTCTGATTGTATGAGTTGGCATGCATCACTCTCGGTTGCAGATGCAACGGAATCAAATGCTCCGAGAGGATCGTCAATGCAAGCTCGTTTGCGATTGCACTCTCTTGACGTAATACCAATGATGAAACGCTGGGCGTAGCAAGAGCGATGAGTGCGATGGTTGACAAAGCTAGGGTCGCAAGCCTCTTCGAGCACATGACAATCGCTGCCTAGCTGGTTTGCCCACTTGAGTTGTGGTACTTTCTTCGGGTTGTCTTTCCAGTATGATAATGTTCCTGCGAAAGTCTCTCCTCCAGCTTCGACGCCACGTTGATGTCATGATCGGAATGATGTTTGGTCGTACATTGATGGATGAATCTGAGTGCAATGTTTCTAATTGAATTCTGTTTCCACCTGTTCTTGTTCGCACACCACCTAAACACATTAGACAACATGCTTCGTATCGTTGCATGCCTCAAATGATGAAAAGACCATAGATAATTCGACTATTAACATTTGCACGGCATGGGCAGTAGTCGCATTTGTAAGTCATGACTTTCAGAGAGGGGAACGTCGCGTCTATGTGGTCTTGAGCTATATGCGCCAGCTGTCGCTGTGGGTTGCAGCGGTACATACAGGCGCCATGCGTTATGCGTCATCTGTCTCAATACTTCGTATCAGTCATGGTCCTAACGTGTATCTCTTCTGGTTTTCCAAGATGGCTAGGTGAACAGTGTTCAAAGTTACATCGGGTTGCGTTTTGTTCTGTTTTGGATGCCGAGTCAAGTCATTGCAATTTATCATTGCGACTCAAACTATGCATAGAATCGATTTAACTTTACTAGCAGCATAGTACCAAGAAGGTTGGATCGGACAGTGTTGATTTACGAGGCATCCAGTGCAGCCAGTACTTGACATTTCAGAGCATCTGAATAACTTTGCTGTATAGAAGAGTGTGGCTGAAAACGGCTGATCAGAGGACTGATTGCCGTTGTTTCCACCAAAATAATCGGATCACGCTCCCCTGCAGCCCGAACAAGTGGATTGTTGTAAAGCCGATGCTCAAGACTTACTCGTTTACCAGATGGGATAGCCTTTTCACGAAAGTGACTAGATTTCTTCAAAAAACGTCGACACCAGAAACGAATGTTGGGGGAATATCGGGATCATTATCACTGCCGAACCACGTCAGCAATGCGACTCACCGAAGCGGCACCTCTATGAGATTCGGTAGCATGGTTGGCCATGTGAAGTAGTCACTTACGTAGGCCGCTGATCCCTCATGCCAACATACCCCAGCAAAGCCTGCGGCTGCGAGATCCGGACAAGCCAAAGATTCAGTGGCTTGCCCTTCCCTCCATCCCTTCTGTAAAGCCACAATTGAAACGCCCTGATCACAGCCTCTGCCACTTCAAAGCTAAAGGCGGCTGAGCCACGTTCGCTCCACATGTCGACCTTCACGTACCCGGCATACCACTGTATTGGGGAACGAGGAAATGGATCCTTGAAGAAGAACGGTTTTTGGTTCTCGCAGTAGGTTATGGCTTCGTCGAGCGCGTTTTTGAGATCTCTTGGGGTAATCAAGTGTGGTATCTTGAATGGATATTCGGTTGAGGAGAAGCTAAGTTTGATTGGCGGGTTTGTGTCAGGGACGGTGTAGTCTTCGTAGAAAGTTGCTGCGAGCTCATTGTCTATAGGAGTACTCTCTGACAGGTGATATGTAAACAGTAGCAGGAAGAGACCATATATGCGTATCAGTCTGAGCATTCTTGATCATGGACCTGGTCTAATTGCTTCGGCCGTATTTTGTGTGCTTGAGGGGTGAACCGGTTTGGTATAGCTGTATATCAGACTTGTGTGTCAATGTGTCCTTACAATGTCCTTACAAAATAGTCAGCCGTCAGCGCTCAACTGATGCTGGAGCTGAGCAATATTGGCCTTTATGCGGTCTACTTAGGCGTCCTTTTTCGTAAATTAGAAGCGGGTCGCATGGATTCGCGCGTCTGCAGTCTTGAAAATGTTCCATTTCGCCACCATGCCGGGGTCACTATTAGCTACATGTATTTCCTGTGTGTGACAAATTTTTGGAATATTGGAATGTTGACTGATCGTTTGCCTAGCTCACTGAACACAGTGTCAAGATCCAAGCATCTGTCATAGTCCCTCTTGGAGCATGGTAGTTTGCATCTTCTCAAATATGCATTCGTCATACTTTTGGCACGAACAACGACCTTGGATGGTTTCACAGAATACAAAAGTCCAGTCAATTCCAGTATCCCGGGTTACTCGGCTTGACGACAACACGTTTTGTAGTATGCCGGTCATAGACTTCCTGATCTGGCCAACTTTTACCTTGAACAGCCTCATGCCTGCCATGTTTGCTCTTTTGACGGGTTGAATCCAACCCCTTGGCTCCATTAGCAGAGGTGACCGGGGGCAAACCCGCCGACTCGAGAAATTCGTTGAAGCAAACTGTATGTCCTTTCTCTCCCGCAACATGAATAGGCTGTTGCTTTTGCTTGTTCTTCTTCACCGGGTCAGCTCCTCTTCGTAGAAGATATCTGACGGTGTTGATCCGACCAAGTCTTGCAGCTGAATGCAACGCAGTGTTCCCATTTTCGTCGGCCGCGTTTATGTCAGCACCAGGACAAGCGAGTAGCAAACCAAGCACTGATGTGCCTTCAAGCATAGTAGCTTCCACAAGTGCTGGACGCATGGGTGGTCCTCGCTTTCTTATCAAGCCAAGGGCGTTAACGTCAATACCTGGATGGTCTGTTAAGGCAGAGATGATATCTTTGTGACGGCGGCATATGGCGGCTGGGAGGATAGAGTGTCTTTCGAAACAGGTATTGGGGTCAACACCAAGCGCTAGAAGTGGTTTGACAAGAACTGGACTTGCGCGTTCTACTGCGCCATGCATGATATGGTTGCGTTCCACAGCTGTTAAGTGGCTAAGCACAGAGACCAGGCGGTCAAAATCCAAGTTCATAGCTATCATCTGCAGGTTGTGGTCGTAGCCCAAAAGCCGACCGAGATAGCCAGACCTTTCAGCCGCGGTGACAACTCGTGAAAAGAGTGCTGTGTCGCGCCGTTGCAAGCAAAGCTGAAGGCACTGGCTGAAGCGCCATGGATGCGCGTCGGGAAGTCCGTACTTGAGAAGGATGTCGACAGACTGGTGCTGCTTTCGCTGGATTGCCCAGTATAAAGCATTCTGAGAGCTGTCTGCGTGCTTTTCAATCAGCTTCTCAGCTTTACGTGTGTCGTTCTCGGCTTTCTTGGCAGCTTTGGGAAAACAGACATCCTTCTCAGCGGTGACGGCCTTTGGCCTGTTGATGACTGGCGCGTGATCTGTCTTCTTAGGTGTCTCGTCAGGCCAGCCAGGTCGGGCTGCGCTCAACGGAGCTGCATATTGCTGCTGCTCTTCTGTCTCTGATCGTAGTTGAGAAGCAGGCACAACAGAAGCTGCGATGGCTGGCTGTAACTGTGGTATGGGAATTGGTTGGACTATATTGACGTGCTGCGTCTCCGGCAACACGTCATCTTTGTCGAGAATATATGGTTTATTTGCTCGCGAATAGGCCGCGGATAAATGTCCTGGTCCCGACTTGCAGGAAGTTCTAGAGGACTTCACTTTGGCTTGAAGCCATGCTTTTAATTTTGCCATGGAGTGTTGTATGTTATCTCCTGTTAGAAGAGGAAATTGTCGGCTTGGTAGTCAATGTTCGACACAGAATGAGAATATGATATAAGTGAATGGACGCTTTAATATTTCGTTTTCTTCATGTATGCATCTTCAAATCAGGAGTAAGTCTTCAAAGTAACTCGGAATACCCTTGGCCGTTAAACATCGGAACTCGTAATCTTCAGCATCACATCCAAAGGCCCATCAGGCAGACTTGCTGTCATTCCCTGTAGGGAACACATCGATAATTATCCTGAAAGCCGCGGAAGCTCAGATTTGTTGTACTCAACACCAAGAGCGGCGGCCTCCATTCGGAGGAATCATCTCGCCGGCTCGATGTGATCAGGCTGAGAGTGAGGGGTAATGCAGTAGCTACTACACAAAAATACCTAGTCAGTCAGGCTAGTCTCGCTTCACATCTCATGGTGTGCCATTCCGTGGTCTAGAACTCAAAAGGACCGCTATCCCTGTCAGAATCTCGGCTACGCATCCATGATTAAGCATGCTTAGCCGGATCCTTTTATTGGCCCAAAAGATAGCGTCCCTCTCCTCCCTGCGACTTCCCCATGAGACGGAAGATAATCGCTATGCTCGGTAGAGCTAGTCTTGAGATGGCGAAGATCCTTGATCTGGAGAAAAAGGCAATTGGTATGACTGGCATTGTCATGAGCCCAAGCGAAAAGGGTCGGGTGTTAAAGGAAAAAATCCGATGAGTACAGATGAGTCTGCCATATCTGTGTAAAGACATTGATAGAACTTCATGGGTCATGTCCAGTAATAAAATCGAATGTATTATTAAGCAGCACGTCTGCCGCGTATGAGGTTGGCCAAACACTAGTACAAAATTGCAACAAAGCTCTTTCCAAATGAGTGACTGCCATTTTATACCCTTCTCCTTCTACCCACCATCATGATCGCATGATGTTAGTTCCCTATTGTGGAGAGCCAGACTGTGATGCTTGCCCGCCAGCTACGCAACGCTCTAAAAGTTGCGGAGAGGGTCGCCAAAGACATTGAGGAGTTGCTTCTCAGTCTCGCTGATCCCCTTCTTGAGGAAGCCAGGACCGACATCGCCTGCGATCTCTCCGACTTTCTGTCCGAGCTTGAGCCAGAGGCCTTGCACGAAGCGGTGCTGGAAGACATATGTCAGCCAAGAAGAATATGAGGAATGGGAAGTGAGCGGGAAAAAAAACAAGCGAGGGGTATGGCGTGCTGGCATTCTGAGGTTCAGGAAGAGGGCTTACCTGATAAGGTGTATTGTTCTTGTTGTGGTAGACAAGGAAGCGGCCTTTACCCTCCTTGTTGGCCTGACCATATTGAAATTCTTCATCCACCTTGAAGAGGTAGCTTCCATCCTTCGTAACAGGATTGTGGGACTTGAATTCATCAAGCGCTTTTTCACTGATCCAAAGACGGCCACGGTCGTTTCCTAGTAAGTGTTAATTAGTACTATGCTTTTGTCGGAGGAGTATGAGGAGAGTTGAGAGTTTGTAGAGTAAGTGGCCTACCTTGATCGGTATTTTCAAACACTACATAATAGTATGTTTCGGACTTCTTGCTCCACTTCTGGGACCATTGAATTGTCATGGGAACAGCGGTGAGGTCCACAGCTTTAGTCTCAAGGTGATCACCCTTCTGGACGATTTTGGTAGAGTCCGCGGGAGTGTCCTGAGACTTCGACATGGCTGGATTGAAAGAGGAGGGGCTGTTTCAGAACCTAAAGATTGAATGAGGATGATCTTTTACGTTCAGGATGCGGTGGATGACGACTGTTAAATGAAGAAGAACAAGGGAAACTTCACGGTCTTTATGCCAATTGAACGAGCCTTCAGCTCTGCTAGCTTCTTCTAAATCAGGACGAACGAAATTGCATCTGATCGTGATCCTGGACTCGAACAGTTGACCCGCTTTGGTACGAAGCCACTCATGATTCAGCTTTGGCGAGGGATAACCTTGTCGAAACAGGCTCGATAAACGTATGTGGTGGCAAGGTTTCCTATTTAGATCATGATGAACAGGCTCGAAGTACCTACAAGTCCGAAGAGCCTTAGAGAATGAGACAAATTGTCACAGATTGCTACCCGTACGAAGTGTCCTGTATTATCTGGCGGTTCCCAAATTCGATCCCATGTCGTTGACGTAGAATACTGTGCGAATCAAGCCAATAATCCTGCCGTCATGCTGGTCTAGACCCTGTTTGCACAGTATAAGAAGGCGAACTATTGAGCGCCATCGTCACCGATCGAGATGTGCTGGCCACTTAGAGTGTGGCATTAGCGATGAAGGTCTGTGACATCACTGAGATTGGCCATCGGTACAACGCCTTCTTGAATGCCGTTGTCGTTGAGCAACAGGATGCCGGCGTCGATCTCGATGAAAGTGACACAGCACAAAAGCAGGGACTCAGCTAGCTACTTCCCGCCCCTTCGACCAGGCTTCTGAAGCTAGTGTGGCAATTCTCCGTTCTGAAGCAGCGGTAAAGTACGTCCAAAATGCTGATCATAGCTGAGAGCACATGCAGTGGCCCACTACCGAAAGGTCTTCTCGTGCGAAAGCAATTGGTCGTCCCCATTGGGAAGTATCTCGTTGCAGAAGGGGAATGTTTGGCAGGCCTACACCGTCTAGCGCAGGCGAAGACATGAGTAGTGTACGAAGAACAGACCATAATGAGACAAAAGCGCCGGCCAGCCAGGATCTTGCATGAAAGTTCGAGCTGCATAAATACACTAGGATCCGTTGTGCACTCGCAATGACAGGCGGGCCGCTATGGCGTTGACATAACGAGCTGACGCCGTAATTGTATACTGTTTAGAACATGACGGTGGCTTGCGTAGTTTGAAACGTTTGGCTAGGAATGGTATAGGGCGACTTGTGATAAGGTCGTGTCGTAGGAAGAAAGACACTCTCGGCTGTGATTGGTCGAAAATTGACCGCTGAGAAATTGCGTTAGAATGAGTACGTATCAAAACCATATGAGTGTGGCGTCGAACAATGACGGTCTGTGTGCATGCTAAAATCGCACAAAAAAGTTCTGAGGCATCTCATGTGATTGAAATAGGGGATATTGAGTTCCTAGGGATGTGTAAGTCCAATACAGTGTTGTGAATTGACTATCCTACAGGAAGAGGAAAGGCGAAGGTACCTTCACTCATGTCGACCGATGTCTCCGACTAGCTCCTTACTGAAAGCCGTCCGTCACATGTCTGCTCTCCATTAGAGGGTGTCAGTCGATCGAGATAGAACGTTTCGATGTTCGGAAAGAAATTAGCTCAAGACAATGATAAGGCCTTTCGTGGAAAAGCAGCGAGACGTACGAGACCATTACCATAGAGCAGTCCTCCACAATCAAATCCTTTGCCGATTTAGGAGTTTGAAGGATTCAATGCAGCTGCCAAAATTTTTATGTTGCAAGGGGCACACCCTGATTTTTTCCACCGTGTAGTGTTCAGAGCGATCCAGACCGTCCTGGAAAAGATTGCTGCTTCCCATTAAGATTTTCTAGACACACAGGCCAATAAGATGTCAACACATGCTTAGATACAGGGCATAAGCTATGGAGAAGTCACGTCGCAGTCCATTCTTCATAGGAGAAATACTAGAAAGTCATGACACTATAACAAAGAATCATTTGATGGCTAATGAAGATAATCAAAACGGAACAGTGAGAACTTCGCGTTTCCAAGATTATGTCATGTTCAGATATGAAACTCTAAAGCACCAAAATGATAGAGAGTGACAATTATCGCTTCGTCTTCCCTTTCCATCAAATCAACCATCCGAACTCCGCTATACGCAACTCACTTTGGCCTTATTATGCATTTACGTTGCCTCTACTATCCTTGCATTTACAAACGGAAACATCGGCCGCTGATTTGTGGCTGAGGTGGTCCAACAGGGTGCTCGCCAATAGTGACTGTGGTCTGGCTACCCTCGCTGCCTGTGATAAAGCAGGTAGCGCCGCCTGCGAGATAGATCTTGGAGATAGAAATCTCTGGGTGATCTAGTGATGATGTCAGTTTATGATGAACGTATGAAAGAATGTTGAGACTTTGCCGGCCTCAAGGCTGGAAGGAGGGTGGGAGGCACATACTGATTTGAAATTCTGTCCCATCCGCAGGTGCAATGACATCGTACTTGGCATCGTTGTCTGCGCCATAGAATGTGAGGCCGACGGAAGTGATTTGCCGGGCTTCGACAGCTGACTTTGCTTCGGGTGCTGGGGCTGCCATGGCCATGCCGAGTATGGCGGGGAGAAGGGCGAGTGTAAATTGCATCTTGATATTTCGCTGGCGGATCTTGTGAAATGGGATTGAAAACGGATGTAAGGCTGTAGATGTGGATGTGTTGTGATGTGCTTGTCTTCGAATGTAGGATTGAGATGGGAAGCAAAGAAGAGAAGGAACGGCTTTATATATAATTGTCTGACTGTTCGTCAGAGTGCAATGACGACGCACCTGAGGAGTGAGTGTGGAACTGTAGCATTCAGTCCGCTCAGATAAGTAGGCGGTGTAGACATTCGTATCCATACACAGTCAGTCGACAGAGCTTCGCGGAGTAAGATGCCTTTTTTGGAAGTAATGCAGAGCAAGAAAACACAGCGACTGAGAGAATTATTCATCAAACGAAAACGATTCCGCAACGCGACCCCTAACCGTGTGGGGAAAGCATGGCCAGCTTACGAAACCGTCATCTTCAGCCTCGTGTTATTGCCTCTAAGCCTTCAACCCACATATCGATATGCATACGTCGATTCCAAACAGTAATGCGCCCCTATGGATATTGGCGAAGGCAAACGGATCTAGTAATGGTATGTCAAATCGAGGAAAGCAAGTGGAAGCAGTCAGTCGATGTAGACAGATAGCTATTCTGCCAGTACAGACATAAAGAAGGAAGTGCATACGAAGCCTCGCTGAGCGTACTTGGAGTAGGTCTATTGTGCGGTGAGTTCCGTGTCATCTACGAGCTGCTTACGCTCTTGCGTCCATCACGAGGCTGTTGCTGACAGATCGGCATCAACGAGAATAGCAACATGTGATCTACCAGGGCTGTAGCCTAACACAACAAATGGCTGAGAGCGCATCTCCAGGGTTGATCCATGAAATGCAGAATAGGCCAACAAAAGTGAAGGTTAAGCATATTTATTTGCCAAATGAAGGTCACTCGCGGGCCCTTGAGCTCGGAGAAGCGGCGGCCGGTTCCACCGCCAAGACTCCCGCCGAGCCCTCCCCGCCACTGTACTGACATTAATTAATCAGACAAGCACTAACATCTCCTCATGGATTATTCACCGTTGATGACGGGCTCGCGGTCTGTGTTTCCTTTGCAGCCCAACTCGCTGCCACAATCTTTCTATCCAACCCGACCTATCATTCACTATCATCGGGCTCCCTCCACGGCGCAACCACCCGCAATATCACCGCGTCCTCCCACAAACGCCCATCCACCTTCCAGCAGCTCCCAACAGTCTTCTAATACTAACGACAATCTGTCCACCCAGTCGCAGCCGCCTCCTGGCACTCCAAATGCAGCAACTGTTCATCCATACCCGCAAGCCTCTTATCAACATCAAGCCCCAATCACACCCTACCAAACCCCGCCCCAACCGCCCCCACCTCCTCCGAACATACAATCAATAGTCAATTGGAAGATCCAGGGTACCATCGAGTTCCTCCGCGCTCAAAACCTCATCACGAACTCCGCATCATCACACATAAGCGAGCGCGACGTCCACAACTTCTTCATCGGCTGGTCGCGCTCCTGGAAAGCCTTCGAAGCATCTCATCCCAACCCCGTCAACGTCCGCCTCATCGCTGCTCAAACGGAACCTAACCATCCCTCTGTGAACCTCACCCCGCCAAAGCCTATTCGACTCCGCAAAGACGGGACACCGCGCAAAGTAGGATCCGGGCGGCCCAATCTTGGCAAGACAGCAGCACGCCGCGCAGCGCAGGATACAGGACGGAGGGAGAAAGACAAATATACAAGAAGGCGGGCTGCGCTGAGTCATTTGATGGAAGGCAAGACATTGAGTGTGGTCAAGCAAGAGACAGGTCTTGCGCGGAGCACCGTGCAGACCATCATTGGGCGCGCAAAGGCGATCAGTGCGGCGTTGGGCATCGATATGGCGGATGTGAGGTGCTATGAGAGCAAGAAACGGCATGGACGTCCAAAAGGAGCCTTGGGGAGGAAAAACTTGCAGGGAGACGAGGCACTAAGTGGAGAGGGAGGCGTTTCGGGGGATGGTGGGGATGTGGAAAGTGGAGGTGGCGATAGCTGAAGGATGATCACATTGGCTTGCTGAAGATGTTTTGCTACACAGGTGGAAGATGAAGCAAGGGAGCCACCCCCGCTTTGGAGTAAACAGAGAAAGAAGCCTCTAAAACCACCATTTTGGCTTCTGGAGCCAACACATCAATCATCACGGACTCATCTTCATCAAAAGATAGCCGCTTCGCCGAGGACATTGTAACGGAAAGCGCCAGATACAAAGTAAGTGACATCCCAAACTGTTTCCCGGTCTTTCGTGAACAAAACTTTGCAAGCTAAATGCCATGTAGTTTGAACATTCTTTGCTGAAGAATACAACCCTCTATCAACAGCTGTGAGCTGAATTCACGAATGAATAGAAGCATATTGCACAAGCCGGCCGAAGACTGTCGAAGCTGCCATGTTGCATGCGATCTTCTTTCTAGCGATGCCTTTACTCCATAGCAGCTTACAACTCGAATATAGGACTCTTAGGGTGCATCATCTCCCGTCTCTGAAATGTCAACTCGTACTATTCTCCCACCAATTTGTCTGAATTGTTCAATAGATCCTGTTGTGTTCTGGCGGTCTGCCCCTCCCTTTTTCGCAACACCTCTTCCATCTTGAGAAGCTGTTTCGTCATTCGCGCTCCTCCGTCAAGGGTATTGGCCGTCCTCATAATTGTAGTATGCTTGGTCTCACATGGTGGCCTTAGCCCGATCACGCTCCGCCGGTGTATATCTGTACATCATTCAGCACGTTCTCACGCAACAATCGTAGCTTCGGAGTATACTTCAGCAACTTCTCAATCAGATCCACATGGGTCATGATCATCCTCCGACAGCAGTAACGTTTGCATCCCAGCTTGTCCATCGCCTCTCTGTAGAAACAAAGATCAGCCAAAACATTCGAAGCTGCCAGATGGAGCACAACGTAGAGATTGCGCGTGCGCTCCATATCACACATACCCATCAGTCAAGCCTTCCCCAAGCATCTTCAAAAAGTCCTCCCACATGTCGCCGATCACCTTGAGGGTGTTAGTACCTTTACAAATTCTGACTGCTTTGAAGTTTCAATACCTTTCCGCATGAGAAGCAGCGGACTGGAATGATCATCCTGGCGGTACGTCTATCCTTTGACGAGTAGTTGAGATGCTGTTAAGAAAAGAAATTCGGATCTCATTATAGCTTTCAAGTTTATTGTTGCAGCCGGTTCTAGAATTCCTTGGCCGACGCCGGTCGCAATAACGGTTACTGCTATTGGAATTCTTTACGTAATAACGTGATTAGCTGTTAGCACTAGAATAGCCTAAATACCGGTTTATTTGCTACCTAGTTAGCTTATATAAAATCATTTTAATTGTTTTAACTAATTATATAATATATAATATTTTAAAGAAATCGCCTAATTAAACTTAATTTATTATTTAATAATCTATTATTATAAAAAATTATAAGCCCAGGAATTTAATAATTACAACTATTAATTTAGTTATTATATTATATTACTATTATAGCAAAACAATAAGTAAAAAATACTATAGATATTAATTAATATAAATAGAATTAAATTCTTTAATTTTAATTAAATCTATTTAGACAAGCAAATATATTACTATTTTAAAACTAAAAATATATTATATCCGGCGGTTATAATTATAATAGGAAATAATAACTATTATATACTATTATAAACTTATAAAAACTTAAAACGTCTAATATAGATATTATTAGATTTAACATATATATTTTAGGTCTTAATTTCGAGTATATTAACTAGAATTTCATTAAATTAGTACTATATAATTTTATTAAATTAAATAATAAAATTTCCGAGAATAAAATATTATTATAAAAAAGTTCTTAAAATTAAAATAACTATAAAATATTATTAATAGCTCGATATTTAAACTAGAAGATTATATATATAATAAGATATAATAAGTCTATATTAATTATATCTATAATATATTTATAGTTAATGCTATATTCTAATAAAAAATATATTTCTTGTTATTTAGCAACAAGTCTATACTAAAAGAAATATATAATATATAAATTAAAGTCTATAGAATATATATAAAAAACAAGCTAGTTCTGATGCTATTTTAGTTAATAAATATTAAAATTAGCAAAAGATAGTTAGTCGACAATGTAGCAGTAAAAATTAAAAATATAAATTAATATATTATTCTTATTAATAAACAAATAAAGCTTAATAATTTCGTTATTAGTTTAATAATTATATAAATATTTAAAAATATATTAAAATTTAAAAAAATAATTTATTTTTTAAAATATAATAATTATTTAAACTCCGAGTACATTATTTAGCAGTTTAAAATAATAGAATCTAAAACGGCTTTTTTATATGTTTACTCAGTTTATATTAGTTATAAAAAAACCTAACTGTTAAATTTCAAAAAGAATATAATTTACTATAAATATAATAAAAAAAGCTATATAGTAAAAGACTAAAATAAAAATAAAAATAATAATAGCAATAGTAATATTTTTACTATTTACGATTCGAAAAAGGAATTCCGGAATGAATTACAGAATAAATCTAATAAAAAACTAAAACTAAATTGAAAACTATTTAACTAAAAAGATTAAAAAAGTTATAAAAAATAAGATAAAAAGCTTATATTGCCGCTATAATAGTAGATAAAAATAATGAAAACGTATTTAATACTTTTAAAATTAATAATAATATTATTAAATTAATAAAAAATATTTTTATAGTATAAGAAATTGAAAAGTTTTTAGAATATATATATATATATATATATTGTAAAATCTAAAAATAGCAAATTGATAACAAATTTAAATTAATTAGACTTAGAAGCTATAACTTTTTAAAGCTTTATTATCGATAATATAAATAATAATATCGCCTAGACTATTGATTCTAGAGCTAATATTAATATATATATATAATTTTAAAAAGTTATTATTTTATTTTTTATAGAAAATAGTTAAATATAATAAAAGTTGGAAATAAAAGACTCTTTTCGTTACTAAAAAAAGGAACTATTAAGTACGAAAGTAATAGCTAATAACTAATGCTAAATAATATATTATTTATATCTAATTTAGATTATAATTTATTATTGATTACCGCAATAGAAAAACGAAATTTTTCTATTTATTTCGAAAATAATAGATATAAAATACGACGGGGAAATATATTATTTGTAGTAAAAAAAATAAAAAGCTTATATTATTTTAAAAGAATAATATAAAAGACTATTTTAGTAATAGAAACCGCCTTAATTAATAAAAAATATAAAAAAATTCTTCTTTTAAAAAATCGAAACGATAGTGAAATCCCTTAAGCGGACTAAAAAACGCCCGGACCTAGCATTATAAATTAATAAATTATATTATTAGAATAATAGTTTTATTAGCTATAGATTTAATTAAATTATTTTAACATTAGTAAGATAATAAAAATAAAATAGCACTTTAATATAAAATAGCTAAAAATATCCGAGAATTTTTATTATAATATTTATAAAGTTAATAAAATAGTTAGACAAATTAAAAAAATACTATTATAAAAAAGAAACTATACTAGAAAAACAACTTTTTATTAATATATAAAAGCTATATAAAATATAGTCGCTGGTTCTAAATATTATATTTTATCTTTATTTTCTCTTTATTATTAACGAAACAACAAAGTTATTATAGCTTATTCTAATACCGAAAAAAAAAACAAGTTAGGTATTTTCTTTTTAGTATTATTAATTGTATAATTTAATAAAATAACCGGTATAAAGTCTAGTATATTAAAATAAATAATATAAAAGAGTTTAAAGTATTAAAAAACAATTTCAAAATATAAAATATATAAATAAAATTGACAACAATATATATACTGGAATAGAATAGTATATTAAAGCGGTTTAATAGAATAATTATTACGATAATAAAGTATATATTTTAATATTATAACCTCTTTAATAGCTTCTAGCTAGAAATAGCAATATATATTAATATACTATTAAATTTTACTTTTTTATTAGAAAGAGTTAATTTTTATAAATAATAGACTAATTAACAACTATTAATTAACTATTTTAGAATATTTGGAAATTATTACAAAGTTTATATTCTTAAAGAATATTGTTATAAACTCGATTTAATCGCTATCAATAGTATTTATTTTAATATTAAGTTATAAACTTAAAGTAGAATATATATATTTTCAAAAAGAGCGATAGAAATTGCTATTTTAGTTATACTATGTAAAAAAAGATTAAAAACGTTTCTATTTAGCGGTATAATATAACAATTACTAATAACAAAAGTATTAATAATATTAATAGACCTAGCGTATGTTTATTATTATAATAAAAAAATATATAAATAACTAACTAATAAGAAACTAATAAATAATATAAATATAACTATAAATTTAAATAAAAATTTATATTTTATTTTAAATTAATAGATAGTTATTCTATTGACAATAATAATAATTTTAATAGAAAACTAGCTAGCTAGCTAATATATATTTATTCGTAACGAATTTATAGCTAGCGCTAAATAGTAAAAAAAAACTATTTTGATTTTATTATCGTCGTTAACCGATTTTTATTCTTAAAAAGAGATAAAGATTTAGAATTTATAAAATTTAATAAATTCTAGTTTAAATAGAGAAATCGGCTTAGAATTTTATTAGATACAATAAAATAGCATAGAATTTTATTAAAATATAGATATTAATGCAATTTTATAAAATATTATCCCTGCGTCTATTCTATAAATATAAAATAAACAACAGATTTTATATAATAATTAAATAGAACTTAATAATAAGGAAGACGCTATTAATATAGAAGGAGTTAAATTTATCTAAGATACTTAAATACCTCGTTTTCGACGCTCATAATATCTTTTCAACTTTTATTAGTTTAATAATATATTTAATAGAAAAGGAATAGTTTTGCTCGCTATCATAAATATTAACTTTTATATATATAATAAAGCTATTAAAAAATTAAACCGCTTTAAATAGCTTAAGAATATTAAAATAGAAATTAATAGACTATTATTTATTAGCATTTTTATTATTGTTACCCAATTAAAAAATAAAAATATTGTTATATATAAATAAGTTTTTAAAAAGAAATTTTTATTGTTAAGAGTATTTGATAAATTTAGAGCTCAAATAATAGCTAAAGGATTTATATAGAAATATAATATTAACTATAAAAAATATTCGCGCCGATGTTTTATTATGAATATTTATATTTATTATTTGTTTTTTATATAAAATACAAACTAATTGTCTTTTCGATAGATATAATAACAATATACTTTAATAGCAATTTAAATAACAAAATTTATATATACCTGTTTTCCAATATAATTTATTATCTAAAGAATAAAATTCTACGATTTTGTGACCGCTAGCGTTCCGCTAGCGAAAAGATTCTAAAAAGCGTAAAATAAAATAGACTATATTCATATTATATAAATTAATCACCAAAGATCTCTTAATAATAGATTATACTTACTATTAAATATTAAGCTCTTAAAGTCTAATATAGCCTATTGCTTTTTAATAGCTTCTAAGGCTAATATTATTAGTAAATAGCAAGTTTTAGACCTTTTGTTCCTAGCCTTAGCTTAACTATAGCTAGCTATTAAGTTCGGCTCCGCTTATAAGCCATTAATAAGTATAATAATTGCCTCTTTTTTAAGTATTAGTCTCCAGTACAGCGGAGCAGAGCAGAATTATCTCTTAGAGCTATTAATATACTAATTAAATGCTTATTAAAACCTCTTAAATAATTTAATAAGAAAAAAAAAGGAAAGAATTATTCTATAATTAGGGTGTATATGTAATATAAATTCATAAATACAAGAATAAAAATAATAAATTATTATTACTAATAATAATTAATAATAGTAACCTTTTATAGCTTAGCTATTATCGCTAGCCAGGTTAAAATAATTATTTATTTTAATCTATTTTTCTCTTTTTATAATATTTAATTGCATTTTTTATATACTTTATAATATATTATTGCTAAGGTATTATATATTAGTTTTCGTTAATAATAACTATATTATTATTATTATTATCAATTTCGTTTACTTAAAATAAGCAATACTTTATCGCTACTATATATATATTTATTAATATATTTTAGCAGCTATACTGCTAATACCACTATTATTATTAATAGCACTATAGCTATTTATTTACTTTTTCTATAGAAGAATTAATAATTCTTTTATAGCACTATTATATTGCTATTGCTATATATATTAATGCAAAAATAACCTACGAGGACTTACTTTATATTGCTTACATTAGCAAGTATAAATGCTTCTAAGTAGCTAAGGTTTATGCTTATTATTGCGCTTTTTATAAAGGGCTAGAATATTATATTAATATATAGCTATAATAATACCGCTAAAATAGCGCTAATATTATTTATAGGTTCTTTAGAAATATTAAAAGAAAAAAAAGCGTTTAAAGATATTTTATATAATAAAAGCTACTTAGAAAAGTCCCGCTATTATTTATAACTAGCTTGCTAATTATTATATTATTATTGCTAAGCATAAAACTTAAGCTTTTATTATAAAAATCAAATCTTAGCGCCGTTAGCAAGGCTATACGCGCGCTATTATTAGCTAGGCTTCTGCTTATATCGCTTAGATAAAAAAAGAGAAAAAAGCGTTAAAAGAAGAAAACAAAGCCTTAAAAGAAATATAAGAGATTGCAGAGATAAGTTGCTAATGCTATTATTAAGCTAATATTAATATATTTGCTAAGGGAAAAGAACAAAATTAAAATTGTATATAAAAAGTTTAAAGAAAAAGGTAAAAACCACTAATAATATTATTGCTAGGTTTTATATAAGTCTTAATATATGCTCTCTATTAGCATTTCTATTAATAAAGATAAAATAAAAAAAATATAAAAAAAGGAAAAAAAAAGGAATAAAGAAGATTAAAATAATAATAATATAGAGAGAAAATATATATAGTAAATATTAATGCTTAAAAAAATTATATTAATATTGATGCTTAGCTAGCGCATATATAAAAACTTTTATTTTTGCTTTTTTTTTTTTAATAAATACTAATTATAAGAGCATCCCTTATAGGTTCTATTAGTTCTAAAATGTCAAAACTGCTATTATTATTATTAATTAGCTTTTCTATAATTTATTAGTTTCTTTTATTAAATATTATTTATAAGCGTTAAAGCGTTTAGCTTCCTTAAGGATTATGCTTTAGCATTAGTTTATTATTATATTTAGCTTTTAAATATAATTATTATTTTAAATGCTATTAGCTTATTAAAAGCTTAATATAAATAATGTTTAAGCTATTCTAATATTTAATAATAATTATTCAAATTATACCTTTAAGAGTATCTCTCTTAATAATATCTAAACCTAATAGTTATTTATATGCAGATATACTAAGCTAAATGAAATTACTTTAACCTTTTTAGGATATAAAAGCCTTTTTATAATTAAGCTCTTCTTTTTTTTTATATATTATTTCCCCCTTAAGAAGCATTTAGGGGGCATTTAGCTTCCTTAAGTTTATTCCTACCTCTATCTACTAAATATATTAGTATCCCGTTAGTATAGCAATATAATCCTTATAATAAATATAGCCTCTAGCTATAATATCAATCTTAGAAAGAAGAAAAATAATAGAAAAGCATATATATAAAGAGTTCTAAGCACTAAGCAGCGAGAGATTAACTACCTTAGAGGACCTTAGTAGTTTGAAAAGTTAGTATTGAGAAAATCTTTAAAAAAGAGTTTTTCTTGATATTAACTTAAAATAAACTCTAAAAAAAATTTAAACTCTAATTTAACTCTTTATTAGAGTTTAATTATTATATATATTTAACTCTAATAATAATTTAACTCTAAATTAACTCTAATTAAAATATTTACTAGAGTAAATCTCGAGTCAATCTCGAGTTAATCTCGAGTTACAAGTTAATATTAAGTTTGATTAGAGTTCAATTATTATAAAAATTTAACTTGAGTTAGATTTTTATACAGATTCTAACTTAAATTATTTATTTAAGGTTTTTATTAAGATTTAAAGTCTAAAAAGACGTGGTTTGACACGATTTTTTTTTTAAGAATTCGGAGTTTTAGCCGTATTTAGCCACGCTTACGTAATATAAATATCAGAATCACGTGATTTACGCGAATATATATATAGAATGCGCCTAAACCTTAATATTTTAATATATTATAGTAATTTTAACTTAGAATTTATTTTTTCTATTTTTTTTATTTCGGAATTAAGCTCAAGTCAAGCTCGAGTCTGACTCGGGCAGACCTCCAGTATAATTTTGTATAGAGAGAGCGCCTCACTCGGATATGAGATTGCGCTTGTCTTAAGCAGCGGAATAACTCCGAATCCGAGTTTAATGAGAGTTTAATTAAAGTTTTACTTACGAAACAGCTAAGTGTTATGCCCCAGGCTGCATAGGGCTGCTCGGCGATAAAGGACAGGTCTTAGATTGGTTTAATAAGTAAACTAATTATAGCTTGTTCACGGATTTCGCAGTGCTTGCTAGGTTATTACCTGCGAGCAGCATAAGCGGCGCAAGCATTATAAGCATTTATTAAGTATATAAATATTGCTCTTTTTTACTTTAGATAAATCTGCTTTTTAATGGTTAATATATTCATTATTAAATACCCCTAATAAAGTTCCTTAAAATAAGTTATATATTTCTTTTATAGCTAAGCTAATATACTATGCCCCACTATAATTATGTATAAGGCTCGTCATTACCTGCTAAGTAAACCCTACCGTTCCATAGCCATTGCAAGGCAAACAACCGTTACACTAAGGTCCTGTAAGGTATAGATTATTTATATTCCTATTTAAGCACTAGCTCTTATTAGAGTAATAATTCTTATTACTTAGCCTATAAAAGCAATAACTTTAAGCTTATTATATTATCAATTTCCTTTTAAGTAAAAAAACAAGGAAATAGCTATTATATTAAGTACTTGCTTTAAATATAGCAAGATAGAATATTATACCTCTAAATATAAACCCGAAAAGTTATTTTATAACCCCGCGGATATTAATAAGGTTAATATTAATAATAACAAGCAAGAAGAATAAAAATATACTAATAACTCTGAGTTTAAATCTGAAGAAAACTCAAAAAACAAATAATCTTTACTAATAATATAGCTAAAGGTAATAAAGTTAAGACATTATTATTGAATAGCTATAGATACCTTTAAAATAATCCTTTTATATTAAAACCTTTTATAAAAACCTATATTATAAGCAATTTATATAAATAAATAAAAATAGAAAGACTTGTTAATACTAATATTATTAGTTATACTTTTATTAATATTAATCTTATATATTCTTTTTTAGAAAAATTTAATATTATATTTATATCTTTAAGCAAGCTTAAACTAATATAGGCATATAATAAAGTTAATTATTAACCTATTACCTATACTCTTTAAATAATATTAATTATCTGAAGGAAAACTATCTAATTAATATTATTTCTTATTGTTTAATTAAAAACATATTTATTTATTATTAAATAATCGTAAATAAAAGCTATTAAAGCCTTTTTTAAACTATAATGCTTAATAAATATAATATCTATTAAAAAATCTTAAATAAGCTAATATTAAAGTTATGTTTATAGGCTGTTTACTGCTATTTATTCTATTATAGCAGACTATAAAAATGCCTATACCTAAACTAAAAATGCTTTTAACTTTAATAATAATTAAAGAAAAAACTATAGCCACGCTAGTAACATAATTAATAATAATATTAACTTGGATTCTAAAAAGACCTATTTTATTAATAAAAGATAACTAGAATTAATTATTAAATATTAAAACTATTATAGTAGCACCCTTTATAAGCTATTTATTAATTAAGAAAAGTAATTAAAAAAACTTGGTTTTCTTAATATTAATAATAGAGTTTAACAGATATTTAGCTTATTATAAACTATTTTAAAACTCAAAAGAACTAAATAAAATCCTTATTATATTATTTATTTAAGAAGAGATTAAAGTAAAGCTTTTTAAATAGCTATATAATACTTTTAATATATTTAATAAGCAATAGTCTAAAGTTTTACTTAATTATTAAAATTATAACTATAAGATTAACTTAATTAGCAAGGTAAAAAACTTACTGAAATCAAAGCTATATAATATAGATTATAATTATTATCTATAAAAAGTGAAAGAATACTTAGACAATAACCTAGCTAAAAGGTTTATTATTTTATCTAAAGCATTATATATATTATCTATTCTATTTATATAAAAAAAGGATAATAGTTTATACTTTTATATTAATTACTAGAAGCTTAATACTATTATGAAAAAGAATTATTATTTATTGCTATTGATTAAAGAAGCAGTAGCTAAGGTAATTAGATATAAACACTTATTTAAAATTAATATTATATTAATATTTAATAGAATAAAAATAGATTTAAATAACGAGGAATATATTTCTTTCTTAACTTATTTCAATATATATATATATAAAATCTTATTATTTAAACTCTTAAATAGATTAGCATTATAGTAAAACTATATTAATAAGTTTTGCCAAATTTATATAAATAATATCCTTATTTATAGTAAGACCTTTAAAGAGCATAAGAAATATATTCGCTAAGTCCTTTAAAGATTCTAAGCAGCAGGTCTATAAGTTAATATTAAAAAATGCAAATTCAATATTATTAAGATTAAGTTTTTTAAAATTACTATTCGCAATAATAGTATTAAGATAAACCCTAAAAAGATTAAAGCTATTATATTATAGCAAATACTAATAATAGTAAAATAAGTCTAAAAGTTCCTTAGCTTTTATAATTTCTATTATAGGTTTATAAGGAACTTTAGAAAGATAATAAGAGCACTAATTAACCTTATACATAAAAATATAAAATAAGCATAGAGTTATAAAGCAGAAAAGTTACTTAATACATTTAAAAAAGATAATAATAAAAGCTTTAATATTATATTACTTTAATCTAAGCTTAAAATGCATTCTAGAAACTAACTCTTTAGATAAAATTAATAATAATATATTATTATAAAAAAATAATAAGAATAAAATATATTTAATTATATTTTATAGCAAGAACTTAGACTTAATAAAGCAGAATTATAATATCTATAATAAAAAGCTTTTAGCTATTATTTATACTCTTAAGTATTAATAACCTAAGCTAAAAACTATTAAGACTTTAATATAGGTTTTAATTAACTATAAAAACCTTAAAACCTTTACAATAACTAAGAAACTATCTAGAAAATAAGCATAATAAGCTGAAATCTTATTATATTATAATTTTAAAATCTATTATTATACCAATAAAAGTAATATTAAAGCAGATACCTTAATTCGCTAAAGATATAAAAACTAATAAAAATAAGAAAACTATTAAGTTTTATTATTATTAAATAAGTTTAACCTTTTATTATTATAAAAAGAAGAGTAGCTTTAAAGTTTATTAGTATATAAAACTATTTAATAAACTAACAATATTAATAAGGACTATATTTATTACTGAAAGGCTATTAAATAAGGAACAATTAATTATATTAATAATATTAGTTTTAAACATATAAGAAGCAAACAATAAATACTATATTAATAAGATAAATTATAGGTATTTTAATCTCAGATTACTTACTTTATTAAAGAAATCTATAATTAGAAACTAGTTAGCTACTTAAGAATAAATAAAATTGCTAAAATAATTAAGCAATATTATTATTAGCCTAGAATAATAAAAATTATTAAATAGTATATTATTAACTATTATACTTGCTAATAAACAAAATATTTTATAATAGACTAAATAGTCTATTATATCCCTTGCTAGTACTTTAGCAATAATAGCAAGATTTTAAAGTAGATTTTATTATTAATTTTCTAGAATATTAAAAAATAAATAATATCTTAATTATTATATATTATCTTAGTAAAAATAGAGACTATATATTAATATGCTATAATAAGCTAAGAACTTTATTAAAAGAGACTACTTATATTATTATTCGCGAAGTTATCGCTTAGTATAGACTATTAAACAGTATAGTATTAGATTGCGGACTTCAATTTATATTAATATTATAAAAGTTATTATATATTAAACTTAATATTAATAGTAATAAGTTAATAGCTTATTACTTTAAGACTAATAAATAAATTAAATAAGCTAATTAACATATTAATATATATTTAAAAACATTTATTAATTATTATTAAAATAATTAAATAAACCTACTATTAATAGTAAAATTAGTTTATAATAACTTTGAATTAGCGGCTACTAGAATAACCCTATTCTTTGTTAATTATAATTATTATTCTAGAATAAACTTTAAACTAAATAATATTTTATATAAAACATAATATAACTAATAGCTAGCTACTTAAGCTACTAATATCTTAGGTAAAATATAAGTTATCTTAAAAGAAATATAGATTAATATAAAAGAGACTTAGAACTGAATAGCTAAATATATTAATTATCGCTATAAAGATATTATATATAAAGTTAATAACTAGGTATAGCTTAATATAGAAAATATCTAAACTAGCTATCTTAGTAAAAAGTTAAATAATAAGCAGATTAAACTATTTAAAATTATAAGGAAAATTAATTACTTATATAAGTTAGACTTGCTTAGAACAATAAAATACCCTAAAGTCTTCTATATTAAATTGCTTTATAAAGACTTAAATAACCTGCTATTAGGATAAGATAACTTAAAGTCTGAACTAATTATTATTAATAGATAAAAAAAATATAAATTTAAATGGATTCTAGCTTCTAAATACTTCTATAAATAAGTGTTATTTAAAGTAAAATAAATAAACTAAGAATATAATAATAAATAATATAAAGCTAAGGGCTTTAATAACTTATAAAATATTATCAATAACTACTATAAGTAATACTTATAATCGCTAAATAATCCTAAAAACGACTATTGCCCTAAACGGCATAAAAAGCTACTTTAAAAGTAATATAAATATTTTATACGGTTAGCAATTTTAGATTAGCTTAAATCATTTAGAAATATAGTTTTAATAATTAATAAGGCTATAATATAAGTATTTTAACTATATGCTAATCTATATATTATATTTATAAAGCTAGCTATAGAACTACTATATTAACGCCTATATTTTAACTTAATACAAACTAGCTTTATACTTCTCTTAAGGGTATAAATACCTTTTCCTTTTCTCTTTTTCTTCTCTTCTTTATTTTATGCTGCTAAAAGGGCAGTAAAATGCGAAAATATCAATAGAAAAACTTATATAAACAATAAGTACAGCTATAACACTATATAATACGCTTTAAGAGGCATTTCTATGCTAATATAGATAATAAATTAGTATCTTAGTAGCGTATTATAGCAAAAACTAATGCCTTTAATAAAGGTATAATAATATAGATAATAGTTAAAGATAATTATAATAATAAATAAAACTATATAAAAGCTTAGAAACTAGCTTATAAGGTATTATACTATATTATAAGGACATAATAAACCTAAAAAAGGAAGGTACTATTATAATTTAACCCAGTATATTTATTATTATAATCTAACCTAGTATGCTTATCTTGATATTGCTCAGTTAAACCTTAATATAGCCGGTAAAACCTTAGCTTAATAACTCTTATTATCGCAAATTAAAGCTTAATATAAAGACATATTAAGAGTTAATATATTAAAGCCTTAGCTTATAATATTTAGTATAGAGTTCCTGCTCTTCTCTTTCTTTTCTCTTTTATCTTTAGTATCTTTATTAGTTAAAGCCCTATAAAAGCGGTTTCATACTACTAAGCTAGGTAGACAATTAATAGCTATTTCTAAAGTTTATAAAACTATTATATAAATTATTTGCTAAATAAATAAAATTAAATTCGATACTTTTATTTCTATTATAATATATAATAATAATTTAAGTACTTTCGTTTTTACAAAAAATTTAAAAAACTATACTAGAATTAAATTGTAACGGTCGTTTGCCTTGCAATGGCCGTGGAATAGTAGGGTTCGCTTAGTAGGTAGTGTTACGCCCTAGGCTGCATAGGGCTGCTCAGCGATAAAGGGCGGGTCTTAGATTAGTTCAATAAGTAAACTAACTATAGCTTACTTATAGATTTCGCGGTGCTTGCTAGGTTATTACTTATAAGCAATATAAGTAGTATAAGTATTATAAGTACTTATTAAGTATATAGATATTATTCTTTTTTATTTTAAATAGATCTACTCTTTAATAGTTAATATATTTATTATTAAATACCTTTAATAAAGCTCTTTAAAATAAGTTATATATTTCCTTTATAGCTAAGCTAATATATTGCGCCTTGCTATAATTATATATAAAGTTTATTATTACTTGCTAAGTGAACTTTACTATTCTATAGCTATTATAAAGCAAATAATTATTATATTTTAATTATTTATAATATCAGAAAAATGGATTTTTATATTGTTTAATATTAATAGAAATCCTGCTAAAGCCTTACTTAATTCAGGAGCTACCTTATATATAATATTTTAAGAATATACTGAAAGAATAAATATGCTTTTAATTAAGAAGATAAATCCTTATAATATAAAATTGATTATATAAGGAGAAATATTAAGAATTAAATAAAAAATAAAGGAGATATAAATAAAAAATAATAAGCATAAGGAGAGAATAAAATTTAATATCTATTTAAGGTTAAGAGATATTTATTTTAGTATATTATAGTTTATAAAATAAAATCTATATATTAATTAAAAATTAATATAAGTATATATAAAAAGCTAATTATTTAAAATATTTAAGAATTTAATTAAAATAAAAAGAACTAATAATAGTTTTACCTGAAAATTTTAGATTTATATTAAAAAAGAAATAATAGCTATAAAAACTATGCCTAAAAAATATAAAAGCTTTAAAGATATGCTAAAGGAACTTAAAGGAGGGTTACTATTGCCAAATTATATTAAAGATAATTATAAGATTTTAATTGATAACCCTAAAGAATTAAAGGTAAGTTTAATTTATAGCTTAATTAAAAAAGAATTAAAGGTATTAAAAGAATATTTAAATAAAAATTTAAAGAAAAAATATATTTCTGAGTTTAAATTATTAATTAAATAATTAATTATTTTTATTAAGAAAAAAGATAAAATGCTTAAGCTTTATATAGATTATAGATAAATTAATAAGTTAATAAAGAAAAATAAATATCCCTTATTATTGCTATATAAGTTTAGGGATAAATTTAGAAAAGCTAAATTTTTTATATATTTAGATTTAAGGGATACCTTTAATTTAATTTAAATAAAGGAAAATAATAAATAAAAGATAGCATTTTAAACTAAGTTTAGCTTATTTAAATATAATATAATACCTTTTAAGCTTATTAATGCACCTTTTATATTATAATAAATTATGAATAAAGCATTATATTAATTCCTAGATAAATTTATAGTTATATATATAAATAATATATTAATATACTTAGAGACATTAGAAAAACATAAGAAATATATTACAAAAATACTAAAAATATTCAGGGAAAAGAAACTTAAAATAAAGTATAAAAAGTTAATATTTTATATAATAAAAGTTGATTTCCTAGGATTTATAATAAGCCCAGGAAAAATATTAATATAAATAAATAAATTAAATATAATATAGCAATATTTAGCTTTAAAGAATCTTAAAGATTTGCAAGCTTTTTTAAGATTTATTAGATTTTATTAAAATATAATTAAAAATTATATAAAGATAATAATATTATTATCTAATATATTAAAATAAGGACAATAGTTTCTCTAAATAAGAAAAAAGGAATTAGCCTTTAATAAACTAAAAAATATATTTGTTTTAGAAGAAGCTCTTAGAATATTTAATCTAAAGAGGGAATTTATGATTTATACTAATGCATTAAATAAGGCAATAGGCATTTATATATCATAAGCTAAGAGGCCTATCACCTATTATTTAAAGAAATTATTATTAATAAAAATAAATTATGCTATAATAGATAAGGAAATATTAGCTATTATAGTATTATTAAAATACTAAAGGATATATATAAAAGGGATATTTATTTTAGTTAAAGTACTTATAAACTATAAGAATTTAGTCTTATTACTTAATAGCAAAGAATTAAATTAAAGATAAAATTAATAAATAAAAATAATATTAAGATTTAATTTCTTTGTTTAATATATTACTAGAATAGATAATATAATAACAGACGCCTTAAGTAGATAACCTAATTATAAACAAAGAGAGTAAGAAATATAACTAATGCTTCAGAGAATAGAAAAAGGACTTAAGAATATTAATATAATAAAAAAGCATAAAGATATTATAAGAAATAATTATATAACTAAAATAATAAAATACTAAGGAATCTTAAAGACTTATAAAAAAATATAAGAAATAAATAATTAAAAAGGCCTAAGGCAAGATATAAAAGAAATATTTACAAAATATAAAGATTATTAGAGAACTAAAAAAGATAGATAAAAGCTAAAAAGACTATTAAAGCTAATTAAAATATTAAAGAGACTAAGAACTATTATAGCAATAGACTTTATTATAAAACTGCTAAAGTTATATAATCTAGATATAAATATTTTATATAATATAATAGCTATAGTAGTAAATAAGTTTTCTAAATAAGCAAAATTTATCCCCTATAAGACTATAATAAATGCTTTATAACTTATAAAGCTTTTGTTAAAAGAAGTATTTATAGATAAAGGTATTTTAGAAAAAATAATAAACAATAAAGATAAGCTTTTTATATCTTATTTTATAAAAGGACTAAGGGAGGTTTTAGGGATATAAAGCAAAATATTAATAGCCTTTTATCCTTAATTAAATAAATAGATTAAGCGGATAAATTAGACCTTAAAAGGCTATTTAAGGATCTTTTACTTAGATAAATAAGAGAATTAAGTTAAGCTCTTATTAATAGCGCAGATAGTAATTAATTCCTTATTTAATGAAAATATAAAGGCTACTTTACAAAAAATAGAAATAAGATTTTCTGCCTAATTTATAATAAATAATATAAATATACTAGCAGCTAAAGATTTTGCAAAAAACATATAATAAGCTTGGATAAAAATAAAATATAGATTTATCTAGGCATAAAACAAAATAAAGAGACAAAAAGATAAAAACAAACAAGATTATAATATTTATAAAAGAGACTATATGCTACTAAATACTAAAAACTTAATAAATAAAAAACTTAAAAAGCTATATATTAAGGCCTTCTTAATAAAAGATATTAGAAATATTATTATAATATTAGACTTACTAAGAATAAGAACCTTTCTGAAATATTATATTTTAATACTAAAGAAAGTTATACTAATAATAAAGCTAGCAATTAAATAAACTTATATAATTAAGGATAAATAAGAAATCAAAAAGATATTAAAAAAAGACTAAGGTTCCTTTTTAGTTAAATAAAAAAATTTTTTATATAAAGATAATATTTAAGAACCTTAGAAAAATTTAAAGAATACTTAAAGAGTACTTAGGTTTTTTAGGAAAATAATATAAGGGGGGTGCTATTATGCCCTAAACTATATAAGGCTATTTAACAATAAAGGGCAAGTCTTAGATTAATTTAATAAATAAATTAATTATAGCTTACTTATAGATTTCACAATATTTACTAAGTTATTACCTATAAATAGCGTAAGCGATATAAGTATTATAAGTACCTATCAAGTATATAAATATTATTTTTTTTTACTTTAAATAGATCTACTCCTTAATAGTTAATATATTTATTATTAAATACCCTTAATAAAGCTCCTTAAAATAAGTTATACATTTCCTTTATAGCTAAGCCAATATATTACACTTTATCACAATTATATACAAGGCTTGTTACTACCTGCTAAGTGAACCTTACTATTCCACAGCTATTACAAGGTAAACAACCATTATAGGTAATAACAAACCTTATATATAATTATAGCAAAGCGCAGTACATTAGCTTAGCTATAAAAGAAATATATAATTTATTTTAAGGAGCTTTATTAAAAGTATTTAATAATAAATATATTAATTATTAAAGAGCAAATCTATTTAAAATAAAAAAGAACAATATCTATATACTTAATAAATACTTATAATACTTACGCCACTCACGCTATTTATAGATAGCAACTTAATAAGTATTATAAAATCCACAAATAGGCTATAATTAATTTATTTATTAGACTAATCTAAGACCTGTCCTTTATCGCTGAGCAGCCCTATACAGCCTAGGGTATAATATAAATATATCGAAATATAATATTATTTTATTTGTAAAAAAATACTAAAAAATATAATAAAAATAAAATATATTAAAACTAGAAAATAGCTTATTAATATCTTAGTAAAACCACTAAAACATTAGCTTTTTATTTTATTAATAATATAGCTAGGTTTTTAATAGATTAATTAGAAAATTTATTGTAAAAAAGAGTATTATAGCTGGTTTTAGAATTTTTTAGTTAATATTAATTATAATAACAATTACTATTATTGGAATTTTTTATATAATAATATAATTAGCTATTAATATTAAAATAGTCTAGATACTAGCTTATTTACTATTTAATTAGCTTATATAAAATCGTTCTAATTGTTTTGACTAGTTATGCAATATATGGTATTTTAGAGAGATCGCCCAATTAGGCTTAGTTTGTTGCTTAGTAATCCGCTGCTGCAAAATTTATTATATCTGGCACTAAAAGCCGAAATTATCGCCGAAGCCCTAAAATCTTCAATTGTGCCTCTTTGGGGCGCGAGGAACTGCAATTTTGCTGTCGGTCGCAATTCAGCACTACAAGCAATCTTTCACAAAATCTAGTGTCTTTTCCAAGCGACCTACGAAGCGCTGAAATGTGGCAATGACGAAGACGATAGCTAGCTAAAACATCCATTCGCCGTCATGGCAAAACGAAAGCGCGAGGACCGTCCCAACGCGGAGGTAGATCGAGAACAGCGGAAGAAACGCAAGCGAGAGATAGCTACGCAAAGTAACACACAGCCACTGGGCCCTTCGAGATCTGATAAAAATGAAGACGATGGGGAACAACTTGAAGCGGAGAAGGATAAGAAGTCACAGGCTGATCCAAGAGGAAGCGTACAAGGACTGTCATTGAATGAGCAATCCTTTAAGGCTGAGAAGGGAGCATCTGCAAATCAGAAAGTCGACGAGCTTGAGCGTCAGAGGAGACTAGAAAGAAAGGCGAGAAAGCTGGAGAAAAGGCAACAAGAAGAAGCGCCCTTGCAGCGCGTTGAAGCGCAGGGTCATACGAATGGAGGGACCATGCTCGACAAACAAGCTGGCAATAAGGAGCAGATAGACATCTTTGGAGGTTCACAAAAGAGTGCTACGAAAAAGAAACAAAAGAAGGCAAAGAGCTCCCAAGCCCGGAGAGAAGCAGAATCTGGAGATGGGCCTGGCGTCTGGCTTTCACATGAACAGGAGAAGAGTCTTGCCTTAAGACCCCCGGACGCTGGTGCTCAGAGAGTTGATGCGGACGGTCTTGAACAGAGCAAGGAGCTTCAACCATCTGCTTCAAGCGACCTGCTACCTAGATGGCAGCAATCACAGGCCACTGGGGGCCAGATGCTCGATATAGACCCTGTCTTCTCCCTGGATGAGGAGTAGGTCATGAAAACGCTACGTATTTGTCTAATGGATTCTAACCATCGATAGACACCTCATCGTAGCCTTCCAAACTTATGTTGCTGTCTACGCCACAGCCACATCGCTTCTTATCCGCAAGCTTCATTCGAACGGTGGGCAGCAGATCTCTTCGATGGCGCTCTGTCCCTCAAACCCTGATAAGCTCTACATTGGTCTAATTTTGGGGTCCATTGAGACGTGGGACTGGACAGACGGCAGCCGGATCGAGCAATTGCAGACGACATGTAGTGTTGTTCACATTGCTGTCACAAAGCTCAAGGACATGAATGAACAACCATTGGTGTATTCTGTACAGCAATTAAATCCCAGCCAGAAATGGCAGCTATCAGTATGCACGCCAGACAACTCAACATCGGATCCAAGCAATGTGAATATGAAAATGCTATTCACGTTTAAGCGGCCTCTATCATCTGTGCGTGTTCTTTATCACGGAACAGTCGTCATCATGACATCTGGTAATGACTTGATAATTGGGACGGGTGCAGTAGCTAGTAATCTGCAGGAGATGAAGTACTCATGGCGCACTGTATCGTGCCCGGAATGGATCACCAGTATTGATATAGAAGCTCAGTCTTTGTCTTCCCAAGATGAGACAAAGTCTATCTACCCGTGGAAACATGCCCCTATTAATATTGCAGTGGGTGGCTTGAAGGGAGCAATACACCTATACGACAACCTTGTGCAGAAACTATTTCGAGATGATAACGAAGGCCGCAAAAAGAAGCAAGCAGACGATATCACGTCCCGCAATCTACACTGGCACAGAAATTCTGTGCTCACTGTCAAGTGGTCACTGGACGGTAATTATCTCATTTCGGGAGGCCAGGAGACAGTCCTTGTTATGTGGCAACTAGACACAGGTCGGAAAGATACCCTACCACATCTCGGTGCACCAGTAGAGAGCGTTGTGGTGTCCCCTAATGGCGCCTCCTACGGGATACGCTTAGCGGACAACTCGGTCATGATAATCTCGACTACAGAGATGAAACCCTCTTTCAGCATCGCGGGCGTGCAAATGCCGTCGCAAGGCAAATATCAGCAGTCTCTCCCACCATTCTTGACGGTCGATGATCCTGCTCCTTCTGCAGATCGTGTCCAACCGCTAGGTGCGCCAACTTGCGTTTGCCCCTCAAAGCCACACCAGATACTGTCTGCCGTTCCACCATTCACCGCTTCTCGAACGTCAAACTCTCATGAGAATGCTTCGTATCTGCAAACAATCGATGCCACGTCAGGTCATCAATTGGCTAAACAAGCTCTCACTAGGACAAAGGTCACTACATTGAATATCGGTCCAGAGTCAAATGCGATACGAGAGCCTAATGTCACTCATATCGCAACAAGCTGCGATGGCAAATGGCTCGCCACAGTTGATGAATGGATGCCACCTACCAGCGATTTGGAGTCTTTGGCTTTCGACAGGACCAAAATCCAGGAAGAGCAGATCTTCCGCCAGGAAATCCATCTAAAGTTCTGGTCATGGGACGACAATGAGCACGTGTGGCAACTTGTGACTCGTATCGACCAGCCACATGCTTCTGAGTCAGGCGACGCGTACGAGAGTGGGCGGATATTGGCCCTTGTTTCCGACCCAAGTTCGGCCTGTTTCTCAACTTTTGGCGAGGATGGACAAGTCAAGGCTTGGAAACGGGTGGTACGACGTCGGAATGGGAGTATCGTCAAAGACAAAGACGGCACACCGCTAACAAACTGGCATATTGCATTTACCAGCGCGATCGGCCTGCCTCCCGATGTGTCCAAGAGAGCATTCGTCGCAAAGCTGTGCTTTTCGCCCGATGGGTCACTGATTGCGCTTAGTCTGCGACAACAAGTATCGTCACCAATCTATCTTCTCGATGCCGCGACCGGTCTGATTGAGAAAATACAATCCGGCCTGGCTTCTTCTTTCCTATGTGATCTAGGGATAATTGATAGATTTCTCATCGTTGTATCACAGCAGCTCACAGTGTGGGACCTAGTCGATGACAAACAACATTATGGAATGCCCTTGAACCTTCCTGCCGAACCACTGGCCGATCTCACGGCCTATACCCATCTCGCTATCCAATCAAAGCAAAATACTTTCGCTCTTGTCACTCCCCAGGCCGATAACGACCACGATGGGTTACTGAAAGGGCAAATCGCAGTATTCGATCCCAGCAAACCAGAACCTCTTACCATCCAATCACTGGCTCATCCAGTGACTGCTTTACTGCCTGCAGTGGGTCAGAAGGGCTACCACATCATCGATACAGCCGCCGAGATCACCACCATCAGCCCTCACCAGATCACACCGATCGTACCCTTCGAGCCACCCAAGGTCGAGACCAAACCTCCAAAAGGTCTCAGCAACATCCTTGGTAAAGGCGATCAGCAGAAGAGTTTGACGTCGGCGACTAGGCAGACGGAATCTGACGAGAAAGACGCGGTCAATGTCACACAACATCAAATTGCAGAGATCTTTGAACAGGCTCCTGCGTATGCTTTACCGCCTGTACAGCAGCTGTTTGAGCAAGTCGCGCAGCTCGTTGTTGGGCGAGAGGTAAAGACGGCAGCTTAGGTTGGCTTGAAGGGTATAGGCACCCCAGTGTTCGATACATCAACACCGTCAACAAGTGGCACGACGTAGCGTGGACATTGTATATATGATGTTACTTTATATTGAGCTCTGTAATCGAAAACACATGATGCAATGACTTCGCGAGAATACCCCATCCTCGCTTTGAAATAGGCCAATTTATCATTGTATGACATAGCGCATACTATTCACTTCTTGCTCGATTTCTTCTACCATGTCATTGACTGCTCACAAGACCATCAACAGCCAGGAAATCTCGTATATTGCGTATACGATCATTTGCGGAACGCAGTGTTCGCCCTCAACTCCTAGTGGAAAGGGTTCCCACTATCAGCGACTCAGCGATCACATGCACGAAGTGCCTTCCCTGATCGAAGTCAACGAAAGGTAACGACAGCACTTTTTTGAACTCATGATCTCAGTGACCGGTTTAAGGAAGTGATTCTCCAAATCCCATGGTCAAATACCTAAGTACTCGAGACTCTGTTGCCCGATACAAAACGATACATGAACCCTTGAAAGCCAGTCCCACAGCGTTCTCGCCCCATCCCATTCCTCCATCAATTCGCATCCTCCTGTCCCCTAAAACACATCCAAAGAGTCCTCAAATCCTCGCTCTTCCCCACACACCCTGCACAAATGCTATCCCAGCCTCCACCACCTCAAAATCACACCCTCAGCTTTTTGACACACAGCATATTTTTGCGTGCTAAAGATGACGCTCAGAATATGCGGTGACGGCCACTTTCTCGTCAGAGACATTCTGAAATTGTCTGAACTCGCTGGATCCGGTCTGTATTCGGGTCTTATGCGAAGTGGGTGTTGGAAGTCCGTGTCTTTCCTTACCATGTCGAATCTTCTTGCGATGTGCAAGATCTCCTGCGGTGTCTCGACGGGTTGCTTTCCCGGACGATCGTTATGTCGCTGTCGCTTGCGGGCTGTTGAAAAGTCGATCGAGCGCTATAGAAGTAATTTTGGGATGGACGTTCGTCTGTTAATTCGAGTTTCCTGATTTGTGCTGAGAGTTGGTTATTGTCGCCAGCAGCGTGGGTGGCTTTCAGGCGATCAGGGGTTGTGGTAGCTAATATGCAGATATTCTGGCCGAACGGTTATGTTTGATCTCCTGAAGAGCGTTGGTGGCCTGTATTCACTCTAGGGCAGGATGATAGTCGGAATGGAAGGAGCGCAATATATCTATTTAGTACTTGTTAAGTAATTTGTTGTGGTGTATTGTCATTTTTTGACAGCGACGTATCTTTCTATAATTCCAGTCTTATCGCGCTCACGCTTGTTTATTTGTTGGGTGGGATAGAGATCATGTTGGTGACTTTTTAGGGACGGGGAGGTTTTTTAGACGTAAGGAAAGCAGACGCGGGGCATTGTTTGCGGTTAGAGGAATGAATGGAATGAAAGACCCAGGAAGTGTGGGATAATCTAATAGTCTGGCTGCAAAATTGGGTAAACTGAATGTGGGTGATGTTGATTAGCAAGGGCTTGAGCTAGGGTTTTCACAAACCATGGAGTGCTCGTTCTCATGCTCTATGAATTGAGCGTACACTCGCTAAATCACATTGACTGGAGCTGGAGATCACTATCATGTTATGTGTGTGAAATCAAGAGTTTGTTGATGATAGGTTTCCCAAAATTGAATGAAGATTCTCAACAGCTTCGCCAAGGTCTGCATTGAGGACAAACCCTCCGTAAGAAGGGCTCGCCGTGACGTACAGTCACGAGGCATTTGTGTTGATGATGAAACTTGTTGCTGCGTTGGATACAATTCTTCCTGCAGCTTGAGGCAGACCTATCCAAGAACATTCAAGTACGAACATGTGATTCTATCCTGTCAAGTTAACATAAGCCAGAAAATACTTCTCATAATTCGCATCATCGCTGGCCCTTGGACCTAGCTATACCCTATGCTGGTATACATTCTCCTTTGGTCTGGATCTTTTAAGTATTATTGATAAATGAGTGGAACATCGCACTTGCGCCCAAGGTACCCATGATTATCCCTGGCATCAGGTCTTTCAAGGGCGAGAGACTCTGGTCTTGTATGGCCAGAAGGCCTGTGACAACACAGCCGCCCACGATTCCCAAAGCCCATATGTGATCTTGATATCTATCCCCGCTACGCATTCCATGGAATACCAATACTAGTGTCCCAAAAGTTATAACTGTGTTGGCAAAGAAGAGGGCAGAAGGATCGAGTAGGACGTGCGGTAGTTGCGACAGGCATATATCCTAGAGCAAGCGAACGGAAAATTCAGCAACGGGAGCTTCCGGGGCGTAGTCCAACTTACAGTCCGTGGAATGCAGATGTTTGGTTCTGCATCGCCAGAGCTCTGGCGGAAGTGTGACGGATCATATTGCTTAATGACGAAAGCGCAGGAGCTCAGTCCAGCTATTGTCGTTATATAGATGAGGGGATTTCGTCTTGCTGGCCTCTTCTCCTTCTGGCCCTTTTCCTCCTCCTGCTTAGCCTTCCTGACATCGCTGATAGTTCCGTTCGTGCTACCAGCAAAGCTTCTCTTTGGCATATCGGTGTCAATGCGAACTGTTGTAACATTCCTCCACCACAGATCGTGGCAAGAAGTCTTTATCTCTAGGAGGCCGGGAAGGTTACATTTTTGCCGGCGTGAGGCTCGGGAACGTGCATTAGTGCGCGGCTGGACAGTACACTATCAGTCTTGGACCAATCCTATTGTTTGTTGTTATGCAGCTTTACCTACACTAACACTAATCGCAGACCATAAGGCTGACCAATCAGTAAAGGAGCACTTTTTACCTGAAACATGCTGTAAGGGCATCGGTGATGCTGTTCATACAAGAGCTGCAAAAAACAGTGTGAGACTCTCCGTGGTCTAGCAGCGAAGGATCAAACATCGCGTCTCCCTAGCTTAAGCACGCGGCTTGTTCAGGTTGTTCTTAGGTGGAAGACACTGCGGCGAAGCCACCTTGAAATCCGAAGAACAACATTGTGTTCAAGCACAACGAAAAGCGGTACAAGTTCATCAACAGCTTGCCTGATACGGTATAACAGGCCTGTTTTGCAAGAACAGCCTTTCTTAATAATGTGAGATCTGCCTGAAAAGGTTGAGCTCAAGAACCATTAGACAGGTCTGATCACATGAGCAATGGCGCCGTCCGGTGAAACTCCCTCTATCCAGACCAGCGGACCTGTAGAAGCGCGTGCAGATGACAGCACAAGCCGTGGTGGTGAGGAGACGCCACTCCTGGAACCACAAGCCAGCCCGCAAGCGTCTTTGCATAGCTCCAGCAACAGTTCAGGTCGGTCACAGAAGCAGTTCCTGAGGACAGTGGTACTATGCACTCTTTTGACCTTGGTCGCAGACCTCGGTGGTAGCATGCTCGCGGCGCCAGATGTACGCATCCTCGAACTCAGTTATTGCAGAGAATACTATAGGATTCATGATCCCGGCGTCATTGGCCCACAGCCTTTTGCCTTCGTCGATGAACACCTCTGCAAGAACGCAGAAATCCAGGGCTTATTGGCCCAAACTCGGGGTCTCTTGGCAGCTTTGTCCGTCCTGCCATCGCTGCTTCTGACACTACCGATGGGATCTTTGGCAGACGTTTATGGCCGGAAGCTGTTCATTCTCTTGAGCTTTACTGGACTGATTTTGTCTTATTTCTGGAAGTGGCTTGTCTGTGAGCGTCAACTATGTGCTTGCTACTCTAAGAGTCTGACGATTGATAGGTTGGTTCCATGAAACTTTTTCTGCAGCTTGGGTACTGGCATCCCCATTGTTTCTCGTTATTGGTGGTGGATCTCAGGTCCTTTCAGCTCTACTCATCAGTACCATAATTGATGTGACACCCCCCGAGTTACGGTACGGCCCTCATGGGTTAGCTCATCTCAGAGGTCAGACGCTAAATTGCTGTCCAGGACTACTGTCTTATACTATATAAACAGTGCAGCACTTCTTACAGTAGTGGTGGCGCCACTCGTTGGCAAATTCATCATGGACAGGAACGTCTGGCTCGTGTTTGTTGTCGCCGTTCCGCTTGTGCTGTTGTCCTACCCCATCATTGTCATGATCCCCGAGTCACTGCCGCAGGCGGTCACCGATGGTCTAGCTATAGAGCACCAATCTGGCTCTGATGGTCGCAAAGCTTCATCACAGGTCAGTAACGTGTCTGAACAGAAATGATCGACAAAGCTAAAATTCTCTAGATAGTCAGTGCCACCAAGGATACGCTTGGTCGGTTTGTCAAGCTCAGCACTAGGCTTCTTGAGTTAATAAAGCAGGACTCAGTTGCTACTCTTCTCGCCATAGAGTTCGTGCTCACGGTGGCAGTCCAATCAAATGATCTTATACTCCAGTATGCCTCTCAGCGACTTGGCTGGTCACTCGCACAAGGCACGTACCTGCTGTCTGTCAGAGCAGCGGTAGCATTACTCCTGTTACTTGGCATCCTGCCACCACTTACTCGCATCCTCAGCCAGAGGAGTACGCATGGGATATTCCACGTAGACGTGTGGATACTTCGGGTTAGCTTTGGCTTGCTGGGTTGCGGCTACTTCATCGGAGGCATGTCTTCTACTCCTGAAAGTTTGATTATTGGTGAGTCTTAAAAGTTGCGCACAAACCGAGTCCTACGTTGGAGTCTTATGTCCAAAATCTCTTCAGTCTGGAGAACATTGCTAAGCCAGCTCAGGATGTATCGTGGCAGCCTTGGGCATTAACGCCCCTTATACGATTCAGGGCATCATATCCCACTTTAGCACCCAGACTAATACGGCTGAGCTCTACTCCATCCTCGCATTTGTGGAGCTTGTCGGCACCATGATCGGAGGTCCAGCGCTAGCTAGCGCATTCAGAGCGGGCCTACATCTGGACAAGGATTCGATCTGGGTCGGACTTCCATATTTCATAAGTGCCGTAAGTATTGTCTAGCACAACCATTGCACGCAATGTCTTCTGGTGTGGCTTTCCATGGCTCTGATAATCTATTTCAGATGTTATGTGTGCTTCTGGTTCCACTTTCGATCCTGATACGCAGACCTCGAGCCTGAAAGACTCATCCTGCTCAAAATTGTGGGATATGGCTTCGCCACGATGCCATCGGCATTTCATAGCTGGCGAGTTCACCTTCAGCCTGAGACAGCGTCAACCATATGCTATGAGCATGCAACACATTACCTCTTCCTCTGAGTCAGTGACGCACAAGGCTTTTCGTGAAGGCTGACGTCACTGAAGGAAGTGCTTATGAGTCATACCTGTAGGCAGACGTTGCGCTACTTTGACGTCAGGATGCCACTTCTTGATGTTCAACGTTGAAAACATCAATCTCGAGAAAACAATACTAGTCTGGGGCTCGGATGGGATCGATCTCTTTTCAGTGTTAGCTTGAATGTCAGGTAAGGCAAGATTTGCTGACTTCTCTCATCGTTTTAACCATGTGTATTAGAGTCCTAATAAGCCACAGAACAGAGAAATGGCCTTTTCAGTCTTCAGATACATAATGTGTAATTGTAAGCAAGACGGGCGGTAAACTGTGGTGACATTGAAGACAGCCATATCGAAGATTCAACCTCAACTGTGTTGAATAACGTACAGTTCTGACTCTACTCAACAGACGTGCTGAACTGGTACTTCTGAGCTTACGGTCACTGCTTTCCTCAAGGCAGAGCGTTTACGCTTAAGTGGCTTACGAGAGTGCCCGTAAGCCATTTGGCGCTCTCTTGTACCGAGTACTGACAGCCGACGACAGGGGCGTTCCTTATCCAACACTTTCTCACAGCGATAGAATCAGCAGCAGTCAGGGGAATTTCTTCAAAAGCTTATGCGCATTCAGACCATGGCCAGACAACGATGCAGAAGTCACCTTCACGATGTATAAGGCTTAGAGATACCTTAATTTAACTCACCAAGCCCAACTATATTTACTTGGCTTTTCCTTCTAAAGTGCGATCAACTTGGAGCTTAGTGTTCTCTCTCTTGCGTCAATCGCCACTCTACAACTTCATACTATCTTGGACACAGCTGCGTTAAATATCGGCTTCTTTCCACCTACAGGTTCCAAAGACTAACCTGATATCTGCGCACAAACTGGGCTGACGGATAGTTAGCCCTCCCAAAAATAGCGCCCTTCAAATTCTTCAGATCGGGATGGTTTAACGTTTCAAGAATGGCATCGTTGTGGAGAGTGTGTACGCACTTCACGGAACATGTGGTGCAATGCAACGCTGGAGTAAGAGAGGTTTTGCCGTGAGAGGGCGATCGCTGCTCAACATAATGCAGCTAAGGTGGGATTGTCCCGCGTTCACTTGCTTGCTAGCTCTGGTCTCGTCTAAGGATGGGCGAAAGCAGAAGCACATCGGCTAATCATTGCATTCTGCATAATACATCTTTGAGACATACTACTCGTTCTTGTTGTATTTTTAGAATCCATCAGGACCTCTGCAACCCCTCATGACCCACTCACGCAGCTTCTGAGACGCAAACCTAGAAGTTACACCCCAGATCTGTTTCCAGCCTGAGATCGGTTCTCAATGGGATGCTTGGTTGACAAGACTGACAGGCTTACTTTTTCTGGACTGCTTTCAGATCTTGAAAGATTGTCTCTGGAAGAATGACTGATAGCGAGCTCTCGTAACAATCTCCCAATAACAATTAATTCCTTCATGGCAGACACCTCACGAACAATGACGAACTGAACGATCGACCATTCTTATATCTAAGCAAGGGGAATTCGGGCGCTCATTGGAGAAAGGATATGGTTGAAGTTGATTTATGGCGGCGACACATTCCACAAATTCAAACAAAGATTAAGGCCAATTTCGGAGCCTACAAAGCCATTGTGAAGCAGCAAACTGATGTTTTCTTACCTTTGTCGTACCACCAGTATGCCTCTTGCAATCTAACAAGGGAGCGTCATGTTTTCAAGTACTTTTCATATTGATTAAATATGGAAAACAACGCTTCTTCTCACCAGGCTCAAAGTCCATGGTAGGAATGCCTTTAAAGTAATATTGATAGATGTTTTGTGGTATGACTCGTGTATTACTGCACACACTGCTTAGCACAACGATAGGTACCTACTGAACGACAACTTTCACCGCGCAGAGCTTTATCCGCTATACAAAACGGAGTAATCTTTGAGCTACCTATAGTCCCTCGGCCCACAACGGCTAGATGCATCGAAGCCTAGTCCATTGACATTCTACAAGAACTTCAAAGGGCTCACCACCGCAATTACGTCACCTTGCTTCTGCTCTCATCCTATTGGTAGCTCGCAGCAGATCAAGCCGCTAGGAAGGTGGGAGACCGCATGCGCTAGTCGATCTTCCATGATGGGTGCGTGACCTCACCAGGTCGAACGCCGAATCAATTCTGATTGTGACCCTTCCTTATTCTTTGCTCATGCGTCGCCTGGAGGTCCGGTGACGAGCAACCTTGGTGCAGGCTTTGAGATCAGGCGTTGCAGGGCTGAAAAAGAGCACTGCATTGCTACCTGAGTAGTTTGGGTACATCCCTTTCACCTTACCTTGATCTCAAGTGAAAGGGATTTGACACCGAAGTCAGCCTTGTCCTATCTCCAGCCTGCCTTACCGAAGATGTCCACGTCTAGGTGGCTTGCGGAACTCTTCTGGAGCTGCTCAGACCATGGTTTGAGTTCAGAATCCTTGGAGTGCGAAGACTGTGAGCAAGACATGGAAGTATTTGCGGCAGGTCTCACCGTTGCAGAGGCAGGGTTAAATGTTTCAAAAGCCGCTAAGCGCTGCTATGGGGATTATCGAGGCGCAGACCGAGATATTCTACTTGCACGCTACGAAGATGAGCAACTTCAACTGAATCAGACTCGTCTGGATCTACTTCCGCTACCTAAGAAGCAAGTCGTTGAGCCAGCACGAGCTTCACTGCATGATCTACAAGCAGCAATATCTATACCTTCCCAACCTCAGAGGAAATGGGAACGTCTTAAATGGGCTTTAAGTCACAAAAGCGACTTTGAGAATCAGAGCGCCCAAATCAAAAGGAGCCAGAGCTCTTTAATAGTAGGTTTACTACTGGACATATGTCAAGAATTGTAACAGTCTCCGATTGGCTCTGTGTTGCTCTACTGATAGAAAATAGCGAGAGACAACGGCAAGATCTTGCGAAGTGGCAGCGTGTTTTAAACATACATTGCGAAGCAAGCCGCAAACCCGTCCGTACTTCTGAGCTTAGTAGCAGGACTTACACCAGAGAGCGCAGAAGTGCCCAAATCTGTGATTGGAGTATAGTAGCCAAGCTCTTGGACATCAGGGTTTGCGTCATCAGATCAAGCGCAGGAAAGGGTAGTACATGGAACATTTTCGCCCGGTGGCCACTTCGGCTACCCTTTGGCTGTGGTCGAGTACTTACAGGACGAATGTTCGTTCACAGCTTCCTGCCATCAGTCCCCACCTTTGGACTCAAACCACAGAACACGATTGCTCCAGACTCAGAGATCATCGAGGCATGCCAAAAGTGTGATCTCACAAAAGTACGCAGAATTATGAGTCAAAAGCAGGCACATCCAAATGATCGTACACCCACCGGCCTCACTGTCTTTCGTGTAAGTCAAAACCAGCCCACATCCCACGTCCTGGTAGAGAATCAGACCTAACTTAGTGGCCGCCTTAAGCACGCAGTTCGCTCTGGCAACGTGAATATCGTGCAATTGCTGCTAGACAGTAACGCGGATCCGAACCTACCCTTCGGGGAATTTGAGACGTGAGTGCATTTGTTCCGCAATCGTTCTGGCCACTGACACGGTCACAAGGAGCCCACTGAACAATGCCTTCCTGATCGGGAATGTTGAAATCATCCGTAGACTCCTAAACGCAAAAGCTGAGCTAGACTACCTCAACAAGAGGTCATGGACTTCTTTGTCTTTCCTTTGGGAACCTGGCCGTCCTACACACTCTTCCACGTGTGAAATACTGGACATCTGTATGAATCTGGGGTTTTCTGCATGGAATCTGACCGATCCGGAAGGCTGGAGCTTATGTCATCGAGCCGGTGCTTACGGATCCGGGGATGACGTTCGCAGCCTGCATCATAAAGGTGGCAACATGCAGAGCTACACGACAGACTTCTACTGGGGCCCGATAACCTGTGCTGTGTGGAATAGCAATGAGTCGACGTTCGACGCCCTGGTTGAGCTTCTCCCGCTTAGCGAGGTCATCGGTGTCCGAGACGCCAGAGGATGGACACTGTTACATTTCGCCGCCCAGAATGGCTGTCGGCATATTCTTAAGAGGCTTCTAACAGACTTTGGAGCAGACCGTGAAGCGTTGACAGATGGCACTCAGTACTGGGTGAAAGAAGGGCTTGATTACAAACGATTGACAGCGGAAACGTTGGCGCGAGAGTACGGGCATGGAGCAATTTGGGATGATTTGATCAAACAAAAAGAGGCTCCGGAGTCAGGCTCAGGGTCGCCTTGCGCGCGGTAACCTATCAATGAGAGTCGTGTCCAGCACCGAACTCAGGCCTTATAATGCGCGGAGCTCACCAGTAAGTGTTTCCTCTATTCTTTACATTCTCGATTCGCTGGCTATCATCTCAACGCCATGCATGCATTATGCTAACCATATCTCGTTACATCAAAAAATGAAGGAATTCTTTAATCAAAATTCACCCAATCTCCCTCTTCCCACTATCCAAAGATGTCGCCATCACTTGCTCTATATCGTACCGGAACGTCGAATCATTATGTACCTTGACGTGAATCTATGCTTTCAAGTCGTCTGTTGACCCAGACCTACATTATCTGCATATTAGCATTTGCAAGGCATGACTGGGGGAAACCTTCAACGTACCCTCCGCCTGAGGATCCGCAGTTGCCGGAACAGCCAGACTTGCCGCATTTCGCACAAACACCATCGTCCAGCTGCACTTCGACATCTCTTGCAGCCCGGCCAACGACCGCTGACCGTTTTCTTGATGCAAAGGAACGCAGCACAATGAAGCATAAACCAAACGCAGCCGCTAAACCGAAGCTACGTAGCCATCAGTCTTCATCATTAAGAAACGAGACAAAGCGCCTTGCACTTACCCTAACAGAACCTGGGTGTCAAAGGTTCCAAGACTTGCGTCGCGGAAAAGAGTGCTCAATATACCCAACAGTATCGAGACTAATCCGGCAAGCCACGTCCAAAGGAATGGTCTTCTCGGAAATGAACCAAAACAGATCACAAGACCATGAAGCTCTTTCACACCTATTTGCAATGTATTCGCCAAGACGTTGCCTCCTACCACAACCAAGACTGGCAGCATGAAGCTATTCGCTGTTTGAAACATTCCAGAACATATGTCATACGCGACCTTTTGCCCATGGCAGGTCTCAATCGATGGAGGTGAAGCGCCGGCACCAGTAGAGAGCGAAAGCAGCAGCATCATCATCACGAGTATGGGAGAACCACTTGTTTCGATGACCTGACGGCAGCGTCTCCCCACTCTTTTGACCGGCTGACTTGCATTGCTTCGTGGGCAATGAGATGAACCTATTGGCTGTGGTTTGGATCTGTCTACCTCCGCCTCTTGATCATGCTCATGATTGTTACCAACAAGCATCGTTTTCGAGGAAGACGAGTCACTCGGAGTGGGATGACGATGGTGAGAAGGGTTGGAGGGGTTGGCGGGGTTGAATTTTGTGACTGAGGAGGTCGTTGGAGGTGAGGATGAGCAAGGTGCGGGAGCGGTGGATGCGGACTATAACTGAAGCTTCAGCAATGATCACAACTGTAACGTGGCTTAGTGCAAGCTTGTACACTCAATGCTTTCAGCCAAGAAAATACCATGGTCTCGGTTGCAGGTCGTGACACGACTGGGCACGGCGGAAAGAATATATGTCTGAGTAGGTCAAGACGATATATAGTGCGCAGACTCGGTCAGGGAGCTTGAGCCAACAGATACCGGAAGAGTAACTAAGGATGATTTTGTTTAGATTATCATCAGCTCAGTCGAACAAGATGGCGCCAAGTTTCACGGCGGGCCGGGCCTTGCGGAGCCCCAAACGTCACCGTTACATGTGGATCTTATTCAATGCGAGATGCGAGAGATACACGATGGACAAGGAGCGCTGCAAGGATGTCGATCTTTATGTATCTATAGAAGCAGTGAACGATGTTTTATCATCATCCTTGATTCTGTCTGATGTCCGATCACTGACAGAGAGACAGCTACTAACTGATACCCAAACATCAGTGCATCACGTTACCCAGATTATGCATCATCGAGATCAAGTTGTCGCCTGTAGCACAGATCATGAAACCCAAGCAAGAAATGATCTCGACCAATCATTCTTGCAGCACTGCCTCACTTCCGGTGTCTAGCGTGCGTTAGACGATGTCTGGCGTGCATTAGCCAGCATTAGCCTTCGTGCGATGGAATACTCAGGATGTTCTTAGAAGACCGGAATGGATCCTTGCCTAAAATTGCTTAGCGTTCCGGTCATCTACCTTAGGAACATCCTATTGGATTGGTCCTGCCGCGGACGTCGCCGAACCCTCCGAAGTCGCCCTGTTTGCCTGGCCACTTTTGGCTGTGAGCCTTGGTCAATTGCCCCTGTCGTTCCTTGGCACATTATGTCAAACTTGTGCCCCTTTCTATTGTTTATGAAGCTCAATAGAGTCTCGAGACGTAACTTCTGCACTTGATTTCTTAGGACAGCTTAAACACACATCATGTTATTTGCTACATGGTGATGTTGGATCACTTTGAACCTTTCGTTGTAGCCTTGCGCATGCAACTCCGGATCCGGTATGATGACTTAACGAATGTATAGTATTTCGTTCTTGACTCATTGAGTGCCACCTCGCTTTCGAATCAAACCAACAGAAAAATGCTTCTTCCACTGCTGTGTCTCGTCATCACTTTGATGTGCTTTCTAGACTATAAATATATACCCAAACATGCAGCCAACGAACCACCTCTTGTGCGCTCTACAGTTCCCTACGTCGGACATATAATAGGATTGTTACGACATGGTCTCAGGTATTACCAGAGCATGAGGTATGCCGCCAACTAAAAGGTGTGGATGTTGTGGACTATCATGCTCATTGTGCAATCAATAGTGCTAAATGCAGACTTCCTATCTTCAGTCTGCCGATGCTGAACGGCAAAGTATATGTCATTACTTCAGTTGAATTGGTGAACGCCGTCAACCGCAACTCGAGAACTCTAGCCTTCAATCCTTTCATCGCTCCACTCGGGAAGCGTATCACAGGTCACGATGAGGCCACGAGTCATGTAGTTCAGCACAATCTCAACGGCGAGAATGGTCCAGGTTATGTCACAGACATCCACAATGCAAGTGTCTCAAAGCTCTCTCTGGGTAAAGAACTCGAGAACATGACCAAAGCTATGCTGCAAGAGGCTGCTGTGTATTTTGATAAACTCAGACCTGGACAGGTGATTGACCTATTTGCCTGGACAAAGCAGGTCGTTACAATGTGCAGTACCAGAGCGATTTATGGTCCAAAAAATCCATTCAACCAAGATCAGGAAAGGCTTGTCAAAGCATTTTGGTAATAAAATCTGACACAGTGATGCCCGTAGATTCTTATGCTAACACCGCAATCAGGGATTTTGACGAAAACCTTGACAAGCTTATCATTGACATTGTCCCCAACAGAGTGACGCCAAAAGGTTTCCGTGCACGTGCGGAGCTTGGATCGGCGTTCGAGCAGTACTTCGAACATTATCAGCCCGGAGAAGGCGCCGCTTTGGTAGATGCAAGACTCTCAATTGCGAAACATTACAAATTGACCTCATGGAACACCGGCCGCCTTGAAGTTGGGATATTGCTCGGGATCCTTGCCAATACCATTCCTTCCCATTTCTACATGCTCAATCAAATTCTCGCAGATCCCGAATTGCTTCGGGACGTACGCGAGGAGATAGAGAGAACATCAGTGGAAGATACTGCCCATGGCAAATGCCTGAAGATCATGACGATGCGGGAGAAGTGTATCTTGCTCTATTCAACACTCCAGGAGATGCTCCGTCTCCACGCCTTAGGCGCTAGCTCTCGTTATGTTCGGGAAGACATCCTGCTTCAGGATAGATATCTCCTCAAAAAGGGAATGATTGTGCAGATGCCGATGGCGGTCATGCACTCTGATCCAGCCATCTGGGGCGCTAGTGTCAACGAATTTGATGCGAGAAGGTTTCTCAAGCTACCTGACAAGGAATTCAAGACCAATGCAACAGCGTATCGTCCTTTTGGAGGTGGCTCGTCGTTATGTCCGGGGCGCCATTTTGTGACTCTGGAAGCAATGGCTTTGACTGCGTCTTTTGTCCTTAGATACGATGTTGAACCGGTTGATGGCGCTTGGACGATCCCTGCACAGAAGCAGGAGAGCATGGCGACCAACGTGTTTCCACCGGATGATGACATACGGGTTGAGATCAGGGAGAGACAAGGCTATGAGGGAGTATGTTGGGATTCCTCAATGACATGAACGCCATCAGGATGCGAGATGTAGCGAAAAATGTTCGTTTCTAGAATGGGGCTGTAAAGAAATCGAGCGGAGTATTATGCGTCACCATCCCGATATCGCCGAAGGCACATAGTGTAGGGGGCTATGTAACAAGCAGTAGTTGAAAACGCAAGTGTTCTCTCTATTTTTATGTGTGGCTCCTGAACCCCCTATAAGCTGTTGCTAGAAGCGGACCACTCGCTGGGGAAAACGCCAAGAACCGGGTGGCAACGGCACGCCCAAAAGCCGAGGCTTCTCTGCTGAAATATTGCAAGCAGGCGTCAATGATGAGTGGAGGCAGGAACTCCGACGGCACGTCTTTTGCTCCGTCGCGAGTCGCTGTCCTTTAAGTACTTCTTCATCGTACCCATCGCCGCTGTTCTTGACCCAGGCTGTGCCCACACAAGCCACAAGCCACAAGCCACCAAAATCCTCTATACATACTGTCACGTGCTTCATCGCGTGCCTCTGCGAATGAGTTTCCTCTCACGTATCAGTCCTGTCCCTGCCTTCCCGGCATACTCAGGACCTTATAATGTCGGCACAAAAGAGTATGAGATACCCTCGAGCGCATTGGGATCGGCCTATGCAAGCCCAGATCCCAGCATTACAACTATCAGCTTTCGCCTCTTTTACCCATGCGACAAGCCCAAGACGAGGACAAAGCCTACGTACTGGATTCCAAAGCCCCAGGGCGAGAATCTGAGGGCGTTCTATCGCTTCATGTCAGCTGGCCCTTGGCTGGCCACAATCTTGAGGTTCGATCATCTAATTCAACTGTCGCCGCAACTTGCTCACTTTACATAGCTACATTCCCTTCCTAAGACTCATAAACTTCACAACCGTACCCGCTTTGCAGGATGCGAAGATTTCAGAATGTCCTAAGAATGATGGGCGGTGGTCTGTTGTGGTCATCTCCCACGGCTTGGGTGGCCTGAGCACTACGTATAGTCATCTTTGCGGATCTCTTGCGAGTCATGGGATCGTTGTCGCAGCACCTGAACACCGAGATGGAAGCGCTCCACTATCAATCATACAAGACTCGCACGGAAACAGAGCCAAAATTGTGACATACAAGAGTATCGCCCATACCCCAACACCGGAGGTGCGAGAGGAGCGAAATCAACAATTACGTATACGGTGCTGGGAGCTAGCACTGTTGCACGAAGCACTCAATCTCACGAACGACGGCCAAACTTTGGAAAACTATAAAGCCTCCGGTAAATCACCTACGTTCCTCGAAGGCCTGAAGGACGGTCTCGAAGTCCGTCAACCAGGCAAGATAGCATGGGTAGGCCACTCTTTCGGGGCCGCGACCATCGTACAATTTGTCAAGTCGGTATTCTATGGTGGTTCACACCTACTCAAAGTCCCAACAGTCAGCCTGCTTTCGACTCAGATCACTCCTTCATCCCCTGTCTCCCTTCTTGACCTGTGGACAATGGCGCTATTCCCTTCTACATCTCCGCTCTGGTGCAAGCCACTACCTGCCTACTCCGAAGCGACCCCGCAATCAGGTTCCCCGCCGATGGCGATCCTCTCGGAAGGCTTCTACAAGTGGACATCTAACTTCCGCGACACCCTCAAAGCTGTGAGCGGACCCGATTCATCCAAGTTGAAACCACGTCTTTTTTACCCGGTGACCTCTGCACATCTGTCACAGTCGGACTTTGGCATCCTGTTTCCATGGGTCACCAAGAAGGCTCTAAAAGCGCAAGAACCAGAACGTACACTGAAGCTGAACGTACGAGCGATATTGGAGTCGATGAGACGGAGTAGCATCGGAGTCGCAGACACCAGCAAGCTTGACATGGAAGTTGGCGAGGATTTGGATCCAGAAAAGGAAGACCACAACAGAATAGGAGGGCAAGTCTTGGATCAGGACCACAAGATCCTGGCAGTAGATGGCGATGTTAGAGGCTGGGTTGCCATTGATCCTGAAATGGAGCTGGAAAGATTATCTGGCAAGACAAAGAGCAGAGCATCTACAAGTGGCACAGCCGGAGACGTCACAAGTCAATCACGAGAAGATGGACCTGGGCAGCAGGCAATGAAACACGAGCTTACGAATTGATGAAGCAGCATAGCGATGCATTTTGAATGAGATACCCAAGCAATTGAGCATATAGATTTAGATGAACATTGAGGTCAATGACCGCTGATATAGAGTCTGGGCAACATCATACAGGTAGATCTTTGAACTAAGCTGAGAGCCTGATTGATAGTCACTTACCTTCCATAAATTACGATTGCAGATTCTCGACACATTCGCATCATCAAAAGAATCTTGATTAGCCGAGGCGTACATCATAGCAGTACAATGCCAGCGTCCTCATGCAAAATTGACGCACTGAGAATGTCCAATCCTCATCAGAGCAACAAGAACCCCTGAAACGTCATCACCGCTATCACGAAGGTCCAAGATTGTGTGTGACAAAGTCGTTAATTCTAGAATCAGCCAGTGGCGGGGTACAAAGTACAAAGACCATGTGCTCGTACCCCACAAGACCCGGCACAGTGTTCCTGGCTAAACCTAGCGTTGGTCTCAACGCTATCATAGCTCCTTCGCCGATCTGTCAGCTCCTCATGCGAGGGCAAGGCCGACAGAAATGTGACATGTCTCGTCCATCCTTCTGCAGGACTCCTCCCATCAATCGGCGCTGTGCAGTCTTCTTGCATCCCATCTTCTTACCTCTCATGACTCACTGGACAGCTCATTAATGTTGTGAATGATCTTTTGGTCCTCAGGCAACATCGCAACCCGCCCCAGCCGAGTCACAGTCCAAGTGTCAGAGCACCCGAAAACCCCGACTCATCTCAGGCTTATCACAATGCCGGATGCGCTTCCCCGGGCACCATGGCTTAGCCAAGTCCCTGACTATGCCAGAAAGTGAAACCGGCAGGCCATAGCGCGCATTTGCCTTGCAGCGATGCACCCTTGGACCTCTTGCAGCGATAGTGGTGGTTGTACTATTTCGGTGAAGCGCAATTAATTAGTTGCACGTGATATCGCGTTCTACCGTGAGGCGGCCCCTTACGCGTCCAATCATTGCACCTGTTGTCTGCGTTGCCTATTTCCGCCGCAGATTTTTACCTGCTACAAAAAGGACCCTTCCCCCTGCTTGCTTCGAGCTCTTTTTACTTTTCGAAATGCTGCGTCAATTCACTGCTGCCTCATTGAGAGGTCTCAGGCAGCATTGTCCTCGTATATATACCTCACGCCCGCCAACAGGCTGACACCTTTCGCATCATTTCTACAACCACTACCACCACCACCACCACGATGTTTACAAAGAAATCTAGCCAGCGTGACAGCTTTGCAAAGAAAAACGACAGCTTCTCCAAACACCGAGCAGGCAAAAGCGTTTCCAAATCCCGCACCCAACGCTCCTTCAAAGACCACACCAGCACCGCCGCCCGAAAACTCGACAAAGCCACCAAAGCCTCCAAACCTCCAGACCCGACCTCATCCACAAAGTAACTCCCCCTCTCCCCCTTCTCTTCCTATACACTTACTAACCCCCTCCCAGCACGCTCAACTCGCCTATAATAACCCTCTCAATCGGCCCCACATCCCGCCTCTTCGCAGCGCACGAATCCATCCTACAGCACTCCCCCTTCTTCCGCTCAGCCCTAACAACGACCTTCCTCTCCTCCTCCTCAAAACGCATCACTCTCCCCGAGGAGATCCCCGAGATCTTCTCCTCCGTCCTCGAGTTCCTCTACAAAGGCGACTACTACCCAAAGCTCCTACACAACACGCGGCGAAATCGCTGGGAGCTTGAAGATCAACCGCCTCCTCCCCCTGCCAACACGACCGCACCGCCTCCATCCGCCCCCAACGCCACGGTCTGGCACCAGGGCGCTGGTGTTGATTTATTGAAAGACACACTCATCTACTGCGCAGCGGACCGGTACGACCTCCCAGAGCTTAAGAGGTTGGCGTTGAGGAAACAGGGGTTGCAGGCAGGGATAGGCGTGGGGACGATCCTGGGGTCCGCGAGGTATGCGTATGCGAATACGCCGGAGAGCGATAGTAAGTTGCGGGCGCATTATTTGGCGTTGATTATTCGGAGTCGGGCCACTTTTAAGAGGAGTGGGACTATGCAGGGGGAGATGGAGAAGGGAGGGGGTGGGGGGTTGTGGTTTGATTTGTTTGTCGCGATGTGTAATCATTTGGTGAGTCCTTTTTTTGGGTTTGGTTTTGTTTTTGGGAAACTTTCTGCGGTGTTTGAGTTTTTGTTTTTGAATATGAAGAGGTTGTGATGGTGCTGATGGAAGGTTAGGATGATCTCAACGCCGTCGCCAAAAGCCCACGGACGCCGAGGACGCTCTGACCCGTCTTGGTCACCACAATGTCTTTGGGTCACATAAACCTCGCCGTCGCTACGTCGACCACCCACAACGGGTCAGATTGATCTATATTTCTTATCTCATTGTGTCTACTGGTGCTTTCACGTGATTACCCATGTACATTTATCTACTCTGGACTATCAATGGCACTGCTTGCCTGGCGTTGAAATTCAAGGGAGGACTTCTGTATATTTACTTGTTGCGGAGATTTGGCAGATTGATTGCTGTTCTACGAAGGAATTGGAAAGGAGGAGGTCGAGGGGGAAGGGGGGGGGACCTGGCACGTATGACCACGCTGATGCTGGCTGATGCTGGCTGGTTGAGATTGACCAAGTGAAAGGGATTTGGTGAAGATGAAGCATTGCAGAAAGAATGCTAAGGCACGGAGGAAGATTGCAAGGTGGACAGATTTCGGACTTTTTCAACTTCATGTCATTTTTCATAGAGACGGTTAGGGCTTGATGGCCTTCAAACATCTAACCATGCAATCAAACTTACATTGCACCTTATCCTCGTTCTAATCATCGTTTTCTTTCACTGCTTATTCCCACCACTCCTCCTCCACTTTTTTTAGAGTCATTCCAAAAACAGGTCACGCGTCTTCATGCGCTAGCGATCATGTCCTCGTACACCAAGGTTGAATGACTCACATTCCTGCCAACTCACACCCACCCACCCACACCAGCGCTTATGCGGCTAGCAATGCTCAAGAAAAGCATCGCATAGGCCCACGTAGACTTCGTAGCGTCTCCCAGCTGCATGGCGTCTGTCCGTGCTCGAAAAGGGTGTTTTGTGACTCATGCATGCGCTAGAGCTGCGAGGCGGCAGATTTGCTGCGTAAGCGATGGGGGTGGGTAAGATGTTTTGGGGAGATCGTGATGAATGGGCCGAGGAAGGCAGAGAGGGGGCCTGGATGGTTAGGCTTCCATATAAGTTTTGTAGACGCGAGATCTGACTAGCTCTTGTTGAACCTGTGTCGGTCAAGAGCAACAAGGCGTGTCGATGAAAAGCCGGACCTGCTTTTGAGCTAGGTTTAGTAGGGTTGCGAGGGTGAGTTGGTGTCACACGCCGGTTCCGGGGAATGCTCCAGCTTTTGAGAGGACTATCATGCCGTGGGCGTGGGATATGTAGCCTTTCATCAGGTTCTGTATTCTGTCAGTATTTATGTTTCACTCTAGAATCGTGTGGCCATGACTTCACTCTCGACATAGGGGATGAGAAAGCTGTCAAAGGCCGAGGGCAAGACTGACCTTATAAATCATATTCGCGAGCAAACACTCGATCTCATCATTGCCCAAATCCAAGCTCAAACCACCATCCACCATCTCCGCATCCTCCACCTTATACTTTTCCGCAAACCTGATCGCCGCTCCGAACTCGTCCACCTTAATCCTCGTCTTCTGCTTTCCCTCTGCATCCTGCCCGGCCTGAATATACACTTTCCGCAGAAGATTCCGCAAACATAGGTCACGCCCCCGTTCGAGCGTAAGATAGATTCTGCGCTTCACAAAGGCATGCTCGCCTGCACTCAACGCTTTGTCAAAGTCCGCCAGCGAGCCGGTCTTGATAGCTGCACACAGCGGCGTGAAGAGCCTATCCAATTCCGTTATTCTCCCAAGAAGCTGCTGGGAAGGCAGCGTCCTCGTCGTCAACAGCCTCGTTGGTATGAGATATGCCAAGATGAGGGACTTGTTGCGCATGGCGTTACGATGGCAGAGTTGGAGTGCCAGAGCCAGGTTCTCCTCCGCAGCCGTGTAGTCTTCAGACAGGAACTGGATGACGCCGACATAGTACTTGAACGTGCAGATATGAGATTTCGGAAACTTAGAGTCTGGCGGCATGTCTGTGGATGAGGCGGAGATGGCGAGTAGGATGTTCTTGCAGAGGGAGATGCTGTTGAGTTTGAAGTAGGTTTTGAAGAGCAGGTTGGCGGTGTGGAAGAGACCCCATTTGCGGGACTCGGAGAGGGGCGCTCTAAGAGGTTACAGATTCAGCGCTATGAGCAGAATTTTCCTTGTAGAAGGAGGAGCTAGTGGTAATGGAGGCGATTGGTACTGAGAGCCTACGTACCTATCACTAATACACAACGTGAACATTCGATTCAGCACCCTCGCCGCATCCTCCAACTTCTCGTTCTTTCCAAAGTCGCCTGCGATGTCATCTTGTAAGCCGCCCATATCCACATCAGCGTTTCCCTCCGTGCTCTTCTTTGTAGCGTCAGCCTTGATGGCGAAGATCCGGAGGTGCTTCCCCGCCATGTACAGTACAGGCAGTGTCCAATTCTCAAACACACTGGAGCTGTACCCCCTGATCACGGCGTTTACGACATCTTTCCACGCCTCGTAGATCTTGCCGAAATCAGCCTTATTACTGTCCACCTCTTCTGCGGCAAGAATGGCGCCAATAGCGTGCCAGTAGGCGACGTAGATATCGCTCCATGTTTCGAGGACCTGGCGATCTTCTGAGGAGATTGCACGGTGCGCGTTTTTAGTCAGGTAGTAGCTGACGTCTTTGGAGACCGAGGCATAGTTCGTGGAGTGGTAGACAGACTCGAGGCGGTTCAGGTAGCGGGCGGGGGCTTTGGGAGATATCGTGGCAGCGAGGAGGTGCCCATTTTCGGAGTTGATAGCTTGATGAAAGTCGCGAGCGAGGAGCTCCATTTTCAGTGGAGTCAATTGAGCTCGCAAGCATAGAGGATGAGCCAGGTGCAAGAAGAATGGCGGAGTTTTACGATGCGGCCTCTGAAGGGCGCCCGCCGTTTAAAGCGGGCGCTTCTAGCGGGGATGAACGGCTTGTAGGGTAGCTTATATCCCCTATTATACCCCTTGAAAGTTCTCGTAAATACTTCGTTACTTCTTACTTGCAAGTATCAACACCACAGGCCACGTAATTCTCTTTACTGCGCCTACTCCACCCATTGCTTCTTCCAAGTCGTTGAATACAACTTCTACCTCATCATCCCTAACGTCCTGATTAAATGTGGGCAGAATCGCCCTCAAAAAAAGTCTGACACCCAACGCATCCCACTGTCTCTCCCACAAGCCCAAATCCTTCTTCTCTACGACCTTCTCTTCAGGTCCAATGGCGGATGACGGCGATATCTCGAAATTGCACGCCTCAGACCCATAGAACGCCATGGGGTGATCAGCATTCCACTTTCGGCGCTCAACATCCCGCCATACGTCACTGGTCAGCTCAATATCGTCCAGAAAGCTTGTCATTCGGTCTGTTGCCCGTTTCCACGCTGCCGTATGCTGCGGTCCACCTTTAAGCGCCTTTGAGAACTCTAGGTCCAGGATCGAGTTAAGTAATGGCTGACATGTACCCGCATACTCTGGCTCTGCGAAGATTGGTCGGCCATAAAACCAGATGGCCAACGTACCATTCGGTTTCAGAACCTTGGAAAATCCATCGACGGCTTTGCTGGCATCCATAAGACCAATGCACTCGGCAACGGTGACCATGTCTACTGAGCTGGGCGGCTGTTGATTGGCGGTTTCTTCAGCATCATACTCCGCTAAGCTAACTCTCTTCGAAGAGATAAGCGGCCCAAGTCGGTGCTTCACGGCGGTGAGATGAGATTCATTGATATCGCTTGCGATGACATGCTTGAAGGCTCCAACCAATTCCGCTGCTACCTGACCTGGTCCAGTGCCAATATCAAGCGCCAGCTCGGTGAGCCCTTTGTGCGATTCGTGGTAATCTTGTATGATCTGGTAGAATGACTCGTCATATTCCGGGCGGGCTTCGAGGTATGTGTCCCAGTAATGCTCACTATAGTCTGCACGCTTCCACACATTGGACGTGTCTTCAGTAAAAGTCATTTTATCTACTTACCTCTGGCTTCTATGGAGTCATTGGATAGAACAAGTGAGCATGAAGCAGCGTTGAGGGGCGTTCTCGCGCGAGTCTGCTAGGGGCCCCGCTGGCGTTAGTGTTGTGCCGCTCACGCTAAGTCAAGCTTCGCCTTCATGCTATGCATAATCCTGCTTGAACACTAGGAAGTATTAAAATTGATGTGACATTGCAGCCTTACATTAATTGACAATCCTCAGTTGCTGCCCTTCTCACCATAAAGAGTTACAAAAGTCAAGCGCTACCATTGACCTCTATGTTTCGGCTTTCCCGTCTGTGTTGGGACTGCTGTCGAGTGAGCTTTAACTTGTGCTCTTTCTGAGCAAGTCTCCAGGTCGAAGCGTTCGCCATCGGTATCCCCTCGCTTGAACAGAGCTGGGGAAATGACAACATCAACAATCTTATACGGAGGCGGGGCTACATCGTCGTCGCTGTCATCGTCACCAGCTAGATTCTCCATCACAGATTCCTCCAACATTATCAGCGATTCGGGTGAAGTCTGTCGCGGAGAGATGACATGACGGACGGACCAAGCTGCTCTTTGACAGCGGAGCGCTTGTGAGAGCCTCACTGCTTGAACAAGGATTGGCAAAAGTTCATCTGATAAATGAGCCTTCTTCTTGCTAGGTGCCAAGGGTTCAACAACGCCAAGAATATGTTGCATACAACGGTCGACACACTCGTCTGTAGTCTTTTCTGATCTCTTGGGCTCATCTTGCTTAGATACTAAGCCAGTCGTGAAGGCTCGCCAATCATTGAGCTCCCGTAAGCTAATGGCTTTGCGGTCTTGACATATAATTAGATACTGGACTACATATTTCGTTAAGGTCACTAACCTGCGTGAAAGAACCTCATCTCGATCAGATGGACGGCTTGTGCCATCTCTTTATCCATCCACGCGTCATGGTTTGGTGGCTCAGGATCTGACACGTCTGGCAATGTTCGGAATACCATTTCTGTAATAGCCAAGCCGACCCAACCTCGAACAAACAGCCGGATGTTCTTCGGACTTTGCAAGAATCGTCCGAAATCTGGGACACAGGGCAAGATCCTCCGTAAGACTTCCTTCGGTATTTCAGGCAGTTCGGCAAGTGGAGGGGGCCTCTCATGTTCCGCGAAAGCCACCGACCAAGTCTTTATCTGGCTCATGAGCCTAGTGAATTGCGCTTTGACGACTTTATCAGTATCCTGACGCCCCACAAACAGGTCCTTGTTCTCCATTGCCAATATCATTCGATCAGTCGACTCCATCAGCCCCCTGTTATTTTCTTCTTCAGTCTTTAATTTGGATGACAATTCAGCGATCTTGCTATTTTGCCCGTCGGCTATCGCTCTCAAATGATGGATCTCCTGCCGCATTCTTTGACCCTCAACATTGCCTCGAGAATCGAAGCTTTCGGGTACGGGGCCTTCCTCATTGACGTAGCTGTCTTTGACCTTTTGACCCCATTTTTGAAGGCGCTGGTTGCTCTGTCTCAGAAGTCCCATCTATAAAAGGAAAGGGCTGAAGACCTACGTTTGTTACACCTGAAGCACCGCTACGTTGACTGGAGCGTTCTGTCGCCGTTAGCGAGGACAAGAAGTCACTCCACTGACTGTACCTTTATTGGAACGTTTCTGCTGACCGCCCCACGAGTCTTGTCTCTTTACGAGGCCTGGGTGATGATCGTTCCTGTCTGAAGTGTTGCAAACCTCTCTCTCATGATAGCTGTCATAGTCTCTATCTCGATCAAACCTGCTACTCTCATGGAAGCCAGATCTAACAGCCGGCACGGCTCTGAGTTCGCTCTCTCGAGGCTGTAAAGGCGGTCTCGCTTCGCCGCGAGGGTGACTGTCCTCATCCTTCCGGCGCTGAGATTCAGGAACAACCTTTCGTTTCATCTGCTCGGGCTCGTCATCAGAAGTATATTTATTGATATCCTCGTATGGCTTGCGATACGCTGTCGGTGCCCCTGAGGTATCGTAGGTATCTCTTGCTCTGGAAGCCATCGTTTCCCGCAAAAGATACAAAAGGTGAAAGCTTCTCACCTCTGCCTGAACCAGAGGCACTCAACACGACATTTATTCTGGCCCCAAGCCTTACGCTTTCCTCCTTCGACAGGCTGATTGGCAAGCGGGCCGATCATTTCCAGAGGCTAAAGCGGCGAAAGCGAACTGTCGACCCACCTGCAGACATAAGGCTGGATCATTACCAATCACTGCGGTTTGAAACCATCTTCAGGGATTAGCAGTAATCATCCTTGCGGAATGGAGCAGAAACCCCCTCACAGAACACAGACTAGCCCCACAAAGTCAGGCTGTGATTGGAATCTAGAGCACTCTACAAAGTCCTAAACCAACGTGCAGATTACCGTCGAATTCTATCGACTCTAGACCTCTGACTGCCGGAAAATTCAATCGCTACAGAACTCGCTGCCAAACCTTCTCCAGATACTTCGTCCGTATGCTGCTGTTCAAAGCCAGAAGTAGCTCTGGAGCACACGGCTGAGACTCTGGTTCCGATGGATTCTTTGCGAGTACCTAGAAGTTCGCGAAAAAATCAGAAACAGTCTCCGAAATCCCGCTTTCTGAAAACCACGAAGTCAACATTGAGGTAGATCCTGGCGGAATCCCCACAAACATCTCAATAATGCCTACTAACGCTGGAAGCACAGGAACCATGGCCCACCAGCCTTTTCCTTTTGTCTTCTTCTTGCCCTCTATGTCTGCACGTACCTCAGCTCCAATCTCCTTTCGAAGACGCTCTTCGTCCTCACGAGCCGTCTGTAATCTTTCCTGTTCTCGTAACTCATCTTGTCGAACCTTCCTTTTCTGAGCCCTATCGTCTTCTTGTAGGGTGAGACGGTATTTCCTCAGGTCCTCAAGCTCTCTTTCGTATTGTGCCTTAGCCTCTGTAAGGTCACCATTGACGTAGGCGCCGGCAGCAGTTTGTTTAAGCGTTTTGCCCTCGTTGACGAGCTCGCGTTGAAGCTCTAGTACAATGCTTTGCCTGCTGACAAGCTGGCTTGTGATTCCTATAGCTGATTCTCTGCTACCATAAAAACGCGCCATTGTCGAACCATGGCCGAGCATGTAAGCCCAGAAATCATCTCGCAGCTGCTGTTCCCTAGCAGCACCCATAGACTCGTCGACTTCATTCCATCTTGTTGAGACTAGCATAACGTTCTTCAAGGCCATTGTTCCGCATATTTTCTTGAAGATTTCAAGAGTCTTAATTGAAGATCCAGCATAGCGTATGTCTGTAATGCGATGCAAGTATATCACCCCTTTCAAGGCAACGCCAGCTTCATGCTGTGCTGTCAGTATACGGGATATCTCTTCCAAGATCTGTGAATCTGTCTTGATTGAATCGTCAAATCCAGGAGTGTCAATACACATTATTTTCGTGCGCCCGATATTCACTGGGACAGCCGCGCAATTCGCCGTGCCTTCATTGTCACACGATCAGTGAGATGCTACATCGTGTTCTCCAGGTATCTGCTTACACGAGTGTAGGTCATCCCCTACTGCGACAACATTGCGGTCTGCGAGCTTGTTCACGAAAAAGCTCTTGCCTGATCCTGTCACCCCCATCACCAGAACCATACCGAGCTCATCTCTATTCACAGGATTTGATCCCATCCTGATTGAGGCTGGATGAACAAAGCGTCACAGTACGTCGCAGGCTCCTCGAGGGTTGTCAATACAAAAACAAAGTGGTATGAATTGAATCGCTGAGCCTTCCTGCACCCAATCTCATGCTGCATAACCCCGCTCTTGTGCTACTTTGTTACTGCTCGATTTAGCAAGAGATCAGGCTAGGTTCATCACGATTTGCAAGGGTCTAAGCACAACAATGCATTATGTGGGGCTAAGTTGTGGTCGGTGAGTAGCCTTGTCCAAGAACGGTATTTGCGGCTTAAGCCAAGAACGTTCATTGGCGACCAATTTAGTCTGCATGAGCTAATGGTGTCTGCTTAGCTTCAGCCTGATCGTGTACATGTTGCTGCTTTAGACTTTAAGCACCCTGGCAGAGCCTCAAAAGTTCTGGCCCCGTCTATTGTCCTTTTCTCAATCACGGCGCAACGGCCGGTTCCAGCATGCCCCAGGTGGGGTTGAGTTGGTGACTGATCTTTGCGTGTCTCTTCAAATGAACATTCCCGGGGTGGACAGATTCACACCGAATTCTCTGTCGCACTAGCACATTGTCATTCTCTAAGGCGCTTGTGACAATGGGCATCCAGGGTTCAGAAATTGTTGTTGGCATTGACTTTGGCACAACGTTCGTTGCCCGGCCGGTGTTGGCATCTCAGCGCTAAATGATCTTAGGCATTCCGGCGTGTCATGGGCTATCAACGGAGGCTCTAAAACCATACGCTTGATCAACACTTGGCCCGATCCTGGCGCGCAGAATGCATCGAAAGAGAAGGTCCCTTCCTCCATAAGCTACCTGAACGGCCAGCCTCAGAAGTGGGGCTATGTTGTCGGTCTCAACGATGAGTCTTTCCGTTGGATCAAGATCTTGCTTGAAGAAAATCACAAGTATGCGACTACGGTGGAGCCAGTGAAAAATTCAAACACACTATTGCGCAAGGTCGAGAAGACGGCTCAAGAGGTTGTGGCGGACTATCTCAAGCTTCTCTGGGAATACACAATCGAGGATATCCGAAAACACCAACCAGAATACAAGGAGGTATTTTCGTTACGTGTCATCCTGACTGTGCCCGCGATATGGAGTCCTGCAGCTAAGGACAGAACACTAAAGGCTGCCAAAATAGCTGGCATGCCTGGAGACATTCAACTAGTGACAGAGCCTGAGGCCGCGGCATTAGCCACGCTGAAGGAGAAAGCGGAAGAGAATAGTCTGAAGGTGAGTCGTGTAAACAATGCGACTGCAATTAAAGAGGGTTAATGAGATCAGGTCGGCGATGCTTTCATTGTCTGTGACGCCGGTGGCGGCACCGTGGTACGTTCCCTTAAGCCTTCGGATGTTATTCTCTGACCCCTGCCTAGGATCTTATTAGCTACGAAGTTCTAGGTCTTAATCCCTTGAGAATGAGGGAATGCGCCATTGGTTCAGGTAAGTTTCAAAGCCACTCACGAAAAACAAACATAGCCTTATCGTTCCTCTTGTAGGCGGACTTTGTGGCTCTGCGTTCTTAGACGTTGCTTTCGCGAAGCATATCGAGACTCTTGTGGGCGCACCGCAATATCATCGTATCAAAGAAAGTAATCGCAAGCGGATGATGAAAGATTTCGAATTTGGCGTCAAACGATGCTTCAGTGGCAAAAATGATCCGGACTTCTCAGTCGACTTGATAGGTGTCGAAAACGATCCAAAGAACGGAGTCATAGACGATACCATCACTTTGAAGCCGTAAGTTATATTCGCACAATCATGGCGCTTATGTTGACCTACGTTAAGAGCCACGCCCGCTGCTTGTTTTGACCGGGTTGCCCAAGAGATCCAGAAGTTGGTGGCAGATCAGATTGGCGATGTGCAAGAGCGAGGCTTGAGCGTGAAGGTATGCCTCTCATCGTGTCTCGCTCCAAAGATAAATTGACTGTCGCTAGGCTGTCCTTCTTGTCGGGGGCTTTGGCGAAAGCCCATACCTTTATAATCGACTCAAAGCCTGCTATGAACCGAGTGGTATCAAGATCATGGGCGTCCGTGGCGCGTACGTACCCTATTTCAAGATGAATGACATATCGCGAGTGAAAATCACTGACTAAATCAGCTGGTCTTCTGTGTGTCGTGGCGCAACGCTCTGGGGTCTGGAACATCCAGATGTGGACACCTCCGTAGCTGGCTCGCTCTCATCACAGCCTACGAATCCTGTTCAACCCCCAACGATTACCTCGAGGCTCTCTCGCTACAGCTACGGCATGGTATTTAATATGCCCTATGATTCGACCCGACACCTTCTTCAAGATATGTATCGGGATACGAAGACCGGTCGCCTCATGGCTCGATGCCAAATGACGTGGCTATTGAGAAGAGTGAGTCTTTTCTTTCTCCTTCTTGTCGTGCTTCCCATACTCACTGTCCGTCATTTAAACATTGTCCAAGCATGATGCCCAAGCTACTGCACTACCTGCCGATCCACTTGTCATACCTCGTAGAACCAGACGCTGATCTTGATGTTAGGGCGAAGAAGTAGAAGAAGGGCGGGTGCTGACTGCGCAGTGTTACCGGACAATCGAAGTCGGCTGGAGAGATTCTGGCCCAAGAATCTTCACAGACAACCTCTGGTTTTGTGAGAAGCCGAAGCCTCCATCTCGACAGGATGACAGTGAGCCTTTTCTATTCCCCTGCCCCTTCACATACATACAACTTTTTCTCTTTGCACCCCTCCGGACCCATCTCTCTTTCTCTCTTTCGCCCCCCTTTGCCTCTACCCTTCCTTGTCCCCTGCCTCTCAAATACCACCGATTGTCACTGACTCGCCAATTCTCTACGCAGCTGTGCAACCCCTCTGCACGGTCGATTCCATAGTCGAAGCGGGTAAACTTTGGCTAGAGAAGTCTTTCAAAGGCGCTGACCGTATCAAACACCGTACCGCCAATTTCCAAATATTGATCGTGCTGGGTAACGCAGCGATGGATTTCTTGGTCGGCTATCGGAACGAGGTTGTGGGCTATGCGGAGGCAAAATATTTGGATAAGTTCGATTGATTTTTTTCCTTTATGTCGCTAGTACTTTTTGTCAGCTCTGGTGTCTGGGAGTCCGGCTGTTGAAGAAGGTTGAGGATGCGGCGTTTGTGATCTGGTGATGGTAATTGTGGAATTCGCAGGGTTTTACCCGCGTTGGGAACGGCGAGGAGCTCACCGAGAGTCTAGAGCTACAAAATGTTTCATTCAAAGGTATCGCTTCGCTATGGCGGCCGTTCCACTTTTACTACTGCTCATGTTATGTTTAGCAGGCAGAAGCCCACCGGGCCACCTACAAGCTATTCAATGCCGATGTCTCCCACTCTGATCCGTGGCTAACCTGCAGGACTCCCCGCGCTTCCTTATGATGATTAGCAGGGCACCCCAACATCGTTACATTTGGGACGGAATCCGACCCAGAAACAATAAATCTCTTCCTGTGCAGAACCAAGGTGTCAGACCGAGCTTTTTTTTAATGAGATATAGGCAAATATATATTGGTCATGTGCTCCGTTTCGTCTTTACGAATTGAGGTCATAGAGCTATACTTCGCTCATGAAAGCTTGGGTCATGACGCAACTGTATCGTCAGCGCCTTACTCGAGTCATGTTGCTGAAAGGACGAAGATAAGGATCCTATCTAGGTGGTCTGTTGACCCGTTGTTTAATCCAAAGAGAAAGAAGATTTCATGATGTGTGCTTAAGCCAACAGTTTCATATCTTGCAAGTGTAATAGCTCACGAGCAGAGTTCAATTTCAAACATCGCTGACCACTTCTTTGGCCTTTGCCAAATTGGCTAGAATACATGTCACATGTGCGATCGCAGTAGAGGTTTTGATGTCGAACGAAACTGATCAAGGAGTGACTGAGATACATGGTCTAATCCTGCATAGCGCTCCGAGACATACTTCAAACGTAAGTCGCCGTCTTCTAATATTCGTACATTCTTTTCCTCATGCTCACACGACGAAACCATCAGCTACAATTTTTGCACCCACCCAACCAACATCTACGCATTCTCTTTCCTGCTCGCTTACTTCCCACAAGTCCCTGATGATACTGCGTTTCCCTCTTCTAAGTCTTGCACTGAACATGACAATCGGTGCACAAACGCAAACACCGTTTGTCGTCGTCTCCGGTAACCAGTCCCGCTTTCCCAGGCTTGCAATGCGCGATGTAGTAATTGCCTAAATCTACATCGGTTGCCTCCTTTGGTTGACCCCTATCGATGCATCCATTAGGCCACTGCATGCCAGTGCCAGGACCCTATATAGGTGGAAAGAACAAGTCAGCGTTTTGGACGAATTTTGCGAAGCCTTGGAGGAGTCATGAGAGAGAGAGAGAGAGAGAGAGAGAGAGAGAGAGAGAGAGAGAGACATTAGGTGTTGGATCTCGACCTGGAGGAAGCAAGAAATTCTTCGCAGCATGAGAAGACCTCGTGACTGGGGAGGGGAGACAAGAGTAGGATTAAGAAGGAGGAAAAGAGCGGTAGAGTGGGGCCCCGCCCGTGATCACTTACACACATATGCATCTCGGCCGTTTGATCATCCGGTGCACACTGGGGTACTGGATCCCAGATACATCCTTTGCACTCCTCCGTGGCATCGAAGATGTCCTTGGCTGCAATCACACAGCTGATCTTCGTTTGGTCAATGGTGGCACAACCGGCACCGCCGATGACACCTTGGGCAACTGCGCTTTCGCAGGCTGTCGGATTGCAACCACCGAGCCTGTTTAATCCGGGGTTGCCGTTATGGGCGGGGTCGATGTTCGGATGGTTGTCCGGCTCGATGGGGTTTGCGATTGTTAGAGCGAGAGAGCTGAGGAGGAGGTGTAGTTTGAGTTGCATGATTGGGGTGGATGAGCGTGTCTAGATGCTGATGTTGAGGCGATTTAAGGCGTTGTGAACAGGCTGATTTTGCTGAAAGGTGAAAAAGATGGGGTTTCTATTCTTCTTTTTGGGTGTTCCTCAATTCTCAGCTGGCTTAATTGCAGTTGATGGTGAATGCTGATGGAAGAAGATCGAGGAGAGCATTCTTGCTCTTCTTTATAGCCATCAGAGGCCTGAGTCTCTTCGTGACGTCAGAGCTATTGCTCTCGATCAAGTCTATGGTTCCTTGAAACCCACGAATAGAACGGATGCGAAATGCTGGAGAGGAGACCGGAGACGGAGAGCACGAGGTACGACTGCAAGTTGACCAATTCAGATGGGAAAGCTGATGCAACAATATCCACCTGTAACATGTTGGATACGAGGATTCTATTTTCCTTGATAATCAAAGTCCGTGGAGATCTCGTTCGAGTGTGACGAAAACATCATCAGGACGTCAGAAGGGACGACTAAGCCAACGACACAGCGTCACTGGCACAATATACTTCTGACCATAGGGAGACTTCGAGGCGATAGCGTCAGGTCAGCTTGCCATGTGCCTAGGAAGTGACATGGTGCACGTCATGGTGACTCACGTGCCATACCGGGCTACGGCTTCAAGAAAAAAAGAGAATAGCTTCAACTCAACTCCACAGTGTCTCGTTTCGAAACCGGCCACATGGCAGCCCAGACATGACGGCCCGAGTCGCAAGATGAAACAGCCGTAAGTTTCAACGACGACTGGACAGGCATCCATAGCCACGTTTTTGCTCTACCGTGTCTTGCACGTTCTTGTTGGCGCATTTAGGGCGTGACAGAAGGATCCAGACCATGTCAAATCTCATGGATACGGTCCGGAAAGCGGACGCAAGATCATTTGATTGCTACCTCAAAAAATGAAGAGATGTACACTGCTATTTCTAGCTCGTCCGTGGTTTTAAAATCTATTCCAACCGTCATGTTGGACGTTACTGATTGCATTACAAGGGGAAGATTCAGCGAGAATCATGATGCTGGTTACGTACTCCGGCTGCGAATCGGCGATCTCCTTAGCCTACCTATTTTCTACACTTTAAGGGCCATTGATTGCTACAAAAGGGACTTCGTATAACCAACATTGCCAGGATTGAGAAAGTGTTCGATGTCTAAGTGCATGTCGATGTAGAATGAGTGACTTCGTCAATTGGCTTGTAGATGGCGTGACCCAAACCACACTTTCCCCTTGGTGATTGCGCACATATGATGGAAAATACGCATTTCGCTCCTGGGGCTACGCTAAAGCTTTGGCTTCTGAAAAAGCAAGGATCGTACCTCCACACTACAACGTACTTCTCGCACCAATGCTCAAAATCTTATGGCGGTGCTACTCAGTCTATCCGTGGAGCTCATTAGCGCACTTTGTGCAGCCCTGTCAAGGGATGATCTCAGAAATTTGCGCCTATGCTGCCACTTCCTCAGCAGTGCTTGTGCGACAAGGCTCTTTCGCGACGTTTATCTGAAGCGAAACACAGAGAGTTTTGCCAATCTGAGACTCATTGGGACGCAATCCCATCTAAATGGACTCGTCCGTTCCATACACTATAGTAATCTTCTGCTAGAAGGGTTTCAATACCCACAGGTTGGGGGCGATACACCAAGCTACCTGTATTACGTTAAGAATCTTATTGGGTCGGGTTTCAATCGCTACTCGCCTTCGAGTATGAAAGATTTTATGGAGAATCTGGGTGAAGACAAGATCCGAGCATCGTACGCGGATTTTGTGAGACTTCTCGATCGCCAACTCATGCTTAATCGCCCTGGGGTCGAGCAAGCAGAGTTGACAACTGCAATGTGCTTTTTTCCTGGACTTCGGGATCTGGAATTATATGCAGATGACACGGACCCAGTCATCAGCAATGAGTTGCCGCAAGGGGAGCTCCTAAGCCCCCTGGCTCGCAACACGCTTATGCGGCCTATAGCCTCTGCAGGCGAAAGATACCGTAAAAAGCAATTCACAGCTTTGGTGACTGCTGCACGTGTGAGTCAAATGAATTTGCGCTCCTTCGCCGTCATCAACATGAAGCGAGATGCGTTTGACCTGTCGAAGGAGGATCTTTCTGCGTTAGGCGTCATACTCCGAGCTGCTCAGGAACTCGAATTCGACTTCATGCCCGGCTGGTACCGAGATCAGGACAACAGTGCCGCAAATCTGGCCGCAATCCTAGCAAAAATACCAGCATTGCGGAAGTTTGAACTCTCATTCCGGCCATTGATTCATGGTAACGCGTATCGCCTCACACACCACAATATCCAGATGAGCCAGATCGTCTCAATAAATGCTTACTGGCCTCATCTTAGGACCCTGAAGCTTGTTGGTCTTGTCGTAACACAGCAAGTAATTTGCAAGTTCCTGCTGGCTCATGCCTCTACTTTGAGATCCCTGCAGTTTGGGAGTGTGCAATTAAATGGTGGGGCATATGGGGACGAAGTTTGGACTTCGATGATCCTCTTTCTTCGTAACTCATTGCATCTTACCGAAGTAGATTTTCAGGGCGATCTCTATGATTCATTGCAGCATGTGATGTGGCATGTAAGGGATCCACAGTACATTCCGTTTTGGGACTGGAACCTTGATTGGGTAGCGAGTGGCGTCTGTCTTAAGAACCGCATCGAGACATTTATTGTTGACGGAGGTCTTCTGCCATTGTATCCGGACTATGAGATACACGATGAGGAAACCTGGCTTTCAGCTCGCTTGAACATAAAAACGGATCAATCGACTACTAGAGAAGAAGCCACTTTGGATGCTTCATGGTACTGTGCGTCTGATTGGGATACTCAACTCTTTTGAGTGCCGTGAGAGAATCTTCTTCGGTGGGCGCGGAGCTTCAACATGATGGTCCTTGTGTTTGCAACAGCAGGATGGCTAGGCTCTCGGCAGATCAAGGAATCAAACCCGAACATCTGAATTATCTTGGAGTTCGACTGCGTATTTAGAGGGTGTAAATTGAACGGTTTGAACGTAAATAGCTGACGTGAGACAGATCGCGAAGTATCAGGCATCAATCAAGAATTATATCGTGCATAATCTTCTACCTCTCCAGAATCAGGGACTTTCAAAACAGAACATGTCGGAGGGGCTGGTTCACGAGTGGTCATTCCACGCAGTTGCGAAATGCCCACGGGTGTGTAAGCCAGTGTTGCAAAGCATCGAAATTGTCACTGTGATCGACATGTATCGTTCCAACATTGCCCCGAGAAGCTTGGATCGTGGCTCTCAGACGTCGACGTCGACTCTTGAGATACAGTGATTAAAGGTCTTTGTCTATCTTACACCTCTTATGTGATTGGCAAGCTGGTGAATCTGCCAAGCCTCGTTGACGAAGGCTAAGGTATTGTCCAATTGAACATAACTTAATGGCGAATGCGCAACTAATAATGCAGCCTGGAAGGGCTCAAGGGATTTAGCGTCAGCTAATCGCGAAAGACAAGCTTTTGTTTAAAGTATCTTGAGTGAGCAACACTCAACGGGTATCATCGCCCAAGCCACTACGGATAGGGGACGGACGTCAGAGTGACGTCGGCTTGACACACGTGCATGTACGTTGCAAACAAGGAACCTTTACCAAATTTTGGGGTACTTTCTACTTTCCTATGAACTCTAACAAATTGACTTTCTATATCAAGGAAAATGCACGAGGGAACAGGAGATAAACGTTTTCGGGACTTCGACCTTGCAGACAGCGTGCAAATCGTGACTGGAGGGGCCCAAGGCTTGGGCCTTTGCATGGCAGAGGCATTGGCCGAAGCTGGAGCAGAAGTTCACTGCTTGGACCGACTTCCAAACCCAGACACTGACTTCATCGAAGCACAAGCCAGAGTCGAGCCCAACTTCGGCGGCAGCCTACACTACAGTCAAGTCGATGTACGGAACACAGAGAGCCTAGATCACGTCATTACCACTATAGCAGCACGGCATCAACGTCTGGATGGGCTTATCGCGGCGGCAGCAGTGCAACAGGTCACGCCTGCGACAGAATACCCGGTGCAGGATGCTGCTCGGATGCTCGAGATCAATTACACTGGGCTGTTCATGACCGCAACGGCAGTGGCCCGACAGATGATGAAGTACAAATGTCATGGCAGCCTCTGCCTTATTGCCAGCATGTCGGGTATCGTCGCTAACAAGGGACTGCTATCGCCTGTCTACAATAGTACCAAAGCAGCTGTGATCCAATTGGCACGCAATCTGGCCATGGAGTGGGGCAAAGACGGAGAGGATGGCAGGCCCCACATTCGCGTGAACAGTCTTAGTCCAGGCCATATCATGACGCCCATGGTGCAGAAGAACTTCGACGACATGCCCGAACTGAAGGGGATCTGGGAGAAGGAAAACATGCTCGGGAGATTGAGTAAGCCAGAGGAGTATAAAAGCGCGGGCCTTTTTCTACTCAGTAGTGCAAGCAGCTTCATGACAGGGCAGAACTTGGTCATTGATGGTGGCCATACTGCGTGGTGATGTACTGATTCTAACGGGGTGTGAGAGCGTTAGCTGGAAACTGCTATGAGGCGTAAGGAAGGGTAATGTTCCGATTTTGATACCCCCAAGGAATCCACTGTGCTTTAGCTAAATTGCTGTTGTTGTATGCTGCTTTTATCATTAGTCACATGCGATATGAATGAGTACCCAAGCTTAAACAAGGTCTCGCAGCTTTATCCAAGCTTCGGATGCCTGATGTTTAGTCATCCGTTTGCAGCACATCGCATCGTGGCCATTGACCGTCACATCAATTGGGCGCCTCTATCCAATCGCTCCTGCCAATTCTTGGCTATGCACGGTCTGCAGTCGCTAATGCTAGTCCAAGACTTCCGGCGAGACTGCATCATTCTTGCACCGTAAGATGAACATGCTTCACCACTTCACTGTGACTAGGACGTCGTTGGGAGAAAAGAGCTTGTCAAAAGTCGGTCAATTCAAGCACATGGTCAAACAAGGAATGACAAATATAGGATGTTGGAAGATTTTTTTAGAGTCCTCCCAGCAAGCTTAGGGGTTGAAGATCCGATCATGGATAGCATATGGTGCATCGCACCGTCTATTCTGACCGCTCTCACTCTTTTCGCTTCCAGAAGGTGAGTACTATTTGAGCACGATCTCTATGTATTGGTCGAACAACACCCAAACTTGCCTTTCTCTCACCGCATATTCGCGACATTCCCCAAGTCCCCAAGCGACCGAAGTGAAACTCCACAGACAAGACAATAAGACATACGCTACCCCATACACACCAATGGCGGCTAATATCTGCATAGCTAGGCGCATGACTATGGTGACCGCACCTCTATAAGGGTTCTCTCCGCAACTTATCACTCATTTACTGAACTCTCTTTAGTCTGTGTTACATCACAAACTAAGTCTTCTTCCAACATCATCAACGCTTGAAAGAAAATCACGTAGTTTCTCACAAGCTATGCTCTACACTTACATCCTAGCGATCACCTTCGCCTCCCTAGCCACCAGCAAGCCCGCACCCCCACCCGACGCCGTCCCACCAGCTCCATTACCCTACCCCATCAGCGTCACAAACATCATCAGTGTGGTCCAGGACGAAGCCAAAGTCGAACGTGTGCGTCCAAAAACTCATCCCCGATCCCCGTGACTGCTTCTCTAGCCACTCGCTCGCAACCCACCCGACGCCCCCACTTCCACTGACACCACCTTCCTTTCCCCCTCTCCCCCTCACCCCAGCCCACTTCTCTACTAACATCTACTGTCCACAGGAAACCGCCCTCCTAAAGACTTTCATCTCCCACGTTAAAGCCTCCGAGCCCGGCGTGCAAGTCTTCGAACTAGACATCGATCATACGAAGTCGCAATTCCTCACGTATGAAGTGTATGTCCCCTTTTCCCCCTTCCCCTTTGCCCTTCCCCCTTTCTCATGGCCCCCCAAACCCCCTTCATTCACCAACCCCCTCCCCCTTTCCCTTTTCCCCTCTCCGTTGTTCCCCCCAAACTCCCCTCCCTCTTTTACCCCCCGTCCGCCATGCCGCCCGCCCTTGCTTCATTTACTTCCCTCACCCGGACCCCCACGACCCTTCGTTCATTCACCCCCCCGGCCCGACCCCTCGCTCACTTCGTTCGCTCCTCAGCTACGATAACCAAACAGCGTACGAAACGCATATAAAATCGAGTTATATAGCGGAACTGCTAGAGACGGAGGAGAAAGAGGGGTTGAAGAGGAAGGAGACGGAGACGTTTGGGTTGGATTTGCTGGAACGGTATATCCGGGGGCAAGAGCCGCAAAGTGTATCGTAGGGATGTGTTGGCTTGGAAATGGGCTCTTGGTGTAGGTGAGGTAGTCGAGAAGGGGAGACTCGAGGGAGGAGAGAGGAGAGATGGGTGTGCTTTGGTTATTGTGTTTGATTGGAGCTACATGAACTAGTTATGAAGTTTTGGCTCGTTGTTGAGAATCGTTGGCGGTGGGCGGCTGGTCTTGTTAAGACTTCTTTGTACCATGTTCCTTACCCTAGTGCCTTCTCCGGCGCTGATAGCTTGGAAGAGCGTCATATTGCTCCTCTTCATGTGGTCCATTGGCCCATTCGTCCAATTGAGGAGTTTGTGGAGTCTCATTATCGTTGGCGTTCGATCGACTACCCCTGCTCTGATGATGGCGTTGCGATGTGTTTGTGCGCCGGGAACGCGGTGAGGTGTGGTTGATATGATCATGACGCTGGTGATACGGAGACAGGTGGTTTGCTTTATCGTCATAGTATCTGGCTTCGCTATCGGCGACCTGATACTCATAAGGTAAACAATCGTACTGATGCTGATTGTAAGGCTCGCTGTAATAAGGTCCCTGGCTGGACTCTCCGTACGGATTCGGCTCTGTATAGTCGTGATCGTAACGGTCGCCGTGAGAGGAGGTGTACGATGAGTCGTGATACTCCCCGACGTGGAGCATGTCTGGTTGGGTTACTGGCACGATGGCTGGTAGACGGACAACCTTATGATGGCGTGATCCAGAATGCTTGTGGCTGCGGGGTTGTGTTCTCGAAATTTTGAGGCTGGTCTTGTCGCGGATCTCTGGCTGGGCTTGTGCAGGGTCTGCCCCACATGATGAATGGTGTGATGGCGCTGGACTACCTTCCCACTTCAAGAAGCCTTGGGCTGTGCTTGTGGGTGCCGAATAAGGACTGTTTCTGTTGGAAGTCATACTAATTAGAGAATGGAATGGAATCAAGAGACTACGGAAAGCATTCAAGGCTGAGAATTGAGTCTTTTTATGGTCTTTTTAGACATGAGACAACTTCGTGTGGCGGGATCTTTTTTCGAACATCTCCACAAAGAGCATTTCCAAAAGCACCAAAGGAGCTCTGAGACCAAGGTAGCAGCGCATTTCATACAAATCGCTTTGGTAGGTACAAAGGCTTCGTGGTAGCCAAATGCTGGGATCATCATCGGTGTGCCAGATCTGCAGCTGGTGCAGGACTTTCCCAGGTTCGTTGGCATGGGTAAAAATGACATTGCACGGAATCACTTGCAGAGCTTCGCGAATGACAATGCCGGCAGGCGTCATGCTTACCCTGGACGCTGTTGAATCTCTACGGCACTTTTGAAAAAGGCAGACAGGGATTTGCCCCTAAACGACCGGCTGAGGGCTTGGCGGATCCATGACGTAAGGTGGAACCCGTGGACCACTCTTGAATTCGCTTGTTCAATCTGTCCTTCTCAAACATTAACGAAGTCAACCTTCCAATTGACAAAAAGCTGCATGTCACACAAAGAATGTGATTTCATCGCCTACGTGGTATGTGATGCATTTGCAGACTAGATTTTAAGACGCCTTTGCCAGACAAATGTGTCTATCTACTGCTGACCATGATAGGCGGGAATGTACAGGTAAATCCTTAGGCAATCGACATTTTGTGAGGGAACTTTTCCAAAAATGAACGCCCGACCCCTTGGACCCGTCTCCAAGTTCTCTAGCTGGAGCGCGGAGCTTTTCGGCAGAGTTCGTAGGGAAGAACCACGTGCCATCCAATCCAACCATGATAGCCTTTCGTGGCCTTGTCACCAAGACTCAACATGCGAAGGAACGCCCCGTGGACGCGGAAGGAGCAAGGCAGCATTTGTGAAACCACTGGTGCCCAACGCCAGAATGAGGCTGAAAGGATTCCCAATCTGATTGGCAGATGATCATGCAGGGTACTTTTGTCGCAGTGCCAAAATACAAAGTGCCTAAACAGCAGGGCGCTCCCAAGCATTAGCCTCCCGTGAGACATTCGCGAGCTTGGTTCTCCCCCACAAATTGATAAGACGATGGTTTCCTGCGATCACTTTGCTGCTATTTTGACAGGATCGCCCGTGCCTTTTCATCTCTAATCGTGGGCATTCACCCCGTCAATAATTCCGTTCGACAGGGTCGGGTCGGCCAGCACTGAAGAGTATCTACGCTGCGCCGTGCGAACGTCATAACTTCGGATCCTTTCGTACACTTTCAGAAAAGGGAACAGTGAAACATTTCTCTCGGCATGGAGATAGAGCTCTCTCCATGGAGGCTCGCTCAGGTAAACACACCTTCACCACCATTCTCTCAGAGTTCGTCGGACAGTTTTGTCATTGTGCAGCATGATACTGCTGCTGCTCAGCAAGACAGGCAAAGACTACAGAGCGCAGCATTACAAACAACACCGTCATCTACATCCAACGAAGATGAATGGGAGGTACTCAGACCTAAGATTGCCGAGCTTTACAAGGAAAATAAGCTTGGCAAGGTCATGAAGATTATGGAGCACGATCACAAATTCATAGCAAGGTTGTTATTTCCATGAAACCGCGTCTTTGCAGGACTAGCTAAGGTTTCTTCACAGCAAAAAGATGTATGATATCCGTATCCGCAAGTGGGGTATTGGGAGGAATGTCAAACGAAACGAGATGAAAGCAATAATCCGTATCCAAGCCCAACGCTCACATGCCGGTAAAGGATCGATCTTTGTGCTTCGAAACATTGAAGTGCCTGAGCAGAAGATCGCTCGCTGTAAAAGAGCCATGAACCTTTCAGAGGAGGAGTTCCTGAATCTAAGAGCACCTACACCTGCAGGTCTAAGATGCTACACACCCTCTGCCCCAACATTATTGGTCACCATACCAATAGTCCTGGAGATACCCGAACGTGTCATGCGGACTTTCAGAGATTACATGCACGGCTCGCTAGACTGGGGAATATGGAACATGACAGATACTGAGTCTGTGATCAAAGCAAACGACCCTCATTGTCACCTTGAGCAGTTTCAGGATGGTTTTCTCGAAGTACGTAGATTGTTCGCCCGGGGTAACAGCAAAAATGCTTGGCAGCTTCTGGACATGACCATGGCTCACATCAAACACATTGTGGTGGAAGAATCTCCTGACATCTTCGATGTCTTGACCTACCTGGCTAGCAAACTGTTGCAGGATAGCTACCATGAACTTTTATATTCCTTATTAAGGCATCTCTCTGACATGGCAAAGATCAAAAAGGCTGAAGGACACCCTTTGCACCAGCTTTTTTCTAGTCTAGCAAAATTGGAGCTGGCGGACCTCGAGCAGACACTATACAGGAGCCTACAAGCACAGCTTGACTGCTTCTCCCAAAGATTGGGATGCTTCCACTATAAGACGCTGGATTTGAAGCTGACTGTCCTATGGTTGGAGGGCAAGAACGCTGCTATGGCGACGGAGAGATATCTGAGGCTTCTACGAGAAGTGGAGAGAGCTGTTGGATGGTCTGATCCTCGAGCGCGAGAAATTCGCTTCAGACTTGCCTGGCGATACTTCCACGAGAAGCAATATCGCAAGACCATTGACACAGCTCAAAAGCTTATCGAGAGCATTGGCGGCACCCAAGAAACCTTTTCCGAGCAGCTTGCTGAAGCCTACTATATTTCTGCGAAGGCACACGCTCAACTTCAGGACGCTTCGAATGCTGAAGACAACATCTGCAAAGCAATTCTCACCCGAACTCACAGCTACGGAGCAGCAGATACTCGTGCCCTTGAGTTCAGATCCATTTTCCAGGAATGGCTGGAAGAATGGGTGAGAAAGGACGAGGCAATTGACATGCACCACCAAGTAGACTCATTGCTTAAGTGGAAATACGAGGTCTTTCGCCGGCAAGAGGAAGAAAGATTCCAGAAGACAGTTGTCTCGAACGCGTAATTGCCTTGTGTGTATCTTCTCGCCATGGGTAGACTTGGAGTGATTGATGTGGATATTCGCTTATAAGGAAGGTGGACAGATAATGTGGCTTATTCGGACGGAAACTCAATCACAAATGGCTCAACGGAACGTGGACCTATATCACCTTTTTTGTCTAGCTGCACTCATAGGTAAATATTGTATAGCTCCCAGGATGCTTGTATCTTGACCAACATCGGAGAGACGCCCCATTACTGGAGTCGCTTAAGGCAGGGTCCTAGTGCTGTGCCCCGCATCTCGCAAAACAGCCCAAGGTGGGATGTCCTGCATGAAGCTCGCCAAGCGCGCCGTTGAGGTTCTTAGTCAATCGCAGCCTCCCCTACCATTTCGTCATATCCCTCCCTCACTCTGAACGAAGGAATAGACAAGGCTCGAAAGTATTGTCATTCCACACTGATCTCGCAAAGCACTTGCCCTTGCTTATGATTGGTAGCATCTTCTGTTGTACATCAGAAGCCAAATACATTTAGATAGATTGATTAGTGCGTTGTTTATCACTGAAGGAATATCATCTCGATCTGACGGGGCCTAATTTCTTGCTGAATCCTTTCCTTCATACGCTGAGAAGCATAAGTGCTCCAGAATGGTCAATCACGGTCCTAGCAAGGGCTGCAATACTTGTCGGAAGCGCAAGATCAAATGTGGTTAGTATTTGCGAGCGGCTCCCCAGCCCACTCTGCCCAATCTGTTGACACAACTTGAAGACGAGGAACGGCCCGTCTGTGCAAAATGCAGGAAATCCAGCCTCGCCTGTGAGGGGTACGCAGCAAAGCATCCGTTCATCGCCCAGAAATCTCATCAACGTGCTTTTGGCACCTTTGCACCTCGAAAAGGACAAGGCAAGACGCCCGAGACTGTCTTCTGCATGGAGGACATGTCTTCGAAGCGCTACAAGCAGAGTACTGCTGTCTCTCGCATTCCGCTTGAGCTCGATCTTTCTGCCTTTCAGGATAATATCTATCGTACCTTTCTGACCAAGAATTTCCTGGATTTGTCAGGAATTGGCAAGATTATTATGCTCATTGAGCCTTCCCCGGTGGCTGACAGTATTGTTGACGCTTTGGCAACTGTATACTTTGGCCAGTTCCATCATCAGCAAGCTATCTGCCGTACAGGATCGAAACTCTATGTGAAAGCACTCAGTGGTGTTAAGGAGCTGCTGGAGGATGATTCGTCTAACCGATCTGTTTCTACAGTAATGCTGATCATCGGTCTGTTTCAATATGAAGTGAGCATATCTCATGTATAGACAAGCTGTTTGTCCCGGCTCAAGTCTCTGGGTGTGAACCACTAACATCTCAACTGCGTCAGGGACTATCGAACACGACATGCGGTAGCGCTTTCGCTCATGCTGCAGGTCTTGCTTCTTTGATTGAAGCATGTGGGCCATGGCAGTGGCAGACTCCGCTTGAGCTACGAGTTTTTGAGGTTGCGAGAGTTGTCATAGTACGTTAAAAATTCCTGAGCATGGCTACCATTCTCGGTCGCATACCTTGGAAACTGATCGTTTGAAAAGATTCCAGCTGCCATAAGACAGCGGAAGCGAAGCTTCCTTGAGCGGGACGAATGGCTTGAAGCTCCTTGGGCTTCGCTGACAACTGCTAAATCTCTGCAGGCTCAGATCATGGACCTTGCCTGCCCAATCCCAGGATTCTGTGAGGACATTGATAAAGTCAGGCTAGAAACTACGATTGATGACTCACTTGTTCACCAAGAGTCCTATTTGTCACAACTATTAGACTTGAAGCAGCGAGTTCTCCAGCAGATAGCCGCAGTACAGTCATGGGAGGAACAATGGCGCAAAGCACATCCGGAGCCCTATTGGCCTGTGGATTCGGTCGATAAAGACACAAAGTATCCTCTGGACTGTTTTGGGCAACCATACGAATTTGATACTATGCATCGATACTTCGAGTTCTATTCACTGAAGATGACGACGTACAGACTATACAGTGTCTTGGTACTACTACCGGAAGAAGTTGTCGGAGTTGCTGAAATGGCACAATATCAGCGCTGTATGAAAGATGCTGCTGATTCCCTCTGCCGCAGTATTCCCTATTGTCTCGACTTCAAAACTCACGGCTCGGCTGGCGCGGGCCTAGCTCAACATACGCTAATAGATATTCTGGCCATCTATGGTCCGGATACTGAACAATTTAGGTGGATTGCACGTGTCTTCCAGCAGTTTTGGAAGGAATATGGATTGGGAGGCGGCAACAAGTTCCTTAGGAACCACCTTGGCGAGCACAAAGCCATAGAGATACTGGATGTTGTCTAATAATAGGTGGCTACAAGAAGTCTACACTCGCTACGGTTCGCCGAGTCTCGCCGACAACAGATCAAACGCGAGGGAGGCCACGACTGCCAGCCAATGAACTAATAGAGCAAATGATGGCTTGAGAAAATGAGGATGGCTATGAGTGCACGTGCTATGTTGGATTTGCTTCTATACTACGTGAAACTCTTGCTCCTACCATCTGCGTCTAAAGCTAGATCAAGCAATCGATGCAAGCTTCATAGACGGAACGACGTGAACCCAACACCATCGTAAAAAGTCTTTTAGGTGTGCCCATACATTGGAGAAATCCGATCTTTCATGATCTGTAACGTATCACAAGCTTGTCTTGAACGCTTGATTAACTTGTACACATCACTGGCTCATCCGTTTCACTTGACAGACTATCCTTGGGTCCCTAAAAGGTCGTGTTCATACGACTGAAGCATCAGAAAATGCACTGGATGGTCTTGGTATGTTCGATTGATTGACAGTCTCAGCTTCTGATGTTTCTAGAGATCTCGATTCTCGTGTTGTACATTGTACCTTTTGCAGGCGTTTACAACAAATGAGGATCCCTAAAAATGTGCTGCCTGGCGCTTCATTGGTGACAGGTTTGCCGAACGTCAGGTTGACCTAAGCGCACGTCTCAGGATAGTCTGAGCTCTGAAACAAATTCATTCTGCTGCCTGATGAATGACGTTCGATTTGCCAGTGGCAGAGCAAGCTGCTACAAAAACGAGTCTACCCATGGAGACCTGCCAACATCATCCATATCTTCTTATATGCGCCCGAGGAAAGAAAATTTGCGTCCATGTAATCCTCAACTCAGATTACCTGCACCGCCCCTGCTTGTTGCAACACCATGGCGCTACCCGCGTCTGACACTGTGCAAACAGGCAGAGACCAACAACTGCAGAGCGCTAGACGAAGAATTGTCTTGTCCACAGACCGAGTCATGACCGAAATCCATCCAGTATCAACAGCAATACAAGACTCGATGCAATCAAAACGCAATGCTGAGTTTGAACCTAGGAGCGAGGAATTTTCCCATTTGAGGTATACTGCTGTCATTTGTGATCCCAATAGCTTCACACGGAAGAATGGATACGAACTCCGTCCAATCCTGTACAAGCGCGAAACTGAGCTTGTGATTGCAATTACTTACCATAACGAAGGTAGAGCTCCGCTGAATAGGACCTTGCAAAGCGTGATGCAAAATGTCCGTGGCATCAGGAACCTCAAGGGCTCAGAAGTCTGGCCTACTAGTGTTCCAGCATGGCAAAAGATCGTCGTGTGCCTGATTTTTGACGGCGTTGGATTTTGTGATCAAGACGTCCTCAATGACCTGGCTGCACTGGGTGTGTACAAGGACGGCATCATGGAAGAAGATATCGATGGAAAGACAACGACCGCCCATGTCTTCGAATACACAACTCAGCGATCAGTAGCAACGGGCGAAAAGCTCGTGAGCCCAGCAAATGACGATTCGACCAACCTGCCACCAGTCCAGATACTTCTATGCCTAAAGCAACACCATACGGGTAAAGTCAACTCCCATCGATGGCTCTACAGTGCTTTTGCCCGTATGCTCAATCCAGAAATCATCATCTGTGTTGACGCTGGAATCAAATTGCATTCCCTCGCAATACTTTCCCTCTGGGACGCTTTCCAAGACGACAAAAACCTTGCAGCGGCATCTGGACAGATCCAAGCTCCGTCAGGGGTTGGGTATCGAGACTTACTAAATCCCATAATAGCGGCGCAGACCTTTGAATACAAAGCAAACGCGATATTGGAGAGACCATTCGAATCGTTCTCTGGGTATCTTAAAACTCTCGAGTCTCTCTCAGCATACAGGTTCTCTGCTATCATGGGACGGCCTCTAGAACTTTATTTTCGTATCGATCCCACTAATGCCTTCGGTAGACCATTCACGGGACATCGGAGCAACTACCAAAAGAGCCTCTACACGGCCGCAGATTGCCTACTTTGCTTCGAAATCGCGATGAAGGCAGGAGCACGATGGCATCTAGGCTTTATCAATTCTGTCAAAGCCTCGATAGATATTCCGAAGAGCATACCAGAGTTCATTGCCCATAAGAGTAAATGCGAGAGCGACTGGTTCATTTCGACATTCCATGCGTTGGTCAATTTTCCAAGGATCTACAAGACGCGTCATAGTTACCTTCGTATGGTCTTGTTCCATGTACAGGCGATATACGGCCTTGTCTCTTTGCTCTTAGCTTGGTTTGGCCTAGCTGCGTTCTTGGTCGTTGCGGTAACCATCACAGGTATCATGGGCTCGCTTCCTGAAGATTGTAAGTCGGATGCTTTTCCCTTCGGCGGAGTAACATACACCGTCAATGTTGTCATACAGTGTCTATATGCCGCCTCTATTCTCTATCACAGTACCGTTGCGCTGGGAATCAGATGGCGTACGGAGCGCCTCAACAGACTCATGTTACTAGGCGTTCCATTACTTGTTCCATGTTATTTCGCAGTCAACATACTCTACCTCGTCGTTCGCCTTCTCTTAGACAACCGCAGGTCAAACAATTCAAAGATTGAATCAGCATACATTGACACCCTCTACAACTCAATTGGTCCGCACACAGTCTGGGTGTTCTTCGGCTGCATATTTGCAATCCACCCTCTCATCTCCATCATTCATCTACATCCTTGGCATATACTCATATCATACCCACAGTACCTGTTCCTATTGCCCACGTATGCTAATATACTCACCATCTACGCACTCGGTCTTTCACATGACGTCGCCTCGGACAGGATCGACCAGCGTACGAGCGCCACACAAACCATTTCTCCAACTCCAATCAAAAATAAAACTACCGAGAACTCAGGCGTCGCACAGCCTCGTGCGCATGCTGATACACAACATGAAAGTCTACCACATAAAGAGACCAATAAAGCCCAGCAGAAGGGATCCGACAATTCTCCTCAAAACTTCCGAAGAAAGCTAGTTATAGCGTACGTCGTCTCGAACTTCTTTCTCGGCCTTGTCGTGTGTACCGGAGAATTCGAACATGATACTCTCCTGGTGAGTGATCAACCCCTCCTCCCTTTCCCCTATTGCCCCTTTCCCCGTCTCCCCCTTTCCCCTTTTTCCCTCTCCCCCCATCACGCCCCACCCGCCCTCCCCGTCCGCACCACGCAACATCATTCCAACCGCAAAAACATATACCAACTGACTTCTTCGCACCCTAGGGACACAGCTCCACTCGCAAAATACTGTTCTTCCGCATCTGGATGTGCGTGATTTCTGGCTGTTATCTACTGCGGTTTACTGGGAGCTTTCTCTGGCTTGTGGAAAAGGTCGTGAATAATGTGCTCAAGGGTTTGCGGAAGAGAGACAATCTGGTTGGGGTAAAGGTGGGTAGGTTGCGGTCGTGAGGAGCTTTTCATGTTTATCAAAAGCGGTGGTTTTGGCGGGGTAGGGATTGGATGATGTAGAAGGAGAAGAGGAGTTGACAGCGTTGGCAATAAAAATCGGCGTAGAACGCTACATGATACTCAATTTCCTGTCATGGTCCCCTGTCTTCATATCTAAGCTTAGGATCCAGGGATTTGCGCTTAAAGTACCCCCACAATCTTCTTCGAGTCTCTAGATAGCAGCTCCTTAAGAATGATTTTCCAATGTTATGTATTAAGGGGCTTTTAAAGGTCGTGCCTTATGAGCTTATATGACTCTGACAATCGTTCAACCTCAACAGTGTTTGGAACACAGTAGCGCCGGTACCAGCGCAACTCCTCTACTTGAACGGTCGACGGCTAATATTCATGTGTATCTGCACCACTTACTGGGCTGTGGAGCACAAAATGTCGAGTTGCTTGATGATTGAGACGGGGAGATATGGATGTTTGGCTGGTTGGCTGGCTGACTCGTCGACATGGGGTCATGTGATTGATCTAGGACCGAGATCTCGCAGCATGTAGCTTAGCTATGGGTTCGTGCGGTAGGTATTGTAGATCGGATAAGAAGAAGGTTTGCTCCAATGAGCGGTTGTTTCAGCAATGTTCGGAAAGTTCCTCGTGGGCGTGCTAGTCTGCAGTGTGACAGCGCAGAAGGAATGCACTGAGCCTAGGATTCGCAGTCTCGCAGTTTCTTTCGCAGGTTTTTTCGCAGAATTTTTCGCAGAAATTTTTCGCAGAATCGCAGTCTCGCAGTTTGTTTCGCAGTTTCGCAGTTTCGCAATTTTTCTCGCAGTTTGTTTTCTGCAGTTTTTTGCAGTCTCCCCCCTATAAGCCCCCCCCACAATCCAGCCCACAATCCGTCCGCAATCTCGCAATTGCGCTCGCAGTTGCGCCCTTCGCAATTATGCTTTTCTTGTTGCGATTGCAGTTACTACAATTGTATTTATAAATACGCTTATACTTCTATTTGTTTTATTCGCAATCACGGTGATTTTTATTCATTATGCGTTCGTAATTGTAGTTATCGCAATTGCGGGCGCAATTGCGAAACTGCGAACAGAACTGCGAAACTGCGAACTGAACTGCGCAACTGCGAGCGAGCGCAATTGCGAATATATAACTGCGAACGGAACTGCGGGCGCAATTACGAATATATAACTGCGAACGGAACTGGGCGCAACTGCGAGCGCAACTGCGAACTGCGAGCGCAATTGCGAACAAATTGCGGACGGATTGCGGGCGCAATTGCGAACTGCAGGCGCAACTGCGAACAAAACTGCAACCCTTTAGACTCAAGCTATCTGTGATCGCATTGTCAATTACTGCATCAGTGCCTTCCACTGCGAAAAGAACTGCAAGAAAAACTGCGAGACTGCGAAACTGCGGAAATAAAACTGCGAAAACAAAACTGCGAAAAACATAAAATTATAAAACTGGGAGAATTGCGAAAAATACAAAACTGCGGGGGAAAAACTGCGCGACAGAGCTTCTCATTTGCTGTTTTGAGGCTGGTATATTCTTGTGTGCGTGGCTGCAATCCTGCTACTAAACCTTTGTGGCTCCGAGATTGGCGATCGTCAGTCCTGTCCCGTTGTTCAGGGTGTGGCTGTTTTGGCCAGAGCTGAATGCCTGCATTCGTCTTCAGACTATTCGGGGACCGCTAGTGACGGGCCCAGGCTGAAAGCAATTCAAGGCTCGAAGACTCTTGAATGGACACGGCGTTGATCATGCCAGCTGAACGGTCTACTTCGTACTTAAATTCTCGCACTAGCCCGTCTCAATGCGGCAAGAAGTGATCGCGATGGGACACATTGTGTTTCGCTGCGTATACTTCTCGGCTCTCTTCATCCAAGAGAGGGTGTTTGCAGTAGCCCCTGTTGGATGTTCCAGCGATCACTAAGAAGTCGATATTTGAGCATATAAAGCACTTGAACGTCGTGGTAGTCTCGAACCTTCGAATCACCATCAAATCGAACTTCAAAGAAAGATCTACTCTTCGAGAAATTTGTGAGCGTTGACTCCTTGGTGTTAGTAAATCAATACGATATGACGGTCTGTGGCTCCTGAAAGCTATTATCCATGGTTTCCAAGCTGACTGATACACATCACAGGCTCCAGCTGTGCCTTTCAATAACTTGTACTTCATTCAGGCAAAGAACGTTCCTGCAATTGAAGTGCACGAGGCCACTGCAGATCACTGTTGCACGACCGCACCGGTCAATACTGTTACTCCAATTCCAACTTCGGATAACGAACTAGGGAATTTCGTCATAGACAATGGTGATATGAAAGTCAGGAATACCGCTTCGAAAACCATCGAAGTCCATCGATTGTCCACCCAATCGACACACAAGAAGTTCGACATACAGACTAAGACTTGCTTCAGCGGGGACGAATGGACGAATGGGACTTTCAAGATTGACAATGGCAATCTGTATTTCATCAAATTCTCTGATACAGGTCTTCATGTTGATCTCTTCATGGCAAGCCGCCAAGACAACTATACTCAGGTCAGTCTTCAAAGCGGCACACCGATCCCAGTCGAAGCTTCAGCCACCGGGTGGTTTACCGTCCGAGGCGGTGATCTGTACATGATCAAGACAAGTGGGACTGCAAGCGGCAAGGTGGAAGTGCACTGTGCGCCCGGTGCACTCGGCTATCAGGAAGTTGATGTCTATGTCTCTTGGATGATCGCCTAAACGGTCTCTGGGACATCGGAACGAAAGGCGACTTATATTCCATCAAAACCAGGAATTGTGCAACAAATCATATCGAAGTCCACGTTGCGACTAAGGCGAGTAATCACAAAGATTTCTTTCATTACCCAACCGTGTTTCAGGCTTCGGACGGAATCTTCGGCGAATGGTGTGTATGAGACTTCTCATACAAAGTCAAGCCGTGATTGCGAAGAGTTGCCTTGAGAAATGAGCTGTTATATTTACACACGAATGTATTTGAGAATCCCTCTTCATGAAAATCCCATTTCTGTGAGAAGAGCGTCTTCAAGGCTTTTGTAAAATGTAGTTTCGCGTTGCAATCATACTGCACAGTCTCTTTCGGCTGATAAAGGCATATTGATATGTGTGGCTGTGAGCATACCTTAGACATCCTCCTCACCACCTTCTGCACCAAAAGGTTTGAGAGGGCCAATGCAAAATGCTCACAGTGATCTCCCTAGCCCCCTTCTCCTCAATGTTACACTCCATGCTAGAATGCAACTGTTGTTAAAATGGCGCTTCACAAAAGACGGTATCCATGCTGAGCGAAAGTGTTATACGCTTTCGATGACTTCAGGTTGTTCAATCACACGTGATAGCTTGATGGGCAGTGCATGGTCAGCTACTGAAAGAAGCCTTAGTGAGGGACTGATCGCTCTGTGGGTTGAAGTACATTTCCCGACAATTGAGCCTATTCACTACGGCCCCTCAATCTTTTCTGCTTGAACTAGATTCTGACCTGCAAGAACTTCATCAAGGCATTGTTTGGTATTGCACCATGGAATCTCGATTGTGAATACGTGGGGTGCATCTAGTTGGTAAAGTCAAATGACATAACAGCCCGCTCAAGTTCATACCAGACATTCGTCTTGGGTTCTAAGTACCTCATCAAGACTGGTTTGTTTTGGAACCTGTAAGAGACAGAATCCTAGAGACAGCAACTGTCATCTTTCTATCCGGACGACAATCAGCTCATCGACCCCTGGAGTTCTCCTGGCCTTCTGAAAGAGGCTTTTAGATTCTCCGTCGAGATATCCTATAATCATAGGATCTGGTTGTTGGTTTGGCTTCCGATGTAGCCAAGCTGACGATTCTGTTCAAATCTAGGCCGAATGACGGAGCAATCAAGCATTTTTTTAGTGTCATTGCTTGAAGGGACATTTGTAGGGAACCGCTGAGAAGGACTCCGATGGTGGTTACCTCAAGATAGCGGAAAAATAGGGGAGACAGAAGGTGTACACGGGGACTCGGGTCTGTGACTCAGCTTGTCCCTCGAGGTTCGAATATGAGGTATCAGAGTAGAGGATGTTCATCTACTCGTTGCCCATGCTCTCTGCTCGTGCCGACGAAGCCGTACCACAGCTTCAGCTCAAGCTTAAACGACGGCATTTTCGTACAGCTCCTTGATACTTCCATGCCTGTACTCGAACTCTGAACCCTCTAAGTCATCATTGTCCCGAGTTTGGATATGACTCTTCCAGAAAGGATCTGATGGAGAAACACCAGTGCCAAGGTCTTGCCATACCTTATAGGTAAGATGGGTCTTGTCAATCCCGATCTGGTAGTCAGTTGGGCAGCAGTGACAAGATTGGATGCTTGTCATGAAGGTGCCAACTTTGGCTGCTTGGCTGATCGCCAGGCTTAAGCAGTCGTGAAGCGGGGTGGTATCGACGAGAGGTGCAGTGCGTAGATGGGGGCATAAGCCAAAGACTGCGCTAGACAGTGCTTTGATGTCAGGGATGCCGCTTTCTTTGTAGAAGACAAAGGTGCCTTTGAGAATAAACCTTCCATTGAGTATCAGAGGGACTGCGACGAAGTTCATAGACATCGAGCAATACCAAGCCAAAGTGATCTCATATCGCTGCAGGAGCCTTCGGTAATAATCTTGGTGGACGGTCTTCAAACGTGAGTATTTAACGGCTTGTTGCACGTGATGAAAGGCGACATTGTAGACAGCTATCAAACTGTGGCGAGTGAAAACGTCCTCCACAGCTGGACAAGGTTGATAAAATGGGTACAAGCTTCCAGTATTGTATTTCCTGTTTAACCGAAAGGCAGGGACGTCGTGGGAGTCAACCTTGTGCAATGTTCGACAATGATAACAAAACCAATGCTCCGGCTGAATACTTCCCAGAATCGAGAGGCACTCTAGTTGTACATCTGTGGACGCGCTAAAAAGCTCCAAGCGAGCCTGGTGATTGAAATGGTATCGCAAAGACTGGCATACTTGTGGAAGCAGGATCTTTGCATGCAAAGGCAGGAGCTTAAAGATCTCAAAAACGAGGTCGAGAGGCAAGCTCGAAAAAGGTGACTGATGGCTGACTAAGGAAGAGAGTTTTCGAATCAATAGACGAAGTGCCCTTGGCTTGTGTAGAGCCATTCTACCTCGCGTAGCAGGGTCTAGGGGGCAAACAACAAATGATAAAAAGAGAAAAAGGATAGTGATGTGCTTGCTCAACAGGTTGTCACTGTGATAGGTCGTAGGCTCGGTAGGTACACGGACTTGGAGTGCCACATCACCATGCCGAATAATACTCAAACGTACTGAGATATACAGACTGGATCCACTCCTCCAGCGGCCCCATCGCCCACACCGTTTCTCAAAGGTCTTTTCACATAAGCCCATACCATATCTGCCATCTACCTGAACCACCACGATGCGCCTCAGATTTGTCATCACCCTGCTTCATCATGACTTCGTCCACAGCTGCAGTAAAAGCCGTAGTGCTCCTGACACAGCCAAGTTGTTGCGATGCAAAGGTTGATTATAAATGCAAGGACAATTGGGAATTCGCCCTTCTGTCAATCTCTGTAAGTAAAGACCTTTTCTTGACGGCGCGAACAGGGTGCTGCCCACCTAGAGGGCGAGAAGCCAATCGTACCTAAGTGAACTGGCTATGAGTTGTCTAATCACATGCACTTGTATAAACACACGTCCTGTGCGATGTCGAATCCTCTTGGAATATATTCCTCATCGCCTGCGAAAGTGATCTTCGATCACTACGACATCTGCCCTTACGTAGTGTACAGTCTTCACTATCGGTCCCCCTCTTCATGTTTTGATGGGGACAATGCGTTTCTGATCGAAGGTGTGCATATAAAGCAGTCTATGTCGACATATCGAAGGTGATTGTGTGCTTTTGCTTGATTAGGCTGCCGTGAAAGGACAGGGACATATATCTCCTCTTGTCGTCTCAAATTGTCGAGTTTTGGCGGTCGCTATGTATCAGAGACAATGCCCAGATGGCTCACAGGAAGGTCCAATGCTGGTTTGACAAATCATACGTGTTCTTATGTGTAAGTATGGATCCTTCATCTTTCCAATCGCGTAACAAGCTTGAGCTGTTGGCAACACTGAAGAGCATATTGTCTGGTTAGTGATATCTCTCAAAGAAGGGGTTGGCATTTGAACTTACTCATGCGGCATTGATAGCTGGCGGGTGTGCTCGCTGTTGGCTTCGCCTCTGGAGGCTACTGAACCCCAGCACCACGGTAAGGTCGCGAGCACTCGCTGGAGGACCCTGTCTTACCTGTCGGTAGACAGGGCCCCCGGTCTATTGCGTCGACCCGACCGGGAGGGTGTCCTATCGAATAAGTTAGCAATCGTTGCTCATGACTGCCCGCCGCAACGCAATTAGCTCGGCCTCGGCTACGACTTTGAAATCCTCAAGCTCACGGTTGCGAGCTCGAAGAATCTCCATCGCTCTTGTCTGATCTGCGAGTTGTTGATTCAGACCACGGGTAGCTGAGGCCAAGTCCTCGTCGCGAGGAGGCGGGTTAGAGGGAGAGGCAGGGGGGGGGACGGGGAGTGCGCAGGTACTTACAGATTTCTATGGCCACTATACTCCATTGTGCAATACGATAGAGCACAGTGGCCCAAGCAGAGATCGAATTTGTATTGGTTGGGGACATAATTGATTCACTGCTTGGAGAGAAAAGAAAAGAGAAAAGAAAAACGCGTCAACAAACGTTAAATCATGGCCAAATGGTTGGCTATGCAACGGGAACAACAAACCAAAACCGGCACAACTACGGATAAAGAAGGTGCCACTGGCTAGGTCGTACCTTTTACGTCTGAATTATGGGCTACAAAGCAGAACCAGCATTTCAAACCCACCATACTCACGCGTGAAGAAGGTGTAACAGGGCAAATTGTTTTTTCAACGTTTAGATTACTGGCATCTCAGCAGAGACAGCATTTCAAACCAGGCACATTACCGCCAGACGGCCTGTGTTCTGTAGCCTGGTCACTGGGACACCTGTGCACCTTATCTCACCCTCTGGAAAGACTTTATATGAACACAAGTCTCCCGCAACAGAAAGTTGGATTATACATCGAAGTCTACAGATGATGAAGACTTTTGTGTGCTTGAACGCCACACCCAAGGCTCAAATGGCTTGCTCGGCTCGCGAAGCACCTTTACCATCTTGTTACGACCTCAAAATCTTTAACGCTACTACGTTCATCTCAGCAGACCCAGGTATTGCAGGCTTTGGCGTCATTTTCAGCTTCATTATCGCTACTAGTCTCTCAACAGTGTTTACTTATATCTATATCGCCATATCATATGCACCCGCACGACTCTCGGAGTCTATCAAGAAGTTTATCCTCCGATGCCGTGCCCCAGAAAGTCTATTGAACGGAGCTCGCTGGCGCAAAGTCTGAGAATGATTGATCCTGTCTCTAAGCGATCAACAACTTATCACTGGCTTGGCCGTACTAATCGCTGTATTTGTCCGCCGCTGGACCGAGATCACAGTTTACCATTGGGAGATTGTTACAGACCCGGCCTTCAGATCATCAAATGCCCACATTGCAACCTTGGTCGTTCTTCGTCAGCATTTTTGCAGGCCAGAACAGTAGTGGCCACATCTCTGGCGCATTGTAGCAATGAGCACACTGGGGTCAATGCTCTTCGTCGCAAATGCTTACACAGGCTATAGATACTACGACAACAACCCTGCACGGCCGATGCGGTGCGTGGCCTGAGATTTGAGGCAAGATTTGTGAGGTGATTGGGGGACAAGCCGGCTTTGCTTATGGCTTTCTGGTCAGTCTTTCTACTAACAAATTACCCCGTTGCTATCCTTGGCCTTTTTGAGAGTGTAAGTACATCCACAAGAAATTTTGAAGATGACGGATGGAATGGTTCAGTTGAACAGCTCCACGCTGGGTTGAAGCAAGGCAAGTGTTCAAATTACCAAGTCAATGTGTTCTTTTGATCTCACGGACAAAGCTAAAAGATATCTGAGCAGTAAAACATACTTGCTTCAGAATGTCCTTGATGATCATCCGGATGATCAGTTGCTATGCATCTATTGCATTTATCTCCCTGCTTAAGATTGTTCACCGCAATCCTTTCTTCATTCTGGTACTTTTTCAACATAGGTTACCTCTTCCAATGGCGACGTAATCACCAATGCAACCCTAATGAAATTGGAAATAAAAACGACGTCACTAGCTTCGGACAGACTTTGCCGATTCCTATGCTTTTACTCCTCCTAATGGCTTTGTCAGAGGCTCGGGTGGAGAGCAGCCGTTTGCAATCCCCGGAGAAATCACATTTGACCTACTGGAAAATCTTCGCTTACTCGTATACATGCAAGATGCTGCCCAAGACTGTGACCTTACACTCGAATAGGCAAAAGATTCGTCCTTGATGCCCTCCAAGCATGCCGTTCTGGTTATCGTTGGCTGGCGCAGCCTGCTGACTAAAACCCGATCCACGAAGTGGTTACCCAATGCAGGCTGCTTATCGCAGTAAGCAGTCCAGCTCCGACCTTTACGAGTAAACGAAAGATGCCTCGTAGCCCAATTCTCGATATATATAAACCGCGCGCCCTCAACAAATTTCAATCCGATATCATCTCCAGAGCAAAAAAGCCCTTCTCCCCACAGCCATCAAGCAATCCGATCTTGCCTCGTCAACCTTGCTCACTTATCTTCTCAATTCTACTCCTCTCAACAAGCAAGCAAGAAGCAACCATGAAATTCCTCACTCTCCTCTCTCTAATCTACCCTCTCACCCTCGTCACCGCAGACTTCCACATCGTCCAAATCGGCACCGGTGAGTACTGCGTACTCCCCTCCAACAAATACTCCTGCATTGAGTGCGGCGATTATGGGAAAGTCTCCACCGGCTCGCCACAGGACTCCTATTTTGAGACCACAGGAAACACTTGCGGAGCCAGCGCTCTTGATTTCTATAAGCGCAGCGATGGGCACTGGGATGCTTACACGCATGATGGTGATGGCAGCGTGCAGGCTGAGTGCTACAATAACAAGGGAGGATCCCAGCTTTGCGGCGCTGGGCTGTACATTCATGAGATTTTGGTGTGTTATAGCTATTTGTGTAAATGATAGGACGACGCAGTGAAGGAGAGATGGGAAGCAATGAGGTCGGGAGTAGGTCTGATATCAAAGGGATTAGATGAAGTCTGGTTATGAAGGGACAGTGACATGTGATTTATACTCTTTCGTTCAAGTCGCAGCCAAAAATTTGTCATTTTGCATCTGTCTCTGTCGGTTCAAGGCCCGGTGGGCAAGTCTTCAATAATAATACGAAATCCGTTTGCAAAGAGTGAAAGGGAAGTAGTGCCTTTCATAAGCGAAAGAACAACTTCTCTTAGAACTCGCTGTCAAGTATCATGCTCTCAATCCTACATTCTCGCAGAAAGCATGGACATCCCCAATAGCATGAACCCAACCTTATAGTTCAGGTTAGACCTTCTACGTCTAGATGCTTAGCTATAGAATAGAATTGACGAACTAAACGAGGCATAATAGCCCGGGAAGAAAGTGTTACGGGGCAGACCGTACCTTCCCGATCTAAATTAATGGCTGCGCAACTGACCAACGGACCAGAACGAGGCAAGATGAAGGATGGGGAAGGTACTATAGGGTCAATCTCAGACAGGCGGAGCGTACTAATGAGGCATATTCGGGACTGAGCATAATGGGATTTGGCCATGGTCGCTACTGTGTGATCACATGTTTGTCGTTTTGGATAGTTGTTCTCCAGCACTTGTGGTTCTACAGTGTTCGGTTTGCACTTTTGCCACCGAGGTAGCTGTTACGGTCTCTAAGAGTAGGGCTACTTGAGTATGTCTGACACAAGAAGAATCCAAATTTACCAAGGAGACATTTAGCTATCTGCCTATTTGCACAGTCAATAGAGTTTTCAGTAGCTCCAGCTTTCTTGTACTGGCCTCTAGATGTGCTTTGATCCCTGGAGGAGGAGTATCCTCCAATCGCAATGGATGTCAAGGTTGCGTCACCGCCTAGCGTATCTCGCACTTACCTAGATAACAGGTTTAGGTTTTCAGTTGTCTGGCTGCCACACAAGCGGACAGTGCTAACGGCTGCCCATTAAGCGGAAGGAACGGGAGCTGCTGCAGGTGGGGCTTTCCAAATCATGAACCAAGTAGCTGTAGAGAACACTGATGGTGTTTTGTTAATGGAGATAATCAAGTTGCGAGACCTTCGTTGGAAGCCGTAACATCCGTATGACTTCCTTATGGTCGCAAACACGGGTCCGAACACTCATCAAAGGTCCTTCAAATTCAGTCCAAGCCTTCCTATTACCATGTCAATCAGATAGGCTGTCAGACATGCGTCGGAACACAATTGCTTTGTGCTCAGCGCTCGTCTTCTATTCCTCAGACACAATTTTTCTCGTCTGAAGTCATTCAGTAGCATTTATCGGATCTACATCTTATCGCTACAGATATTTAGAGCCTGTCAGTTGATTCACGACCGCAGCAGCTAGATGACAGATAGTCAGGGAAAAGACCAACCGAAAGAATGGCTCTGCCTGACTTGAATGACCTGGGACTGTCACAAAAGTTTCGGGAAGGCGCGATGGGCGATGTGCCAATAGAAATGATCCATATAAGACTGACTGATATTAAGTCACCCCTTTCTTCACAAAGCCCCAAAGAAGGCTAGTTGAGCACTTTTGGCTCATCCGCTGTGATTTTTGGAAGCAATCTTGAAAATTAAAGGGAGATAGGAGACCAAGGTCCTACCTTCGGGGTAACAATCGGTGTCAACTTGCCTTGTACCCGCTCATAGATAATGTGGACGAATTGAAAATACGATAACATCATTGTATGTTTGAAACTTGAACATTATTCAGATTGAAAGCATGTATCCATTTGTGCAACGATAATGCCTTATAAAGCTCGTTGAGAGCATCAAATAGCATGGGCTTCAAGTCAATGTTCAAAGTCTGTCTCCGAAATTTCCCACAAGCTTAAGTTTACGCTCTTAAAGCCTCTCGATGCCAGTCACTCAAAAGTACTGCCTCAGAGAGGACTTGTCTCAGCATTCCAGAAGTGAAGATTATCGCACTTTGCCATCCCCTTCAATCCTCTCCCCTTGACCGCGCTACGTCACCCCCATCCCAGCAGCGCCTTGCCCCGGCTTCCTAGACCCAAGGATCGCCTCCGCCATCAACTCCTCCTCGCTAGCCTCAGCAGCCCCAGGAATTTTCTGATACTTTATCTTCTTCTCCGCCGGATCCCCAACATCAAGAGCAGAAACCGGCTCCACATTCCAACGATTATCCGCCGCAACCTTCAGCGTCGACCACCGCGGCGACACACAAGCCTTCACTTTACCATCATACAGCCACATACATCCTCCCCCCGACGATGTCTGCGCCAAGCAAGTCCCGACGATATCGGTGACAGCGTCGGTAAGACGTGGTTTATCGACTGTATATTCGCCGTCAGCGATAACGGCGACGAAGGCGCAGGTGTCGCGGATGAATGCGACTGGTGCGGTTTGGCTTGGTGATAATTTGCTGGATTCTTGGAGGGAGAGAGTGGAGAGCGTTACTTGGTCGCCGGTCGTGAAGTCGTACCAGTCTTGAGCTGCGCCGTAGCAATCGTTGGTGATGAGTGGGTCATCGCGAGCTGGGAGTGTCGTGCAATCTGGATCAGCCTGATTTTCGTGGTTGTTCTGCGGTTGCGGTAGTGAGTGGATGCATAGAAAATGAAGGAAGATGAAGAGGAAAGACAGGTGTCGGGGGTGAAATGACATGTTCGATGCCAGGTTAGCTTATTGCTGGAATACTAGAGGATGTCTATAGCACTTTCGGTTGCGTTACTTTGCGTTGTCAGGCTCCAATTTTCGCGTGACTAGCTCATTGCTCAATGTCCATATGGCACTCATTATCTGGAACCTCGGACAGATCCTGCGACCTTAAATACGCATGGCTTCAGCCCGAGCCGTGAATACCGATCAAAACTTCAGAATGCTGATCGCATAGTTTGCAAGATACGGTGTTAGCTTGTATGAGATGTTATTTTAAGACAAATTCGTTAGGTGCCGCCGCTTGAAACATACATGCGCGTGAAGCGCCGCTATTGCTTCGAAGTGTCTATTTATTCCGCGTGTTTGTCAAGTCTGGCTGTTCGGATACTCCATTAAACGTACGGTTATGGACTTGACAGAACTCTGGTGTATTAAAAGTTGCCCACCAAGACCCGGCCGTTTCTTCCCACTGTCCCTTATACGTAGCCAAAATTGATGATTTGGAGACAGACGTCATACCGGTAAAGAGCATGACAGACAAGATTATCGGAACAGACTTTCTGCAAGAATATCAGGGTCCCATCTTTGACCTAGCCCACCTGTCGTTTCCTTGACCTGGATACTTCAAAAATACCAAAATGTGATGCAATAAGACTACCCTCAGACATTAATAAACATATCGAAACGCGGGATTCTTCTTGTCGGTCAAATCCTCCCACATCTGCTGCTCATTCTGGTTCTCAATGGGACCCTCCAATTCCCCACTCTTTCGATCTTTTCGCTTATTTGCCCACACGTAGTAGCAAAACAGGGCCGTTGCAAGCAGCATGACAGCGCATTGAGATGCTAATGAAGCGAGCTTAGCCGGCAGATACTCCGGCGCATCCTTTTGCTGGAAGGTTTGCGGTGCAATGACACTGCCAGCACTGAAGCTAGCTGCAACGAGAGCAAGCGTTATCGATCGCTTGGTCAAGCCTGCAACATTGGATGCTGTCCACTGGAAGATCAAGAAGAGTGTAGGTGTGATGGCGCTCAGTATATAGATACCAGCTAGTAAGCCAGCATAGTTGCTCGAAGGGAGAAATGATAGAAGTGCTGAGCCAAGGACTCCTAGCACAGCAAGAGTTACGATTGCGGCCCCTCTTTGGGATGTGCGGCGAACGAAGAAGCCCAGCGTCGTAGTTCCGATGATTCCCATGATGCCCTGGGGCATGAGGAGTAAGGCGGACAGGTCAGGCGAAAAGCCGGCGTTTCGGAGTAGAGTAGCGGAGTAAAGACTTACGACGCCAGTCGGTATTGCAGCCTGTAGGTAACGGTGTTAGTTTTGAGGGACGCTTCAAGTAGCTCGAATGGTCATACCAAGATCGTTAGGAACGTTATCAGCCAGATCTGCACATCAGTGAACATCTCAAAGAGCTGCTGCCATTTGAAATGCTTGTTCTTTATGCCAGTCCGATTGACAGAAACATGCCTGAGCAAGGCGATTTTCTCAGGGGTACTCAGGAAGCAAGCCGTCATTGGAGTGTCCGGAAGTATCGCGTATGTCAAAAGCGCGGTGACGAGTGTGATGCCGCCGAGAGCAAGGAACATAATTCGCCAAGAGGCAAATCCTACACTTTCTGCTTGCTGAAACGCCCATGAGAGTAGACCACCGAATATCAGGCCGGCTCCTATGCCGTTAAACCAGAAGCTTGCTCGGACTGCTTGTTCAGACTTGGTATACCATTGGCTTGTAATGGCCATTTGCGATGGGGCTATCGCTGCCTCAAAAATACCGAGGAAGATGCGAGCCGCCAGGAGGGAGGGATAGTTTTGCGCTGCAGCGGTGCAACCAGTCGCTATTCCCCACAGGAGCCTGCCACAGATTCCCAAGTCAGCACAACACCGCCAGCTGAGGGCGGGAACATGAAGGGGTTCAAGATTAACACACGTGTTCCCAGCAAGCCACTTTCTCGGCGACACCATCTGTAGGAAGTAGCCTGCAAGTAGATCAGCAAAGTTGCCCTCAAGTTTAGTCTCTTAATGAACATACCGTTTGGTATCTCAGCAACCAAGTAGGCAATAAAGAAAGCAGAAGCAGCATTTGAGAAAGCGTTTCCTCGAAGCTTCAGGTCCTCATTTAAGCCCATAACAGCCGCATACTGTTTTATATCAATATAAGGTCAAAGTCGTTGTGTTATGATAAAAGTCATACGTTCAGCAACGTTCTGTCAATATATGCCACTGTATAGCATAGGAACATGATAGGCACGATCCGCCAGTCAACCTTGCGTTGGACCTTTGACAGATCAACCGGTGCGCTTTCTCCGGCGACATCCTTTGATTTCTCGATGAAGTAGTACGCCTCATCTAGGTTCTTTCTCCCGTTGTCGCTGTGGGAAGAATTCGACGCAACAGTGCTTATGCCGGGAACTTCCTTGATGGTGTCCATCGGGACAACGGAACTGTTTCAGTACAGGAAAAGTCAGGAACGGACAGGATAAGAGCTTCAAGACGTGTGCATGCATGTCTGAGGGAGTCATGACATCCTCTATCGTCATTCAAAGAGATTGACGAGAAGTGGATGAAGGCCTGCCTCGGCTCGGACGTCGTCGGGTCGGGCATAATGCATAGTGGTGGGACACCATGATCCTGAGTCATATGGCTGGCCCAAGCATTCAGCGAAGACACGTTTACTGCTCACAGTAAATGGGATAAACCGCTGCCCGTGCTTCACAAAAGCAAAGGTCAACCTTCAGAAGGGTAAATGTTACGGCGACGGTCCGCTCCAATATCTTCTTAGGCGCAGATCTTGCTCGAGCAAGCCAACAAGACGCTAAGGATACGCTGCATGAGGGATTTGCATCGCCAAGAGCTTTAGCACTGATGAGGCAGGTCCTCATGCGTCTTGCCTTTGTTCGCCAGAGCCTGCATTAGTATCAACTTTACACAGATCAGGCTGCTGCGAGAACGGTTTGAATCCTTATGACGTGATTGGCGATGCCTATCATAGAACCCTGTAAGCAACTATTCCCTGCGTTTTTTTGTAGCGAAGTTAGATTCGGAGGGTTCGTTCATTAGACCAAAGCAGGTAGAGCTTAGGATTTCGAGAGCCAACGCGACTGAATGAAAATTCAAGCCTCACTGCGACCAATCTGCGACCATCTTCGCATACATAATGGCAGCAAAACTTCCCGACAAAGACCAGGTTCGGGAGCTCATCCAGAAGTTGACCGACACAATTGAAAAGCCTGGAGAGTTGGACACGCATACTGCCAACGCCTTGATCGAGACATCGAGGACATTGATAGACACCTTGGAAACGCAAAGCTCAAGCCCACTACAATGGACCTTAGTAAATACTCCTCAGATGATGAGAGCCTTCATGATAATTTGCATATACTGACGCAACACTCGCGTGCCTTTGCAGCAAAACGTCATGCCTTGCTTGAAGATTGCCTGCGATCTGAACATATTCAATACGCTTGCGGCGGACAAGGGACAATCTAAAACAGCAGCAGAATTGGCTGAGAGTTCTCATGCCGATCCGCTTCTCATAGGCAAGTTTCGTTCCATAGAAGGATCACGGAATTGCAAAGAGCGACATAGCACTGACATTTAAGCAGCACGTATTATGAGAGTTCTGGCAGCAGCGGGCTTTGTCAAGGAAGTCGGAGCAACAGATTATACATGCAACCGCAAATGCGAAATGATGGCAAACGAAACCCCTGAAAGAGGCCTGCAACATGCGTATGTTGTCCACTCACCTTGACGTTCGTTTCAGGTCATGCTGAAAAATAAGTTTAGCTTCAGCACGTACTGGCAGGTCGCTGGGAAAGCACCCGAGTTCTTCAAGGCCACAGGCTACCAAAATCCGACACTTGCAACAACTGGCACGCCTTTCCAATACGCGTGGGATACCAAGGACTATTTCTTCCAGTGGCTACAGAAGCGACCAGCTATATCAGAGAACTTCGACGCGTTTATGGCTTGTGTGCGGAACAACCGTGTTGACTGGCTCGACTGGTTTCCCGTTGAGCAAGAGGTTTTGAACGGAGCCAAGAACGATGCTGGTACTGTGCTGATGGTCGACATCGGTGGTGGGCGGGGGCGAGATTTAACAGCTTTCAAAGCAAAGTTCCCGGAAGCCCTTGGTAGATTCATTTTGGAAGATCAGCAACACGTCATCGAACATGCTGAGGAGGGCATCGAAAAAGTGGCACATGATTTCTTCACACCACAGCCTGTGGTAGGGGCCCGGTTTTACTTTACCCATTACATTCTTCATGATTGGGATGACGAGAGCTGCATCAAGATTCTCGAACACACTGCTTCAGCCATGATCCCAGGTTATTCCAAGATCTACATGAACGAATGGATCTTACCGGACGTTGGCTGTTCATTGTATGAAGCCTTGCTTGATATACAGATGATGCTAGCACTTGCAGGCATGCAACGTACTCGAAGCCAATGGCAAGAGCTATTACAGAAGGCTGGATTTAAGTCAGTCAAGTTCTGGACGCCCAATGAGCTTGGAGAAGGGATCATAGAGGCGTCACTTTAAATTCGGAAAGTGCTTGTCGCCTTTGCTTGAGTTCAGCAGTTGCTATCCTGCTTGTATGAGCCTACCCATTCACCGTAAGCCTAGAGCATTTGTCTGAGCTAGTGCAATGGTAAGAACAACGGTATGAAAGAGAAAGTTTACATACTATTGTGATAGTGTTGCCCTTGAATGTTTACTCACAGCATGTTTCTTCCACATGATGCTGCCCGATATGTTTGCTGAATGAAACTACAGGTAACCTCTTAAACCTTTGGAAGCAACGAAGGCGACGCATACGACGAAGTTTTCAGATGTTTACATGCTGCAAAGAGTCAGCTGGTTCCTTCCTTCATCATGGTAGGGTAGATGTATACCGTTCGACTGGCCTCATGCCCAAGAGTCTCATACCATTGTTAAGGACCTTTCTGGCTGCTTCGTAGAATGCCGCCCTAGCAACACCCAACGCTCGATCCTGTACCCCAACCACTTTGATCACGTCGTATCCAGAAGACAGCTGGTGGCAGAATTTGAAAAGATAAGTGAGTACAGTCGTTGGCTCCAATGTCTTCAGTGCATTGACCGTCACGTCTGAATATTGCGCCATGATTCGGAGCACATCAATCACGTGCGGCTCCTTGAGCAGGGAGAAATCCGCTTTCAGGAGTTCGACTTTATCAAATCCTGACTTGCGCATAATCGAGCAGAGACGTGCGTGCGTGTATTGAAGGTATGGTCCCGTATCGCCCTCAAAGGAGGTCATTCGACTCATGTCGAATGGGTAATTGTTGATCCGTTTACCGCTCATGTCCTGCACCATCACAGCAGAGATACCCAAGAGGTCTGAAACAGCTTCAGGGTCCTCTACCTGTGCATACTTAGTTTCATTCGATCTCATCACATCATGCATAGCGGGTTTGCATTGGTCAAGGATATCTGTTAGTAGTCGGACATTGCCAAGGCGTGTGGACATGCCCTGCACCTTGCCAAAGTTGACGTGCAGGCACTTTTCTAGCAAGATCTGGGTGGCCCATAATCTCGACCGTTTTGTAGAAGCGCTGAAAGTAGACGTCTTGTTCCATAGATACGACATGTATCATCCGGTCAAATTGATATCGTACTTCGTTATCCAGTAGGCCCGCAATATCTCGGGACAGATAGGTACTGTTCCCCTGCAGATTTTGGATGATAGCGACGTCTAGCTTAGGAGCCTCATGTTTCTTGAAATCAATGATCAAAGCTCCATTGTCTTCTTCGACAATGCCACTCTCTTGCAAAGCCTGCTCTATGCTATTGATGGTTGCTTATTTGACCTGAGATTCACCACTATAGACGTCAAAGCTGATGTTTAGGCGGGCATAGGCATTTATGTATCGGTTTATGCTGATGTCACGGAATCTACGCCATATATTTAGGGCTTCAGCGTCCCCGTTTTCCATTTGTGTAAAGAAAGCATTTCGTTCAGCAAACAAACCCTGAGACTCGATGCCGGCAGTGTCTTGTCCAAGCTTTTTGGCTTCGTCCTTCATTGCCTGTTTCTGTTTGAACTCCGCATTGATTCTGACGTACACATCCAACAGATGGCCCATTGGATTGTTCTCAAGCAGCTCTTCACTGCCATACTTCTGCCAGCCAACCGCCAGTAAGCCAAATTGCTTTCCCCAATCTCCGAGGTAATTGATCTTGACTGTTTCCCAGCCAAAATTCGTATATAAATTTCCCAGGAATGCGCCGATGATTGTACTCCGTAGGTGGCCAACATGGAATTCTTTCGCAATATTTGGCGAGGAAAAGTCTATGGCTACCTTTTTCCGGCCTATAGTGGGATCCGATCATTCCTTTAAACCCAGTCTGTCATTGCTTCCATATGCATGGCCGCGGTCAAATATGTATGGCAGTAGGAATAACGCGAGGGTCTCGGGGGAAAATCTGAATTGGACGTGGATGTTGGTTGATGCAGGTGGGAGGAAGAGAGGCGATGGTGCGAACTTGGCCGTAGAGTCAGCGTCTGTCCAAATACTGATAACTGGACTGTGAAACATCGCAAGTGGTACAGTGCTCTCACATTTGCTGCCAATTCTTTTGCAAGTGCTGCAGGCTTTTGATCCTTGATTCGTAGCTTTGGTACGACAAGGACCAAGTCGCCATGGACAAGGTTGTTGGTCCATTGCAGAGAGTCATGTATCAGTTGTGAGTCAATCTTGAGCTGCTGTGTGAGCATGTTTGTGAGGTAGGCGCGGTAGACATCCATCGGATTGGAAAGAACAGAGGCTCCATCGAAGGTGGGAATTGGCTCGGTAATGCCTAGATTCTTGAGCCTAGCATTTAAAGCATCCATCTCGGACGCCATGCTACTTCACAAAGAAGCTCTCCTTCCACAGAACAGCTGTTAATATGCGTGCAAAATTGCGAAATGAGAGTTAACGAAACGCGAGACATAGCTGGTGCCAAGAGGCCTGCTGAGTCGGCTTTTCATCCGTTTTAGCTGGTTGCAAGAATGGCTATTATCAAGCAAGTTTTCACTGTTCTTATGATGGATATCGAGAGGCTCAATGCCAACAGTCAGCCGAAAAAGGCGTGTCTCTGCGAGCTACAACGCATATCAGGAGGCAAGCTGTTCGGCCATAGACGTTGCAAAGTGCCATCCATCTTTATTGCGAGCGTTGTCTGCTACTCCCATGATTTCGCCAATGATCCTTCGATCCATTGCAGTCCACAGCCTCACACCCTCCCAGCACAAGCCAAGATATAACACGTTCCCAACGTCCAAATTTCTCATTGAAAAAGGTCGGTGCTGTATGCACACATGAGTTGTCTCATTGAGGAGGCTAGTGCCATCCAGACATTGTAGCCTGCTACATGTTTATTCACACTTTTACTACTCAGAAAAGGGCGAGCCACCACTTGCTAGATTCTGAGCAGCTCTAAGCGATTCTACATTTAGGACCACTGTTCGTGAAGGGGATCAGTCTGCATGATAGTGCTTCAAGTAGCAAGCTGTTGATATGATCTCCCTGAGGATTCCATCCGATGTGATAGTCCAGAGTCAACGTCTCTAGTGTAGGGTTAGGTTGTGGCCGAGTGGGGCGAGATGGGCGGGTGGGAGTTCGGCGGGTGGTGGGAGGTTGGCGGGTGGTGGGAGTGCAAGTGGGAATAGGAATGGGTATGGGGACGGGAACGGGAACGGGAACGGGGGACAGTGGGTACACAGAGGCGACGGCGGAGATTGGGTTGCCGTTGTAGGGGTGCAAGGTTGGGGCGAGGGAGAGTAGGGGGTGGGAGAGCCGCAGGGGTGGATGGATGGGACGAGGGATGGGTTGGAGGAGGTGTAGATAATTCTGCCTATGTTGGGAAAGGCAAAGTTGAATGTTTATAGAGTGGAAAGGATGTTGTGGTGTTGTGGAAGAAGTTGGCTAGCGGGTTCAGCTACTTGGTCAGTGACAGTATTGAAGATGTGACTTGATACTCGATGCCAAATTTGGGCTAATGTTCATACCATCGCTCTGTAGGCTCAGCAAGATATGTTAAGCAAGTTGTCAGACGGCATCATCGTCCCTGTCTGCATATCCATCCGTTGGTTCTTTGCTGTCCATGTAAATGCGGGTGACTGGTCCACCTCGTCTTTTCTGCACATCCGGGCCTGTTCTACCTACCACAAATGGCGGCTACCCAGAACAATGACACACTTTCAGCTCAATATTTGGGCTTCGTCAACCGCACCGCTGTTCAGCAACGATCAGTAATAAAAGGCGCCGTGGAGTCGGAAACATTCCCCACTCCACCAACAGGCGCACATAGCACCAGCCCAATGTAGAAGATCCCTACGACCGACATTTCAGTCAAAGGCATGCCTTTGCAGTCTTCAGACACACTCACTTGACAAATCCATTGCATCACACGCTGCCGTCTCGCAAGGGTTGACTGACTGGAGAAAGGCTCCGCCTCGGCAGACGCACTCCCTGTTGCCGAGGGTTCCACAACCTGATACTGATAAGGCGTTGGTGATACATGCTTGCTGCAATGATTAAAAGGATCAGTAGGAGCCATATGAGGCAAATGCACTGCGGGACGACTAACCGCACAAGAAGGGTAGCTCATAGCTTCTGCCGGATCATTCGAAGCAACAGCAGATGCCGCGAACGCGGTCGCAGAAGCTATTGCAGAAGATACAGAAATGCTAAGAGCTGTGTTGTATTGATACAGTGGCTCGCAGACTTTCTCAGCAAGACACGCGGTTTCTGAAGGAATATTAGGAAAGTATGTGAATTGGGGACATATGAGGACTGTACTTTGATAGTCACTTTGGCAACAGGAGACCTTCACGCAGCCGCTCTTCATACTGCGGAAATTGGCACTGCATTTGCAATTCTCATCTGGTAGACATGTGCCGTTGATGTCCAGCTCTTTGTCGCATACTTGCTGGTATTGTGTCAGTGTTGTTTCCACGTCAGATCATGGCTGCCACTCACAGCGCAATGAGGATATGCTGATCTGTCGAAGGGACTACCATGTGTCGGTGTTGGGCTCGTGGTTGCTCGCCCTAAAAGGGTGATCATCACGAGAGTTGTGTGCAGAGTTCCGATCATTTTGGAACTTCTAGGTCCAACTGTTAGTCGTCGAAGGTTTAAAGGATAGGCGGGCTTTGCAAGACGCACTTGATTATCGATAATGAGTCGATTGACACCCTCGCAGCAGATGATGGAAATTTGCACCGTACCGTGACGGCGCAACATTCCCTATCTTGAACGAAGAATTCCGATCAAATGTTGGCAGGAGTAACGCAGGATCTTTGATGGTGGCATCACCTTGCTTAAGTATCACACGTGCATGATCGGAGAGCTTGATAGCCAGCCTCGGATGCATATTTGAGCTGTCGATGCCCTATTTGTCGATCACTTCACTACTCGACATGATAAGACTGTCCGTTGCATGCCTTGATCTACCACACAAAGTCAACGTCAAGTCCACCCCAAGTCCATATACGGTATGAATATGCTTTATTGCTTGTTGGGACCCTTGTAGACAGGAGAATAGGTTGGACTGGGAGTCCTCTGGTGGAGCCTCCGTCCTTTCTTGGACAGAAGTCTATTGGTTCCTGGGAGATTGGGCTCAGCCTGGCCCTGTTCTCCATCTCTCATTCTCCACCAAGTCAATTCCTGGAACAGCAGATATCGGCAATCAATAGTAAAGCCGCTTCTGATTTAGCCTTCCCACTCTCAAATCCTGGGATGCACTGGTACTAGCGAACACAATGTGGCCTACATCATCCTGTGGTTTGGAGTCTGCCAGTCGAACTTCCATGTTAGCCAAGAACCTGCTTCTTTCGAGTCCATCCAAGGTGTTGCCGCCGGGAGGGGTCACAGCGTAGATATTTCCCCGTGTCATCGTCGATACATAACCTAGTATATCTGGTGCCTTTTTGGTTATATTGAGGATCAGACCGCCAAGAGCGCAAGCTTGGAGAAGGAAGGTGATCGCAATTAACGTGGCTGCGCGAGTCTTGTTGGCAACGTAGCGCGCTTGCTCGGTCCTGGATACGACGGTCGCTGTTGTGTTAGCTGACGGGGAATTGATCATTTCCCTGCCCCTGCACATTGAAAGATTTGCTGATGGACCCAGACTGATACCATAGGGGCAAATATTCGCCTGCCAGACAGTGTTCAAAACGGTCGCTAGCCTTCTTGCAAAGACAGAGCCTGGCATTTTCTCAAAGCCGCTGAAGTATTGCTGATCCCCAGAGCCAGCTTCGAGAATGGAAAAGAAAGGGTTGTCATGACCGAGCAAATAGTTGTCAAGGGGAGATGGGTGGCCGAAATCATTACTGCCGAGTCCATTGGGTATGAATCCCAATACTTCGGCAAATTCGGAAGCTGCGAACGGTCCATTCCGGTCCAAAAGCGTTACTTCATTCATCGCACAGTCGTGGCCAACGCAACTGATATTACCCTCAATGGCACGGTGTTCCAAGCTGCAATTATAGACTTGAAGCTGCTCTGTCAAGTACTCATCCCTCTCATCTACCGTGGTCACAGGCTTAAACACATAAAAAACGTTCGTTGGAGGATCGTCAACTAGACTATTAAAATTGATGTAATCGAGATATGAAGTGTCAACCCTCGAATCGCTAAATGATGCCCTTGCGAAGGGATTTTTGACCGCGTGCAGCGGAAAGCCAGCGGACCTTAGGGCTGTTGTGACATTGTTTTTCGAATCATTGTTGCTATCATACTGTACGTTGATTACATCAGAGCATGACAGGTCCATGTAGGAGGTTTCTATCTTAAATGTGCTATTAGTGTTCTCTTGAGCCCCCATGATCATGAGACCGCTGAGGGAAGCCCATGTATGTTTTATATTTTGGTCGACCGCGAACCACTGATTGGGGTTTCCGGATGCCGCCCGCAGCGAACTAATATCGTACAAAGGCACTTTGACATTGTTCCACGGGTCCATCGGAGACTTGGTGACATTCTCTGAGGCCAGCATTGTAGCGCCGAGTAAAGCAGTGAGCGCAGCTTGTGATGACATGGTATCAAGCCCGCCTTTCATATAGCTCGGAGCAAACTGCCAGGCCTGGTAATCAGCACTAGCATATCCTGTGGTGTTGAAATATTGTATCTGCTGTTGTGATACCTTGACAGTATCTTGGATCTTGAGCATGCGTAAAGAGAGCTGGCTGCCAATGGGTGATAAAAGCCAGAGCGTGACAACTCCAAGCCCCAATGTGTCGAAACGACGGAGTAAAAAGAACCTCTCTACGGTCCCGGCCAAGCTCTGGCTACCTATCAGCTGTTCAAGAATCTGTAGTATGTCAGTTTCGGCTCGCATCATAAGCAGTGACGCGCGATGCAATGAGCAATCTTTGTAGAAACTAACCCCCAGAGTAGCGCCTCGTTCGCACTTCCATAATGCAACGGCTTTCATGAGTCGAGCGACGACAGCCGCAAAGACAATCGGAAAAGCGGTGGTTCCGTATCTGCTTGCCTCAACGATCGCATCTCCAAAGCCAGACCGCTCTCTGCCATCAAGATCCAAGGCAGCGAATCCTAGAACTTCAAGATAGGATTAGCGGAACATTCCAACAATATTGCTCTGGGAATATACCGAAGAACATGATAGGCAATGCGGTCACCAGAACGTCCCAGACAAGATCGGCACAGGTCCAGAAGCTTCGCTTGTGCAAAGGACTCGGTCCTTGGGGCCAATTCTTTGGAGATGACCCAGTGTCTTTAACCAAGGTGCCAATTGAACTTGTGGAAGCGTGATGTTTCGATGCATCTATAGTCGACTTCGATAGGAAAGGGACGCTTTGATGATAGTCCGCGTTACTCCCTCTCAAGTTTTCTGGGGTCGTAGAATTTGGGACAGGTTCGCGCTCTGACGTATCATAGTTGAGCGCCATGATTGTTCTTCAATTAGATGTTTCTTCTAAATGCGTTCAATGCGTTTGAATTTTCGATCAACCTTGATTCTGTGTAGTGGTAATGAAGCTGCCCTTGATCAATGTCATATTTGGAGATTATTTAGGTAGAAAGAAGAAGCAGTGTAGGGCAGATATCGTTGATCATTGAGTCATTCCCACGTTCAGCCTCGAACACTCGAGTTTGGACCGGCACGGCACGGCTACCAAATGCATGCTCCCAAAAGAGATGGAGCTCATACGACATTGTGCTCTTCAGCGAGACTGAGCAGTCACAGGCTGTTACAATTCGTCAGCTGAAGGGTCTCATAATCCTAATTATGCAGGCCAAGAGGAACGATTGCCGTTTTTGGATGTAAATTGCAGAGACGGGCCACCTCCCGGGCCCCCCGAATCGGCCCCATCCTATTAGTGGCATCTAAAATGGGGCCATATCAGATAAAACGGAACGGGAGCACGGGGAATCCCCAAATTGTCGTTCACCGCTTGACCAGTTGAGAATTTGGATCTCACAGTGGTCTCAATCGTCTTGCGCTCCGGTAGGAGGACGGACCCCAATGTCTCCACCTTTCACTTGAACATTCGACAACGAACACAACTTTACTTGCATTCGACACAACACGACTCTTATTCACACCGGAACGAAACGTGCGCCAATGTTCAAGCGAGGAGGACAAGAATGAAAGAGGAAGAGAAACAGCTTTGCAAGATGAAAAAGAGGGAACGTAGTTGTCTTGAGAGGATGTGGATTCATCGGTAGGAGACGATGCTTTGCTTGTACAAGTAGGTGGACGAAATTGGTTTGATAGGGATGTGAGGGTCATTCGGATATCGTGCGGAAAGGAAAACTGGGATACATATTGAAGACGTGTGATTGGACGTTAGACGATCTGGAGTAGTTCGGTAGGTATAGGTTCAGCTTGATGGTGCAAAGATAGGCCATGGTCAGCAGGGATAGAGATATGTGGTGGAACGGCGGATGAACTGACCTGGTTGTATGACTGCTCGAGGAACGCTTTTCCAAACTCTCAGCTCTGGTGCGCTAAGCTTCGGCGTTAGTTCACGACTCCTTAAAGAAAAGCTGAAATGAAGTTGCTTTGAGGTTAAGTATCTTGATTTATACATTGTATTATCCTAGTCCTTGCTGTAGTGTATTGATCATGTATTCTTTCCGAAAGGATCAAACCTTGTTGTACGCTCAGGCGTTGCCACCTCCTCCTCTCTTTCCTTCCCATGAAGGGCGATGTAAGTCTTCTATATTACCAATCCAACTTTCTTCTCAAGTACACCTTTCGTTTTTTGGGTACCTGCCATCTTTTCAATTCGTATGCATGAGATAAAAGAAAATCGTCGCTCGTAGTATCGTATTCGCTCGCTCAAAATCATCATTACAAAGTTTTCATATCCAGTAAATCGCTTCATCGTGTTCGTAGAAACCAAAGAAACAAAGGTAATCTATGAGGTAGGAAAATCGTCAATGATGTCGCTCGTGCATGTAAACAACTGTAGTCCAGCCTGCACAGCAAGCCGTTGTCATAGGGTGCTCGCACCACGGGCACTTGACCGCAGTCTCTAGTCTCGCGCTCGCGACCTTCTTACCACCAGGTTGAACTTTGGTGCTCTTCTCACCTTTGTCACCTTTGCCTTTACCAGCTGGCGCCTCGGTGGCATCATCGTTGCGGTGCAGCTCTTTCGGCAAAGCCATAGCTTCGTAAAGCTTGCTGGGTAGATCGTGCCAGAACTTGCATTTGCAGCAGATGACGAAGAGCTTGCCAATGGGTTTAACTTCAGGCCCCTCGCCAGCTGGGTTCTTACTTGCAGAACTCAGAGATGCGATGGATGTGGCGGACTGATTCTTGATCAAAGCAGGAAGATTGCTAGATGAGCGTAGCGGAGATCGAGGGAGAAAGGCAAGGTCCGGCGGTGATGATAAAGGTGACTTGTACGCTGTGTCTGGATGAGGTGTAGGTTTGGGAACGTGGATTCGCGTCGGCGAATTTTCGCCAGACGACTGGTGAGACCGCCTCGGATTCCTGGTAAGTGGCTGATGTTTGAGTTGTGGGAGGAAGTCGAGAGAAGGCAGTGATTGGGAAGCCAGGTTTTGCTTATGTAGTTGCGGATTTGACCGTGGACGTGTGAGAGTTGTGTCCGTTTCGGCACGCTTTTTGTTGGACGTCTTTGATGCGGGAGCCGATTCGTTCGCTTCGTCGATCTCGGAAGCGTCGTGGTATATGCTCTCTTCACTGGAAGTGCTATGGATGAGTTCACCATAAGCTGCGGCTAGCTGCTCCGAGTTTTGGCTCGCTTTAGCTTTAGGCCTCTTAGGTGATGGCTTGTCAGCCGTCTTTGCTTCATCCTTCGACTCTCGTGTGCTATTACTCTCGCTGCTGCTTTTCTTCTGCTCTAATGCTTGCTCTATCATTCTGCTTCGGGTCTCTTCAGTGACCGAGGCCGGTGACGGGGGCACTTGCGAAGTGGCGCGAGTTTTCGAGTTTCCCCGACCTGCATCCGGTGAAGGAGCATTGGTAACTGCCACCTGAGAGCCCGATGAGTCTGCACGATGCCTTGTGAATGGTATATGTGACGAAATCCGATTCCTTCGCGACTGCTTAGGAGCCGTTTCATGCTCATGAGACTGGTCGAGAGACGACTTCTTCTTTTCCTCTGGCGGATGACCGTTAACCTTCTCTATCGAGATAGGAGCAGGTATCTCTCTTGTTCTGCGTCTGAACCCAAGGAACTTGTCAGACTTCTTTGCTTGGTTAGGCTCCGAGATGTGCTCTTTGCCTTGGTTCGCTTTTTGAGACTGTTGTTCTTCTGAAGAGTCATCTGGGGCTGAGGAGACTTGCTTTAGAGGTGAGAGTGCGGTCTGAGTAGGCTGCATCGAAGCTTTACCCGATGGTGAGACACTCTGTCTTTTAGCTAAAGTATTGGATGTTCGAGGAAGAGAAGCGCTGCGGCTTCCACTTCGACTTCTAGTACCAGAGGGCGGAGCTCGCGAGGGCGACGAGGAACGTGACCGGGGCCTTTGGGTTGGTAAAACTGTTCCATTAATACTGGCAGGCTGCACTCCTTTGGAAGCCGATTGAGACTCGCCGAGAGCTGCTTGATCGTGAAAAATCTGGAGTGCTTCTTGCTCTTGAAAGCCGGCAATCGAACGTTGTTGCTGGTACATTCGCTGCTTGTGGACGTAGCTGCCACCGTCTCGTGTTGGAGCATTGGTACCCTCGGGGCTAGTCGGCGAGGTTTTGTGCTGATATGATCTGAGCTTCTGCTCTGACAACATGGCAATTAATTCGGCAGCAACTTCATCGCTTTTTTGATGCGGCTTGTTACGTTGCGGCTGGTCAGTCCATGGCTTCGGTGGGCTTGGTAGCACCTCGATTCCCCTTCGAGGTTCTGATCGAAGTTTCGACTCATCGTGTTTCTTCTTGGCTTCGCTTGATGTCTTGGGTGTCGGCGGGATGGTGGAAGGCTTGTCGACAGGTTTCTCCATTGTCTGGAGAGATTTGTTCTTCTCTGCTTCGGCCGTTGGAGGACAAGACTGCTTCTTTGGCGACTCCGGTAGCTTCTCTGTAATGGGGCGACTGGATCCATAAGGAAAGGCCAAAAGCTCACCATCACTTTCCTCCTCAGCGCCTGGAGAGCCGGATTTACCTTGCGCTGTAGAAGATTTCTTGTGACCAAAGCGTAGGCTGGGGAGGCGTGGAGGGACAGGATTTACGACCGGCTTCCATGATTGAGGGGACTCTGGCTCAGCCTTGTTTTTCTCCTCAGGAGAGAGGGTCGGTTGACGGGATGCAGAATTGGAACGCCTCCCAGTCATGAAAGATGTGATGGAGGAGGTTGAGTTCCGCTTCTCACCCTTTGAGCGCTCTTGAGAGCGCTCCCTCGACGATGAACGACTAGGTACGAAAGATAACAAGGAGTTTCTCCTCGGCTTTCTCAGCTCTGCAGGCATCTTCTGCGTATCCATAGCTGCGGGTGGTTTCTTGCTGAGCCTTTTCGGAGGCTGCCGATTCTCTTCTTCGTGCTTCCGACGCTGTTCTTTCTGTTCTCGTTCTTGCCTCTTCTTCTCCTTCTGCCGATCCCTCTCACCATGGTCTGACCAGGTGGGCGACAAGCATAGCTCTGACTGAACCGTCTCTTGAGGAATGTTCTTTGTCTCTACCCGTAGAGGAGCTGGCTTCACAGGGTCTTTCGCAAGCTTTGGGTCTGTTACCGGAGGTGGAAATTGTCCTTGGCGCATAGGCGGAGACACAGGAGGCGATATAGCCTGCCTATTGGGAGAAGTAGGCGGCGAGACAGGAGTCGCTATTGTAGGAGATTGGTGATTCAGTGTTCCATTGACTGGAGGAGGCTTGATGTGACCATGAGGAGGACTGGAAGAGGCGCTGCGTTGGTGCTGGAGAGCAATCAGCCAGTCGCGCGCGGTAAAGTTTGGGGGCAAGGGAGATGAAGTCGGACGTTGGTGAGTAGGATGGTAAAGGATTTTTTTGGTCGTCTTATGGGACAACATCTTTAGCAAGACTCACATTGCTTTGCTTCTCCAATTGGAGCATTTTCGCCAAGAAGTCATTGCCCTTCACTTTACGAGGCGCCTGCTTCGACGGTTGTTTCGGGTGCTTTGCTTGCTTCGGCGGTTGCTGAGTGGCTGCCATAGCGGGCATATTGCCTTCTTCTCTTTGAAGCTGGTGCTATACTCCGAGCATGGAGACCAAAGAACCCGTGATCGTGGGGTGTCCACGGGTAAGAATGCAGGGTCACGGTTGGAGTATTAAAGCAGATTGGGTGCAAGAGTCTGGCCAATAGCTATTTTGAGGCCTGATATCCTCAATTCATCTTTGGGCGTCTATGTTTCCGTTTCTGTCGATGAGGCTCGCTTCAGTTCTGACGGCCAATTCGCTGACTAGGAAGCTAGAAGCGATCGTCGTGCATGATCGACCAGACAGGGGAGCTCAAGTGCACAAATAGAGTAGAGGCAAACGGTGACAGCGAAGATGGGAGGGAACGAATGGTGATCAGTGGGGAACTGACCGCTCTTCAATCCCCAGAGTCTGGTGCACACGCCCTGCATTGGCGGGGCAAAGAAGCGAGCCCAAGAATTTGGTCGTGCATGAGCTCAAAGTAACACCAGCACCTAGGGTTGAATAAGTGGTGCATGCCGTGTTAAGCCCACCGATGATTTTGCGATACGAGAGCGGACGCTCTTCCGCCCCCAAATATAGGCGATAGCTCAAACTACGAGAGCAAAAGATTCACAAGGCTTCCCAATACGGGTCGACGATCATATATCTCTTACGTTGCGCATAACACCTCGTGGTCGCAACAACGTCTTTCGCCTTCTGCACTACATCATTACAACATGCATGCACTGCGCCTCCGTTAAAGTGCCGACTGTCTCTCGCTCGCGTGTCACGATGCGACTGCCATGATGCGGCCTGTCTTGGTCCTGCAAGTCATTGCGGGAGATCTTCAGCCCTGTGTCAGACCCTTCGCCTCTGGTTGTCTCCTGACTATTTCGTGAGTAGGTGAGGCTTTCTTGAGGGCAAGCTATCGAAACCAACCATGCTATGTGGTGGTGCAATCGACTTGCATTCTTCGATATTGTGAATTCTTGAAGTCTCAGCTATAAAGAACAAAGGTTTATGGAATAATAGAAAGACACCAAGAAACGAATCCTTCCATGCTGTTGAATCAACTGATAGCTCCAGCCTGTATTTCCTACTTGTCTCGATTGCTCGTGAACGAAATTGAGCGCCTGCCAATGTCATATTGCCGCAATCTCTGGCAAGACTTCCGTCGTCGCTTGCGTCAGGGCCATGTCTACACTAGCCTTGCGAAAACCCAAGGTCCGCCCAAGGCAGGTCGTTTGCTGAACAATGTCTAGCGTTTTAGTTAGCGTCCTCTCATTGACGGTGGCTTTGCAAGTACTCACACTCCACGAACGCGTCCACATCCATCATTTTCTTCGGCTTGGGTCGCTGGACTGGTGCATTAAAGTTGTAGCTGGCGTCGAAAGCTCCGAAGTCAAGGTTTGCTAAGTCCCAATTCTGATTCCCCCCTTGAGTCATGACCATATCGTTCGTCCCCCAAGGGTTAGTTGCAACGTCTTGGATACCCACGAATGCAGGATTCGGATGAGGAAAATCCATCGGCAAGGTGTCCGGCCAGTATTCGGGGCTTGCTGGCCCAGCAGAGCTAACAGGTGGGCTATTTGCCGTTTCAGGCTCAAGCCCAGGCACATCCTCCTCATTGATTTCTACGACTCGGGACTGGGCATCTAAAAAGATGCCTTTCGTTCTGAGGTACTGTTCAACATCATTGCTATCATACCATTCGCCCGTGATCTCAGAGAATTCAAGCTTCTCGCATTCGCTCAAAAGAGTTGATTCTACAATCTGTGGATCTCTCCTCGGTAGCGGGCCCATGGACGTCAGGTCAGCACAGTTCGCTGGCGGAGGTTCCGCGTTCACATCCCAGAACTCGCGAGGGTAGTGAAGGCCTGCGCCGCCAATATGATAGAAGTGAAGGCCGTTCCAATTTTCAAGATTGGCCTGTAAGGGCCGAGCCCAGATGGACCTCAAGAGGTTCAATGAATCGCCCTCTTTCATGAGACAGAAAGCGAACCTTCCGAGTCGCCTCACGTCTTCCGGGCTGTGATCTGGGTTATACAGCATTCGCAGAGACCCTTCGAGCGATGATCGTAGTAAACGACGGGTGAAAGTGGATTCGTGATAACTATAATCGCCCGGGGCAGGCAGTTCGTTCGGCAAGTCAAGAGCACATTGTGCTGGTGGAAGTCTGTATTCACGGACGTCATCGTTTGGTTGTCGCTCGTAAGGGTTTCGTTGCTGAGTTGGCTGGGGGCCCATTGAGCCGAAAAGCTGAGTAAGAAGTGCCTCGGAGTCTTGCGTGGCATCACCCGAAAGTTGTGTAGCCGGGTCCTGTACTGGCTGTGGGACTTGCCAGTCCAGCATTGGATAGGCTGGCTCAGCAACGTCAGGCCGGGGAACGGTGCTGTGTTCTTCAGTGACTGGCTCTGCATGTGTGATATAGCCCCACGGCTGATCCATTGCTGTCGTTACAGGCGGCCGAGTCGACCTCTGCGGTAACATGGCTTCTCTAGCACCCAGCACCTCTTGTAAAGGACTTACTGCACGAGGGTCGCTCTCCTCAGGCTCTAGAGATTGGTGCCTTCCTCTTCGTACTAGATCTGTCATTTGCGTGGATGATTGCTGAAGCGTTTCCGCCAATGCACTATCCCTTGCAAGCCCCATATTGTTGAGATTTCCTTCCAAGTCTGTGAAGGTCTGTCCCATCGCAGCAATAACGCCTTCCAGGTCGGCGACACGGCGACTGAGCGAGGATATGGTTGTCTCCTTCCGCTCTCGGTAAGCGCGCTGTGCAAGTCTGATTTGGGTCCGTCGTCGCTCTACAGTCGACTGATCCTCCGGTGTTATGCGAGGCCGACCTCGTTGCCGGTTCCCTTCCTCAGAGTTACCGGCCCGCTTTGTCGCCCTCGACTTGCGGGGCTTTTTGGGATCCATAACGGAATAGAGATATTCTTGTAGAGGTTGCAGATTTCTATGTTTTCAAAGAAAGGCCGTTGAACAGCAGGAGGCAAGCGTGGCAAAACGCTTAGGAGATCAAAATTGGACGGCAGGTGTACGCAGGATCAAAGTATCAGCAGAGCAAAATGCAGGCTTATGTATCCGAGCCCGGAAGCCTCATGCAAACTCCTTCACGGCCGTATAGACCATTGACACCCTCACTATCCATCTAGGTTACATACGCGCAGCTTCCACGGCTTTGAGATGGTGCTGCGTTAGTAAGTACTCCAGCTTAGATCCACCAGCGCTCCAGCTGAAGACTCCGTTTCCGACTTGCTGTCAAATGGTGTGTCGCATGGTTGGCAGGCAGGTGGCCTTTGTCTAGAATCAAGTTAGCTAAGCTTGTCAGCCACATGCGTGTTCGAACTCGGCTTGGCTCGGATGATTTAGACGGTCGGCAGGATGTTGTAGCGCCATTGGGCTCGGTCTGTTCAGTAATCAGAAAACAAGGGCGCACTAACTTAATTCTATCAATATACTGTAGCGTGCGACACCCCCAGGAATCCTTCGAGGCTGTTATTATGTTGATGCATTCGTCTACCGAGAGCTCGTATTGATCATGGAAATGGTGGAAAGTCTTGGAACGTTCTTGAGAGTGGGTCAAATTGTTCAATCAATTGTACTAATAGTAGTAGTAGTAATAGTAAGTAGGCTGTATAGATCTCCTAAGCCAAAATAAGGAATTCGAAGAGAAACAAGTACGCCAAAGCCTGTATGCAATGCTCTTTTGTCTCGCTGTCCCTCAACCAAGAACATTAGGAAGTGACTTGGTGCACACCACCATGCTGTGTATCTGAGATAAATGAGAAATTGGTGCTGTATTGTTTGGTGCCTCTGGCCAAACCATTGATTGGCCGTCTACCCCAAGCGATGCCTCCTGTATGCCCTTCACAGTTTCCCAAAGCAATGCCCCGTCCTCATTCAATGCGCTCGCTTCGCTTATTTGATGTTTTTCGCACTGACACATGCAGTCTTCGCGTTCTAGTCCAATCTGTACATGATGCTGATAGTATCGGTACAGCCACCACTTAGTGGCTTAATTGAGGGTGTCGTAGAGATGCAGCTAGGTTTTCATTCAGGTAGTGTCAGGGCTGGTGCACGTCGTACTTTTGTTGATCACGAGGGAGAAACCGATTAACATATGAACGGAGGGGGTCATAATGAAACGTCAAGCACCATGCTGACATCTCTCACCGCACCTCCAGCCAGATCCTCTAGGACCGGTATGAGATCGAGAAGCTCGTTGTCGTGAGCGTCCGAGAACCAGCTACTTATCGGTACCGCGTGCTGTGGGTGGAAGATATAAGATGTTGGCGAGTTGTCAATGATGATTATTTCTTTGAGATCGCGGCCAACTTGGGAAAGATCCTGCAGATGTGTCAGTTTCATGTGTAAGGATTTGGCTAATGGCTACTGACCTTGACGTAATTGCCTTGATGATGGTAGCAGCTTTCTCTGAAGAGGCGATGGTGGACAACTTTATGGATGTCGAGCTGATCAAGGAGCGGATCGCCGTACTGTACCAGGTTTAGCTTCATGAATAAATATTATCGTTGACCGGAGTGTTTACCTTCGATACCGAGGCTGTGAAGACAACGATTTCGTAAAGCTCGCCTATTCGCTTCATGAACTGGTCAACGCCTGGCCTCTTGATGACATAAACATTATGTAATTGACCCTCAATCTCCACAGGTATAGTGAAGTCGGCTTGATGCAACATCTGAGTTGCGGGTTAGAAATGATCCAGACATGTATTGTAGAACCCACCTTGAAGCTACTATGAACGAGTGTCTCATCTAGATCCAAGACCAAGCACTTCTTGCCTTTCAAATTGGGCTGCAATGGCGGCAGCAACCATTGATGCCTATTATTAGTATTAGAAGTATTTGTACCGTCATGACCGTTACGTGGAGGTGGAGGTGGAAGGTTCATCTGCGCTTGAGCTAGTTCCTGAGCTGTATCCTGTGTCGATGTATCCCGTGCAGAAGACACTGGGGGAGCATCAGGCATGGCGACATCATTGTCTTGAGCTTCTTGTTGAGATGTCCGATCATTAATTGCAGTTCCTTGCACTGCTACTGATTCGTCCGACTGCAGCAATTGTGGTGGTTCTGAGGCCGCAGCAGATTTTGCGGTCTCCCGTCTGTCAGTCTCTGCATTCTTGGTAGGTGGCAATGGAGGCAGCGGGGGCTCTTTTGAGACCGCTGACTCGGATGTTTCGGTCGGCTTTGCAGAGCTTGAATCCGCAGGCTTGTCGAGCGATACCTTATCCTTCGAAGATCGCGTAATCATCGTAGGCTTCGCCGCTGACTTCAGTTCGGAATACTCTGGGCCCCCTATACTATCTTCTGCTGTCTTTTTACCCTCCGTCTTGCTTCCTTCTGCGTTCGTGGAAGTTTTGACAGCTGCAGTCGATTGTTTCACAGGCTTCGATTGTAGCACCTTCGTCTTTTTCGTCGGTACTGCCTGTTCCTCCAATTCGACTTCGTTTTCATTTTCCGCAGCGCCACAGCAAAGAAGAAAAGACAGGAACCCTCCTCTCCGCTTCCTCCTTGCTCCACTTGCCTCTGGCCGCTGCGGACTGCCGGCAGCCTCTTTCGAGTTGTTGCTCCTCAGACTTCCCGTGCGACTTTTTGGTTTGAGGCTATTCTTGGAATCCTTTTTTGCGACAGCTGTACTAGTGTCAGGCTGCTCGGGCATTGAAGTAGAATTAAGCTGCGATTGAGAAGAAGCTCGTTTTGGTGCTGAAGGCGTATCTAAGAAGGTACCCTGCGAAGCAGCTTTAGCCGCTGACGTGAGGTTGTTGTCGTTGCCAAGTGCTATCGTGCTTGACGAAGGACTGTAGGTAGACTGGGCCGGCTGGTTCGAGTTTGTAGCAGAATCGGGAAATGTGCTGACTGTGGAGGGCGTAGTTTCTGGAGACACTCGTCAGTATTCTTGCAGAACTACATTTCGACGATTCTGCCGGGCAAGTGATTTTTAACGTACCATGAGCATCTGGTTTCAAGGCCGTAGAGGGGTCAATAGAGGAGTTCGGGGCTGTTGATTGTGATATTTGATGTTCCTCCTTCGGGGCTCGCGCAATCTCGTCGCTCATCTCAGCCCACCATAAGGTGACGGATCTCTGTTTGCAAAATAGGCTCTGTGCATGAACAGGCGCTCAAAGCTGTGAGAGGTCAACGACAGCACCCAGCCTCGTGGCTCCACTCCAATATTTCGACAAGCCCTTCAGTCCCGGAATACTTTGTCGCGGCCCACTGAGAATAGTTTTATGCGAACTGGTTGTTTCCTTGTTAACTAGCTCTTTCGCAGATTGAGGGTAGGCTGAAAAGTCTGCAGGAGGAAGTCTGTAGGATGTGTCGGTATCGGCGTCGATCCGAAAAACTTGGAAGCGGACCTAGCGAGGGCTTTTGCGCGACCGTGAGGGTATCATAAAGGACGATAATGATACTGAATGCGATGCGTCATACGTCGAGAAGGCGGGGAGTGGAAGTGGACGGTAGAAATTAAATTGGAGGTCGTCACGCTCAAGGTCAAGGCAGGGTTGCAGAGGGTTGGAGTACACGCGGGAGGGAGCAAGCCACACAAAGGGGCGGAAGAGGAAAATCTACTAGAACTAGAACTATCGGCTTTACTTTCCCATATCACATCACATCAACGACTCTACAAACTCATGCGCTTGTGCGTTGAGTATATGTTGCATTCAATGGACAATACAAGTGGCTTTCCGAGCTTTCATGTCAAAACAAGTGGCTGTTCGATGTCTACACATACCTAATGCACACTCCTACAGCAAATGAGCGCTTGAGCCCCAAAGATTCTTCCGCCCGGCGGTTATAGAATTAGGTGTGGCACATGGGGGCCAATCGCGAGGCCCTTTCCCGCGAAGCTTTGCTGTATCAATGACGGCTCCAGCTTAGCTTGTGAGCGGTCTTGACTGCTAGGTCCTGGGCGACCTTTTCTGAGGCCTTTTGCGATATGTGAATGATGCCTTCCTGAAAGATCAATTACTGTGATGGACAGACACGTCCCAAATGGTTCCTCGCGAGAAGGGCCGAAAAGCACAGCTCTCGTGCCATTCACCACGCGCTTTTGCCTGCCTTGCCTGTCATGTCTCGACGATCTCCCGCATGGCGAAAGCTGGGGTAGAGCCGCATGTTCGATGTGAATGTCCACATACTGAGACCAGGCTTGTGTCTTGTGCTGCATGATTGGTACAGCCTAGCTCTGCAGTCAGACAACTCCGAGAATCCGCCCCATCGCGTGAGCCCATTCCCAGGGTCTCTCTTCATCTCCAGGCTTGCTATTCCAGAATTCCCATCCCATAATGCCCCCAAAATTCGGATAGAATTGAACAAGAGCTGCAACGGTTCGTTGCAGCTCAGCAAATTCAACATATCCATGGCCGAGTCCTGGATTAGTCAATACACCTATCACGATCTTCTCGGCTTTCCAACCCTGACGTAGGATAGCATCATAGTCTGCAAAAGACTGCAAGCAGCCCCAGTTGTTGTAGAATTGAGTATTATACCATGCGATTTGATGTCCTCGCATGACCTCCAGCGCTTCATAGTCAAAGCCAGATAGATGATCCATGCCTTGAAGACCAAAAGCTACGGGGGCAAGGGTGACCATGAAAGATTTACCAAAGTCAGCTTTGAGAGCATCGATCAGTCGAATTACACCTCCAAGTGACATAGGCTCTTCCACATCAAGATCGAGCCCGTCCAGACGATAACGACGAATCATGTCCCGAAGGAAAGCGTAGTAGGCCATGAAAACATCCTCTGGTCCATCGAGCCTTTGAAAGGAACCTCGAGCAGCTCCTCCAAGCATACCGAGAACTTTGACACCAAGGTCTTGGAAAATGGCAACCTCTTCCCATAGTTGGGCATTCCTAGGGGCATCGGGCGGATCGTCGTTCAACGTGATATCTCCTGGTTGAGCATTGACGTGGATGGCTGCAATGATGATGTGGGTCACCCCAATAGTATCCGTACCCTCAGTCGCCAACGGCAGGAGCGAGACAGATTCTCCATTGCCCTTGAAGTGAGTCTGATGGTAGCAAACTACGCGAGGAGACTGTCGCGGATAAATAGGTGGCATGGTGTCTGAGCCGAAGTTTTGGTGGGAAGCAGGGCGAACCTCGGCAAGCGTCACATGCCCTCAATCCGACTCCGTAACTGTGACTTGCAACAACATCCGACCTCGCAGCCTTTGCAAATTAAAAAGGAATTTCCTTTGAGTCTTTGACGCGTCTGATCGCTGTTACAAGTCGACAGCAGCAAGAGATTGGCGATATATATCAGAATGACGGCCTCATGATAGTATCGTGACACCCCGCCAAGTTGCAACATGGCAGCTCAGTCAAAGCTGCTAAATGCAGAGGATCCTCTACTCTCAGTCCTAGGGCAATGGACCCGCCTCTTTCGTTCTCGTTTCCGACATACATCTCGAACTACCCGTCTTGCAGCAACCCTGGCATTCACTCTAAGCATCCTCACAGGAGCATACGGCAGCAAGCAATGGTTACAGAAGAGGTCGGCAACGCAAGCTCAGAGAAAAAAGCTGTTAAGGCGAAACTCGGGCCTTCGTGGCAAAGATGGCTCAAGAACAATCATCGTTCCGTACCGAAATTCCACCGCGGAGGTCAAGATACATCCCACGAAGCCGACGACTTTCGATGCTCATCGCAGGCTTTTCCTCAATCCTCCAAGAGCGGCAAGGTTGGGTGAAGGAGAAGCTGGGCAGGTTCCGCCTCCAAATGTCAAGCCAGGTCTGAACATTGCATTCATACATCAATTTCTGAGTCTTTTGAGCATAATGATACCCCATTGGAATAGCAAGGAGTCGGGGCTTTTACTTAGTCAAGGGATGTTTTTGCTTCTACGTACATATCTCTCTTTAGTCGTGACACGGTTGGATGGTGAAATTGTACGAGACCTCGTTGCTGGCAATGGCAAGGCCTTTCTATGGGGCATCACGAAATGGTGCGGAATAGGAGGTAAAGAAACAAGTTGTCTTATTAGGAGTCCATGCTGATAAACCTAGGGTTTGCCTCATACACCAATGCTGTTATAAAATTTCTGCAGAGCAAAGTGGCAATAGCTTTTCGGACCCGTTTGACTCGATACATACACGATCTCTACCTCAATGACTACCACAACTTCTACAAACTCCTCAATCTCGACGGCGGTGTAGGTCAGGGTGCAGACCAGTTCATCACCAATGACCTCACACTCTTCACAGCATCTGCAGCGTCGTTATACTCTTCCATTGGCAAACCACTCGTCGACCTTTTTGTCTTCAACTACCAACTCTACCGCTCTCTCGGTCCCCTGGCCTTAACCGGCCTTCTTGCTAACTATTTTGCAACAGCTACCTTCCTTCGTCGGCTTTCTCCGCCTTTCGGCAAGCTGAAAGCTGTTGAAGGTCGAAGAGAAGGCGACTTTCGAGGCTTGCATGCAAGGCTTATTGCCAACGCAGAGGAAATAGCATTCTACGGTGGTGCAGGCATGGAGAAAGTGTTCTTAGACAAATCGTTCAAAGATCTTGAGAATTGGATGGAAGGCATATACCGTCTGAAGATCCGCTACAACATGCTGGAAGACTTCATCTTAAAGTACTCGTGGTCTGCGTTTGGATATTTAGTGACCTCTCTGCCCGTCTTCCTTCCTGAATGGGGCGGTCTCGCTATTTCTTCTGAGGACAATACCCCTGATCCCGCCCATCCGACCCTCCCGAACACTAATCGCTCACACGCGCGAATGCAACAATTCATCACCAACAAACGACTGATGCTCTCCCTGGCGGATGCCGGCGGACGGATGATGTACAGCATCAAAGACCTGTCCGAGCTGGCCGGTTATACCTCGCGGATCTACTCCTTAATCTCGACTCTTCACCGAGTTCATGCTAGGGCGTACCAAATACCAAGAGGTACATCACCTGAGCTCTACTCTCTATCTGATGTGGGCGGCACGCTTCACCGTGGCTACGACGGCGTCCGCTTTGAAGACGTCCCTATTGTTGCGCCAGCTGCTTCCCACAGCCTCTCTGGGGAAGAGCTCATTCCTTCATTGTCCTTCACAATTACACCAGGGCAGCATGTCTTAATCTCCGGTCCAAACGGCGCTGGCAAATCCTCTTTGGCGCGCATCGTTTCCGGCATATGGCCAGTCTATCGGGGTCTGGTCTCAAGGCCGAGAAGGACTGGTCTGGACGGCGTCTTCTTTCTCCCACAGAGGCCATACCTACCGCTCGGCACTCTGAGAGACCAGGTCATATACCCGCACTCAGAGATGGACATGCGTGAGGCTGGTCGACGGGACGGAGAGCTACAGACTATTCTCGAGGAAGTCAGACTCGGGTATCTTGTTGAGCGAGAAGGCGGCTGGAACACCCGCAAAGACTGGTCTTCGGTCCTATCCGGAGGTGAGAAGCAACGCATCTCTTTTGCGAGGATACTGTATCACGAGCCTGCATACGCTCTTGTGGATGAAGGTACAAGTGCGGTGAGTTCAGATGTTGAAGGCGTGCTGTACGAAAAATGCAAAGATAAAGGAGTCACACTGTTAACGATATCGACACGAGTGAGTCTGAAAAAGTACCATCACTGGAATCTCGATCTTGGTCAAGGCGATGACGGGACGGAATGGGTCTTCGACCGCATTGGTACGAGAGAAGAGGCAGAAGGTGTCGAGAAGGAGCTGGAAGGTCTGAGGGAGAGACTGGCTAAGGTACAAGAGTGGGAGGCAAGGAAAATAGAAATCGATGCTGAGTTAAAGAAAGTCTGGGTACGGAATGATGCAGAGTCCGATCTACCGCCGCCTAAATATGTTGAGAAAGAAGATGAACCATAGCGTTATGATACCATGTATAGAGTCTATAGATGTCTGAGAAATCTACATACCAATTGCAATATTCGAAAAGAAGCCTCACCTACCCATTGATCCATTCATTCATAGGTCACCAACGAACGGCACTTTCGCCGCAAAAGGCACACCCTTAGAGCTTCGACCCGGCGTCACTTCCTCTGATGTCCCTCTACATCATCAGCCCTTCCTTCCCTCCCTTATCAAGCTCAGATCCGGAATATCTCACCTACAAATGCGCAATACATTCAATTTCCACATCCGATTGCATGGGCAGTTGATGAACCGCTACGCAAGTTCTTGCCTTGTGATGAACGTCAGCGGGGGGCGGGTGGGGTGGGGGAATGGGAATGGGGTAGAAGGAGGGAAGGGGGAAAGGGAGCTTACGGGTTTCAAATCCCCGAACCACTTCTCATACTCCCGATTCACGGCGGCGAAATTGTCCATGCTTGTTAGGAAGACGCCGATTTTGACGACATTGTCGATTGAGGAGCCGGCGGCTGAGAGGACTGAGGCGAGGTTGGTGAGGCATTGTTTCTTTAAAAGTCAGTGTCACTGCCTTATACGAAGGAAATCAAATTTGAAAGATGGTCAGGGGAGGATGTGACGTGAGGAATTGCAAATGGTTGGTAAAGGGAGTGGACCATTTGAGGGATAACGAGTCGTAAGGTTAAAAAGTTACCGTTCTCTCCCCTATGCTATCTTTGAACTGCTTAGTAGCTGGATCGACGCCAAGTTGCCCGGAGCAGTACACCATGCCATTGCAGACGATTGCCTGTGAGTAGACTGGGAGAGGGGGTGGAGCTTTGTCCGTGGAGACAACTTGGCGGGTTGGCATGTTGACTTGATTGAGGTCTGAGCTCTCGAATCCTCGATTGGTTATAGTGGTTCTTTGAGAGGTTTTGGAGACTTTGTGTAGCAATGACGTAGGGAGGGCGAAGTGCGGCTCTATTAGAGTTTCAGGTTGACAGAACTCTATCTAGGAGCCAATCCGACATCTAGATCTTATGCGTTTGCACAAATCTTGTGCATAGCAGCACAAGCAAGGCGGCGGTCACCATTCACAATCATACTCATTGGCATTTTGACAGTCTTCAACGTCCGTTTCGCCCCTTTGCCCGGCGACGTGAGCAACATGACAGTCTTCTACTCCCCAATCAGACCTCCACGATCAGTAGTTCACAATGATCCAAGCGATCTTCTTTGCAACTTTCGATGTCAGTGAAGGTATGACATCCTCTTCATCTATACAACATTCTCACTCACTCCATCCCAGGCCCAAAGGTCCACCACCAAGTTCCCCCCAACAGCGTGCACCCTCTCAGATCCTCCGCCGCAATCCCACTCTTCAACTTCCCCGAGGTCTCCTCCTACATAATCCCACCAACCACGCTCTCAAACCGTCCCCTCGAGCTGCTCACCCCCGGCAAACCCCAGCATCGTATCCTCTCGCACCCGGTCACAATCTCTTCCCCATCCTACCCACGCAATGCCTTCACCTTCAACTTCTGCCTTGTCCTTGCTGAGACCACGGGCTTCCACACGTACCTGCCTGTGGTCCAGAAACTCGCAACGCTGTTCCGGCATCTGGAGGAAGACTCTCGCTTCCTTTCCACCGAGCTGAAGACGCATCCTGCTCACAATGGGGGCCGTATCTACGCTATCTGCGAGTTGCTGCTGGAAGATCTGAACACCTACTCAGAATGCATGATCCCTATCGATGGCACCACTACGACGCTGAACATCAAGCTCTTCCCTCTCTACCCCACGCCGCCAAGGATAGAAGCATGGCATGTGCCCCTCCTGACCGTGAACCTTGAGGAAATGAAAGAGGAAGAATGCTGGGATCTCACACTGCTAAGGGTTCTGCCCCACATCGATGGCGTGAACAGCGTGAAGCGCATCTCCCTGCTCGCAGACGTGGATCTGAAGCTGGTTCGCAAGGCAGTCAGGGAAATAGTGTACTACGGCTGCGTCGTCCTCCTCGACATATTCACATTCTCCGCCATCTATGGCCCCACAGAATCTATCGGCACAATTGTCACGGATACAGAGATGCAAGACGAGTGTCTCCGCTATGTCACCATTCCCCCATTCCCCGGTACGACTAGCACTCATCCCCAGGCGACTGAAAACGAAAGCACTACAACACCAACCCGCCTGATCGAGCTCTACCTTTCCCTTACCCAAGGACAGACAGTCAAATCCTGGGTTCTCGCCCACGGCGGTGCCGCCCTTATGGAAACCATCGATATCCGGCGCTTCATCACGTTCGGCGTGATAAAAGGGTTCTTATACCGCGTCCACAAATACGCGATCGCTGATGATCACCTATTTACCACCCACACCAAGAGCGGTAGGAAAGGCAAAAGCCTGCTGCACCAAAAGACGCAAAGACGGAGCCATCCTAAAAATAAGATGGCTGTCGATCCGACACTGAAAGGGATAGGCGCGCTGCTAGACGAGGCAGCAGGAGTGAGCGGCACGGAGGACGAAAATGAACGCGAAAACGACGACCCCGAAACACTCCGCTTAGCCCCCTTCCTAGACGGCACGCACCACTTCGACTCAATCTGCACAGAGCTGGGTATCAGTGAGCAGGAACTGATGGAGCGATTGAGTGCCTGGAAAGGGGGTGTGCAGATTATATGTCGGTAACGGGACGAGACGTGGGCAGACATTAATCGATTCTTCTCTCGTCTGGGCGTTGACGCTGGTTTCGCAGGATAAAAAGCTCGAGATCAGCCTGCTCCGTGACACCTCGCTCTATCCAAAGAATAGACAGATGGATACTGTGTAACACCACGAGGCAGGGAGAAGACGAGGGGCGAAGATGGGAACGGGATAAAAATGGTGCAAAATAAACACCGCTGAAGCGTGGTTTTGAGATGTGTGACATACATGTAATTGGATATTTGTCTTTCTAGGTACCTTAGCGATGAGCGATGATACCCATAGACGACTTGTAACGTAGTCATATTTCATCTCTCCATCATAAACATACACATATCCTCTCCCTCTTTATGCTCTCCCTGAGGTATAATCCGCCGACCATAATCCCTAGGTAGATACCATACCACACAAACGCCTCGCTAAACTACAGATCTCCCCCCTCCCTCCATCCCCCCAACTGCCTTCATGATTGAAATTTTCAACCCTCCTGCTCCTCATCAAACATCTCCCTCTCCCCCCTAAAAAACCGTTCCATCTCCCTCTCCCCAAAAATCCCCTCCCCAGTCCCCCTAACCCGTCTCACATCCTCCCTAAAAACCGGCCCAATCTTCTCCTCCCACTTCGCCCTCCTCACCATCAACTGCCTCGCCACATCTCCAATCCCCGGTTTCCCTACCGCTGGTACACCTCCCACACCCACACCACCCACCGCCCCGTTCGCTCCTCCACCTCCAGGGCGTTTCACATTCTTCTTACTCTTCCCGGCCGTCCTCGCGCGCTTCAAATACGCCTGCTGAACCTGACCATCCAGATCCTCAAGAATAGTCGAGTACTCCTGATGAGCGAGCTGTTCCTCCGCGAGCTCCAGCAGCCTTCGTTTCCGCGCTCCATTCAGCACGCTGACTTTCTTGAGGCGGTCCTGTAGCCAGCGGAGACGTTCGGCGATCTCGTCGTCTTCGTGCGCGTCGTAGTTGGGTTCTTCGTCGGGGGGGAGGAAGCCGATGTGGCGGAGCTCGGATTTCAGGCGGTCGTCGAGTTGGGCGTGGGAGAGTGTTGGGGTGCTGGTTGAGGCTGTGCGGGCGGCTTCGGGGATTGTGGTCGCGGAGGGGATGGTGGGGGGTTTTGTGGTGGTGCTGTCTTGGGAGGGTTCTGGATCGTGGGAGGTGCCGTTGGGGAGGTCGCCGTTGGCCATTGTTGTGTCGCCGTTTGTGAGGCCGTTGGTTTGGGGCTTCTCCTCGGGAGTTGCGCGGTGCTCGAAACGCATGGTGGAGAGGAGGCGGCTTACGAGGGGTGTAGAGGAGACTTGGTCTGTTTCTGCGCTTATGTCGTCCACATCTTCGAGACTGCCGCGGGCTTGGTTTTGAGGGAGACGGTCGTATCGGGAGTCGTCGAATTTCATCTCGCCGTCTTCGTCCGCCCAGATCTCGCTGTAGTGTCGCTTTCCACGAGCAGGCATGATGAAGGGTGTCACTCGGTCACCCTGCAAAGGTCAGTTTTGGAATGTGTATGGGTTGTGTACACTCACCCGCTCGTTGAGAAATCCAATATCCTCCTCCTTCAACGGCCGCAGGTAGCCATCAAGGTAGCTCGCGAACGTGTGAGCTTGTACTTGATTGTTGGGTTTGACTGCATTGCTGTAATCTTTGTTCGGAGGTGTGCCAGCGATCAGATCTCGCAGGTCGTCGTGGGGAAACGAATTTACACAGTAGATCTCTTTCTTCTCTTCATCGGTCATGTCTTCTGTGACCTGCCGTATTTCATAGATTGTTGAATCGTCGAAGGTAAGTGGGTTTGTGCCAAAGTAGTGATACTGAGTTTGAGGTTCAGCTTTTGGTGGTTGACGTGTGCTTGAAGAGTCGTCCGTGTCAGGTGATGTGGCTTTCACACTGGGGGCAGTGGCTGCAGGTGCAGCTGGCGATTGGACTTGCGAAGCCTCAGATAATGGTGAGCTGCTAGTGCGTGAGGGTTCTGGCTTGAGCATTGGAGAACTTGATTGCTTTGCTGAACGACTAGGAGAGACTGAACGTGTGTCAGCGGTTGGTTTTCGATGATGGTCCTCTCTTAACACGGAACGCATAACAGCATCCACGCTCCGAGTGTCAAGGCCGCTGTCAATCACAATATATATGGCACGAATCTCTATGTTTTCGTTCTCTTCGTCAAATACGCCCGTGGGCACTGCATTTGATCGGGCATAGCCATTTTTTTTTAGGAGGAAGGGGAAGGTGTCTCGACATCTTGCTTAGAGTTCCGTGCAGAGGATAGCCAATGAAAGTAATCGTGATGGATGATAAAGCTTCACATGTGCAAAGTGTTGTAAAGAATGCGAGCTTAACGGAAATGTTGGAGGAACGCACCTTCCGTGGGCAAATTCAACCCATCTTGCCTGGCGACTCCGTGGGCACCAACATTGAGGGGTCGCTCCTCCCTTTGTGCACTTCGCTCTTTCTGTTTCCTCGCCCGCTCATCCTCATCGTCAGCCTCCCTCTGCAGCCTGCCTTTCTCTGCTTCTGCGTGTATCCGGACTTGTTCCCTTTCCCGCTCCCTTTCCTCCTCAATGACTTGTTTACGCCTTTCCGACAACTCGCGCATGCCTTTATTGTTCGCTTCACTTCTCGCGCTAGCAAGCTGAGCGAGAGTTTTCAGGTCATTGGTAATTGTCTCCAGGTGCGTAGGATCGGGGATGCCGCTTCCGGCGACATGTCTTTCAAGCACGGTGCTGTAGGAAATATTTGAGGGTACCATGAGGTTTGAGTCGGAGCCGGTGGTGAAAGTGGTACGCGAAGGGGTAGTTGAAGTGAGAGGAGCGCTGACGGATGAGCTTGGGGTGGTGTTACGGCTGCGGGATTGCCTGCCATCTCTGCCTTTGGGCTTGCTTTTGTTTACCGCTGTCGGCATGATTGGAGTTGTTGAAGTGGGGGTGCTAAATGTAGGACTAAGAGCGCAAAGGAAGTTCAAGCTTTGCAAGCAATGTCTGGAATTTGGGCGTTGACCGTTGCGTTCTGGCGCGCCAATTCTCAGCCTGCCGACAATAGGCGAGTGATTCTTCTTTTATCAGCGTGTGCTTGATCGGCCTTCAAATGACGCAGCATCAAGCATCAAGCACCAAGCATCGAGCGCTTTGAGTCTTCTCCATCGTAATCAACAAAGTCGTCGCTATGACGAGCTGTTGGCTATATCGACACGCCAAGACTCGCTAGCGAAACACCTTTGGCTTTAGCACTAGCAGCTGGTTTGGCGCACCAAAATCAACTTTCAATTACTGTGTCATATTGCCTTAACATGCTGATACACCATCAATACATGAGAGCTTGAAGCCGTAATGAAACCAAACAAAAATATGAGCGCTATGTACTTTGAAGTTGCCGCGTGTTTACGACAGTTTCATCCACCACTACCAGCAGTGAACGTGCAATGTTTTCATAAAGGACCACATAGCAGCGAGGCGCAGTAAATAATGTCAACATATATGAACTCACACCGGAATAAGTGGAATGATAATAATTAATTATACAATTAGTACCTTATTCACATCCCTTCACACCACCAGACAATAAGCCGTTTCATTACCCAAATCACCAATTCGCCAACCAATTACCAACAATACACATCTGGACTCATCTGAAGAATTTGACCTTCTGGTGCTCGCGCTGACTGATGTACTTAAAGGGTCCCTTTCCACCAACAGCATACACCGCCGTGAAGGATTTGGTCTCCCGACGCCATGGGTCTCCGCCCATCAAGTCGTTGGTGATCTCAAACTCCTGGCCGCTTTCTGCAAAGTCCAAAAGCCTGTTGAGAACCGTCTGATCCGTGATGTTCTTGCCGCCGTAGATGACTTCGTCGATGTAGATGTCGCCGCGTGTGCGGTTAGCGTGGTGAAGGAAGGCCTTGGTACGCTCCCTGCGTAGCTCATCGAGCTGTTGACCAATTTTGTTGGTCTCGGCCTTAGCTTTGGCTGTCTCCTTCCGATGTGTGTCGGCTTTCTCGTCTGCGTCTTCTTTGGCCTCGTTCGCCTTCTCTAGGTCGCCTTCAAGTGCTTTGTTTCTGGCAATGGTACTCTCATGGCTCTCCTCGAGGTTTTTGAAGTCATTGTTGAGTTCGCTGAGGTCAGACTGTGTCTTGCGAAGCTGGCTCTCGGTGTTGGAGAGCCTCTCCTTCGTTGACTTCAATTCAAGCTTGACGCCGTTGCAGATGTCGTTGGTCTGTTCAAGCTTAAGCTCCGTTGATCGAAGCTTGTCGGCAGTCTTGCTAAGGTCACCGAGAGCTGCTTCTAGTCGTTTTTTGGTTTGGCAGAGCTCGTCTTGGTTGGTTTTGAGCTCTTTGCGAGTGCTTGTGAGGCTGCTTTCGGACTTTTCGAGGCTGGTTTGTGTCTTTTTCAACTGATCTTTGGTGTCATCTAGCGACTTTGCAAGACCTTCTCGTGTCTTTTCTGATTCACTAAGCCTACGCTCAGTGTCTTCGAGCCTGTTTGCGAGAGCTTTGCGCGACTTTTCCGATTCGCTGACTCTACGCTCGGTGTCATTGTGGTGGTTGAGAAGGCTCTCAATGCCACGGACATGGAACTGATAGTAGGACAGAAGGTCACGGGCGTGAGAGACATGCTCATTGTCGCAAGCGGAGTTGTATTGCAAGTCCTCGTTTTCGGGTTCCATAGGAGTCTCCTTGACAAGGACGCAGTCGGGCTTGAATTCCTTCTTGCGATCGGCCGTATCCATCTTAGGCAACGGCACCTCGGGAGCCTTGAAGCAGCCGAAAACTTCGGCCATTTATGTCAGCAGGTAGGATGGCAATTAGAAGAAGTATGGATGGTAATGCTAAAGGGTAAGTGTGTGGAAGAGTCAAGTGAGTATGATGGCCTTCAAAGACTTTGTCTCAAGTGTTGATGCTATGGTCAAATCCGAAAAGCGAGACGACTCAATGCTGCTTATATATCTTCCAGAGGCGAGCTGCAACGGCATGCTGATGGTCCCTCTCGGATCATTCAATTTGTCACGGCAGGGCTGTCAGAACTCCAGACATTTCAGAGTACCTCAATCTGGAAACATGGTGAGGTTCTGGAACTCAGCTTCATGAGCCGGACACGCCGGAAAGGTGTTTTGGAACGCCACAAGGCGAAATACACAGTGCACCACCCCAATTGAAAGACAGCAACTACTAATCCTGGAAAATGTTCCGGAGACACATACACAAATTGGTCCTCTAGACCGACGAGATCCAAGACCATGCAGAGGAACGAGGGCCGAAAGATGGCAGAACCCCTGATAAGTGACGGTGCGTGGCTTGGAGTCTGATTAGAAGCTCGGTACCGATTCTAACACCATGAGGATGAGTATTTAACGACATCTACGGAGAAAAGCCACAGGGGAGCTTGACAGGGGTGCGGCAGATACGGCAGCTGTCACGGGACGATACGCGAGCCGGATCCCTGTGCTTAGGGCAAACTGTAGGCTCTTTTGTAGGGGTTAAATATCGGATTTGACTACAAGATTGTTGGCTATCCTACCACTCAGCTTCGAAGGCTTCTCAGCGAGACAGTTGGCAATATGCAGCAGCGCGCAAGCAGAATGGCTCTTATCCGGAACCGTATCACCATTCAACAGCCGTCTATGAAGGTCCATCATTGCTGGATAGAACAGTAGATTGCAAAGCCCATCTTCCTGATGTCGACAGCCTACCAAAATGATATGGAGCCGGCCAGATGAAGGATCATAGGAGCTGAGAAGGTGCCCAAGACAGTAACGGGGAAATGAAGGAGATCCTAAATAGGAAGTCGTGTATCACCCTAACAGTGATTCGACGGAAGCTTGTCCACGAGCAGCAAAGTGCGGGCCGAGAAAGTCCTTGAATGGAGAGAAAGGCGCCACCGCCCCGGGCGACGATCCCCTGAGATTCCAGCTTAGGATGGGACACTCTCGGGGTGGAGGCTTGCAGGGCGGATTCTAGACCATCGACCCCACCCCTGCGCTCGGGCCCAGAACCTGCTCTACCCTACCTTCAGCTCCTGCAAAGACAGCCACGAAATGTTTTCGTTGAAAGTGATAGGTTTGCTTCCGAGAACGATGCCAATTCTGCAACCTTCCGCGGTCGATAAGACTATGTCAAACGTAGTGATATGCGAGTTCTCAGCTGGCAAGCATGGTACCACCAGTGGATCGGCTCCTATCACATGTGCTCCGGCTCGAAACGCACAGTTGGAAACGCAAGATACCACACAGTACTAGCCGAATCACCTAGCCGAATCGTCCAGTGAACAGCTCGTCTATCGAGCTACGGCGAATAAGGACATGTGATTGCGCAATGACGGGGCCACTAAGGTCCCTGAAGAATGTGGAATTTCCGAATTGGTAACCTCAGCCCGCCGCTGCAAGCCACCTTGAACCACATAATGGCCAGACCTCTCGGCGCAAGCACCACTACGACAGGGCTTGTCGAAGGCGGGCTGCATCCCAATAGGCTCAAGCCAGGTCGCAATGCTGGTGAGACCATGCTATATAGAGCTTTCGTGGAGGCCAGTTTTATATTGCGATACCCATATGTCAGGCAAGCTATTGAGTCCAGGTCTCAGATACTCATTTCCTAATAAAGGGGCGCCTGCATTCTTTCTGCATTCTCGCAGACTCCACCACTCAAGACCATTCTTATCAAGAAGAGAAGCCTTCCCCTGCTTTGATCTTTCAGCCAAACTGCCCCATTATTGCTCTCCCTTATCTAATAGCAGCCCTCCCTTACGAAGATCAGCGCATACTATGGGGCCTAAAGTATCCGATGATGTTCACAAGGACCGCAAAGATGTTGACGAGGGATCAATCATCCCCAAGCGACTCATTCTATGTTTCGATGGAACCGGAAACTCTTTTCTGGGAACACCTGGTGATACGAATATCGTAAAACTTTTGGACATGTTTGACAGATCTGCGCCTCGCCAGATGCATTACTACCAACGTACGTGAGCAATGGCAGTGAGCACATTGCATTCTCTGGGTGGTCTTTACTGCTTGAACCTTTTCGCTAACATTCCTCGACTCTTAGCTGGCATCGGAACCTATACCAAGGATGGCTCGATCAACGGAAGTGCTCTGTCAAAGATGAAAAAATCAATTTCACAGACAATAGACTCCGGACTCGGCACATCGTTCGAAGACCACGTGATCGCCGGCTACCGCTTTCTCATGCGCTATTATAACGTAGGCGACCGCATCTACATATTTGGCTTCTCAAGGGGCGCTTTTACTGCGCGCTTCCTGGCCCGCATGGTCTCACATGTAGGCTTGTTGTCAATGGGCAACGAAGAGATGGTACCATTTGCCTACAAGGTATACCAAGATTACGAGATGTGGAAACCAACCCGAGAAACAGCTAAGGCTTACATGTTGAACTTCCGTTCGACATTTTGCCGCAGTGGGGCCAGTACAAGTGCTAACGATGAGACCCATGATGATGTGGATTGCTGTACTGAGAGTGACGATAGCGGTGAGAGTACCAGTAAACAGGGCCACGTTGATCAGAATGCAAGCTCCACGGCACCATGGGTCAGTATCAAAATTCACTTCCTGGGCCTTTTCGACACAGTGAACTCAGTCGGCACCTTTGATGTACCTTTCACCGGCACGATCCCGATGCCCGACGTAGCTGGTACGGCGGAACACGTTCGTCACGCGGTGGCTATTGATGAACGCCGTGTCAAATTCAAAGCCGCCCTCCTTGCACAAGATAAACTTAGTTCAGAGGCTGCCGCCGAGGACCACAAAGAAGTCTGGTTTCCAGGCAATCACGGTGATATCGGTGGTGGCTGGCCAGCCGAAAACGAAACTCCAGAAGAGAAGCCTGGGTGGATGAAACGGCTGGGGCTTGCATTAACGGGGCACGGATCTCCAAAAAAAACAGAGGTATCGAACGACAAGACTGATGATTGGTTCCAGCTCAGCGACATTGCCCTTAAGTGGATGGTGGATGAGCTTGACGAGCTTGAGGAACGTCACACAGACCACGTGCGTTGGAATGTGCGGAATAAGACAAGCTTCATCCAACGTTTCAAGAAACACCGCCATCACGCTATCCGAGGACTCATGCATGACACAATGGCGTTTGGTGGTGGCTCCGGTTTCTTCAAAACAATCATGTGGAAATTGATGGGTACGTCCCTGAACAGCATCACCGTGCTTGCTTCTTCCTTTTCAAGCTGCACTCCGTTTCTACCTTGACCTACATCCCGCCTGCCCTCCCCCCCCCCCTACATCCATTGTCTGGCTAACTCGACCGTCACAGAGTTCCTGCCTCTCATCAAACGGTGGGAGTATCTTCCCAAGAAGGAAAAGTGGGATTACGTTACTTTCCCACTCAACATGGGCGGCAGACGTGACATTCCTCCTGGCGCCCTCTTCCACCATTCTGTCATCGAGCGCTTGCAAGCCTTTGGCGATTCGTACTTCCCCCATAATGACTTCAATTTGGAAGGGGATCGCAACAAGGACAAGCGTGCGAAGCCGTTCTGCGATGTGGCTCGACAGGCAATTGCGTCGAAAGGCGGTTGGTATTTCGAGCCCGCTGAGGACTCTGCTGTTGTGAAGAAGCATGGACGAAAGGATACTGATCGGATCTATAAATTGAAATTCCAATAGACGATACTCTGCGGGCCGGGTCGTCCCCTCTACAGTCACGGTTGATCCTCCCTCATGATCTTCTGGCCTTTACAAGGGACGACTCTCTCAAAACAGCTTGCTTACTGGGAAGCCGTCTCTGGGGTCTCAGAGGCGTAAGGAATCCATTTCCAAGCGCGATTCAGCATTAAAGCGGCGCAATTAAGGAGTATCGTGACGGTAGGTGGGATGGTTTGTGTTGATGGTATTGTTGGGATGGTCACAAAGGGGGGCGAGGTACGGAGGACCCACTAGCGCTGTTGTATGTATGTTCGCCTTTCCGTGCCTGATAATTGTTTCAGACCTTTCATTGCGGCATGGACTGCCCCCAGCCTGGAGTCTCTTGCGAGACGCCAAGCAAAACGCCCTTAGGATCTGCTACGCCACTAGGGTTTCCAATCTCGCATCTCTATGTTTGTTTGAAGGCCGTGAACCTTATCCGGTCTTATCATAACGCTTTGTGTGCCAACCGCGTCAGATTATATGCACGCTGGCGCGCAGGGATGCGGCTGAGTTCCTGGTGTATGCCATACGGCGGCCGCGCTTTTAATACGAACGTGTTTCCTGGGGATTTTACTTTCAAAGATTTTCCAATATTTTGTTGATACCGAAGGTTTTAGACTGCATTGACTGCACAGTCCCCCAAAACCAGGGGTAGATGTTTCTTCATATCAGCTTACGTCCGGCCCTAATCCTCTCTGAAGTCTGATGATTCGGCAAAGGAACCCCTAGATCTCGAGCAAGCCATGTCAAAATGTCAATCCGGGCCTTTGCATTGCCAACAAGCCCCATCCACGCTTAAACCAAGCCCAGATGTTTCTGGTATTGGGGTGAGAGTCGCTCGCTGAAAGCTCTCCATGGGACACGCTAAAATCGGATCTCTAGGTCCTCGTAGCATTTGCTGGCTCATCTTCCCTAACACTCGTTTTTTGTACTGCATATTACCTCCTCAATCATCAGGAAACCACCAATCCTGTTGATCAGGCATGCATCAGACGCGTACGCACTGTTTTCGGTACAGAAGGCTCAAGACCGTCTAAGAGGTGGAGCCTGAGTCTACAGAATGCTGTCCTTGCTTTTAGCGATCAGCAAGTTGTTACCAGCTTAGCCATACTTGTCAGCGGGTACAGCCAACTTCCGTGCGGTCTTTCAGTATATCATTGGCAGCTGACGGTGGACTTGGCGTGGTTTTCATCCGTCACCCACTTGACCACGTTAACATGTCTTCGGGGTCACTTCCAAACCAGACCGCCTCTCCGCTTATGGCGACTTTTCTCTATGTCAGTCACAGCAGTAATGCTCGGCTGCGCTTTCGGGTCTACCGGATATTTATCTCAGCAGCGATGCGTGAAACCTAGTTTGCCAGCATCATGCCTCTTTCAACCTGGTCAGGAATTCCCACTAAGCGACGGTTGGGGGTGTCATACCGCTCCTCGGTACAACTACCCTTATATCGTCATCGGTCTTGTGTTCTTGGTCTTCAGCTATGTTGCCAGAGCAGTTCAGCTGTTTCCCATGGCCGCGGATGTCGTGAGACGAAAGTGCAAGATGGCTCCTGCCAAATTATTTCAACGCTGGCTGGATTTGTTGAGAGCTATTGCGCTGCGGTCAACTACTTCAAAGCCTGCGAGACTCTGTTGTGTCCTGTCTTATCGCTTTATCATAGCACTACACTGGCTTTTTGAGGCATTGACAGACCTTTACGCGTCAACATTATGGGAGGTATTGGCAGGCACTTCTTAAATTTTCAAGAATAAAAAGAATGGCTGATTTGTAGGGTAGATTACGTGGCTTCTTTTCGCCTTGTCATGGGGCACTATTCGCGTCGTCAACGACGCGAGTATAAGCCAGGCTGGCGGGCTTCCGAAGAAGCAATTGAAATGACAAAAAAAATCAACCAAGCCGACGATGAACAAAATGTCTGGGGATTCGGTCAAGTCCTCGCTGTCTTCCTGCTTCTGCTGCCTTTCGTATCTCTCTTCGAAGTTATCTACGGTAGGTTCATTACACTTCGGAAGTTCAAAAACCAAAGACTTGTTGGGGGCTAACAGACAGCAGACATATGGGTGCGGGCCACGCCAAAACCGACCGCTGTAGAGACAGTGACCGCAGTAACAGATCCATTATTTCACGACTACCGGCAACATTACTATCGTTATAGAGAGTTCCGCATGCTCGTCGTGTTAATCTTTCTTCTTTCCATAATTGCGGGCGCCGATATTCTCTACTGGTTTCCATATGCTGGAGGGTGGGATGACCTCAACAAAAACCAAAACCTATCGTATGGTCTGATATCGACAATTGTGTTGTGGCTTGCTACTTTTGTGCCGATGCCATGGCTTTTCATAACTCTCACTCTCCTAATCAGTGATATAGATCCAGCAATGAGCTGGCAAGTAGGGCAGTCTATTGCAGGAGTCCCAGGGATTCAATCAAAGTCGGAAGGCCGCCGACCGCGAATCAGGAAGGTCATAAGTTATAGCATCATGTTTGTCTTGTTAGGAGTCGCAATTACCGTCAGTGCCATCTTCGGGATAGTTGTTACTTTCTAGGAGAATCTGTGATAGAGTCACAGGATTTATAGTACGCTTCATCATTGGATCTTTAGCACCATACTGAATTTCATGTGCTGTTTCAAAGTCGATTCGGTAAAATATACATCCCTTCCATTCTAAGTGTCCATATCCAGTACCGATGGTCATATGCTCAAGTAGAATCAATAACCCAACTAGGGAGATGCTTGGCACCATTAATTCCAATGCATCTGACTCTGTTCACAATGTCAAGCAAGAATATTGCAATAACAGCTCCCCAACAGTCATGTTTAGGAGTCTTGGATGAACCAACCTATCTGAAAGCCTGAAGTGATATTTCAACCTTGAACCCCTTGTCGGCGGGGGTTTAAGGCATGGATTGGGTTATCGCCGACGCTGATTTAGCGCTGCTGATTCAGGGATAAATCCCCGCCGGCCGGCTTGGCTGTTTGGCCAGACTGGGTCATGACGGTGGCGATTACGACGATCCAGCATTCTCAGCGTCAATACATGAAGACAGGCGTCCCAGCCTTGTCTTTGACATGAGATATTGCGACAATGTCGATACCACTTCGAACAAAGCCATTGTACGAGCCATCACCCACACTACCATAGTCCCACGAACGACCAGGATTGAGAGCTGCTATGGGTTCGTTGCCCCAACTCCGCCCGTACAGAAGAACCACTCCTAACCTTCAGCAGCTGCTGGTTCCCTTGACGTCTTCATCCTCGGCTTCAGTGATCCTCAACAGCCATCATCAGCACAGGAAAGGGATCGCATCCGGGTACGTTCTCCCTCACGGTTGCTGATGCCGACTAAACAGTCTGCTAGGGCCCACGCGCATTCCGGCTGTCCACGGACAATGTACGGACGCTGTCCACAAACACGGTCAACCAAGCTTCCGACGTCGAGGGCCTCCTCTACGTCCCTGATCTTGATCCTGCCGACCCGTGCATAGACGCCTCATCACAATACGTCCCAGACAACGTGACTCGCCAAGCCGACCTCCCACCATTGGAAAACTATCAGCGCACAGCGTTTGCGCCATGGGTATCTGCAACCTGCGTCAATTCCTACCTCAATGCTGTACCTCCAAGACAAGCGAGTGCCTTCCTGTTCTATGATCCATTGCAAGCTACAACAGACACCCCACCACCAGTCAACGATCAATTCTGGAACCTCAATGATGGCGGCCAGTGGAAGAAGAGAAACAAGTTGCCTGTGTACGCAATACCAGGACCGAATGGAGCGGCTATCATGCAAGCGCTCTCTCAATACTCGGGTGATTTAAGTCAAGTCCCAAATACCGGCCCTCAGATACAACAGTTCGATCCAGACGACTATATCCGCCTATTCGCAAACTTCAACCCAGACGCCAACAGCAATCTCCCCACGCTTTGGGCATTCCTCCTGATAGTCCTGGCTGTTGTCCTCATCCTCGTCGGCATCACCTCCCTCTCCATGCATATGGTTCAACGAAGGCACCGACGTGCCCTTCAGCGCCGCGTTGAATCAGGAGAAGTCACCCTAGAAATGCTTGGAATCAAGAAGCCGCGCCTAACCCAAGCGGACATCGATGCCATACCCTTAACGACCTACACCGTCGACACCGAAAAGAAACCACCCCTCCCTCTCCCCGCCGAACCTCCCACTTCCACCATCACGCCCTCCGAGCCTCCCGTCTCCCCCAAACCCACCGACCCCTCACCCCTCAACTATTCCCAACCAACCTGCCCAATCTGCCTCGAAGATTACATCCCCTCCACAACCCGCGTCCGCTCGCTCCCCTGCAACCACATCTTCCACCCCGACTGCATAGACCGCTACCTCCTTACAACCTCGCAACTCTGCCCCATCTGCAAAACAAATTTAAAACCCTCCGCAGCCGTCACATTCACCGGCGCGCCGGGCATGACACCCTGTCCACCCATAACGAACGCCATGGTGCGAAGAGAGCGGTACGCGCGAAGAGTGCGCGAGCGACCCAATGACGCGGATGCCCAGGGAATGGCGCGATGGGCGAGTTTCCGCCGGCAGTTTCGCCCTCCACTTGGGGGTGGCAGGAGGCATACGCCTGTTGCTGCTACGAGGATTACGGTGAGGGAGAGGAGTCGGGATCAGAGAGAGCGTGGCAGTGCGGTGAATAGTGGCGTGGAGATGCAAGACGTGAGCACGCAGACGCATGCGCCTACTGTGGAAGAGCGACCGAGGGATCCAGAGGGACGGAGGGAGTGGGCTAGGCGTAGGGCTAGTGCTATGTTGGGGCGCAATCATCCTGGTGCTGTGGGTGTGGTGGGTGGGGATGCGGTTGCAGTGGGAGATGCGGAAGAAGGTCGAACAGGTGCTCAAGCGCACGAGAGAAGAGGTGGGGCACTGAGGAGAGGGGTGGGCAGGGTGTTTCCTGGTTTTGGATGATGGGTCTTAGTTTGGTTGGAACTGTATAGGATGTGGGGTGGCGATGACATTGGATGGGAGACGGTCGTGTACATGGGGTCGCTGTTTTGGAGTAGAGAGGTGCGACATCAGTGATGGGAGCGCATGTTCTGAGCAAGGCGTTGGTGGGCGTGTATCTGTAATTGTATCTGTATTCACATCTGTCTATATCCTTTTGTATCTAAGTACGAGTCAATCTGCCAGTACGTATACAAAACCCCACCGTCCTCCCAATCCTCCACACAACTAACAATGGTTTTCAATAAGGTTCATACCTCCCCCTCCCCCTCTCTCCCCCACCCCTTCCTCTACCTCTACCCTTCCCCTTCCCATCCTCCCTCACTCCGCCCTCTTTCCCCTCTTCCCCCATCTCCATATCCATCTCAACATCACCCTCACCACCATCTCCAGCATCGCCAAGGACCCGCCAAGCCCTCACAACCCCATCTTCACCACCCGTGAATATCGTGCCCAGGGAGGTGGTGGAGAAGCAGATGGAGCGCACGATTTCGGAGCCGTGTGCGCCGGGGAGGGAGATGCGGGAGGTGGGGTGCAGGGTGGGTGTGGGGGTTGATGAAGGTGGTGATGGTGGAGCGGTGAATGGTGGTGGTGGTTGTGAGGTTGAGGGTGATGGTGGTGGTAGGGGCGTTAGGGGCGTTAGTGTGAGGGTTTGGGCGCTGGGAGGGGGGAGGTGGGTTAGCCGATTTTGCGGTTTTGGATGGGAAAGGGTGGGTGATAAGGGTGTGGGGTATGAGTGTGGTAGGGGAGGTGTTGTGGGTAGGGGAAGAGGTAGATGGTTGTAAAGGGGTGTAAGGTATGCGCGGTCAGTGAAACAGAGTTTTGTGGAGATAGAATGGAGTAGAAAGCGGAAAGGACCACAAGGTGGATCCCCCCCAATGGAATGAGGAAGCTATCCTGTGGAGAATAGCAGAGATAGAAGCTTTGTGACGTGTAGGATCAAGGTCGAATACTGAGACTTGGAAATGTGATGTTCTGAGGTTTTGGCGTGTAGCATTTGCAATATCAGATTAATTTGTAAGAAAGTAGATCTGGAGAAAACTCTTGGGGTGGATAGGGGTTGCAGGGCAGTAAGACATTCGATACGCAGGACAGGTACTCAGTGACATGCAAAATAACCTGGCGAGACGCCTGAATGTGGGATCGTACCTGTGAGATCCTGCTGCAACGAAGTGCTGGTTGCCAGACTTAGCAACGTCTACCACGTACTCGCAGTCCAAGGTCGGTCGTAAGTCACCGAAGATAGTGGAAGGGCGATTGTCGGTGTCGTTTGTGTCATTGTCTAGACATATTATGTCTTTTTGGTAGATTGAGAATGTCTCATCGTGGCTCAGACCGTAGATGTTCGATCTATCGAGGTAGCCGGCGCGATGGATGGAGCTTCCATGGTTGATGATTTGTAGAAGTGTGTCATCTTCCTCGGTGATATTACAATCGAAGATGTTGATTAGTCCATCCGTACTGCCGGAAAGTAGATGGCTGGGGTTTGTGGGACAGAATTGGAGCTATCAGGAGGGCGGAATCAGCGAAAGGTCGGCGTATTGACTCAAATGCAGGTCAAAATCTTTCGTTCGGCCTGTAGAGGTGGTCTCATGTACAGTCTCGAATGGTATCATGCGGTAGGTTTTGGTAGCAAAAAAATGGATCGAAGTCCTTACCTCGGTCACGTCGTCGTTATGACTTTCTACATACTGTAGTAAATTTGCAGATGGCTTCCTCAGGTCCCTGTCTTCCTATCAATGCGTTGACTAATACTATTTTGCTCTCAAAGGAAAGATACCATAACAAGATTCTGGCTTGGGAGTGATGCAATTCCGTCCCCGCGGAAATTGTATCATTTTGGCTAATGCATAAGGAGAGCAGAGGTGCGCATTGGGCTGAAAGCGAGCCAATTAGAAACAGGTGGAAGACTTGAGACGCAGATAAAGAGAGTTGAGAAGCTCACAGTCTACCAGCTCCGCTACCTTGTCTTTGGTACGAAAGTCCCAGACTCTGACCGCACCGTCCCTTCCCGCGGTACAGAGTTGACTAGCACGCTGACCATCACTGCTTAGGCAGGTGGCACCTGAATGTATGTTGGGTAGAACGATCCTCTCGATCAGTGACTCCGAATTGAGGATCCGCAGAGAATCATCAGAAGAGATAGCGGCAAGCGACAATGCATCAGCCGACTCTATCGCTTTGTATATGTATGTCTCTTTAGGCAAAGAGAGTTGCGAGTGCTGTATCGAAACCGCTTCATGCATGTTTAGATTTGCCATCAGTGTTGACGTCCCCAGTGCCCCTATCTACATCATTGATACAGCGCTAGTTATAGATCATCGGTATTTTATCCCTTAGTAATATCGACCGCCCAGCCAACGAGACGTCCCTCAGTCTTACCATGTAACAGCACATTGCTTTGTACCTCGTCGGTAGTGTGATCTCACATTCGGCCCGACCCATCATGATGGCCGGCCTATTGCGAATGCACTTTTAGGCTCTAGGCAGCGCACAGCTCCATGGCCCCACACTATGCATGACCTGCATGAGAAATCAACCTCCATGCCAAGTAAGAAGTGACAGCTCTCTGATAAGTTGATATTCGACGAACGCATGCCGCTTTGCCCATGAATCAACACCAAACGAAGACACGGAACGTTTCCTGCCAACATTGTCTTACTTTCCACGCCACACTAAGAGCTCGTCATCCAAGATCTTTTTGTCTATCTGACGGCGGAAATCCTGCCGCAACGATGCATTACCCTTGTTCTGTACTTACCATCCCAGTCAGGTTACAGTATGGTGAATGGTATCCAGTCGTGTTAGGCTCCTGCATGCTTCTCTCTCGCCGTGTTGAACGACTGTAACGAGCAACAGCTACGGTCACTGATCTTGAAGTCTCAAATTTCTGATCCCACGCAATTGAGCCACTCATTCATAGAAGCGAATTCATCCAGCGGACAGCTGTTGCTGTCAACCTTTCTGATACAGCCATTGTACGTCACATTGTAGCTTTCTCGTTCCAGAAGAGACAGCTGCCATGCGTCTGCCACATCTGAGCTTTCCGGCCCGCCATCTTATCTCTGGTTCAATTGATATGTACTCAAAGCAGAGAACTAATGACATCGATTCTATTATAGCCTTAAAGGTCTGTTGAGAAATCTGCTGCAAATTTTCCTCTCTCGGTGTCGACGGTGTCCGTATGACCAGGTATTATATTTATAGCCCTCGGTTCAAAGCCCTACAGCCGTTAGATCAGATGATTCAAAGAGCTCAAGATTATCCGCATTCGTCTGAAGGCTCGACCTTCCTTTGCTTGCCAGATGGATGCTAGTAAACGCGTAAATATCATGAAGACCCTTCTGATTCTCATCGCACTCACAGCGCTTGCAGCAAGACACACAAGCGTACCGCGTCCAACTTATTTGGAATATAGTCACCTTTCTCCAAAGCTCAAAGGAGCATCAAGAGCATCCGAATATGACAACTTGGGCAACATCCAAGCTGCACCGCTGCCCCATGTCGGCCAACCCTTGCATCCTAGACATTGGATGTGGCAAGGGAGAGTGGATGATGTGGATGGCTCGGTAGGTTCTTTGAATCTGTACGATTGATTGGCGTAACTGAAAATCCTGCTAGTAGGCACAGAACGGCAATGGTGTGTGCTCTATGACTTATCCACGCCAATTAAACAACTGATCATAATATCCAGATCGTTTCATTGGACGTCGAAGACATTGTGGATGCGTGTGTCTACTAGCGATTTGAAACTTACTGAGACGCTAAAAATTGCAGACGAATGGATCCCTCCCGGTACATCCAACGTGTATCCCAGGATCTCGAGGATCCACTCTTTTGGGCTAGTGCGCCTACGTTTGACCTAATACATGTAGCATTCTGCGCTGGCAAAGTGAGGAGTTGGGAGACTTTGTTCAGAGAGATAAATGAGTAACATTCGTTGGACTCATAGATGGTGCTTGCTGATCTGGCGTAGCCATCTGGAACCAGGAGGACACCTGGAATTTCTTGAGGTGCCATTAGAAGTCTTCAGTGACGGCACATTGCCGGAAAACTCAAAGGCAAAATCCTATTATTCAAAGCTCAACGAAGCGACGGCTCAACTCGGTCTCCCTGTCCATATAGACATCGATGCCCTTTCTTCTATGCTTGACCGCGTTGGCTTTATTGACCTCGAGCGCGAACCCCCTTTGGTGTTCTCACTGCCAATAGGTCGAGACAACGATGTGTGCGAAAAGCACATGGAGCTTGATGTTCCCCTAAACAGTGATTTCAGGTGCGGGAACACAAAGCAGAAATGCACATTATGGCCGATTGATTCAAGGCTTCCGGATATAGGGTTCATTGCAGACAGGTATGGTATGGCAACGGTTGACGCAGATATTATGAAAGCGCTCAGCTACGATGCTTTCACCGCACACGAACCTAATTTTGGCATGCCCTGGCCGGACTTTGTCGATGAAACTGTTGTTGAGCTGGCAGTCCCAAAAGAGCATCACGCTTGGAATAACCTGTGAGTCATTGAGGCCGTCAGATCCAAAATTGCTATGTGGACACTAATGAGAAGACAGTGTCAAGATCACAGCAAGAAAGCCTGTAGAAGGCGAATCATCACCGTACAGTGGTCATGTGCATCTATCGCATGATGCAACATTGCAGAATCCGGCGAACAGTTGCTGTGGACAGAGACCGGCTGGGCCAAGTGCGACGACTTCGTCCTTGCCGCTGCACAGACTTCGAAGCGCGCAGATCAGTCAGACTGAGAAAGGTTTTAGGCACTTCTTCGGAAACGTCTTAAATATGAATTGAGATTGGCATGTGTAATTTTGACTTGGGTGGTTTCGGTCTTCATGCACACCTTCCTTCTAGAAAGAGACTTCAAAAAATAACGAGGAAGTCGTAAGAGGAACGGTAGTTTCGTTAGCATCTTCAACCAGCTAGAGTCAAGGCCTCGAGTCTCTCGATAGTTACACCCTGATCAAGTTGCACAGTCCATGTAGAATCACTTACTTTCCATGCCTAAACCCTTGCGAGACTCACCCTGCACAACCAGCACCCAAATTGCATCTCCAATAGGTCCAATTACTCATTTAATGATCTTAGCAGCCATTACTAGCTATCCATGGATTTGACTACGTTCCCAGCCCGAACTAATCGTATCATCAGATCCAGCTACGATGTTGAGAGGCTTCATTGCCTCCTACTCTATCCGTAGCCTTGCAAGCTGCCACTCTGCCTAACATAAGACTCTGAGCAAACGATTCAAGAGCATAGCAAGGAGACAGCATTGGCATGGTATTTCAAGCGCGAAAATAAAATAAGTTAACGATACATCTCTTGAAACACCTGCAAGAAGAGCCAGTCATAGAGCCATTCAGGACATTGAGCTTCTAACAACCAACGAATTCGAAGCGCCAGACCAAAACAGCTATGGATTTGGAGACAGGAAGACAATCCAGAACCATCAGACTCGCCTACTGTTTCCCCGCATTTGCGTGAAGTACAAGCGTTTTCTGGTGGGTGGGTCTTTGGATCATTGGCCTGTGTGTAGGTTTGTGGGGAGGGAAGATCAGTGGATAGATATAGGGGATGTCGGGAGCGTTGGTGGGGATGAGTGCTGTGGCACGTTTTGCTATGAATAAACAAGGTGGGCGGTGGGTATCCGAGAGTAATTGTGATCACCCATTCGATGAAAAGGACGACGTTCGAAAGCGGCATGCAACAGTTTAATTGCTTTTGATTCCGTACAACACAGGTAGCCACCAGACTCGGAACTGATCCAACGAGTCTTTCCAAATCACTCCGCGCGCTCTATCATACATGTCATTAAGACAGAAAACCTCCCATTTATACAAAAGTTCTTTTGAAAGGATAGCTTCCACCTTGCGCCTGAATCGTCCGAAGGATATCTCGAACGAACCACTCTCCAATCGACTCCAACAATCGGCCCCCCCCCCGTGGTATCGAGCGTAACGCCGCCAGGACTCAGCTCGGTGATCTCTGGCTCGAATATCGACAGTATTGTTGCCTTGATGATGTTTGTTGCTTAATTGTCGCTAGCGACCTGGTTGATGTGAACAGTCTTGACAATCTGGCCTTGGCCATTAGTCCTCTCGTTTTCCCATCCACCCAGCTCTTCATCTTTGACAACAGTGCCCATGGCGCTGTTCTTGCCTCCACCGCGAACATGCGTCGTCATGTATCCGGCGCCGTACTCCAAGTTTTCGTCAGAGTCGGCGGATTCTAACTTCTTGGTGTAACCCCATGAGGCGTCCTTGTCGCCATTTGTGGCGATTCTCTCTTCACTGCCAGTTGGGATGTAGCCGTCGATCTCGTGTCTTGTTCTTCGAGTGGTGGGGATGCCGTGCATGCCGACGCCGCTGCGGTGAGAGCGGAGAGGGTATTGGTTCGAGCCCTTGTTCGGTCCGGAGTTCTCTTTGAAGGAGCCGAGTCTGAAGACGCGGGAGATGAGTGGCCAGAGATGAGGCGTGTTGGCCACAATGACTGCAGTGGCGGTTTCGCCGGCGTACCAATTGAGGTATTGGAGAGAGCCATAGGGAGCAGTAAAGTTTGTGACGCGGTTGAGGATGGCGCACAAAACCACGAGAGCGCCCAAGGAGAAGACAGCTGCGAGCACGAGCTTCCTCTTCAGTGGTATCTTGGCGCGAACCACAAGAGGGATCGGCAGACACAGCATTGCTGCATCGGAGGTGATGTTGAAGCTGGCGTCCATGATCATGTGTTTCCGGTAAGTCGCACATTCCGTCTGTTCCGGAGGTGTGGGGATGATGTCCCAGTAAGCGCTAAATGGTCTACACCAGACCACGAAATAGCAAAGAATGACAACCGCATATCCGACAGCCACATATGCACCAACAGCCCAGACAGCTTTGCGGTACTTGGGAAGTCCTTTGGTCATGTTGGCGTAAAGAATCAGAAGGCAGGCTTTACAGCCCCAGACGCAGGTGACCTTCAAGGTTTCCATAGCCACACCCCATTCCGAACCCTTGGTGGCATTCTCGAAATCTTGGGGTGTCCATTCTTTGACATCCTCTTCGGTGACATAGTTGTTGCCCCAGAGACATTGCACATAGATCGAGAAAATGACGATCGTAAACGCAGCCTAGAGGTCATCAGTCAAAGCAGAGGCAAATGATGAAAGTCCGAGACACGCACAGCATTGAAGGTCATCAGATAGTCGTCTATCTGGAACTTCATGAACGAACCGAGCAGTATCCTTCGCGAGGCTCTATTGATTGGCATATGATATTAGCCATCTTACTTCGCTCAAAACCGGATTCATAGAGCGACTCAAAGAATCATAGCAACGTACATTCTAGCGAAGTAGACAAGGAGCACCACCGCCAGGAGCACCCATAGCTCGATGATAACAGAATTGGCACCCGGAATCATGTTGAAGGAGAGGAAGTGATGCAGCAAAAGATTGCAGTGAGGTTCGGCTTCAGGTGAAGGAAGTTGTGGTCACAATGGCATCTTAATCTCGAATGCGTGGATACGTGAGGCTATCTCAACGATATCTGGTACATAGGAAAGATGGCAGATCTGGTGTGTATATGAGATATGAAGGATCTGCAGTTACCAGACCCCTTTCAGCTGCATACAACGATATCGCCCTGATTGTCAAGCTTCGCTCAAAGATTTCAACAGCGGACTGGACGGACGGGCAACAACGGCAGAGGCCATCTCTACTGTGCCTTCGGTCCGTGCGCCTATTCGTTCTGTTCGATGGTAGGCAGAAAAAGGAAGGCGTCGCTAAGAAACTCAACCCCAACTTTTTTCCGATTGGGGAACAAGCGGCCTGTCTTCAATTTCCTATGCATTTTCAAGTCGAGAGTCTAGGCCTTTTGGGGTAAACTGACGTTATTGCACCATGCTCACGATGCGTGGAGATCGCCATATGGCGAATCTCACGAGAGCTCGTTGTGACTTGCAGCGTTGATCATCTTTCGAGTACCCTGATTGTCTCCTGTTGAGCGAAATTTGAAGAACGCCGGGTTGGAAGGCGCAAAAGCTTGAAGAGAGCCACTTGCATCGACTACAATGAGCCAAGCCATCTCTCAGCAATAATATACCGGGCTCTATTGGAGCCAAGATGTAGTGGCTTTAAAGTTAGAAAAGACAGTTCCAGAGCGGCTGGGGTAGGTCAGGAACGCTGCCGACGTTGGTGCAGTTGTTGGCCCTTGTCGATCGTGTAGCACCACAAGAAGTCAGACTATCGGCCAACTTCCGGCCACCGGGCAGATAAGCACCTTTCAGCTTGAACAGTACGGCCTTCTCAACGCTCAATATTGATTGTTTCACGTTCGACTCGAATTGGATAGGCAAGCGATTGCTGCAAGTCATGGGTTTTTGAATTCGGCAGTTCGACGATGCCTAAAAGCATTCATGGATGGAGAGTCTCCACAGCAAGTCCTCCAGACTTCTGGCGTTGCCAAATGTGAAAGGATCATTGCAACATAGAGTTCATCAATTGACTTCGCACCAAAGCCCACTCAAAGCCAAATGTCGCATTTCGGTTCGCATAATTTCCGCTGAAGCGCTGTCTTAATTCTGACCTGTCCATCTCACACTACTATCTCAATCACGGAAAGGGAAACTTGAAGTGCAGAAGGGGTAAGTTGAACAGCCGGTGAGACCATCACTCACACGATCAAGCTCATAGCTTCCCGAAATCCCACGTCTTTTCGCTCATGTCATTTTCGTCTTATCTTCCCTTTCGACGCTTAAAACGAAGGCTTACTTTAGCTTACATGTAAACTTTTTGGTATATCCCTTCATTGGTCAATCCGACTAGCTGGGATGCTATATTCTGCACAACAGGGGTTGCTCAAGACCCCGTCAGCTCTATGCCAAGCGGATCTGCTGCGAGGCTTTGAAGCTATACCGAGGATATGCTAGTGACGCAGACTGTCGACATGGTTGGCTGCGCCTAAGTTTCTTGCAATTTACTGGTGTTCATGAGTTCGCTAACGCTCGGTCTGCCAAATTCGCAACCTCCCCACAGCTATACTGAAGGCACTTATGCCCCACCAAGAGGCGCATAGCGGGGGGAGGCTGGGGAAGTCTGGATTCCTCGTAGGTCGAGACTCGGACAAAGTCTTCCGACGTTGGCGTGCCTTTTAGTGGACCCACAAAAGCCTCGCTAGTACCCCAACTTCGCATGAAATTTGTCTGACCTTGAACCATGGCACAACATGGCGTTGAAAAGCACGCTGGAAGTGGTCGACATCACCGTTTTTGTGGGGGCTCGCGTCCGTCGGGATGTACGTTCGGCTTACGACTTCACGTGGAGCTCACAGCTCGCTTGCATGCATACGGGTACTTGCATAAGGGTATCAGCTAGTTCTCCAACTGGATCCACTTCGCATACTGATCATGGTCTCGCCTTGCAAGGTCGAGGAAATCAGAGAAGGTGGAGGCGCTTTTGAGGCTCTGCCCGCTGCTTCAGTCTGGAAGGCTCGTGCTCTGGAGAGACCTCAATCTGTCTGGATACCTCTGTCAACGCTGAAACAGGCAACATGGCGAAGGGCGAAAACGAGGTTGCGATCTGCAATTCAAAGTCCTGTCGCAACCACGTTACAGATAGATGCGACCCAAAAGTCCCAAAACGTAATCTTAGGAGCTTGAGGACCTGCACTTAGTCAAAAGCGAGTTGTCTGTGGCAATCCGAACCGGCACCCCCGCTTACTCGTTAGTTAGCTAGAAAGCTGAACTGGCAATTGCTCAAACACCATGTTGGTTTTAGCGTCGGAGGGAGGCTGGACCTCTGATACTCGAAAACAAATTTCTATCGTTGTCACCGTGCCTTCTTTCACCTGTCGTCTCCTATCCTTCGAGCGCATCACCTATCATCATGGTTCTCAATCCTCTCCACCACCCCGGAGCGACCCAGATCCCAGAGAATGATGTCGAGAAGCGCGGCGAATTGAAGTCGGCTGGCGTCGATGTCAAGGAGAGCAGCGGTAGCGATACCACTCCTACCAACACCTCAATTGTCGACCCTGCCGAACACGATATCCCTCCTACGCCTGTGCTGCTGAAGGGCAAGCTCGGTCAATGGAATGCCAAAATCGAAGGCCTCTCTGGCCTCGAAGCACGAGGCATAACGCGCGTGCTGCCAGATGAGAGACACTCGGGAGGTAGGAAGGGCTACGTGCAGATGTTTCTACTATGGTTCAGTATCAACTTGGTCGCAACGAACCTCATCACCGCTTTTCTCGGACCTCTTGTCTTCTCGCTGGGTTGGACCGATTGCGTCTGCATTGCCATCTTTGCACAAGCCATTGGATGCGCTGGACCTGCCTACATATCCACCTTTGGCCCAATTAGCGGCAACCGAACTATGGTGTGTCTGCAAACCCTTCGAGAAGCTGTGAACTTTCCTCAATCGACCGGTTCTAATTGCTTCACAGATTGTTGGCCGTTATTTCATGGGCTACTGGCCTTCAAAGCTCGCCTGCATCCTCAACTTGATCATGCAAATCGGCTGGGGAACAATCGGCTGCATCATCGCTGGACAAATGATCTCCGCCATCAACGGTAAAGGCCTGACCGTCGCAGTCGGCTGCATCATCGCCGCAATCTGCATCGGTTTAATCGCCGTCTTCGGCATCGCCCTAGTCCACTCCTTCGAGAGGTACTTCCCCCCCCCCCAAAATCTCCCACACCCCTCTCAACTAACCCCCTCCACAGATACGCATTCATCCCCCAAGCAATCGCCCTCCTCGTCCTCGTCGGCTCCTGCGGCCGTGACTTCGACCGCAGCGCCGCCTCCCAGGGGCCCCCGGGCACCATAACCGCCAACCGATGCAACTTCTTCGCCCTCCTCGTCGGTAGCATAATCGGCTTCTCGGCCGTAAGCGCCGACTTCTACGTCTACTACCCTGTCAAGACCTCTAAACCCCTCACCTTCTTCGCAACCTGGTGCGGGATCTGGATCCCGCTCGTCCTCCTAAACGTCATCGGTATTGGGATCGCGACGGGCGTCGCAAAGAACGAGGCCTGGGGCGCCGCTTATGAGATCTCAAGCGGCGCTTTGCTGTTGGAATGCTATCGTGGGCTGGGGGGCTTTGGATCCTTTTGCGTGGTTATCCTTGCGCTGGGGAGTATTACGAATAATGCGCCCTGCACGTACGCTGCGGCGTTGACTGCGCAAGTGCTGGGGCGCTATGCGAAAGCTATTCCGCGCTGGTTCTGGTGCGTTATCATTACGATCATTGAGCTCGTGCTCTCCGTGGCGGGGCGCAATCATCTCTTCCAGATTTTCCAGAACTTTCTTCCCATTATGGCGTACTGGGTGTGTCCCTGGCTCGCCATCGTGGTTATTGAGCACTTCGGTTTCCATAAGTTGAGGGGTGTGCCATTCGATTGGACGGCATGGGAAGATAAGAAACGGCTGCCTATTGGAGCGGCGGCGCTTTTTGCGTGGTTAGTCGGCTGGGCTGGTGCCATCATTGGGATGGAGCAGGTCTGGTATCAGGGCCCGGTGGCGCTTAGAGTGGGGAATTATGGCGGCGATTTGGGCATTTGGCTTGCGATTGGGTTTGCGGCTTTGGTGTTTACGCCACTGAGGTTTTTGGAGCTGAAGATGGTGGGGAGGTAGTACGTATGTACGTACTTCTTGGGTTGGGAGGGGGTGGGTTGGGGAAGGAGGCGGAAGTGTATATATGGAGATGGAGGGAATTCGCATTCATGAGCACAGAGAGATGGGTTTTGGTAAAAGGGAAAAGTGCATTGTTTGGGCTGGTTGACTTTTGATACCATTGCATTTTCACTGTAGAGAGGTTCAGCGTATCTATTCATTCTATATAGAGGCATATTCACTCAGAATTGACTACCAGAATGTCTCAGGCACAAGATTTGCCTTGACCAGTACTTCCCATTGTCTTAAAAGCTGGGGCATTGGGATGACCTTTGCAACCGTTCCACCTAGTGAACAGTGCATAATTAGCTTCTCGGAAGACTCCATCTCAAGCCTCGCTTACCCTCAGGGGCCTCTCCACGTTGTCTCCGAGGCACGCTTTCAGGCATGCTAGGTTACGGACGGTGTAAGGAACCGTTCAAACCGAAATAATGGGGAAGCACATTCTCATGGCTAGCCCAGAAGCTACGAAATGGCAATTGTTCCGCAAAAGCTCTCTAGCATGTCAAAATGGTTCCACCTAGTGGAACCCACACAAAAGCTTACCCCACGGCAGTTGTTTACAATTCATAATCTAGACCTCACTCTTCTACAAGCCTACAATCGAGCTCATCGCTCTTTCAGACATCCAGACCCTCCCACCCCGTCCCAATCGAGACAAAACCCCCTACCTCACTACCGACCCACCCACCACACTCACCGCCACCACCATGTCAACCCAATACGACGCAATCCAAGGCCCCTACGACTACATCCGCGAAAAGTCCATCGCAATAATCGAGTCCGAAAACGTCCACACCACAATCTCCCCCTACATCCAAAACGCCAAAGTCCTCGAACTCGCCTGCGGCTCCGCGCACTACACCTACGATCTCCTCAAATGGGGCGCCAGCAGCGTCGTCGCAGCAGACATCTCCTCCTCAATGCTGAAAGAAGCGAGACGGCGAGCGCCCCAAGACGGGTCATCCGAAGGCAAGGTATCTTTCATTCTGGAGGATTGTGGGAAGCCGAAGGAGTTTGAGGGTGGACCTTTCGATGTGGTGTTTGGGGCTTGGTTCCTTAATTATGCGGCGGATCGAGCGGCGCTGAGGGGGATGCTGGAGAACATTAAGATGAATTTGAGGCCGGGCGGGCATTTTGTTAGTGTTACGGTGCCGCCGACGGATGATCCGGCGGGGAACGTTAAGAGGGAGTATGAAGCGCGCCCACCGCCTGAGGGGTCAGGTGGGCTGTGGTATTGGGTGCTGAATGAGGTGGAGGATGGAATATATTTTCATGTTCATGGGACGAGTCCCGTGGGTGACGTGGCGTTCGATTGCTATCATTTGACAGAGAAGCTGCATAGGGAGGTGGCGGAGGAGGTGGGGTTGAAGATTGTGAAGTGGGGGACGACTGAGGTGCCGGAGCGGTATTTGAAGGGAGAGGGACCCGGTGGGGCGAGTCTGAAGGAGTTGGAGACGTATAAGACGATTCCGAATTATGGGTTGTTGGATATTGAGAGACCTGCATAGCGTTAGAACTGTTGTTATAGATTGATCTTACACTTGTCGAAAGCCTCCATTGTCACGGCTTTCTGGAAGCCTTTGTTTCAGTGATAGCGTTGAATATTCAGACGGATGTACAGTTCGAGTCAAGGAGCAGACCCCAGAGATTGCCATTGTCGAGTATTGAATGCCCAACCAAAGGCATCAACCCTTGGCACAACCCCGAGACACATGTACAGAACAGTGATCTCAGCCGGTTTTGTGGCACGACGAGCTGGCTTGCAACGGTTCTAAAGACCTGGCTCTGTGGAAATCATATTTGTTCGGCGATCGAGTGAGCAAAAAGCAAGGTTGCAGGAAGCCGCTGTGCCAAGTCATCGAAAATGGCCCCCAAGATCACCCCCCTAAGAGAGTAGGGGGGTGCGCGCCGCCCTCTGGGAACGTGACTGGTGGTGATGCTGGGTGAGCTGTGCCCACCTATACTGCTGCCTAAGATGCCTGGATGTCTGGAGTGAGGGACTTCGAAGTTTCAAAATGTACCTTTTGCTGTTGGCCAATGAAGCTCTAATGACCTTCTCCTATGAATAACCGGACACACTTTCGGGTTGATCGGGTGCAAGCCGGCTTGTTCATGCAGTTGTTTGTTTGCACTTCATTCATGCTGTTGTAGGCAAAGGTCACTTTAGCTCAAGGGACTGGGGATATGTATAGCATCAAAGAAGTAAGGTATAATAGGCACATAGCCACTTCCCCAGCTATCTCCTCAAGAAGGTTTTGATAAAAGCTCGTGACTTCAAATCCTGATAATCATGTCACTAGTCTCGCCATTGCATCGAGTATCCGGCAAGGCTGGCGCTATTGCACGGGAGGATGCAATTTGTTCTATCTTTGTCAAGGCTTATTCTCCGGCACTCTTACCAATCCAAACGTTTGGAAAGTCTCCCAGAAAGCCTGACCGGTTGGTCGACAGCCTGTGCGCAAAACATAACCCTGGAAACGTTAGAATTGAACTTTTTGTTGCCTTCGACAATCATCGCGCATTAGCTGTCAGCTCCGAACGCTGTTGGAATGATATTTGATTGATATCCATGCTAGATCTCAAGTTGTCATGCTGTTGGTCATCTGCCTACGATGAGCTTCGGGTACAGCGTTGGCGGTTTCCTGACTGCTGGCATACTCGCATGGAAGGTGCGAATCCAGCATCCATCACCTCGGTTTGGACGACCAAGGGAATATGCACTGACAAGGCTATAGCTATACTCAAAATGTCGCGACTCCGTCGAAGAGTTCAAAAGCATATCGGGAGAGGTCAGAGGCTTACACATCGTACTTGAAGCCATTGCAGATCACTGGAAAGCGAATGATCTTCTGCCGAAGCATCGGCAGAATCTCGAGATATTGACCGAGTCTAGCCTAGACGCCCTTCATGAGCTAGAGCTGGTTCTGAGCTCACATGAAAGCCTTCGAATGCGCAAGACATTCGATCTAAACAGGCTGAAATGGGCTGCCAAGAACATCGCTCCTGTTAGAAGCAAATTGGTCGATAGCGCTACTCTTCTTGCTATGTTCCACGATACTGTAACGTAAGCTGCCTAGGTCCCTGCTTTCAACGCGATGTACGAAACACTAGCCTAGACTCACGTATACATAGTGCTACTGCGAACTTAACCATTCTACGGTCCCTAGATATCCTCATGAGGGATTTTCAAACCGGCAGGAGAGAAGCACCAGCATTTTCCCAACTCAGTCGTCACAGCATCCAGAACGAAGAAGAAGATACCTGGTCTGTAGTGACAGATGAGCTCTTAACCAGTGGTGCTGATGCTACCTCCATACATGCTCAGAGGGACCTCATCAAGGCATGGATCGACCATGTCTGCATCTTGGAAGTGACCGAGGAAGTGGCTGAATCCGCCGAGCGCGAGTCAAACGAAGACCCAAACAATCGGACATCCCATGCTCCATCAATGAAACCCTCAGTGGAGAGCCTTCGGCCTCTGTCCCATTCTCCTCATGCATTCCAACGGTGGGAAACATTGTCCTCTCACTGGGAAGGTCTGACGTCTTACTGGATGAGACGTCTCAAGGGCAACACAGACGCTCTCCAAGGTCAACCCATCCTAGAGCAAATGAAGAAGCAGTTGACAGACTTGAGCGCTGCAGGTGCAAATCTCTTCCACGCTGTTGTTGAGCTCCAGCGTCTTAGGCAATCATCCGAGCGGAAAGTCAAGCGATGGTTCTTTGAAACAAGAGCTGAGCGAGAGCAAGCTCGAGAAAAGATGGCCAAAGTCGAAGAGGAGTTACAAGATGAACGACAGCGTCGTGATGCTGCTACGAAATTACTTCTGAACACTTAGTTTGGTCTGTATTTCCCAACAGCTGAGGAGGCGATTTTGTTGGTGGACTGTCCTATATTGCGACTGCTATAGAGGTTTAGACACAGCTAGCCATGCTGCAGGAGCAAGAAGATATTGCAGTTCAAGAGCAAAGATTGAGTCATGTCAAAGGTAGGAGAAGGAGCAGGACTTTGCGCCTCTTGAAACTTGCTCGCTTAAGGCATTCTTAGCGCAGTTGAATCAGGCTATGTGTAGAGATGAGTAGGAAGCGGCAGAGCCCGGGGGACTTCCAGGTGAGTATCGCGTATCTGTGTGTCGTTCTAGGTGAGCTGCGCCCCGTTTCGCGCAATTCCTCGGAGCACTGCCACGTCCATCGATGCATGCCTGCAAAGCCGGTATTCATTATGTTTCGAACTTTGGACTTTTCTGTGCACGAAGTGTTGTGAAACGAGAATTCAATGACTACGAGTATGTACTGATCCAATGAAAGATCCCACTGACACCCCATGATGTTGCGTATCGCAGGGTGTGTGCTAACATTCTGTTCAGCAAGCCTCTCAACACCACTGCGTAGAGAAATGTTTTAGCCATGTGGCTGTTGTAGGATTTGGGGTACATAGTCGAGATAATGAGGGTAGCTTCGGCGAAGAGACGAAAATTGCAGGGGCTACAGCACTAAATCAGAAACCAGGCTCGTTCCGCTGATGCACTTTGCCTCTCGAATGAAACATTGGCATAAGCACCAATGTAATTCAAAGCCATGAAGATTCCAGGTCAATCTTCCGTCCCTCCGTGGGCGCCAGTATGGTCGGGAGAGGTGGATTCAATCGTTGTTGGTGGTTTCCTTGGTTCCTTCTCTGGACTGCTGTTGATATCGTTGGCGCATACCCTCGTAAGCCTGAAATTGTCTCTTGAAGCATCATATTTATTCACTTTGCCATCGTGACAGCATCATCAGATGTGTGTGTTCGTATCAGAGCACCAAGCTTCGGAATCCAAAATTTCTGAATTTAGTTCAATTGATGATAAATACTGATTCAAGGCTACCACAGAGATCGGCCAGCTGCCTAAGATTGCCTCGAATGGATCCCTGCCTGTCACAGGAGCATCAAAACGCCCGTCAGGAACTGCTACGCGGCCAAAGAAGGATGTTCCTATGTGTGATGTTGTGCCAATCGGCCTTGGACCCGTAGATGGCTATCCTGGGCCTAATGCTGCGTACTACTCAACCGCTTGTTCTTGTTCAGAGCTGGTCAGTTCACTCGCGGTCACTTCTACCTCAACTTTCACCAACCGCGTCGGGCCGGTAACTCAGACTTTGACAACTGTTACGAACACTGCATTTTCACCGCCTAGAGATTGCTGTATCAAATGCTGGGTGGATGCAGAGGATGTTGAGATACTCTACTGGCCCGTTGAGACTGCCTCTCCAAGCTTGGGCAATTCAACGGTGTCTGCTCACAACAGGACTGGCCTTGCGAGGAGAACAATTTCAGCACCTCCTGATGCATACTCTTTAGTATCAAATGGAATAACTTAGTATGTGTCGCGATGGTCAGAGGGAGATTCGCTGACCTGGAGCATAGCGTGTCGCCCTCCATTTATGTATCGTACCACAATCTTCAGGCAAAGCATGTTTGCCCATCTTTCGCGGGTGAGGTAACTCGTGGACCGCCGTACAACACTGTCATCGCCTATGCTCCGGATCGATTATCAACTCCTGCCTGCATCGACGGAGAACCTGAGCCTTTTGGTTCATACGCGGCCATTAATTATACAGATTACCAGTTTTCGACGAGCTCCTGGTCGGAATGCGCCAAGAAGATGAAAAACGGCGAGAGCAAGACTTCAATAGGACCATACTTCTCTTTACCAAGGGAGATAACTTCAGTAGACCCTGACTGGAGTACATGTTCAGCTGTCTTCGGAGGTGTGTTTGATCCACCACATGCCTTAGTGAAAGAAGCGGAACTAGCGCCAACGGATCCTGCATCTGCTACACATCCATTGAACCCTCCGCCTCAGCCCGGTCACAAACCAGAGCAAGATATGGTGGCTCCGACGCCTACTCCAGATCCTGAAAAGACCCCTGCCGTAGATCCAGCGAAGCAGGCAGCTGACCCCGGTTCCACAAAGAATGAACCTACCAAAGTGCAACCGGCTCCAGATTCAAACTCCACACCGCATCCTAAGGAAGCGAGCAGCCCAGACTCGCCACAGCAAGAATCTCAAGGAGAGCAGCCGGCTCCTGATCCTGATCAGAAGCCAGCTACGAATGACCAGAAAGGTGCAGACACTTCAAGACAGGGCGCTGCCAACAACCCCTTTCCACCCGGCCCTGATGCCGCTGCAAGGCCTCCTAATGGTGATACGTATCCTCTACCGAACTCAGATCCTCCTTCTCCTCCTCAGCAGCAAGATCTAAGCACAAGCAAGAACGGTATATCCATCAGCAACAATCACATCGTCGTAGGCCCTTCAAATTCCATCCCTTTCCAGTATGTTCCTCCAAGCAACGATGTTCAAAACCCCGAACCAGCGATTATGAACACTCCGCCTCCAGCTCCAATTACTGTAGGCAACTACGAAGCCACTCCTCTCCCCGCTCCTAATCCTCCTGTTGAGAATGCATCGCAAGGCAGTGACCCTGTGGATACTGATGGAGTTAGCCCTGTGAACAAAGAGGCCAACGCCGGCGCGAATGTAGGTGCTGGTGCTGGAGTAGGTGGCGTAGTCATCGCAGGCTCCACATACAGCCCGGGCGTACCGACTGCTCTTCCTGACGGAACGCCCCTCACGGTAGGGAGCGACCATGTTAATCTTGGCGGGTCTTCCTACGCTTTACCTCCTCCTGAAGCCCCTACACCGCTTCTCGTTGGAGGTAAGAACATTGTAATTAACGCTGGCAGTGGTGGCGGTGTTGTGATTGGAAGTGAGACGATAGGGCCTGGCGTGCAAACGATTATCGACGGGCACGCTGTGTCGGTCGACAGGCAGGATGTAATAGTGGATGGTCAAACCCATGCAATTGCTGCCCCTTCGGCAAATGCGCATGGAGGTCAAGGAGCGGCGCATCCAGTCATCAATTTCGGCGGTGGTGCTGCGGTGACTGCAGGCGGCGCTGCAGCTACTGTAAGCGGTGCCACCATCTCGCTGGACTCGGACGGCAAGTCAATGATTGTCAATGGTAAGTGCTCTCCTCGAATGCTTTTATCGCGGACGTCTCTTTGGGTGACATGTTGTGATTTTATTCACTGATATCTGATATGCTGCAGGCCAATCGTTCCCTGCACCTACATCACCAAGAGTCCCCACACATGTCGTCATTGCCGTTGCCGGCCAGACCATCACGCCCGCGCCACAAGGCTTCGCCATAGCAGGCCAGACCGTTTCACCCGGTGGGCGTGCCGTAATAGTAGATGGAACAGAAGTCTCACTCGGACAGAGCGGAAGCTTAAGACTTGGTTCCTCGACCACAGTACTGAGCTCTGGAATTATAGGCTCCGCTATTACCATTGCTGGCCATGCTATCACTGCCGCATCTTCAGGTTTTGTCATTGGTAGCCAAACGGTATCGCCTGGCGGGGCGGCAGTAACAGTCGATGGGACGGTCGTATCACTTGGTCCGGGCGGGAGCCTGAGAGTGGGATCCTCGAGTGCGGTTCTTGGTGCCGCCACGGAGGTGGTACTTACTGTTGCTGGCCAGGTTGTTACTGCTAAAGCTGAGGGTTTTGTGGTTGACGGACAGACTGTTGCACCGGTTGGTACGGCGGTGACGGTGGATGGAACCGTGGTCTCGCTGGGGAGTAGTGGAAGTTTGAGAGTGGGGACTTCGACGACCGTGCTGGGGTCGGCGAGTACAGGGGATGGTCGTAGTGGTGAGCCGACAGATAGCAGCGTTAGTGGCGTGCCGTTTACAGGGAGTGCGCCACTAATGCGCCTGGGGTGGAGTTGTACGATAAGTGTATTCAACTTTGCCATTGCCTTGATAGTGGGCTTTGTAGTATCATAAAGACATGTTTTTGTAATAATTAGACAGTGGCTGACCTTTGATTGCCATACATAAGGGAGATTATCATTCAGTGAGTTGTAATGTGAAACAATCAAAGATCACTGATGAATTGGCTTACGGCTCGCTCTTAATTTCAATCAAGGCTGGACAGACGGTACGTCTCAGGTGTTTGCTAAAAGGTGGCGGTTTTCCTTTGCTGATGCTGACTAGTTGAACTCGGTAATCGACAGCATCAGCCAAAGAATATGTTCCGTGGATACTCTAATCTCTATAGCTCGCATGTTCCAAAGTTGGAGCGGTGGAGTACTCAATGATCTAAATGCTCTATAGGCTTTGTGAGTATTCTCGTTCTCTGTTATTCAGTATTGCACTAAAATGACTAGGCCTTCCAACGTGCACGCTGCTGCCTTCTTTTCTAACCAGAAAGGTTTCAACGCTTTTGAGAATTGCAAGACATTTGGAAACCTGGAAGCATCCAGGCATAGTCCATTTTAGGGACTTGATGACATGATAGCAACGAGTTGGATGAGTGAACTCCTCATAGGCGTAGCTCTGGATCAATCTTCATCTCGTAATGGAGGCCAGCCACCTGTTGAAGTCGAGACCGCGTTGAGTAGAGCTTGCTTCAAGTCGGCCAAGGATCTTTAGCACTTTCTAAACTATAAAGACTTGCATGTGGACTGTTAGCAACTATGAGTACCATTCGGCATTCCCCTCCTCATACCCTCCGTACTCTTTATGTGTGGATAACCCCTCCTCAATTGACGTTCCCTTACACCCGAACAGTTGATCTCCATTCTCCACCGCATTCTTCGCTAAATCTCTCGCCTGGAAGGTCTCGGACTCTCATTACGCACTGATAAGGTTCAGAGGATCAGCAGGCCGCACACTGTGGTGAGAACCTAGTCGTAGGACGCAGATAGAGCGACCATCGTCCCGTGATTTGAAAGAACGGTGCGGTTGGTAGTGCTGAGGATCTGGACTCCTTGGAGTCCGGGATCTGAGTCCAGGAAAGGGGCTTTATTTCAAGAAGCGTTGCCCGAATTTTCCTCCAATTGGATGTTCGTCCCTAATGTTCGGCGATGCTCGGGCAGCCAACCTGCATTAAGTTCGCTTATTTAGGGCGGGAGAAAGTTTTGCTATATCTTAGCGTACTTTTCGTTTGATATTACGCGGATTTTACCAATTTGTATACCTATCTGATAACTTATATCATTTCAAGTCTTTTCAACATCTCGGAAATCTATCTTTGATAGTATATAGATATATACTAAAAATTTTCAAAACTTTGAAACAAAATTTGAGGGTTTTCAGAGTTCGAAGTTCTAGAAAAAAAATAGAAAATGGCAGCGCAAAACAAGCACAAGGGCGCCCAGATCTAGATAGCTTTCGTCCGCCGTAAATTCATGCATATGATATGGGTCTACAATATCTAGCGATGTTCGAAACGTGCATTAGACTCGCTAATTTCGGCCTATCTTCGTACTTCTACTGACTAGCTGAGAAGACTTATGCACGAGATAAGCCATCTTCCTACGTTATGTTAGCAGATCAATGGGCTAGAGTGTGTCGCTCAAGACGTTGCATCGCATAAATCATATTCCTTGGAGTCGAGAGCTCGATAGCCATCTCTTTTGAATCACTGTATGCACCGACGTTGTCCGAGGTCAAAGGGGATATTAGGAGGCATGAATAGTACCACCTGCCATTCCTTTTTCTCTTCATCCAACTTTTGAATATTGAGACTGCTCTCGGACTGATTGCACAACCCACTGCTTGAAAGTATCCCCGATCATCACACATATCGTACGTCATGGTATTGCTTCGCTCAGTCATCGTGGCTCTCACTGGCCTGACCGGCCTGGCTTTGGCACGTGTCGTCCATATGGGTACTGATACACCGTCACCATATGCTATGATACACTGTGTTTTCTCACCAATGCAATAGATGTCGACATAGACGGCAATGCTCTACCAATAACCTCGCTTGATGAGGTCCGTGAGCACCAGGTGCCTTTCTTCAAGCAGTGAGTCTGAACATCTCGTCGCTCCCACCGAGATATCCTGCAACGCCACCACCATTTCATTGATCTGTTCATCCTCGTTACTGACCTCCATCGTCCTTGGGTAGATCCGATGATGTGCACCCCACCTGCGTCAGCGACGGAAACGAGTGCGGTGGCTATGACGATTGCTGCCGTCCCAATGTATTCTGGACCCGCTGCTGCTGTCGGCCGAAAGATGAACCGACTGGAAAATACACTTGCCATGCCGTTGTAATGAGCGATTGCGGTGTCTATTTTGGCAACGTGTGTGACAAATAAGCTCATTGGCGGGACAGGCCCTTTCCTGCGGCAAGAGGCCACGTCGTATCGCTAAGAACAAATGCGAAGGCAAGTGAGACAGTAACATCAGAAAGGTTTAACAAAACGGGGTTCGAAATCTTCCGCGATCTTCGCTTGCAGAAGGCCTTAGCTTTAGCATTCTGAATGCGCACGAAAGTTCTTGACGCAGCTTTGCAAACTTCTTCTCGGACCCTCGTAGGCTAGGCGCAATTGTATTTAAGCCTTCTGCACTTCTAGTGCTATCATTAAACAAAGTGGGGCCGCATTTGTCACTATCCCACGAGTAGTAGTCCAGTCCGCATATGCTTCTCCGTACATCGAATGAGTTACAAATGTATTCTTATTCAAAGGTCGTTATCACGCCGGGGGTTACTGAAATGAAAGGTAACGTAATAAAAGGATGCGATGATTTCAAAATGGGTTGGAGGGGCTGATGGGAATCGTACGAAGAGTATCCTCCAGCTTGCAGTCTGGAATTTGGCGGTATCCAAAACAATGGTGGGGTTGAGGCTGAAGCTAGAATGGGCCGATGTGCTCACCATGCCTGTAATTTTGACATAACGATATACCTGGACTCTGTTAGCCCTGAAGATCGATGGAACCAATATCCTTGTGCACATGGCGCGTAATGCTGTGAATAAAATGATGATCCTAGGGGTATCTCAGGTTATTAGGACGATCGTGCGACTTGCACGATGGAGCAAGGAGCAGGATATGCATTAGTGGAAAAGAAATATCTTGGAGTTAGACTGGCCATCTAGACTTGCCTCGCACTCTAAAGCAGGGGCATAAAGCCGCCATGCACGAGCAGTACATGCTATTCCATGCACCGTCACGGTCCTCGTTAGCCTGCCACAAGTCCGGTAAGTCCGGGAATTCTATGAACGAGGACCGGCGGTGACGGTGCATGGGTTATAACGTAATGACATCCTGATGCAAAGAAAGATAACACCTACCTAGCCACATCATCTTGTAGAGCGACGATCATTGAAAGCTTACCAGCCTATCTTAACCCCTCTTACAACCCCCCTGCGTAGAGTAGAGTGGAGATAGACCTGGTCACCTTCAATACTATTGTTCTCACTCTCTGTATCTCTGTTTTCATCAACACAGAGATCCTTGGGCGCGCCCAGATCCAAGCGACATTGGGAAGTGACTCGAGTCATACTTTCTTGCAAATTTCGTGTGGGAAGATTGTGCGGATGAATAAGGCGCCTCATGTTGTTGTTGGGAGAGGTATTTTCATGAGTGTGATGTGACGTCAAAGACTTGGCTGGCACTTTCGGCTGTACATTCTACGTGAATGCTTTTGCAGACTACGTACGGTCAAGGGGTGTATATATTGGTAATATTTGTAGAAGGAAGAGGGAAGGAGGTAGGATTCATTCTTACGGAAATATGATTTGGGGTCGGAAAGCCGCATATGCTATTTGATTTCTAGGGCTCTATAGTGATACTATTCGGAGAATGTATTGCAATTTCTGTTTTCCCCTCTAGAAAACCCTCTCGAGTTCCGCCTGTTTAGCTCATTCTGAGATAAGCTGAACGCAGTGCAGACAAAGTATTGCGCAGACAAGGTTTCGCACTGTTCAATACTGCATGCAGATAGTCTCTCCCTTACTCTGTTGGATTTGTGTTTGTGGGTAACATGCGCATTCTTTCTCACTGGAATCCAACGTCTCCAGTGCGGAGAAAGCTCGCTCCCTTCTCCCACCATTTTCCGTCTATTGATCGTATGTGAGCGGCTCTTCCTCTCGCTCAGACATATTAGAATCGTTGTCCTCTTCGTCTTCTCTTTCTTCGCTTGATTGAACAGCCTCTCTGGTCCTTTCCGGGAGGTTGCCGTAACGACAGTATGTTTCCAGTGCTTTGGGCCCTAGAGTAAGTACAAGTTGCTGTATGGTGGGCAGCTTGTCCGCAAGGAATCCCAAAAGATCCAATTGTGCGTTGCTGAATTTGTAAGCTATATTAGACGCCGCAATGTCTTGATAGGATTGAGTCAGACAGTTAATTGGCTTTCTTAGCACAGCAAGCTGTACGTAACAGTGGTAATGAATACCATGACAATCGCAGTATTTCCAAAAGCTTTAGCAATCTTCTTCCAGCGATTACCCGCGTGGTACGCTCGAACGTGTTCGTTAACAATTTTCTCTTTAGCCTTGCCCATTACACGTGGATATTGCTTTGAGACCAGTTGGCGGAGGTAGTTGAGGTGATCCGATAGGTGCACTTTGTTATCACTCAACAGTCTTGCAACTGTACCTCCACTTTCTTGGTCGGTGAAGTCTTTCAACCTGATCTGTGCAAATGCCTTGTGTATTTTCGTATGTATGCCCTTGCCTGTAAGTTCATTGATAGCTGCGAGCAACTTGTCGCTCTTATCAATCTTCCAGGTGGCCGGAAGCTCAAGATCCTTGTTCGGAGACGATTCTGGTCGCTCTGCTAGATGCTCAAGTAAAGAGACTCCTCCTGTCTGGCGCGATAGTTGCCTACAGATGAAGAGGACCTCATCAAGTTCTTTGTTCTGCTTGTATTCATATGGTGACGTTAGTTTCCATTCCTTCAAGATAGTTTTCACTATTTCTGGGTCTGTTTGTAGCAATCCCGCCTCAACTTCATCAGGAGTCATCGCTTCCTCCAGTACCAAAGGCGAACCGTCAGCATGCGGACTTTGGTCCTCGAGTTCAGTATATGGAGGAGGCTCTTCTTCACCTTCAAGTTGACTACCCTGTTCCGCATCCTCGTCCTGTAGGATCCTATCATCTTGGGGGGTGAGACCGGCCCCTTGTTGTGTCTCAGCATTCTGATGACGTTCAGGGTCTTGCTGCACCTGATGCTGCTGGTCATCGCCATCTTGGCCAGAGCTCTGACCCTCGGATGACCTTTGATTACGGTTTTCAGATTGATACGTCTGGTTTATAGATAACTTCCTTTTCTTGTTTTGGTATATGGAATGGCGATTGCCTTTTTCTTGCTCATTGCGGGCATGCTTGTCGGCATGTTCTCTTGCTTTGGCCTTGTCGCAGATAGATATAGCTTCCTTTAATATCGGACTAATCTCGTTAGGCACTTGGTCAGCTGCTGCTAGTAGAAAATCCTTGAAGCTTTGCGATTGTACCAGGCTACGAAAACAGCCTTTTGAAGCCTTAGTACAATCATTGAGGTTGCGACCTGCAAGCTCTGCGAACAGCGATTCCTTTTTTGTTAGTCCCATGATGAAGAAGGGAGAGATGTTGCAGATTGTAAGAAGTCAAGTGCCACTCGTATAGCAAGAACAATAACGTTATTGCGAACTACTTCCACTGTTGGGCTTTCCTGAGGAGAGCGCTGAGGCACGAAAAGATTTGAAGTAGGTGGAGTAAGATAGCTAGTCTGGTAGGAAGGTTGTCTGCGTTGTGTTATGAGAAGAAGTCGGAGTGAGGGTCTAGAATAGCTAAGTATCTTTGAGCCGGTTATCGGAGAGAATATAAGTAATGACTCCGGACTAGCATACAAGATTGACTTCATTCGTCATTACTTCTCTATGTACCGAATCTTTGTCGTCAGCAAAAAAGCTTTTGTGAACATGAGTGAGAAATGTGAAAGAGACAAAGGTAAAGATTAATAGATGTTGTAGGTATTTTACTTATATATCCCCTCCTGAGAGTGAACAGAGCGAAGGAAGTGAATAATACAGAAAAACCTTAAATTTGATCATTACACATCGCGTGCACGGTGTGAATAAAGGATGTCATTTGGACATGACTTACGGTCAGTGAACATAGCTGATACTTCCATCTATCTTGTTGTGAATTGTGACTCAACTCCGAATGCCGGTGGAAACCGGGTGAGATCAATTAAACAAGGAAATCGTCACTTCCAGAGAAGGATTGATGATAGCAGGTTTGGCTCACCAAATTGGAGTCAAAAAATTGCTTGTCCATCAACTAAACCAAACAGAAGCTGCGCTCGAATACTCTCGGTTAAGAAACCGGTAATATAGTCAACTAAGCTGCTATTGAAGTTACATCTCACCATACGCCTGCTCCATCCGCATATCTGAGGAGCATACTTTAAAAGTACCTGGTACCTTGTTTCCTAGACGTAATCTTGTTGGCCAACTTTGCGTCAACACAAAATCCCAGCAAACCAGTATCCTTGACTATATGCCTTATTTCGGCGAGAAGCTATGGAGACCTTCTCAATCTAGGCTTGCAGGTATGCAAATCATCATTCTCTAGGCCGAGCATAAACACCAAATATGCTTCAGCAATACCAGATTGAAGGCTGTCGTCCTACCAATCTTGTTGCAAGTCTCACTTTCAATTTCCTGCATGCCCCGCCTGTTGACATGTGCGCCTGGTGACGAGGAAGTACACGCAAAATACGTCACGGAAAATGTGCCTAATGCTTTTCTCGAAGCTGTATGTCAAGATTATCAATGGTTGGAGCTCCTCCTTGCTCGGATCGCTAAAAATAAGGTCAAACATTGGCCAGCGATCTCCACATGCCAGTCTGAACCCTTGAACCCTTTAACGCATACCATGACGACATGTTCTGGTAGAATGAATTCAACGTCGAGCGCAATGGCTGGCAAAACATCCTATCTGCAATTCACATATTTGCCAACTTCTAATGAGCTCGAGAACTTCCCAGCGAAAGGTATCACTCAGGATATCAACATGACCAGCGACATAATCCTGACTTCTGTACCGGCAAGAGCTTTGATGTGTTAGGTCCTCGCTGAAAATTTGGGCGCTGGAGCAGGGTTTTATCTCCGCCTTGGGCGACAGCGCGGTGTACGTAGACAACCAATACTCACCTCCAGGCAAAGTTGACGTTCATGGCACTCGACCCAGCAAGCTATTATATTTCATTGATATGTCAAGATCACGAAGCTTTACTTGCAAGGTTACAAATCGATGCACAGCGCCAAAATCCGTCATCGCACGTTGCTAAACGGGACTTTTCTGCCAATTTGCCGGCCCCTTTAACTTCATATCAGTCTTCCCCGCGCAAAACTATTAGAGAATCGAGAGCCGCTGCAAGTAGAAGGTGTCACGGACGGAACCTTCTACTGCCTGCGCATGGATTGATGTGACCAGTCAGAGTGTTAGGGTGACAAAGCGTCGGCTGAACACGGCGGTGATGCCCAGGCCACACTGACGAAGCAAGCCAGTTGCAGCTTGTCGAGCAGCTGATCGACAGTTGAACGCAATGACGGAGAGGTGTGTTCGGTAAACGAGGAGAGTGAAATACGGCGGGGCGAGGTTGACAAGACGCATGTGGACGATGCGAGGCTGGTTGAAATAGTGGATAATGAGGATGACAACACTTGCGAGCGTCAAGAATTGCACCAAACTCAGCCCTGTGTTGGTGTCTCCAAATGGATGTTAGGCCATTGACACGATGCATCTAAGGTAGGCAGAATCGAGAAAAAATTCCTGTCCTAGCCACTACTCGGCGTTGTGAGGCTGATTCTTCCACCTCTGATGGCCGGTGATTACCTCGACAAATACCTCATGAGAGTATCACTCCATACAAGGAAGCTCTCCAATCTTCTTCGTGCGTTATATCTCAGACATAGACCCTGAAGATACAAAGATTGAGAATTGGTGTTGGCAAGTGGGTGCCGCTTCGTTCCTCCTCCTTCCACGTCTTTCATTAATAGCATATTTCTACATACAAACCAGAGTCTCCATTCCTACTCAGCAGGCTTCTCGCCCTCTTGACAACAGAACGAGATTGATGCCAATCTGTCCGCCTTTCGTTGTCGAAAAAGCCGAGCCGGGTCAAAGACCCTGACGCAGCGGCAACTTTCAAACAGGCACTACGTTTCCTCCTTCAAGTCAGGCGTCGCCTTCAGAAGGGGCCGTATTCTTCTTCATAGACGAAGCGCAGAGAAGGCCTCGGCATCTGCGATTTTGTTCAGCAACCTTAGACACCTCTAATGTTCTAAGGTCGGAACGCTAGAGGATTCGATGATCGGGATGCTTTGTACTCTTTGGGACTATGCTCCCCTTTGCTTATGTGGTACTGCACTAAAGTGACTAGGCCTTCCAACGTGCACGCTGTTGTCTTCTTTCCCGACGAGAAAGGTCTTAGAGAGGACGAAATATCACTTTCTCCGGCTGGCATGCTCGTTGCTGTTCTTGGATAGGCTTATCGACGACATGAGGAGACTGGTATACATGTACGAGGGTGGCTTTGAGTGAAATTTGGTCGAATTATCCCTCGATAATCGTTAATCGCACCATACTTATACCCAATGCAATGCTCGCGTCCGGAGAGGCAAACTTCTTTCCCCCTTGCCTGAGCTTCTGATGGCCAAATCTATTCCATTGATTGATCTGCTGCAGCGTCTGGGTCCTGGCAAAATGCTCTGAGTGATATCCACTCCTGCTTAACACGATGTACAGATGCAAGCAATCTATCTCTGCCAAGCTTTGGAATGTAGATTCCTTTGGTGTCAGAATGCTTTTGCGTTCTTGACGTCCTCAGAACTTCGGACACGCCCCTGTTGTCGCGTATTCGACTTCCATTTTGCTCTTTTCCCAGGCTCCGAATGGCCCTGCCGAGCCATCTACGCGCAGGAGTGAGGACCGAGTGAATCTCGCTATTGTGAAATTTGTTAATGCAAGCCGCTAAGACGACGAGTACTGTAGTCACCCAAGGACTCCATGCCCCAACGTGGTAAGAAGGCTCGCTCTGGGCAAAGCGTTTCAAGAGTATTTCCATTGCGATAGTATTTGCTATAAAGAAAAAAAACTGAAAACACGCTCGCGATGACAGCCTACAAGTACGCTAACGTCGCAACACATTTGGCTGTTCGTTTCTGCCAAGGTCGACACTGTTGTCGGTCTACCTTGATAAACGGGAGATCGGACAAAAAGTGAGGGCTCTTTACATAGAGTAAATGAAATCTCTGTCTTGACTCGGATTCCTTCGGCCAAAGGAGAAAGCCCAAATACCCTGGACGATGAGGAACATTCCTATCGCTGTACCAAACCATCGATACTGATGCAAAAAGAACGAGTGTTCCGAATATAGGTCCTCAAGTGATCGAATGTCGTTTTTGGATAGTAGCTGAAGATCTGCGTTTGAGCGAAAGATTGCTGGTGGCTTGTAGGACGGGGACTGATGACAAGGATCAGCGCAGCCGTTCTCTGCGATCCATTCAGCGTCGATTTGAAAGGCGTGTCATGATAGATCTTGGCCAGCGTCATATATCAGCCGAGAATCGGAGGATGGCAGTCGATCAAGTCGACGTTCGGATCCACTGATTCTCCATATTCGTTGTCCAAGATCGCTCTCATGATTGCACCCAGGCCTACCAACACCATAACTCCCCAGTAAATTATGATCGTCCTCGTACTAGACTGACTTCCGTCATGTGAGCCCAGCGTCCGTAAGGTAGATGACCAATTGATCAATGGTACTGTGATGAGACAAGAGGTGCTCAATATGGCGCAGAGAGGAAAGACATCCAATTCCCCATTAAGGACGCCATGCCATACAAGTATGCAAGCATGGATCGCTGCATTACCCGAGTACGATAGAGCTGCAGCAAGCGCACCAGCAATAAGCCACTCGAAGCGAGAACCCAGGAGTCCGAAGAGGATGACACAGTAGAACAAGACTCTCGGCAGGCGCCCGTAGTTTCCCTGTTGACATTAATCCTAGTCTTTCCATTGGAGAATGGCGCTGCGCTTACTGATATTGGATACCAACAAAGTTTCGAGATACCGGTGACCTTGATTTCGAAAGACCTGGACTCTGTAACATTTGATGCGTCCAGAATAGCCATAGACAAGACTTGATTGGAACATACTTATTGGTCAAAGGAAACATGACGAAAAGAGCAGTTGGCCATCTGTAGACAGCAGAAAGCTTCAGCTCTGATAACTAACTATATCGAAAGATGGTAGTCATTGGCAGCGTTAGTATTTGACTACAGCGGTTCAAGCGCACTCTCACGATGATCGAGGATCTGAGAGCGACAGCAGAAGGGTTCTAGCGCCATTCAGGGTTACGACAGTGTCCCGGCTTGTGCTATGGAAATCGAAGTCTGTCTGTGAATAATCATCATGGCGGTAAAGAAAGGATAAAAGTCTGCACTGTCACCTCTCATCAATGAGTTTTTTGATTTCATCAATCCGCCAACATGAGGCCTAAATGCTATACCTTTTCCAGCTGCATATGCATCGCATCAATAACATCGCCGTATGATTGAAGAAATTCATCGCCGCCCTATTCTTAGAGAAACACCCCGCTAACGTCAACAGATTGCGACCTCTTAGAATCGCACAACACATCCTTACGTAAACCCCTCTGCAACCCATCAAAGCGAGTGTTTGGGACAAGAAGATGATACGCTCTGTTATTTGCAACGATATTTGCCTCAAGAAGAGAGACTCACCCAGACTATTCCGCCTCCAATCCCTCCCATCCATCCTACATTTCTAGTTCAAGAATCGAAGATCTTTCCATATGAGCCGTGACGTGCACAAGCTTGTGAAATAAGAGGAGAGGGTACCCTCAGTTCATGCAGCAAAAACATGGGCCAGATCAGGTGGTGAGACCGTCCAGTAGATTGATAGCTAAGGCACCCAACACTTCCTCAATTAGTAGCCAAGGATAAGCCGTGCATCAAGTCCTGCCACCTCCATTCATCCTATGGACCGTTATGCTGGATCCTCCAATATACTCTTGAGGCTCTTATAGAGGATAAGGCTCCATATGACCCCTAAGCATAGCACGTTTAAAACCTCGTTCACGGAGATTACTCCCCTAGAGCGTTCGGTACTCTGTAAAGCCACTTCTAGGCCCATACCCCTGAACTTTTTGCTTTCCGCCAACAAAGACCGTGACCGTCCAACGGGTAAGACGTGAGGTCGACGACCGCAAAAACGTGGGTGATGACCAAGACTATTTGCACATCTTGAGCCCATTTAGTGTCTTGTATCAAAAGAAAAGAAGTTCTTCGAAGACCCGTGGATCCGAGTCGAAGTTTCCTGGTGCAGGTACAGAGTGTTCAGAAAAATGCTCAACAGGTCCTTGAATAACGGCTTGAATATCCTAATGATCTTCTTTGGTACACATCGCCGAGCGCCCACTATCAGATCGAATCCTTGCGTTACGAGTCTGACATCGTGAAGATGAGCGCTCTCATTTCAATACTTTCACGTGGCGGAGTATTAGGTGGGATTTCTCTATGATAGAAGGCCGTATGCGGACAACCTGTGCCAACCATCAGTAAGGCCACAAGTAACATCACTGAAAGGAAGAGTGTCACAGACAAGAAGCAGCAGCATCCGCGTCTGAATCGAAGATCTTAATTACAGTCACCTCGTCGTTGCATTGCCCATTGAGATAGTACCACTTTGCGTCAGGGTTATACAGAGGTAATAGCGTTTCTCCAAGACGGGTCTTCTGGATGTTGTCGCATATGATTAAGTTTGATTGTTGAATGGTACTTCCGTCGCAGAGTGCTAGGGGACAGTCGTCTACGCGATGCGCGTAGGGGCGCCATATGCTGCTCGCAATGAATCAGTGGGAATCCCGTGTTGTGATGTCATGTGGATGAGGGTACTCACTTGAAGATCTGCACTCGGCCACGCAGGTAGTATTCTGCGTCTTCTCCCATCATCTCGTGGACGTACTGCACTGCTGTCGCCGGACTTTGGTCAAGGTGGACGTTGTGTGCTGGTACGAGCGGCACCATTGGGTTGTTCAGGTTGGCAGGGCTGTCTCTGGCCACGTTAAGCCGAAGCTTTCGGCCTTCATGTTAGTGCTTGATTTGAGATGTGAGTCTGATGGGATGGTAAGCATACTCTCCAATTAAAGAACACGACTTTGTCTACTCCTGCCAAATGCTCTTTCAGCAGACGTTCAATCTCAGATTTGTAGGTTGTCTCCACTTCTTCATTGCTCTGGTAACTGATGGGCAGGAATTGATGCCTGATGATTTGAAACCCGTTCTTGTCGAGAGTAAAATCGGTTTCTCTACCTCTGATGTCTTCGATAAATTCCTCAGGTCCCTCAACCATTTCGATATTAGAGCGGGCAAGTCCATCAAGTTCAGGGATGTTCTCGCTAACGATTTGATAAGGCTTTTCTTTCAGGAAGAGCTCTTGCCATCGAAGGTACATGAGCTTCCTGATTTCGTGTCTCGGCGGCGCGAAGGTTGCGATACTCATCGTCAATGGCCCATGTGCTTGTGAGATATCACTTTCTTAATATCGCTTCAGACTGAATGCCTCCAACCCTGGCGACAGACCATGAGGATCCTAGAAACCATGGAGATGAAAAGACATTCGTCCGTTCAATCTTCGGTCATCACTTCCGGTACTCATCCCTGTGTGCGCGTGAAGACATATCAGGCACCCTACTTACCAGGGTGTGGGGTTTCTTGACCAGGCTAGGAGCGGACGATATGCGCATAGCCACGGAACATATTGCGGTACCCACGTACAATCTTCAGCTGCGGGGCATTTTCGATTCTTGTCCCTTGGTGGTAAGACCCTGCAGCCGCGGGGTAAATCCGTGATTCATGGTCACGTTCTCAACCAAGACAAACGTTCCGCCGTTCTTCAAACACATCTGACCGTGCCCATCCACCGGTTTGTAACACATTATACTTGTGGGCATTAGTACGAGCGTCCCCTCCATGAAGCATCCCAAATATAAGTGTGCTGACACCAAGACCGCAGATCCGCGCAACCTGATCCCATACTTTGAACGATTTACCCTCCCTTCCCTCCGGTTACCAAGCCATGGCAAAAGACGACTCCGATTGGATCCCTCCCGAAGTAGTCGCAGCCTCGAACGAGCATAAGGCAAACACGAAGAAACCCCAACAACCTAGCTGGGTCCAGCAAATTGCAAATCATACATCTCAGGACAAGAGAGCACAGCCGTGGAAGGCGGCATTGGGCGAGACACATGACCGAGGTGCTGAAGGCGAAGACTGGATTAATTTGAAGCTCCCCAACCATGTTCAGTGTGGCAGTCTCGCGGCTTGAATTCGTTCGAGCACTTACAACCGGGGCGTATGGAATGAATGTGACTGGAGAAGACGTGGAATAGCACGATGATTGTGAATTGGTCTAAGGAGTCTGGTTGGAATACCTTCATGCGACATGTGTTGGCAGCTCGATGTGGGAAGGCGGGACTCTGTCATGGGGTTCGTCACCAAGACGTTCTTTTCAGGGCTTTATATAATTGTTATCGAACATTTAGCTTCAGTGGCCTGCGCTATCCTGAGGATATGTGAATATCAAAGCTCTGACTTCAATACTTTCTCTCGGGACTGCGGCAGGGGGAACCTTCTCATGCGTAAAAGAAGTGTGTAGACAATCTGCATCTTGTTAGAGGCTTGTGGCCCATTTTTGTCTTCAAGTAGATACTCACGCTGCGCTACGCTGGCGTCGCTGTCAAACATCTTCAGCAGGGTGACTTCCTCTTTCCTTTGGCCATTTAGATAGTACCACCGGTACTTGCTGCTGGGTTTCGCATAGATGTTAGCCCCGTTGTAATGTTTCCTTACATGATCAGCCTCGACAAGGTCGGACGGCTCGACAGTCCCAGCATCACAAAGTGCTAAAGGTCGATCCTCCACTCTATCGATGGTCGGCCTCCAAGCACTGGTCTATATCAACCAGATGACTGTAAGCAACAGGAGGAGATTGTACCTACTTAATGATACGTACCCGACCTTTAAGTAGAAACTCTGCTTGCTCTGGAAGGTGTAGGAGAACTCGACCTATGACTGCGGACGGAGCTTGGTCTAGGCGTGAGTGTCAGCACTTACTGGCGGCAGTTGCTCACGAACGGTCCGTACCAATATGGACATGCCTTGCTGGAAGCAAATATTGCATCTTATCATTAGCGTCGATGACGGCTTTTTCGGCGATTTCCACGTTCTTTCTGATCTGACGTTGATTCAGTGGGCAGACGGAATTCACTTCCAGAACGCAGCATACTCGCCAGTCAAAGAAATATACTTGATCGACGTCTTCGATTTCACTCTTTAGGAGCTCTTCAACTTCCGGTAGATAGACATTTTCGATCTCCTCGCGACAATCAAAATTCTTCACACGCGTATGGTGTGTTCTAAAAGCAAAACCTTCTTGGTCTAAAGCAAAATGAGACTCTGCTCGCGCGTCATGGATGGTTTCGACGCAGCCTTCTTTGAATACCAAGTTCGTTGTTTTGCGATCTAGAAGATCTTCTTCGCTAATGGCAGAGAACAATTGGTAAGGCTTTTCTGTCTCATAGAGCTCTTGCCAGTCCAAGTATTGCAGCTTTGATTGTTCATTGCGAGGAGAAATCATTGTAACGACTCTTGCCTGACAGTAGAAAGCGCTTACGCGGAGACGGTGAATTTTGGATTTAGCTCCCGCTATGGAACTTCAAGCATATGATTCTTAGTGCAATTGTGACCACGGAGGCCCTTGTAAGCCTGATCACTGAAGCTAGCGAGGGGTGTCTCGTTCCTTGTATTTCTGAGAACGACCAGACCGTCAATGCAATAGCGTCTTTTGAGGCTGAGGTATGGAGATCCTCTACGATTAAGTCAGGTGTCTTTTCGGCTTTTGCCACGGCAATAGTGCATGGTTGCCGATACTGCTGGATAGAATTTCTGACCAATTTTCTGACCTTTTACACGGCTTTTTCGTAGGATGCACAATCCTTACAGGAGATGCGAAGACTTAGATGGCTATTACGATGACACTGGATGCGAAACAGGAGAGAAGAACTCAAGAGACTCCTCAAGAGGTCCGACAACGTGTTCCAGGAATTTGTGTTGGACCTCCGCATCCTTAAGGTCAACACCAACGCTGACAACGCCAAAGTCACAGTGAAGACAACCTTCCACAGCCCGCTGATAACGTGTTCCCATTTCCCCTTGTATCTGCTTATGTAGACGCATTGCTGTCAAGTACGGCGCTATTGCTGGACTTCCTGCTAAGTCACCTGGCTCAGCCAATTCTTCGATGGGTCGGTTGTATGCGATCTCGATCAGTACAACACCAAGCGTGAAAAGAGTTTCATTGCGGACAAAATCCTGCAGTCGAATGTGTGACGGCGACGGAGGTGTGGCACCTTGATGGCGTCTACCAGTCGAAATTCGTCTGGAGATGTAAGGCCGGACGGGAGACTGGTGGGTATCATGTCCAGATTCAGGAAGATATACGATGTCCTGTTTGACCCATTTTTCCAACCATGGCGTAGAGTGAAGTTGTAGCATCGTTGAGGCCAGAGTGAAGGCTAGTTGATGTTTGACGCTTTGCGAGAAATATTTTCTCTTCCGCCAGGCCTCGTTCTGCGATTGGGGAGTTGAGGGTGCAAGGGTGGTGCCAATGTGGAAGGAGACGATCGGGGGCTCGACATCATGTCCGGAATTGACGCTGTATAGACCATACCGAATGCCATCTGCATCGGAAAGATAACCTAACATGTCATCCTCGTTCGGCCGATTGGTTCTTACAGTCTTGAGGTATTGGCAGAGGTCTTTGATTTCCAAGTGTTCTGTCGTCACCGTCTCTTGTCCCTGTCCTTGTCCTTCTCCCCGGCCATTTGCAGCTGGCTGCCTCTCTCTTCTGACAAATTCATGTGGTACAGCCTGGCTCCTGCCAGCAGCTGTTGGGGTGGAAGAAGACGGTAGCCTATGCTGTACGTCAGACTTGAATAGAGAGGCTATCAGAACTTGAAAACAACTTACTGTGAGGGCCGTAGCGGTATGACTTTGCTTCCATCCTGCCCCAGTTCCGGCGTAATATCGGTGAAGATAGGATCCAAGGGAGCGAGTTCTGCCTCGCGCCAGTCTAGCGGCGATTCCCGCGACGTACCCCTAAATCCACTCGCTTGACCACTTACATTTTCTTCGCCGGTAAAGGAAAACATAAATTTGAAGCGGACATCTGCTTCTCCTCTGCCTCGCCGGCCGGTCTCCGGTTGCGGCGCCTTCCTGGCTTCGAGGCGTAAGTTGGCAAGATGGGGAGTCTCGCAACCACAATGCCAACCTCGAGACAACGCGCTGTGCAAACTCAACGCACACTTGCGTACTCTGGTGTACGTTTCCATTCGGAGGTTCTTAGGCCCTCGTGTGGTGTATAGCTTGGCCACACGATGGCGTTGTTCTCTGATAGTTTCTAGCTCTGCTATGTGGGACTTCAGGCGTACCAGACCTTCTTTGCTCCTCGGTCTTAACACGAATTCTTTGACGCGCTTGCTCACTTTGCGAGATTCGAGATCCTTTTTCCAAATGAGACTGAGTGCGATCCAAGGGTGATGATTGATCATACCTTTGGACCCAGAGCTGTCTGCAATTCCACCATAATGACCTTGATATCTTCCATCAGCTCCTCAAATACTTCATACGATGGCCCCAGATGTTGCTTCAGCTTGGCCGACAGCTGTGCATCTTGCCATGCTGCTGCGTCCGGATTTCGAAGCAGCTTTCCTAATTGCCCTTCTGGCACAAGTGGAGCGAAGATCATCTCGACGGTGTTCAAGAATATGGAGTGCTCGGTCTTGAAGCTCCGCTCGAGTTGCTTCATCTCCTTCCCTGTAACCACATGTCTCTTGTACTCTATACTAGCGAGGGCAAGTGATGCGACACCCAAGGAGACACCAACGATCTCCATCGCGACTGCTTTTCAAGAATCGTCAGGCGGCGGCCAATTTCTCAGCTGGTGTTTCGTTCTGGGATCACGGAGCGCGTTAATTCATGAAGGAGGCGTCTCATTTGTCGCGAAAGGCGAACCCTAGCCTGATTCTTTCTAGCTGTCCATAAACAAGTGGGGGATCTGCAATCAGGTCTGGACTCTTCAGCCTTGTCCTCAAGAACTCGCGAGCTTCAACGTTGAAAACCACCACCAGCCCCGTCGAGTATACTTTCTCCATCCCAGCTTGTAAGCTCTGGCATTGCGTGACTACAGTCCACAAACAAGATATGGCGTTTGCGCCGGCTGAAGGTTCCCTTGCTTGTCTATTTGGAACGTGTAGAGAGAACTTGGAGAAATTACTTGCCTGCCTACCTCAAACATCCTCTGATGCTTCAAATGTCTCAGAGGCTCAGCGATGTGCAAATGAGATAGGTCGGTTTGATATGTGGAACACCGAAACGGGAGTTGCCCAGGGTCAATTAGACTATGGACTTCGATGGTCCTCAATGCTTCGCGATGGAGTCATGGAGCTATTGCAAGATTTGGAGAGTATAACTCACGAAGGTACGCACGTCACTCTCATACATTACCACTACCAACAGCAATAGCAATTTCCATCTCTACGGGCACATTTCCATACTTGGCGGAGGATGAGAGACAGTATACTGTTCCAGATACGTCGGGAGGGCACAGCTCAAGCTCATCCGAGCCTGGGAGTGGATTGTCACAGAGCAGTTCGAGCTTTTCTTCGCCGCTCAATCAAAGGATTTCAGAAGCGCATGATATTATAGCATGTCTTGTGAGACAGATCTCTGCTTTGCAAGACCCAGCGCCGCACGACATCATAACCAATCTCAGCTACGAAGGCGTAGGTTTATCTGATCAGTCAAACGTTCGGAGTAAATTCCCAAAGGCGGACCGTAACCTATTGGATAGACTAGGCTCTGCAAATTGGAAACGTAGGCAACAACTTATGAGCCTTCGTTCGAAACAGCAAGATATCATAATGAAAGCTACTTGCGACGAAGATATTCCTATCTCTATCGAAGACGGAGAGAATGATCTCACCCTCAGGACCGTTGGCTCAACCTACAGTCAGAACTACGAAATGGCTCCAGGCAGCGAGACCACCCATGAAATGTCATTCTTTTCTGGGCCAGATTCTGTGCTAGAGACTGCAATGACCTCTCTGACCGACAAATCTAAACCAATTGCTGCGGATATCGACCGTCCTGTGGCCGCGGTCGAGGTCCAACGGCTGAAGCTACCACGACCACCGGAACCAGCTTCGTCATTCAATGGTCAGCAATTCAAATGCCCATATTGCTTTCACGAGTTGGTCGAGGTGCTTTCATTTTCTTCTTGGAAGTAAGTTGGCCTATTCCGCGTTCCATGCTTCGATTAACTCATGATATGTCAGAGAGCACGTAATGAGAGATCTCGAGCCCTACATATGTACATTTGGTGGCTGTACGTGTCCTGCCAAAACTTATGGTCTAAGAGGTGACTGGATCAAACACGAGATTGACATTCATGAGATTCAAAATATATGGTCATGTCGGCCTTGTGATGAGGATTTCAACTCAAGAACAGCTTTTGATGATCACATGCAAGAGAGACACCCTGGACTCGCAACTAAGCGTCAACTAGATCTATTCGCAGAACTATGTGAACAATCGCCAAAGAAGCTCAAATGCAGGACTCAATGCCCTTTGTGCTTAGAAGAACGTCGCACGAATAAAAAGCTCCGAACTCATCTTGCGGATCACCTTGAACAGATCGCCTTATTCGCAGCCCTTCCACCAAGATCCGGGATAGAAAGTGAGGACGAGCTTGATCTTATGGAAGATTCTGTTTCAGATGGAGAGACGCGGGCGGAAAGCATGTTGGCGGACCCAGAAGGTTTGGACGCTAACGGCGAGACACGAAACGCCGTAGTCAGAAGATTTCTAGATGATAGATCCGCGTCAGCTTTGAGCGAAAACGATACATCACAAGATCGAGCTGAGGCTTCACCAAGTCGTGGGGTCTCTAGGCGCTCAACCGTACAATTTCCAATATTGACGATCGGTCATCCAGAAAATGAGTTCTTCTACGGAAGAGACAAAGACATCTTAGAGCTACACCAATGCTTAGCTATTCCGGGAGAGATTTGCGTAATTCATGGCGTCGGTGGTGTGGGCAAGACTTTGACGAGTGTGGAATATGCTTACCGCTATAGAGAAGCGTATGACTGCATTTTCTGGCTTCAAGCTGATACTGCTCCGGGTCTGGCAGAATCCTATGGGGAGATCGCCCATTGTTTGAAGCTAGTTCAAGGCAGTGAAGACCAAGCCCGGATCCTTGAATTGAGTAGAGAGTGGATGGAGACCACTGGTGAGTTGACTTTGGGACTACTTACGGCCCGTTTAAAACGTTCGCTGACTAGGCTTTTGAAGAGCGCAGATGGCTGCTCATTTATGACAACGTAGAAGATTGGGATCTTGTGCTCCAATACCTTCCTCGCGATTTCTATGGGAGCCGAGGTTCTGTACTCGTTACCACACAAGATTCTGGTCTTATTTCGAAAGTAAAGCACAATTTGTCCCTCAAAACATTTGGAGCAGAGGAGGGATCAGCAATGCTCCTCGAATATCTAGAACGTCCGAGCCAAAGGACCGACTATGATCGAGGGATAGCCCAGGAAATCTCCGGCTTGGTGGGTGGACTACCGGTGGCCATTTCACATGTAGCTGGATACGTAGCATACTCACGTTGCACCTTGAGAGAGCTACTTGAGATATTCAAGCAGAGACGCCGACATATTGGAGCTGCTACTAGCGAGGACGACGATCTCCCTGCTGCTTTCCGGCAAGCTTCATTCAGCTATGATGAAACTTTAGGCATCGTCTGGGATGTCACATTGAGGGAATTGTCAGCTGATGCTCAAGACCTGACGTATATCTTGGCTTACTTGAACTGTGAGGCCGTCCCAGAATCTATGTTATGTACCATCCACCCTGAGGCATTTCTAGAATTCCTTGACACAAGGGAGAGTATACGGTAAGTCTCTCATAGCCACCCCCAGGGGCTGAACTTTTGGTTGACAGATGGCCCTAGGTATGAACGCATGAAAAATTCGCTGGTTGATCGTCGCTTGGTGAATGCCAAGTACATTGATGGGAAGCCTTGTCTCAGCTTGCATCGGTCATTGCAACGTAGTATCAAAAACTCGGCAGCCAAGAATCCTTTCAAGCAGCAACAGGTCTTTAGTCAGGCTCTGGTTATAGTTCGCAAAGTGTTCCCCACTTCTTCACCTATCCAGGTACCTGAACCACAGAAATGGAGGGAGCATCAATGGCTGTTACCACACGTCATGAGCCTGCGAAAAGCTTTTGTGGAAGCAAAATCGGCCATTCAGGGCTCACAAGAATTTGCGGGTTTGCTCTCTGACGCTGGAATCAATCAATATGAACAAGGCTTCACTCAGGAAGGACTTCTTTTACTTAAAACGGCAGAGCAGATCTTGGAGCCAATGTCTTTCGACGGAGCCAGCTTGATGCGGGCAGACATATCTACGATTATAGCTCTGATGGGCGATAACACTGGTATCTCTGCTCGAGCGGAAGGCCTGAATCGACGAGAAGCAGCCCTGAATATTCGGAAGCAGCATGTAGAGGATCTCTCGCATGTGTCCCGAAATGATGAGATTCTTCACTACAATGCTTGGATGGACTATGCCATCTCCCTACTACAACACAACAGGTACGAAGAAGCAGAGCCTATCTTAGACAGCTGCTTGGAAAAATATCGCGAATGGGGTAGCCCTGCCGAGATACCTTTCGAATACGGCAAATACTATCACAAGATGGCATTTGTTCGTATGTATCAAGGACGCTACGACGAAGCTCTTGCCATGGCTGAAATAGGGGTCCAAAATATGGGCATAGCCGGCAGCGAGTCACTCATGCTACGGTTCAAGTTTGACTTTGCCTGCGTACATCTGCAAAGTGGGGACGTTGACGGCGCGATCAAGCTTCATAATGAGGTCCTCAGGAAACGCATTTCCGTTTGTGGCAAAGCCAATGAAAACACTCTTCAGAGCTATTACGCAGTCGGTGCTCTTCACGAGCTTCGTGACAACTATTTGGAGGCTGAGTAAGTTTACCTTTCCCTTCACAATTTGCGATTATTTGACAGCCCACTCTCGAACTCCGTTATCACCAACGTAGCCTTTCTTTCACACCTCATATGCTTACATGAACCTCTCATTTCAACAGACATTGGTTTCGTCTTGCAATCGACCATCGTCGAGCCGCCTCATGGTCGACCGAAGCGGTAGCCCGCACGCAGTATCATTTCTCTCGCGTCCTCCGCGCTCAGGATAAAGACCCCGAGAGGGCAACGAAGAACTATGAAGAAGCTAAGGCAGCGCTCGCCAGGCTTCTTCCGTTAGACTTACCAGCTACTTTAAAGGATGTGAAAGACGAGGAAGTTCTCTTCGATCACCTCTTGACCGTTTACGGGGGAAGATTCACGGGCACGAAGCTGTTGGCTTTTGTGAGATAAGTCAGTCTTGACAATATGTATCGCAGTGTGGGAGTATGTGCCAGGAAGAAATTCGTACCGAAAAATCGATCTGTAAGTGTACCTATCAGATGGGAATATTATTGCTGCAGCAATACAACTAGCGGGCTGTAAATCGTGCCGTGGACGGCGCTTTGCAATTCCTAGCTAGAGATCATGCCTTGTACGATAAGAATCGGCCCAAATTCCTCGAACATGTTCGACGTGTAGGCTAGTGCGCGACTTCGTCCTGGCGAACAAGGGCCTGAGTCGATCTCTGCTATCCTCACAAGACACTACCTACAGGCTCTGGACCATCATTAGCAAGGTCTCAGCCTTGTGGATAACAACGCTTCACACCTTGGCCATGTTGACGTTATGGAAACATGCATTGATAGATCCTTGTCCTGTGTGGAACTGTTGGGTCTCCGCTGAGTCGGTCGAAAGCATCCAGGACCAAATCAGGTCTTATCGCACAGCAGTGTTTCGATGTCGTTAGTACTTTCAAGAAACAGCAGGAGCAAGGCGACTCACTGCTGCCATTGTAACCACCACAGCGGGTCTCGTTAAGGTATCAAGTATGCCAACAACTGGTACCATTCCTTTGGAAGACTAGAAGCACTGCAGGCAAATGGCACTAAAGTGGCAAACCTGCAATCGTGGTGTCATAAACTTGCGAAAGCATACGGAACGCATATTTGGATTCTGCTAGGAAGCAAAAGTAGAGCCATTTGCCATTCATAGGAGAGGATTCGATATGGCAATAAGCGCCTCTCGACCAACGTTGACCATGGCAGCTCTCCATAAGGCTGACTTATGCTAGATCTATTAGACCAACTCATGCAATCGAAGCTACTTGCAGGTGAAGGCGGTTCATCTCAGACTCGTCAAACAGCTTAGGCTCGAAAAAAGTCTAGTGTCCATGGAAGCAAAGGAGAAGTCCAAGATATTCAGCAGTAATGACAGCCGCTGTCAGCGCCAGCAATTAGTTCGCCCAAGCTCGGATATGCCTTTTTCCGATACTGTAATACATTATTACAAGGTTGGCGTCCCCAGGTCTAAAGCAACGTTTGTTTCTGTGACTGAACTTTCGAGCTTCCCGAAGAGGAATGAAGACCGGGATCCTTCGGCTGGTGACGTGACCGCATTCTTGCAACGCTTTTTGGCATTGCTGGCCTACTCTCTGCAGACCCATTGAGGACACACCGGCTAGTGTTGCGTCCATTATTGTCATTGCTCCTAAAGTGTCTTGACAGCGTCCATAGCTTCATTTGCAACACGAGTGCACCGCAAAGCACAGCGAGCAATCATGACTAACTTGACGTCATCCTCATCAGGCCGTCTAATTGATAAAGTTGCTATCATTACGGGCTCTTCGTCCGGAATCGGTCGTGCTATCGCTTTAGCTTACTATCGCGAAGGTGCTAAAGTTGTCTGTGCCGATTTGAGGCCCAATGCTCGTCCTGAAATCAAAGATGAAGCCAAAGTCAGCACCCTCGAGCTTTTGCATCAACAGCCAGATGGCAAGGATAGAGCCATCTCGATCCAAGAAGATGTTAGCAATGCCAGTGATGTAGAGCGGGTAGTGCAGGAAGCTGTCAGGACCTTCGGACGATTAGACATGTACAGATCATGGCTTACCACGTCCGTTCATAAAATATGTGTTTGCTGACGAGACGGCCATAGATTGGTCAATAATGCCGGCATGGTTCCCCCACCATCCATGATTCACGAGACATCAGAACAATCATGGGATCAGGTGATGGGAATCAACGCTCGTTCAGTCTTCCTAGGCACCAAATATGCCATCACTCAAATGCTTGCCCAAGAGCCACACGCCAGTGGTGACCGAGGCTGGATTGTCAATATTGCATCAATTGTCAGCTTGGTAGGCTGCGCTGCCACTCGTACGTCCGACACGACTATCTACCTTATGAGAAGCTGACACGGTCGAATTAGCATCCTACACTGCTTCCAAAGGCGCCATCGCTGCTTTGACCAAGCAGGTGGCTATCGACTACGCCAAACACCGCATCCATTGCAACGCGATATGTCCGGGATGTAAGTAGCCGGTCGATCGTGAAATTGGGCGATCTGAGCTACTAACGATCTGTACTGTCCAGACACACATACAGCACCACTCGCGAAATACTTCGAATCAGTAGGAGACCAATCGGAGGCTCTAGCCAATATGCATCCTCTGCGCGGTCTTGGTCAAGTCGATGACTTGACTGGTCCGGCAGTATTTCTGGCCAGCAAGGATGCACAATGGATAACGGGCATCTCACTTGCAGTCGATGGAGGGTTTACGTCTCAGTAAGCGATGAAAGTACGGTGAGCAGCCAAGATATTTTCTTTCCACGCAGATGCCATCATCTCATTGGTTGTTTCGAGATGTTCGAGGTTCCTAGGGTGTTCCAGGCTGAGAAAGGCGCTTGTTTAGCGAAGCAGTCCGGACTGAGCAGACAATTCGCACCCCTGCACGGATGTATGTAAGGCTTTGTCAAGGTTCAATACCCAGCTCAGTCGGCTGGAAACAACGGAACTTAGCAATCGTTGTTTAGTGGCTTCACTGTTCTACAGGGATCCATTTGGAAAGACGTTCCCTTATACTTAGTGAATTGCAGGGGTTGTTTGAAGACGGAAAACTTGATCTTGTATCGATTGTCGTTGGAAGCTATATTATCATACAGATACGTACATTGCAGGATTTTAGGATTAAGAAGGCGTTATCATCATCGCACCACTAACACAACTTCAAACCAGAAAGACGAGGGGGAGTGTCACTTACATCGTTCCAGTTAGAACAGATCGCGAATGGCACTTACCAAGAAGTAAGGCTGAAACTTATCTCGGAGATTTAGGAAACCCAGCGAGTTAGTCTTATGTCAAAGCGGACAGCGGCGGCAGTAGCGCAGGGCAGATCCGAACATGCGATGGCTCGGAGAGATGTAGTAAAAGGATTTCGACCGTCTTAGCTTATGAAACTGACGAGGTTTCGTCCTACTCAGGATAACCCGAGGCAAGATCCGTCCAGATGCACAGGGTATACGGAAATACAGCCAAGTCATCTAGCGACATACGCATCGTTAGTGGTGTAATGATTTCAAACCCCTGGTCCTTGTGAAAGAGAATAGTTGGTGCTTTATTCCATTTAGTCTGGAGAGTAGACACCGTAAGTATGGATGGAGATCACCGTCACATTTCGTGATGCTCTTAAGGCTAACGAAAGACACTGATCGCGACGGTTCGAATCGTGTTTCTCAATATAGTATTGTCGTGATGGGACTTGTGGCAGTCCCTCGCTTGTACGTAGGTGCTATCCTCACGCTGTTAGGACATTGTAGAACCTCGCTGTGAACTGTAGTCGATGTATGCGGTTTTCCACCGCCAAGATTGACGAGCGAATGCGTGGAATGGGAAGGCATCAAGCTAGCACCTTTCAAACATGTGGCTTTTGCAAATCGCTATCTCATGGGTCAATCTGCAGCTATGTAGCCGCAGAAGCGCAGCAATTACAAGTGACCTAACGCAACGCGGGATTGCATGCGTTGCTACCTTAATCAATTTGAGTTGAGTATAAGGTCCTACTACCGGGCCTCCTTGATCGCCTCAATTTAATCTCTCCATTGTTTCTTATTCTAGATAGTACAGTCGTCAAATCATAATGGCAGAGGTTGTCGGTACTATTGCGTCTGCTTTTACCCTTTGGAGTGCGGCCGTCAATACCTATAAATTCTTTCATGAAGTCACTACTGGCTACGCTGGCTACAAAAAAGAAGTAAAAACCATTAGCGATGAGCTTCACTCATTCCCACAAGCCGCAAAATTTGTCCACAGGGAAATAGCAGCAAACATCGCCCAAGATACAGGGCTTGACCAGCTCCTGCTGCGATCTACAGCAACCATTGAACAGATACACCAGTTATTGCGATGAATCAATTCTTAATGAAAACGCAGCTTCTTTGGCAAATCTTGAGATCATGTTAAACTTTTGCTGAAGAACAAAGATTTTTGAGAGCTTAGAGAGAAATTGAGAAACCATTAACATGACATGCATTTTCGACTCGCTCTGTTACAACACGGTGGGACAACGCAGTTGAGCCGTCGACAAGATGAGTATCAAGCAGAAAATCGTCTACGTCATCAGTCTTCGATGGAATCGATTGAATGTTTGCAAGACGAAATCAGGCGGCTGAATATTGGCACCCAGCTGCCAACAACTCCACAGACCACTATGCCCTATGATGAAGCTTCAAGCATGCTACCACCAATCAATCAACCAAGACTCGACCTATGCAAGCCATACGCCGGCGTTCACCGGCGATGCTAGCGCCCACGCTGACCAGAGCGACAATCGAGCTGGGGAAACCTACTTCGACTTCAAGAACTCTTGGGATGACGAGGTAGACTATTTGAGGGAGACTTCTTCTTTGCTTCCTTCACCTGATCAACGTTCCACCTCCAAGAAAGGTTGCACTTGTGAAGACCTCCGATCCAACGGTATTGATAACGATTATGATAGCAACGGTGTCTCTATACATTGTTTTTGCCATAACAATGACTCTAGCAGCGACGACGATAGTTTTACGTGATTCCAGTGGTCGTTGAGGGATATGCAAGGGAAATGCCGACATCCAAAGGGAATAGACTGGTGAGGGTAGGAATCAGAGGAGCTCGGATGCTCAAGGGTATGCCTGTGGCGAGAAGCTCGCTGCCGAAATGTTGGGTGAGCAACATTGTAGAGTATGCGCGTGCGAGGAAAGGTGAAGCGTAGACGGATGTGAGCTCGCGCCTATAATACTAGTAACACCATTGAGGTGGAGCGTAGAGTGTTGAACTTCAAATCGATATCGATAATTCATAGCGGACATTTAGAGTGGAAAATCGAAAGTGCGTTCGTAATGTCTAATGACAAGCCATATCTCCTTATCTTTGGAGGCTTATCAAAAATACCAACAACTCTGCCATCTCTTTACACCATAAGCTTCTCAATCATGACCCTGAAGCGCAGACAATAGACCTGTCTCCAGCACCAGTGGGCCGAAGGATTATCGATAGCCCATAACCTTCCCATAGATCCATCGTTCCGCCATTTGATCTCGCTTCTTCCTCACCAGCGACACAATATGTCCGTAGCCTTGTAAACATTCGTACAAGATATTCAGGATATGCCATTCTCGTGGTCACAACTCCTCTTTGGTAAACAACGGCCTCACAGGTCCCTGATCTCTTGCAATAAGGGGTCCTCCTGTTATATCTCCCAATCGGTGGGATGTATATCTTCCAAAATGTTATTGGTCGATCGTCCGGAAACTGGATAGAGATTGCGTTGACTGCGTACCGGCAGTCTTCATCAAGGATTAATGGAGGTTGGCCCCAGGAAGACATTGGACGTCTATCGCATTTGGCGATTTCGGCAGTAAGGTCGCTTTGCTGCTCGATGGCGGTATGGTTCACAACTTCTGTGAGAGCAAATGCGAAAGCGCCAGAGAGCAGAAAGACTTGCACGATGAAGGCTATGGAGCGCATGGCTTCTCTTTGTGCATCCGCTTGTTCTCACAATTATTCTGCTCCAAGATCTGGCTGAGGTATCATATAAGCCATGCTAGGATCTTTACAGGACCCATCTCCACCACCAGAGACAGTAATGCCTTATGTTTCATCATAAGCTCTACAAGCGTTGGACGGGTGCATATATCATGATTCTTTAGCCGCCGATGTTTTTGTGCTAGCAAGACATCTTTCATTCAAAACCCGCTATGTGTTTCGCGCGCTTCGAGCTTTCACTATTATAGAAGGACGTCTGTCTCAGATCTCACCTAGGATCACGTCATGGTCAAATATCCTTTCCAAATAGGTTTGTTGCGGAGCTCCATTGAATGAAATGTGCGGCGGAAAGTCAACGCGAGAAGATATCATAGTGGTCTCAACGTATTGCGTAGCTGCTACTTCATCTGTCAATATAATCGGCACGATTACAGGACAACTACTCGTCGATGGATTTACTCAGCTGCATGAGAAGGTTCAAGGGGAGCAGCTCAGCTGTTATTCGACTAACGGGCAATACGCATTCGATTTTGGCTCTGGGGGGGAGTTGTGCTGGGAAGTGAAGGATGCCGGTTGGAAAACACTGTTGGAAGAGAGGCGCTCAATGAGTTTGGGTAACGGCCAGATGATGTGAGGCTTGGACGGTCGTTTCTGGTGAAGATTCTGTTGAGTTGATACGCTCTTTACAGTATTCGGAGGGCGCTGCGGTCTATGCTGATAGAGAGTTTGGCGTGACTTCAGCAATGAATACGTTGACGTTTGAGCATTTTCCCAGTCCTACGAGTACGTTATAAAGCAATTGAGTTTACTTAAAGGTTACATCTAAATTGAGGCAACCATTGGAAGCTATGATCGCAGACAGAGCATCTTGCATTCTTTAAAGGAAGATATACCGGATGCAACGACCTTACCACACTTACATGCTTACCACAGGGAAGGAGCGTCCGTGTCATCATCATGACATAGGTTCATCGATGCGACTCACATTCCTTTCAAATTTCTTCTGCGCTATCTCAGTCGATCCCAAGTCTGTGTCGTCTATGCCATGTCGTCCGAAATGAATTCCTTTGTAGACTGACTTCGAGATTGACTTCGAGATTGCATCAATTTGTACGTTTTGCTTGACTCCACACCACTCAAAGTCATTCGCAAAAGCGGACGAAGCGATGGCAACGCTGCAGCGATGAGATAGATGCCTGGCTCCACGGTCGACCAGATGGAAGTCCTAGTGGCTTGATATGTGGAGTCATTGAGTATATCTGTACGCACAAACAGTACAAGACGTGTAATCCCAGCTATGCAACCCCTAATACAAAAGCAAAGGTAAGCTACTGGTCGAATTAGGGCATGTTTTCAAGGCTTCGACTTACACACAACCAGTAAGGAAAGTAAAGCTCAGATCGATCTTATTTTTTGTGTTGATCTGAAGGCGCCAGACACCCACAAGAGGCAACATAACCAGGGCGACATCTGTCATCAAATGTGGAACACTCATCCAGATAAAGAATTTGTGGAGATCGCCGCAGTGGTCATGTGGGATCTTCAATTGCCAATTGTAATGGAAAGGCCGGCATATAGCGATGAATCCGATGAAAGCCCCAATACAAGTAAGGATAACGAGGGTTCCGATGGCGTAAATGGAGCGCCGATAGACTGGGATCGTAAAGATTCTTGCATAGAAGCACAGGATGACAAGCTTTGGAAACACCATCGCCGCAGAATACATGAATTCTTCAGCCACAATGAGTTTGAGAAAGCGGACTATCGTGGTAGGCTGCAATGCCACGATGTGGCGACCTAAACCGCCATCTTGCACCGATACTAGAACAGATCGATCAGCTTCCATTGCCTATCTGAGTGTGTCTACTCTCTGAGGAACACTTACATGTCGCCACAATGATGTTACCCAAGCAGCAGAGGTAACTTGGGACCATGAGATATACATCCCATCCCTTGGCTGTCTTGTTCAGAAATCGCGAAACAAAAAAAAGTAGAACGAAGAACGTGTCGAGGACAGCTATCGCCACAACAGCTCTGACCAATTCCTGGCTTCTGTCTTCCTTCAGATAGGCGGGTGGGTAACGTCGAGTTGGATCCATTGTATGCAAAAGACGATGGGCTTGACCTGCTAAGTCTCAAGGATGTTTGGGGAGGAGTGTTCTAATGTATTGGAGGTCGGTGGGCTTTCTAGGAATGCAGCAGTTGACCACCGTTCGGGGGATCCAATAGCTCAAGTATATACAAAGGTTGAGCCTGGAGCTGCATAACTGGCAATGTGGCGTACTGACTAAGGTGTTTTAGTCGCATCTTTGCCATTGACAGACAGGTGTTTTCTTTAAGATCTACATTGATTGATTCGAATCTGGCTCCTGCTGACGCAGGTAGGTGGCACGAGTGGAAAGGTGTGGGTAGCGGCAGGCTGGCTCTCACGATTTATTCTCCGGCGTCCAACTCGACTACGCTTGCTGCGCCCCTGATGCGCATTGCCAGAACATATGAAACAAGATTATCTCTTCTTGCCATGTATATCATGAGGAGCGCTACGGCCCGTGAGTATTTGAGGGTAGTTTCAGGCGTGCAGTGGTAGCACCTTTTGCTCTAGGCTTTTAGGAGGACTAGATGAAGCTCGACATGTTCCGCACAGCTTTCATTGGTAGATCTCACAGACTGCTTCCTGTGTTCTATCACCCTAAAGCGACTAAGGCGCGATTGGAAGATGTGAATAACGTGGCTTATGCACGAAATGGCCCGAGGGTATCATGTGAGGCACCAAGGATCCAGTAGTGGCTGCAGCCCGCATGCCGTGCTGCATAATTGGGCTTAGGGCGTACGCTATCTGACATAAACTCTGGTTTCTGCGTTGTCAGTCAGGAAACAAAGGTTATCATCCCGTGAGATCTACCCCGCAATGGGCAATGGGCAATCTCTTTTGCAGATGCTAGAAGGTCAACACTGCGATGAGACAAGGGTCCGCTACTTTGGATAGTGGAAAAGCTGTTACTGACAAGCTCACGCTTTTTGAGAGTGACACATAGGCCACTTGATCCGCACTCATTATTAGCGTTGACGCGGACTAAGGATTATGGCTCAATCGATATTGCGGCGTAGTAGTGTTCCTGGGATCTAGAGGGTAGCGGAGCCAAAGGTACACTCACATGTGGCAGCGGCACGGTATCTCGCCTAGTCTACAGTAAGCTGACGAGGATGCCGAGCCAGCTCCAAATGAGAACGAAGTCAAGGTAGACCGCTTTTGACCACTTGGGACTAAAATAACCGGACAGACGGTCCAACCCGACAGTCTGGTTAATTCGATGCTATGATAGTATGTACGTATCCTGTGGCCCCTAAATTCGCCTCCAAGGCACCTTTAAAGAAAGGCATAGCTATGGCTTCCCGGGCAGGACCACAGGCATAGCAACCAGCGTGCTTCCTATCATAAAAGCGTAGTATGCTGAATGTACGGTTAGGCCGTTACCCTTCTGGATGCGTTCTGGCAGTCTCCGGGGTGGTTATCCGGTTGTCAATTAAACCCTTCTACGCCGCCTTTGAGACAAACAAAACTTGACTCGCTCCTTCCTTGTAAAACAGATTACGCTCCTATCTCCCACAACATCACCAGGCCTAACAAAAATCTTCTTCACCTTTCCCCCACTCCATCCTCAATATTGACTGCGATCTCCAACTTCATCGCCTCCAACACCGCCACTATCTCCCCCGCCTTAACATCTTGCTCTTCCTTAACCACAACCTTCCAGGCGTTCGCATTTGATGAACTCATAGCCTTCACTACACCAGGATCATCTGGTTGCTTTTCAACTTGATCTACGGGTACCCTCCCTTTGGCATTCTGCTATATTTATATCTCATTCTACGCGCTTTTCTATCTTTCCTTTACTTTTTCTATCTCCTACTTTATTTCTTCTAATAATCTATTATACACATTCTTATTCAATACTATATTCCAAACACTATGTTTGTGTTTTCTATGTGGAGCAGCAATTAATGAGACAGGACGTAATCGCGGTTGATAGGAGCACGGTACAATTGCCTATCAACGACTACCGAGTGAGTTTATGCTGTCATTCGGATTCACCAGGGTGTTTTAATATTGTACGCACGGCGAGGAAAGTCTGCGCTAGATCCAATACAGAGCACAGGTATACACTTGTCAAATAGTAGGTGTTAATCGCGTGGTGTATATTGACCAATATTACCCTTTCGACTTTCTGTCTGATTGAAGGTGTTCCTCAAAGATCTGAGTCAATTCCTTTTGCTTGGTGTACTTCACGCATGAATGCCCTCAGAGACTGCAACGCGCACTGATTGTAATTTTCCAAGCACTTAGATTATGCTTGGTATGTATTGTATGATTTGCTTCTCAAGGTAGCAAATTGGTCCACTCCTAGTGCAGGTCGGCTTGGACGGTAATAAGGGTTATGCTGGCACCGGTATGCGTTTGACATTGGAAACACTCTTTCACCCTGCCCGATAGCATCCCTGCAATGACTCGTGCAATTGATTATGCACCTCACGCGAATACTCTTTGTATATTCGACGAGAGTGCCTTGCACCAATCGACTCTGCGAATGAGACATTGTAAAGTCATACCGAGGAGCGATCATCTGGTCATGACTACACATCCTGGCTCAATGCGATAAGTCTGTAACGGCCTCTCAAATCCAGTGAAAAGATCTCGCCCCTCAGTCCGCACAACGTTATACTCACTAAGCCTATCCCAAACTGTCAACAGAAGGGATGACATAATCCACGTACACGAAGCAAGTTACGACGCTGATTAATTCATCAAGTTTCTTTGACGTCGCCGCGTACAATGAGTTACACATCGCAAAATAAGCGTTCCAATACAGGCGTGCTTGCACACTCCGTCCATTCACAGGATGTTTTAGGTATTTCAATCGTTAACGCAGACATCACCGCTGCTGAGCAACAACGTCAGCCAAATCTGGTATCGCCAGTGTCACCAAACAGGCTCCACATGGCACTCGTCGACCACATGTATATGTCTTTCCGCATTCAATGCGACGGCCCCGGAGTTTGATTTCCATGAGCACAAAGAAAATATGCCCTTGACACATCGTTGTTGATGCACATGTGGAACGAACATAGAATAGACTTGTATGAACATGTCTCCTCCCGTCATAAACAATCAGAAGAGACTTTGGAGATGTGCTACTGGCCATCTAGAGTGGGCACAAGCACCAGAAAGCATCTTGAGCACCTTTATCGGGATGCCACAGACATGAAGCATCTCAAGACTACGCTCTGTTACACCAGTGATGAAGGGTATGCTGTCTCAACAGATGCTGAGAGCGCAATAAAATGCTGATCGTCTGTGTATTTTCTTGTTTCCTCATATTTCCTCGCCGTTCACATTCGACAACATCAATACTGTCAAAGCATAGTCTTTGCACTGTAGATTATCTTTCCTGTTTATTCAACTAGCCCAGAGATCACAAGAAAGTCGACTCTGTTGCTTGACTTGACATGTCTACCAAATTCCAGGAGACTCACAAACTCATATTATACCGAAGGAATCTGAACGAGTCAGATGTATGGGAATACGAACCACTCGATCCGGACGAACCTACATTCTCATATGTCGCGGCCTGTATCGAGAAGGTAGTGCAATTAATTCAAAAAGAAAAAGCAACAAGAACCCTTGGCATGATAGCAGCTACCATGGATGAAGCTTACGGTGAAAGCGGCCTACTATTACCCTTTTCTGGCAAAGACATTGCTCGCGAATGGGTCACAGACTTCTTTTTGGATGACATCAAGAAGCAATTTCCAATTGTTTTCCTCGAATACCAAGGGAAGAACAAAAATGTAGCCGGTTCAACGCAAAGAAGGTCATGGAATGAAAGACAATGAGGCAAGGCCGTTTACCTCTCCCTTGATGGACCAAGCATAAGAGTCCTCGAGGAGCTCGCATCTTCCACAGAAAAGGATCAGCTTCCGAAAGAGGAATATGGGAGAAACATATCGAGATACAAAGAGATTATGGCCCTTCATATAGTCACTCTACTCCATGAACTAGGCCATATCCTGGTAGGACACATCCTTGGGCCTGAAAGCAAGAAGTATTCTACTCCAGAGACGCTCAAAGACCACCAAACCGACTGGGAAAAATTGGGAATCGCAGAGGAATTGACGAGCAGAGCCGAGGGAGAGGCAGGCTATTGGTTTGTCAACAAGGCCTTCGGTATAGGGATGGAGGGTCACAACATGCGTGCAACTCATCTGCGAATAATGCGCAAGGAAATCTTACCTCAGAATCAGCCGCAGGAAGCTTGGACAATGCCAATTAAAACCATTGACGCTCTTCTGAAAAGAGAAGGTGAGCTATTGCTGGCGTTTTCTGGCCCTTACATAAAAATGCACTAAGACAAAGCGTAAATACCGTCGCTACAAAACGCTTCCAGCAAGTTGATTGCTAATGATATAGTAGAGAGTGCATTCTCAGACGAAACTGGGGAGAAGTTCACCATCCCCCCAAAGAAGGAAAAGATGAAATCCTCGCAACCTTCAGGGCGCAATGCGGAGCTCATCCCAAACGAATTTCACAAGGATCAAGAGCGGGCCATAACAGTTCTCACCGATGAAAATGCAACCATCCACAAAGTTCCTTTCGACCCAGAGCAGCGGGTCCAGTTCAAGGAAGACCCAGAAAAGGTACGTCTTCTCACTCAACAGAAGCCTAGTAGTCTTCCTCGCATAGGCAATCTGCTGAACGCATTGCAGAGAAAGCGCGAATCATCCAGCGAGAGAGACCGGCAAAGCTGGTGGTGCCCAACCCCAAGTTGCGGGAACTTCCAAGGGAAAGGGAAAGGGACCAGCTAGGAAGAAAGCGAAAGCCTAATGTCTTGTGAGAGGGTGCTCTTGCGGTGGAAACAAGGTGTAGTGAAGAGAACGCTACGCGGAAAGGCCTTGTAGGGTAGGAGGCGACTGTTTGAACTGAATGGTGATTGAGTTGCATGCATGCTTTTGTTGATGGAATCGTTGGATTTGTGATTGGATAGCGTGCGTTGATTGCAATGTACTGCATATTTGGATAGAACTGTCTGCAACACAGACAGCTACCGATCCAAAGCAGCCGAATATCGCAAGTGCCGTTGTTTCGGATGCCTTGAAGGCATCCAAATTGAAAAGCTACGTCAATATGATCAAGACGGCAAGCGCCAAAGATTACTTGGGTCCATTGATTAGGGACACTGCCTTCGTTCGCTGCACTGGATTATGACTTCACGATCTGAGCGACTATTTCGTTGCTTTGATGTGGTGGAATCCGGCGCAAGCCGTCTTCAAACGTTTGTTAATAGGATTGAAGCTTCCAAAAGCCTGTTTGCCCTCTTTTGGTGCAACGTGGATATTAGTTGATAATCTCTCATGCTTCGATACGTTGATAGAGCTTGATCCCATACGTTGGTGCGGTGCACCTGAAGTGCGGTGGATCCCGTGATTCAAAGCGGAAACAGGGGACTAGACACGTATAGCGACAGTAAATTCTCTAATACCTGCTGGCCTCACTGGGGAAACATTCGCGATAGATAAAAGCGTCCCATGTACGTTCAGGCTCCCCATCCCAACGATATCTCGCATCTTCAAAGTCTATCATGTAGCTGTACAATGTCAGTCAACCCAGAAGACCAGGACATGAATTACTAAGCTTGGGATTAGTACTGACCAGGTCTTTGTAGTTTCATCCCAAAGCAAATCTTCTCTTTTACCGTCTATGGGTCTGGTTTCACAAGATCACGGGTGTGGAGGAGGGGGAGACGATGAAATGAACAGTGACATGGTATATTGGCAGCTGCAAAGAAGCATAGCGCGTTTATCCGAGTTTCTACCAGCGCATCGGAATTGAGACCCCCTTGAATTCCAGAAAGGGTAAGGAAAGCAATCCTGTACGCCGTACTCACAGTATCTGCAGCTCAGCATTCTTCAACCACGCAGTAACTGTGACTTCTTATTCCTTCGGAGAGCAAGGTCTAGTGGAGCCTTCCAAGGTGGCTCTTAGACCGACGTTGGTAGGATTCCACCTGAGCCCAAGTCACGAATAAGCTGTCTAGTTTCCCATGTGCTTATCGCAAGACGTGATACCTTGCTACTGACAATGTCAACCGACGCCTCTACGGATATGAAATGTTGTTACTTCGACTCCCACCCCTCCTTTATCAAGCTTGAGAGCAGTGCCTCGCCCGTTGAGTGCATCCATATGACGAAACGCTAGCCTCTAAGTTGTCGACTTGAGGTACACTTTGAATCTTTTCCCCTTCATTTGCAGACTGAACCCAATGGTGAGCAATTGCATATTTGACTTGGTAGACCATACAGGGATGAGACAATAGAGATACTCCTTTTCGTCTCTTCCCATCACAGACATCCACAAGCCCCAACAAACTCAACCATTCGCCTCCTCATTCCCATTCAACAACTTCACGAACACCCAAAAGACACAAAGGAAAAGAACACTCACTTAGAAAGATGTTCTCCAAAGTTCTTCTCGCCGTCTGCCTAGCAGTCCCTGCCCTCGCCACTCCGCTCTCGCTCTTTTCATGGTCACTAAAACCGCCACCGATGCCCTCTCTGTGCCCTTCTTCGCCCACCTCACCAAGCGCTACGGTAAGTGGAACAACCCTTGGATCGGCCGATACTCTGCCGACGACAAGACCTGCTCGCACCAAGTCTGCGACGGGCCTAATTCCCACATACGTTCCAAGCTTCACTGGGAGAAGCATCAATACAAGGGAGCTGGCAAAGGCAAGTGTTCGACATTCCTGCGCGCCAACAACATGCGCATCAAGTTCTTCTTCGACACGGGTAAGAATGAGGTGTTTGAAGTCCCAATGTTCTTCGACGAGCACTGCCAGGACGCCGAGACTACATACTATAAACCCCAAATCGGGTTAAGGTAAGGTGCCCGAGGTTTGTGAGAATGCGAGTGGGATGATGTTCCGAACGACGTTGTTTGTCCAGATCCCGGACCGGATGGAAAAGGGAGCGAGGTGTATGAAGCTTTTTTTCACGGGGGGTAGGTCCTGGGGTCGCGCTGTATTTTGGGCGCCGGAAAGGTTTGAGAAAAGGCCTATCTGGGATCGTTCTTGGGCATAGGGGGTGAGGATGGTGTTGAGATCCTGTATATAGAATGAACGATGTCGTCAGATGAGATGCGATCTCACCCACTATGCAAACAACCGTTCTGGTACACCCTCTCTTAACCCTCAGCTACTGTTGATAGCTGTACAATTCCTTGAAATCATGTCAAGTAATCGAAATTGAGGCATGCGAGTGTTCCGTCTTGCACCTTCGGATTCAACTGTCTCGACGCCTCTGAGAGTTGAATAGTGCTCAAGGCAGATTTTGTATTGCTGCTACCAATGCAAGGAGAGGGAAGGCTCACCTACAGCCTGCACTTCTCCTTGCATGCACGTAGCAACTCATAAGACCCCTTCAAGATACCGCTCTTTCCCTCTCCTATCTTCAACAACGTTTGTTTCATGAGCACTAATCCCTTGTTTACAATCGGCGTCCTTCCCAAAGATGTCTTTTTCAGGCATCGACTACACTCAATATGCAGCACTCGACAATATCGCTGCTTTCAATGAAGCCTATTACGACTCGCCCCATCCCACAGCTCAGCCTTGTTCGTGCAATAGACTTTCCTCTCCACTGAACGGAACTACCACGGGTGTCACCTCTCCACCAGCCCTCCCCAAGAGAAGCTACCTCTCCCTCCTCACTATCCCCATTCGCTTCCTCGCCCGGCTCTGGCTAAAGCTCTGCATCGGGTTCGGCATTTCTGCGATCGCGATCCCCCTCTTCACCATCCTCTTCGTACTCTTCTGCACCGGTGTCACCGTCACCTCAATCCACGAAACTTGGAAGAACGAGCCTGAAGAGTTCCGGCAGGTCGTACAGGAGTTGGAAAAGAAATTTGGGGAGCTGATCCGGCAGGGGTGTTGTCGACAAGTGGAAGGGCATATCAACGAAGCATCCATATCGCTGGTGAGGAGGCATTGGATCAAGCGGTGGGGAAATATGACCGGATGTTGAAAGCAAGCGCTTGGTGGGGGATGACAAGGGAGATGGAGGAGTGAAGATGGGAAGGTTTAAGTCTAGGTGCTCTACTGGAGGAAAGTGTCATATCAGCATGACAGTAGGGCGGGAGTGAGTTCAAGGTAGGAAATTGATGGTCAGCGTGTACCAAGGACCTTTTGTAGTATGAGACGATAAGTCGTATCATGTGCTCCACTTACTCAAGCACAAGGTTTTGCAAAGATTATAACGATCAACATATCGTTATATTCTAGCCAATCGATGAGCTGAACATCAGCAAATCTTGCAAAATAAATTGTGCTTCTACTCACTTTGTCCGCAGCACAGGCGCTTCGGTGGCAACTCTTCAATAGAACTTGACTGTTGGCGACAAAGCTTCGCTTATTATCACCTATAGCCCCGACACGCCGCGCATCTCTAGGACGGAGGTGCTGTTTCCGCGAATCTTCAGTGATTGAACGCGACTAAAGTTGTGAACGACCGACAAAGCGGCTGTGCGTGTGTGTTCGCATGATATATCATTACTCGAGGATGAAGAAAGCCAGGCCATGATGATGATTATGGATATGTAATAACTCCATAGGTTTCCTTCTTCCAGGCTTCAAAGGTCTCTTTGGAGCAGTATGAGGTTTTTGGCTTGTCAGTCCGCGGCAGACACTGCTGCAACCAATATGCATATTGCTTAAAGCTAAGCCACGGTATCAACTCGGTCACGATATGTTTTTGGATCTGATACGTACTGAGAGCTGCATGATGTTGGTTTGTGCCCAGTAGGCTTTTGCACAGCAAATAGCCCTCTCTTCATTTTCATGTTCAGGGTTGGGGCTAAATCTCCACTCATGTTTTCGATTCTACAATCCGGAATGTCAATAGTCATACGGCACTTTCCACTTTTGTGCTGCGTTCGCGAAGACCCAAGCGCGGGGCGACATTGGATGGTGTGCTCGAGTGTCTCAATTTTGACTTCCAGATTGCGACAAGTCATACGAGGTACTTGCCTTAGTAGGTGTACGGCCATCATCACCCAGCTCGTCAGATCGAGATCGGAGATTGGTATATTAGGATAGATGCGAAGTATCATCCCTTGAATGCCCGGATAACTCATCCGTGATCGAAAGTAGGTCAGTGAAGCTGGGCAATTGCGAGGGTGACGACGGAGCATGAAGGATTGTTTCCTGTAGCCTCGTGTACGGATGTATTTCATGAAGTCATCAAAGAGCTGTTTGTTGACGTAAAGTATAGGACAAGATAAGGTAGGGAAATGTTTCCGCTTCACAATACCAGTGAAATCGGTTCTTTGATGTCTCATAAACATAGTCCGATGCTCATCTCTGGAATGATCACAAGATGTTGGATATTCTTTCTCCGTACCAATATAAATGTAATCGAATATAACGAATCGGACCTCTAATGGAATGGTACAGAATGCACTGGTTGGTGAGGATCCGGCGAGCTTCATTATTTTGTCGGGACTTGGAATCATAGCTATTACATGGAAGAAGGAGGATCAAGCTTAATTACAGGGCCGACGACCTCGCTAAACGATGTGAATATCAGGCCCCCCATGACTCAATGACTTGGTGGGGGTGTGTGCGGCTGAGCAGGCAGCAAGACCCTAATGAACGTAGAGCCCTGTTTGCTGCTGTAGGCTCCGCTCAAGTATATTCTAGTACGATACGAGCATTCAACATCACGTCCCCGCCCGTCAACGTCGGGCCTCCTCCGAAGATCCGCCCGGTGAGCCTTTAAAGCCGATTGGCCAATCAATGTGCAAGGTTCCTCGTTGAAGCGCGTGTCGAATGGCAAATTTTCATCATAATGTGGCTTAGGTTCATAGAGTCTTGGTGGACGTCTAGGTGCTGATTCTCAAGGCCCCAGTCAAAGCTATTTCAAGGCTTCAGGTAGCAGCCTTGCTTATTGCCAGGTTGGCGCACTTACAGGTTACTCAAGGATCATATGTCCCGCAATCAATGATGAACCAGAGTGCAACGATTCCGTTGTACTGTGAACATGACAGCTGATGATACGGGGACTATCTCGACTCCAGTCAATGTCAGAGTTGAGCAATCTGTAATTGGATCTAAGTATATATTCGAGGGGGTGATATGAGCCACTCGAGAAGATTTGGTAAGAATGGAGCACGACAAGAACCGATGTGTTGATAGGCTCCTTGATCTCATGAAAAAGCGCGTAACGGGGGGGATTGACGTTGGCACATTCACATGTGTGTTAGCGGCCCAGGAATGTCCAGTCTGTCGGATGATGGCTCACGTCGTGAAACAACATCAAGGGACAGAGACTCCCCTTACACAGGGTCCAGATGGAAGCCCGATGCGATGCAGGATAAACAATTGGGAGTCAGAATTGCAAGATAGCGATTTGCAAGGTCCAGAAGTCCAAAATATAGAGGTAAGCTTGAGCCTTTTCTTCATGCCTAACGACAGAGAGCATGGGTACACCGACAAGGGACATGACCCTCAAAAGGGTTATTCACCCCGCTCCGAGTACGTTTTTCTCTTTAGAAAAGGCCGTAAGGAAATGTCCGATGCCGATCCTTCGGCTCTTCGGTTCAAAAAGAGACATGAGACGGAGGATGGCACGATTGACCCTAACTTTCTGCTCTCATGGATAATCGCGTTCGAGGAAGCTCACTATTCAACCTGCTCTTTCAAACATGGCAACCTAGTCTCAGAGAATATCGAAGGCTTCAAGCTCATAGATGTTGGCGAGATGAGGGTGGTAGATGCTCCCTCAAACACAAGTTATATGGCACTCAGCTACTTGTGGGGCACACAAGGGCCATGGCTGCGATTACGGGTAGATAACGTCGCACCTCTCGGGGAGACTAATGGTATCTCGCGTTTGGCTCATCGAATACCTCAAACGATACGGGATGCAATAGCCTTTGTCCGACGTCTCGATTTCCAGTACCTCTGGGTTGATAGTCTTTGTATCATCCAGGATGACGCAAATCACAAAGTAAAGCAGATAGCGTCTATGGCAGCTATTTACGAAGGTGCTCATCTTGTACTGGCCGCGACTCATGGATACGACGCAGATGCTGGTATTCCAGGAGCGGAGCCACATCGATTTCCTTTACGCTGTGTGATGAGAAGGGAATATATTCACCCAAATGTTCGCTTGCTATCGTCTAGGAGCTCTCTTTTCGATTACATTGGGAGAAGTCAATGGGTTACACGCGCATGGGTCTTGCAAGAGTCCTTGCTTGCACGCTTGAAAATCATGTTCACAACGACCCAGGCCTATCTTGTATGTCGATGCGGTGCAATGTCAGAAGAGATGGCTGCGCTCCTTTCATTCCATTTCGAGGACAAAAAACTATGGATTAGCGAACCTAAGTACAGAGAAACCTTGCATGTTGATCATTGCCTATTGAACGATTACGCCGGTTATCTGAAAACTTATACTGCGAGAAATTTATCTCATCAGAGCGACATTCTCAATGCATTTTCAGCTATCGCCTCCTATCTAGGTAGAAGATGGGAAACAGAGTTTCTGTATGGCCTCCCCGTGAGAGCTTTGGGCCCAGCCCTAATATGGCAATCTTTGCATGAGTTGAACCAAATCAAACGAAAGCAAACTACTTTTACTATTACGAATAAAGGCGCCTCTACAACATGTGCGCTGCCGAGCTGGTCATGGATAGCTTGGAGCGGTTACATAGAGCAACTTGCAAACCCGCATGGCGACGGTATCGGATGCGAACACAAGCCAACCGACATGGACGCAAAAATCATCTTACCTACATACATTTCATCTATCAACGGTGATGGTCTGATCCCTCATATTCACCTTCAGCTCGAGGCATGGACAGCGTATTTCGACATCGGCGCCGAAGAGACCAAAGCAGAGCTGGACGGCCGTGTTACGCAGCCAGCCAACCCCATAATATCAAAACAAAACCATGAGGTGGTCAGTCGCATCCTTATCCCTAGTTGCCCAGAATGGCCAGACAGAGATATTGTGCAGACTGGTGAGCTCATCGCCATCATCGCTCGGCGTAGAAGCCACTTCTTCCGAGACCTACAGTGGATGAATTTCTCCAATGGTGATGAGGAGCTTGGAGTTCGTGTTGATGCACCGTTGATTGTTGATGTGATGCTCGTCAGTCATCATCTACAGGGCGATCCAGCGTTGAGGGTAGGTATTGCTGGTATTTTAATGGAGGATTGGTTGGCTGCGAAGCCAGTGAGGAAGAAGATATCGTTGGTCTAACGGTATCTCTCCTAGCTGCGTCTACACTAAGATCTCAATCTTTCCACAAAAACGGCTAATCACACCACCTTCTCCTCCACCGTAGCCTGAGCCGCGACTGTCAGATGAGAACGACCCTTTATCCTCGTTGAGCATGCTAGAGCAAACTTTCTGGTAACCAACAAGGAGATCATCTAGTACTGCGTTGACGTTGTATACTTAGGTCGGAGATGCTTGCCTTATTGGGCTTGACGAGGAGCCTCATATCCTGGAGGATCCTCTCGTCACCTAAAAGCTTACTTACACGAATTGTTTGAAGGTAAGATCATCCTCACATGCGCCACATTGGCCGCTAAACGCAAGCGTCAAGACACCATCGTGGAGAAATTGAGTCGGGACAATGTTTGCCGCACCTTGATGTAGTCTGAGCCACACCTACACAAAAGCGGCAATCTGAGCCAAAAGCGTGTCTTATGCCATGCGCTCGCTGCGAAAGGTCTTGCGCTTGTATCCCTCGCATGTAAGGCTTTATGAACCGTCCGCCGCAAGACTGTTGGAATGTTAGCTACGATCTCAGTAACAGCTCTTTTCAGAACATGACCGTTTTCCCGTACAGTATCCTCTATCTCTTTGTCCTGAGTTTGAGAGTCTCCGCCAACGCAATCTGTACACCTACCACAATCTCACATACTCCCTCGCAAGCATCATATTGTTACGACCTAGCGGACGCATTGGACGAGCTGCATCGATCTTTCCCGATCATTCGCAACTTCACGAAACATCCGGAGCCAAACGAACGGATAGATTGGCCAGTGCCTTATAGATGGCAGGAGCCCAGAGCTGGCAAGAGAGGTTGTCAAATCCACATCCGTGTTTGTAGGAGAGGCTCATGGGTCGTCACGACGTTTCATGTCATTGCCGAAATTGCGAGGAATATCATCGCTGAATGTATTGGCGGTGTTATACCACAGACAGGTCACGATTATATAGGTCGTTCTGGTTGGCCTAAAGTCCCTGGAAGTCCTTACCTGAAGATCGAGGTTGGAGGCATTGGAATGCAAACGCTGGGTTGTAGCGGCAGTGAAGACGAGGAATCTGAATGGACTACTGCTTGACGATGTTGAGTCCCGATCGAATTCTGATGCAAGACCAGTGACAAGAATCAGTCGACTAGTTGTTTCTTTACGAAAATTGTCTTCATTGGGTTGGTACACTACCAATGCTAGGAGAATCGCACCCTTCATTAGTCGTCCCAAAGCTTCATCTCAGAAATCCGTAGGAGTTTTTTGCAGCGAGCCTTCATGAACACCTCCCCTCTCATTTTCTAGGTTTAAGCGGCACCTCAATTGTGTCACTTAAATATGTAGTCTAAGCATCAAACTCAGCATACTGACCTCCTCTTTCCACGGCATCAACTATTCCCCTCCTGGCCACATCTGCACCACCTCTCGCTAAGGGCGACGTCAAATTCTCCAGGGAGGGCTTATGGGAGGATCAGGGGCAGCAGGCCGCTCAGAAGCCGCTAGAGCTTTTGGGTGGTCCGGTGCCCAGACCACCTAGTCGTTTATCTAGCTTGCCAAAAATCCTCCCGTCTTGTCGTTCTGTCTGCCAAGACTACGGGTTTTCTGTCAAATGCTCCACCCATTGAGTAAAATATTTATACGTGACCTGGAGACAAACCTTTCACAACCTCTACATTGACGCCCATTATGACTCCAGGTCCGTGCAAAGATCTCTCTTGCAACTTGTGACTACGCATGCTGATCAACTTCTCGCAGACTACGACCAAGATCTACAAATACTTGCAGCAGGCAAAGCTTTCGATGAGTTCGTCTATCAAGTAATATTTTGAGATCACGACTGAAAGCTGCATAGTTCAAGATGGCCTGGACTTCTGGATCACGTTGGGCAAAGAATAGATCATGTGAGCGTGGCTCGAGGCATCGACACGAAGACAGACTGACACGATCAAGATCGTCTACAATGACTTTCCTAAACTAAAGATCCCTCTACCAGAGCCACCATCATCATCGACGGAAGGAAACAACACACCAGCTAAGAGAAGAAGGGACGAGCCAGCCGACAAGAAATCAAGGCTACGTGAAGAGATACCTGCTACCCCACCAAGCAACGGCAAAAGCAGCGGAGCAGATCCCCCCTCAAGCACTAAAGATGCTCCCAGATCCAGCAACACCGAGGACAAATCCATCGAAGACACCGAGATGGAAGACGCGCCCTCAAAATCATCCCCCTCGACCCTCTCACCCCCACCAAACTCTCTTCCTCCTCAACTCCTCACACTCCTCCAGACAATCCAATCCACGCTCCACAATAACTTCCCCACCTCACCCCCTCACACCTCCCAGCGGCTCGCCGAACTGATACTCCATCCAACCCACCACTACCGCAGTCTCCCCTCCTACCTCCGCGCCCTCGACCGAATCGTAACAGTCGCGTCCCCCCTCTCCGCCTTCCCCCTCCCCACAATAAATCGCCTCTCAAACGGCAGCGAAACCTCCACGACCCTCTTCAACGGCACATCGCCCTCCCCCTCCCCCTCCCCCTCTAAATCCTCATCAACAAAATCGACACTGCAAAACGGCGACGCGACCTTCATCGGCGGCGCAGAACTGACCCCAATCCCGTGGCTCCGCGATTCCCAATCACCCCCACCTCTCCCCTCCAATACCCCCCACGCCCCCAACCACAACAACCCTCAAACCGCCGCCTCATCCTCATCCTCCCACACAACACCCGGTGCGCAACCCCCCTCAGGCGACCTCCTCACACAATCCACAACGCAAATCGACGGGCCCCGTGGCGCCGGATCCGTGGAAACTGTCACCGTGTCTATAAACGGCGTCAGCTCCACCGTCCCCGCGGAACGGGCGCGAGAGGAAAATCTGCCCACCAGTGTGAGTCAAGGGGAGTTGATACGCCAGGAGCAAGAAGCGGGCATCGCGCCTGTGCCGGTGGATTTGAGCGCGTTTAGGGGGATGGGTGCGGGAGGGATGCCGACGAGTGGAGCTGCGGCTGCTGCTGCTGCTGCTGCTACGAACGGAGGGGGAGGTCCGAGCAGTGGTGGTGGAGGTGGTGGTGGAGAGCAGGCGAAGGATGTCATGGGGGAAGGCAGCGTGGAGGGAGAAGAGGAAACAGTGCACGCGAGAGGCCCGAGTGTTATCGGCATGGAGGATATGGGGCCGCAAGCGCCGGGGAGCGGATTGGAGAGGGGGATTGATATTGAAGGGCCAATGGGGACGAGGAGGGAGACTACTGATGCGGGTAGTGGGGCGATGGGGACGGGACCGGCGCCGGCGGAGACGGGTGATCTTGCGAGGAAGGGGGATGAGAAGATGGATGAAGGAAAGGATGGCGAGGTAAAGGATGGCGACAAGAAAGAAGACGACAAAGGTCCCGTCACAGCTGACCCCGACGGGGCGGTCGAGGGCGAGAAAGCCGCGGGTGAGAGGGGCGTGGAGAGGGGTGCTGATGCTGCGGATACTACGGCTTTATGAATTGTTTATAGTCATCCCTCTGAACGACTTGGGGGGACGTTCACGCAGTATAAAGATCAGGAGGTAGTAGTTTGATCCAAATATCATTATTACCACATACGTTGCACAATGTCCATAACCATCATATTATCGACTATCAACACCGCCGCAGCACTTATGTCCACCGTATCGAAAAATAAGTAAGATAGATAGATACACCAACAGCGCCTTACACATCCATATCATATCATTCAAAGATTTGAACAAGAAACAGAATAGGGTATCGACAGCCTTCCCCCTGAGAAAGAAATATGTTCCATCCTTCTCCTGCCTTCCCGCAAGTTGGGGAAGGTAAGATGACCTTGACGCCTGGATATGTCGTGAAAAAGATGGACAAGAACGAGAATGAGAATCGGGCTGGGATATCGCACATTCCCCTCATCATGCACCTTCACTCTTCCTCCGCAGCTGACAGCACGTCGACCCCTCGAACCGCTCCTCTTACTCTCCATCAGCCCTATCCAAGCCCTCCACTCCTACCTTCCTTCCCTCCCTCCCTCTCTAGTCCCGCATTCCTCATCGAAGCAGCCCCTTCTTGTAGCCAATACTTCATCTCCAATTCCCACAATCAAAGGTCATAATTCTGATACCCACAACTACAGAAATCACCCTGCTCTTTCCGGTCCCCCAAATCCCCATCCGTGACTTTATCCCCACCCCTGTAACAATCCGGCACGCCTTCGCCGCCACCAACACTCTGCGCGGCATCCATGGCGAATTTCCAGTCGGGAAAGAGATCAGTCGCTCCACCACCACCACCTGTACTGGCTGGTGTCTCAGACGGCTGCGCTGGTGCGTTCTGAGGTAGTTTCTTGGTGAAAAGGTTGGCGGAGAAGAGGGTGCTGTTGTAGAAACATTGGGTATTGAAGCTGGCGGATGGGAAGACCGTTTTCTCGACGGTTGTGCGGAAGGTGTATCGCTCGGAGGGTAAGCTTGGGTCTAGGAGTTGCAGGGGTACGTTTTTGAAGTCGATGGCGAAGGGGTTTTGGGAGGAGGAGATCTCGAATTGGTTGGGTGAGGTTGGGGTTATTATCCAGTTGAATTCGGCTTTGGAAGAGGATGGGTTGGAGGAGGAATAGAGGAGTGAGGGTTCGCATTTCCAGGCTGTGGATTCGGCGGTGCAGTTGGTGGATGTGGAGGTTAGGTAAGTCGTGAATGTGTAGGAACCGGCGGGGAAGGGACCGCTGTTTTGAGGCGAAGAGGAGGAGGAAGGGGGTGGAGCGGAGGAGCTGGATAGGTATTAGCACTGGCTATTACGAAGGTCGGAGTAAGAGAAGTAGAGGAAGGGTAGACTTACCTGTCCTTCTTCTTGTTCGACAAGCCGACCCCCAGGCCGACGGCCAGTGCGATTACGATAATCAGCAGGACCAGCATGATAAGGCAGAGTTTCCTCCATCCCCCTCGTTTCGCAATATAGGCATTATTCCTTAGATCGTCGAACTTCTCCCCTTTTGGCCCTGTAACGTCCCAAAAGGAGTACTTGGGTGGCCCATCGCCATTAGAATACCTCGGCGGTTCTCCTAGGCCGAATCGTCGGTGGAAGGGTCTGTGATGAGGTCCACCATGCGCTCGCGGTGGTTCTTCCGGATGCGATGTAGAAGGATGATCTTCTTCAATCACACTCAAGCGGTGATCGACTGAGTTTGCTGCAGAGGCTGCGCGCGATCGTCGAGGTCGGCCAGGAGAAGGCTGAGGGGAGAAGTCGGGCGAGCCGACGAAGGAGAGGGACATGTTGGTGGAGGGATGTCGTTTTTGAGAGCCGGTCAGGAGGCGGATGCGATTCGTGAGGGTTTGCTCATCGTCGCCGTGAGAAGGAGATGGGTGGCGATAGGGGGATTCTGGTGGTGGGGGAACTGAAGTGGATGATGATTGTTCGACTAATGGGGCGGTGGTAGAGGAGGAGGAGCGTGAGTGGAAGGTGGATGTCATGCTATGGATTGGAAGGTGGCTGCCGGTGCCACTTGCAGCTCATGGCGCTGTGAGGGAATAATTAGCTGGAGTATGTGAAGGAGGGTGTGGCCCTCGACTCTCAGGGCTGGCGATGGCCCGATGGGTGGGCGATTGGATGGCTGATTGGGGTCAGTCAAAGTGCCAAGAGGTGTGGCTCGTTGGAGACATGCCGACTTCTCGTTCGGGTTAATGGCCTGCGGGCTGATTGCAGCTCATTTCCTTTTCCACTGCGCTCTTTACCTTGGTTGGTCAAAAGTAGACGCGCTAGATCTGTTCGATCTGGCTAAAAAGCTTAGTGTCTGTGGCGGATGACTTGAGTTTAAATACTTATGTAAATAATGTTCATCGTACCAGTAAGAGATTGTGCTTCATCGCTCCATTTCATATCTATAGTATGTATGAGTGCTTCATGATGGGGGACTACCTTCCCCCGTTCTCCCGGACGACTGTCCCCCTTACTTTGCTGTAATTAGATATGCAAAGTGTTTCCTATCTCCAGCTCCTCAAGTCATGCTCATCCCTCATAAGCCATCCTCTCCTTCTTCAAAAGATCCTCCCACTCCTCTCCAACATCATGATCGCCAAAGGTCTGCAATCCCAAAGCCTCCACCCTGTCGTTAGCCCAGAACCATTTGGCTGCCTTCTCTCCATCCACAAGGACCTCATTAAGCTCCTGAATTCTTTCGTCATGAGCACAAGCGTATGACCTTGCCTCTTCTACAGCCTTGCTGACGCTATTGATCTCGAACCTTTTGTCGTTCAAGCCATATTGCTCTACAGCACTGTGCTCGTAAAGACGCCCGAGCACACGAGATAGTGACACACATTGCAGCTTCCCATCGCTAACCGCGGACCACCGAACCTCTTCATCATCCTGCATTGAGCGAGGTAATGCCGAGCTGTCGGCACAATTCGTCGATCCACTGTCGCGCTCATCCTGATCCTTACGTGTGCGGTAGTACAGCCTTCCGTGGAGCTTGATAGTGATGCTCTTGCAAGTATCACCTGTAACACGGGTATAGTAAGGCGCATCAAAACCGAGCTCATTGAAAGTCACGACTACGGCAGTCAGAGCCAGGACGTGTTCCATCGAGCGTGATCCAGGTAGGGTCACGCGAACGGCATCGCCCACCACAATTAGTTCGGTTCCAACGTAAATGCCTCCATGAAGGATGTGCGCATTCGGCCAGTCGCCTTTGAGTCTATGAGGTAGGGCAAGAGAAACAGAAGCCATGGCCTTCATCGCGTTCAGGATGGATCCGTCCCATTCTTCTGGTGGTTGCTCACTGAGCACATCCTGATAGAAGCAGAAAGGGCGGATCTGAGACAGCTCGCAGTAATCCCAACGCAACTGCTCGTGTTTATTATGAGAATTGGGATCGGTCATCGTTTCCACGCGAAAGCCAGAGTAGTTGACGGCCAAGTCGTTTCTTTCGGAACTAGACTCGGTGATTTCAGGGATGTGGAAAGGTGGTGCGTCTTTGTGAGGTAGTTGCGTGATAAGCCCAGCTCTCCACGGTCCAGGGTCACTGGCAGCGTCCGCCCAGTACAACACTATCTCGCCTAGACGAGGAATAAAGGAACCTTGCTGTGCGATTGCTGAAACAGTAGGCTTAAAGTTCTTCTGCTCAATGGTAAAAGCCTCCTTGAGTGTCAGTTTCAATCGTTGGGTTCTGAGAGGAAGTCACTCACAGCATTGCCAGGGTCCTTAATGCGTACATCCAGATGCTTCTCCGATCGTAGATTGGTGAGAAGCTTGGTTAAAACTGACTCGTGGGTGGTGGACAGTGCTGAGTACTTTTCTCGAAGCGCTCGTCCTTGAGCTGAGACTGGCCCACTTGATGAGCCAGGTGGGCGACCAGACGGTCTGCCAGTAGGACGGCCAGCAGGGCGACCAGCAGCTTTCGTGCCTCGTCCTCCTTGACATCCTATACAACTACATGAACCCTGCAGGTTTTTGACCAGCCACAGTGCATGCGGACCAAATTCGTTGGGCGAGCGAAAGATGTAACGACTGGGATGACCGTAGAGATATCTATCAATCTATAGTAGGTTAATGAGGCCATCAACTTGCGAATACATGTTCGAACATACGTGTGCTTTGGCGGATGGTGTCTTCGGCCGAGATTTCTCATACAACACGTATCCTGCGGGCAAGTCTTTAAGGACGTAGTTCATACCTGTCTTCAGGGTCAGCCTTAGTTCGTCTAGGCCTACACAACTTGCCAGGCTGATAATTGTCAAGGCTTGGTCCAATGATGGAGCCGACCTTGGCCCTGTAGCCAACTTCGACATCCCGTGGAGCAATATTGTAGCCTTTATCTTCGACTGGCTGGTGCGACGCATCGCCATCGGAGGTTTGAAAGATGATCGATGAGGACATGCTGTCGTCAAGCTCTCTATGCTAAGAGTGTCAAGTGGATTGCAGGCTAAATTGGAAAGCGTCAAAGAGCGGTGAAGAGATAGACCAAATTCTTGCGATACGCTGGAAGCAAGGACGTGTTTTCAGACAGTGACTCCCTTTTTCACATAATTTTGGAAGATATGCAAAGCGACTTTTGTTGAAGTAGATATTCACTTGACCTTTGATAGCCAATCCACGCATCCTTCAGGGCCACGTACGATGACGTTGGAAGCAACAAGGAAACATAAATAGGAGATTTGAAGGCTGCAAAACAATTGGTCTATCAAGTAAAGAGTAGAAGCGGGAAAACAGGCTTTGAAGTGCAAGTGATTGTGACGTTTTGAGGCTTGATCAGCGAGGGATTGAATGTTGGCACAAAACGAAACATCGATATTGATTGATGTTGAACTACCTTGCGCATGTTAGAACCATTGATGAGCTTGATGGCTAGCACAATGATCGTGCTGAAGTTCGGGCAAATTTGTTGTGTGGAAGACTTTAGAAGAGAAACATAAGAGAATTCTAGTGGGCAAGAAGCCTGCATGAAGTTCGTTATAGATTTGCTACCCAACTTACCAAAAGAGGTCGCTCCATCTGAAAACGCCATTTTCGCCTATATCCTACAGGATACTTAGCGCTAATCGTGAAGATAATATAGAGATTTTGTGAATAGGTCGTTAGGGTATCCAAATGGAGGAGTTTTTCCCTCCCCCCAAATCGCTCAAACGCTTGATTTCCAAATACCTGAATCCAACAACATTCCCTGGATTGTAATCAAACACTCTTCACGCCCCGATCACCATGTCACCACCGCCGTTCCAGCATTTGTCTGGTTGAAATATGCATGAAAACCTCAGTCAATGGTCATGCGGTTTGTCGCTGGTGCACTGGCATAATTAAAATGCGGCATCTCCATCTGCATGCCATGTCCGCCTATTGGTTTCTCCTCCTCAGACTCCATCTTTCGATGAAGCACGTATGGTTTTAACCCTTTATTAAAATTGTAGAAGCAGACAAGAGCGTTGATGATGGTGACGATGATACATATGACTGTGAGCACCGCGAAGGTTGTTAAGGATTTGCGAGCCGGCAAGTAGAGCTTCGCAATATTGTTGTCTTGATACATGCGTATCAATTTGAAGAGGAAGTAGGCGAGGCCGGCGAAGTAAAGTATCTAGCCAAAACAAAGTCAGATGGGTCCATGGAGGGACAACTTGGGGTCTTACGATTATACCAGTCATGCCAATTCGGTTCTCTTTGCGTGTGAAATACCCAGCAAGAAGCAATACCAGGATGTTCAGTGGTACGGCAGCAATAGTAAGACCGAATTCCACATTTCGTTTGTCTTTCGCGGCCACGATGACAATGAATTGGACAGTGAAACCAAGGAAGAAAAAGAAATCAAACTTAAGTAGTGCGATGTAAATCTAGAAACTATTAGTCTTCGGAAGAGGAGAAAGAGCATAATTGATATACCTGATAGGTAAGGTACCGTCTCTTCATTCTCAAATCCGCGCTGATGTGTTTGTAGATTGTCCATGCGAATTCGTCGTACAGCTTTCTTGCAACAAAAGCCATACAAAGGGTTCCCACACCAATGATTATAGGTATAGCCACTAAAAAGGGTTTGACTGCAGGCCAGACGTTGCCTTCGATCGCATGATGGTCGTCCGAGCTGCCTGGGAACGATTGAAGAGCTGCTCTCGCGTCGTTGATTTGGTCAAGTTGCACCGCGGCGTATATGAGAAGACCCAAATTGTATATGCATAAGCCAATAATTTGGATTGTGTTCTTAAGACGGAGGGCATCCCAAACCAGAAGCAGCTCGTAGAGGAATCCAAAGATATAGAGGGTCAGAAATGTAGGAATCGTTTGTCTGTAGTCCTTTCTTTGGCCCGTTTGTTCTTGTTCAATGACTTCGGTTTCATCTGTGATATGTAGTCCTTCTTGGAAAAGCGCGAAAACGTAGCTAGCCAACACAAGTCAGCATCATTCCACGACCACAAACAGTTTCTGTGCAAATACTGTCCCAGGTGAGGATTGGACAACTCACGATTCGAAAGCGAGGATAATCGCGGCTTGCACGACTGTCACTCCGACAAAAGCCCAGGTCCATACTGAATTAGGTTTGTACATTCTGGCGACTGCCTGACCACCGCCAGCGGGGTAGGAAGGGGCGTAATCTCTATTTACAGATTGACCTCCGAGGAGGGACGCACGCGCTTCGTGACCACGTGAAGGAATTTTGGCGGCCAGATCCGGTAGGGCGGGTGGTTTTTGGGGAGTTGCTGATGAGACTGAGCGAGGCCTCAGTGCTGGTAGCACACGATTTATGAATCAGAAGGCCTCAGTGTAGGTGACCGATACACTTTCTTGCGCGTGTGATTGAGTTTAAGGACGTTTAAACTGGTTTGGGGTACAATCTCTGGTCATCAGTTGCGCCGGAAGGGGAGGGTCCGAGCCTTGCGATGTGGTGATGGGTGTCGAAGAGCCTCGTTCACAGGTAATATGGCGTAGAGTAGAAATCGAGGTGTCTCAAACGAGTGTATAATGCAGAGGTCTCAGGTGATTATAGGGCAATGGTTTGGGGTGGAGTAAATCAAGTGATGTTGAATTGTTTCAAACGTCTCCTTCCATAGAGTTTGTTTTGTCAGCCCCCGGACTAGCTGAGTTGGGAAAAGTCCTCTGGTCCAGAACTTTTCGTTTCGTAAGGAGTATTCAAGTACCACAGTCACTTCAGGCTGGCCATTGCAGTCTCAGGTCTTCCTATTGTGTGCATGGAGATCTTACATCAAAGAAGCCAAATACAGTCATGTCATGAACGATCCGTAATCACTTGTCGCATTGAGGCTACTGCCACCTGTTGCCATTTCTGCCTTATTCCTTTCCGCTTCTTCGGGCTGTGTGGCTGTGGCTTAGACTTCGAGTATTGAATCCCAACTGGTCCATGCATTGATCTTATGTACATCTAAAATAGTGAAACCAAGAACCCATGAAGCCATGCTGCCTATCGTCAATGATGTTGTGGAATGCTGCCCCTCGGAATCCAGCGCCTTGCTTGTCAAATCAACTAAGTTCCATACCCTCGTCATCTTGAATCTCATTCTCCTCGTCAGCTATTGTGCCAGTTTGTGAGACTGCTCTCCTCCTAGATCCCTCGCTGCCACTGCCACCTACCCCGACTTTTCCTCCTCCAAGGCCTCCAATCACCTCAAGCTCTTCTCCACCAACGATCCTGCCTTCCACGTCAACCACTTCGCACAATTCCATCATGCTGCGTCGACTCAATTGGCGGAATCCTTCTGTCCGCACCACTCTCCCCCAATGGGTCAAACAGTAGTTAGCCGCTCTCTGTTGAAGCCAGGCATCCTGTGCTATTCCCGCTCGCTCCCAGATCACCGCAGCGTGTTCTACGTCCAACTCTCGGCTCAGCCGGTTTAGGCAAAGCAGACGAAGTCGTGGAATGTCGTACATCTGCGCCATGACCAGCATGCCGGCGACGTCGTCCAGATCTGTGCAGTGTTTAGGGTGCTGGGATATACTGTCGGTGTAGAGGTAAAGCAAGAAAGCCCGCACGACAGAATAAGGCTCTGGAATGTGCAGCTTCTTCGTATGGAATTCGGACATTTCTGAGTTGTACAGTCGGTTGAAGTGCGGCCAACGTGCCTGCAATATGAGACTGTGGACATATATGGGAGGCGATGTCGATGCGACTTCATCGCGATGAGTTGTTTCTTGAGCATGCTCGGTCGTAGTAGACGCGGTAGACATGTTGTCATCAATGTCGTCTTTAGAGGCCGTAACAATGAAGTCACTTGTCCCTTTGTGGTCAAAGACACCAGCAAGGTCTGCACTTAGAGTGCTGAGGCTAGAGGTCTCAGCATTGTCCGGCGCAGCGTTCCTCGAAGAGCCACCGCCAGAAATGACTGGATCATTGCCAAGCAACCCATATCGGCGGAGGTCAAGTGGGAGAACATCGCTCAAGTACTCCTCCAAATTGCCCAGTCCGTTGTCAGACTGATCAATCTCGCAGCCAAGCAACCATGCCTTCGTTCCTTCTTCGTTGACAAGACAATAGTGCCATCGGTACGACGGATCAAAAATCTCAGGTCCAAAGGCAAGTTTTTGCCATTGTAAAGTCGTCAAGTCAAGGGAAGACAAATTGCATTCTGAAGGTCGAAGCATACCCGCAGGGGTTGTAAAATCTAACAACGCGCCAGAAGAGTAGGCATGAAAGTGAGTTCCGGCAGCGGGAGTCGGTGTGTCAGGTCCAGATGCGAACCTCACAGTCGTGATGGATCCGGGTGCAACAAATTTGGGCGAACCCCTCTGCACGCTACTAGAGTTTGCAGCATAGCCAGTAGAGCCAGTATTTGCGTTTTGTTGGTGGGATTGATTTGATCTTGCTGGTGCTGATCGTTCTGCTTGAGGGGATTCAGGACGACCAAGGGCGGGTGCAGACCTGAATGCTGGGCTGCTTTTCAGATCGAGCCACCATATATCTCCACTCCGTTCATAATCTGGTCCGAGACCGCCATACACCCATATCTTGCCGCCCCAGACGAAGGCGGAGTGGTCAAATCTCGGCACAAAACTCCAACAACGTGACCATGTCCAGGTTTTGAGGTCCAAGAAGCAGATCTCGTCCAGAGCAACAGTTTCCGTCCCTGAGAGACCACCAACAACGAATAGTTTGTCATCATGCACCGCTGCAGCGTGTCGAGCTCTGCCTTTGGGCAAAGGGCCGCGGATACCAGGTTGTGTCCAATGGGATGTTTTGATGTCATAGATGATCACATCTGAGAGATACTCTCGGTGCTCATTCTCGCCTCCGTAGACAAGAAGCTTCGAGTCTTGCCAAAGGGTAGCAGTGTGTCCTGAGAATGTTAGCAAAGATGTTTGGACCTTCTTCTTGGTAGTCTCACCCATCCTGACACCTGGAATATCTCCATAGTTGTCGACCAACGTCCATTGCAGGGACACTAGGTCGAGTTTCAAAACATGATTGTAGACTGCGCATGTTTAGCATGAGGACTCGCCCAAATTGAGCGTTTTCGGTTTTTACAAACCCTCATCCGTGTACTGATCAAACCCTCCAAACGCAAAGATAGAATCATCTCCACAATATGTCACAGAGGCATTCACCAAACAAGCGGGCCGCTGACCGCACGTTCTGACTATCGTCGGTTTGTAGCTCCCAATGCCAGGGCGTTGCTTTTTAACGGGGCTCGGTGGCATGACGTAGGTATGATTTGAAGATGCCAAGGAAGTTCGGAGTCTGTTGTCGCGTCCTGAGTTGTCGGCTAGACCGTTCTGTCCTCCAAAGCCAACTGTTGAAGAAGTTTGTAGAGTATTCATGTCACCTGCCAGACCATGGCGCGTCCACCATGCTGTGAGACCAATTGCTGTTCAATACAGCAAAGCACAGACAGCAGTCTATAGCTTCGGACTAGGAGAAGTCCACGTATACACAACCCGCGAAGTACTGCTTGATCAATTCAATGTTTCAATTCAATTACTGACACTAAATGATGATGCATGTCAATTATGCTAGCCACATGGAGATTAGCCCAGGCGTTGCCTGGTAAACTTAGCGCCTCCCAGTAAACAAACATCCCGAGATCGCCCATGACCCTCTCCTTCTTATTCATGCTTCTATCCGCTCATACCACATCCCTCTAATCCTCTGCATACCTCACAAACATTTTGTCCCACACACGAGATAGCTTTTGCAATCCATTAGATCATTCAGTTCAAACTTGATCGACCCCCCAATTGCAGAGTTTCTCTGTGAAGGACACTCGATTAGCAGCCTTCTGGGCTATCACCATACAGCAGCACTAACCAACATAATTACCCAGGATTCATTAGCTTGACTCTCTTGGGTCTATCAAGCAGCTCAGAAGACACGACGACCACCAACACCAACATCGTCGTTGTTTAATCGTTTATCACTAACCAATAGCGACAACGACCGACACATTAATTTGTCCTTTCGGTCAATCAGTTGATATACAATGGCTACCGCCTCGATATCGACGCCTCTCAAAAGCCACCATGGCCTTTTCTCTAGCCGCACCGCCGGCGGACGTATGCCTCTCACACCTTCACCACGCACAAGAACGACAAGTTTGGCAACCAACGTCTCCAACGATACCTCTCCCTTCACACCACCAAGACAGACAATTGAGAGCACACGAAATATATCACGATCAGCATATGGACGTGTCTCATCCCAGTTCTCCAGATCCGCATCTAGAGCATACCAAGATTCTCCAAAATCAAATATAGCACAAGGCAGAAAGACACCTAAACATCTTGAGCTTGGCGTTTCAGACTGGACGTTGACCGGTACTGGTCCTACAACAACTCAAACCCCATCAAAGAGTGCCAGTCGGAAGAAGGGACCATTGCGAACGAAGTCCGGCAAAACCACTGTACGCCTTGAAGCAGGAGATCGCTTCATACCAAGCCGAACAACAAGTGACGGCCTTAAGGTCGCAGAATCTGTCAAGTTAGATGGAGAAGGGTCAAGACCGAACACAAGCGGCAGTGAAGGATCGAGAGTACTGGCCAATGCGGCGAGCGCCTTCTCCATTGGTGGCCATTCTGCGGAGGAGGATGCTACTTTGACTCTTGAAGGCCTCAACTTGGAAGACAACGAAGACACCACATCATACACTAAGCCCGCTAGAGATGCAATTGCATATCAATCATCGCTGGCTTCCGCATGCGGTGTTTCTTTGAATCAACGTATACTTGCATTCAAACCAGCGGCCCCAGAGTCGTCAAAGCCAATTGACCTTCGCTCACAATACAATCGACCTTTGAAGAATGCAGCAACTTCAGCACAATTTCGCCGTCGGGTCTTGACAGCTCCAGAGCGCGTACTTGACGCTCCTGGCTTAGTCGACGATTACTACCTTAACTTACTCGACTGGAGCTCTGGCAATCAGGTCGCCATTGGACTTGAGCGTAGCCTATACATCTGGTCAGCAGACAGTGGCACTGTCAGCAGCTTGCTCGAAACCTCTCCCGATACCTACATAAGTAGCGTCAAATGGAGCGGCGATGGTGCCTATGTTGGTGTCGGTCTCGGAACGGGTGAAGTACAAATTTGGGACGTCGAGGAGCGTACTAAGCTCCGCAGCATGTACGGCCATGAAACTCGTGTTGGCGTCATGGGCTGGAACAAGCACATCCTGTCTACAGGGGCTCGAAGCGGACTGGTGTACAATCATGACGTTCGTATTGCTCAGCACAAGGTTGCAGAGCTCGTCTCTCATACCTCTGAAGTCTGTGGTCTTGAATGGCGGTCAGATGGCCAGCAGCTAGCCACCGGTGGCAATGACAACTTGGTCTCAATCTGGGATGCTCGATCACTGGGTGCACCCAAGTTCCAGAAGACAAACCACCGCGCTGCAGTCAAGGCCCTAAGCTGGTGTCCGTGGCAGCCTAACTTACTCGCCACTGGTGGAGGTTCCTACGACAGGCATATCCATTTCTGGAACACGACGACTGGCGCTCGCACCAACAGCATTGACACAGGCTCTCAAGTCACAAGCCTACGATGGAGCAACCACTACCGAGAGATCGTAAGCTCGAGTGGCTTCCCCGACAACTCGCTGAGTGTCTGGAGCTATCCCACATTAGTCCGCAATGTTGAGATTCCGGCACATGAGACTAGAGTCCTTCACAGCTGTTTGAGCCCAGATGGTCAAATGCTAGCGACTGCAGCAGCTGATGAGAGCTTGAAATTCTGGAAGATCTTCGAGAAGAAACCTGGAACGGCGTCGGCTACCTCTAGAGAAGGAAGCACAACTGGCAAGGGTGGAGATGTGAAGAAACAAATGACCATCAGGTAAGCATTACAGGCAGCTGGGTGTGAAATGAGTTTCATGTCGGTACGGAACAGTGGATATGTCAACCTGTGAAGGGCGTTTCATCTTTCGAGTACTCATGATGTCCCAGCCAACATCTGGGGCTCAATCAAGTGTACACTAGACACTAGATCTAATCCAAGTCATTCTTTTATATTCACAGCACAAAGAAAAATGTGATGAAAGCAGATATTTTGACGGTTTGAGGCTTAGTAATTCCTTTCTTGGCAAACCACTCCCTCAAGTCAAATCCTACTTTCACCTTTTCACTCACCTGCAACGTGAGAGGCAACGGTATTCATCGACCTCAAACCATTCTTGAAGGATCGCAAGTACTGCAATATCGATACAAGAGGTATTGAGAGCGGATTATGATGACTTGAAGCCTTTCAAGCCCGCTGCTTCTACGAGCAGCTGCGCTGTGTGCGACTGAAGCCCCACCTTCCACAGCAACTTCAGTGAGGCCTCTCTTGTAGTACAAGCCACCTCTTTATACCCATCATCAAGGCTCGATCACTCAAGTCGAGAGATCCTGTCGACGGCAAGATGTCGAACTCATCTTTGGTGAGCATGATCCTGCAGACATGCACATGCCCAACCCCGCATGCATCTTTACCAGCCAGTAAAAGCTGTGTGCTGAACAAGATCGCGCATCGCAGGGTCAGGTCTACCTTCGTATCATGGAAGATGTGATTGAGAATTGCCAGACCACCTTTGAAGAGGATGGTGTCAACCAGCAGACTCTGGAGGATCTGAGATTGGTAGGTCCTGTTTGATCTTTGACTGCGACAAAGTTTTCCACTGCCCAAGTCAGCATCTGTTTGTCATTGTGTCCTTCTCTTCTGTCAAAATATGATCACCACATCGCAGTCGGCATTGTTGAACTGGCTGGTCGCTTTGTGGTGGCCACATCAATAGTTTTCCTGCTTTCCGTGAGATGAGGGAAATCTCGCATTCTGGGGGGTGGCCTGGGCATTTGACTCATTTTAAGCCACTTCAACCCCCAGAATTTTCTTGGCAATTATAGCCGAGGGCAAAGTGCTCCTTACAAGTCCAAGCGAACACTGTACAGAAGAGCGTAATTTGCAATTGAAATGCTGACACAAATGATGCAAACAGACATGGCAGTGCAAGCTATCAGCGCTCAAGGTTGGCTCCTTTCCATGGGAGCCACCACCAGCTCCTCAACCGATGCCTCCAAATCCGACGTTACCCTCCAATGTACCTCGTCCTCCAGTGCCGTCAAGCGGGCCACCTGGAGCTCCTTCACCTGCGCCGAGCATCAGCACAGGACCACGCATCAAGACTGAGCCCGGTGAAGCACCTGTCATCCCAGACTTGCCACCAAATTATGGCAACAACGATGCTAGGGAACGCGCCATGGCACAACTTCAGCAAAAGTTCGGTGCCAATGCGAATACACAGATTCATCAGATCCAGTCGCAGATGATCCCAAGCGGTCAACCATCTGTACCTCACCACATAAATTCCCCACGACACAATCTTACACCAGAGCAACAGCGAGCGCAACAAGCCGAATATCAGCGTCGACAACATGCTGCGGCTCTGCAGCAAATGCAACAGTCTCGACAGTACCCTGGAAACCCTTCACAAGCAGACAACTCTGGTCAGTGGGATGGCTATGTTGCCGAACGTCGTGCCCGTGCGATGGAGAATACGAAGGACGCAGACACGACCATTCGCCAACAGGTCGAACAACTGAGCCGCAACAAGGAGGGTGGTGGTCTCGTCATGCCGTTATCGGAGCAGCCAAACCTTCCATCCGCCAAGCGCCAGAAAGTGGATTCAGATCATAACCCTAGGATCCCTCAAACAGATGGAGCAGACGACGACGACGATGATGATGATGACAAAGCTGCCATTAAGGACGAGCTTTTTGACGATGACGAAGACGCCATCAATTCCGACCTCGATGACTCGGATGATAATGAGATTGAAGAAGAACCTGAGGATGGCAAGCCTACGCAAGTCATGCTTTGCACCTACGATAAGGTGCAGCGTGTCAAAAATAAGTGGAAGTGCACACTCAGAGATGGTGTCTTGAACTCGGGAGGCAAAGAGTATGTATCCCCATGTTATCGCTGCATTCCATTGTTTTAACAGCAATAGGTACGTTTTCGGCAAAGCAAATGGCGAGTTCGAGTGGTGAGATTGCCATGAACGAGGTGCAGATCAGTTGATTAAGGATGAAGGAGTCTGGTGTGAGGAAGTGTTCGAAATAACACTACAATGCCGCCTCAAAGTTTGCCTTAGCTTTCCTTGCATCCCAGCACTAAGTCGAAATTGAAAAGAGGCGTTAACGGGGCTGGCACGTGCATTCTGCGATGGCGTCCTTGACCTTCCAAGCATCAAAGGGTTATTCTTATAGCGTGACGGCATCAACGAGGGTGGAAGAAAATCAATTATACTGAAACTTGTAGGCTACTATCTGGGTCTAATGAAACTTTTGACGACTTTCAAAGATCACATTGCGGTAGTCATCGCGCTGATGTTCCAATTTTCACCGCTAGCACTACTTCGTTGCACTTGTCACTATCTTTGTACTTTGACTCCCACTTCCCTCATGCTACGATTGTAGCCTACCGTCAGGCACCACACGTCTAGGGAGCATCCCTGAACTATGGACTCCATAACATGTCGATCTCTAATAAAACCCTACCACCATCCCTCTACATACCTTCCCACACCCATCCATCCTTCTACATAAAAGACGCAAGCAAGCCCCGCAGCGACGTTATTAGAACTTGACTATTCGCATTCGTAGCCGTCACGACACTGGGTCCGAATGCAGCTATATCTTTAACGAACGTCTATTCCCCCGTTCAATGTCAGCATAGCCATCGCCGCCCCTCTCCCCTTCCCCAGTGATCGGGGATCAGGAGGTCAGGGGATTAGAGGAGTAGGAGAGACGTACCTCAACAACCCCAATTTGCTGGGAGACGAGATCGCGGACTTGGGAACGGAGGGGAGGGTTGAAGAATTGTTTGTTTGTGGAGAGGGCGTTGAGGAATGCGCGGTCTTGTTGGACGAGCTGTATCTTGGTTAGTTGTGTTTTCTTGGGGGGTTGCATGGGGTGGGGGTGTGGAGGTTGGGCTGGGAGAAAGGCGGGGGGAAAGATTTGAGAGATGGCGGAACAGAGAGAGAAGGGTGTTAGGAAAGTAGTAGAGGTAATGATAGATGTTGAGTGGGGTGAAATATATTGCAGAAGAAGAGGGAGGCAACAGTGGTGAGGGTCAAGAAGGAGAGCGTACGATCAGTTGAGCGTTCAGGATCCCGTACTGGTCGAAATCATCCACCGTGATCGAAGGTTGCGGTGCTGCTTCGTCTGCTACTTCTGTGTTTGTGATGTTGGTGTAGAGAGCTGCGATGGCCTGAGTTATGTCAGTATGACTTGGTGTCGTAGGTGAGGGGGGAGGTAGGGAAGATGGGAAAGGAAATGAGAAGGGAAGGGGGGAAGGGGGGAAGGAAGAAGAAAAAATGGGAGGAGAGGCGAACCGCAGGATCAGACTGGTTTTTGACTGAGCCGAGAGCGTTGGTCTGGAACTGTAAGAAATAAGAACACAGCGTCACGCCTGTCGATGAGGCCGAGGAGGCTGACAGTCAGGTCTTGGTACATCAGGCTCAGTTGCTGAAGGTTTGTAACGACTGTCAAGCCGCTCATTTGGCTTTGACGAGGGACTAGACGTCTCCCAAGGGCGCAACTGGCCGCAGTTGCCAGTGTGAGAATGGTGCTGAAGCGAGCCATGATCGTGGTTGAGAAGTGAAATCAGGGATGAGATGAAAGGACGAAAGCAGACAAGAATCACCTGGCCAGGTGCAGGCATTTGCTTCATTTTGTGAGCGGTTTGCTTCCTAAGGGACCTGAGTCGTGAACAAAGGCGTCATTCTCTATTATAGTGTCTTACATAATGCGACAGATGTCTAGCTCATGAATTGGTAGTCAATAGTCTGACTGAGAATGCGTTGTGGAGGCCGGCAGTAGCTTTATCTTCGGGCCGACTTTGGAAACTTCAGCTATTTCATGGGACATATCTGTAGATGACTATACAGGACTTGACTAGAACAATACATGGTGTTGAACTAGCCTTACAATTCCCGATCTGCATCCAGATGTCAGAGGCGGTCTTTCCTTTTCGGGTCGTCGCATTCTTGAATAGCTTGCCCAATTGTTAGAGGATCTGCTGCACAATACACATTCTCTCGCAGCGATCACGCTAGAAGCCGAACCGGTAAACTTGCATCATCGACGAGATGCAGATGTAGGTAAAAATCGAACTGTCCATGGCACACACACATAACGAGTCAAGAATATTCAGTCTTCTCCCATTATTTCAGAGTCTTTCGTAGTGGTCGCTAATTCTGTGCATGGTGCACATCGAGGCCATTTACCAGGCAAACCGAGGAAGTATCTCCTGCCACACTTTTAAACCTGAAATAGCGTATTGTGATACAAGTACCGTGAGGTCCGTTCTGTTGAAGTCTCTGTTTCGAGAAGCACCCACATGCTGGGCGACAGTCTTCAAGTCGACAAGCACGGAGATGTTCGGTTGACGCTAGAACCCTCGCCTGGGAGTGCACATTATGGTTTGCATCAAGGATCCAACGCAGCCATGCTTCTCAAGACGTCACCTTGCACACCATCATTTGCCCATTATGGATATGGGTGACCTCTCAATGCGCTTTAATCTCTTGTCCTCTGAGTCCACCATCTAGGCTGGATTCTTGGCCGCCAGCCTCCTTCTTGGAATCCTCTTGCGACTGTGCTGCTTTTGACTTTTGGGCTTCGGCTTGTTCCTGTTTGATTTTTGCGAGGATATCTGGATACCAACGCTCGCCAACATCAGGATGGCTTTTCACACGATTACTCAGAGTAGCCTCGCCCAGGTGGCCCCATTTTCCTTTGCTGAAAGTGAATTCAACATCATCGACCCTTCCACCTCTGGCTTCCATCCTTTCGTCTCTCATTTTCAGAATATGCTCGGGTATCTCGACTGTCTCAAAAGTGGCATCATAGCTCACGCCTTGAAAGAATGGGATGCTGAACCTGGGACCCAAGCCTGCCTCGGGTGAGAGTACTCGATGTGTGGTACTCTTACACACGCCATGGGTGAGTGCTTCCATTCCTTGACCTATCGCTACAACAAGTGTACCTGAAATTGGTGGACAATCAATCCATTCACCCGCAAGATTTTGCGCCTGCAAACCTGTATGCGGTGGAACTTGCAAAAGGTAGGATGTCAACATAGAGTCCTTGTGTGGGCCCACGCCTTGACTTTGGACGCCCGGGAGGGAGGAAGTGTCTGGGTACTTGACGATCTTCAATTTGTGCTGCTGATCTTCATCAAAGAATCTGTCAAATGCTGTTGGAGGGAGGGACAGAGACTCGGCGATTAGCGAGGTGAACGAGATGGAAAGAGCCGACATATGGCGCATGTAGTCTTCATAGGTGACCCGAAAGGAAGGAAGATATTGAGGGTCAGGCCATTGATTAGGAGCCTTGAGATTGTAGTAGATAGGGTCCTCCTTTCGGGGAATCGGATGTGGGGTGGAAAGATCAATTTGCTCGCGCCAGTCTGTCTCTTGCGCAGTGATCTCGTTCCCCAACTTGTTATAGCCTAGCTTTCCGTCAAAGTGAACTCCTAAGATGAAAAGGCGCCTTGAAACCAACCTAGGAAACTGGGAGCGTTCTTCATTTGCACTTCCAATTTCTTCTCATCAGGCAGATCGAAGAACTCTTTACCCTGAACTACGACATCCCGAAGAAGCCTATCATCTATTCCGACCTTCTCTATGTAAAGAAACCCAATATCAAGCAAAGCGTTGCGCAGAGAATCAAGGAATGCAGTTTTTGTTTCTGGAGTTTTGGAAAGGGAAAGGTCAAGCACTGGGATAGCACTGAAAGACATGGTCTTGATACAATAGGCAGCGACTAGAATGCTGTCTACAGTCACAGCAGATTCGTGGATTTGGAGACGCGTACTTACTCCAAGGTTGATCATTAACAAGATGGCGATGACGTGCTTTGCATGGAAAACCACAGTCCAACCGGCCAGTCTGAGAGATATAAAGTAGTGATGGAAAATACTCATCCTTTTTCGGTTTGACCGTCAACTGTGCTAAGCCGGCTATTGACGGACTTTACAAGTTTACGATGCCGAGGTCAATTGATAGAGTTCCATATTGACTTGGTACGCTTGTTCTTCGATATTAACGTCCTATCCTCTCCAGCTTCTGCTTACTGTGTCTTATTTCAGCGGTCCGGTCACCTTCTCGTTTGTCTACCTCAATCATGACTTCAGTGTCAAGGGTGCTGCCCCCAGTCGTGCGCGCTGCCTCTCGGCCATCCTCCAGATGTCTACACATGAACTCGCTGTCTCGGTCACAAAGTGCAAACACAACGCCGCCTCTCGCCCAATGTCCTCGAACAAGACCAAAATTCCGTGCACTGTCCACATCAACTCGCCTCTCCGCCTCTCCAGAAACCCCTCCCAACCCCACCGATCTCAGCACAATCCCTCCAACGCCCATAACCCACCGTTCCGAGACCGAAGCGCTAATGGCAGACTCGATACGCAAATTTGCCGTCGAGACCGTCCTCCCAAAGGTGCGAGAAATGGATGAAGCTGAAGCAATGGACAAAGACCTTGTAGAGCAGCTATTCGAGCAAGGACTGATGGGGATAGAGATCCCCGAAGACTACGGGGGTGCAGGAATGAACTTTACAGCCGGTATTGTAGGCATCGAAGAGCTAGCACGTGTCGATCCTTCGGTATCTGTACTCGTGGATGTACACAACACCCTCGTGAATACGACAGTGATGAAGTACGGGACGGAGACGTCGAAGAAGAAATGGTTACCGAAGCTAGCAACGGGGACGGTGGGCAGTTTCTGCCTCAGCGAGCCGGCTAGTGGGAGTGATGCGTTCGCGTTGAAAACAAGAGCGGAGAAGACAGGGGATGGGTACAGGATCAACGGAAGTAAGATGTGGATTACGAACTCTATGGAAGCGGATTTGTTCATTGTGTTTGCGAACTTGGCGCCGGAGAAAGGGTATAAGGGTATCTCGGCGTTTGTGGTCGAGAAGGGGACAAAGGGGTTTGCTATTGCGAAGAAGGAGAAGAAGCTCGGCATTCGGGCGAGTAGTACGTGTGTGGTCACCTTTGATGATGTGGAGATTCCGAAGGACCAGTTGCTTGGTGAGGAGGGGCAGGGGTATAAGTACGCGATTGGGATTTTGAATGAAGGGAGGATAGGGATTGCCGCGCAGATGACAGGGTTGGCGCTGGGTGCGTGGGAGAACGCTGCTGAGTACATCATTACCACTACCCTTCCCAACCCCATCCGGCTGACTGTATCTGCAGCTACGTTTGGAACGATCGAAAGCAGTTCGACCAACTAGTGGGCAACTTCCAAGGCATGCAACATCAACTGGCGCAAGCACACGTCGAGATCAGCGCAGCCCGAGCGCTTGTCTATAATGCTGCAAGGAAGAAGGAGGCAGGTCTCGACTTCGTGCGAGATGCTGCGATGGCAAAGCTGTATGCTTCGCAAGTGGCGGGCAAGGTGAGCGGGCAGGCAGTGGAATGGATGGGCGGAATGGGCTTCGTGCGTGAAGGGCTGGCCGAGAAGTTCTTCCGAGACAGCAAGATTGGGGCGATCTATGAGGGCACGAGCAACATCCAGCTGAACACCATTGGGCGGTTGTTGCAGAAAGAGTACACTAGATAGGGTTCGAAGAGCGGGTCAGATGCTTTGTAGACTTTTGAATGAGCTGCAAAGGCATGGGATGACCTATTGCAATGATTCAGACAGTGTACAAGTCAGCTTAAGCATCGTGATGGTGTCGAGATGGCAGAAACAGCCAGCATGAACACCGACGGGAGGCAGGTAGAGTGTGTAATCGCCCCTGAAAGTGCCTGAAAAAGCCCCTATCTGCAGGTGCATGGGCAATTCAAGGGTCAAAGTTCTTTGCAGCGGCCGCTAAAATTTAGCAAGATATTAACTTCAGTCGCTTGCAACTTCTTTTGCTCCTACAACTGTCGACAAGTGAATTCGATTTCGTTATTCTGCCTCGTATAGAGTGCAAACCGCCACGGTCCGCCTCTTCGCTTTCGATGGCAGTCGACATGAACCGCTTCAGATGGCGAAAGTGAAGTTTCGTGTCAGCGCCCAGACGGTGGCTTGATGGAGATGGCACAAGTTTTTTCTAAGACTACATTTAATGGTCTAAAACCAATCAGGCCATCATGGAACCACCCTTTCATCTCTCTATGTGCCTAATGATTGCCAAATAAAGAGAGGTTCCGGGTCTTTTGTGACTGGAAATGTGCTGGTTTGCCCCTAACCTGCCTGAACATGAAGCTTGGAATTTACAAACTGTCAGTCCATGTGACAGATGCCTGTGCCACTGGTCCATTTGTGGCTATCTGAGAGATAGTTAGCCAGTATAGTCGTGCAGAGGCGAGAACAAAGACAGAAAGAGCGACCCCACTGACCCAGAGATGCCCGGCTGACGCGACCCGTTTCCCACCTCTGCCATTTCCATTGCCCCACCATCCATCTTTTGACACCCGCAATTTTCTTGTCCACTTGTACAACCCGCTTCTTTGTCGTAAATCTAGCTTCATTGCCGTCATCATGTCACTCAGCGAGCTTCTACAGGCCTTCCAGAAGCTTTTCAAACGCAAAGCTGCCGCCGGTCAGATCACACTGCCCCCGCAAGCGGCACCCAAGCTCGAGGAGATGCTCCAAACCGTCCCTGAAGACATTACGCAATTTGTCCTGAAACGCTTTGATGCCGGAGCGTTCTCCCAGGAGTTCCTGCATTCTATCATCACTCCACTTGCTTCTGACGATAAAACTGAAGATGGCCAGATTCAAGAGGGTACATATGGCGGCACTCAGCTTGCACTGACCGAATTCTATGACCGTGTCGAGCAAGCCTACCAGTCTTGGTTCCACACTCTTGGAATCGAGCCGATAATCCCGCAGATTCTCTCACTGGAGCAGAAGGCTTCGCGTTATCAGTGGACCACTGAAGACGATTATCCACCGCACCTCAAGTCCGTTCCGTCAAAAGATCAACATTCGGAGCTCGAAATCTTCGACAAATTGGGACTTGTCGAAACTGCAACGCTCCTCCCAAAGATTGTTCCCAAGAAGACCTTCCTCGGCACCTTCTCTCAGTGGCTGTACAAGGCAGTCAACACTGAGATCCATGGCAAACCTTACCAGGGTTTGACGATCGCTGACGTTGAGAAGGCTAATAGGGAGAACAAAAAGACTGGAACTGACATCATGAAGGGTGACAACATCGGGTTGCTGCCAGATTGGTGGTCTGATGGTACGTGTCTCTGACTCGCTATTTCTTCTGCTATTTCCATGGTGTCAGATTAGGGCGTATGGCTTGAGATTTCAGGCATCCCAAGCTTAGCATATCAAGCCTGCTCATGCTGATTGCGTCCCTTTTAGCCCGCTTTGCACAGCAATATTTCACAGGGACCAATCCGACCACCATCGCTGTCGCACCACTGAGATGGACCAACGCGTTCAAAGCTGCTGCCACGGCACAAAACCTCGAAGATGCCGTGGAACTAATCGCCCGTGCAGAAACCCTCTACATCCAAGACTACAGCTTCTTTAGGGAAGCGGTCAAAGTTCAGGCAGGCGATCAACTTATGTCCAGCGACAAAGACTCTGACACTCGCTATGCCTGTGCCTCTGTCACCCTTTTCTCACTGAGCGATGATGGTAGATTATGGCCCATTGGAATTGTCATCGACTGGAAGGGCGACATTGATCACTCCGTCGTGGTTTTCAACGGGCGTTTGAAACCAATAGACCCATATTACGGCACAGTGCCAGAATCTGAGAAGCACGATTGGCAGTGGCGATATGCTAAGACCTGTGCTCAGGTCTCCGACTGGATGTGGCGTAAGTGAAATGTGCCATCCCAGCTATGCTACAACAACTATGCTGACTGCTTCTTTTGTTTAGATGAGATTTCTGTCCACCTGACGCATACGCACTTGATCGAGGAAGCCATTATCGTGGCTGCCAATCGTACAATGCCGCCTGATCATCCAGTCTTTCGCATCTTGGAACCCCACTGGTTCCGTACGCTTTCGCTCAATGCTGCCGCCCGCAAAACCTTAGTGCCGAGCGTCATCCTTGATATTGTCGGCATAGATCCAAAGCAGGCAAAATCTTTCATCAATTACGCCTATGACACCTTTGACTTTGTCGAAAATTACGTTCCGAGACAGCTAGAAAGACGAGGTTTTCTACTCAAGGAGCTTAACCAACCCAAGTTCAAGAACTATGCATACGCACGCAACATTACTCAAATCTGGGATGCCATTCGCAGCTTCGTCACTGCCATGATCTGCCTCGATTACGCAGATGAACAAACTGAGACTGACGGTAAATCCAAAGCCAACCGCAAGTTTGTATCCGAAGACGAGCACATTGCAGCATGGTGCTCCGAGCTTCAAGCCAAAGACAAGGGGCGCATGCCGTCCTTCCCGTCAATCAAGACACGCGACCAGCTCATCGATGCCGTCACAATGTGCATCCACGTCGCCTCGCCCCAACACACAGCAGTCAATTACCTACAGAACTTCTACCAAGCCTTTGTGATCGCCAAACCTCCCGCGCTCTACAAGCCTCCGCCCACGACCCTGGATGCCCTCAAGTCGATTGATGAGCAATACTTTGTCGCAGCACTTCCCATCAGCCGCCAACGAGAATGGCTTCTCGCCTCGCAAATTCCCTGGCTCCTGTCATTCCGCGTGGCTCAAGAGTACAATCTCGTCACGTACGCGGCCTCGGTTTGGAATATCTACCGCAAAAAGGGTGGACAGAACGAAAAACAGGTTAAGAAGTTCGCGGCAGACTTCTATGCTGACTTGAGACGCTTGATTGGGGAATTCAAGCGCCATTCTGATGAGATGAGCCCTGGGAGCGTGCCTTATGTCGTGATGGATCCGAATGCTACTGCCGTCTCCATCTTGATCTGATAGTTGAGATGGCAGGTTAAGGGGTAGAAACGGTGGAAACTGGCTGTTTTTTGCTAGCGGTGTATGCTTAGTGGCTGTTCTGAGCGAATTGCTGCAAAGGGATGGCAGCTTTGCTGTGTTAACGCTGAGTTTGTAACGTTCTAAGTAGTAGCTGTACCGTAATATAACTCAATAAAACATTGTTCTCTACTGCACGTGGCAGCTTTGTTATGTTATTGACTTTCGACTGCCTTCTTTTTTTCCCTCTCATTCCTGTCCTGACTTACTCTGACTTTGTAAAAAGGTTTTCCAGACTTCTCCTTCAAATCCTGAACCTAAAAACGTTGCTTTCTATTCTATATATCAAGAATCACACCGGTTTTTATACTGATATCCGATGGAAGTGGCAGCACGAAGGACTTTCCATTCCTTTCAAGTCATTTTAATAGCGTCTAGATATTATTACAGTCATCCCATGCACATTTCCCATCCTATCCTGCCTTCTCCACCCGCGCTGCCCTTGAGGTCCGCCTTCCCAACCCCGTTCTACCCTTTCCATAACCTTCCCCTTCCCTCGCCACTTCTCCGAAACCCCCCCAAACCCCCCAAACCCCACCGCAGCACACCCTATCCCCACCTCAGAACCCACTCCTCCTCCCAAGCCCCCTGCGCCGTCAAATCCCTCAACCTTGTCACATTCAACGCATTGCTCTCGCCATCGTAGCTGATTCTCTCACTTGGCACCTCAGCGCCATTCAATGTAACGGTCTCAACGGGGTTGGGCACGCCGAGGATCGTGATATTGGAGAGGGGGTTGGTGTCTGGGTAGGTGCCGCGGGGGGAGGCGTGGAGGGTGGAGTTCGAGGCGAGGAACTGGGAGGGGAGGGTTAGTGTGTTTGTTGTGAGGTTGGTAATGTGGGGGGGATGATGGAGGATATAGGGATGGAAGGGCGAATAAGTAGGGGATAAAGCGCGTGAGGAGGCGGAGGATAGTGAGACGATGTTCATAAGAGTAGAAAAAGAGGAAGGGAGGGAGGGAGGTGGCAGGTTAAGATGGAATAGTGCGTGAAGATGCCATATCAAAAGGGACAGGAAATTGGAAAGGCATCTCACCTCGACGAAGAGTGTGGAGTTCTGCACCAAACTCTCCCCGTCATCCACGTACAATCCTCCCCTCGCCGTTCCTTCAAGACTCAACGCCACAATAACCCCCCAAGGATTGCGTCTCGCGTCTCGAGTCACCATCGCCGGCTCCTGCGTTGGTACCACGTACCCACCCCTGAGATAAAGCGGGATATGGCCTAACGGCGCGTCGATGGTGACGTTCTTACCTCCGCCCACGATCGCTGGGTCGATGACGCTTTGGTTGTACCAGTCGTAGTAGCATTCGCCCTTGCCGACGCCGGGGAACACGCCGTTCACACTCGTGGCGCCTTGTTCGAGCACGGGAGTGACGAGGAGGGCTGGGCCGAGGAAGAATTGATGATCAGCGTTCGCGAGCGCGGGTTCGTTAGGGAATTCCCACGCCAGGGCGCGCATGACGGTCGAGCCGGTCGTGCTGGCGAGGTGGAACAGCGTGTACATGTACGGCAGCATTAGGTAGCGGATATTGATCGCAGTGCGGGATGCTTCGGCCACAGAGGCCCATACATATGCTTCCTGCGGGATTGCCGTGAGGGTGTTGTGGTTTCTGTAGAATGGGAAGAAGGCACTGAGTTGCATCCAGCGATTACAGAGTTCCTCGTCGGAGTTACCATTGAAACCGCAAGTGTCGACACCAAACATGGGGATGCCGAAGAGAGAGAACGATAGGGCCTGCGGGATCGAAAAGACCATGTATGCCCATTTTGAGGCGTTGTCGCCGCCCCAGTGGCCAGCCCATTTCCCAGATCCGGCGAAGGTCGAGCGACCGATGATGAAGGGGCGGACATTGGGGATGGCGGAGAGCAGGGCGGAGTAGGTAGCGTTGAGGATTTGATGGCCCCAGACATTGTGAATATCATAATCGGAGGTGCCATCTGCGTGGGTAGCATTCGGAGAGACAGCGTGGACGGCTAAGTCGCCCTGAACATTATTGATCACATAAGGGGGATGGTTGATGTCTCGGATGCCCGGCGTTGGTGTTGTGCGCAGGTAGGTGGCGCTGGGATCGAAGCCCGAGGCGGTTGATTCTGCAGGGTATGCTGAAGCCTGACTTGCCGATGCTGATGCCGCTGCCTCCGCTTCCGTTGCGTTGGTCAGATTGAAGCCTTCTGGGTACTCGAGAATCAAATTGCCAGGCTCCCCTGGAAGACTGAAAGGCGGGTGGACAGGGTTCATTGACACGTTGCCTGACCCACAACTGCCCACACAGAACGATGATGCTTCAGACATGTCGATCCAAGCGCCATCATATGCAACTTTACCATGCCAGGTTGTCATCTCATCGATCCACCATTGTGCCGCTGTTCCACTGATCCAATCAGGAAATACGGTGTAGCCAGGCCAAACAGCACCAATATAAAGGCTTCCGTCCGGATTTGTCATAAATGCACCAGTTGCATTACCGTTGTCGAAGGTCGAATAGTTGTCACTAGTATTTTGCGCATTGGGAATATAGATCGCAGAGTCAATGATGGGAATGTAGTGTCTGCCTCCGTGGTGTAAATTGTCCAAGAATGTTGCCCCTTCATCATAGCCATACCGCAGTGCATCGTTATCGAAGTTGCGGTATTGATTCATATAGTCAATGTCGGTCCAGATGTTCTCCAAGGGGATGCCAGCAGCTTCATGATTATCAACAATTTGCTGCAACTCCGTCCAATTAGCGTAGCCCCAGCGGCACTGATGATAACCAAAAGTGAAGTACTGTTGCATCGCTGGCAATCCAGTGGCGCTCATTTCGTACGCTGTGGTGACCTCAGGCTGCGTTGGGCCAGCATAGAAGTACAAATCAATGCTACCGCCCAAGAGACGCCAAGTAATGTTGGTTGGCCGGAGCAGGATTTCCTGGCCGTGGCTATTTCGACTGTACACTCCGTGCGAATAGGAAATGTAATCCGCTTCTGGATCCGGCTCGTTCGAGGTCACTAAAGTCATATTTCCACAATTGGGATGCACTTCGTAATATCTTGGCCTATTAGTCTAAGATTTGTGGGACATAGCGGCGTCAATTCACCTTGTGTCCAGATAAAATGGATGGCTGCCATATATGTTCCTAGGCTGATCAGCATGTCGAAGTCGTTGACGCTTAGAAACCTACAAGTCAATAGGGTCACCAACATCCGCGGCATAAACTGTTTTCGTGAAGTTGTTGCCGAGCCTTAATCCATGAATGGTCTCACCCAGCCCGTACAAGTTGTAGTTTTCTGGTAGCGAGCTGGCAAATTCTACAAATTGATCTTCGAAAACAAGCCTTGTTCCAGCGGTCGAGAATACGGTATCACCTGTAGACCTCCTATAGATCGTGAATGAAAAGGTCGGATCATTTGTCCAAGTGAAGCTGAGATCGCTATTCAAGCTTATCGATTTTGCGTTGTCGTCTGCCTGAGGCTGTGTGACGATACTATCAGGTAGAACATAGTATGATTGATTTGTTGAATCGATGTAGGCTGGCACGATTTTCACCGCCAATCGATCATCTGATTGGTACTCCACGGTCAGATTCAATACATCTATATCATTACCATACACGTTGCACGCTTGACCAGCCAACGTCAACATTGCTGTAAAGCCGATATCATTCTGCTCGACATTTGAAGCATTGTAGCCTGGACACTCAGTTTGCGCATCAATGGCTTGAGGGTCCTGAATGTTCGGTATAAGGGTTGCGCCAGCATCTGCGGACGATGGTACGGTGAAGATATCTCGGAAAGTAGTAGGTGTGCCGTTTATTTCTGCCGTAGGGCTCGCAGTCATGGAAGACGTGCTGACTTGGCCCAGGCCATCAGCACTGCTTTGAGCATTTGCCGCTTGCCCAAGGGCTACCGCGCCCAGCAAGAGATGTCGAAAGGGTCTTAAGGGCCACATTCTCTTCTTTGCCGCGCGGAAGGTGGGCGTATTGATGGAAGACCCGCAAGGTCCACGCGTACACTAGCTCCAGTATATGTGAGAGGATGGCAGAGATCGTCTGCTGCAAACCAAGCAAATACGTTCTGTTCTAGTCAGTGCCAGATGGCTGTTTTACTGCTTCACATTGTTTGGGTGATTGAAGATGACTTTTGACGCAGAGAGCATTTATAAACGCCATCCTAGAAAGCCCTTGTGGGGCAACAAAAAAGAAATTTCAACGATGACGATGTCCAAGAAGCTCAAGCGGCTGCAATTGGAGACCTTGATTCGCACTGGGACGAGCACATTGCCGTTAAAGGAAGGACCTTATGGAAACGGTGCGTGGTTTAAGATTCAAACGCTGCAAGGTACACTAAACTTGTGCACAAGGTAGTAATTGACGAAAATTGCAAGGTTCAAAAGGGCCGAAGTTCGGTTCTTCGGTGGCTGCATGTAGATGGGATGGACGGTTGAAGGACACATCGAGATCATAACTAATTCCTCCTTTGCAGGTTTATTAGCTTCTGTATGAGACTTGAGGCCAGACATTTTTGCGTCGAAACCTCTACAAATCTCATCCATTGACTCTACACGAGTTCGAGTAACTTGTCCTGTGCAGGCTTCAGCAGTGAAATGAAGAAGACCTCGAGTCGTCGGAAGGTGTAGTGTACCCCGCCCTGTTTCCCCGCAAAAGGGCAGGCGGCGGGCTGACGGTCCCATTGCGGGGCCTGCCGATATCTGATCACTCAGATGCAATTAAGCGTCATAGCGTTGCCTTGGTGTGGCTTCATCGGACCGTGTCATGTGGGTGGTAACTTGTAAGGCTGGGAGATGGAAAGTTCGGATGAAAACAGGTCGTTGGATTGAGTTTAAGTGAGGCATTTCCGAAGTTGCGGTCTTGGTTCGGCGGTCATGCCGATTCATCTTCGTTATTTCCAGGATTGCTCAATTTCCTGATCTTACAGATTGATATCGAGATACCTCTTCGCTTGTCGACCATGGATAGGGTTCACGTTTGAAACACACACACTGTTGGGAGAAAGGAGACATACGCTAACGGTCCTTTTTGGAGCAATCTCGTGGCTACCTATCTAACGTATAAGCAGCAGCCAAGATATGCCTGCTTTTGTTTCACAAACTAAACATAAGTGGTATCTATGCATAATGATGGCCCGTAACCGCTGTCTGCCCTGCCATTACAACAGACGTGTAAAATTTATCGATGATTCTGTCACTCCCAATGTAAAGTCTTTGCCGCTTTCCTCCCTCGCTTTCATTACACGCCCTTCCAGGCGCTAAGTAGAATGCAACTATGCCCCAAGTCTCCTTCCTCGGATTAGACAGCCAGAATCAGCATAGCAAAAGCGCCAGCGTACAGTATCCCAGGCGCCCGGAGAAAATGTACAAATTCCCTCCATCTTTGCTCGCTACTCTTTGGAACTCGACCAAAATTGTTGTGAGGTAATACATGTCCATTGAATGTTAAAAGGTAGTGAAGATAAAAGATGTTTTCGCGAATCGAATGGGTTGTCATTTACACCAGTGTCATACCTTTTCTTCTCCTGCTCTTGCTTTGCCTCTACGCCTGAAGAAGTCCATGACTCGCTTTGCTGCTCCTGTGGTGCCGGCATGGTGTCCTGCTCCAGAGCCAGGTTCTGGATGATCCTGCTCGTATGCTTCTGCAAAGCGTCGGTTGCTCTTCGTCAATACCGCAGGCCCTCGGGAAGGTCGATTCTGCTGCATCGATTGTCGAGGCTGTGGTTCTTGATCTTCGCTACCGAAGCCAGGAGGGTACACGGGTCTGAACTGTTGATTCTGTATCGATGTTCTCGACTCAGAGGGTGATACTGGGTATGGTTGGGTATGTGTTGGTATTTGAGGTGGTGGATAGTCTTCCTGATATCTTGAGGGTCCATATTGACTCGTCGGCGCTGTGGCGCTACCCCTTGAGCTATAGGTCCTCCTCCGTGGCTGCGCTGCTGTACTTCCCCGTATCGTCTCCCTTTGCCCATCTAAGTTCGGCTCAAGATCGGACTCTTCCCGAAAATCGAAGTCGGTTGTAGGTTTGGGATAATTCATTGTCTGCGGCCGCGACGATGCTGGACCTGGAAGATTTGGCTGTCTACGTTCCGACGCTGGCCTGTACTCTGCTGAGCCATCCTTACCGCTACCTGTACTAGTGAAGCTCCTGAAAGAGAAGGAAGCAGGCAATAGCGAAAATCTGCGTGGTTTCTCTTTGTTCGACACATCACTATTCTCACGATTCTTTCTGTTGAAGCTGAAGGATGGTCGTCGAGAGTCTGTTGACGGCCTTGGAGAACTCTCGACAGGTATAGGAGCTTTCATACTGGTAGGAGGATATCTTTTCTCTTTTTGCGGTGTTTGGACGGGTGACTGGGGTATCGACTTGGGTCCAGATATCGAGCCCGTTCTGAAGAAGTTGCCCAACGTGTTGGCACGCTTATGAGTGCGTGTCTGATCATTACTTCGTTGAGCTGGAGATACGGCGTTTTGCTGCGTACTAGGACGGGACTCGCCCTGCACGCGATAAGGTTCGGAGACGGGCATTGGAGCAGAGATGTTGTATCGATTCTCAGACTTAGGCTGTGTGACTTTGCCCTGAGCATAAGTGGCCGCCACCGTTGGTGCAAGTGGTTGGCTGTATGAGTTGCCTCTTGAGGGCAGCCTAGCTTGCCCAGTTGAAGTCATTGAGCCTCCAGTAGGCGGTCTGCCACTCGATACTGAGATTTGACCAAATGCACCTGTTGAATCCGAGACAGAGCGAGGAACGTCCTTGGGCGGTCTCTCTGGAGGAGCCATGTCTCGGTGTGATACACCAGGCTGCTGCGAGCTTCTTCTATCGTCACGTTGTGTATGATACTGTTTCTCAGACCGGTATTTCGGATCTTGAGGAAGGGGCTTCTGCACGGCTGGATATTGGCGAGACACTGCTTCAGCACCTTCGGTTCCAGCCCTGACGCGACTTCTTGAGGGTGCTGTGGCGCTGACAGTAGCGGAGCCTCCTGCACGGGATGGGTCAACTGATGGCATTGCTTCTCCTCTCGCTGTCGCTTTCTGAGGGGCGACATATTCCACTTGTACGGTCCTTCTTTTCGAGTCTCGAGGGGACTCTGTCTTCTCTTGCGTCTGATCAGGGTCGATCTTGCCCTGGTGACTCAATCCTCCAACAGACGTAGATGGCGCTGGCTTCGTAGGTTCTCGAACCGAATGGCTTCGGGTCAGGCCTGGTGCTTCTTGCGCAGCTATTTGCTTGTCAGCTTCACCCGTAAAAACACCATGGTACCTGCGAAATGGGTATATACCTGATGTAACCTTCGCAGCTGCAATTTCACCCACGCTTGTGGTGCTGCTGGTCACCTGTGCTACTACGTGCGCGAAATCGGAGAGCCAGCTATGTCGCGCAACTTCAAAAAGATCGGCTCGTCTCCGTGGGTTAGCTACTAGAATTCTCCGTAAAAGGTCCCGCGCATGAGGCGTGACATATTCAGGGAAGGTCAATGGCGTCGTTGTAATGTATTTGTACAATTGGTTGATATTGTCGCCATCAGGATTCTCGGGATCGTCGTCAAATGGTAGATAGCCTGCCAGCATTGCATACTGGGTTTCGTGTTAGTGAATCGCTATAAACGCTCCGAAAAACTTACCAAAATGACGCCACAGCTCCAGACGTCAACCTTTCGTCCAGTGTACAGAGAATCTGTGACTACAAGCTCCGGAGCGGCATAGCAAGGACTACCACAGCTAGTGGCCATCAGATCACCCCGTCTCACACCGTTTTGAACACGATCAAGCCCTCTGCTCTTGATGAAACCTCGATCTGTCAAACGCTCCTCAACAGCATCCCCTAGCTCATCTGTAGGATCAAATGTATTGGCAAATCCAAAATCCGTTATAATAATATTTCGATTGCGGTCCAATAGAAGATTTTCCAGCTTTAAATCGCGGTGGACAATGCCCTTCTTATGCAGGTAGCCAACCCCCGACACCAATTGAGCAAACAACTTTTGAGCAGTCTTATCTTTCAGATATCTTTGGTTTAAGATGTAATCAAATAGCTCTCCACCAGAGGCATACTCCAGAACCATGCCAATGTATTCACGAGTTTCAACCATCTCGTGGAGTTTGACAATGTTTGCGTGCTTTAGCGTCTCCAATATTTTGATTTCCCGATGAATCTTTGGAAGACGGCTAGGATTGTTCCCAAGAGACTCGCGTCGTATGAGCTTGATAGCTACCTCAACAGATCCGTCAGTCTTCCAACCTAGCTTCACTTTACCGAATTCGCCTTCTCCCAGTGTTTGTCCAAGCATGTACTCGCCACATCTAGTCTCTTTTCTTCGTGAAGAGCTCGTAGCATTTTGCGCAGAGAAGTCCTGCCTGCTTCGAGCTTGACTTTTTGGTGCAGAGGTTGGCGGAGTGGCTCCATTGTCCAGTCCAGGTACGGCTTCCAATTGACGTTCCTGTTCACGCCTTAGATCAACCGCTGGGTCATCAACGACGACTCTGTTGATGACTTGGCCTTCGCTGCGTGAAGGTTTCGAGGATGATGACGACGAGCTCACAACGTTAATGGTAGATCTGTTTTGGCTTGTGGGAGGGGTTTGATGAGACGAAGGCTCACGAGTGCTGATTGCTCGCTGAGGCCCTTGAGGTGATGTCGGTCCTCTCCGCCGCGACTGAGAAGTACTGGCAGCAGCTGCAGTAGTGTCAATGCTTGGCTCTGGGGCGCCAGAGTTCGATCGGCCTCGAGATGCACTTGGAGCCTCATGCTGTTGGGGACGAGAGCCAGATGACCGATCATCGTATCGCTGCTGATCTGACTGCGCAATAGTCCTATCAACTAATGGCGTCTCCGATGATAAGCCAAGGTTTTGATGCCTTTGATTGGAAGATGTTCTGGGAGGTGGCTGGAAGGGTGCTGGACCTTGCTGCGGGTTCTGTGCCCTGTATTCTCTCCGACTTCGGCTATCTTGCGACGGGGAGTTTGCAGGGAGCGGGCTCACATTTGACGTGTGGCTTGTGGGAACATCTGGGATTCGAGGGGTGCTTGAGGCTGAGTGGGCATCGGAGCTGCTTGGTTGGTTATGGTTGCCACTCGGTCTGCGCGAGGGACGCCTCGAAGAGTGTGGGGAGCTTCTATTGTTTGATGGACTTCTGGCTTGTTCGGGCGAAACAGGTGATTGTTGATATTGTCGTCTGGATGTGGGAGCAGAATCCACTGCGAAGGAGCTTGGGCTGAGCGGCGGCTGTGATTGTTGAGGGGCAACTTGGATTGCAGCCATTGCCTCGCAGCTTGAACTGCTGGACAATGTTCAACCTGAGAGATAACGTTGAGTCCGATGACTACCGGAGATAGCACAGTTCAGTCGGATCCGAGATGTTGCTGAGAGGTAAGGGTCTTCGCGAGCGGCGGCGATATCAACTCAAGAACAGAGGCTGCGGTCCCCGTGGATCCAAAGCGACTGTGTAAACGCTTGATCTAATCTCCCGGCTCTTCCCTTGACTCCAGAGATGCCAATGACGTCCTGTAATCTCAATTTTATGTATAGTCCAAATTGAAAAGCTTATCTCCTGTAGTGTCTCGGAGCGTGTATTGTCTATTGAGTCTTGATATGTTTCAGCCTGTGTGCTCCGCGATTATCTCAAACTTGGCGAAGGGTATAGGTAATTAAAGTATCCCAGCTCAATTGGCCTACTCAAGGTGTTCGCAGGCCAGCGACGGTATCGAGCGTAGCAATATCGATAAAGGTGTCAATTAAAAGGCGTATATGTCAATAGAGGGACGCGAGTGCGCCAGAAAGGAAAAGTCGGCGGAAGCGGACTTGACAAGCGCTGGACAAGTGAAGGAGCGTGAGGGCCAAGTCGTCGGGGGGGGTAAACAGCAGGCAATGATATTTCCCTGGTCGAAAGAGAACTTGGCGGTAACGACAGCGGCCTCGAAAAGCTGGCGTGGAGCGCAGCCTGGCCCTATGGTAAGGATGGGAGAAGGTGGAAGGGGAGGAGGATTGGCTGAAGTTGTCTGGAGTCTGGAATATGAAGTTGCAGTTTCGGTTTCAGGATAGTCGACGGGGCTGGTCTGACTAGTCTGCCTTTGCCCATTCTAGCTTTGACCGCAATCCCGCTTACCCACAAACGTGCAACATGTACTTGCCCGGAAATTGCACCTTCACCTTACACCTCCATCCGCCCTAATTAATTCCTATTTATTTCTTGCACACACAAGAAACAACCTCCCATACGCTCCCTCTGTTGGGGTAGAGTTTTAAGTATCTGGAAGTATCATTGCATACGCGACTGCTCGCAGAGGTCCTACCTACTATGTACGATGCCTTCAGACTTTACTATTTGCCATCTTCGCGCAGCTTTGGTGAATGCAATCATACAAGTTTGTGTGATTTCTGACCAGGAAGTGCGTGGTTGAATGTCTATTTGGATTGATGCTCACTTAAGTATCTACGCGACCATCAGTACCGTCTTGCTGCTCAAGTCCCAGCTTGTCTCTTGCTGCATCCTCGACAAATCTTTCGAAATCGTCGAGATGACGACTGAGGCAGCAAATGTTTCCGCCTCTTTCGTATCCTTATCATTTTCACTTGAATGTTCCTGAAATGTTGATGCTTCTTCGGTTGAACACTGGGCCCAATGAGTCGCGAATGCCAATCCCTTATACTAACAGCGTTGCCGTAGCCCTGATCTGTGGATATGAAACTCTCCATAACATGGTTGTGCATTCATACAAACTTTCCAAAGCAGAAAGATTAACGGAGAAGACGATGAGAGAATTTGGTGTTAGATGTGGCAACAGCTGACTGCTCTAATCTGCGTTTCATAGGATCACGTACATCAATCGTTAGTATATATACTCTTGCATGGTCGTCACAACGCTGTCTCTTCTAGAACATCATACTGTTCGCAGCTTGCGTGCTGTATGTATGATCGTGCGCTCAAGAGCCTAAAGGCTCACCCAAGCCGCCCGACTTGCTGTCAAAATTTCCCGCCCTTCCGTACCCAACCTGATGCCCAGTACCAGCGCCCATGTCATTGTTGGAAACAACACCAGGTCTGTTGTCTGGCATGGCTTCGGGAGGAATAGCTCCTCCATCACCTCCACCGACGACAAGATTGCCGCCACCAGGGGCTTTGCCAACTACCATCCCCTTTGCGACGGACCTATGGATTGTCAACGCACGTCATTTCTTATCGTGAGAACATGCTTACTTGATGATCGCTCTCCTCGACACTCCAGCTGCGTCAACATACACTAAGCCAACATTCTTGACCCCACCAGCAAGACCTCCAACTACATGCTTTGCATCGTCGCCATAGCGGTGACCCACAACTTGAGTTGCTGCGCTCGATCCAGAAGTAAGCAAATTCCGCGAGGCATAGTCTACGCCATCAGCAATTGTGGAAAACGCCATCATCGACTTGTTCAATAAGCCAGGCTTGTACCCCGACTTATCGAGCTTGTTTTTCTTCTCACCACGCCCAGTCATGCTGGCTCCCAAGTTTTGAGCGTGCTTCGTCACTGTACCAACAGTCTTAGCTGACAGACTGACAGCACCCTCGGTCAACTGGTTAAGTTTTCGTACTCGCGCTTGTGTAGCAGGAGTGAAGGTCATTGGCTTGGGATTTGGCGCCGTCTTTTTACTGAAACTGTCGGCTCCTTGTGTCATTTGGTTAGCGACCCATCCTGTGCTTGTCACAATTAGCCGAGAAGCCACAGCAGCGTTTTGAACTAGTTTCGAGTCTTTATAGGCGGGATGCCTCGCCATTTGCAGGTACGATTCTGACGCGTTTTGCACGAAAATTGCGTTTCCTTCATCCTCTTGTGGTAATTGGATCTCCACAGGTAATTTCGACCCTGCTTTGACGTCTTTGCCTTCGACCACGTTGAAGCCTTGTCCCAATTCACCTACAATGGATCCATTGTCTTCATCTATGAGCACGATATGCCCACCCGCCTTCTCATTGCCGCCGAATCCCACATAAGCTTCTCCAGGGGCGAATTGTTGGGGGTTGTAGGACTTCACATCACCCGTAGGGGCCTTTGCTCGCTCGAGGAAGGCAGTACATTGGGCTAATATGGTCTCGAAAGTATCGATGTCTTCTTGAGACACTCGATCTGGCCCCGTCCCAATCTTTGGGAACTCAATGCGGGTGAATGCTCCACTATCGGGGCCAAGATCCCAGCGCGGGATTAAGTAGCTTCGCGGTGGCTGGTGATAGATCTGTGTGGTAGCAGGTAGTGACAGGTCTAACTCTGGAGGCAGGTGTAGATGCAAGTAGAAATCTTCTTCTGGAGCGGCACTGCTTGGCTCTGTAGCTGAGAGATCCGAGAATGGTGAAGAGGTCGGCACCATCAACAGAGAGAGCGTTTGAGGCCCTGAATTGCCAATTGGCGTCTCCTTCCCATCTCGCAGCTCGTATGCGCTTATGTTGCCTACTGCGTAGAGCAGCTTTGGCTCGTTGTGACCCGCCGACGTCATGGCTAAATCGTAGGTGGGGTGAAGTGGGGAGATTTTGCGGTGGGAGGGGGCGAAGGGAGACTTTGGTGAGACCGAGAATAATTGTCAGTAAAGAAGTACAACAGCAATGGGAGAGGAGCAGCTTTGAAGACTGTATGGGGTTGAGACAGTCTCTCTGTATTGCACGAGGGCAGGCTCCCAAGTTTTTAAGGGTCTGCCAATTATATGTGGCGCAGTGGCTGTGTACGCTAGACCTAATTTGGAAACGTCAACGACTACGATACAGGCAGTAGGCATTGTAGAGTAAAGCCTATCCAGGGCCGTACTGAGTTTGGCGGCTAGCTCAACAATCGTCAATTGATGACGAAAATGCAAATGCAATTTTTCATCGATTGTAACCGAGGCCTATTAAGCAGCTGTAGCTCAAAGGCCACATCTCATTGAGCAACCTGACTGCAGGCCTCGTAACTATTGCACGTGCTTTTGTATTCTGTTCAGCTACCTAGCTGGCAAAGTCATAATCTCATCCATGATCGTGTATCTTTGCTTCCTATCTTTTCAATCAGAATTCAGCTCTCATATTCAATTCTTTCAGAAGCTGCAGCCAATACCTGGCTATAATGTCAACTAGTAGCGATTGTCGTAGCCACCGTAGCTCTGTTCTCCGTAACCTTGTCGCTCTTCATTGTTATCGTATCGACTCTCACCCTCACCGCCAAAGGATCCTCCACCTCCACCGCTGCGACCTTGATATTCGTCATCTTGGCGGCCACCATCACCCCCGAAGAAGCCGCCGCCTCCTCCAGTACGGCCTTCGTTATCATCGTTACGACCGCCACCGTATCCTCCCTCTCCGTAGCCCGATGAAGCACTGTATCCTCCTCCAGATCCATAGCTCTCCTGCGGTCTCGACTCATATCCACCACCTCCGTAACCCTCTTGCTGTCTTGACTCATACCCGCCCCCTCCATAGCTTTCTTGTTGTCGGGACCCGTAGCCGCCTCCGGACCCACCGCCATAGCTTTCCTGCTGCCTGGACTCATATGCATCTCCACCTCCATAACCGCCACTAGATCTCTGCTCACGGCCGTACCCACCTCCGCCGTATCCACCCGACCCTCCCTCAAACTCCTGCTGGGTAAATCTCTGCTGTCGTCTCTTGTCGTCGTCATCATCGTCACTGTCGTCAGAATCGTGCTTTTTATACTTCTTTTCCTTTTTCTCCTTTTTCTCCATCTTCTTTTTCTTCTTGTATTCGTCGTCTGAGTCCGAGTCGGAGTCATCTTTTTTCTTTTGACCCGAAAACTGTTTCGTTTCCTCATAATAACCCCCTGAACCAGTTTGTCGGCCTTCCACACGGACTTCGGACTGCCATTCACCCCCTGGACGCTCGTGGCGAGTTTCTGTAGTCTGCTCGTATCCGCCACCATAGGTTGGGCGGGTTTCTTGAATCACCGACTGACCATATCCACTTCCACGGCCATAATCATCTTGTTCGTAGCGTTGATAAGACTCGCGCCCACCACCCTCAGCGAAATTGGTTTGCTTGTACTCAGCTGATCCGTAGCGCTGATGCCCGCGCTGGGGCGCCGTATAGCCTGTCTGTGTTACGTTCTGGGTGTAGGATCCATCAGCTTCGTATTGTGAGCTTTTGTATGTTTTCTTTTTCGTATCTGAGCCGCCGAAAGCCTCGCCGAGTAGATCGCCGCCCACGGCACCTGCAATACCGCCAAGTATGCCACCAACAGCACCTCCACCTGCTGCGTCTCCTACAAGCTTGCCGACTCCACTGGATGATCCGCCGCTCGGTCGCCCACTGTCGTATTTGGACTGTCCTGTCAGAGCATCAGAGATTTCGCCAAGCACGCCGGCTCCAGCAAGACCACCAACAGCACCAGAACTCTGCGCTGTCTTCAAGTTTGGCATCCCTAAAGGTTTGCCGCATCCATGACCAGAGTCCTTCACGCCCGGTTTGTGATTTCGTCCTTGCTCAACACCACTCCGACTAAGCTGGCCCCGAAGGCCCTGACGTTCTTGCTCGCTCTTCTCCCTCCACCACTGCTCGACTACGGAGAACATTCCGCGACGACCATCGATCGCTCCGTCGTCACCATAGTCTCGTAACGCTGGGTGATTGAATGTACCGGAGATCACACGGTTAAGGGTCCTTCCAATGTCAATGCGTTCATCATCCCAGCATGCAATAAGCTGAGGTACGACCCTGGATGATTATACACGTTAGTCGTTTTCTCATGATTGGACAGGGTGAGATGGCATTCCCGGCGCCCTTTGGACTCCCAAGATACCCTACGATCTAAAGGAAAGTTAAGGAGATATATTAGTGAGCATACCATTTGATGACTTGACTTGCAACCTTCCCTGCCGGTTCATTCAAGACATTCGAAAAATGATCCTTTGAAAGCATCGAATGCGTAGGGTCAGTAGAATTATCGTCGCGGAAGACGATCAGTTGCTTCTCCTTGCTGCTCTCTATGATCTCTGAAGATCCAGTATTGAGCTCGGTCTTCACTTGATTGACAATGGGAAGGACGAAAGGCGCTAGTAGGGAGAAGACGAAGACGTTGAGCTGCTCTTGCAGGTTCTCTAGAAGCTGCGGTAAGACTGGAATCTTTTCAATGGCTTCAGTGATCGATTGCATCATTTCATCGTGCCATTCAAGGATAGGATAAATTTGACGCTGGGTTTCTTGTAGTTGCCGAGTCCATGCCTCAGGCTGACGTGGTGAGATGTGTGTCTGTTGCATTTGTGCAGCTAAGTATAACAAGTTAGCTTCCTTATTCGGACCAAATAACCAAAGTAGCCATCTAGCCTTGAGAACAAAAGACTGAAGTCCTCACCTGTAGCATTTTGTTGCAACTCGTCCGCCTTCCCAGCCTGATCTTTGTCTCCGAAAAGTCCGCTCGGTACCTGGTTGAGCAAGTCTTGGAGGACGCTGGTATTGTTCTGCTGGTTGTTGGCCATCGTCCCTTCAAGCTCTTGGATCTCGGATTGTGTAGCTTTGTCAGAGACCTCGCCCATGACGGAATGTAGGAAATCAACGCCACCAAATGTGCCAGTGACAATGGGGAAGACTGGTTGGCGGGCGCCCTGGATGTTCATGGCGGTCTTCCTACCAACATGCGGGAAGATGTCTCGCTCACCCAATTCAACTAGTGCCAACTCGGTATAATTTGAATGTGCTGAGAAGTCTTCAAGACAGTGGCACCCGGTGCCGAGGAGGCGTAAGGCTTCGTACAGATCAGCTTTATTGCCGTTTCTGGCGAAGCGTCTCCCAAGATCAATGCTTTTGCCAAACAGATTACGGACCAGCTCTGCCGAAGTCGCGATGCCAATACCTTCTGTGGCAATGTAGTTTTTCAGTCCCGTTTGTGGATTCACAGATAGTTCCCGGCGCTCATCGACAGGACCTCGTAGACGTCTGTCGTATTGGCGAGCATCGATGTTGTCTGCGTAATCTTTGGGATTATCGATGTGCTCTTCAGGGCGATAACAACCCAAACGCTCTGTGGTGACCTCGAACTCCTTGGTGCCATACCCAAAGCTCATAAAGCCGAGTACCCACAAGAGGATCCGAATTGCTTCGGCCGAGACATACTTCACAGTGCCGACGTCAACAGCTTGGGAATAGTCCCTTAGCCAGTTTCCAAAGTACACGCGTTTCACATCAAGCTTTCCAAACTTCTTGCCGCCTGCAGCTCTTGACATGAGAATGTTGAGTAGGGTATCTTCAATGTCGCCATGGCGCCAATTTTGACCCTCGATTCGAGCGATAGAAGCTACACTACGGATTAATTGAAGCTGCAAGTCAAGTGAAAGAGCAACTCACCAATGTTTCCAGCTCCAAATGCAGCTGTTGGAGCTGCAAGGATTGCAAGGAGCAACAGTGACGAGGCAATGAGAGTGAAGGAAGGGGATCGAGATGCCATGGTGAGAGGTAGTCTGCTGATAAGTCTGGAGGCAAAGTAGGGCAGACGAGAAGATGGAAGTACGAGGTGGGTGGTAGCACAAGGTTCAATGATAGAGTGAAACAAATGGAGGAAGATGCGTTCAAATTTATCTTCTAGGCCGTGAGGTGTTGTGCTTAATTGGACCAGGTGGCATTACACGAGGCAACGGACAAGGGGATCGAGCTACTGTTTGTGGGCAGTAAGACGCCGTCCCGAGTATGCAAGCCCCACAACGAGGGGACCTTTTGGATGGCTCGCAGCAAGTTCATAAGCGGGGGATTAGGCTTCTCACCGACAGAACGGCGAGGGACAAGCGTTGGATCCTCTGCCCTGGGTTGTCTGCTTAATTTGGCCTCTCGCCAATGAAGCTTTCTCCTGCTTACGCGATCCGGGGAAAGTGACGTTGGCGGCTTCCCGTAGAAGCAAGGGCAGCCTTAGCCTCGAATCCTGGTGAACGTTAGATGATCTGTATATGTATACTTTCTTGTTCCTGCATAGATGCACTCCACATCATTGCTGGGAATGATCTCCAAGTTGAGAGCTAGCTGCTGTGCTTCTTGCCTTGCTCCTGTGCTGTCATGAGAAACTCGTCTGCGAAGGGGCTGGCTGCGCGGCGCAACGAGCTCCTCGCGCCTTCCTCCTTGTCTGGACTCGGTTCAGACAATGTCGTGCTTGTTTTCTAATGAAGGAGCCAAGTGACAAGAAACAGATCTGGTTGGACAATGTCAATGATTGCTCGAAAGGTCAGTATGCCGGGTGTTGGTGCATTGGCCGCTGGAGAAAGCACTATGGCCCTATGAAGAAATATCATTCATCGACTCTGGCTTACCTCGCCTAGATTACAGTACACCACACATTGCTCCCTCGCTATTTCCGTCCTCAGCCCCTCTTGCTCTTGCTCTTCCTCATTGTATAGACAACAAAAGCTTGCTGGATACTACACAATGGAGTCTGAACGACGGTGACGAGCTTCACCGCTGTACTAGTCTTGCTTCATCTGGCAGCGTCAAGCGCAACTTCTCCACAGTCTTCAGTCCTCAATCATCGCGAACTCAATTACCGTCCAAGAAGCATCAACCTCGTCATGCATCACATCTGAGATTTACTGAATCAAATGCGTTGATCATACCTCAAGCTCCCGGAGAAGACGTGCCACTCCGCTTTTCCAATCCGTACCGACAGCGGCCTGTTCCTCCTCAGCGCTTCTCGAGCGCCGAAGCTGCTGCGAGACTATTCAATCAAGCTGATACCGAAATGGTACACCAGGCGAAAGCAGTTCGCCATACTCAGGGTGTCAAGAGCCCTGATTCCTCCTATCGTCAACTGCCTATCAGAACACCAAGTACTGAAAAGCAAATTCAAAACAAATCCCACACATTTTCATCCACGAAAGTATCCGATCAGGGATCAGAGCATGCCATACTCCACCAAATTGGGATTGTAGAGCTCCTGGATGAAGACGATAGGCTAACATTCATCGTCGATCTCGGCGAAGGCGTCAGCTATGGCACTACAGCTTATAGCATTATCTTCGTCAATAAGGCATTGAGGCATAGCTCAGCTGTTCTAGATCAAATCCAGGGGCACTCTTCGAAGGACTCTCCCGCCACTTATCCCACAATAACATTTCCAAGTTTCACAGACTGGGCAACAAGCACTGACAAGGATCGTCAGCGAGCGCTGTCTTTTGCCGGCGTGGTCTGGAATAATACTACTCTGCGTGAACGCCTTCGTATTTTCAAAGCGCAACCCTGGACATCTCAGAACGCTTTGCTGGCTACTCAGAGTGGCATCCTAGCCAGCCCTGTTTTTGGCAAAGAGAACAGCACACCACTGCACACGGGGGCTTTGAGTACAGAAGTACGCCAGGATTACTTTGGTTCTGCAGCCATCTCAAGCTCCAAACACCATCGAGACAGCTCGGTCGAGAGGCCCAAGAAAGGGAAAGACTCTGGAAGCCCTCAATCAAAGCTTAGCAGGCTCTCGGATTTGTGGAGAGCTAGATCTCCTTCAGCACCCAAATCGCTTAGCGCTCGTGACGATGGCTCTGTCGATGGAGCTGAAACTTGGCCATCCACCCCAGGGCCTGTCTTGAAAAGCCTTGATTGGACTCAGCTGCCTGTTTCGAAAGACACGCCCAATCATATTCGATTCGTCAAAAGCGTTGATTGGGCTGCTACACCGTTGGGACCAATGAGTTCCTGGTCTCTTGAGCTCCGCATGAGTACTATGTCTCTTATGTCGTCTCCTTTTCCAGCAGCAATGTACTGGGGCTCAGATTTGACAATACTTTACAACGAAGCATACATTGACTTGGCAGGTCATAAACATCCGCGTCTCATGGGTCGAAACTACAGGGACAAAGATGCGTGGGAAGGTATTTGGGAGTTCGTTTCCGCCGCATTCGAGGCAGCCATGATACACGGCATATCGACAATGAAGGATGAAGATCAGCTATACATCTCTCGCTTGAATAGCGAAATCTTAGAAGAAACATATTTTCAATGGGGTTTGGTCCCCATCGTTGGCGGAGAAGGCAAAGTTGTGGGGGTCTCGAATCCAGCCTTTGAGAAGACTCGTCGAAAGTTATCGGAGAGGCGCATGAATACGCTCCGTCGTCTAGGCGAAAACACGAGTAAGGACAGAGAGCTCAAAGCGTTTTGGCCCCATATTGTTGAGGCTTTGAACTTCAACGAGAGAGATGCCCCTTTTTTCTCTGTGCATGCCGTCTTTGAAGACATTGACAGCGATTCACAATCGTCGGTCCGATCGAGCGTTAGTAAGCACCAAGCTTGCGTCCTTCAAGGATCACATGGAGTTCCTGAAGACCATCCAGTGGCCGTTGATAATTTCGGGCTCAAGGATAGCAGCAAACGATTGGCAAAAATATTCGGCAAAGCCATGAAACAAGAAGAGCCCTTATTCTTATCTAGCAAAGAGGGCACCCTTGATCCGGAGATTCTTGCAGATATTGAGTGGCAAGGACTTTTCAGCAGTTCTCCGCGCGAGGCTGTATGCTGTGCGATTACTCTACCAAGCGATGAGAAGGAGAGTAGAAAGACACTTGGGTTTTTATTCATGGGCTTGAACCCTCATCGGCCTTATGATGAGGATTACCAGCTTTACGTGGAGTTGCTATGCCGACAAATAAGGACAACGATGGCCACAGTAGTATTCCTCGAAGAAGAGATCGCCCGTAGTCAGAAGGCTACTCAGGTTGCTGAGAAGGAAAAGTTGTTGCTTTCAAATGAGCTCCGGAAAGAAGCTCTGCGAGCAGCTGAGAATGAGTCGAAATTTACAATGCTGACCGAACTCAATCCTGTGGGTCTGTTCACAGCCGACGTTACTGGTAAAATAACGTATTGTAATAGCAAGTGGTACGACAACATGTGTATTTCCAAGGAGGAAGTCACTGCTGGTGGTTGGATGAGTGCCATTGCAGATGAGGACCTTGATCTTTTCAAGCAGAAGTGGGCAGATCTAGTCGAAGACTGCCAGCCCTTGGATGCGGAGTTTCGTACCCGGACTCAAGCTTGGGGTGTAGTTGATTACAGCTTACCGAGTGACGATTGCTCACCCTTGGATGCTGAGGTGTTTACACGTGCTAAAGAACTAGTGGCGGATGATAGTAATCACTGGGTACTTATCAAAATGCAAGCTCGCTCTGACGAGAGAGGGATTGTCAAAGAGTTCGTAGGTTGCATTGCCGATATCAGTATTCAGAAGCGCGCGGAGCTCCAAGAGAGGCATCGCGTAGAGACAGCTTTAGCAATCAAGAGAGAGCAAGAGAGCTTCTTTGACATGACCAGTCACGAGTTACGCAACCCTTTGGGTGCTGTCCTGCAGACTGCCGACCTGCTTGACCAGGGTGCACAGAACCTGGTAAAATCGTTGGGTGAAGGCGATTTTCCGCCACACATTCAAGAGATCGTGGAACTTGTTCTAGAGTCAGTTGCCACCATTCGAGTGTGTGCAACGCATCAAACTCGCATTGTGGAAGATATTTTGACTATGTCGAAGTTAGACGCTACAAAATTGCAAGTCGAGCCAGACGCAACTCGTCCTTTAGATGTGGTGACAGAAGCTACGAAAATGGTTCAGCCAAACATCGACTACAACAAGATTGATTACAAGATTAACATAGACACGTCGTTGCAGCGACTAGAAGTTGACTACGTGAAAATGGATCCATCCCGTGTAAAGCAGGTTCTTATCAACCTCACTACGAACGCAATCAAGTTCACATCTCGAGAGTCGAAACGTCAGATTTCCATCACGTTGAGTGCGTCTCTAGCGCCAGAAGGTATCCATGATGGAGTAAAGTTCACTGATCGTCGCATGATGCGGCCTGACCTTACCGACTTGGAGACTTGGGGTAATGGGCAACCCGTATACATCTACTACACTGTCGAAGACACTGGAAAAGGGCTTTCAGAAGTGGAGACTGAGAAGTTGTTTCAGAGATTCCAGCAAGCCAATAATAAAACACACATTACCTATGGAGGGTCAGGACTTGGCCTTTATATTTGCAGGGAGCTCTCAGAAATCCATGGCGGTTCGATTGGAGTGATGTCTAAGCTTGGGAAAGGCAGTCGTTTCTGCTTCTTTGTTAAGACCAGGCGCGTACCAGCACCGCCAAAGCCATCGAATCAGCTACACCAACTTTCTGATGGTAAGATTTGCTTTCTACCGCACCCTTGTGATGTCATCAATACTAATAATGCATAGTCTCCGTCGCGAATCCGACAATACTGGTAGTTGAAGACAATGAAGTCAACTCAAAAGTATTGATAAAAGCATTGAAAATGCTTGGATGTACGGTCTATTTGGCAGAAAATGGTCAAGAGTGCCTCGATTATATTGCCAAATCAACATACTGCCTTGGTGGTGATATCAAGATCGATCTTGTGCTCATGGACAAAGAAATGCCGGTAATGGATGGCTTGACATGTATCAGAACCATTCGTGGAATGGAAGAGGTGGGCACAATCGTGGCCCATGTTCCCACTATCGCCACAAGTGCAAATGCGCGGGATCAGCAGGTCACGGAAATGTTAGAGGCAGGCATGGTAAGTTGAGGGTCTTCTTGCAACCACGCAGTTGCTGCCCCACTGAATCTGACTAACATGTACACAGGACGATTGTGTCTCTAAGCCTTTCACAACCGCAGCCCTTCGCCCTAAAATCCAGGCCTTGACGGCAAGATATCATGCACCAGATTAAGGGAAGGCGTCTCCTCCCTGATTCTCTACAATTTCGAGATACCGCTTTGAGGTCGAGGCTTCACCCATAAAGCGTATCGCTCATGCAGCTGCAAACCGCTGCAGCATTTTCCGTCGCCTTTCCCACATTTGATACGCTGCCCACAGAAGTTATGACCACAGAATACCCTACTTCACAACCATGAATGAACACGGAGCATCTTGCAGGATGGTAAAAGGACCTCTGTCCCGCTTTCTCTTTCTTTGACGCAGTTTACGATGGTTGGCTATGATATAGTACCAATCTAATGTGTTTCTAGCGTCGGCGCCCAGGGAGGCAGTATGTCTGGCAGTGCGCCGGTCTACCATTACAAGCGTATAATTGCATGAAGCATAGCGTGAGACGATACCAATCGAAGAGATTTCTAAATGACCTGACTTATCTACGTTGAGACCAAATCGTGGTCGCTCTCAAGCCCATGCGGTATGGCCAATTTCTCGGAAATAAAGATACGAGTGCGAAAGCTAGAAAGAAGCCATATTGCAGAGCATAGAACCAAAGGCCGAGAAGATCGTATTGTTATTGCATCATAGCTTCCATGGTATCAATCAAACCCTGCCCACTCCCCTCCACTATCACCAGTCCCACCCTCATCTCCCATGTTCTCATCAATAAGCAACTCCCTGCTCCGCTGCGCAGCGCCCTTCCTCCTATTCTCCACCTTCCGATCGTATCCGCTCTTGGTACTAATCCTCGCCTTCTTCGCCTTGGCCGGATCAACCATCGCAGCGTCCTTCCTCCGACTCTCAACCCCCTTCCTCTTCAACTCCCGCTTCGTCTTCTTACTCACGTCCGGCAGTGCATCAAGGAGCCACTGCTGCCCTCCCCCTTCATCATCACCCCCTCCACCTCTCGCCCTCTCACTCATCGCAATAACATTAGCCACATTCTTAACAAACGGGATATCCTCCCTCGTATACAACGTCACAGCCACGCCACCCTCTCTTCCCTGCCGTCCCGTCCTCCCAGCTCGATGCACGTAGGCTGCACTACTAGTCGGGATATCGAAATTAACCACGCCATTCATGCCCCTGAAATCCACGCCCCGACTCAATAAGTCCGTGGTGATCAGCACCCAGATCTCCCCTTTTCGAACACCGGCCATGATCCCCGCTCTCACTGTGTCGGAGAGTTCGGAATGCAGGACAGCGATCCGGGAGCTACCGCCGGCTTCGGGCGGGATGTCGTATAGGAGTTCGTTGTAGAGGGCTGTGGCGCGGGGGATTGTTTGCGTGAAGATTAGGAAGGGGGGTTGGATTGGTGGGATGGAAGGGGATGGCGCGGAGGCTGGATTGAGAAGTTGCCGTAAGGCGAGCAATTTGCCGCGTTCGGAGGCGGAGTAGATTAATCGGTGAGTAATTGTGGGGAGAGATGTGTCTTTTAGGCCAACGACAAGGCGGATGATGTAGTGGGAAGACACTGGTGGAGATTCCACAGCCGTGGTAGCTGTGGTGTTGGGGGTAATAAGCAGTTTTCGCCGGTCGAGGATGTGGTTTTGAGCAAGGGTTTCGATTGATGAATTTATAGTAGCTGACCAGAGGGAGGTGTGGAGGGCTGGGGAGGTGCAAGCGTTCCAGATACTCATCGTTTGGTCGCAGAAGAGGTCATCGAGAAGGACGTCTGCTTCGTCGAGGATGAGGTGGCGCACTGATGGAAGTGGGTTCGTAAGGGTCTTATCATCTGAAGAAATGGCATGCTTGAGAAGTAAAGGTGTGCTAACAACGATATCTGCCTTCACAAAGCTCTTGGCCTTACTTGCCTGCCCGAACTCTTTGTTGTTGGAAGACGGGCCACGTTCAACAATCCCTTCGAGTGCTCCACTCTGGAGACTCATTCCTTTCCTCATAGCAGACACTTTGATCCCAGTCCCAGCGGCCAATCTTCGCCCTTCGTCAGCGATTTGATCTGCTAATTCATGGGTTGGAGCAACGATGAGCGCCTTTACAGAGTGGTCAATTCCCTCAATCTGACGAGAATCATCTTTCATTTGGTGACGTTCATCAAGCACTGCTTGAATTGTAGGTACAAGAAACGCCAGTGTCTTTCCGCTACCAGTAGGAGCAATAGTCAGTAGATCAACATCAGATCGCGAACCCCTCACATTCCTGCGTGGCTTAGGCAACCTTCTATCCTTGTCTGAACCCAGCAACAGCGGCAGGCTACCCATTTGCACTTCTGTGGGCTCTCCATAGCCTTGCGCCATAATGTTGTCATATAAGCGGCGGGAAATTCCATACTTCGATCTCAATTGAACAAAAGAGGTCAGAGGCTGCGGTGAGAGCTGCAGACGATCCTTTCTGTCCTTCTCTTGTTCCTTCCTTCGGCGAGACTTCGATCTAGCTTGACCTTCACCGTCTCTCTCTGAACCTTTCAATATCGTGATCTTGAGTTTGTGCTTTCGCAGTATCTCTCTACATTCTTCTTCGGGTACAGTAGATGATTCGTCGACCTTCGACTGATGCTGCTCGCTTGAAGTAGCCTCTGCGGCGGTGTCTCGCCCTATCCAATTGAGATATTCTCCCTGGCTCTTCAGATGTCGCCCATTGGCAGCTGAAGTTGCCTCCAAGGACCCGTTAAGACCACGGCCTGAGTGTCTCTTACGTTTCTTGCCCCTCGACGCAAGAGCCTGATCAGTCCAATTCCCTTCCCCACCTCCATCGCTGTTGCGAATCGAAGATAGGTTTGTGGCAGATGGAATGTTTTGAGCCTGATCCGACTTGGGCTTGTGGGATCGCTGTAGGTTTGTCGATCTTGACAGTAATCGAAACGCATCCATGACAGACGATAGCTCTACAATCAAGCATCTTCATGCGGAACACATCGTTTACAACTTGATGTCTTCAACTCGTCCAATTCTTTGCCTCGCAAAGGCTTGGCTTAGCAAAACAAGACTAGTTTCAGGGCAGCTATCTTTACCCCTTTACCCCTTTCCTCGTTCGGTCTCTCATGATGTTCTCCCAGTATCTCTAGGCTTTTCTCTCGCCTTGAGCAGTCTAGAAGCGTTCTGTTAAGTTAAGCATAAATTTGGTGCTCTTCACTTGGAACGAGGTCACAACTGCAGAATGTCGCCAATTTACTCCTTCAATCGATTTAAAGATCATGAGCGGAGCGAAGGCTTGAGACCTCCATTATGAGTCAATTGATATTTATCATGCTCTGCGGAAGTATCGCCACTGCTGAGTGTCGTTCGAACTTGGTATGGGCGCTTCTAATTGTTCAGCACAGGTAGAAGCTTTGAGCAAATACCACTTCCTCTGCAAATTTGGACCGATGTCTTGTAAGCACCTTGAAGCTTTTGCTGGATCCCAGACGGCGTGGCGTAGAGTGTTTTGAAGGAAGAGGGAATCCAGACTTAAACGACAAAAGATGGACCAAGCGCAACGCAGACTTCAACAGCAATCGAATTGCGGACGAGATACCATCTCTCCTCCCATTTGACGTATTGTACATCTAGAACTTTCTATGATGAGACGATATTGCAGGGGATAGTGAAGCTGCATCTTGATTCTCCAAGGCCACAGTCCTCACCTTTTGCAACCTCCACCAAGATTAGGATTCCACATGACATCCTTGCATCTAATGATCACCATTGTTGTGAGGGTCTCCCCTGTAACCCACTATCTTCCGCTTGCCTATCATCTCTCCTATTGTGAAGAATCCCAGCACTTCCGCTCCGACCACCCCATATGTAGCCCACTGTTGTCTATTCATGTTGCGAATGCTGTTGAGTATATGCTGCATGTTCTCTGGTTGAAACCGTTGCATTATAAGCGATGGACTTCTGATGGCGCTGATTATTGGTTGCCAATACTGCTGAAAGGTCGCAGCATTCCTGTAACGCAGTGAATTAGCAGGAGACAAGCCAGCCTGAGAAAGCAATGGTGAACTCACGGTGGGTTCATTCTTTGTCCCCTGACTATTATCTTGGCCATTTCGAGGCCGACTCTGCTATAATAGACTGTAGGAGGTACGAGTGCTAGAGATGGCATGTCAGAACGCCATTCAAAATGGTAAAGAAGACCTTGATTGATTGGAGTCAATCATGGGAAGCTGAGCGAGGCCTAGTGCTATTGCGCATGGTTTCTGGCGACGAATCTTGCCATTGACCATCGTCCAACGAGGGCGAGATGCGTGGATGCTCGAACCTACATTGAATGGATGATATGATTCGACCTGTCCTCCCTCCAATGTTTCCTATCGCTTTGCTTGCAGATTCTGCGGCATTGCTGATTGCTGGCCCGGCTGAGGAGGTGACTTTTGAAAGGCCCTCTGAAGCTTTGGATTGAACGTTCGAGGCTGTGTCTTTTGCTTTTGAGGTGGCATTACTTGCGGTCTCTTGGGTGGAGGCGTATCGTCGTGTGGGCTGGCGTCCAACAAAGCCGGTCCGCCGGAGCATCAGACGCGGTGCTGTTGCCGACGACATGATTAAGTGCGTTCAGTGGAGGTCAATTGCATCCAAGGTAATCATCAAAGGAGCGACAAAATCAACGCCAGATCCTCAGTGCTCAGATAGTCCAGCTATATTGGATGTTTGTGAGGTCGGATATGAGGTAGAAAGTTTCCCAGAGAGCTTTTTGCGGCAGGAAAACCGTCAGCGATTTGATTGGCTGCAGGCACAAAAGGCTTGGCTTGCATATCCTTGCATCGAAATATTGACGTGCGACAGCTTTTGCAACAGGAGCACAATGTGAGGATAGTAGCCTGGCTCAGGCATTCCGCCTTTTGAATCCTTACAATCCTTTCCAAGGGCATTTAGGATGGCGCGACAGCGTCGTGCCAGCAATGTTTCCATCAACTCATCCAGTGCCGAGCGAGATGACCAGGTGCGGCGATGCGCCTGGAAATGCTGAGACCAGGCTGACCTTGTCCACTTATAGGAGTTGGGAAGCATGTACGACTACCTTGCGAAGGTCATACTGCTTGGACCAAGCGGCTGCGGCAAGTACGACTACAACGAACCGTTATCAGCAAACTGTAAAGCTTATCAAGGGTCAGATCCTGTTTACTACATCGGATCGTGAAGAATGAGTGTAGGATATGGTGGACTTAGTCGAAGAAAGGGTTTGACTGACAGAGTTCAGGGCGTGTCCTCAGCTCCCAGACCATCGGCGTCGAGTTCTCTAGCAAGATCATAAAAGTTGGCACCGGCGCGCGGAGAAAACGCATAAAGCTACAGTTATGGGACACTGCTGGCACCGAGCGCTTTCGATCTGTCTCAAGATCATACTACCGGGGTGCTGCTGGAGCAATCCTAGTCTACGATCTCGCCTCCCATACTTCTTTCGACGCCCTGCCGACATTTCTAAGCGACGCGCGCGCACTTGCTTCTCCAAACCTGACTGTCCTGCTGGCCGGGAACAAGGTAGACCTAGCTTCGAACCCAACACCGAACGGCAACGCATCCTCTCACATGCCTCAAATGTCCACTTCACCCTCATCTAACAAGCCTGACGATGATCGCTTAGGCTCGAGTCATTCGTCCATCACGTATGGCATTGGCTCTCAGCTGACTGCTACCATCGCACCTGAAGGAAGAGAAGTACCTCATGGAGAAGCAGCGAGATGGGCATCCGACTCATCCATACCAGTAGCTGTCGAGATCAGCGCTTTCACTGGCGATGGCGTGGATGACATCTTCTCGCGGCTTGCTAGTATGATTTTGACAAAGATCGAGCTCGGCGAAATCGATCCAGATGATCCTATGAGCGGAATACAGTACGGAGACAGCATGGCGTGGGACGACGCTGGAAGTGTGAAGAGCCGAGGCACGATGGTTGATGATGGCGCAATCGTGAGACGACGACGAAAAGGCGGAGGTCGAGGCGCACCATGGATGAGAGAATGGGGGCAAGTCTTCAAACCTGATGCTGTTCGTGGACAGAGACGGGGTGGTTGCTGCTGAAAGTGTGCGCCATGATGTCAACTTGCGGGTCTCTTGTTTACTGAAGCGTTTCAGCGGGCGTCTTGCGGGCTTGGGTACGTGAAATGGCATACAAGAAATTCGCGGGTAGATGTTGTAGGAATGAACAGCGAACGCTAGGCCTCGCCTTTGTGCCCTCTATTGTACAAATTGACCAAATCTTCAACTTTGGACGTGCGCTATGGCGCATGACATCTCCTTTGCAGCTGTGAAACCTTGCAATCTGGTTGTGGTGAAGGATACCATGATGAAGATGGCCTCCGAGATACCTCTGTAATGCGTGATCTATGAATTCGTAGAGACCAAAACCCGCGCTAGAATCATCCTGGGTGACAACGGTTTCTATGCATAGCCTGGTCGATTCATACGTGTCATAACCGGAGGTCTCTAAGGCAAAGAACAGTGCATGCAAAAGTCAAGCGTTTTGCCTATAAGCAAACCACCGACCATATCGTGTTCGGACCATAGCCATTCCAGTGAGAAGCCTCCTCTGCTTGGGGTCGAATCACCTCATGGCGATTTCATGCCTTGAAGGATAAGGCGGCCTTCACCCAAACTCGAGCTACTTGCATGTCTGACGGAAACTGCCCTATGATGCTCAATTTATGTAGCAGCGCCCTGGTAGGTTCAGTCAAGCTAACTCCTTGTGCGTTTCAAGCCTTGAAAACGTTTGTTCTCGTCTTAGAAGGCCGAGAGGGTCATCTTGCAATACATCTTGCAACATTACTCGTAGGCACCGGCTATTAGCGAGTCACCTTGAGACCACTGCTTGATTTCACTTTTCTTCGGCTTCTCAGCTCTGAAGATTTTGTCGCAATTCAGGAGGCACAATGGGTCAAACGCCCATTTAAGCTGAGAGTCAAGGGTCAGTCTCACCTTTCATTCGTACAATATATGAACGGGAAAACGCACCTTTCTCATGGCATCGACGGTTGTTTGTCCTACTTCATGAGGCAAATGGTCTCGCTTGATGAGCCCAACTCCGTGTTCTCCGGTAGCAGTTCCCTCCATCTCAATTGCGCGATCTACCATCCGATGAACAACACCTTCCACGGTCTTTCGCTCTTTGTCATTGAATAGTATAATTGCTGTTTAACGTCAGCTTGGGAGAAATTGAGAGATTTGATATACAGTCTCACCATGAAAATTGCCGTCGCCTACATGACCAACTATTGTGCCCAGAATGCCGTTATCTGTCATGTCCGCTTTCGTTTGCTCAACAATATCAGGGAGCCTGCTCATTGGGACGGCAACATCAGTTGTCCACACATGGTCGCTGTCGTCTCGCCTCTTCGCCATTACGCTCCACAGAGCTTCTTTTCTTGCACTCCAGAGCTCGTCTGCCTCATCTTGGTTCCTTGCAAAATCGAAACTTTTGCTGCCCTGCGACTTAGCCAATTTCTTCACAATGTCAATTTGCTCCTTGACGGCATTTGGCGTTCCACCAAATTTGAAGAACAGCGTTGGTGCTTCTTTCCACTCACGGCTAGTTGAGCCAGCATCGTTGATACATTGCATCTGCTTGTCATCCAACAGCTCAACTGCGGCTATAGGCACGCCTTCACCTACCACCTTTGATACGCACTTCGCTGCCTCGCGAATACTGCCGAAGCTCGTGACTGCAACGCTTGTCTTCTTGGGCTTAACAGTGAGCTTTAGGGTAGCTTCGGTGACAAGCCCAAGCGTACCCTCACTTCCAATGAAAGTCCGAGTAAGGTCGTAGCCAGCACTGCTCTTCCGTGGTCGTTGCCTTGTCTTTATGACTGTACCATCAACTAAAACCACGGTCAGACTAAGTACCCATTCTTTCATCGTCCCATATCGATATGCGTTCGTGCCAGAACAGCCGGTGCCGACCATGCCACCAATCATTGCGCCTGGACCTGGGTCCGGTGGAAAGAAAAGACCATCTTTTGCCAGCTCCTCATTCAACTGCTCCCAACCCACGGCTGGCTGCACCACCACATCCAAGTCCTCCTTGTGTAGCTTCAAGATCTGACCCATGTTCCGAAAATCAACGCAGATTCCACCGCGTGTAGCCGCGAAATGTCCCTCAAGACTTGTACCACCAGCATAGGCCGTCACTGGTAGGTACCTCCTGTGGCACATCTTCATAATCTTGCTGACCTCCTCCGTCGTGCTTGGGTACACGACGATCCCCGGGACCTCATCCTTCTTCGTCTCATACGAGCTCCAATCGCTCCCTGAATGCGCCGTTCTTTCATCATGTGCTTCACTGACATTCTCCTCTCCGAGCATCAAACACAAGTCAATCCAGGCATTCTGCAGGTTAAGGGGCGTGTTGTAATTGGTTCTCTCAAGCGGCTCTGCTTCATCGAGGGGTAGCGTAGACTTCAAATTCTTCTCATAAGGCAGAGATCCACCTACTATCCAAGCTAGCAAGGCGATGGCGGCTGTTGTGAAAGCTATTGAGAAGTTCTTCCCGAATGCTGTCATAGGCTCATTCATCCGGAGTTTGCCTTCTTCTGCACGCTCCCTGATCACTCGATCGGCCATTGATTCGTACAGCTGGGCTCGGAAGGATTTCTTGAATTCTGCATCTTCTTCCGGCGTCCGCGTTTTGATGCCTCTTCTGCATGCTGGCAAGGTCGCTTGTAAGCATTGTCGAGGCAATGGTGTTGATCGCAGGCTTCGAAGCAGTGCCATTGACGGCACTGGCATTGGTCTCGCCATAATTTGACTGCAAGAACGGAATTGGAGCAGATAAACGGGCGACCACTTGATTGACTTCTCCACCTTTCAGAAATTCGAGCTCCGTGCGGGCAGATTCCGATGACTTCTGCCGGCTTTCCAAGGTTTCTCATTGGCTGAACCGGACTAGATCCTTTAGATCCTTTAGATCCATTACAATGCTGACAGTAATATCGACAGGTCGAGGAGTTGAACCCTTTGCTACATTGAATGTATATAAAAGTGCTACAATTTTGCGTGCTTTCTCATCCTGCTTCATACTGCCTTAAAATCTTCAGAATTGGCTCTGAACTGAACAATTGCTTTGCTTGATTGAGTTGCTTCTTTCTGAAATATATCTGTCAATCATCTGACTAATTCTTTGGCTTGATTCTATTCTCCCTGCGTGACAGTTTCTGTGTATACAATGGCGAAAAGTGGGCCGAAAGCAGAATACATTGGCTATCCAGCATCTATTGAAGCATCACCTACAGCCCCTTATCAACATACGCTCGGGAAAAATCCAGTCTTAAGCGGGATATCCCTTAGTATCGCAAGCTCAGCGTGTGTTCTGCACACCAAAGCCATCAATGTTTGCTTACAAAAGACAGAGTGACCTATGTGAGTCCTCTCGCTGGCTTGTTCTGGAACAATGCTGGCTTTGGTTCCTTAAGAAAGGTCTCGGAGTTGGATGACTATGAGCCACGCTACGATCCCACAGTCATTCCCACCAAAGCTCTGCATACCGAGGAGATCGATGTAACGAAGGAGGCCGAAAGACTGTACGCAAAGACAGATAGCGCCCCTCCAAACACAATTATTGGGCAGTTCTATGACGCCTACAAAGCCGGCAGGACGACGCCGAGTAAGGTGGTCGACATTGTTTTTGAACTGATCGATAGCGAGCAACATGTGAATGACTTCCTCTCTGTGAAGCGAGACGAAGTACGTACCGCAGCTGAGGCCTCAACGCAAAGGTATAAGGAGGGTAAGGCCAGAAGTGTCCTCGATGGTGTGCCTGTCGCAGTCAAAGGCAAGCGGTCTACTTCTCTCGTCATTTGAGTACATACAGAATCGTACTAGCTCTTCGAGATTTCTTCTTCTCGTATGTTTCATTTGAAAGATGTACTTATGAGAAAGCAGACGAAGTCGACCTCGACGGCCACTCCAAAATCCTTGGCTCAAACATTGACTTCACGAACCCTAAGGGCGGAACAAGCTGGTGCGTCCGCAAATGGGAAGAAGCAGGTGCCATCATCATCGGAAAGCTGAACATGCATGAATTTGGTCTCGGTATTTTCCCCCTTTTCCCCTCTGCCTTTCCACTCTCCCTCCAAATCGTCCGCCGTGCTGTACCCTTCCCTCCCATTCAGCTCCCCTAAACTTACCCTTCTTGCTCAAAGACACATGCGGCAACAACCCCCTCCACGGCACGCCAATAAACCCGCACAACGCAGCCTACTACCCAGGCGGTTCCTCCTCCGCATCCGCAACAACAGTCGCTTCCAATCTGCTCCCCCTAACACTCGGCTGCGACGGTGGCGGCAGCATCCGCATCCCCAGTTCGTTCAACGGTATCTACGGCCTGAAACCCACTCATCGGCGCGTATCCCGCTCTCCCACCGTATCCCTCGCATTCTCCACAAGCGTCGCAGGTCCAATGGCTGGATGCATGGCCGACCTCGAACTAGGCTATCGCATCATGGCGACCCCAAACCCAGACGACGAAGCATCCGCACAGTTCTCACCACCAATTCCCCCTTCGCTCCCCTCCACTAGGCCCAAAACCCTCGGCATATGCCACCCGTGGTTCGACGCCGCCGACCCCTCCGTGCACAATCTCTGCTCCTCAGCCCTCTCCTACTACACCAGCCTCGGCTACAATGTGGTCCCCATAACCCTCCCTCACCTCCACGCCTCGCAACTCGCGCACGGCCTCACAATCCTCACCGAAGTATCCACCGCGGCCCCTTCCTCGCTCTCCAAGTTTCAGCCAGGGAACAAGATTCTCCTATCAGTAGCCCGTCAAACCCCAGCGCACGATTTCCTGCTGGCTCAAAAGCTGCGCGCCCTCCTCATGAGCCACCTCGCGCACTTGTGGGAGGAGAATCCAGGGATGCTGATAGTGAGCCCCACGACGCCGATAGCGGGGTGGCCGTTTGGGCCAGCGGCAGAGTGTCAGCTGGGTGGATATGGTGTCAGTGATGCGAATATGAGTATGAGGAATATGACTTATGTGTGGTTGGCGAATTTTGTGGGCTGTCCGGCTATCAGTATTCCTGTTGGTAGAGTTCAAGGTAAAGGTGGGAAGGGGAAGGTGCCGGTGGGGTTGATGGCGATGGGGGAGTGGGGGGATGAGGAAGGGCTGATTGAGTGGGGGAAGATTGGGGAGGAGTGGGCTTGGGGCGAGGAAGGGAGGATGGAGAGGCCAGGGGATGGAGCGTGGGTTGATGTTTTGGGGTTGGCGGACGGGAGGGATTGGTAAGGCGTAGTAAGATGGTATATTGAAATGTTCAATGCATTGTGACATTACATTTTCTCCGAAAGGGACCTTTGAATGAACTACACAATGTGATTGTGCCTTTATATGTGATGAAACAAAGATAGAATGCTGTTCTGAGTGAGACAAGCAGAAACAGGTTGAGGACATCAGGCTGATTCATAGCCAATAGTACATAAATAATTTGTGAAAACGTCCAAGTCTTGGCGAGTGAGACTGTCCGGCGTCTGATGAAGTTAAGTACGTCAACAGGATGTATCGAAGAATCATAGTGTCCCATGGCCGTAGTCAAGTCTTTAGCCGAGGCTGCGAATGTCCTCATAGTTCCTAGCCCAAGGAAAAGGTTGGAACTCGATAGACGAGCCATGGAATTGTTAAATCCTCTGCCATGCGGAAGGTGACCAGTCTGGCCAAGTGGCACAGTGACTTGACACTTGCCTCGACAGAAGGTGCGACCATGGATATCAACAGACTGTGCTCAGGCCCAGCGCGATATGGCTTGGTCAAAGATACCGAGTTGAGCTATTGGAAAGCTTTTGGACTGATGGAGAGTAACTTAGAGATATCAAGCCGAGCTGGAGGTGTTGTAGCATACTGAGCAGTTTCCCTTTGCGAGAACTTCTCGTGTGCTTAGCGAAGGAGCCGAGACTACCAGGCGAGGATGGGGCACTATCCGACACGTTATGGGCTTTTATTTCCGATTTGACAAGCAGCCTCAGCGCTTGGACTGGCGGGGTGGAGCAAGCCAACAGACCTTGAGGATCCGGGTTAAAGGCAGCTAGCTCCCTCCTCCGCCATAAGATTTCAGTCCGGTCGTTTTGAGGCACGGTTGCTACCTTAAAATCTGGTCGGAGCAGGCCCGTCGTGCTCCCGTGGTCGGAATGGCGCCACCGACGCTGTAAAGTCTGTTATTGTCTGGTCAATGTTTCGCAGTGAGACAAGACGTATCTTCCAATGTGTATCACCCTCGACAAGCTTCGAGAGCATACAACTATGCAACCATAAGATAATGCCTCATAGCGAGCCCGCCACAATCCAACTGTGCATGACTCGAGGATGGTGCCATGTCTCTTGATGTCTGGTCGAGATTTTGAACTCAATATGTGCATTTCCAAGTCTATTACTGCCACATCGTTCGTCCAAGAGTCACGCACGTACCACATGTACTTGCGAAGTTCGTGTGAGATGGCATCTCCAGGCATGGTAACCAATGGCACTGATTGGTGACATGTCATGAGCACTTTCTCTATGCACGAGATCTTCTAGCTCAGCCGAATTGCTGGCTGCCCGATGTTGCCGTCCTCGCTTGTTGCTTATCGATCCTGCTCTGCATGGTCGTGCGCCGTCGTTCTCCCTTCTCCACTTTGCATGTCCTGAATTTCTCTTCACTGCCATCCCTTGCAGCGAATGCAAACAACGGAAGAATCAAATCCACAGCGGGTAATGTCGAGCCATTGTCCAGGAGGCTGGGAAAAGGTAACTTCTAGCGAGCGGTCTTTGTAGGACCGAGCTTGGTGAAGCACGGAAACACGATCTAGTGCATATTGAAGATCTTGCCCCATTATCTTGAGATGAATAAAAGCTCAAGGATCAGCTCGGACCATGGCAAGATAGTGGGAGAAGTAGGGAAATCAATAGTCATGCATACAAATCGCGTACTTGCAACGTATGCGGGATCAGCGTCGAAGGTACCTGCTGCTTGGAGTGTACCCACATGTAAAGGCTTCACGCTAAATGATATTTGGTGTGCCACAGACCACCCACTTACGCTGTTCGATGACATGAATCTTCAGTCCACGGGAAGCCACGTCCACGAGGTTTGTATCCTGCTTGAATATGTTTGTTGGTGAGACAGACTGGGAGATGAAAGGAATAAGCAGTGCGACGTACCGGTCAGTAGACATTATTCTCCAAGAAATTCAAATTGAATGAATATCTACAAACACATATTCTATCCTCGGCCTGGAAGAGGATGTTGCTGTTTGGATGCTGAAAGCTCGGTACCGACGGACTGAGGCATGGTCGAGGGGTCCTGACGTTGTGGCTGCCTATCCCTAGAATCCGTGTAAACGTCAGAAACGTTGAATCAATCAGCACCGAGACTGCTTTCAATCGAGACCCTGACTACGTCAAATATGCGCCAGATCATTGACTGCCCATCTGGGTGCTTCCATGGACTGTTTGCAAGAAGTTTCTTACGGTGACCGAGGTACAAGCATGGGTTTCCACCGGTACCCATCGCGGCGCTTTTGTGGGGCGGTAAGGGCAGGTATCTGTGCCCTGCCGGCCATGTACCTTCGGTACCTTAGCACCCTGTCCTGCTATAATCTGGACAGGTAAAATCACGGGTCCTTACCCTTATGCAGCAACACATTACTAGAAGGTGTGTGAGGGCGTCAACTAATTAGATCTATACTATGTTGTCTACCGTGACTCGTGACGTGCTATATCCACGACCATGGAGTTTCGCAGGACAAGCTCCCTAATAACATAACTTTTGTATCATAACCAACGCCAGCGCTAGGGACCAGTTGTGCTCGCTGCCTCTTCCCGCCTGTCTACCTGTTCGTACAAGGGTTTCGTAAACAGTGACCCAAACTCCCAATCCTCGCTCGCGCAATTACGTGCATTCATTCATCGCGTGTATCGCGATGCAGATCAAAAAGGTCATAAGGTCGTAGCGATTCGTTGGCGGATCATCATTAGTATCATGTAAATATTCGTGATGGTGCTGCAGATCGGAAGGTGCATTTCTCACAGGGTAGAGGCGATGCCGCCGTACCTTGCGCATTAATACAGCCTGCTTGCTGTTGTTTGCGGGAAACCCGAATCATGCGGTAGGCATCTTCGTCATCTGCACCGTCTCTCGTGCCCCAAGCTGTCTGTAGTTGCTCTGATTAGTACACATCTTTTGTAACCCCTGGTGAAATTGTACGGCATTGAACGCGGACAAGATGAACACATACAACGTTGAGAGATAGCATAGCTTTAGCCTTGATCAGGCCGTGGAGATAGCCAAAAAGGATGGAGATGGGTAATAGGAGGAAGTCGACTGGATATCGGATGTAATGACCCAAGAGCTTGATGAATTTGCTGACGAACATCCAAGCCAGCAGAGCTGCGAGACCGGTAACTTGAGATTCCTCATCCCAAGTATGCGAACACAACAGGTATGAATATATCACAAGACCATCCCAAAGGAAGCCCCAGTGGAGTAAGGTAGTTTGGTGAACGGCGTACGTGCTCCAAGGCTGACTCCTGGTCGAAACGTTAGTCAGGAACAGCCAGTTCTCGGCTCGAATCCGCTCGGGTAATTCTAGCATACCTCCAGATATGCTTGTCCCAAAACATACTCGTGATGTTACTCCGCCAGTTGCTGCGTGCCCATCGTAAACATTGCTTAACAAACCGCGGGTTGTCCTCTAGTGTAGTCAATACCTCTGCCTCCTTGTGATACTGGTATGCGATTTTTTTATTATGGGATACCAACCATCGAGTAATGAAGTTGTCATCGTCTGCGTTTAACCGATATTTACCGAGCCATTCCTCATGCGTGAAGCTGTATTTGAAACTTTCATCTTGGAGGATGCTAGTGCGGTACGCAACAGTTCTGCCAGATAAGCACGGGAGGCCGCCGTCCATATACATGCATGCTGCACAGTCAAAATTTCTGCGTTCAAGATAAAGAGCATTTAGGTAGGCGTAGATGCGTTGCTGAAATTTAGGAGATTCAGTGCGTCGCAGCCGTTGATTAGTGCCGACACCACCAAAGCTTTCGTCTTCCAATGGGGCCAACATCCAGTGCAGCAATTTTGAAGGCCACAAAACATCATCATCAGCGAAAACAGTGACATTGGTCTTCACTTCTGGTATAGCTCGAACCATTTGATGTCGCTTGTTCGGATAGGCAATGCTAAGCACCCTGATTCTGGAAGACTCCATCTGCTTGATCATTTGGTGGGCTGACGCCAAACTGGCATCCGTTGTGACGATAACGACCTCAAAAGGTTCCGTTTTTAGAATGCTCTCAATGGTCTCGAACAATAGCTCACCATGGCCTTCGATCGACGGGATGATGACTGTGACATCTTGGGACCCAAGGCGTGGATATTCCGGTGCAGGTGTAGGACGTAACCTGGTAAATGCGAATAAATTGATTATCAAGCGTAAGTATCGATACAGGCTACCACGACAATTATCAGTATTAGAGACCTCAAGCGTGTAGACTCGTGCATGACGGAAAACATACAACAACGACAGAAAAACGTTGAGGCTGGAGAGCATGACGAGACTGAACGAGCGTGAGTAGGAACCATGGCATTAAGCAGCAAAACGCATGATCATGGTCATGACGGGATGCTGTTCCTGCAACGAAAGAGAGTCTCGGACAAAATGAGGTCTAATAATTGAAGATAGCAGCAATGATGTCGAAAGGGTTCTTGCACCCACACTAGCTTCATCGCGTAGCAGGGTGGCTTGGAGGTGCAGTTCAAGCGTGTTGCGCAAGTACCCCCGGCTCGATTGTACCTCTGTACCAACCAATATCGGATACTGCAGGGAAAGTTTGTAGAATGGAAAGTCCCTTAAGCCCTGTCCCAAGCCCAGAATTTGGAGGTTCCCTAGGATCGCCAGTCTCCCGGTCGCCGTCAAAGAGTTAGGATCATTTAGCGGACTTGAGGCGCGTTAGGGCATATGCAGCTGCGGGAAAAGTGGTTTGCAGGAGCTTCAAGGTTTGTTGAGTAATACAACCAACGAAAGCCAGTCGAGCCGCAACCGATACCTATTAGTCGCCGAGTTGGTCGAATCTACCCCGCGCATTCCACTGATCAATGCACTTCATCGATTCGTTGCTCAGTTTGCCCCCATCGTTGAGCCTCAGGTGCACATGTCTTGTGCCTCGTGTCTCGTAAGCTGACAGCTTTTGTCTAACGAATGATTGGTGCAAGGCGGACAAGACAGAGTGTTTCACGCGCGCGATATAGCGTCGTTCGTTTTCACCTACCCATTGTCTTGGTATCATTCTTCTGGTTTGGCCCCAATCCAGCAGACCCACAGGTTGGACGCCACTCCGATCCAAGAGCGTTAGATTGTTCCAAGCACCTTATGCGCTTGATTATGGCAGAAGCCGTTCGTAAATTTAGAAAATGGCGAATTTCCGACCGCGAGCTTCTGCGCGTCTGAAAGTCGAATAGCCAGGAACGTCAAATCAAGGCTTGTTTCAGATAAAATCCAACCTACTTACTGTCTTCAGCTCATCTCGATTCGAGGTCACTGAATTATGGTGATTGGCCCTCATCGGTTAACAGTATGCGTAGAAGGCCTGTGCGACATGGCTCCCTTACCTGCCAGCTCCGTAGGGAATGATGCAAATCCAATTAGACTAAGGTTAATAGGCCCGCTTACCATGCAGGAAGCGCCTACCTCGTAAAGTCTTCTGGATGGCTTGATTTGCGGGGCGCCCAGGACGTGGGCACTTAGTTTTCTGTTCCCACTTCAGCACCACAATTGTGTAGTGAAGAGTTTCTTGTGCCTTCCAGTGATGTGACAGCCCGGTACCGCAAGTAGTACCTCTCAGAGGCCAAGTCCCCTCAAGTAAATGGGGGTAGGGGTTAATGACCTTCTTTTTCTGAGCTTCTCGAAATCCCACGTTCTGAAGCTCTTGAAATTGTATCATATGTCACGGCTGTATGATCCTGGTAGACACGCTTCGATCGGCCGGCAATGTACGATTCCGACTTCCCCCCGTTAAGGTTGTTGCGACCTGCATTGCAGCAATATGCACAATTATGCAAGTCTCCTTATCCTTCTTGCCGCAGAATCCCGGAAAGGGTTTCAGCTGTAGGCCGACTCCCAAAAGAGATGAAGCTTGCCAGGTAGTGATCCGAGACAAGCCTCACCCGCTATCAGGGCATCCAGCTATCTTTCTCTCAAAAGAAGTTGGAGTCGCCGTCCTCTTCTTATTGCATCGTAGTGGATTTAGAGTGTTTCTTCAAAGCTTCCTTGACTTTGCAGTCGTGTGACATCTAGAGGGGCCTCCATAACCATTCTTGTCGTCTGAACTTAACGGCGAAGCTCGCAACACCGAAGCTGCCGATCGCACCGTAGAGGTCGAATAGTCCATCAAGTCCGTCAATACCCTGATCAAGATCATGATCCAGTTCTTCGTGTACATTCCAGCCATTCTCCTTTACCCCATTCCTAGTAAAGAACACCTCAACATTGTTCTTACTAAATGAATGCGTCTGCTGAACGTTGTATTCAGGAGGACTGTCTGGCACCGAGAAGGTCATGCCGATTCCAACGGTATCGCCCGCCTTAAAAGGCTGAGTGAAATCTTTTCCTCCCCAAGTATCATTCACATATCGATGGCCATCGTCACTGTGCACCCCAAGACTTGCTCTTTCCCAGCCCGGCAATCTCCAAGTGGGGTACGGCAATCCACAATAGCCGAGGGCCACTGTGCTCTCGTCGTTGCTAGCAACTGACCCTAGCGACAGTATTTCCACTTCATAATAGATAGTTTTATTTCTACCTGTTCGGATAGGTGAGTCGGCTTCAGCGAAATACAGTGGAAAAGATGTCAGGAGACAAGCATCCTTCATGCCTGATCTAGTTGAGGCATTCCATAAGCCAGGAGTCAGCATATGAAGGTCGCCTCTGTATTCGTGAGGCCTAATTAGCGGAACCTGTCCAGTATTCACGGCCGAATGCTGCTCAGGTGTGGGTTGGTGGGGGTACAGTAAGGGGTTGGCCTTGCACCAAGCATGGGCACGGTCAGCTTCCCACTTATCAGCATTGTTTCGAAATGGCTGTTCGTGGCCAGTCGTTGGTGGAGGCGGCAGCGTAGATGTGTCAGGAATGACAGTCCAATCGTGATATGGTGGCGGCTCACCTATCGATGGTGGAGGACCGGGAGGTGGTGCGAAGTGGCTATGAGTGTCTGAAGCTCTGGGAGGCATTGTGTAAGTGTTGAGTGATGGCGGTGGACTGGGTGGAGAAGCGTAGACATGTTCTGAGGACCCAGACTGAGGGACTTTACCCTCTGCATGATTCTTCTTTGACTCTGTCTCTGGCTGTGGCCCTCCAACATATTTAGGGTGATTCCCTCTGAGTGATTTAAAGAGACCCATGCGGTACCCCTGAAGATATCGAACGAGGCCAGAAAGCTAGTTCGAGTTCGAGTTTCGTTTAGAGGAAAGGTGCTAGGAGGGATTTAAGGAGATAGAGTGGATTGAGAATAATGAGACGTCGTTGGAAGAAGGCTGAGGGCGTGCATGGAAGGATTTGTACTCCCTCCTTCACCGACTTTCGCGGAGTTTGGCGCTAAGCCACAAGAAGGCTTATTGTAGAATGACGTCTGACGTAGGAGAACTTGCATCGGCCGCCTGCCTTAGTGATCGTTTAGGGCCTAAATCCATCTCCTCGAACTGTATTGTGCATAGCAACTACAAATGGTAGGTGACTCGCATGGTATGCAGGCTCAAATTATGTAAGCTCTGACTCCCATCTAGAATACCTAATAGGAAAACAGGGTGACGTCCATTCAAGGAATTAAGAAGTGCATATTCAAGCTCCTATCTACACGGCAGCACGCTTGCAGTAATCTCGTACAAAGAAGTAATCGGACCATATCTGGCGCGTCAATCTACATCAAATCCAAAGACTCTCCGCTTTTCAGCTCCGCAAATTGAACTCCTTCGAATCCAGCGAGATCGCTGTTGGTAAGAGAGCCACTGCTGTTTTGCCCCCTTTCGTGTTCTAAAACTTCCTTAAGTGTCCAGGTTTTCCGTCGAAGGATCGGTGCAATCAACCCTCGCGCCTTCTTTACCTCGTCATGTGTCGAGACCCAATATTTGGCCTCGCATATTCTCTGTGCTTGTAGTCCATTGTGGCCACCGAGGTTCAATTGCCTTTTGCTAAGCTTGACGTCGTGCAGACCGTGCATAAGCCCTAGAACCCTTAATGGAGGATTGGATTCCCTCAAGCATTGCAGATCCTCTGCATGTATTCCGTGAGGTGTGTATATCATCGCTTCAGCAGCATCGGAAGTGCGCTCTTGGATGTTTCTGCCGTGATCCCCTAGGTCGAATGTGATCAAAATGGCAGAATGATAGTAAAGGGAATCATTCTCTGTGACAATCCTTGAGATTGCGAGCCAATCAGGTAAAGACGACAGGGAAGATTCTCGCCAATCAGGCATTTTCTTGGAGAAAGGCACTGGTTCGAAGACCTTGCGAAAGTGCTTCCAGGATCTGATCAATTCAGCCGCTTTACTAGTGGCAAAAACAGGAGTGGTTGGATCCACTTCCAGCAACGTAGCCTTGTGGCAATGATCGGTGAACTCGTGAGATACTACCACGGCATCGATATGGTTGACTTTTGCAGATGGTTCGCTTTGAAGGTCGTTACTCTCGACATCCGACTGTGCTGCTTCGTTCTGCTGAAGCAGCTGATTAAGCTCCGCGATAGTCTGGACGCTGGATTCGATGGCATGCCATTGACTGGAGAACCAAGAAGCCACATCAGACTGCCGTCCTCGCAGCCATGGATCGATAAGGATGTTAAAATGAGACCGCTGTGAACGGCTAGGAGTTCCAAGAGGATAGGGTAGCCGAAGTAACCAAGTCGTGTCTGCGTTCAAATGCAATAACCTAGGTCTTTGTGTAGCTGCTGAGACCTGGCTACTGAAACGCAGGCTGTCACGTAGTTGGATTGAAGGATTAGAAGGAACCATGGTGGATGGAAAGGCTCTCTTCATCCCATGTTTCCCTTCCATTGTAGGTTCACAGAAGCACCATCGAAATCTGCAGAATGTGGCAAAAGATTGCAAAATTCTCAAGATCTCGTTGAGAAACATAGGTAGCAGGCACAAGACGCAGGTACAATTGGGTCAATCTGATGCAGAGCACAGTTCCGCTTTACAAACGGGATAGCGACAGAACATTACGGGCGTACTTATCATGCATTATACTTATTTCCACAAAGACCCGAATACGGCGCCGCATAGGAGTTCGCGTTTTTGGCTTGCTCGAGGGGCAAATAAAGTGTCATGAGGGGAGCAAACCAGGAATAACTTTATACCGTGAAGCCGATGAAGCTAGACCGCATTTGACGTAGACCCATGATTGACACTGATTGCGCGTTCTGCCCAGACCCTTCCTTACCTCAGGAGCGTGCCCTGCTTGTTCAGCATCATTCCATTCTTCACCCATCACCCCAAATCCGGCGCAACCAGCCCCACCAAGTGCACTCCCGGTTATTTTCAAAACACCGATGGTAGAATCTTCCGACGAGCCTAGCTTATTAGATCGAAGCCGATCTAGCCCTGGCCCAGCGCATGCCTCGTCCAAATCCATCGGAACTGGCAGCCACAGCCCTGCCATATCCCTAAATGATAAGCCTGCCAACGGTCGTACCGGGACCTCTACCGGCACCACAGCCTACAATGGTATTTTCAATAGCTCAAATGCAGGGGGAAGTGTCACAAACAATCATGTCGCGCACAGTGTGTCGACCGCCCTGCCACCTCCGGCACCTCCTCCGGATGAGAACGGACAAGGAGAGGAATATACCACCATAGAAAATGGGGAGAAGGGGGAGCAATCAGCAATTCACATCCGATTTTACAGATGTTGTAAGGACATACTGTTTCACAGTTGGATCAATGTACTCTTGATCTTTGTGCCCGTAGGCATAGCAGTTGAGGCTGCCGGTGTAGATAAGACTGTCGTCTTTGCAATGAACGCAATCGCCATCGTGCCCCTTGCTGGTCTGCTCAGCTTTGCTACCGAAAGCGTTGCTAGCGAGATGGGAGATACCATCGGTGCTCTGATGAATGTAACATTCGGCAACGCGGTCGAACTTATCATATTGTACGTCGTACGCTCGTGGGCCAAACAAGGCTAACAGGTCGACATAGTATGTATGTGAAACCTAACAGACCAGGCAAAGGAGACCAGGGACTGCTCAACAAGGCGCCTGCGAACCCGACTGCGTTCCCTTTCGATTTTGCGTCGTCCCTGAATATTTTGAAATATTATAATATATGCTTACTCAACTGACTTTACTAACTACAGCATTGCTCTCGCCAAAGTAAGTTTCCCTATCTACACCTCTGCCGGCCATTGACTGACTCAACATAGAATGAAATTGGTATCGTACAAGCCTCCCTTTTGGGCTCGATCCTCGCCAATCTACTGTTGATTCTCGGCATGTGCTTTTTGCTTGGAGGTCTGAGATTCCGAGAGCAAGTCCGTTGTCGTAGCAAGAGATCCTAAAACAGGTCTACTCCAGCTAACATTGATGCAGATCTATAATAGTACTGTGACTCAAATGAGTGCTTGCTTGCTTAGCTTGAGCGTTATGAGTCTTCTGCTGCCTGTGCGGCTTCTCTATACCAGGATTTGAATGTGAGTGTCGAGCTGACTTGTTTATACAGACAGCTTTCCATGCCTCGTTCGCCGACAATGGCAAAGCTGACGAGTACGTCTTGAAAATTAGTCGTGGCACAAGTATAGTAAGTAATCTTACTCGATTGATGATCACTCAAAGTCTAAGTGGGCTAGATATTGTTGCTTGTCTACGTGCTCTACTTGGTCTTTCAGCTGAGGACGCACTCATACATGTACCAGAGTACTCCCCAGCACGTTATCGATGAAGAGTCCCATCCAGGACTTCTGCATGACGTGTTCGACTCTTCAAGCTCGTCCGACCATTCGTCGTCAAGCAGCGACACTAGTAGCGACGGATCTTCAGGATCTAACACAACCGCAAAGCGCATCAAGCGCGTTCTGACGCGAGGGAGAAGGCGTCGTAAATCATCTGCAGGTTCCACCGACACCCCCAGCGCGCTGTCAACGCTACGTACCCCCTCAGCAAATACTTTCAGTCCGACCTTCGAGGAAAAAGACCACATTCAGCTAGGCCCAATGACATCTATTTCGACGTCCATAGTGCTAGCTAGTGGTGAGGACGCAGATGATGAGGCTAATGCAGGGCAGCGTTCGAAAAAGAACAGGCAGACAACTGTTAACTTCAGTGATTTCGAGAAGCCAAAAACCAGCTCTAGCACCACATCGCCCGAACCTAAGAAGCAAAAGAAGATCAAGAAGAAGAACCAAAGAACGAACGAACGTCGTGATGAAGAAGTCAAAAGGTCGGCGCTCCAAGACACCGTTTATGAAAAGCAACCCATTGAGCCTACCCCTCGCCCATCGACTTCTCGTGTGGTAGACTTTCAAGACCGTGCTCCGACAGTCGGTGAAAATTCTCCCAGGCGGCCTTTCAATCTGCGTGGTCGCTCTGTGCGGGATGCTCTGCCAACCATTCCGGCGATGCCCAGGCTTATAACAAATACCGTCTTCTCAACCGCCAATCCCAGCGGTCAGCCAGCCGGGCCAATCGCAGTCACAGGCGTCACACCTCGCGCACTCCATCGCTCAAATTCGCTGCCAAGTCGTCTTGATCAAGCGGCCCGCCAAACCAACCGTCAAGCCCACACTGCAGCACCACCACTACAGCCCCGGCCTTACCTAGGCTCAGTGCCCATTGCTGACACAGTAGATAGCGACGACTCCAAAGCTCCCAAGAAGTACCTTTCTCGCACCGCTGCCATACTACTTCTGGTCGCCTCTACGGGGCTCGTTGCTGTCTGTGCCGAATTCTTGGTTGCCAGTATTGACCATTTGGTTGATAACACGGACGTCAGCGAAGCTTTCATCGGCCTTATCATTCTACCAATTGTCGGTAACGCAGCCGAGCACGTTTGCGCTGTCACAGTAGCCACCAAAAACAAGATGGACTTGGCCATTGGTGTGGCTGTGGGTTCATCAATCCAAATCGCTCTCTTTGTCACCCCCGTCATTGTCTTACTTGGCTGGATGCTTGACAAGAACATGTCCCTGTACTTTTCTCTTTTCGAGACCATCAGCTTGTTCGTATCGGCCTTCATTGTGAACTTCCTGGTCCTGGATGGTAGAAGCAATTATCTGGAGGGGGCCCTTCTGATTGCTGCATATGTTATCATTGCTGTGGCTGCCTTTTTCTATCCAGACTCGACCGATGAGAGCAAAATATCTGGAATCGACGAAGGTCGCAAGATGCTCATGGCAATGATGCGGAAAACTTAAATCCCAACGATCGGAATGGCTGGTGACTGTTGGTTCAGAGGAATCGTGTTCTGAGATCTAGACGTGGGAGCAGCCTTCTTGTCTATCTTGCAACTGTCTTTGCTATGCAGTTATGTGTTATGTCAAACGCTAATTACAATGGTCCACACTCTCTTAACATTTGACGATACGACCTACGAGGGACTTTTCAATGATAGAAGTACATAAGTCCGCTGAATGCATGCAGGGTCCTTGTCGAGAGATTTCCATGCTATGTTATTGCATCCGTGGCCATAGTGCTCGACCTTGTGTAAGTGCTCCATGGTCATTGTGTAGGTGTCTTCGAGGCACATTGTAAGACTTCTCTATCAACAGATTGGAGTCTCCAGCGCAGTCCGCATGTATAGTTCCAAGTGAGGCAAACGGACTCTCACTTCTTCCTATATGACACTATGATATAGCAAATGAATTGCCCTCGACCAGAACCCGCGTCTTTACCATAGGATGCCCCCCTGTGTCCCATGTTCCAAACGCCCTCTCTGCCTCAATTGAGTTCAACTCAACGTGCCCTTGAACCCCCGATAAGCGCCCTCCATCTCAAACCCCAACTCCCTCGCCTCCTCCTCCCCCAACCGTTCCTGCGCCTTGAGCTGATTCAGCCTAATCAACCACCCCACAATCTTGCCCCTGCCCTCAAAATCGCGATCCGTAACCGAATTGACGCTCTGTATCAGCTCCGCAAGTAAAGGGTGTAACGCATCTTTCGATAGCATGCCCAGCTTCAGGGCGTCGAGTAGTGTGATGAAGTTCTCGGTTGCGGTCAGGATTTGTTGGCCAGATGCCCCACTGCTGGGGAGATTAGAGGAAGGGCCGAGTGACTGGGGCCGATGGTGGGCGTGCGAGGGGGTTGAGGCGTGCGGTGTGGAAGAAAGATTGGTGGGGTCGACTACGGTGGAGGGGAGGTTGACGCGCAGCCGCTCGGTGGCGCGGGGACATTCAATCTATAACTTTCCGTTAGAGTTGGGGAAGAGAGAACTGGGTAAGAAGATTGTGACATACATCCCATTCACGCTTGAAGGTCTCCAGATCCACGAATTCCTTTGCGACACTCTCATCGCTGAGATTGGACTTGTATTGCTTTAGGAGACGATTGCATAGCTCCGTGTACTCTGCCTCAGGGATCGAGTCGCGGATGTAGGCTTTCTCCAGGCCATCGAGCGTGATGATGATGCTGTAGATCTCTGCGAGTGAATCGCGAATGTCGCGGTCTGCAGCGCTTTCGGAGAGCTTGACTTCCTGGGAGCCGACGGTGAGCCACAGTCCTGAGACAGGAGCTCCATCGACCGTACCTGGTCAAGGTTGATTGTCGCGGAAAGAGCAGTGTTTGGCGTGTAGCTGTAGGGTGTTGGGGCGTATGGCAACTGCCTTGGAGAGGAGAGCATTATTATGGTAAGAGAAGTATTAGAGTCGTCATCCTAGGATGAAGAAAGATTGTACAATGTTGCCTGGAGAGACGATGACTTCTATGGTGCACCATAGACAATCTACAGAAATTGAAGATTACAATCTACGATGCAAGACAGGTTTGAGAATGGATATCTGACGTGGGTGATTTAAAAATGACCTCAGCCAATTAGAGGGGAGCTGGCCCCGGAATTAATTGCACTCGTGCATCAGTAGTCATTTGTATCCCATCCTCAGTTACGGTCCCCGTTTTGGTTTTGTTTATGGAGATTACAGGTTTAGGGATAGGCCCCTGGAAAAGCCCCTTAAAGGTAGTCAGCCCGATAGAGAAAATCTTAATGCTCCGCACAGCCGGTTATAGGCGATCCCCCTTTTAAGCTTCAAAAATTTGCACATGGACCGCTCGTGACTGAAGATGGGATACAGGATCCAAATTGTCATTACTGGTAACAAGAAATAAAGATTGAGACCGACTTTTAAAGTCCTGTACAACGCAAACCTCCCAAGCAATGCAAATATATGTCTCTCACTCGACTCTACCCAAAACTTAAGCTCTCCACCATGTCACCTCCGTCCCCTCGAGGTATGCTTGGCCGGCAAATTCTTCACATACATCACAGAGCTGCTATCGTCAGAATCACTATCCACAATAGTTATCTTGTGACGGCTGCCGCTTCTGCGGCGAGATCTCGCTCTGCTTCTCGATCTGCTCAATCTACCCAAGGCTGCTTCATGGCTGTCGTCGCTATCACTTTCATCGGCCCAGTGACGCTTTGGCTTCTTCGCCATCTTGATCTGCTTCGGCATTGGTGCGTATTTCTTCTTGGGTTTACGTTCGATCATTTGAATCGTCCGAGGACCGGGATGGTCAGAGTCGCTGTCAGAGGAGCTCTCAGTGATGATGTCGATGATATCATCGTCATGCTCGTGGTGCGGATGTTGTCCTACTTGCTGTTGACGGGGATGGCCTTGCATTGGATGTCCCTGTTGTGGATGCATTGGCGGCCGGGGCCCATAAATTTGCTGCATTTGTTGAGCTTGCTGTATTTGCTGCATTCGACGGTGATTATCGAATCCGAGCTGCCGCTGCTGAAAGCGGTTTTGAGCTTCAAATTGACGGAGGTCCCATCGTTCTTGCTCGTTGCGGGGGTGTTGATTCGGCTGGGATTTGGGTGTTAGCGCCCATTCGTCGCTACGTCGGTCGTGGTGATCGTTGACAAAGTTCAGACGCTTCCGTCGAGGTTCATTCCAATAGCGGGGCCGACGTTCTTCCACATCGACCTTACCGACGAGGTGCGGAATCGGGAGGCACATGTCCGATATCGGAATAAGGTTGGTGATGGGTGTTCAAAAAGTTGTTGAGGGTCTTGTAAGCCTTGATCAAGAACGATGTTTGTAGTCAGTCAGGATCTATGTGCACTTTGCATAGCGCTCAGTTGAGTCGAGGTAATTAGACGGGCTAGGAGAGTAAGAAAACACAATCCAAGCGAATGGAACGATCTTAAGAGCAGCGGATTAGGCGGCAAGGCCATCTTAGTAGGGATTGGATGTTTGATCATGGCGTGAATCATAGACATGGATGGGAGTGGCTGATGCTGCTAGCCTGCAGGACAGTACTTTGAGTAGAAGGTCAATCTAGCCTTGTGTCTAGGCTGCCATGTCCAAAAGGAAGGTAGGATGACAGGCCAGGACGAATAGCAGAAATGGGGCTGTAACCTTAGACGTCCGGGGTTACGGCATGGTACAGTGGTCTGTGTGTACCGATGTGAAATTGGACAATGGAGAAAGTACTGCAAGACATTGAGGTAGTGCCCGTGGATAATGCAATGTTCCCCTAGATGCTTCTTTAGGTGGTGGGCAGTGGCTCTGGTGGCTGAGCAAGTAGAGCCCCCACGGCGAACCCGCAGGCTGACCAGATTGTCCTCTTTGGTGCGACAGCCCCTCAGTTTGGACGCCTAAAGCCACAATACTTGTCGCCGCAGTCTGTTTCAATTGGAAGAATTGGCCCGAGTCAGCACTCGTTGTGGCTGTCGCTGTTTGATCTTCGCTTACTTGCTTCGAGACCTAGCTGAAGTGCGGCCAAGGCACGTCTGTATGGCCTGTTTCGTGGTCAAGAACACCACGAACGTGAGCTCTGCTGCAGGAAAGCAATGAATATATTCCATACTATCATCAAATCTTTTAAGTCTGCATAGGAATTGAAACTTGGACTTGTAGACTAGTGCAAGCAACTTGAGTTGAACGTAGTCACATAAAGCATCAAACTCAGCGGCACAAAGAACCACGCAACGCGAAATCAGAATATAGAAAAGCAATACCAAAGAGCAGCTGGCAAATTATAGCTTTACACCACTTACTCATTGAATCTTGAAGTGAGTCACCCGAAGCCAAGTCGCTTCTTCGACACAACGTTGCCGGGGCAAAGGGTTGGTGCCGACGTGCCACAAGCACTATGCCGAATCAACAGAAGGCGAGCATGTCTTCTGAAGCGGCTGACATGTTGCTATAGCAGTCTGTAATTGAAGGCGGTTTCGTGGTAGCAGACGCTGGAAGATTCTCCCGTCGACTTACGAGCAGCCGTTTGCAAGCTTCTTACAGGCCGGCATAGCAAAATGTATGAACATTGCTGCGGAGAGCGGCATCCGTGATGTCACTTATGACTGCTGGCACGGTCCAGAAGATAGAGCTCGCCCTCAATTGCAATTATGATAAGACTAGCTCTGGGCAATTTGACGGGGTGTTTCGGCATGGCTGGGAAGGCACATTGGGCAAAGCGATAGAGCTGACCTAGATGTTTCGCATGCAGAGAAAGCCTGACGCTGCGACATTTGCTTGTTATTGATAGTGGAATCGCGAAGTGGCAAGGTGGTCTCTGTTCTCAGCGAATAAGAGAGGGAAGTGGAATAATGGAGGACAAGATTTGATTCCTAACCCCTACCTTAAGATTGCCATTTCCACGGCCGAGCCCAAGTTGTACGAGTAGCGCCAATGGAAGTCACCCCCCCGATTCCCTAATCACGCTCATCTCTTGCCTCTCTTGCCTCAACACTTGCGCATTGAAACACTTTATGCTACAAATTATCCCGAAGAGTGCTGCAGGGACTTGAAAATGAGGTCGAGCCCCAGCTTGCTTACAACGCTCCATGGGGCTGGAATCCTGGCCAGTCGCCCGATTATTCATCTTTCAAGCTGTTTGACGACGCAGCTTTCCTGCCGTTCCCGTTACCTACCCTGATGTGAAGACATAAAAGACAGCGTCGCCCAATGGTGATGCTTCTCAATCTGAGGACCTCCATACCTCAATTGACCAGAATACCAAGTCCCACGCAAAGTTTGGATCGCCTACAGAATCTATCCAGACACTTTTCTAAGAGCTCCAAGATCATGGCTCCAATCGCAAAGGAGTACGATTTCATTGTCATCGGCGGCGGAAGTGGAGGTAGTGGAGCCGCCAGAAGAGCATCCGGTTGGTATGGAGCCAAAACGCTTCTCATCGAGAGCGGCCGCTCGGGAGGCACTTGCGTCAATGTTGGGTACGCGCTGTTGCCAGATAACCAGCCTCAGGAGAGACGCTGACAGCTAAATCAGATGTGTACCAAAGAAAATCACATGGAACTTCGCTTCCGTGTCAGAGATGCTGAAGGACGGCGTTCACTACGGCTACGACATTCCGAAAGACATCAAGTTCAATTTTGCTGAGTTCAAGAGGAAAAGGGATGCCGATGTCAAGGGTCTGAATGGCGCCTATGAGCGCAACTGGAACAAAGAAAACATTGATCTGGTCAGAGGCACTGCCATTTTCAAAGGCGAGAAAGAGATCGAGGTAGTGGTGGAAGTGGGTGAGAAGCAAACCTACACTGCTCCTCACATCCTCATTGCGACTGGCGGCCATCCGGTGCTGCCAAAAGGTATTCCTGGAGCAGAGTATGGGATCACCAGTGATGGGTTCTTTGACATCGAAGACTTGCCCAAGAAAATGGCCTTCGTCGGGGCCGGATATATCGCAGTTGAGCTTGCCGGGGTCATGGCAGCCATTGGCGTGGAGACTCACATGTTTATTCGTGGGGGCACCTTTTTGAGGAACTTCGACCCCATGGTTCAAGAAACCATGACCAAGCGTTACGAAGACGCTGGCGTGGTCATTCACAAGAATCACAAAGGCTTCAAGGAGGTCGTCCAGACCCGAAACGGAAAGCCACCGCAAAAGGAGCTCAAGCTAGTCGAACAAGACGGCTCAGAAATTGAAGTGAACGAGCTACTATGGGCAATCGGTCGAGCACCAGAGATCGAAAAGCTAAACCCAGCCAGCGTTGGCGTCAAGCTCAAGCAGAAAGGTCACATCGACGTCGATGAGTACCAAAATACCTCCGTCCCTGGCATCTATGCTCTCGGCGATGTCACCGGCCAAGCAGAACTCACACCAGTCGCCATAGCAGCAGGTCGTGCTCTATCTAACCGCCTCTTTGGCGTCAACCACCCCCGCGGTGGCGCTCATCTCGCAAACGCAAAGCTCGACTACAGCAATATCCCCACTGTGGTCTTCTCGCATCCCGAAGTCGGCACCATCGGTATGACTGAGCCGCAAGCTGTAGAGAAGTTTGGCAAGGAGAATGTCAAGACGTACCACACACGTTTTACGTCTATGTTCTATGATTTCCATCCTGCGGAGGAAAAGAAGATGAATCCGACTGAGTATAAGCTTATCTGCGAGGGAGCCGAGGAGAAGATTGTTGGCATGCATATTCTCGGGCTGGGCAGTAGCGAAATGATGCAGGGTTTCGGCGTGGCAGTCAAGATGGGAGCCAGGAAGAGGGACTTTGATTCTTGTGTTGCAATTCATCCTACCAGTGGAGAAGAGCTAGTGACGCTCAAGTAGGTGATATTCCCAATGATGTTCAATAATTCTTGACTCGCTATTAAGTGGTATCTTATTCCCAGATGAAACCCAAACATGCATAAAGCTTCATTGCTCGTGGTGCAAAGTCATCACTTCTCGTCAATCATCTTTCGATCCTCAATCCTGCCCCCGAGACTCCTTTGCAACTCCTCGTTCTCTAACTCCTTCGCCCCTTTCCTCCCCTTCTCCAACCTCTCCACCCCCATCTCGATATTCTCAATATGCATCCTCAGCGGTATCGTCCCCTGTCCACCGAGCGTCTCCACACTGCCCACCCTCTCCCTTAGTTCCTCCAGCTCAGCGCCCATCCCCTGTAATTTGATTAACGTCCCACTTACATGCGCAATGGCATTTTTGCGGTACGCATGGACCTGATCTAAGAGCTTTAGCTGCGAATCAAACTTCCCCAGCTTCCTCCGATTCCCACCTAGCATCGTCCATAATTGTGAGAGAACCTCCTCTTTCGACGCTTTAGCGTGCAAATTATCTCTCACAGCTATCCCATGGATCACGTCTAGCCTATCCTCCAGATTCTGCAACAGCATCAGCAGCGCCTGCGCCTCCTCCACAAGCCTGTAGACTTCATCCTCCACCTTGCGCGTGTGCTGTATGTACTGATCGAGCAGCATATCTTCGGTGAACTTGATTGGCTGAAACGGGCGGAGCAGTTTATCGCCTAAGAAGCCCGCAACAGCGCCTCTGCCCGCATCACGCTCCGCAATACCGTCGAGCACGCGTTTCGTCCAGCGAGCCGTGGCTAAGATGTTGTCCACGCCACGTCCAACATGGGAGTTAAATCTCTGCAGGTCATAGCTGGCGATCCGCGCCGTTTCGATGAAGCCGTCAAACTCCAGCCCCAGCTCGTTCCGAGAGTGCAGCTGACTGAACCGGACCACCTGCCGTAGATCCCGTATCGAGGTTTCCCCGCGCTTCATATCCAACGGCAGGCTGACACCACCAGCAGACTCTCGCAGTATCTCTTCGAACTTGTTCTGGACTCCCATCAACTCATCGAAGCGTACAGGAGGCGGCTCATCCCCGTCGTAGTCGGCTGGGATATGCGAATGACAGATGGGTAGGTTCAGGAAGCGAATACCAGGTACACGGCAGACGGGGGACAAGGCAGAGGTCCAGGTGTTGAAGAGCAGGTTGCGGAGGAAGACGAGGAGACCGAAGAGGAGCCAGATGGCGAAGAGGGCGGAGAGGGGACCTTTGAGGTACTGGAAGGTTGAACCTGTAAATTCGTAGAGCCATTTGAGGATCGGTTGGAGAAGGTTGAGGAAGAGTTCAAAGGAGGCTTCTGCGCGGTCTTGCATGGTTGGTATAGCACTTCGTCGAGGACGAGTGTTATGGGGGTTATGAGGTGGAGACTGCTTGCGTTTGTATCTTGACTGCTGTAGAGGCTCTTGCGGCGGCTTCTCGCCATAGTATGACCCGTTCATGTTACCATTTGGTTTCGAAGGCATAATGAAATCCGACTCGGTCGTACTGGATCTTGTATTCTGCGACGACTTCTTGCGAGGGCTTTCTGCAGGCTCTGCTGAACGTCGTGACTGCCTGATGAAGTCGTTCTGCCGGGAGCCAGACATGGCTGGAGGAGGTGTGTATTCGTCGTCTCCATCGCTTTCGACCACCCATGAATCGCTAATTTGAGGCTTTGGGCGCTGTCGAGCGGGGGTTCTCTCTCGAACCATTTTTGCGTCTATGAAGCCTCACTTTCACTTTTGCTGTGCAAGATGTGTTCTTTCAAGGTTACCGTAGTATGCCAGAGATTCAAAGCAAGGACACTACTCCCCCAACCCGTGTTGAGGTAACGCGGAGTAGGCGGAAGTCACCTGACCGAAGGACGTGTTCGTGGGACAATCACGGGAGAGATCATTTGATACTTGTTGTTGTGGAGGTGACCAGGTAGACAGGAGGTTGAAGTGGATCATGATGAATTTGTGTTGTGTATCTGGCTTCGGAGTGTAAAGGTGCTTGTTGCAGACGCCCAAATTTGTTGGAAGTCGAAACAATGACGTGCCAAACAATTGTAGCCTAGTGATTGGGTGGACGACGCGCTGCGTCTGCGAGGCTGACAAGCCTCATCAATCTATCCATTTCATCTGATGTAGCCTCCACCCTACATGAGGCCATTCCGGCCTACGAGGCTTTCATTTACTGCTCAAATTGCACCTTTGAACTTGTCCTATAGTACCCGAGTTCCGCGCCGCCATCAGAGTGACGCGAGAGATGTGTTTCACTCGACCTTAGATCATAGCAAGCTCACCCTTTACGATAAGCCTCCTGCGCCCGAACGTGACGTTGAGCAAGAGCCTGAAATCAGACGCAAAGAAGCCGGCGCGTCGCAAGGAATATTGAAAAGAGACCAAGATGGACAGAAGTCTCAACCGTTTGGGCGCAACAGTAACGGAGATGGCAAGAATCGGGGATCGAGGGCTGAAGCCTACCCAACGCCCAAGCGAACACCCTTGGACCTCGAAGTCTTTGCACAGGCAAGGGATCGCAAGACGAAGACAGAGCAGGCGCTATGGTTCTCACATCCTTCGAGCCCCGGCTCCCCCATTTTCACCCCTGATGGTACCTACGTCCTCCTCAAGCTGCAGGCCTTCTTGAGGGCCCAGTATGCTGAATATGGGTTTCAAGAAGTCATTACACCGCTCATGTACAAAAAATCTCTATGGGAACAGTCGGGGCATTGGGAGAACTACAAAAACGACATGTACAGTGTACATAGTGGAAAGCAGCCTACTGCTGAGGAAGGGCAAGAGCATCAAGTTGTCGAGCATGATACTTTCGGTCTCAAACCAATGAACTGCCCGGGACACTGTGTGCTGTTTGGAAGACAGCGATGGAGCTACAATGATCTGCCAATCCGGTATGCCGATTTCAGTCCTCTCCATAGAGACGAGATATCAGGTGCCCTTAGCGGCCTGACCAGAGTCCGTCGCTTCCATCAAGATGACGGCCACATCTTTTGTCGACCTTCACAGATCAAAGACGAGATCACTGCTTGTCTACAACTGACTGATTCAGTCTACAAGACCCTGGGCATTAGGGACTATGAGCTTGTACTGAGCACCCGACCCAAGACCGACTACATTGGCACACCCGACGAGTGGTCGCAAGCTGAATCCCAATTGAAAGACGCGCTGGAGGCCTCCGATAAACACTGGAATTTTCAAGAAGGAGAGGGTGCTTTCTATGGTCCAAAGATTGATTTTCTAATCTCGGATGCTGCAGGCAAGCAGCATCAGATTAGCACGATACAACTCGACTTTCAACTGCCAAAACGGTTCGAGCTGAATTACAACGCGCCTCCTGACGAACATGCAAATGGGGGAATTGTTGCTGAGCCATCAGTGGATGGCATATATTTCCGGCCTGTCATGATTCACCGCGCCATCTTCGGTTCTCTAGAACGCTTTCTGGCACTGCTTATTGACAAGCATCAGGGGAGGTGGCCATTCTGGCTGAATCCCAACCCACTGTCAATATTGACAGTGACTGACAATGAAGCCGTTGAGAAGATGGCTAAGGACGCTGTGCAAAAGTTTAGGTATCCGTTTCAGAAAGCTGAAGCTAGCAGCAGTAATAGCATACCATCGCTGAGGCAATCTGCACAGCATGTCAAAGTCCATCTTGACAACAGCAATGAAACTCTCAACAAAAAGATCGCTTTAGAAAAGGGTAAAGGCACTGGAATCATTGCAGTCGTTGGCAAAAAGAACCTTGAGGAGACGACGCTAGATATTCAGGTTTCAGCAGTGTCAAATCCGGAGAGAGTATGGAGGGCCGTGGAGCGAGCGAAGGCCGGCTCGCAAGAGGCAAATAAGAAAGGTACTAGGACTGGAATGGCTACCCCAGGGGACCCTAGTGCTCGGTTGAACGTCTGTCAACTGCAGAGAGTGCTGCAGATATTGACAGATGAGTACATTTGATGAAATATTGTCGGCTTTTAGAAACAGATCATCTTTCTGAGTCTTTTACGGTACCCCCCTTGTGTAACCATTGAAAATTCTATAGCCTTGACGCTTTGTTTTCCGATGTCTCACTTCAACTGTCAGCAATTTTTTTTCGATTGATTTTGCATTAATAGGCAAGCTGACCTTCAGTTCGTCAATCTGCAGTACAGCCTTTCCGAAGTTTTCCCCCTTCAGCATCCCAAGCAACCCCTTGATCGCATTATCGATCCCGTAAGTAATGCTCTGCTGAGCTTTGAAAGTCCCCTCTGATATCCACTTTGCCACATTCTTCTGGTGATCCACGGCATACTTCGGTCCCATGTCCGGATCTCCAACGATGAAGCCTTGCATCTTCAAGCGCTTACCGACTATCAACGGCAGATTTTTGACGCCATAGCGCTCCTCCGCATTCGCAGCATTGTACTGGGAAATCATGCCGCAAGCGACTGAGTTCCATCAGTACCTTGTCAAGCGAGAGGTCTCGACAATGAATACTCACCTATCCTCCCATAATTATTCATGTTGCCTATGGCTGCTTCGAGTTGCTCCCCACCCACATTCTCATAGTAGATATCGATTCCCTTCGGCGCCAATCTCTTTAATGCATCCGTCGGTTTCTCCTCCTTGTAATTGAATCCACCGTCGAAGTTAAGGTCTTTCGTGATGAAGTTCAATTTCTCCTGGGAGCCCACACTACCAATCACGTTAAGTCCTTCATGCTTAGCCAACTGGCCGACAATCTGCCCAACAGCTCCACTAGCGCTGGAGATAAAGATTGTTTCGCCCTTCTTTGGCTCGCCGATGGCATAGAATGAAGAGTATGCAGTCAGACCAGGCATTCCGAGAGCGCCTAAGTAAAGCTTCGGATCAAGGTTGTAAGGATTGTCCAGCTTGCGGAGCATGTTGTTTGTTATATCAGCCGAGATAGTCGAGTATTCTTCTGTGGCCATCATGCCCGTAACAATGTCTCCTACTTTGAATTTTGAGTTCGAGCTCTTGAGGACCTTGGCCACTCCAGAGTTTGTGATCGGTTTCCCCAGGTCAAATGGGGGAGCATATGATTTGATCTCTGGTTTACGCATGCGGCCGCGTTGGTAGGGGTCGAATGATACCTGAATACACGTCATGGGAAGTTTGGGCAATGCAATTAAGAACTCATACATAGTAATTCTTGGCTGTAATACCGTCTTGTGGTGGTTCTACAATGAGGTTGAAATCTCGCTCTTCGACGATAAGGTCTTTCCCATCCACAGGCCAACCCTCAGGTACTTGCTTGAAGACAACACCTTTGTTCTGTACCATTGTGTATATTTTCTTCAATTTGAGAAAGAAGCACAATTGTTTGGTTTCGCTTCAATGCAATTGCTGTTACACGTGTAGGCCAGAGAAGAAATGAGAAGCAAGGACTGAAATAAAGGAGAGCACAAGTGGAGGGACTGGTAGACTGCAGATTGAGGTGTATGCGATTAGAAATCAGAACAGGCACCGCCAAAAATTCACTTGCAGCTTGAGTCCTACCTGGACGTCATAGGCAAAACGCGGGGCGAACAGCGCTCATGCGGCTGAGACGCAAGGGAACCTCTTACACCATATAAGGCGAGACAGACAGCGTATGCATTCACAAGAATCCATCAATTATTTAATGCCACAGCGGCCGTAACCAGGGTCCAGGGGTTGCGGACGTCAGAGCGGTGTACAGAATGTCTGAGATGCTGAGATGGATAGTTTTAGATCTTCAACCTCGGCACGGGCAGTCAAGTTTCTCCGCCTGCCGCACGTCGTCATCGATGAGGCTCCTTAGGCACGACGTCGATGCCAGCCATTGAGCCTCGGCCATGTCAGAGAAACAATATCAGCCTGTGCCAGGCGAGCCTCCACCAGCCTACGACGCCGCTTCCGCCGTGTCACACTCCAAATCGCCACCATTACGAGCTCCGCTCCCCCTCCAGCTCCCTCTTATCACCTCCCTAAAAGACAAACGCGTAATCCTCGCCTCAGCCTCGCCTCGAAGAAAGCAGCTCCTCGCTCAAGTAGGTACTTCCTTCCCCACCGTTTCTTGTCCTCCGGCCATCCACCTACCAAGCTGCCCTCTGACAGGCCGGCCAAGTAGATCGGCCTCACACAAATCGAGACCCTCCCCTCAACCGCCCCAGAAGACTTGTCAAAGACCCTCTCTCCCTTCGAATACGTTCTGCAAACCGCGCGTCAAAAAGCCTTAAATGTGTACACTGCAGCTCTCTCCTCCGAGTCTTCCTATGGCGAACCCGCCCTTGTCCTCGCCGCCGACACTGTAGTCGTGAGCAATGGCGGGCAAGTGCTCGAGAAACCGCGGAGCGAAGCTGACCACATCGCGATGCTGAAGCTGTTGCGGAATACCGGGTTCCATAAAGTGTATACCGGGGTAGTAGCCCTAGCACCGCTGGCGAGCGCTAGGGACCCAGGGTATGCGATGGAAAATACGGTCGAGGAGACGACGGTAAGGTTTGGGCTTGATATTGGGGATGAGATGCTGATGGCGTATGTGCGGACGAGGGAAGGGGCGGATAAGGCGGGTGGGTACGGGATTCAGGGGATTGGGGCGATTCTGGTGGATAGGATTGAGGGGAGTTATGACAATGTAGTGGGCTTGCCACTGAGAGCAACGTTGGGGCTTGTGGAGAAGGTGCTGAAGGCGGCGGACGAGGAGGAAATGGATGATGAGTTTGCGGACGGTGATAATGAGGAGGAATGAGGAATTGACACAATCATTGCATGTGGAGAGATGAAAGGACATGTAGAGTTGAAGGCGGCATGACAAACCCATATAGAAAGTAGACATAAGTTGGAAATAGCCAATTACTTACATATCGATTGCTATTTCAACGTTTAGGTAATTCTTGTTTCGTTAACGCACTTATATAATCTTTATATATATATGGTAGCGACTGGTCTTGATGCGATGGTTTCTCATGTCTCAAAGTATATAGCGTTGAGCCAACTCCTCTAATTCAACCATGCAGCTATGGGTATCAATGCGAGTAAAAGCTTTCGAAAGGTATCATAAAATGCAAGATGCGAGTTGCGGAGAGCAGCTGCGCCGCTGCTTTCAGTATAATGGTAGTTATGGTGCAATGAGCGTCTCATGAAGAACAGACCGAGGACGGCTGATAATTGTTTAAGTTAGGAAACACATTGTTCTGCAGGAGTCTTAGAAGATCCCATTCGGGTGAACCCTCGGTCCTGAAGTTCCAGAAGAAGAAACCATTTGTTCGTTGAAAGAAGACGTCAAGTTGAGCTGTAATGTATCGGCGGGTATCCTGTTTGAGCTGATCGTCCCACTGATCAATGTAATTGATGTTTCCGCAGCTTCTGCCAGTATCGCCCTGGCTAGTAATATAGTTGCCCTCATACCGGGAGCCAATGCCATAGCCGTTCAGCGCGGCAGCACAATCAGTCATAGCTGCACTCCATTCGCCTACTATGAGCCAGTGACCTACATCCGAAGCGTACGTATCAGCATTGGAGCACACGTATTGCACGTGTTCCTGCAGTGCTGTTAGCGAAGACCTCGTGTCATTCGGCATCTAGGTTCATACATCATGTGACCATGCAACCTGGGTTTCGTTGAAGACTTGATACTCATGATGATCGATCACCACATTCTTGGCATCAGGCGAATTCTCGTCACGCCAGAATGAACCTGGCTGAAACGCATCGTGAAGAATGACTGGCGTATCACTGACCGTCCGAACGTTCCCGGTGGTGTCTTTGTAATATTGAACAACAGGGTCCGTGCCCCCCTCAATTTTTGTCGGCAACGGCTCGTTCAGAAGCTGAATACCCACAACGACATTTTGATATTCCTGTTTCGCATATTTATTTGCAATCAATTGCAAGACTGCTCGAGTGTTGGCGATGTTGCTCTGCTCGCCCCATTCGACCGTGCCATTCTTGCCAGAGTTATCGTAGCCATTTTGCGAGCCAGCCGCGCCATGCAAGTCCACAACGACCTTCAGGTTCGTTGATTTTGCCCATCCGATGGCTTGGTCAAGGTACTCTGCAGCACCTTCAACATAAGGGTCGCCGTCAAGTTTCTTGAATGCCCAATCTGGAACAGTGAGTACTGAAGTACGGGATGCATACAGACAGACAGAATGACATACACCCAATTGGTATTCGAACGACGTTGAAGCCTGCATCAGCTATCTGTTGAAAGTATTCTTGATTTGCCCACGATTGCCAATGGTTCGACAGTATACTCTTCGCCCGGTCTGGGTGATTTTTGCACAAAGTGTACTCGTCAACGGTCTCGTGTCCTTGAAATTGCTGGAACAATGAAGGCGTGATCCAGCTTGTAAAAAATCAGACACAGCACTACGAAAAGCAAAAGCATCACCTACGGTTCTAATACAAGCCATCCACCAATGTTAACGCCCTTGACCGTGTCTTGGCCCCAATTGAAGTCTACACTTCGCGACTTGAGCGGTGAGCTATGCCAATATGTGTAAGTCGGAGCAATCTGGCAAGCAGGGATGAGAATCTCACCTGGCGACAGAGCTGAGGAACAGGCCAGCGACAGCAAGCAGTAGCTTCATGATAGCGGTGTTGCTAGTCTCGAGCAGGAGTCAGGAAAGAAAGAGGAAGGCAAGAATGCGATTCGAAAGAGGAGAGAGTCGAGGAATGTTCTTCTGCGGAAAGCCGCAATAAGCGATGGGGCTGCGATCAGACGTCGACAGCACGCGTTCACGTGCAATGTGTCCCTGGAACGTGCTGAGATTCTCCCTCCGATGTACCGACAGCCTGGCAGCGCAGACGACGAGAATTCTGGAGCAAGCACGTCAAAGAAGCATACAAAACATCAGACAGGCGTCACGGTGGATGGCAGACAGGGAAGATATTTGGTTTTATACGGGAAAGAGTGGGGCACTGCCATCAGTCGTCGCGCATGGGACGATGAAGGTTTAGCACTGGTCCACGTTGCGACAAAGGTGACAAAACCTGTTTATTGCGGTCACGTTTTCCATGCCTGACGGCGAAGCAAAGCAGATCCAGAGCTATAGGACAATAAACAACGAGGACGATGATGCTGCAGGTCAGCTGCACGCAAGTTGAAAGTGGAGTAATAACCTACGTATTGGTGCCCGCAGGAACCAGGTGCGGCTGGCTTGAACTCAAATCCCAGACCTTACTACCTTAGGGCCTCCCTCGGCCGAGGGGTCACAGAGAAGCCCCCCGGGAGCCGAGTCACATCATTTGCCGTCAGGGAATCAGGGGTAAATCGGATAGGGGGTTTGCGTAGCGCACCGCCTGACCCTACCGTAGCATGGGCGAGAGTATTGATCTGCATCAGCAGTGCTATTTTTACTCAATAAGTCCGAATGTCTGCATAGCACCGCAACAATGGGCTGTACAACCTCCAACTGTTGCTAGAAGGCATGCATTTGATCAGCTTGGGTGTTGGCCAGCAATGAGCAGACCGCCACATCTTTGTACTCCGTCGCACTTCATCGTATTCTTCACTCTTGTACACTCGCATTCTTTAAGCTCAGCATTCAAAAAGGACTGTGGACCGTAGCAACACCTTCGCTCAAAAACAGCAGTTGCAGACCCACCAAAACATCCATTGTGCACATTTGCACAATGCCTCATTCCTACGCATCTGAGTTTCCGAGTTCCTTCTACATAACCTCGTGAATGTCCTGTTGTACAATAGTCGATTTCTGTCGCTCATTCCTCGACACCCGGTAATAGTGGTCGCAAAAGTCTGAACATCCCATGGACTGCAAGAAGTCCTCATCGTGGGTGATCACAATCAACTGGAAATTCGATTGATGGCGCCGAGTCTGGATCAGGTCGTGTAGGGACTGGCCCAGCGCGTGTATGTTGTCCCGGTCCAGGTTTGTGGTTGGCTCATCTAGGGCGATCAAGCCGCAGTTGACTCCGAAGCACTCCGCCAGCGCCAGGCGAATAATAATGCTGGCTAGCACTTTCTGTCCAGCGCTACAGCGACCTCGCATATCCATTTCAGCGTCTTGCTTTACCATGCAGACCCGATAATTGTATGATCGATTGCCTTTTGCGGATTCGTTGTCAGAACGGATCAATATTGTATCCACGTCGGTGCCTTGATACGTCTTCTTCCAAAGCTCCTCGATAATGCGATTGATCTCTTCCATCTTGATGCCGTGATACTTCATGATAGCCCTATTTACAAATAAGGGTTCGCCATACGATGTAGGTAAGAATGAACTTACTTGTCTAGAGCGCCTCCGTAGCGGCCGAGATCCTCTACTGCTGCTTTCGTAGTCTGCGCAAACAGTCAGCAAGGGAGCGCTATGTGACAAAATCATATGATGAATACCTCAACCTCAATGTGTGCCTTCTTGTACTTGAAGGCGGCATCTTTGAAGTCAGTTTGCCAATCCGCTATCAATTTGGCAAGCTGAACGTCTTTCTCTTTTGCCTGACCTAGCTTACCAGTCTTCTCCGTATTGTACTTGTTAAAAAGATTCTGCCATCTGCTCGCTTCTGTCTGCCAGTGATCTCGATCTGCTTCAGCGTTTTGTGCCTCATAGTTTGCGATCTCGTTCCCGAGATTTTCTAGCTCTCGCAGGCTTTCTCGATATTCGAGGTTGTCTTGAATGATTCTTTTGGCTTCTTCATGATCCCTAAGTTCTTCGGTGATTTTGTTGATGGATTTGATCACTCCTTTCTGCTCCTCTTTGGTCCGTTGCATTTCCTGTTGAAGAGAATTGGTTTCCCTTTGACACCTGGCAAGATTCTCCGAGCCGCCTTCTTCTGTATACTTGCGTATGTTTTCTTCAGCTTCTTCAAGGGTATGGACACTTTCAGTCAGCTGAGAAGCTTCTCCTCGGAGAGCCGTCTCCTTTTGATAGCCTCTAGATTTTTTATCATCTAGCTGGCCTTGAGCGGCTTCCACTTGGGGCGAAATTCCTTGTAGCTTAGCATCAATCTCGCGTATCTGATTTCGTTGCGTTTGACTGGATGCACTCAACTCTTCTATCTGCTTTAGCTTGCCGTCCTTTTCTTTGAGGTCGTAGTGAGATTTCGCGAGATCGCCATTTGCGTCCCTCAATTGCAGTTCGAGGGTGTTAATCCTCATGCGTGCATCTTCCTTCTCGGCAGACAGTTTGTCCTTCGCCTTTGTCATATTTGCTACCTCCTCGTTAGTGGAATCAAGCTGCTCCCGAATCTCATCTGCCGTTCGTGGGAGTCTTGATTCTCGTTGCTTGTTTTCAAGTGATTTCATTTTTCCTGAGAAGCTTGTGGCTTCATCATAATACCTTGCAATGTTTGCGACAGGTTTCGTAAGTGAGTCAACATCAGCTTTAACTTGCTCATGTTCGCTCACATCTGCATCATGATCCTCAAGGCTGCGGACCTTAGCCGCTCTCTTTGAGATCAGCTCTTTGATCGAGATTTCGAACTTTGGTAATTCGATCTGGGTCAACCTTGACCATCTCTCGTAGCTGGGGCCACATGTCCTGGCCTGGTGAAGCCTCTGTTCTTCTCTTGCTAGGTCGGCCTCTACCTGCTTGAGGTCGTCCCTCTCCTTACCAACTTTCTTTCTCAAGAATTCCACGAATTCCGCTTCTTCGTTGTTTCGAAAAGTTCTTGTGCACAATTGGCATTTGTGCTTGCTCTCTGCCCGTTCAATCGCTTTGCGCCAATAAGCTCGCTCGTGACTGAAGCCCGCAAGATCAGAATTGTAGACGTCACGAGCGCTACCGATATCAGCAAGCTCGGCCTGGTACCCTTCAGGCTCTACGCCTAACGTATTGCGAATATGGCTGCCACACACATCACTCTCACTCTTGCCATCTTCAAGACTTGTCTTAATGTTGTGCAGCTCAAGATCAACTTGTTCCAGCTCCCTTGAAGCTGATGCACGTTGGCGCTCAGCATCAGCAAGGATTTGGGCTTTGCTATTTACAATTTTTTCATAGTCTGTCTCTACAGTCGTATCATGCCATCCTTGGCCCAGCAACGAGTCAAGCTTCGCTTTATGGACATTCTTCAGTCGATCGAGGTTGCGCTTGCGCTCTGCGAGTTCTTTTTTGACGAGCTCGAGCTCCGCAAGATCTCCCGCTTGTTTGGTGCTTTCAATCAGCTCGTCGTTTAGCTGTTTAGCCTTCTCCATCGTAGATCGCAGCTGCTTGTCGTGTTGCTGGATTGCTTGATCCCTGGACATGTTCCTAGATTCGCTCCGTGCCTCATTCAGGCTCTGTTCGAGCTCCTCGATCTTAGAATCGAGAATAGCTATTTCGCCTTCATCGACGGACATGTTAGAGAGCTCAGACCTACAAGCCTTGAGCTTCTGATCGTTCTGCGAGACTTGTTGCTTTGAGGCGTTCTGTTCCGCAATAAGTGTTGATCTCTTCTCGCTGAGCTTGTTTAGAGTCTCCTGTGCGCCTCTCGTATCAGCTTCGGTCTGATTTCTAGCGCTCTCCACTGCCATCTGCTTATCTTTGCGAAGCTTCTGAAGCTTGGACATGAACTCGCCAATCCGATGGTCGTCTAGGTTCGTTTCATATCCGCGGACGTTATGCCGCCTGGACAGTTCTTGGATCCGAGACTTTCGCCGTTCCAGCTGTGTCTCATACCTAGATTTTTGCTCCTCGTATCGACCAACTTCACCTTGTTTGCGGCCTAGATTGTCCCTACACGTCTCGATCGCTTTGTCCAGATCCCCATATTGGTCCTTCAAATGCTGCTGGTGTTCTTGTCGACTCCTAACGCGCTGCTCATAGTTCGCAATCTCGGACTGAAGCCAATCATCAGACTCAGTACGTTCCCTCAGGTTCTTCTTCAATTTCTTGACGTTTGACTGGTGAAAGGAATGCTTCTCCCTGCTAAGAGTAAGGTTATCGACAACGCCTTTGTAGTTATAGACTTGGTCCCAGGCATGCTTGGCCTTATCTTCGGCATCCTTCGCATTGTTCTGAAGCTTTTTGATTTCTTCACGAAGTATCTTGAGCTCTCCATCCAGTTCTCGCGAGTTCTTCTCTGCCTGTCACTACTTTAGCAAATCCCGTCCAATAGCCAAGGCAAGCTATTACCTACCTTATCACCCTGAGCCTTGAGGTCCTTCGCAATCTGTTCGTCTTTCTGGAGCGAACGAAGCTTTTCTCCTTGCTTTTTGCGAAGCGACTTGATGTTGTCTATCGCTTTGGTGTATTTTAGAGCTTCGAAGATCTCATCAAATTTCTTTTTGAGCACACTTGGCTCGCTTAGTGGCCATAAGCTCTCATCTTGATGACAGAAAATTACATTATCCAGTATAGCCTTTGAGACTCCCAGGTTCTGAGGCATGAGCAGGTCGAGTTCAGCGACACGGGATGACATTGACGTCCGCTCGCCATCCTTGACCATAAGCAAAGAACCTTCCAAGGTCTTCACAGCGCGAGTCGTTTTTTTTACTGTAAGCTGCAAACTACGACTCACAACCATCTTGCATTGAGCAGTGCTTCGGAACATCACCCTAACCTGCGCCATGACTTCCTTTTCGCCACATAGCTATTTACATGTGAGTGGGTAGCAATTTACAGAGGATGTCTCCCACCTTTGGGTCATGTATGAAAGCACCGCCCTTGCTATTGGGCGGTAAATCACCCGTTGTCGCATACTTGAGGCATTCTATGATAGTCTATGCCAGGTTAGTGGGTAGCTAAACGGACCCGAACAATACTTACCGTCTTACCTGACCCATTCAGACCCACGATCAGCGTGAGTGGTGTATGGAACTGGATTGTCTCGCTTTTGATGTTGTCAAAAGATCGGACGCTGACATTACTGTAAGCATAGAGTGCAACTTGAAAGGCTAGACAGGTGAACCATTTACCCCAAGATCGCGAGCTTGTCAAGCTTGGCTGATGATAGTGTCGTTAGATATCTTTACTATGTCTCAGTCTGCCGGACTTACACCTATGTTGAGGATTAGTATCTATTGCAAGAAAGTTAAATGTACTTACATCTTGCCAAAGTAGACAAACCTACTAATATTCAGGGAGAGTAGAGGAAAGGAGAAACCATGCACTATTTATGTAGCGTGCAATGTGTTAGGATCCTATAGCGCTTGAATACTTACTATCTCGACACTTGCAGGTAAACGGTATTTAAATTACCAGCACGCGTGTGAAACTTGGTTCACCCCTCCACCGGACAGCGCTAAGGACCGCAGGGCATAGTCCCGCGAGAGAGAGCGTACATTTTGTCATAGCTACGCAGTTTTTGAAATGTCTGGTGCAGGGGGATGTCTGGTGCAGGGGGATGTCCGGTGCAGGGGGATGTCCGGTGCAGGGGGATGTCCGGTGCAGGGGGATGTCCGGTGCAGGAGTGAACCCTTCTAGGGCTGCACTAGTCCGTTTTGTCTTCTGCGGCTCTTCGGTCGTCCTCAGGTGGACATTCTGAAGAGACCTACTCCAGTATGCGATTAGCCTCCATGCCCGCTCGCCGTCATGTCAATGTTCGAAGGCGGTCAAGGAGGTCTTCAGCCTCACCCAAGCTCCCAGGTACGTTCTCGCAAGGCAATTGTTGTGTCTGTTGAAGGGCCTGATTAAGGATTGTAGATGGATAGGATGGGTCAAGAAACGGCCATGCCGGATATAATGGAGCAAGGAGGAGACATCATGGATGGGCTAGATGTTGACATGCTGCCTATGCACTTGGACCTGAATCTCGACGCTTCGAATCATAGTATGAACGCAAACGAGGCCCAGCTTGATCATCAGCAACCTCAAGACCTGGAGAATGAGAACAATGATGCATCGGTGGCCGGCGCAAACATGTCGGGGGCTGGCGCAGGACCGTTGCCTACCGGGTTCGGCACTCAGACCAACGTAAATGGAGGGAGCACCCTTACAGATTTCACGAAGCGAAGAAATTGGTCCCAACGGGTGCTTGAAGAGCTGAAGGATTTTCTCCACATCTTGACCCCAGATGCCCGAATACTCTACGTCTCGCCATCTAGCAAAATACTCACTGGCTATGATCAGTCAGAACTGGTTGGAAAATTCATCATTGATTTCATCCATGTAGACGACAGCGGCATTTTTGTGAGGGAGTTCAACGAAAGCATTGCATCAGGCAATCCATTACGCTTTTTCTACAGATTCAGAAAGGCCGATGGAAGCTACACCATCTTTGAATCGCACGGCCATCCTCATCTGAGTTCTGATGCTCAGGCGTTTGGCGTCAATAATGCTGCCGGCTTCTGCAGAGGGTTCTTTATGATGGCCCGGCCATATCCGACAAAGAATGCCAGCTTACTCGACTCTTTCTTAGAGCATAAAATAGAGAACGAGCGGCTCACGAAACGCATAGCAGACCTTCGACGTGAGGAGCAAGAGGAGATCGAAGTACAGCAGAGGCATTTCCAAAAGCACCAAGATGGTCACGGTAGCGTAACACCATCAAACACGCAAACAGAAAGTGGAACCCCCGGCTCAGCGTCAATGACATCCGCTCAATCGAATGATTACAATGGCATGCCTCCGCCTGCCAAACCAAGCGCTTCAAATACTGCGCTCACGCAGCAGAATTTGGATGAAGCAAACGCAAGCTCGAAGCCGGACAGTATTAACGACAAAATGGCACGTTATGAGGGTGCCACCCACATCGAAACCATTGAAATGCTGACCGGGTTACGTTACCGAGATGGTGAACGATCCCAAGGTATAAGTACTGGTGATGCAAGTCCCGCTCTCATCCGAGGAGATGCCGGCATTGCAATACCTTTGGACAAAGATAATCGCCTTGGAGATAAGAAAAAGAAGCTCAAAGTAGCTGACGAATACGTCTGCACTGATTGTGGTACTCTTGATTCTCCAGAATGGAGAAAGGGTCCGACAGGTCCAAAGACACTATGCAATGCTTGTGGACGTAAGTCTTTTAATCCCAGATGCCGATTTCTGACTGTCCTGACGTTCTTGCAGTCCGGTGGGCTAAGAAGGAAAAGAAGGAGCGTACAGTTCCGAAGCTGGGACAGCCTCCCTCCTTGCCGCAAGGCTTGAGTAGCGGAAGCTGACCTGATCCTAGTCTCCTTGTTTTCGTACTTCTTGACTGTCAACAGTGCGGCTGAAGTATCGGTGTTCTTACTCAGGCACTTACCATGGTATATTTGGGTGATGGCGTTCTATCATAATGATCACAGCTTTGGCTCTTTCGGACTGCGCTACCTGACTTTAATAATCTCCTAGCATACTGCCAAGGTACCATTATGGCACACCCACGATCATACCTGACCCTTCAAATTGCACTTCACTGCAGTCACGTGTTGCTCATGAAGTCCATTCGTAAGTAGCAGCCATGAGACGTTGCGACCACCCGTCTCTTTTTAGTACGACGGCCTACGATGGTGTATACGTCCCTCTCATGAAAGCATCAGCGATTGGTGATCAGTAGCTAGAATCATCCGAATTTGTCATGCTTTCCCTTGACCCTGACATCTAGGATAGCCTCATGATAGTCGCCCTGCATCTTGGCCTTCTTCAATCGCCGAACTTCACCGTCCTCTAAGCGTCTACCCACGGCATCCTCCAAGTCTTTGCGACTAATCCTCTCTTTGACTTTCTGCTCCTTGTGGGATTTGTTCTTGGGTTTAAAACGGGCCTGCATCCGTATCCGCATGGCAGTATTGAACGATATGGTATCTGCATCGCCCCTAATCTCCAGTTCTTTGAGCCCATCGTTGGCCGTCAAGAACAGTTCTCTGACAGTCTGGATGTTAAATGTGTGAGCTGTCGCAGTAGAGGGTATGCAACGAAAGGATTCTTCGGGAGATATAGCCTCACGGTTGGCCGAGAGGACACCGATCTTGTCACAGCTTAAGTAGCTGTAATAAGTCAGATGGTGTCTGACAAGAATGTAAAGATATCTACCGGCCATGATGTCCCTTAAAGCTGAATTCTTCCGTTCCCGCGGCCTTATTTGCAATCCAAACCTGACGGACATCGTGGGGCTCAGCGCTCGCAAGATCCCGGTCCACAATGTTTTCAAGCTCACTGGCGAAGACCTTGCCATTTGCATCGCACGCGATACAACGGGGTTCCTCACTGGACAGGAGTACCAGGACGACCGGTCCGCTGATATCTGTTGCAGCCTCGGCGGTTACCCAGCCATCGTCCTCATGCACATCATTCGTGTCGTCCTTTGACGCAAGAGATTTCGACTCAGAGAACACTGCGCTCTCTTCCGCAGTAGGAGCTTTACGTTTCTTTGCTCTCTTCTCGCCCTTGAAGATCAGAGGTTTGACCATTCTGGGGTTGTCTCAAAGTGGACTTCGAAGACCTTCAAGGGGAATTGCAGATCGCCCTTAAGGTTTGCAAGCCTTGCAAGCCCCACTTCCGGCCCGTTTTGCCGAAGTATGGGGTAGAATCCCTGCATGCCCTAGCAGCCCTACTCGTTGGTCATTGAATACCCACTATGCTTCTATTCTCTAGCCTGTAACAAGGCGAGACACCTTAGAAGTCAGCCCGATCAGTCCGTTGGCGACCTTTCGTGGGAAGCATGGCAAGAGATGGAATTCCTTCGTCTTGTGGGCGGGAAGCTGTTACAGTAAGCTTATCGGACCTTGAACAATGTTCGCTGCTCGTTGAAAGATCCCGTATACTCTTTAACCAAAGACTCAGCCGACATCAGCTTTGAAACTCTTGAAGCGGCTTTAGGCCCATCATCACTAGGTATTCTTATCGTAAAAGACCTACCACACAAGTTTGTCGAACTTCGACACCGGGTCCTATCTTATGCATCTTATCTCGCCAACCTACCGTCAGACCAGCTAGGTGAGCCGTGACGATTTGATTCTAGCATTCTTCATTTGCGGTTTCTATGTCTTCTTATGTTCTGCAATATTTGCTTAAGCAGATATAATTACGTAGACAATCTGACTGATCCCTCATCCAATTATCTAAGTGGCTGGAGTCACGGCAAAGAGACTCTCAAGACTGGGCAGTATGACCAATCCAAAGGCTCCTTCTATGTCAATTGCGCTTTCTATCATGGGTCTGACTTGGCTCAAACGCCTCAATCCTCTTTTCAAGACCACCATGGTATGCTAGCACCCAATGTATGGCCTACCGAAGAAGTGCTGCCAGGATTCAAGGCCGCAATAGAAGAGATCTGTACTCTGATCATCGACACAGCAGTGCTAGTAGCTCGAGCATGTGATCGCTACGCCAGCACTACAGTCGAGGGTTATGAGCCATGCTATCTTGAGAGAGTTGTAAAGCACTCAACTGTGACAAAGGCGCGCCTGCTGCACTACTTTCCGCAAAAACAACCCACTGTCTCAGGTGATGAAGAAATCATTGTGAGGGAGAATGATCAAAGGCGTGGAGACGTTGACTCATGGTGTGCAACACACATAGACCACGGTTGCCTCACCGGCCTTACATCGGCCATGTACGTCGATGAAGCGGCCCATCCCCCTTTTCAGCACCCAGCTCAAAATCAGGGAAGGCTTCCCCCACTACCGACGACAAATCCTCCGTCTTCTTCTACTGGTCTATATATTCATGCTCGTGACTCACAGATTGTCAAAGTATCTTTTCCGTCTGACTGTCTGGCATTCCAAACAGGAGAAGCCCTACAGTCAATCACCAAAGGGAAGTTCAAAGCTGTGTCACATTTTGTAAGAGCAGACGCGAGTAGTGTGGAGGGTACGAGCATTGCGAGAAACACACTCGCTGTTTTCACCCAGCCTGGATTGGCGGAGATAATCGACAAAGAGAACGGCATGACTTTCGGCGACTTGTGCAAGGAGGTGATGAAAAGGTTCTCGTAATGCGAATGCAAGGCAGGTATTTGACTGTCAGCTTTATACGCAGTCCCGAACATAGCCTTTGCTAGCTTGATCTGCTCCCTCTGCAGACCCTCTATAGATTGACGCAATAGTAATTTTATGATAAAGCACAAATGACAAAGCAGGTTTACAAAAGCAATTGCAGTCACAAAACTCGTAGCAATTTTATATCTAAAGCTGGATAGATAAGGTTCATTATAGTGTTGCAGAATCGGTTGTTGTGTATAGTTTGCTGTTCATGAATCATCAAAGGTGACCAGTCTTCACTCATGGTGCTGGCAGGACAGAGTCAAACGCTATCATATCTCTTCTGGCTTTCGGTTGGAAGTTTCGGGTACCATCACTGTTTATTCAAGCAAAGCTTTTTGGTGCCTACTACCACCTCCGAACGCCTAGCGGCTGTAGTTCTCATTGTCATTCATCGCTACCCCTGTGGTAGCCGCATTGAGCCTAAAGGGGAGGATTTTCCTTTCGGGCAAGGCAAAAACCAGATGCCGCAGCTTTGACGGGCATTAATATAGTTCGTGCTCCGGAAGCCATCCTATTCGAGCTACTCAGTGGCCTTGAACAGCAGGTGGCATGTTACCAGCTGCAACCTCGAGGTCAGGAGGGCTCATAATTCCTGTAAGTGCTGACGGAGCTGCTTGCTGCCGTGAAGTGGCGAGTGGTAATTGGCCAAAGCTGGAGCTTACCGTGCTATTGACGAGCGCTTGCGCATGAGTCGACGCCTGTGCCGAACCAGAGACTGAACTGCGTAGGCTTTGCAAATCAATTCCAGGGACCGAGTTTCTCTCGGCAACTTCTTTCAGCCACTGCTCCCAGTCAGAATCGGTGGTCACCTGCTCGCCTCTGGCCCTCGCCTCCGCATTCGCTTCGGCATTTGCCATCAACCGCTCATTAAGCTCTCTTCCAACACTGCGTTGTAGCTCATCTTCACTCTCGATGTCAAATTCAGGCTCCTCGTCAGATGATTCATCTTCATCTTCACCAATATCCTCCATGTCTTCATCCTCTCCGTCTGGTAGCATTGATAGATTCGCATCCTGTGGGTCTGCTGGAGGGTAAATATCTTCAACGATCGTCACGATAGGTTCAGATGGTTGGTAGGGATGGACTCCTTCCCACGTCGTGTCCGACAATGTGACTTGATGTTTTCTTTCAAAGTCATTTCTATGCCTCTTGGTACCGTGCCACTTACAAAGATGATACAGTTCAGTTTGCGTCAGCCTCAGCTTGTCAAAGACCCTGAATAAAGCCCTATGGTGCTTATAATCCATAAGACGAAGGCGGTGGGCAGGATTGGCATAGTCGAGACCAGGATTTTGAGATTCGTAGTCATCCAAATGGCCATAAAAACGTAGACCTTCTTGCTTGACCTCAGGGATGATATACTGCTGAATGTACATTCGCCAGTCTTGAAGAGAGAAGGGAGGCTTGGATGAGCTGAAATATGCGAAGACTAATTTCCATACGTCTGGCTTGTGCATTATTGTCCGAGAGGGAGTCAGAGTCGTTCTGTCGGACTCTATGGTGGATGTGGTCGATCTAGTGCTGGGATGATGCCTCCAAATCGGATCCAGCTCTTCGCTGTCGGGGTGTTACAAAAGCGAAGGAAACCAGTGTCGGAAATAGTATGGTCTGAGAGTCTATGAAGAAAGAGTCAGCAAATGGGTGTAAGAAGACGCATAGATGCTAATTACCCGGTATGAGACTACCTGAGTCAGTGACAGATAGGAAGAGGATCAACCGCACTCTGTGACCTAACACATGTGTTGGAGGAAGGACACTCCGGGCTTCTTGACAGGAAGATTATACTCGCTAGCCTAGCCAGTTATTACAGACATTTAGGAGGCTTTAGTCTCATGGTGAATGCACTGTGGTATCGATGATCCTGTAGCGTCAGCATGGGAGGCTGCGATGGGATCATGAGTGCCAGTGATTGTTATGGTCACAAGCCAGGAAGCCACCTAATAAACGCACATACTTTTCCGCTAGAAATAAATTACTCCGCCCAAGCCTGCACACCGGTCAGCCCTAGGAGAGCGTAGCGAGAGTTACAGCGCATAAACCATTATGGCTGCGCATTCTCGGAACTGACCGGTGGAGGGATGCAGGGGTCAACCCTTCTAATTCCTAGTAGCCGCATCTTCTTGTGTTTAAACCTGGATGAATCACAAGACAAGCGGGAGCCATCAAATTCTGTATCTGCACTTGCTGCCACGGCATTTGCAGGTTGAAGTCTATTTGAGTATGAAGTGTCTCTTTCGGACTCGAGAAAGACGCGTCCGCAGAGTCTGTCCTTGACTGCAAGTTGAAGATCCTAGTGTTTTTGCTCCTCCTCATACGTGTGCAATCTTGGTGTGTCACTTTGGAGTGGCGCATGATGGGTCGTACACGGATTCATGCACAGCATATTGGAGATGTGAAAGACACAAAAACTCAACAGTCCATGCGTAACACTCACAAGGCTCACAACAAAGCGAGTTGATTGTTTTGACTTTGTCTACATCCTTTCTTTCAGGTTCCGGGCAATCACAACCTCGACTCCCAAGCATTTTTTCCATCCCATCTACCGTCACCGCTGAACCCCCATTATCATCTGGAGTTGCTAAGGGGCGTTAGCACCTAAGACCCTCTTCATTACGAGACCATCCCTAGAGTCTTGATAATCTTAAGCGGGTGTCTCCATGTGCGAATTTCCAAACTGTTGATTTGACTCAACAGAGAGGGATCGTGACGGTAGACGGGATACTTGTTTGCTCACCAAGAATGTCGACCTTTAAGGGTCATGTCGAAGAATTCCCTGAAATAGCGATAGACTTCTTCTCCCAAGATGCTAGTCGCAAACCTCCCCTGGCCTGCTTCCTGAGCCATATCCATAGCGATCATTTGAAAGGGCTTGAAACATTTCAATCTCCCTTCATATATTGTTCGCCTGCAACAAGTAGAGTAAGACAGTCTCGCAATGGCATACATTAAGATCACAACTAAAAAGTCTACAGCTGCTTTTGAAACTTGAAAGCCGTTGGCACCGATTGAACTTCGAACAAGGGTTGCTTGAGACAAGGACGAGGCGGTATAGGCATCTAAAGAAGGTATTGAAAACTATCCCACTTGATACGCCCACCAGAATTGAACTTAGACCCGGCTATGCGATCAAAGTTACTCTGTTAGATGCCAACCATTGCGCTGGGGCGGTCATGTTCCTCATTCAAGGTGACTCTAAGACCATTTTGTACACTGGCGATATAAGATCTGAGGCGTGGTGGGTCGAGTCACTCAAGCGTCACCCGGTCATGATTCCCTTTACACATGGTTTAAAGACCATCGACAAGGTCTATTTGGACACTACGTTCGCGACTACGAGCCTTGTCTACCAGCGATTTCACAGCAAGGCGGACGGTATCAGAGAGCTTCTTCAAAAAGTGATGATTCTTCCCGAAAACACCGTCTTCCACTTCAATGCTTGGACACCAGGTTATGAGGATGTATGGCGTGCTTTAAGTAGCGCATTGAACTCCCAGGTAGGTAGGGAGCTCAAGGTCGATTCTCGTCACGCTGACTTGTGTCAGATTCATGTGGACGAATATAAGTTCAACCTTTATCAGTCCCTTGGATTCTCAGCAACAGTAGATGTGAATCCTTGCCACGAAAGCTCAATCTTCTCGGGCTTCCATTGTGGAAATCATAGGCAAGAAGGCTGTCTCACCAGGGATCCGGCTGTCCGGCTCCACTCTTGTGAGCGTGGAACTGGCTGTGAAGCCTTGAAGTCCCCTAATACTGTTTTTATCACCCCAATCATCACTCGTAAGCTTGACGGTGAGAGTGTGCCTGAGCAGGGCGCTGGTGATAGAAGTGGCGACTTTGGCAGAGGTAACACCCTGGAGCTTCCCTGCGAGAAGACTGTCAAGAACTTGATCGAGCTTTTTGGAGCAGCGATCTCTGATCCAGTCACCAGAATAGAAGCGTGCACCGCAATCTCCCAAGCCTTCTATTCAGGTAAGCAAATGATACCTACGAATGCGCTACATTTAGGTTACACCAGCGAAGACTCCCACTTACCAAGCATTGTTCAAAGCCTTGCGAAGGTGGTGAATGGCTCTGATACTGTATCACTTGCGGGGATGGAGACCGCATCGCCAGGGATAAGAGACAGTGCAAGGGGAGTGATTAAAGATACGAATGGCCGTCCAGGAACATTGGTTGGTTCTAAGATTAGTTCTGTTGAACAGCAGCGCTGACAAGTTGTCTCAGGAATTTCCCTTCTCCCGCCATTCTTCCTATGAAGAGCTCTGCAATCTAGTCAGTGCGCTTCGACCTCTTGATGTGTACCCTTGTACAGCCGACGAAGACGACTGGTCAGCAGGTATGACCATGCAGAACCTTTTTGGGCAGTTTTGTACAGGCAATACCTTCGCTTATGACGAGGCAATGGCCGCAAAATATGCCAACATGCAGCTACAGATTCAATCAAATGATTGGCGTATGAATAGGACAGATGTTGTAGAGCTTTTGTTACCAAAACGATCAACAATCGTCTATAGTTCATCCGATGAGCGCTCAAGAAAGAAGAGACGAGGCTCTTTGCCGCCAGAAAATGAGAAACATGCAAGTCAATGCCCAGCTGGTGACCTGGTGTACTCTGCGCGTGAAAACAACTCGACAGTCCAGTCCAGCGAAGGAGATGCGCCATCGGATTCGATTATATGCCTGCAAAGATCATCTGAGGCTTCACCTAGTGAAAGAGTAAAAGCTATTCGTGAGCACTTCTACGATCACGTGGAAAGATTGAATAGGTCCATCGAAGAGCGGCTCGGCCATAATAGATCACCAGCAACGGGCAATCTCCTACTGGAAGCCCAGAAGCAAGTTTCTGTAAATGCTGACCATAGACATCTTTCCAGCGGCAAGGTAGGGCCAAGTCAGCAAGAGTTGTTCCAGCATCGACTCCGAGGAAATTCCTCCCCAATCGGCGTAGACGGCAGCAGTAGCTCGATGCTGCTGGACCAGTCGAGGTTTACTGAAACGGAAGGAAATTCGGGAGAGAACATTGAGCAGGATGAGATGCAGGCAGCACTATCTGACGCGGCTTTCGATTCTCAGACAACTGAATCATCAATCAAGAGTCAGAAAAAGCGACAAAGAAGAAAGACCGCGTATATGCACGCAACTGCATTGCACGCTTCGCATGAAGTGGACTTCGGGCTCATTTCCTCTGGATCGAACCACTACGATGAGGATGTTGAGTTGTAAATACATTTGGCTCTGTAGTATAAAAACCGGAACGTCAAACAAGAAGAGTCAGACTAGGTCAACTCAGAACAACTTGCGTGCAGCCAATGCCAAGGCTCTTGCGAAGATGTGAGCAATCGAGCATAGCATAATGCTTGCATCCGACATCCCACAAAGCCTAAGATAGATTGTGCAAGATAGAGAATAGACCACATGTTGATGCCGTAGTCTTAGATGGTTTGAATGAGGTCTAAGGCAAGAATGAGTTACCAAGACAAAGGAGTTTTAGAAGATGACGAGAGTTGTACTGCTAAAAGGGAGAGTGTTCTTCAAGAAACGCATAGCGAGTAAGAGTTGAGAATCAGACCGTTCGTTAGCAAGTATCAACGCTACCTGTCCGCAAAGTATTTACAGCTCTTAGAGGCTACTGTGTCGCAGTATAAGCTAGAACACGAAATAAGCTTGCGTCAACGGCAGCTCTGAGGCTGGTTCTGCCTGGCAGACCATGCCATCAGCTTTCACGACCTAGTACGAAATATTAGCTTTCGATTTTGGTCAAATAGTAAGACAAAGATGAGGCATCTCCCTACATATGTCTCTGCGTTAACCTCCATCTTTGGCATGAGCTCGTTATATTTCATGTCCTTTTTACCAATGTTTCTGCAATCTTTGACAGCTTCGACTCTTTTCCGCAAGTTGTACGTGGCCACCGTGCCCGTCTTGATGGAGGCCTGTGACACAAAAGTAAGAGAAACCTCGGGCACCATAGTCTACTTGTATCAGTCAAGTAATAAGATTGAAGATGTATGATCAGCTCACAGCAAACATAGGACGCATCAGTATCGGTTCGACTGTAGGGATCGACGCATTTGGATCGCCCTAGACAGGAGTAAGCTAGGAGAACGACCGCTCACAGGAAGCTTAAGAATTTTTACCATCTGCATTTGCGATATCATGCCCCCTTTGATCACCGTTGTGGGCTTGGTGCCAAAGTTTGCCGGAGTCCATAGGACTAAATCCGCCAGCTTCCCTACTTCCACGCTACCAATGACGTGACTCATACCTTGAGCAATGGCCGGGTTGATAGTGTATTTACTGATGTACCTCTTGACCCTGAAGTTATCAGCGTCACTCCCCTCGTCCTCTTTCAACTGGCCTCTTTGCAATTTATTCTTGTGAGCGGTATTCCAAGTTCGAAGGATTACTTCTCCGCAACGGCCCATGGCTTGGGAATCCGAGGACATCATGCTGATCGCACCTATATCATGAAGCACATCTTCGGCCGCAATCGTCTCGGCTCTAATCCGAGACTCGGCGAACGCTACATCTTCGGGGATGTTCCTCGATAGATGATGACACACCATCAACATATCCAAATGCTCGTCCAACGTATTGTGGGTGTATGGTCGGGTTGGATTAGTGCTGCTTGGAAGTACATTGCCATGTTCAACCACGGAGATGATATCCGGAGCGTGACCGCCTCCTGCACCCTCAGTATGATAGGTGTGAATAGTTCTATTCTTGAAAGACTTGATAGTCTGTTCTACAAACCCAGATTCATTCAACGTATCCGTATGGATAAGACACTGAACATCGTGCTCGTCACATACATCAAGGCATGTGTCAATTGCTGCCGGGGTGCTTCCCCAGTCTTCGTGCAATTTAAGCCCGGCAGCACCTGCCACGCATTGCTCTTGCAGCGCTCTATGGCCGCTATCGTTACCTTTGCCTGTGATGGCGAAATTGATTGGCAATTCATCGCAGGCTTGAAGCATCTGCCTTATGTGGGTTTTACCAGGCGTACAAGTCGTAGCGCTTGTGCCAGCGCTCGGGCCTGTGCCACCGCCCAGCATTGTAGTGATACCAGCAGCGACCGCTTCATAGGCTTGCTGAGGACAGATGAAATGAATATGAGTGTCGAGTCCCCCAGCAGTCAGAATCTTGCCTTCTCCCGCAATGACATCGGTACAAGAGCCCACGGTCATTGCGTTGTCAACACCGTCCATGACATCCGGATTGCCAGCTTTTCCAATACCGACAATAATCCCGTTTTTGATACCTATGTCAGCTTTGAAGATTCCGGTCCAATCTATGATCAAAGCGTTGGTGATAACGGTGTCCAACGCGTCAGCATCAGTACGGTCACTGGCTTGGCCCATTCCTTCACGAAGGGTTTTGCCTCCACCAAATTTGCATTCGTCTCCATGTAGGATAAGGTCTTTCTCCACCTGCACCCATAAATCCGTTGCTCCTAGTCTGATAAGGTCACCAGTCGTAGGACCGTACATCCCACAATATGCGTCACGAGTCATTGTATATGCTTCATACGAATCATCTTCAGTGGTCGGTTCGTCCAGGTGGGAGAAACCTCCTTCTCTAAGGCTTTGGAGAATCATCTCTTTCTGTGATATGTCCACTTTACCAGAGGCAATGTTGTTCCCGCCAGAAATTCGTCTAGTTCCTCCGATTTCCACGCAGGCCACCGTCTTTGTGTCGCCAGGCTCGAACCGGACCGAGGTTCCAGCAGGAATATCAAGGAAGTATCCATAGGCTCGAATGCGATCTAACTCTAGCTGAGGGTTTGCTTCGACCAAATGATAGTGTGAGCCAATCTGAAGGCATTAGTACCGGAGGATGCAAAGAGTGTAAGCCTCAGTAAACACCTGTATCGGCCGATCACCCTTGCTGACGACTTTTAACCGGATTCTCTTGCGTCCTTCATGGAGAGCAATGCTACCTTCTTTGACGGGAGCGATAGCACCCGGTAGCTTTGACAGATCTGGCCCTGAAGACTCTGGCAGCGGGAACTTATCCAATGGGGGCGTAGGAAGGAAGCTGCCGTACAGAGCCCTCTCGAGGTCTCCATCGTTGGAGCTGATCGGATTGTGGACCGTTACTAGGTAGGTTCCAGAGGGAAACGTTCCTTCGACCATTAACTCGGAGAGGCTAGATATAACGGATGGTAGGACATGGCGACGCCCGAGCATAGTCTTTCCCAAGGACATGAGATCAGCGACAGTGTGGTTACCATCGCGAATAAGCTGTATGGCATTAGTCCTTGGCTTCACAATCCCCGTTGTCAGAAGCACTGCTTCTTACTTCATGCAAATTGCTAGCAATAAGAGCCTAAAGCGTTGAATCAACAGGCGAGAAGCAACTTATGCAGTCTTCACAGGCATACGGTAGCTTCCGCATGATTCAGTTTGACCCCTCGGGCTAGCCGACGCTGTGCAAGAAAGCCCAGCTGCGAGATGACGAGCTTATCAAGCTATTTATTCTCAGCTTCTGAAGATGCCGCCAGTAACTGACTGCGTCACCTCTTTGGGTACGAGCTGCATTGCTTGAAGCAAGGCTTTGTCGGAACTACACGTGGTCCGATGTTGATGGTCCAGACTCGTCCAGCAATATCTAGGGGAAGTTGTCTATGTGCAGTTGCTGACGATGTCGCTTTTGAGGAGTTGATAAGTGGGGTACTTTAAACCGTTTTAGTGGACTGATTGACGTGGGGCGGGTTTTCCTGGAGGGTGTTGGAGAAAGACACTACCAAAACAATTCAATTATTTGCTGTCCCTTATGCCGAAGCAAACAATCACCAAAAGACTCACTGAAGAGCGAAGTATACTTATTGAGGACCTAGAGTAGAGGATGACTGATCGCAAAATTCGTGACTGAATCTACAGAAAGACTACCTTTAGCGTACATAAGAAAGCTGCTCTTTTCCTCTCTTCGAGCCGGCCGAGAAACTAGACATGTTCTTTGCATAGAAACCTCGCTATCTGGCGAAAAGCCATACTAATTGATTGATGATACTCATGTCTCGGTCTTTGAGCCAAGATACCTCAGACCTCACAGTGGACTCTTTTGACCCTCAGATATCTGTTGCAGTACTCTTGCGCTTCTTCTTCTTGGGTTTATCCTCAGCCTTGGTTGCAGCCTCGACTTGCTTGGGCTCAGAAGCTTCAGCCATTTTCGTTCCCCTTTTACCAGGCTTCTTCTTCTCGGGGGCTCGCAAAGCAGGGTCGAGAACCGGCTCAGGCTCTGGCGCCGCAGCCTTCTTGCGACCAGCCTTCTTTGCTGCTGGAGGTGGTGAGGGAGCTCTGGTTGGCTCTGGAGATTCACCTTCGGATGAACTCTCATCAGTGCTCTCACTGTGCTCTTCTGCAACAGGAGCGTGAGACGCTTCAAGGGTTGTCGTATCGGGTACCTTTCCAGCTGATTTGTTTTGCATATACAATTGTTTGGCTTGTGCGTCACTGATTTCCGGCAAGGGCTGTCCAGCCTTGTAGGCTTTCATCAGCTCTTTGTAACGCGTAAAATTGATGCCGTATTGCTCGTTCCATTTCTGCGAAGTGACGTTAGAGTGGAACAGCTCGAGATCGGGACGCGTCAGCAAGGCTACCAACCTCTTTTTCATCTTCGGGCATCTCACGCCATCGCTTACCGCCCTCGTCCTGGACCTCTTTTGCGGTGTGTCCAGCTCCCATTTCATCTGCGATCATTGGGCGAGCTGTCTGGAGGAAGAGGAAGAAAGGCGTCAAGGCGCGCTTCGGTGCATTCTTGTCATGGGGAGCACGCTTTCTTTTCTTGGTCTCAGGGGGAGCATCTGTGATGGGCGCGGGAGTAGGCCCACGGGCGCCGAAAAGGCCATTGTCACCTCCAAGAGGATTGGCAAAATTGAGCGGGCCAGTACCTCTGCCGATGAGATTTTCTGTATGGGCGAGATAGGAACGCGAGAGATCCGAAATCGCTGATTGCAGGGTAGAGAGACCCGTCACGACCTAGGAAACATTTGTCAGAACTGTATGCATCGCGATGACGAGAACGCAAGCTACGGTTGGTGAAGCGGTGCGATGGCAGGTTAACCGACCAACGCGCAAGGCAGGGTGATGTCAAGAAGCGATACATTGTCCAAATTAGTAGCGCTTTAGCAATAACAAACAAGCATGAAAAAAGACGCGCATTGTTGACAAAGTTGTCGCGAGGAGATGACAACGAGGCAATGGAGAGAGTGCGCGACTTACAGTGTTCCGAGTCTCAAGGAAGTCATGAACACTAATGGTTGTAGGATCCTTTGTTTTGTCATCGGGCTTCTTGGTAGGCGCCATAGTGGGCGTTGGAAATCAGGTAGCAGTAAGGAAGAGATAGGGAGAGATGAAAGTTCTGGGAGTTGGTTTTTTGGGGGCAAGTTCTCTTAAAGCGCTGGGGTGCAGGGGCTTGCTAGCGCTAAACTTATGACCAAGAGATTTCTGTAGGCTGCGACTTAGGTGCGTTGACTTCTAGGCCGCCCACAAGACATATTTATGCGCTAAGTCTAATTACGCACGATGCCATAAACTGCGCCATAAATCGCCGCTTTTTGCAGGAGATAGACTGAAGCGTTCGTACGTGGTCTGGCCCAAGAATCCCCCCAAGGCCCCAATGCCTTTAGGTTGGGACGTACTGGACAATCACACCTAAAGCTTTTTCGTCGCCTAAAGGGGACACTTTCTTTTGTAACTTCTCATATTCAAGATGAGAAGTTCTGCACGACGTCGTTCGTTGGAAAATACGGTCGTTTTCCCACCACACAACTATTGAGCACATAATTCCAAGAGTTGGATAAGCTGCATCCGAGCGAGAAGAAATGCCTAGATACTCTGTGAAGCCCCCCCAATTCTTTGCTTTCCAGTTTATGGAGGGGCCAAATGTTAGGCGCCGCTTTAGGAGAACCCTGGACGAGCCTATTCCCCTAATATTTATAACGGCACCACTTTGGTAATCAAGGCTGCACTAACTTTTAAAACTTTTCAAAGGAACTCTAGACTTATAAAGCCTTAAGAAATAGTAAATAATATTTACTAATCTATAAAAAAACCAAGTGAATTATAATATATATTATAGCTATTATAACTCTAATATATAAAAGATTGCAATTTCTATAAATAAAATATATTTCTTATATTATATATAAATTTTTTTTTTATATTTTAAAAAGTCGTTAAAAACTTTTTCTAAAAACTTTTACTAAGATATAATATTAAAGTTATTTCTTTTTTAAAAGCTTATTTCTAAGCTTTGAAAAAATTAATAACTTATAGAATATACTTTCAAATAGTTATTTAAAACTAGAAACTATATTTAATATAATATATTATTTTATAAAATCTATTTTTTAAAATATAAAGTCTTTTTATACTTGTTAGTAATTTACAAACAAAGTTAAACTTAAAAACTAGTTATAACTAGATTAAAACTAGAGTTAAAATTTAAAGTTTACTTTCTATTAAATATCTATCTAGTTTAATAGTATAAAATAACTTTTATAGAGCTTTAATTAACAAAGATATTAAAGATAAAAGAGAAAAAAAAAGTAGATATTCTATATTAAATATTATAAGCTAAGGCTTTAATATATTAACTTTTAATATATTCTTGTATTAAATTTTAGTTTACAATAATAAAAGTTATTAAATTAAGATTTTATTAGTTATATTAAAGTATTATTAAATAATATTAAAATAAATATATTAAATTAGATTATAATAATATATCTTTCTTTTAAGTCTATTATAATCTTATAATATAATATAATACTTTATAAACTAGTTTCTAAGTTCTTATATGATTTTATTCATTATTATAATTATTTTCAATTATTATCTATATTATTATACTTTTATTAGAAATACTAGTTTTCGCTATAATATATTATTAAAATATTAATTTATTATTTATATTAGTATAAAAATATCTTTTAAAATATGTTATATATAGCTATTAATAATATTCTTTTTCTACTTAAGCCTTTTTTAGTAAAAGTAATAATACTATTTTATAGCTAATCTAAACTATTAATAATAAAAAGAAAAAAATAGAAAAAAGAAAAAAAAAGAAATATTTATATTTCTAGAATAATTATAAGGCTAATTTATATTAGATTAGAATATATATATTGATATAGTAGTTTTACAAAAAACTTGCAAATATAATATATAAATTAATATATATTTAAAATACTTCTATTATAGTTTTATTTAATTATTAAAGCTATATTTTTAATTAACTTAAATTAATTTAAAGTTATTAGCTATATAAAATATCTATATTATCTTTAGAATAGCTTTTTATACTATTTAAAGCAATAGTTGTCTTTAGAATTATTTAATAACTATAAATATTATTTATAATAGTTATTAATAATATTCTATAAGTTATTAAAGCTTTTAGCTTTATATTATATATTATTATACTTTTAGTTTATTTATTTTATTTTAAATAATATTTATTTATAATAGTATTTAAAACCTAAAACTATTTGTATTTATATTTTATTTATTTATTAATAATAATTAGTTTAGACTCTAGATTATTTTATTTTATAGTTTTAAATAAGTCTAATTTATATAAATAATTAATCTTCTTTATAATTTTAAATAGCTTGATTTATTTATTGTCTAATTTTTTATTAAAATAACTAGTTTAAATACTTTCTATATTAAGTTAAATCTAATTGTTAATTTTATATATAACATTTTTATAATTATAATTAATATATTTAATTATTTGATTTTAGGTTTCTTTTATATTAGTTTATATTTCTTTTAAAATAGTCTATATTTTATTTAAGATATTAGTGGCTTAAATAATTAGCTATTAATTATATTATTTTTTATATAAAGTATTATTTAATCTAAAATTTATTCTAGAATAATGACTATAATTAATAAAAAATAGAATTATTTTAATAGTTTTTAATTTAAGATTATTATAAATTAATTTTATTATTAATAATAAGTTTATTTGATTATTTTAATAATAATTAATAAATATTCTAATTAGCTTATTTAGTTTATGTATTAATCTTAAAAGAATAAATAATAAATTTATTATTATTAATATTAGTATAACTTAAAATCTATAGTTTAATATTATATTATTTATATAATAGTCGTTTGCTTTGCAATAGCTATAGAATAGTAAAGTTCGCTTAGTAGGTAGTAACAAGCTTTATATATAATTATAGCAGGGCGCAGTATATTGGTTTAGCTATAAAGGAAATATATAACTTATTTTAAGAAACTCTATTAAAGGTATTTAAGAATAAATATATTAACTACTAAGGAGCAGATTTATTTAAATAGAAAAGAGCAATATCTATATAGCCTGAGGTAAATATAGGGAACGTATAAAACGTACTTCCTTTACAAATCTTATCTGCCCAAGGTATATTCAGTATATTGCGCGAGCGTCTATTCTAGTAGTTCGCTTATTTAGCTAATAATACTCTAACCAAAGTACCTGCCTATATAGCCTAGGGTATAACAATTTAATAATTTATATTAAATAATAATATATAGATTTTCAATAGTTAATTTAATTAAATTAGCGCTAGGTACTAAGTCCAATAACTCCGTACTACCTTAGGATTATTTCTTTATATAAATACCTTTTTTTTAATTTATTATTATTGTTATTATTACTAATATTATATACTAGCTTAAAATAGTTCAATTAAAACTATTTAAATATTCTACTATATTTTAGTAGTAATAATACTAGGTTATAGACTTTAAAATGCATTAATTATATTCTTATAGCTAAAAATCTAAGCGTGTTTATATAAAGTTTGAATTAGCGTTTTTAATATTAATATTAATATTAAAATAACTTTAAGAATATTAGTAAATATAGTTAATTTAATTTATTGATTTTATTGTTAATACTAAAAAGTATTAATTGCTTAAGCTAGTTTATTATAATAATAATATATAAAAGCTTATTACAAAGCTTAATATACTAGTTAGAATATTATTTAAGCTTTATATAAATAATAAAAAACCCAATAATTATATTAAAAGAGTTATAAAACTAAAGTTAAAGAATATATATAGCTTTATTTTACACTTCTATTTACTATATCGCTAGTATTTTTTCTATAGCAAATAGAGCTAGCTAATTTAAAAAAAGAGTTTTATAAACTAATTAATACTAAAATATAAGAATTAATAGAAAATAATAACGTTTTTAGCATTTTTACTAATAAAAGATTTAAATAAGAAAATATTAAAAGTACTAAAAATATTTTTTATTCTAATATAATAGATTAAAATACTGGTAATATTGGACTTAATATACTATTTAAACAATTACTAAGAATCTTTAAATAACTTATATTTAGTTAAATAATATTTAATTAAAAAGTAGAAAGGCTATTGTTTTAAAACAAATAAAGTTAAAGTTAATAAAATATTAATAATAATAGCAATACTAATAGGTTTTCTAGTTTTATATTATATTAAAACTTACTATAATAGTAGTTTATTTAAATACTATATATTAATTAGGCTTTTATAATTTAAATACTATATATTAATTAGACTTTTATAATATAATATATAATTTAATAATAAGATTAATAAACTAATAACTAAGTTAATAAGAAGTTTAACGCTAAAAAAATAAACTACTTTAGTTTTAATTATAATAATAAAAGAGTTTTCTAAAATAATGTAAAACTAGTTATTTAAAAAAGAAGTAATATTATTTATTATAATATTAAGTTTTTTATTAATATAGTTAATATTGCTATTAATAATCTTAATAAAGCTAGTTTTAAAATAAATCTTAAGAAATACTTTATAGATATAGTAAAATAATAATAAATTAATAAAACAAGTCTATAGGTTTAAATAATAATATAAAAGTATTAATTAGTTAGTTTCTTTTATAATACTTTATATGAATATTTTAATCTTTAATTAACTAAAGTTTATATTATAATTTTTATTATTAAATATAATATGTAAAATACTATAAATAGAAAAGATTTAAAGACTTATACTATATATATACTTAAGTTATATAGAATAATAAACATTGTTAATATTAATATTCAAAAAATATATATTTATAACTTATTAGCAATTAAATTTAAAGCTTATTTACTTTATTTTCGTTATACTATTGCAATATTAATTATAGATTTTATCTAGATATTAAAAGTCAATAATACTATATAAAAGTAATAAGCTCTTTTATAATTAAATAAAATATAATATATTAACTAGAAAAGCTTTAAATTTAATTAAATATAACTTAAATAATTATATATAAAAATTTTTTTACTAAGAATATTATAAAATAATTATTTATAAAACTTACAATTAGTAATAATTAATATATAAAAATAACTAGTTAATAAAACTTATGTATATTAAAAAAATTAAAAAGTAAAAGATATTAATAGTAGTATTAAGACGCAAATAGATTACTATTTTATATAATAATTTTAATTATTTAAGCTATTATAACTTTAGAAACTATTCTTGCTATTCTCTTTATATTTATTATAGCGGAGCAGAAAGCTCTAAATCCAATAATAACTAGTAAAGCGGAAACTATACTATTGATTATAGAAAAAAGCAATTGCTATTTAATAGCAATATTAAAAGAAAGAAGAATTTTGGAAAGGATATTACTATTATTAACTTTATAATAGCAATATCTATTTGCTTATTAATAATATATTAAAAATATTAAAAAGTATTTAAAAATCGCAATACTCTATTTAGATATTTAATTTATTAAGAAGTATTAAATTATCTTTATTATATATTAAATAAATTAATTATATTTAAATTAAATAGAGCTTATAAAATATCTATAGTCTATATAGAGTTTAAAGCTATATTTTTAAATAAATAGTTCACTTCATTAATATAAATATTATTATTAATATTAATTAGTTTATTTATTTTAAAATTAAGCTATAAAAGTAATTGAATTATAACTTCTAAAGCTATAAATATACTTAGATTAATATTGAATATAATTTAAACAATAAAAATGCTATCTATATAATATATTTAAATTCTAGATATTTTATATTATTAATAAATTATCTAATATTTAAACAATATTACTCTAAGATTAAAATTAATATATTATAAATATTGTTTATATTTAAAGATATAAGTAATATTATATATAAAATTAATAAATTTATTAATTTAAACATTTATATTTAAAAAAAAGAGTATTAATAGTAAACTAGCTATTATTTATATTGAAATAGAGCTCTATTTATTTAATAATTTTAAAGTTAATTTATTAGTTAATATTAATATTTTTATTATATACAATCTTAATTTTCATTTTTTTACTAAATATATTACAATTAATATATACTATAATATAATAGTTTTATACTAATTCGCTTTAAAAAAATATATTTATATTATTATAATATATATAAGCTAAAGAAGTAGTTATTATTTTACTATAGACTAAGTAAATTATATTTGTTTATTATATTAATAGTCTATTTCCGGAAAATTATAATTTCTTTTTTAAGCTATTATATAAAAAAGATTAATAAAAAAGATAGTTTATAAGCTTATATAATAAATAGTAATATAGCTAGTATCAAAATTATTAATCATTTTTTCTATATTATAACTATTATTTTATAATCTAAATTAAGAGAAGTCTTTAAAATAATAGAAAAAATTTGCTATTAAATTAAATTAAAATAAAATGAATATCTTACTAATATATTATAAAAGTAATATTTATAGAAAATTAAAAATTAGATTAGATATAAATATTAAGTAGTTATAATACTAGTTGCTATTAAACTAGATTTTTTAATTATTATTAAAGAAAATAACTTTAGTAAGCTATTGTTAAATAAATTCTTAAATCTATTTAAGGATATTAATTTCACAATAAAGTATAAATTAAGCCTAGGATTTATTATATATAATATATTGGAAATAGTTTAAATAATTAATTAAAATAATAAAGTGTTTTCTAGAGATCTAAAATAATTATAGTCAAATTATCAATATATTTAAATTAGATTAAATATTTATATTACTAAAAGAAAATACTAAGTTATAATTTAAAAAAATTTATTTAGTAAAATATAAAAATATAAAAATAATTAATAATATTTTCAATAAAATAAATAAATAAAATAAATTATTATAAATTATTTGACTTATATTATTTAGCTATTTCTATTTTGTAGTCTATTATTATTAATATTAAAGACTTAAATACAATTATTAAAAATAATTTATATTTATTATCGCTTTAGAATAAAATTATTAAATTATTATAAAATAAGAAATACATTACTATAATTGATATTATATTATATTTTTATTGATTTTTACTTAAAATAGAAAACTATTATAGAATAATTATAATATTATATTGTAAATAAGAGATTTTAAATATAGCGCTGATAAAATATAAAGAATTACTATTTTATATATAGTATTAAACAAATATTTTCTTATACTATTATTGAGAATATATTTAAGTATTTATAGATAATATTATTATTTTCTTTAATAATCTAAAGAAATATATCTACTATTTAAAAAAGGTTTTTACTATTCTTAAGAAGAAACAAATTATACGTAAAGCTAAGAAAAGCTTTATTAGCTATTTATTAGTTACATTGCTAAGTTAGCAAGTTAATACTTACAAAATAGCAATCTTTTATAAATCCGTATTATTTAAGCTAAGTATTTTTTATAGAATTTATAAGAATTAAAAATATATTTAAAATTAATTAATTAGTTAAGGAATGTTATTTATAACTATATATAAATTGTTTTACCGCTTTAAAGAATAAAGACTATAGCTATATAAGATTTATTAATTAATAATAATAGTAAAAAAACATTAAAATCTAAATATATATTTTGATTATTGAATACTTATTTAATAATCTAATTAAAAAGCAGCTTAACTCTTTTAAAGCTTTAAAAAAGGCGTTTAATAAGCCTAGCTTTCTTTATTACCTTAATTTAAACCAACAGCTATATATTAGTGTTAATATTTTAAAAGAGTAAGGTTATAAAGCTATGGTTTATTATTATAAAGATAATTCTAAAGTTATTAACAGAATAAAATAAAGCAATATATAATTAATTTTTTATTTTAGCAAGTCTATTAATAAAGTTAAAAAAGACTATTAATATATTAAATTAGAGATAATAATAATAATATAAATAATTAAAAAGATATAATATATAATTAAGTTATCTAATAAGCTATTTATTATTATATATAGTAATTACTTTACTTTAGTTAATATAATTAACTAAATTATATTAATAACTTTAAATACTAATAAGTTTAATTTTTAATTAATTAAAATATTATATTATTTATTATAGTTTTCTTTTAATATTAAACATAAATCTAGTAAGACTAATACTATATTAAATATTTTATTATAATTCTAAAAAAAATCTCTTAAGCTAGCTATATCTATAAAAACTCTAATATACTAAAAGTGCTAAACATTCTATATTTAAATATTATATTATTCTTTAATAATAGCTTTTATGCTTTTATTGCTAAAACAATTAAATTAGATTCTAATTTTATAAATAAGCAAAATATATATATATATATATATATTAGAATAAATATTTAGACTTACTTTAAAGCAAAAATATACTTAATAATATTTATTTTAATTTAAACGCTAATAAATTAGCTTATTATATTAATAATAAAAGTCTAAACAATAAAAATATATATTTATATATATTTATAAACTATATATAAAAGGTTATATATTAAATATATAATTTTATTTATTTCTTTAAAATAAATAAAATAGTTAAGTTTTATACTAAATGTTGCTTAGATTATTGAATATTATAGACTAAACGCTATTAATAATACGGAAAGCTTAATTTTACTTATATACTAACAATACTATTTTATGTTATTGCTATAGACTTTATTATTTAATTATTATCTAATTAAAGATATAATATTTTAACTATAGTTATAAATAAATTTTTTAAAAATATAATACTTTTATTAGACTAAATAACTTACTTAATAGCTGAATAAACTAACATTGTTTTTAAAACCTTATAAATTAAAGACTAAAACAATAATTGTAATTCTAAGTTTATAAAATAATATTAAAAAACTTTATTCAATAAATCAAAAATTAAGATATTTATATTTGTAGCTTATTATTTTTAGACTAACAATTAATTAGAGCGAACTAATTAAACTATCAAAATTACTATATATTATTATTATATTTATAAAAAATTTAGTTGAATAGAAATTCTATTATTTATCTTAGCGTTTTTTAATAATTCTATAAATACTTTTATAGATAAAACGCTTAATAAACTAGTATATAAACTTAAAATTAATAGTATTTAAAGCTTAGTTAATAATTTATTGAAGTTAAATTAATATAAATTTTATATTAAATATTATTTAAGAGCTAAAAAGTATGTTAATTACACTAATTTAATAGCTAAAAATTAATATCATAAAGAATATAAACTAATAAGCTTTAAACTAAGCAATTAAACTTTGATTATATTATATTATAGTTATAAGCTAAGCAAGAATAATATTTATTATAAACTAGAAACATAGTATATTAGTCTCTATAAAATAATATATAAAATAAATAACTTTATTTATAAACTTAAGTTATTAGATAATATATATATATATTTTTTATTATATTAGTTAGCTAACTTAAACTTTATTCTAGTAACAACCTATATAATTGCTAATATTATTTAAATTCTAAATTAGTTTTAAAAATTAAAAGTAATATAGTTAATTTTGAAATTGACTATATTATTAATAAGAAAATGATTTATAATATATTTAAATATAAAATATAATATAAAAGCTATAGACTAGAAAACAATAAATAATACTAAGTTAATAATATAAATATATCTAAGTTAATTAAAATATTTAAAGAAGCTAGAAAGCAATTTAATAATATTAAAAACTATATTATTATAAATATAAACGACTAAGGAAATCAATATTATTATTTTAGATTAAGGCATAGTAAATGGTTTATATACTAAGATTTTTATTAATTTGCTTCTTTTTATTTTTTAAGAATTTAAAAAGGTTTATAATAAAGACTCAAATATTTTGCGGTTTTTATATATTAGAATAGCAGTTTCGGATAATTCTATTACTAGTTTAATTCTATTTATTTAGTGATAAAATCTTGCTTAGAATTTGTAATAATATATTTCTAGAAGTACCAATAATTAACTTAATAATAGTTGATAATATAGTCGCTAACAACGAGAACACTATCTTATTCTCTTATTTATATAGACTAATATCTGGATTTTTAATAGTTAATCTAATCGGGTTAGTGTCGGGTATTAAGTCCGATAACTCTAGGCCGCTTTAGTATTATCCCTTTGTATAACTACTTCTTCTTTTTTATTTATTATTGTTATTATTATTACCAATATTATATACTAGCTTAGAATAGCTTAATTAAAACTATTTAGACATTCTATTACATTTTAAATAATAACTTCGTAAATAATAATATAAGCAATTTCTGCTATTAATATTTTTATTTTATTATAGCATGTTAGTATATAACTTTTATTTTTATTAAAATAGTATATAACAATTAGAATACTATTTATTTTCTAATGTTCTAAAAAACTAAAAAACTAATAATAAAGTTTATTCCAAAATCTTGTTATTACTACTAGAATATTAATAAAAAGTATAATAGACTGTTTAGTTTATTATAAAATACTTTTATTTATTAGTAAATATAATAATTAATAATATATTATTTAATAGATTTTATTATTTGAAGCTAATAACAATATTATTTAATTATTTTAAAAATCTTATTTATTTTTAAATAGTTAATTAGCTTTTAATTATAAATCTCTTTAATAAAATAAATAATTTAAAATTAAAGTATTTATAGTCTATTTATTAATATAATATTTATTACTTATTTCTTATATATTTAAAGCAAATATTATTAATATAATTAATTGTTCTTTACTTAATAGTTTTTTAATAATAAATATAGTTTCTATTAATATTATTAGTTTATTAAATAGTTCTATATATTAATAAACTTTAAAGCTATTCTTTTTTTTATAATAATAAGAGATTAAACTTATTTAATAATAGCAAGATTTAATAATTTTCTTATTTTTATTAATCTTTATATTTTTAGCGAGTTAAAATATCTATTTTAGTATTATTTTTGCTAATATAATAATAAACTTTGAAGTTATATTATTATAAAATCTTAGTTTATTATATTTGCCTTTTAAATAGCTTTTTAATTATTATAAAAATTCTAAAAATCTTATAATTTATTAAAATCTATATTCAAGTTTCAATAGCTTTTAGTTTAGACTACTAATATTTAAAAGCATAAATAATAGCTAAAAACTCTCTATTATAAATATTATAGTTCTATTTTTTTAGATTTGTGTTTTTATTATAAAATATAATTAAATATTTTTTATTTTTATTATTTTTTTATAATAATATATTGTTATTTAATTTCATCTAAAGAATTAGTTTCTAGAATATACTTTAAGCTTAAATTAAAATAATATAGTATTAAAGCTTCTATTATTATCTTTTTTAATATATTAAATAACTTTTCTATTTTATAATTCTATTTTACTTTGTGTTTTTATTGTATTTTTAAAGTTTTTTATAAACTTATAATAAAAGTTATAAAAGTTAAAAAACTTTCAAACTTACTTTATTATTATTAGTATTTATTATAATATAATAGTTTCAATTTTTTTAGAGTTTATTTTAATACTATTATTACTAGTTATAATTTTAAAAAACTTTATTTTAATAACATTAAATTTACATTTTTTAATATTAATTTATAAATCTACTGCTTAAAATCTTTAAAGAACTTAACAAATATATTTTTTATATTCTTTAAAGATTTTATTATAAATAAAAATATTACTTATATAAACTTAACAAAACTCATTAATATATTTAAATAATATATTATTAATATAATTTTACTATAATATTAGTTTATTTAAAAGTTCAAAAAATAAAACTTTATATATATATATATATATATTAAAATAAATTAAAAAATAAATATATTTTTTATTATTTAAATCTATTTGTATTCTATTGAACGCTAATATAATATTAATTTTAAATAGATATTTATATTTAATTATTTTAGCTATTGCTGTTTTAATTAATAATAATAGAATACAGTTCTTTTAATAATATTATTAAGCTTTTAATAATTAATATAAAAATATAAACTAAGGTATTTTTTTTTATATAAATAAAATAAATAATATATACAATACCTTTAGATAAAATAATAAAATTTTTAGGTAAATTAATATTTAAATATTCTTTTACTTTTTATAAATAATAATAATCTGTATTATATAGTTTCGATTTTAATAAGTCTTTTATTTTTATTAATTAAATTAATTTAATAGTTATAACTTTAATATTTAAATAAAACTTAAGACTATTATTTATTAAATATATTAAAAATATTATATAGTCATTTAAAAAGCTTTATTTTAATCTCTTTTCAATAAAATAATATAATAAAGATTTTATTTAGTTTTTCTAAGTCTTAAAACAATCTATAGCAAATTAAATATCTATTAAATCTTATTATTAATATTAGAAAGACTAAGTTTTTTAGTTCTTTTTTTTATAATTAATAAATAATTTATAAAACATACTATTATAATAGTTTTAATATTTAATAATTAATTCTAGTTTTCTTTTATTAATATAATAAGTCTTTTTAAGATCTAAATTATTATTATTATTAATCTTATTATTAGTATAATTATAGTCTTTTTTTAATTGCTATTCAAGCTAGAAATATTTTTAATTTAAGTATAAATGCCTTTATAATCCGCTATAGTAGAATAAATAGCAATAAATAGTTTATAAATATATTCTTAATATTAAACTATTTAAGATCTTTAAATAAATAATATACTTATTAAATATTATAATTAAAAAAAGCTTTAATAGCTTTTATTTAAAGTTATTCAATAATAAATAAATATATTTTTAATTAAATAATGAAGAATAATATTAATTAAATAATTTTTGCTTAAATAATTAATATTATATAAAGAATATAAATAATAAATTAAGAATTGACTTTAGTATATATTTATATTAGTTTAAGATTATTTAGAGATATAATTATAATATTAAACTTTTTTAAAAGAAAATATATAAGATTAATATTAATATTAATAAATCTTCTTATTTTTATTTATTTATACAAAATGCTTATAATATAAATCTTAATAAAAAGTTTTAATATAAAGAGATTATTCTAAAAATATTTATAGCTATTTAATAATAATATTTTAATTTTATTATCTTTAGCTATATTATTAATAGAAATTATTTGTTTTTAAAGTTTTTTTTAAACTTAGACTTAGAATTATTAGTATATTTCTGTTTCTTCTATTTATTATTATTAATACTAACTTTATTAATATCTATATGGTTATAAAGTAATTCTCCGAATCTATATTTAAAGATATAATATTATATTTTATTATATTTGAAATAAATATTTAATATAATAGTAACTTTCTTATTCTCTTATTTAAACAGTAAATAATGATATAATAAATCAAAACTTATTATTTTCATAAACCAAAAAATAAAACTTACTATTCTAATAAAAGCTAATACTTAAATAAAAGTATAAATAATTTATAACTTTTAAATAGAAACTAGTTATCTATTATTTTAATTATAATTATGAATAGTATTGTTAATTGTTTTTAAATAATAATAAAATGAAGCTAATAAGTTTTTTATATTTTAATTATTAAGAAAAAATTATATAGCTAGCAATTAATTTTTTCTTTTAAATTATTAATAATCTATTTATCTATCTTTTTAATTTTTAATTAAAATCCTTTAAAGAAACAATTTTTTAAATTAAGATTATAATATTTGTATTTATTGTTTATTTTTTTATTCTAACTTATATAAAGCTTATTTAAATATTTAAAAAACTTATTAATATTCTTAATAAAACTATAAATACTTAATTTAAAGCAAATATGAATGTATTTAGCTATATTGATAATAAAGTAATTATTAATATAAATAATCTAATTTTAAATATAGTAATAATAATTGAAATTAAATTTAAGCTTTTAAATTAAATTTATTTTTTATATATTATAGTTGATTGTATTATTCTTATTATTTAAAATTAATTTAAAATTAAAAAATTAAATTATTATAGCGTAGCCTAAAGTAATAGCTTATTATTAAATTTTTTAACTATTTCCTTTTTATTTATAGCTATATTAATAATAGGCTTTTTAGTATATTTTGAGTTTTATTCTTTAAATAATGGAATTTTTTTATTGTTATAAATCTTTTTTAGCTTCTTAACTATTTATACTATTAATATAATATAGTTTATAGATAATTATAGCATTTTAATTATTATTTATAGTTCTTTAATTTTTTATCAATTTTAATATATATTTTAAATTGCTTAATAATAATAATATTTTATATAAAGTCTATTAACTTAATAAATATAAAGGAAATTAATAAAGTAATTAATTAAATAATTTAAGTTTCTTTTAAATAAATAATAAGCTTTTCAAGCGTAGCTAGCTTATTTGTTATTAAGAAATATATTAATACTAATATATTAATTTATTATATAAGTATGAAAACTCTTTATTTTAATAGTATTATTTCTAGAATTAATTATTTATAATCTATTAGATTACTTTTCTAATAGCTAACTTTTATTAATACTAGATTATCTTTTTAATAATTAATTCTTATTAAATCTAACTTAGTTTTATACTTAGATTATATTGAGTTATTAGTATAAATTGCTATTTAAATAGAATAAAATCTAATTATTAAAGCCATAAAACTTAATATTGGAATAGACTAAACTATTAAAATTTTAAAAGAAGTCTTGTTTTATAATATTGTCTTCTAGACGTTATAATAATTAATAATCTTTAATATAATATTGAATAACTATTTAGTTTAATAATATAAAACTACTTTTATAAAGCTTTAATTAACAAAGATACTAAAAATTAAAAACAAAAGAAAAAGAAAAACAAGTGTTCTATATTAAATACTATAAGCTAAGGCTTTAATATATCGGCTTTTAATATATTCTTATATCAAGCTTTAATTTACAATAACAAAAGTCATTAAGCCGAGGTTTTGCTAGCTATACTGAGGTTTAACTAAGCAATATTAAAATAAGTATACTAGATTAGATTACAACACTTTCTATTAATAGTATTGGTTTTAAAAGCTATTTATTATAGTTATATAATTATTTAATACTTAATAAGCTTTTATAAGTAATTGTTTCAGTTTTAATACTTAGAATTATTAATTTATTTACTATTAATTATATATTATAATCTTATCTTTTGTTTTTAACTACAATTTATTGTATTTAATAGTGATATCTACTTATTAAGTCTATATTATTAGCTATCTTATGTATTAAATCTAATAATTCTTTATTATTTAGATTATAATCTATTAAACTAATAAGGGTTAAAAGCTAGTATACTTAATAATATTAGTATAAAAGATAATTATATTTAGTTATATAAAAAACGCTTAATATATACGCTAATCTATAAATATTATATTTAATTAAAAAAGAACTCTCTTTAATAACTCTGAATAGCTTTCTAGCTACTTCTATTATATATTATAAACTTATTATTTATATTAGAATTATTAGATTTACTAATAAATTACTATTTATTTAACTATATAATAACTATTAAATTCTTTTTTAGCAATTCTACTATCTAGAAAAAAGCTTTTAACTTTAAAATCTCTTCTTTTATATTCTATAACAAATTAATTAGTTATTAAATATATTTTAAATATTATAGTAAGAATATTTAAATTATTATATTTCTAATACTTAATAAATATATAAAATTATATTTTATTATAATAATATTGATTAATTATTAAAACAATTCTTACAAATACATTGTATTAAGTATTAAATATAAAAAAACCTAACTTTTTATAATAAACTATTAATTATTATATTAATTCTAAGCTTTTAAAAAACATAATTAGAATTATTTTTCTAAATTCTCAAGCTGAATATTAAAATTTGTTATCTAAGCAATTATATTAATTTATATATTTTCTTTAAAGATTTAATATAATTATTAATTAATAATTTAACTACATTAATTAATTAATATTTTCATTAATTATATCTTTTTAATTAAAAGGTTATTAAAACTTATTAGCTTTTCAAAAGTTAAATTAAAAGGAAATAGAACTTAAACTACCTTACTTAATACTTTATTAGGATTAATAAAGAATATTAAATAATTTCTTTTAATACATTTCTTTTATTAGTAAATTATAACTTATTATTTAAATATTATTAATCCTTATATTATATTAGTAAAAGGAACCCCAAAAGAATAAATAAATATAATTATATTAAAATATAAGCCTTTTATAAATATTACTAAATTAATTAATATTAAACTATAGTTAAGATTTCCTAAAATATAAGAAGTCTTATTATTTAATATAATTTTATTAAATATTAAAAATATTTACTAAATACTATATTTACTTCTTTATTATTTTTTTATTAAATTAATTAATTGATTTAAAAATCTTTTAATTTTACTAAGTATATTATTTAATAATTAATACCTTAATTATAATTTAAATAAAATTATTTTAATTAATATTATATTTTTAATAATTAATTAATAATATAATAATTTCTTCTAATTATAAATACAGAGTTATAATCTTTTTAAATATTTAGCTATATTAAGTATAAGCAATAATAAGCTTATTATAAGGAATCCATAAAGTCTTTTTATAAGCTAGTCTTTAAAATCTAATAATTAAAGAATATTAAATATATAAAGTATTTTAGGGCAATTTTATTAATAAGAAATATTACTAATAAATAATTAACTATAAATATTATAAATTCTGTAAATATAATAAAGTTAAATATTAGTTTGATAAATGTTTTACTTTTTATATTATAATATATTATTAATTTAAGAAAATTTATTATGAAAATAATTATTATAGTTTATAAATAGCTTTTAATTATAGAAATATTAATTAAACTATATATTATTATAATAAGTTTTTTTGAGATAAGCAATATTATATTATAGCTTAATTATAAAGAAGTTTATAATAAAAATAATATAATCTATATTTATAAAAAAATAATCTAATCTTAATATATAGGGTTAATCTTATTGTATTAAAAATAAAATAAGAATCCAAAGTAAATAAACAATTTAAAGCAATACTATTAATTATTTTAAAGAAATAGTATTTTCTTAATATTTTAAATTTTTATTAATAGATAAGAAAGTCTTTTTTATAGATTTTTTAATAATATTTAAATAGTTATTAGTCTATATAGAAAATAAACTTAAATTATATATATTGTTAATATTAATAAAATTAAATAAATAAAGTTTTATATTCTAGTATATAAATAATTAAAAAAAATATTATAATATATTTGAGTTATATTTAAATATATAAAATAGGCTAATATTAAATTTAAATATATATAAGGTAATATTTAAAATACCTTAGAGAGAATACTATAGTTTTAAAGTCAAACTTAAGTTAAACTAATTATTAACTTATAAAAAGACTGGATTTAAGTCTATTTAGAGTTAAATATATAATGAACTCAAAAAAGAGTTTAGTTTAAGCTTATATTTAATAGAAATCGACTTTTAGAAAGAGATAATTTAATATTAACTTAAAAAAACATTTATTTTAAAATCAACTTTTTAATAAGTTTATTAAATATTAACTTAAGTTGAACTTAGTTCAGCTCCAAATTAACTCTAGTTTAACTTAATAATAAGTTTAATTTAAGTTTAACTTGAGTTAATCTTAGAACAGAGTTTGAAATATAAAATTAAAGTTAAAATAAAACTTTATTTTTGGAAGTTGAGTTTCTCTACGATTATCCATGCTATTTTAATTTTAACTTCAAAATCACGTGATTTAGACCAACATATATATACAAGCTCGCTGGCTAAGCTTAGATATTAATATAGACTAATATATTACAATTAAATTTTTTTTTGTTGGGAAATTCCTTGAGTTATACTGAGCTTAGCTCTAGTATTACTTAGAATTAGCTAGAGATAAGCTAAGATTAACTAGAGATAAGCTTAAAATTAACTCTAGACTATTTTCTATATAAGATTAACTTTATTTTAAGTTTAACTTATAAGTATTGTTGATTTGCGCTCTGAACAAAGAATAAGTTAACTCTGAAAAAATATAATCTCTAGAAAATCTCTAGTTTAACTTGATTAACTATAGTTTGCCGGTAAGGTAGTATTATTATAAAACTATAAAACATTATTTTATTGTTTAAGAAAAATATTAATATTTGTTTCTTTATTAATAGTTTTAAAGAATAATATAAGCTTTTTTATAAAATTGCTTAAATATAGAGATTATAATAAATATAAAAGCAAAAAGTTGAAAAAGAAACATATAAATATAAAAACAAATAAATATATAATAATTGTTTTTATAAATAAAGTAATTAGAATTTATATTATCTATAATATTATTAATAGTAAAAGGGACTATTAGGTTTTAATTAACTGCTTTTATAAAATAATTTATTTTTTAATAATTAAATATTTATTTTATATACTCTTTATAAAAAGTATTTATATAAATATTAATTAAAGCTTTCCTTTCCTCTTTTATTAATTATAGTATTATAATAATCTACTTATATATATTTAATAGTATAATAAAAATTCAAAAACTATTAATAATTTTAAATTTTCTAATTATAATTAAAGTAAATATAACTAATCTAATAACTATATTTTTAATAATAATAGCAAGTTTAATTGCAATAATAAAAGTTAAATTAAATATAAAAAGCTTTAAAAAAAAGCTATTATTACTATACTAATTTTTAATAATTATAGTAAGAAATATTTAATTAAAATAAAAATATTAAAAATAGAATTAATATTTAAAAAATTATAGATTTATAAATTAGTTTATAAATAAATCAGAAATAAGTTTTCTGTTATATAACTTAATAATCTTTATTATTATAGCCTATTATAATAATATATCTATAGATTTCAATATTATAGTTTATTAAACAAATTTATATTTTCAAATTATTTAATTAGAATCTAGGGTTTCTAAGCGTTTTAAGCCGAATTAAGCCATTTAAGTTTAAATTTTAGTTTATAAACATTCTAAAATAGCTAAACAAGTAAATTTGCTTTTAAGCATTATTTATTCTTACGGGCTGCTTAAACCGCTTATTTAGCTTGGCTAATAGAAAAAAAAAATTTTTCTTTTTTATTTCATTTTTATACTAGGGCCTTATAAAGAATATTATATATTATATTAAATAGCTTTTTAATAAGGATTTGGAAAATATTATTATTTTTTAATTATATATAGTATTAAGTGAAATACAAATATTTTAAAATAAGAAACAGGATTTCAGACGCTATTTTAGCTTAAATTTTATAGTTCTTTGCTAAGAAATAAAATAATATATATATTTTCATTAGCTAAAAACGCTTAGAAGCCACTTAAACTACTTAGAGTACTTAAATAATATATAGTTTTTCAGAGTAGATCTCTAATTTATATAACGGTCGTTTGCTTTGCAATAGCCGTAGAACGGTAGAGTTCGCTTAGCAGGTAGTAACAAGCCTTGTACGTAATTATAGCGGGGCGCGGTACGTCGGCTTAGCTATAAAGGAAATATATAATTTATTTTAAAAAGCTTTATTAAAAGTATTTAATAATAAATATATTAATTACTAAAAAACAGATCTATTTAAAATAAAAAAGAATAATATTTATATATTTAATAAATACTTGCAATATTCGCGCTATTCGCGTTGCTCGTAAATAATAATTTAACGAGTATCGCGAAATCTATAAATAAGCTATAGTTAGTTTATTTATTAAACTAATCTAAGATCCATTTTTTATCGCCGAGTAGTCTATATAGTTTAAAGTGTAATAGTATTCCTTTTATATTACTTTTTTAAAAATTCTAAATACTCCTTAAGTATTCTTCAAATTTTTTCGAGGTTCTTAAGTATTATTTTTGTAAAGAAAGTTCTTTTATTTAACTAAAAAGGAATTTCGATCTTTTTTTAGTATTTTCTTAACTTTTTATTCGTTTTTAATCGTACAAGTCTATTTAATTGCTAATTTTGTTGTAGATACAATTTTCTTTAATATTGAAATATAAAATTTTAGAAAAGTTTTTGTTTTTAATAAATTTAGCGTTGCGATTATATTTCTAATATCTTTTACTAGAAAAGCTTTAATATATAGCTTTTCGAGTTTTTTATTTGTTAAATTCTTAGTACTCAATAATATATAGTTTTTTTTTATAAATATTGTAATTTTATCTATTTTTATTTTCCTGTTTTTTTATTCTATTTTGCGTTTAGATTAGTTTGTATTTTATTTTTATCTAAGCTCGTTGTATATTTTCTATAAAATTTTTAACTATTAATATATTTGTATTTTTTATTCTGAATTGGACTGAAAACCCCGTTTTTATTTCTTAAAAAGTTGCTTTTATATCTTTATTAAACGAAAAATTAATTGCTATCTACGTTGTTAGCAGAAATTCGATTTAGTTTTCATATTTATCTGAATAAAAGATCTTTAAATATTCTTCTAAAGTTTAATTTATTCGTTTAGTTTATTTATTTAACTAAAAATAAAAAGCTGTTAATATTCCGCTTTATATTCCTAGAGTCTTTTTTAAATTTTTTATAAGATAGGACATAAAAAGCTTATCTCTATTACTAATTATTTTCTCTAGAATACCTTTATCTATAAATTTTTTTTTTAATAAAAGCCTTACAAATTGCGGAACATCTATTATAATGTTATAGAAAATAAACTTTATTTATTTAGAAAATTTATCTACTATTATAGCTATTATATTATATAAAATATTTGTATTTAAATCGTATAATTTTAGCAGTTTTATAATAAAATTTATTGCTATAGTAGTTCTTAGTTTTTCTAGCAATTCGACTAGCTTTAGTAGTTTTTTTGGCTTTTATTAGTTTTTTTTTATTTTTTAATAATTTTCATATTTAGCAAGTATTTCTTCTATGTTTTGCCTTAGGTTTTTTTAATTATTTATTGCTTATATTTTCTTATAAGTCTTTAGGACTTTTTAATATTTTACTGTTTTTATCGCATAATTATTTTTTATAATATCTTTATACTTTTCCGTTATATTAATATTCTCGAATTCTTTCTTTATTTTTTATAATATTAATTGTATTTCTTATTATCTTTACTTATAGTTAAGCTATCTACTTAAAGCATCTATTATTATATTATTTGTTCCGGCGATATATTGAATAAAGAAATTGAATCTTAATATTATATTTATTTATTAGTTTTGTTTCTAATTTAATTCTTTATTATCGAGCAATAAAACTAAATTTTTATAGTCCGTAAATATTTTAACTAGAATAGATATTCTTTCTATATATATTCTCTAGTATTTTAATAATACTATAATAGCTAATATTTCTTTATCTATTATAGTATAATTTATTTCTGCTAATAATAATTTTTTTAAATAATAAGCAATAAGCTTTTTAGCTTGCGAAATATAAGTATTTATCGCTTTATCTAATATATTAATATAAATCGTAGATTCCTTTTTTAAATTGAATATTCCGAGAGTTTCTTTTAAAGCAAATATATTTTTTAGTTTATTAAAAGCTATTTCTTTTTTTCTTGTTTAGAGAAACTATTATTTTTGCTTTAATATATTAGATAGTAATATTACTATTTTTATATAGTTTTTAATTATATTCTAGTAAAATCTAGTAAATTTTAAGAAAGCTTATAAGTTTTTAAGGTTATTTGAAACTAGTTATTGCTATATTGTATCTAGCTTATTTATTTATATAGATATTCTTTTTAAATTTATTGTAAATCTTAAGAAGTTGACTTTTATTGCGTAAAATATTGATTTTTTATATTTAACTCTAAGTTTTTTCTCTTTGAATATTTCTAGTACTTTTGTAATATATTTCTTATATTCTTTCTATATTTCTAAGTATATTAGTATATTATCTATATATATAACTACAAATTTGTCTAGGAATTAATGCAATACTTTGTTTATGATTCGCTATAGCGTAGAAAATACGTTAGTAAGCTTGAAAGGTATTATATTATATTCAAATAAACTAAACTTCGTTCGGAATGCCGTTTTTTATTCGTTACTTTTTTTTATTCGAATCAAATTAAAAACGTTTCTTAAATTTAGATATATAAAAAACTTAGCTTTTCTAAATTTATTTTTAAGCTTATATAATAGTAGCAGAGGATACTTATCTTTTTTTATTAGTTTATTAATACGCCTATAATCTATATAAAACCTAAACGTTTTATTCTTTTTTTTAATAAAAACAATTAACTGTCTAATTAATAATTTAGATTTAAAAATATATTTCTTTTTCAAATTTTTATCTAGATATTCTTTTAATATCTTTAATTTTTCTTCGGTTAGACCGTAAATTAGACTTGTTTTCAATTCTCTAGGATTATCAATTAAAATTTTATAATTGTTTTTAGTATAATCTAGCAATAGCAGCTTTTTTTCGGATTTTTTTAATATATTTTTAAAGTTTTTATATTTTTTAAATATAGTTTCTATAACTATTGCCTCTTTTTTAATATAAATCCAAAATTTCCGGATAAAATTACTATTAGCTTTTTTTACTCTAACCGAGTTCTTAAATGTTTTAAGTAATTAGTTTTTTATACGTTTTTATATCGACTTTTAGTCGATATATAAATTTTATTTTATAAACTATAATATATTAAAATAGATATCGAATTTTATTTTCTTTTTATATTTATTGCTTTTTATCTATATTTCTTTTATTTCTTTTTATATAATTAATTTTATATTATAAGGATTCGTTTTTCTAATTAAAAGTACGTTTATTTTTTCGGTATATTCCTGGGATATTATATATAAAATAGTTCCTAAATCGAGCAAGGCTTTAGTAGGATTTCTATTGATATTAAATAATATAAAAATCCGTTTTTCCGATATCGTGAATAGTTAAAATATAATAGTCGTTTGTTTTGCAATAGTTATAAAACAATAGAATTTGTTTAGCAAATAGTAACAAACTTTATATATAATTATAACAAAGCGCAGTATATCGGCTTAGCTATAAAAAAAAATATAACTTATTTTGAAAAGCTTTATTAAAGGTATTTAATAATAAATATATTAATTACTAAGAAACGGATTTATTTAAAATAGAAAAAAGCGATATTTATATATCTAATAAATACTTACAATACTTGCGCCACTTGTACTGCTCGCAGGTAGCAATCTAGCGAGTATCGCGAAATCTACGAGTAGGCTGTAGTTAGTTTACTTACTGAACTAATCTAAAACCCGTTTTTTATCGCCGAGCAGCCTATATAGCCTAGGGCGTAACAATATAAATATAATAAATATTAGTTTAAAAACTAATATATAAGTAGGATATTTAAACTAAAAAGCTTATTATAGATTTTAAAATTTAATTAAAAACAATAATTAATAAAACATTTTATAATTAAAATATTAATATCTAAATACTAAGAAATAATAGACTAATATATTTAAGAATAAAATATTAGTTTTATTTAACAATATAATATATATATATATTGTTATAATATTATTAAGCTAAATAAAATAGTAATACATTTTAAATACAATAAGAAATTTATATTAAAAATAATAACAATTAAATAAAAAAGAATAACTATAATTTAAAACAAAAGTTAAAAAACTTCTTTAAAACTAAAATAAATTAAAAAATTATTATAGAAAATTATCTATAAAATTATTTAAAGTTATAAGGATTGAAAAATAATTTACTATAATTATTTATATTTTTATTTGAATTCTAAGGAAAACTCAATTTTTTAGTACTATATAATTAAAATATTTATATTTTTTAATTTAAAATTATTTAATTAACTATTTATTATATAGCGTTAACTATTATTATATTTTATAGATAGGATTTGTTTATTTTATTAATAGTTTAATTAACAATATTTTATAATTATTACAATATTAAAATAATAAATTTTTTATTTAATAAATCTTTTTATATAAAATTATATTTATATTTTTAGCTATCTAGAAAAATAAAACTATTATTTTAATTTTTTTTGAAATTTTTTTATATTCAAGTAAAATACCGGATTACTAGTCTAATTAAAAATAGATTTATTATTAAAAAGCTTATAATTTTTTTAAAAAAGTTGTTTATAAACTTGTTTAATAATTATAAAAATAAAATCTATAATTATAGATTTTTAAAAATTTAATTAACTAAAAATAATATTGTTTCTTTTTAGTATTAAATTATTTTTCTTTAGCTAATTTAAAAATAATAGCTTTTTTAGAATACTATTTATAAAAAATAAAGTAGAATATAATTTTGTTATAGATTTATAGTAATAGTTAAATTTTTTATATTTATTAATTAAATAAAATATTGAATATATTATTAATAAAGAGAAATCTATTAAACTAATTATTAAATATCTATAATATATAAAAAATATACCCTTTCAAAAAAAATTTCTAAAAATAAAATAGCTATTAACTATTATAGTAACAATAAAATAAAATAACTAGAATAGTTTTATTTAATAATAATTAATATTAGCTGTTTTAAGAATATAGAATTAGTAAATAAATTTAAAATTTTTTTAAATAACTCTAGTTAATTAATATTTAGCTTTGCTTATTAGCTATTTATATAGAAAGAATTTTATAGTTGTTGAGTTATAAAAGAATTTAACTTTACTATTTATTTATATAAAGATTTGCTTTTTTTCTTTTTAATAGCTAAATAACGAAATTATATATAGCTAGCAATTAAAAATAAATAATAAATAGAAAAAAATATAAAATCTAGTATAATAAAGATCTATTGGATTTTAAAAATCTATATAGATAAAATAATCAGTATTTTTTAATAAATTGAATTAATATAAAAAAAGCTTAGTACTTATAGTAAAGAACTTAATATTAGTTTAAAAAAGAGTAACTAGTATATTACTTCTATAAAAATCTTTACTTTTATAAAAGTATATTAATAGTATATTACTATTATATATTATAAATAGTATATATATAAAAGTAAAGTTATTTTATTTTATTTAAATAGTAATATAAATAGTATTGTATTCTAGTTACTTGACAACAGATTATATATAGAAGGAGAAGTAGTACTAAAACTACTTTTAATATTAAGTAGGTTAATTAATTGTTATAATACTTTAAAAAAGACAGAAAAAAAGCTTTTATAATTACTATAAAGTCTAAAAAAGGAAGCGAAATACTAGAAGAAAAAAGTAAGAATAAAAGAAAAAATAACAATAAAAAACGCTATAAATTTAGTTTAAAAAAATATTATAAATACTAGAAAAAAGATAATATATCTAGTATTAATTTAAATAACTTATTAATAATTAAATATATTAAATAACTTACTAATAATTAAATATATTAAAAAGCTTATTATTAATATTTTTGTTTTTAATAAAAACAAATAATCTTTATAATTTAAAAGTAATTGTTATAGTTCTTCTATAACTAGGAAGTATTGGGATACGCTTTACCTAATCGGATATAGTATCCGGCCCTAATGTATTTATATTGCATTTTCAGCTAGTTTCTATTAATATAATTAACTTTATAATTAATAGTAGTTATAATTCTTAACAATAATAGTAATAGTTCTAATAAGCTTAATATTCTATATTTTAAGAAATTTTTGTATTTTATAAAAAAAATTTCTTTTATATAATTAAAAAAAAATTATAAAGCAATATTAATAATATTTTAAAAAAAAAAATTTTAATTTTAAAATTAATAAAGAAAAATTAAAAGAAAATATAAAAAAGCTAAAAAATTATAATTTAAACTAAAAAAAAAAGTTAAAAAAATCTATAAAAACAATATATAAATAGAATGAAAATATATATAAATAGAAATAAAAAAGATTTCTATTATTATTTATTAGAACTAGACTAAAATATTAAGCTTAAAAAGGCTTAATAGTTTTAATATTAATCTATTTTTATTTAAACTATAATATGTTCTAATTTATTAATTTATTATATTATTAATTCTTAATAAACTATAAACCTAATTTTATTTAAAACTTTTTAAAATATTATATTAATTAAATATAAATTTAGTTTAAAAACTATAACTATATTAAATTATTAATATATTATATATTTTATAAAAATTGTTTTATAATAACTATAATACTATTATAATTTGAAAATAAAAAAGCTAAAATATTAAAAATAAAACTCTAGCGCCAATTATTATTAAATTATTTTTAAACTAAAAAAATATTAAATCATTTTAAATATTACTATTTACTATTTAATAATTTAATTATATATAATTATTTAGCTATTATATAGCTCTGTTTCTGAATAGTTAATCTAGTTTATAAAAATTTTGTTAGGTGTTTTAATTATTAAATAGAAATTTATTATTTATTAAAATAAAATTATAAAAATAGTATTCTAAATTCTATTAATTTTGAATATTAATTATTTTTATTAATTATTTTAGCTTATTAAAATTGAATATTTAAAATATTTAAAATAGATTATTATATTATATTATAAAAAAACTTATTTAATATATATTTTATATAATAATATAATAATTTCTTTTAATTATAAATATAAAATTATAACCCTTTTAAATCTTTAGTTCTATTAAATATATATATTAATAAATTTATAATAAAAATTATATTAAAATTTTTATTATATAAATTTTTTTTATAATAAATTTATTAATAAAAAATCATACTAATAAATAACTAGCTATAAATATTATAAATTCTATAAATATAATAAAATTAAATAATATTTTAATAAATATTTTATTTTTTATATTATAATAGATTATTAATTAAATAATTAATTATATATAATTATAATTAAAATAAATTATTATAGAAAAAATTAAAAAAAATATTAACTAAAAAATATATTATTATTTATTAATTTAATAAAAGTTATTATAGTTTATAAATAGTTTTTAATTATAAAAATATTAATTAAACTATAAATTATTATAATAGATTTCTTAGAATAAATAATATTATATTATAATTTAATTGCAAAGAAACTTATAATAAAAATAGTGTTTTTATATTTATAATGAAATAATCTATTATAATATATAAAAAGGCCTAGAGTTTTTTTAGAAAAAAAAGTAGAAAAATTCCGCGGTAAAAAAACTTTGATTTTTAGTAATAAAAATCCCGTTTTTTAATATAATATTAATAGCGAAAAAAAGCTAATTAAAACTTAGGAATAGTATTAAAAAAATTTATTATATTATATAATGTTATTTTAAATAAAAGAATAGCGAGCTTTTTAATTAATAAAGCTAAATATAATTATATTTAAATAGTTTTTTAGCTGTTTCTTAGCTATTTTTATTGCAGATTTAGCTAAAAAATAGCTAAAAACTTTAAAAAATAAAGTATAAATTTTTTTCGGATAATATATAATCGATTTAACTAATTAAAAGCTTTTATTTAATTAATCGCAGTTTTTAGAACCGATATTTTATTTAAAACCGGTTCTTAGTTTAATTTATAGCTATTTTAGCTTAAAAAATAGCTAAAAAAGCCTATAAAACTAAAATAATAGAATATAAAACTTATTAATAACTTTAAAACTAGTTCTAAGCGATCTAAAACTTATTAATAACTTTAAAACTAGTTCTAAGCGATCTGAAACTTTTTAAATAACTTTAGAAATTTATTTTAAATAGTATATAGCTTATTTTAGTAAAATACTTATTTTATAATAAGATTTTAGCAACTAAAATTAATAGAAAAGGCTAGTTATTGTAAATCTTTTATAAAAATATTAATTTTTTAATAATTGTTAGTTAGATTAGTTTAATTTTTATATTATACTAAAGCGTATAATATATTCTCTAAATAATAAAGTTATTATAATAATATAATATATTAATAAAATAATATATAAATATAGAGAAATTGCTTATTATAAAGATTTTTAGTAGTTTATTATTTAAAAAAAAGATTAAAACAGCCGATTTTTATTAGTCAAATATTAAAATTCAGATTCGGCTTAATTTTATTATATAAAAAGTAGATAAATTTTATTTTATTTTATTAAAAATAAATTAAGAATTTATTTATTTATTAATTTATTAATTTATATATATAATAACACTAATCCGGAGCCGGTGAAGTCTAAATTCTAAAATTTTAGTATTATTAAAATTTTCTAGTATAATAGTGCTATTATCTAAAATAATTATATTATTTCTATTTTAATATATATTCTATTTAGTTTTATAATTATATTCGATTTCATTCTAATATATATAGCTTTTTAAAACGTTTTAAACTAATTTCTATTATTTTCTAATATTTTTTATATATTATAATAAAAAATAAAAACTAAAACTATAAAAATACTATTTTAAAATAGAAATCGGTAGTAAACAATATTAGTTATTATTATCGCTTTTTTCCGTTTTTATAATATATTATTAAATAAATAAATAAATATTTTTAATCAATATAGAATTATTAATATAGCTTAGAAATAAAAATATTTTATATTTTCTATTCTAGAATTCTATTTTAAAATATATATATACATAAATAATTTAAATAAATAGTTAAATAGATATTAATAATAATATATAGACTAGCTAAATATTTTAATTTTTAATAGCTTCGAAAACAAAATATTATTTTGAAAATATAAAAGAAAATATATATTTATTATTTAATTAATAGTTTTATTTTAAATATTTAATATTCAATAATATAATATATTAAATATAGATACTATTAGCGTTTTATTATTAATAATTTATTTTAATACTTTTATAATAAATATTATTAGCTTTAGCTTTTTTATATAATATTTAATTTTTTTTTTAAAATCTAATTTACTAATAAAACTAATATTTAATTCCGGCGCGTTTTATTATAATAATTTTAAAAATTAAAAATTTCAATTTCAATTATTTCGTTTTAAATATATAATTATTATTTAACTTGTTTTCTAGAAAAACATTAATAGCTATAATTTTTATTTTTTATATTTAATTCTATTTTTATAGTTAATAATAATAATATTTTTTATAATTAAATATTAAATACTTTTCTTATAAAATAAATTAGAATCATTAAATATATTTATAGCTATTATAATTTTAAAATATTTTTCTTTTTTTTATTTAATTAATAATTTTTTATATTAACTTAGATTAAATTTTTTTATTATAAATAATAAATAATTATTGCTTTAGCTTATAAATAATATTGCTTTAAATATATTATTCGAGAATTCTTATAAGTTTAATATTTCTAAAATAAAATATTAAGTTTTTAGACTTTAAAAATAGGAAAGTTTTTATTAAAATTTAAAATTATATAATTTAATTATTTTAATTAGCTTAAAATATTATTAAACTAGTATATTATATAATTAAGAAATAAAAAATATTATATTTACACTATAATAATATATAATATTATTAGAAACTATAATATAAATAATAATAATAATATTAATTATTTATTAATCTAAAAAAGAAAAATTTAGTAAAATTTTAAATAATTTATAAATTTAAGCCTATTTAAGCAAAGCTTTTGTTAAATACTAAATTATTTCTAATTTCATATTAATTATTTAAATATTATTATAATAAAATCTATAATATTTGCTTTTTTTTAAAATAAAAATAAAATAAAAAATATATTATATTTTTTTTTAATTAATTAAAGTATAGATTTAATACTTAGTATATTTATATTAAATAGTTATAAAATATTAATAAATTTAGAATTCTTTTAATAGCGGTTTAAAACGCGTTTTAACTAGTTAAAAGTATTAAATATAACTAAATTTTAAAAAAACATAAATTTAAAAAAACTATACATATTTTAATATATTATAGTTTAATTTTATTATATATTAATATTATAATAATATAAAAGATTTTAAAAATTTTAAAAACCTTTTTAGATTTTAATAATATTTTTAATATTAAAGTAATAAAGACTTTATTTGAATTAAAATAGAAAGATTATACTATTAAGTTAATTAATAAAAATTTGTTATATAGCTTTTTATATAATCTGTTTATAATTAAGTTATTAGAATTTTAATATTATTTTAATAAGGTTTTTTTTTAAAAATCGGATTTATTATTCTATTTTCTTTATAAATATATTAATATTTTTTATATTAAAGACAAATAATAGTTTATATCTTAATATTAATTATAGAAAATTAAATAAAATAATTATAAAAAATTAGTATTTATTTTCTTTAATTATAAAAATTTTAAACTATTTAAATAGAATTAAAAGATACATTAAATTTATTAAATAATCTATATTAAAAAAATTAAAAATTAAAAAATAATATTTTATATATAATATAATTATTTTAAGTATTTTATAATATTATTTAATTTAATTAATATTCTAGCTATATTTTAAATTTATATTAATAAAATATTAATTAATCTAATAAATATAATTTATATAGTTTATTTAGATAATATTCTAGTTTTTAGCAATATAATAATAGAATATAAATAATATATTAAAGATTTATTAAAATACTTGCAATAATTCTAGTTATATATTAATTTAAAAAAATATAAATTTAATATAAAATAGAATTTTTAAACTTTATTATTTTTATTTCAAAAATATAAATATATTTAAAATAAATTAAAACTATTAAAAAAAATTAATATTAAAGAATTATTAAGAAGTTTAAATTTTTTTTAAGTTTATTAATTTTTATAAGCGATTTATTAATTAATATTTAAATATTATAGTATTTTTTATTAATTTATTTAAAAAAAATTTAAAAAATTTAAACTATTTATTTAAATAAATAAAATAATACAGATATTTTATATATTTTATAATATTTTTATGAAAATATTTTTATTAAAATATTATAATTCTAAAACTAAAACATAAATAAAAACTAATATCTTTAATTTTATTATTATATTCTAATAAAACAAAAACTTTTATTAATATTAATAGTTTTTTAGTTCTAGAAAATAATATTAATTAAATAAAATTATAAAATTTATAATTAAGAATTATTTATTATTATAGCAACTATAAGATAATAATATTATTATTTATAAAAGAATTTATATAATATTAATATATTATTAAATTATAATAATTTTAAAAAGTTTATAAAACAAAAATTTTTAAATTTTAAATAAATTAAATAAATTATTAAATTAATTATATATTATTAAATAATGAAATAGTTGAAACTTAATTATAAAATAAAATTAAAATTAGTAATTCAGCTATAACTATATTATTTTAATATTTATTTCTACGCTAAATAATTAATATAGAATTTAATATTTTTATTTATTTTTACTTAGAAATTATTTTACTATTACTATTAAAATTCTATAACTATATATTTTTAGTTTTCTTTTTTAAATAAATATATATTCTTTTTAATCAAAAAAAAGTTATTTGAAATTTTATTTTATTTATTATATATATTTTTAATATTAAAACAAAATCGGAATATATATAAATATAAATTAGTTTTTTTAATTAAAACTAAAAAAAATATTATATCCGCTGCTAAACAAATACAATACACTTAAAGATTAAATTTTAAATAATATATTATTATTTATATAACTGGCGGCGATAAAATATAATAAAAAATATATTAAAAAGCTTTAAATAATATTTATTAATTTTAAAGGCTAAATAAGAATAATAATTTATTAAAAAAATATTATAAAAAATATAGTTTTTATTAAATAAAATTTTATAATATAGCTTTTATTAAATAAGATATTAAAGAATAAAGTATTAGAATATAGTTTCTATAAATAAAATATTAAAAAATAAAAAATAAAAAATATTAATATAATTTTTATTAAATATTAATAAGTATAATATTTTAAAATAGTAATACAAGCTAAAAATATATAAATTTTATTAATTTGAAACTATTATAAAAATTTAATAAAACTATTAGCTAATATATTTTTAATTAAAATTTATATATAATTAATTATATTATTAGCGATTTTTTATATATATATTATATATTTATAATATATTAAATTCTTAAAAAAAGTAATAATAATAAATTATAATATATAAAGAATTAAATTTAAATTAAAAAATAGCTATTTTAATAAAATAGCTTTTTTAATAATTTAAATTTAACTAAAATATTCTATTTTCATAATAAAATAATAAAAGTTTAAATTATTAATAAAATTAAAGTTAATAAAATTTATAATATAAATAAAAATATTTAAAAAAATAAAATAATAATATAAAATCTTTTTAATATAATAAAAAATATATTTTATAATATTAATATATTTCTTAATTAAATTAAAAATAAAGCAATTAATTACTAAAATAATATATACTAAATTAATATAAATTTTAAATATTATATATATTAATAATTTCATAATTAATTAATATTATTTAAGTTAATTGAAATTAATTAAATAATTATTAAAAATAAAAATAAATTTATAATCTATATTTATTTAAATTTTAATTAATTTAAATCTTTATAATTTAAACTATTTAAGAATATATTTAAAGTATATTATTTAATTAAAGTTAAAAAATATAATTTAATTTATTATAAATAATAATTATATTTAAATAATAATTATATTTAAATAATAAATATTTAAATTAAAATTAAAAATTCAAAAACAATTATTAAAATAAGCTTTAATTTATTTAATATTTTTAATAAAAAATTTAATTATTAATATATTATTAATATAAAAAGCAACTAGTATATAAATATAAAAATTTATAAATATATATAAATTATAATTAAGAACTTAAAATTTAATCTTTTTATAATATTTTATAAAAATATTATATTAAATATAAAATAACTACTTTAAATTATAAAAAGTTTTATTTAGCTTATAAATTAAATTGAAATTTTAAAAATCTATAAAGTTTTATAATTATTAAATATAAATATTTTTATTAATATTATTATTAAAAAAGAAATTTCAATAAATATTTATTTTAAGTTTTAATTATTAATAAATATTAAGATAAAAATTACTAATTTAAATTCATATTTAATAATAAAAAAATATATATTAAAAAAATCTAGCAAAACTATTTTTTATTTAATATAAAATAAATTTTAAATAAATTTTTAAAAATAAAAGTTAAGAATATAAGCTTTTTATTAATTATATTTTATATAATAAAACTATATTAAGAAATCTTAATATTTAAATAATTAAAATTAAAATTAAAATATAATTTAATTAAAATAAATATAAATAAAAAATAAGTTTTAAAAAAATAAAATAAAGTTTTTAAAAATAAGTTTTCATTAAAAATTATAAAAGAAATTATATTATTTAAGTTTTAATAGCTAATAAATTAAATTCTATTTAAAATAGATTTAATAATAATAAATTATTAGTAAAAATATTTATAAATTATCTTTTTTTTATTATTATATTTTATATAGAATTTAAATTATAAAAATATAGCTTTAAAAATAATTTTTTTATTATAAAATATTTAAATAAATTTAAATTTTATTATTTAATATAAATATAATATATTAATAATTATTTTTATAATTAAATAATATAATAAAAATAAACTGTTTTTTTTATTAAAAAAATTAATAAAAAAATTAATTTAAATAATAGCTTTTTATATTAATTTTTTTTATATGTTTTAGCTAAAAATATAATCTAATAATTATTTTATAAAGAATAATCTTTTATTTAGCAATAAAATTATAGTTATAAATATAAATTATAATAATTTGATTTACTTATTTAATAATTCTATTTATTTAAAATTTAAATAATATTAATAGTTTAAATTAAAGATTATATTTAAAATAATATTTATTAATCTTTTTAGTACTAAAAATATTACTTTTTTAAATATAATATATATAAAATTCACTTTATTTATAATATTTATAATAACTATTAAAATTATATTTTAATTAATTATTAATATAAATAATTATTTATTTTTTATTATAATAATTTATATTTAAAAAGCTTTTAATATTAATATAAATTAAATAAAAATAAAAATAGCTAAAATAAATATTAGTTTTATAAAAATATTTTTTTATTTTAAAAAGAATATAAAACTTATAAAAATCTTTAAATTTTAAATATTTATAAAAATCTATATTTTTAAAATATTTAACAAGTTATTTAATTAATAACTTATTAATATATTTAAGTTTTTTATATTATAACTTTAATATTTTTTTATTAATAATATAAGCTAAAGTCTTATTAAATAAGCTTTTAATATTATTTAATTTAAATAATTTATAGAAATTAAACTAATTTTTTAATATATATATATTTATATCTAAGAAACAAATAATAATATAAATTGTTAACTTTAATTAATATTAAAAATAAAAGAAATTGTTAATATATATTTAAATAATAATATTTTTTAAATTAATTTTAAAACTATATTTATTATTAATAAAAATAAATTTAATTTAATAATTATTTTATATTAATTAACTATAAAAAAAAACTTAATAAAAACTTTAAATATCTATAAAATATTTTTAATCTAAAATATTTATTTTATATTATTTATATTATAATAAAAATAAATTATTTTAATATTAATAAACAAAAAAAACTATTAATATTAGTTATAATTCTAATATTATTTTTAGAGCTAAACTTATAATATAAAATAAACATAAATTAATTTATAATAAGATATTAAATATAAATATTATTAAATATTTAATATTAAAAAATAAAAAATTTAATAATAAAAGTATATTTAATAATAATATAGTATTTTTGCTTTTTATTATTTAATTAATATTTTTATAAAGTTATTTAGTTTTACTATCTATTTTATTACTATAGATATTTTTACTTTTATAATTATTGCTATTTTTTTAAAGAAATAATATATTATTTTTGCAAAAATATTTAATAATAATATAATAGTTTTTATTATAATAATTATTTAAGCTTTTAATAATATTCTATTATAACTTAATAGTTTTAAAAGTAATATTAGATTTAAATCTTAATAATATTATAATAAATACTTTAAATATTAAAAAAATAAAAAAGACTTTTTTTAATTAAAAAAAATTCTAAATTATTTAAAAATATAAACTAGAATATATTTTATTTAGCTTTTTATTATTTCTTTTTTTAAAATATTATAAATCTAATTATAATAAATATAATCAATATTATAATATTTATCTAGATTTATTTAAAAAAAATTAAAAAAATTAATTTTTATTTCAAATAAAAGAAATATTTAAATAATATTAATAAAAATAATTTTAAAATATATTATATAGTCTAAAAAATTTTTATTGTTTTTTTAGCTTAAAATTCAATAATTAATAATATAAATTTTTAAGAATATTAAAATTTTTAAGTTTATAAATAATTATAATATTTATTTAAAAAATATAAATATTATTATAATTGTTATAGTTTTTCTATAACTAGGAAATATTAAAATACGTTTTATTTAATCGAATATAGTATCTAGTTCTAATATATTTATATTGTACTTTTAGCTAGTTCTTATTAATATAATTAATTTTATATTTAATAATAATTATAATTCTTAATAATGAATAGTAATATCTAAAAATTATTATTAAGCGTTATTTATTATATATTTTATAAGTTTTTAAAGGACTTTTTAATATTTTATTATATTTAAACTAGCTTTTTATTCCTTTTTATTATCGGAGTTATATAAATTACTAATTATAACTATGCTTAATTAACTATTTTATTCTCTAATTTTTTTATTAAGCTATTTAGAAACTAGTTAATATATTTTTAATATTAAAAATATATAAGAAAGAGCTATAGTTATTTCGTTAAGATTTCGAGAAAATAAAAATAATAATAATAAAACTAAATTAAATAATAAAATAAATTAATTAATATATTTATTAATATATAAATAAAATATAGACTATTCTTTTTTTTTAAATTTTTTATTATTATTATTATTATTAATATTAAATAAAATAGTATAAAAAAATTTAGAGATTCTAATTTTAATATAACTAAATCTACTATTTCTTTATTATTTATATAAGCTATTTCAATATAAATATTAATAATAAAATCTTCTTTTTTATTCTTATAAAACATTCTTTTTTTACCGCTATACATTCTATAATATTATATAAAAAATAAAGTTATCTATTGTTTTTTTTTTGTTTTTTTATTATTAGTTATTAATATAACTAAATCTAGAATTAGCTAGTTTTTAGTTTATATTTTTTAGGTCTTATTAATAAGTTTTAAGTTATTTTTAAATAATTTAAAGGCTTAAAAACATACCGGCCGGCTATTTTAGCTATTCTTTTTTTCTATTTTTAGTATATTTAGATTTAATGATTTGTTCGATTTTTATTATTCAATAACTAGTTGTTATATTAATTAATATTTTTATTCAGATATTAAATGAATTAATATTTTTCTTCGATATTAATAAAAAACGTTATTGCTATCTTCTCGCCGCCGTATAATTTTCTACGAAATTATTTATATTTAAATTTCGATTTTAAAATAGTTTAGTAAGACTTTTAACGGACGTAAAAGATATAATAGATATAATAAATATATATAATATAATATAAAACGTAAAAATACGCTAGTATAATATAAATGTTATTTTTCTATTTAAAAGCAATTGTTATAGTTCTTTTATAACTAGGAAGTATTAAGATATATTTTACTTAATTGGATATAATGTCCGGCTCTAATATATTTATATTGCATTCTTAGCTAGTTCCTATCAATATAATTAACTTTATATTTAACAATAGTTATAATTCTTAACAATAATATTTATAGTTATTTTCATAATTAAAACTTAATATATATTAAATAGTATTAATTATTAACTAATAGCTAATATATTATTATTATAAATACATAATAAATTCACTAGTATTTTTATTATTATTAAAAATAAATAAACCTTTTTAGGTATTTTCAATATACTATTATAGTAAAAAACAATAAAATAATACTTTATTCCTTAAAACTATTATTAATAGTCTTTAAAGCTATTAAACTCAAAAATATAATTTAAAAAGTTATTTATTTTTTATTTTTTATTTTTTATTCTTTATTTTTATTTTTAGTTTTTTCAGTTTTTTTTTTCAATTTGAAAAGCTTTTAAAAAACGATTTTAAAGTTAAAATAATTAGAATTAAAAAATATTTAATTTTAAAACTAAAAAGTTTAGAAATATAAATATTTTATAAAATATAAGTATTTAATTTTAAGTTTAAATATCCTAGAGTTAAATTTATAAAAAAGAACTTAAATTTGAAAATTTGAAATTAGTATTATTTTTAAAGCTTTTTAAGGTAAAATACTTTTATAAAGATTAAAAATATTAAAAGATTTTTTATAGAAAATATAATATTATTAATAAATTATTAAAATTAAACTTTTATTTATATTATAAAAATAATAATAACTTAAAATCTTTAAATCTAAGATATTAGTATTTTAAGCTTTTATTTTTAATAGAAATAAAATGAAGGTTTTAATAAAAATATTTAATAGTTTTTCTAATAAATAAAAACAAAGTTTTTTAAGTTAATTAGATTATTTATTTAATTATTTATGTCTTTAAATATATTAAAAAAATAAAAAGATTATAACTATCAAATATAATTTAATAGAAAAAAAGCTAATTTTTAGTCTCTTTTTTAATAAATAAAATATTAATATATTTAAATTTAAATAATTAGTTTAAAAAAATATTTATATCTATAATTAATATAATTATTAGCTAATAAAATGCTAAAAACTAGTTAAATCTTTTTTAGCTAGTTTTTTCTTTTAAAGTTCATATTTTATTTAGGAAAACATCAAGTTTCAGGCGGAATTAATATAGAATAGTATTATTTATAAAATAACTAGCATTTAAAATACTAAGTCTTAATATTAGAATTTTCAATATTAAAAACTAATATATATTTAAGATTTATAGACTTATAAGAATAATTGTTATTTTAAAAATATATTAAATAAATATATAAAATTATTTAATTATAAATATATAATATAAGAGTTAAACTCCCCTATTAAAAACTATAAATAGCCTATATTAATAAAAAACTATATAAAGTATAAAAAAGCTTCATAGAGTTATTTCTAAATTATTTATGTTTAAAATTAAATATATAAAACTTATTTAACAGCATTAGAATACTATAAAGCAAGTTTTTAAGCTTATAATCTATTAAATAATAAAGTAATTAAAATTTAGTTATAAAATAAAAATAAAGTCAGCAACTTAGCTATAGCCGAGTTGCCCTAGCGCTTGTTTCTGCGCCAGGTAGCTAATATAGAATTCAATATATATAACTTTGAAATCTTTTAATTAGATAGATAAAACGGTATTAAAAAGCAAATATATTAATATTTAATATATATAAAAATTGATTATAGGAATACGCTAAGAGTAAAATATAAATAAGCTATAAATAGCTATATTACCCGATTAAACTTAGTATATTCCTATAGTTCTTTATTATTACTTCTATTATATATTAGTTTTTATAAAATAAAATAAAGATAGTATTTTTATTGTTAGCTATAAAATATATAATCTATTAATTACATACTATATATTATCAAAAATAATAAAAACAATATATTATAATAAAAAAGGTAAATTTTTTTTAATAAAATTCTAATAAATACTAATAATAATATAATTATTTAACAATCTTAGAAAAAATATTAGAAAAAATATTAGAAAAAATATTAGAAAAAATATTAGAAAAAATATTAGAAAAAATATTAGAAAAAATATTAGAAAAAATGTTTAAATTATAGAGTATTTAACTAAGAATATTAATTTAAAAGATAAATAGTTTATACTATATAAAAATTGAAAAAAAATTGAATAAACTAAAAATTTAAAATATATTAAAAATAAAAAAAGAGAATAAGCAAAATAACTACTTAGCTATTTAAATTATTTAGAAATACTATAAAACTTATATATAAAATCTAGAAACGTATAAATTATTAATAAGGTATTAATACTTTTTTACTATTTTTTTTTCTTTCTTATTTATTTTTGTTAATGCTATTAGTATTGATAACATAGTACTTAAATATAATATACTATTTAGTTTTAAAAAAACTGTAGTCTATTTAAGCAATAATATTGTTATAAATTATAACTATTATTAAATATAAAGTTAATAATATTAATTGTAAGAACTAGCTAAGAATACAATATAAATACACTAGAGCCGGACACTATAGCCAATTAGGTAAAGTATATTCCAATACATTCTAAGTTATAGGAGAACTATAATAAATATTCTATTTTTTGTTATTCTTTTTATCTTCGCTTTATTTATATATACCTAGCTTATAAAATTGTTATAGAAACTATAATAATATTTTAATAGTTAACGTAGGACTGAAAATAACTTAGCACCCAATAGGAGCTTTGCTCAATTAAGCTTAGATTTGCAAATTATCCGAGGTTTTGCCGAACTCTCTTCTAATTATACCTAGTTTTCTACTTAGATAAAACTAATTAATACTATTATTATTATTTATATTATAGTCCTTAATATTTAATAGCAACACCTACTATATATAAAATAGTTAAGTTTTTATACTTAATACCTCTAGTAAGCTACTAAGTGCTATTTAAATAGCTATAGAGCGTTTTTACCTATTAATAATAATTCTATATTTTATAAGAATAGCAATAAAAACAATAATAAAAATGGCAAGAGACCTATAAAGCATATAACTTTAACGCTAAATAAGATTAAAGCTATATTATTCGCAGCAATAGTAGCGGAGTCTTTTAAAGTTATTTTATTGTTATAGCAGCTACTAAAGCGAAATGTATTAGCTTTAGATAATACTATAAGCAATATTAAAGAGAAGGAACCTAATATAAATCCTGATTATAATAAGTTATATTAATAGCGAAATCGTATTTTCATTCTTTGCTTTCTTTCATAAAAACTACTACTAAACTAATTAATATTATAAAGTAAAGCAAAAAAATAGCCGAAAATACAATATTTAATTTTACTAATTTTGCTTAGCAAATAGATAACTATATTAACTATATATTTAGAGAAATCAACTAGTATGTTATAGATCTTAGTAAGGGTTTATAGTTTTTAAAAGCTATTATCAGCGATAATCACGATAAAATAAAGGAAATAATAATATAAATAATAGCAAAAATCGATAGACAGAATAGCAACAATAACCGTTAATATAATTGATTCTTTAAGCCGCTACTATTACTATTAAAGATAATATACTAGTTTTGCAAACAGATAAAAGAATAGCAACTATACTTACAAGAAAAGATATTATATCAGTTTAAATATAGTCTAGCGCTAGCCCTAAGTCTTTTTATTTGAATATTAGAAGAAAATAACTATAATAACAAGAATAATAATAAGCCGATAGTAATAATACTATTATTATTATATTGTTTAGTGAAATTTAAACTACCGGCTAATAATTAAAAACCTCTTTATTAACCTTTTACTTATTAACGACGAGCAATAAACGAGCTTTTAACGCTTTTAATATATTAGCAAGGTAATTATTTCAAAACTTATAATATTAGCTACTTTAACTTTTTATTATTAGTATTAAAAGAATAATCTAATAGTCCTCTTATTAATATAGGATAAAAATAGTCTATTATAATATTATAATATTTATTCACTAAGCAAAGCTAATTAGTAAGACAAAGGATATTGCTTCTTATTTATATTAATACCTATAAAGACTGGCGATAATATAGTTCTAATCTGCTAATAATAATATTCAAAAGCAAATAAATATTGACCTTAACTTCTTTGTATTATACCTAGTTAAAGAATTTAAATTATTTAATAGTAAAGCTATTAATAAAATATATAATATAAAATATAATATTGCTAACACTAAGACTAGCTATTATATTAATAAAAATATATATAAGCTATATTGCTTTATAGCAAATCTTGTAACTAAATAACTAAGAGTATATTAATATTTGCTTAGAAAAGCTTAGACTTATAGCTTTAATAATAAATTTATTACCTTAATAGCAATATCAATAAATTTATTTAGAATATTAAGAATACCGCTAAGCTATTTAGCTCTAAGATATTTTATAGCTTTAACGCTTACTAAGACCCCGATTATTAATATAATAGCAGTTATAAGTTATTTAAAGATATTATTAAGGTTAAAGAAGCTATTTACTAATATTCTATTTTAACTAGGTAATAATAAGCTTAATAGGAGCTATAATAACAATAAGATAATTAATATTAATAACCTTCTCCGCCCTACTATAACTATTAATAAACCTTTTTACTTCGCTATAACTATTTATTAATATACTCTAAGCACCTTTAGAACCGCTAATAAGGTTTTTAGAATATAATTTACTTTTATAACTTTTAATTTGCTTGTAGCCCTGCAGTATATTATATAGACCGCGATAACAAGGAAGAGTATAAAGAATATATTAAGAATAATAACTATAACTAAGATTATAGAAATGAATATAACTCTTATTTAGTATATTATACTAGCAGCTATTATATTATAATAAGCGAAGACTTTCGTTGATTTTGCAATTTTAATTCCAATAATATTAATATCTTTTTTAACAACTTAGTATAAGATTATTATAGTATACTAGCTTTTAGTTGCTATAAATATATATAACGTTTTAATAACAAAAACTAATTATATAATTATATTCTAGATCTCTATAGTATTAATATACAAGTTTTCTATGCTTATTATATTAGCGCTATCTAATAAGATAGTAATATTAATATCTTCTTTTTATTTCTAAAAGGTTATACAAGAATAACAACTATTCTTATTAGTTAAAAGCTATAATAATTAGAAGAAAGACAACTAAATATATAATATATATATATTAATACCGGTAGCGGTCTTTATAATTAATATCTAATTAGTTCATTAAATTGGACTAATAATAGAGTATACTTGATTAATAAGGATTAATAGTATTAGTATACAAATAACCAACAAATATATTAGATTTAAATTAAAAATTGGCAATAAGGTTATAACAATAACAATATATATTATTATACTTAAAGCAAGAGTTATACTAGATATAGATATACTCTAAACAGCTAGTATTAATATTATTATTAGCAAAAACATACTGAAAATAGGCGCTAAGCAGCTAGCTCTATTTAAATAAAAAATATTAAAAATAACTAAGCTAGTTTATACGCTTAAAAACCAGATTAATAATTAGATAGCTCTAATTCCTCAAAATATAACATATAACTAATTAATAAGCATCTTGTTTATATATTTTACTAATTCTTTTAGTTATTAAGTTTATACTTATAATTATTTATTTTAGTTATTTATTATTTAATAATAATATAATAAAATTTGTATTACAATATACTCGGATAATTATTAAACTCAGGAGACTATTTAATAACCTTTTTTTATTTTCATTTTAATATCTTACTATTGCCCTTGCCTCTTATGAAATCCCAAATTTTCAATACTTTTTTAAACCCAAATTTTCTAACATTGTATACGGAATAAGAGCAAAAAGTATATATAGTGCATATATATAATAGTTAATAATATTATAAAGAGTTCTATACCTATTAAGAATAACAAAGACGTTATTTTTTCTATTTTTAAAAAGGGCAAATATTATAAAAACTATAATAATATTTTGATAATTAATATAGGGCTGAAAATAACTCAATACCCTATAGGAGCTTTGCCTAACTAGGCTTAGATTTGCAGATTATTTAAGGTTTTGCCAAACTCTCTTCTAATTACACCTAGTTTTCTACTTAGATAAAACTAAGTAATACTATTATTATCATTCATATTATAGTCTCTAACAAAAATATTTAAAGCTAATAATAAATTCATTATAATAAAAGAAATTATATTAATAATAATTATACTACTAATTACATTTAGTTAAAAGACAATAATATTATGATTAGCTATTATTATTAAAAAATATAATTGATTAAAATGTAAATCTCGCTTGTATATATAATAGTTGAATGCAGTATAGAATACAAGTACAAGAACAGGTCTATAGGTCTTCTATAGGAGGACTAGTAATACAGCGAAAAGGTTAATATATTAAGATAGAACTAATTCTTGCTATTGAAATGTAAAAATTCCTATTTATTTATATATAATCCTAAAGCCAGTCTCCCAACCTAATCTTGTTATCCTTTATATCTAGCCTTAGACCCCTAAGGGTCTTTATAAAAGGCAGTTCTAACAGCTGGTTTATTATGCTAAATATTATAATTACCTCCCTTTTAAGGGTATTATTCTTAGCAGCCTAAAATAATAATAATAAAGCTATTTAGAATATAAATATATTTATATATACCTTAGCTATATACCTTATTATATAAGTTTAAGTATACTACAATAGCTATATTTAAAGTAAGTAATTAATATATTTGTATAATATATACTTCTCTTTTATATTAATCTAATATTATAAGCTTATTAAAACCTTTTAAAAAATTTCATAAGAAAAGGAAGGAAAAAGTCCTATATTATTTTATTCCTTTATTATTTAGTATATTCTAGAATTCCAGATATTTATTATTATTAAAAGAGCTAATTATATTATATAAATAATAAAAATATTAAAATAGGTAGTAAACTATAGAATATAAGCTGACATTTAATTAATAATATAAATTAGCTAATAATTAAGTAAGGTATTGCAGATTTTAGCTATAGTATACTTTATTATAAGCGTAGTATACTTAGATTAATAAATAATATATTCTAGGTCTTTATTTATTTATTTTAAAGAATTTTTAAAGTATCTTTTAAGTTCCTCTTTATTATAACTTATAATTAAGCAAATTAATAAAGAAACTGCAGCTTTCTTAATAAAAGAAATAGCTTAACTAATAATAAAATAGCATTTATATAATATTAGCTATTTATTTCCTTTTTTTAAGTAAATAAGCTTTATATCTAGTATTAAGAATCTAGCTAATTTAATAAAGTAATACTTATATAAATTAGTTATTCCTATACTTATGAAAAATAAATCTTTACTTAACTTTATTATAATAATATAAAGTAACTAAGTAATAAGCTTTTAGCTAATAATAAAATAATATCCTTTTAATACCTATATACTTATTGCTTTTGCTATATAATTAAGCTATAATTATAATTAAATATATATTAATTAAATTATCTAAAGACTTATAGTAAGGCAATAAAGTTAAAGACTTGCTTTTAATATAAATATAATAAATTTAAGTATATTAATATAAGTAGCTATATTTTAATATTATTATAATATTAATAAGTATTTAGATTTTAGTATTTTAATAATAGGAATGTCTTAAGCTTGCTTATAAAGTATATAATAAATTAAAAATAATTAATATAGTCTTTTATAATTATATCTATTAGGTTATTTAATTAGATTAAGCTATTAAGCAATTTAATAATCTTAATAAAGAAGTTTAAACTTTTAGAAATATTTATTTCTATACTAATATAATATATATCTTAATAAAATAATATAATTAAATAATTGCAAACTAGACTATTAAGCTTGAATATAAATATACTTATAATTATTAAATATGAAATAAAATAAATATACTTTATTATATTACTTAGTATAAGTAAGAAGAAAATAATAATAATAATCCTTTTATTTCTTCTTAGCTAAATTCTTTATATATACTTAAAAGTATTATATCTTATATAAGCTTTTAGTATTTTAATAATAATAATAATTTGCTATATAAATCTAGATATACTAGCTTTAAATACCTTAATAATTATTAATATAATAATAATAATTTAAGTGCCCTTTTTTCTAGCATAAGTAATAGTAATAATAACTTTAGTAATAGCTTTGCTTTTAATTCTAAGCTTAAATTATTTAATCTTAAAAATCTAATATATATATTTAGCTATTAGCTTATTCTGCTTGCTTAGCCTATTCTGCCTATTATACTTACTCTATTTATTTTGTCTATAAATATAATAATAATATTAAATAAAATATTAAACATTCTTATATCTTATAAAACTTATTAAAAAATGTCTGACTTTTTTAGGAAAATAGCTTATTCTTAAGTATTACTATATTAAAATTATATTTTATCTAAATATATATTAATTTAATTAGTATATCTAATTTTATTTAAGCATTTAATTGCTTTTCTTTCCTTTATATATTAAAATAATTATATTTTATGCCTCTTATATTTATTTTATTACTATAATTATATAATTGCTTAAGTCTTTTATTAAACTAATAAATACTTATAGTTCTTTAGCTTTAATAACTTATAGTTATAACATTTAAGTATTATAAAAATATACAAATAAGATAATAATAAGGGGTACTTATTAATCTAATATATATAGTTATTATACCTAAGATATAAGCAAGTTTAATAATTTAATAATATATTATATTAAATTCTAGAAAAAGGAATTTAAGAAGGCAGCTAAAGAGAATAACAATAATAAAGAAGAAATATAAAGATACTTAAGTTTAAACCTTAAGTATAAAGCTTATTATTTTTAGCTTTTATATAATCTTTAAGATTAAAGTAATATATAGGTACCTTAATTATAGCTATATATATTTATTTAATAGCATAAATAATTTATTATAATAATAAAAATTATAAGAAAGGGTATCTTTTGCTTAGTTCTTAATCCTTTATCTTTAGATATTTATTTTCCTTACTATTATATTAATATTATACTTTAAATATATATCTTAAATATAATTATTTAAGTAAAGAATTAAAACATTATTCTTAAAAAGTATTTATAACCTCTTTACTACCTTATAAGTTTCTTATTTAATTTAGTTATTGCTAATACTAATTAATAATTTTATTTAATCTAGTATAGCCCTTTCTTAGGTTATTAGCTAAGTTATCTTTAATTATACCTTATACTCCCTAAAAAATTCTTAGATTACCTCTAAGTTTCCTATTATTTATATAATTAGCTATTATTAGCTCTTTAAGCCTTTTACATTATCTTTAATAATATATACATTTTAGTATTTTAAGCTATTTTAAGACTTTTTAATATATATATATTTAATAATCTTACTTAATAATAATATATTAATATTTATAAAGCTTTATAAGTACTCTAGTAATCTAGTTAATATTTAATTAAATTATATATCTTTATTTATGCTTCTTTTTAAGCTTAAGATACTTTTTATTATATTTCTTTAAAAACTTTTAAAAATACTTTAAGTTTTCTTTATAGACTTATAAGTTATAAATAAATAATTAGTTTATTTATTTAACTAAGTATTATAGATGCTTATTATTAAATATATCTTATTTAACCTCTCTATTAATTAATACTTAAACATTTTATTCCTCTTTATTTATAATAATCTTTAAAAAAAAATATAATAGATTTTAATCTTGCTAAAAATAATATTCCTTAAAGAATAATATATAAAAGATATTATAAATCCTAGTACTTTTAAGGAAAGCTAAATAATATACTTAAATATTAATATATTTTATAATTTTATATAAGCTATAGAACTTTATATTTAACTTCTTATTTAATATCTTTTGCTTTAAGTTTTTTATTAATAAAAAAACTTTATTACTTAAATAATATGTTTTTAGCTTGTATAACTTATTTTTATAATGCTTTTAATATCCCTGTATATATTTAAACCTAATAATAAGCATTTCTCTTAACTTATATAATTTCTAAATTTATTCTTTTATAACTAAAACTCCCCCTTTTTCCATAGGATTATCCTTAATTTTAATATTTATTATTAGATTATAGCTAGCATATACTATAAAAAGAGAAATGTTTATTATATTATATTAAAACTAATTATATAAGAATTCTGCCTAGTAGAAAAGCTTTATTTAAGTATATTAGTTTTTATAGCAATATATACGGAGGTAATATTTTAATAACTAATTTTGGCGCTTAGTTAGACTATTTATTTAAGGATAAAATATTATACTAAGATTATATTTAGTCTTTAGCTAATAATATATTTCTAACTAATAAGTGCTAATAAATAAAAAGCCTTTATTATTAATTATATTATTAAACAGCCTATATTAAGCAAATATATATATATCTATAAGATTAGTAAAGCTTGCTGCTATTGAAGTCTTTTTATATAAAATATAATATATTATTTTAGTAAAATAATTAACTATTATAAGTATACAATCTAAATGCTTTCTAAAACTATAATTTAATAATAAACCTATAATAAAATTTACTAAGATTTGCTTTTAAAAACTTATCAAAATAGGTAACGGAATAAGTTTACTATAAAGCTTATACCTATAAACCTTTATATATTGATATATATTATAAGTTTTATAATATTATATAATATCCTTAGATAAATATAGTTAATTATAATAATACTAAAAGAAAATTTTGCTCTTCTTAGATATAAAATAGCTAATAAAAGGATTATTATAGTATTCTACTATAAGCTTATAATAAAAGGCAGACTTATTTAATATAAATAGAATATTTTAATAAAGTAATACTTTATTATTATTAGTAAACTATAGTCTAATAGGATTAATAATATTATTCTTTATATCTTTTAGTATTTTTTACATAAAAGTATTCTTTTACTAGATGTATTAAATTATATTAGAAATAAGTATTATAATACTATTATATATTATTTTATTATTCGCAGCTACGTATATTAATAAATATAGTACCCTTTAAAAAGTTTTATTATTTTCTTTAGGTATCTAGATATCCCTTAAAGCACCTTTAAAATCTTAATAAAATAATAATTTAATATTTAGCTCCTTTAAATATTTAAATTTAGATTAAGGTTTAAGCTTCCTCTTTCTATATTATTTTTTATATAGGTATTCTAATTAAATTGCCTTTATAGCTTAAGGTATTAACTTATTATTATTAAATAAAACAAGCTTACTCTGTAGTATTAATAGTATTATAATAGTATTAATAAATATCTTTTTATAATTAAGATAATATAATAGCTTATTAATAAGATTTATATTATTAAAATAATAATAAATCTTGAAATCTATTATAGCGTACTCTATAACTTAATAATATTATTTATTATTAAGCTTTTTGAAGTTTATAAAGCCCTTAAGATTCTTATAATTAATCTATATCTATATAGTATATTATACGCCTTTTAAGTAATAATGCTATTGCTTAAAAAGCTTTATAATAATTAATAGTTCTTAATTATATATCTTATAGTTTATTTTAGTATTAATTATCTTTTATAACTAATATACTATTAGCCTATAGATATTATGCTTATTAGGCTATAATATTATGCCTAAAATACTAAAACTAAAAGTATTAGTTTCTAACTTAATCTGCTTTTTTAAATTAAAATATATTAGAAAAAGTCTTTTTATAAAGCTATTATATAGCTATCTAAAAGCAGTATTAGCTTTAAAAATCTATATTATAAGCTTTAGCTTATATTTATTAATATTGCTTTTCAGCAAGTTAATTAATAATATAGATTTTAATAAATAATATTTAATAAAGCAATAATAAAAGTTTATAAAATTAAAAAAGACTTAGGCTTTTTAATATATCTTAAAATATAGCTATATTAATATTGTTAATACTCCTTTTAAGTCTATTTCTATACTATTAATAAATATAATAAACTTAAGGAACTTTAAGTAATTAATATTAAAATCGTATTTATTTAAATTAATAAAGAGCTAACACTTATATAAGCATTTTAATACTTTTTAGATATATAACTAGTATTATTCTTTTAACTCAAAATAGACTAGAATATTATTAAAATATATAATATAGAAAATATTAATAAAACTAATAAAAATATAATTAATATATATTTAAAATATAGCAAGTATATTAATCAAGTTAAAAGGCAAGATTATATACTTAAAATAGATATATTATATTTTAAAAGCAATCTTCTATTTATTACTTTCTTTGATATAAATATAATAATATATATTTTTAAGATCTATCTTAGTAAATATCTTTATATTATATAAATAGTCAAAAGTGTCTATAATTAAGGGTAAAAGATAATAGTTTTTAACTATAACCTTATTTAGTCCTTAGTAATTAATATAAAGATATAATCCTTTATCTTTTTTTAGAATAAAGATAATAAAACCTTTAGCTATAGATATTAAATATCTAATTTAGCCCTTTATTAGTATTTTATTAATATATTAGCGGAGCTCTAAGAGTTTATTTTTAGATAAATTATAAATAAGTCTATATAGTAGATTTTTCCTATTTAACTTAATAATATAGTTATTTGCTTTAAAAGGCAATAACTTACTAACATTCTTTTTTAAGAAAATATTATTAAAGTCTTTAATTTATAATAGAAAAGTAACTTTATACTTATCCTTTAATTTAGCTAAGTCTATAGTAATAATTATAATAGTATATATATATATATTTAATACTTAAGCTTTTATATAAATAAACTTAGCTTATTAAAAGTAAATTAATCTACATAAATCTAGTATTATTATTCTTAAGACCTATAAAACTTAGCAATATTATAGGTATTTAACCTTAGCTTACTTATTAGGATATTATAGTTTACTTATTTATAAACATAATAGCAGATTATAAAAGTCTATTATTGCTGCTATAAATTAACTTTCGTTTAAATAATATTATATACTATATTATAGTATATTTTAGCTTTATTAGATATATTTACTTTTAAGAGCTTTATATTTAATATTAGCTTAAAACTTAATGCCTTTATTATATAACTTTAAACTATATTAATATTAGAATTATTATAAAAAAAAGCTGTTACTTTATACTACCCTTTCTTTAGCTTCATATCTGCCTTAAATTTTATACTTTAAAGAGTGACTATTCCTTATTCTAAGAAGTCTTTTATACTTAAGATTTCTTTTTATTATTTTTTATTTTTATAATACTAATTTTCAGAGGATTACTATACTTTTTCTTTTATTATTTAACTTTTTTGAGGTTTATTTTAGTATAACAATCAAAGGCTTTATACCCTTTATTATTATATTTATAATAAAAAATATTAAAGTTATTTTTGCTTTTTAGTTTTAAGCTAAATTTATGCTTTAAAAGTATTTCATTAGATTTCTAAGAGTTATTTAAAGCATTATATTTATGCTTTTTAAAGTTATCTCTTTTTTTTAACTTATTCTTATATAGTTTATTCTATTTTATATCTATAGTAATATATTTATTATTATAGCTAAAGATATAATCTATACTCTTAATATAAATAACTTGATTAATTTAGTTTTGTCTTACAAACTAAAAGTATAATTGCTATAATATAAAGGGCTTCTTATATAAGATTACCTTTTAGTCTTTAAATATAGTTTAAAGTTAAATATTTATATAAGAGTTATAGAAATTAACCTTTTAATATTATTATATAATTATAGAAATCTATAGTTAATTGCTTTAGACCTTACTTAGTAACTATATACTTTAATATTATTACTATAATATAGTTTTCTTTATTTAATATTATTATTAAGAGGAAATTAAATTATTGCTTCTAATTTATATAAATACTATATTCCTTTTACTTTATTATTTAATGATATAAAAATACATTTTGCAATAATAAGCTGGCAAACAAGATTTTATTCTTATTATATATAAACTAGCTATTAGCTAAAATAAACTTATTATTAGCTTTCATAACCTATTTAGTATATTATTAAAAGGAGAAATCTCCTTTATATAAATGTAGTTTCTTAGGCCTTATACCTATAGGAATTACTAGAATATAATTAATTTAAGTTAATTTTAATAAATAATCTAAGGAATAAAATAATTATAATAATTTATTAATAATACTATTAATAGTCTTGTCGTTATTTATATTATATTTATCTAAGGAATAATAATAATGGCGAGAGTAAAATAATTATTATAATTAATTATTCCTATTGTTTAAGAAGCTATTATTGCTTCTTTTATTTAAAAAGTCTTTATTAGCTTTATTTAAAAAAAGAAACATTTATTGCATTAACTTGATATAGCTTAATAATGTCCTTAATAACTTTAGTATTCTAGTGCTATTCTAAGTATATTTTAATACTTAAATAGATAATTAAATATTTATAAGTATGCTTTAAAGGAAATAAAATAATATTAATAAATTATTATAACTAAAAGCTGTAGCGCTTTATATAATATTAATATTATTATAGATATACTCTAGCTAATATAACTTTTATGCTTTATATAAATCTTTTTATATTTATATATTTATAATCTTTTTAAGTAAATAATTATATTCTTGCTTAAGTATTTCTTTACTTTATTATAAAGTGCTTTATAATATAATAATAAAGCTTTAATAAGGCTCTAAAGAGCTTTTAGAAAGTATTTTTAATATATTTTTATTATTATTAGTTGTAGCAGCAGTTATATTTTATACTTATTAAAGAATATTAATATTTTAAAAGGGCTTTAAGGGTATATTGCTAGAATTCCCCTGTATATTAGATAATAAAGTTATTAATATTATTAAGTTAAATCTAATATTATTGCTAGTAATAAGCAATACTTTATAATTATTATTTATATTTCAAGAGTTATTAATAATTCTTTATCTTAATATTACTATAATAATAATAATTAGATATTATTAATTTAATAATAATAAAGCTATAATAGTCTGCTTAGCTAATATAGTAGTAGCTTATTTTGATTTGTTTATATTCTTTAAATATATGATAGATTATATTATTAAAGGAAAAATCAGAACTATAATAATTAAATGCAATATAGAATATAAATATAAGAATAGGTCTATAGGTCTTCTATAAGAGAATTAGCAGTACAGCAAAAAAGTTAATATATTGAAATAGAACTAATTCTTATTATTGAAATATAGGGATTCCTATCTATTTATATGCGATCCTAGAGCCGGTCTCGCAACCTAATCTTATTATCCTCTATACCTAGCCTTGGACCCCTAAAAGTCCCTGCAAGGGCAGTCTAACGGCCGGTTTATTATACTAGGTATTATAGTATATATTATATTAATCTTATTAACAATATAATAACTAATTAAAAAATAAGATTGTTATTATTAATAATATAGAAATAGCTTAGAGTTTAGTATTGAAGCGGTTTTATATAGCTATAAGATTTTAATATTAAAACTAATCTAAATACTTTATAATTATTAATATCTAACTAATTTATTCTATAGTATCTTTGTTAGCGATAGTATTTTTTTTAATATAATAAAATTATAATAACTGTTTTATGAGTTTATAGTTTTTAGCTTTAAACTTAGCAAAAAAATTTTATATTAAGAAACTAAAATTACAAGCTTGAAAAATAGTATTTTTTATAAAACTTAGAAAGTTTAATAAACTATTAATTGAATACTTTTATTAATAATTTGTTTTTTTCTTATTTAATAATAATATATTCTTTAGATTGAAAAATAATACTATATTCTTAAGTACTATTTTAGTATCTTTTATAAAAGCAGCTATTTCAAGCTAAGTAATAAAGATATAAATACTGCTAGTAATATTAAAATTGCTAATATTATTTTAATACTAGTAATTTATATAACTAGTTATAATAGATATTTATTTATTACTGAGTTCCTTTTTTTTCTTTTTCTTTTTAGAAGAAAAAAAAGTATTATATAATATAAGTAATAGTACGAAGCTATAACTTTTATTTGTTTAAAAAATATTTATATAGTAGTAAAAACTTCATAAATCGCAGGTATTACTATTATTAAAACGAGGTTAAAGAGCAGATATATTAATATCTAATATATATAAAGATTAATTGTAGGAATCCGCTAGAAACGAGATATAAAGGAGCTATAAATAGCTATTTTACGCGATTAAGCTTAGTATATCCCTATAGTTCTCCGCTACTACTTCTATTATATATTAATAATTAAAATTAATCCTGTTAATACATTTTTAAAGTGCTTTAATTATAAAAAAGTTTTAAGTTTAAATACTATATTATTGTTAATACTATAAAATAAGTAATTATTTTAATCGGGTAAACTATTAAAATAAAAATAAAAAGTTATAGTAGTACTAGGCTTCGCCTTTAAAATAGCTAGAATTTAAGTTGTTATTTCTAGGAAAGCTATAAAAAACCTAGAAAACAAGCTATATAATAGCAATATTTAATATTTAATAAAGTCTTCATTAAATAACTTCAAAACACTAATAACTAAACAAAAAAGAAGCGGAATATATTAATGGAAAACTATTAAAAACAAGATTCTATTTAATTTTTTAATAATAAAAATCCTTTTTAAATATAATAACTATTTATATGTTTTTAAAACCAAAACAGTTAAAGAGGAGTTAATTAATAAATACTATAATAATTCTTTAGCAAGCTATTTTAAATATAAAAAACTACTAAAGCTTTTTAAAAAAAATTTAATTAAATATAAATATAGAAATAAAAGAATATATATAAAACTATAATATATACTAGTATATAAAAGCGTATTATTACTAACTAAAGTATATAAATAATTAAATATTCTACTATTTCTAAAGTAATTTTAGAAAAAGCTAACAATAAACTTTATTATAAGTTTATTATATATTAAGAGAAAAGTATATTGAATTTTAAGAGATAGTAAGCTTAATTAACTAACTATAAATAAAAATACAATATTTATTTCAAATACTAAAAAACGCTAAACTTTTTTAAATTTAGTTTTACTTTTCAGCTTTTAGCTTTTGAAATTCGATATTCCTCTTTATATCTCAGTTATAGAAATACTAAATATATTAAACCTTTTAAGTAATTCTAATTTCTTTTTATTGAAAAGTTGAAAATAATTAATTAGTTCAAAATCAATATATTTATTAAAATTATTAAAATTATTAAAATTATTAAAATTATTAAAATTATTAAAATTATTAAAATTATTAAAATTATTAAAATTATTAAAATTATTAAAATTATTAAAATTATTAAAATTATTAAAATTATTAATATCTCGCTATTATATATATTCGGTTTTTTTATAATAAAAAAAGATATTGTTTTTAGTTAAAATATAGTTATTTAAAATTCTTTTTTATCTATTTATATATATATACACTTTTTGCAGCGAAACGAGATTGGAATATATATAAAATAATATAATATAAATTAAAAAATAAAATTATTCTAAATAGCAAATAGCATAGATAGATATTAGAATAAAATAATCTACTGCTAAAAATTAAGCTAATTATAAAGCTTTTAAATAAAATTGAAACTAGTTTCTTTTAATTAAGAATACTTTTTAAATTATAAAAAAGACTTAAAACTAAGAATTAACTAAAAAGTTTTAAATACTCAATTAGCTAGTACTTTAGTAAAGATATTAGCGAATTAATTTTTAAGATTAATATATTTTATTTAAATAATCTTTATAATAATAATTTCTATTTATTAGATAAGATAAATATATATATATTTTATATATATATATAACTTAGAATTCTTATTTAAAACAATAATAGACTAATTATCGTAAAAAATAATAATAATAAAAATATTCTAACCGCCTTTAAAATAAAAAATAATAAAAATTTCTCAAAGCTAAATAGTTTTTTTTTATATATTTTTATTTAATTTATATATTCAGTTTCTACTAAAAAAAGGCAATTATTTATTATTATTTTAATAACTAATTAATAGTAGCATTTCCGACTATAAAGATATATCTAATAATGAACTTATAAATAGTAATATAGTTTGTTTCATCTATATCTAAGAAACTTTTTGATAGATATAAAGGCTTTTTAAATATAAACTTAAAATCAATAATATATTTGAAATATCTAAAAATAACTTATACTTTATTATAGTTTAATATATTTTAGTTAAATTTAAACTATAATAAAAATAACAAAGATAGTAAAAATAATATTAAACTATACATTAAATATTATATATATAAACGAGCTAATTACTAATTAATAATTATAATAAAAAACTATAAAAACTTCATACTCTAAATCTAATAATAACTTATAATATTTTTTTAAATGTATAAACATATCTATTATATTATAGTTTCTATATTATAATCGCGAAGAAAATATTTAATATAATTACGCTATCTAAGCTATAAAATTCAATTAAAATAATTTTAAATAACTATTATACTAAGATAATAAATAATAAATCCTAAATTATTTATATTAAAATAATTATAAAATCTGTTTTTAAACTATTTAATCACTTTAATATCTAAATCGACGATAAAGATATTATTTATATAGATAATTATAACAATATAATTATTAATAAAGATACTCCAGTTGGCTTTAATTAGATAGTAGTTTTATAAAGCAAAAAAATTCTTAAAAATATTATACTACTTTATATATAAAAAGATTGCTTTAGATTATATAATGCTTTATTAAGCTTATAGACTTTTCTAAATTAAAATTTATTTTTATATTTTTTAGACTATATTATATAGATATTTCTCTTTATATTATTATAAAAGAAAGCTATTTTAATATCTTTTTACTTTAACTTTTAGTTTTATATTATTATAAAAATTAAAATAGCTTTATAGCTTATTAATCTAACGACTATAATAAATGTTTTATAATAATTAATATTTTCTTTTTATTAAAAACTATATATAGTTTAATAAACTTTATATTTAAACATTTCTTTTTAAAATTAAATTTTTTTTATAAATTTATTTATTATTAAAGATTTATTTATTATAAAATAAATTAACTAATATTTAAGATTTGTTCTATTATAGTAATTAGATTTTTCTTATATATTAATATTTTAGTATTTTAACTTAATAATATATAAGCTTTTTTAAAATTTCTAAGCTTATTAAAATTTAAAAAAGATATTTAAAAAAATAAAATATAATAAAAAGAATCTAATATAAATTCGCGATACTAATTTCGTAAAGCTTATAAGTTATTATTACAGTCGCTATATTTTTCGGCGAAAAGCTTATCAATTACTACATTTAATAGATTTCTATTATTTATATTTAAAATTAGCTTTTTATAACTATTCTAAAAACAGATAATTAGATATCAATTATATAATTTTTTAATATTATCGATATAGATTTTATTATATTCTAATAGTATTTCAATAATTATTTTATACTTTTTAATATCTTTTTCCTTTAAAATAATAAACAGAGTATCGGAGTAATAATATTTAATAAATAAGATTTTGATTATTTTAAAATTATTATAATAATAATAATTTTTATAATTGTTTTTAAGCTAAACTATTTCTATAGTTTAAAAGACTTTATATTTAAAATATAATTCATAATATATTAGATATAATATATAATAGATATTTTTTTTATTATAATTAAATAGAATATAAACTATTAATTTATTTTCTTTTTTTTTTAATTAATATTAAATTTATAAATTATTATAAATCTTTTTTATCTAATTTTTTTTAAAATATAATATTATTAAAGAATTACCTTTTATAGTTTTTTATAAAATATGTTAACAATTTATAACTAGTTATTTATTATATAAATAGTATAATAGAGTCACTGCGGGTAGAAGTCTTAGCAGCTAACTAATTAAGATTAGTTAGCGCGGAATTATTTTTGCCTATACGTATTTAGTTATTATTATTGTATAATAATTTTTCTCTTCTTAATAAATATCTTACAATTATTATTCAACAAGAACTTAATTATTACCTTTATATTATATTTATTTATATACTCTTAGACTATTATATTAGCTTACCTTATCCTTAGAACCTTATATAATTATATTTAATATTAGTAAACCCTTAGCTTAAAATACCTTAATAAGTAGTCTAGAAATTAAGCTAATATAGCTTAAATAGCTTAATAAGAAGAAAGAACCCTTAATAGCCTTCTTAATACTTTAGTTTAACCTCTTTAATAATTCTAATATTAGCTTTAAATCTCCTTATATAGTTAATAGTTATACTTTCCAGGATTAAGAGGACTATTATAAAAAATACCCTGGAAAATCGCTCTATTATAGCTTTAATATATTATTAATTGCTAATTACCTTTATAATACTAATAAAGACTACTTAGTTTAAATTAAAGAGCTTGAGAAAGAACTAAATAAAGCAAAAAATAATATTATATAAGCTAAAGAAATTATAACTATAGCTTAATATATTGCTAAAGTACTTTACTGCCTCGAAATTGCTAACTTAAAGCTTTATATAATAATTATAAAAGACTTAACTAATTTCTATTTAACTTTAATTATAAGCTTATTATAAATATTAATTATTTTCCCTCTTAATATATTAAAGTTATATATTTATAATAATACCTTAAAAATAAAGCTGCAGCTATTTTATTATACCTTATAAATAGAAATAAGTATACCTATATTAATATAATATTTTACTTTATTAAAGTATTTTGCATAAACTATAAAAATCTTAATTAAAAAAGTATTATTTAATAAAAATTTTAATATCTAAGATAAAAGCAAAGCAAGTTCTCAATTTACTATAGTTGCTTTAAGAATATAATATAAAAATAAGTTATAATAAAGAAGCCCTTAAAACTTATTTAATAAAAAGCCTTAATTATAAGCTTAAGTAGCTTATAGTACCTCTTGAAATTAAAGATATAAATTTTTAATAACTTATTACTTTATTAATTAAATTTAATAACTATTATTATATTATTAATTAAAATATCTAAGCTTAATAATCTTCTTATTAATAAGCTAGCCTAAGCTATATTATTTACTATATAATATTTATTCTAATAGCTGCCTTAGTAAATATTACTTATTAAATTAATATTATAACTACTATAATTAAGTTAGTATTTATAATTAATTATATTATTAGCTTAATTTTAGACTCTAATTTAATAAATATTAATGCTATTTATATATAAAAAGGATTTTAAGTATCATTATTTTAAGCTAAAAAGGATTATTATTAATAAAATAACTTTTATAGCTATTATAATAAGCTTATAATTATAGATTATTATGCTATTATTTGCTTATATAAGCTTAAATTTTGTATTTCCTTAATTATTATTTAACTTAATTTTAAGGGCGATTTTACTAATTTAGAAAATTAAAACTTTTTATATAAAATTGTATATAAAAAGCTAATAAAGGATTAAGCTTATTAACTTATATATTCTAGAACTTATTATAATTATTTAAGATATAAAATTTTAACTTGCTTTATATTTTAATTATATTTAATAGAAATGAAGAAGTTTTTACTTTAATAAATATTAATACCTTTAATTATAATTTTATGAATTAATTCTTTATGTTTAAATATTTTATTTCCTTATATTTATTACCTTTAAAAGTAAGCCTATTTTTTTAGGACTTATTATTTATTATATTTATATTCCTTTGCGATTTCCTTATAATAACTAAAAACTAACTTTATTTTTTCTTATTAAGCTCCTAGGTTACTTTATTATTTTAAGCAACTTTTAGCTTAAGGCTTATTAAATATATATTAATTATAAGAACTAGTTCTTTTTATATTATTCTTTAGTAACTTAAAGCTCCCTTAAACTTTATACTATAATTCTATTAAATAACCCTATAATAATATTAAATATTATATCTTCCTTTAATATTTATGCTATTTAAGCTCCCTTTTTTAAGCATATAATAAAATAATGCAACTATAAGCTATTTATAACTTTACTTAATAATATTAAAAAGGCTTTAAATCTTAAGCTAAAATCTAACTTAAAAATTAAGCTTTTTAACAAATATTATAATTTTATTAATACCTTCTTTCAATAAGTTTCTAATATTTTACCCCTTAAATTCCTTAAAAAAAAATTGAGATCTTTATTTAAGAAGGTAAGATACTTCTTTAAAGCTTATTATATAGTATATCTTATAATAGATTCTTAATTATACAAAAATACCTAAAAAATAACTTAAAGAAAAGCTTTATATAGTTTAATTCCTTTCTTATAATATTATTTATCCTCTTTATAAAAAAGCTTAAAAATGACTTATACTTCTATATAAATTATTAAATCTTTAATACTATTATAACTAAGTATAAATATCCTTTATGTTTAATTCAAGAGACTTTTAATAATATTTGTTATATTAAATACTTTATTAAACTTAATAATATTATTATTTTTAATGAACTTTAGATAATTAAAGGTAAAAAATATAAGATTATATTCTATACTTACTTTAGCTTATATAAGTATTAAATTATATTATTTAGCCTATATAATATTCTTATAAAATTAGAAAATTTTATTAATAATATTTTAAAAAAGTACTTAAATAACTTTTATGTTATTTATATTAATTATAATTTTATTTATAGCAAAAATAAAAAAGAATATACTTATTATACTTGTTTTATTTTTAAAATATTTTATAAAGTAAGCCTTTAAATTAATATTAATGAATATAAGTTTAATATTTAAGAAATTAAATATTTTAGACTTCTTATTTTTAATAAAAGTATTAAGATAAACTTAGCTAAGATTATTATTATTTAAAATTAAATATTCCCAAAAAATATTAAAAAAATATAAAGCTTTCTAAGGTTTATTAATTTTTATTATTAGCTTTATAGCTAATAATATAAATTTTTAAGCTTTTATTAATAAATTAAATCTTTTCTTTAAAAATATAAATATAAATACTATTATAATTAATGTTTAAATGTCCTTAAAGCCTTTAAAATAAGCTAAAGACCTTGTAAACTTACTTATAATTAAAATTTTTATAGCTAAAATAACTAAAAATAAGGAATATTAAGAAATCTATGATATTATTATTTATAAAGATTATAAGCATAAATATTTCCTTATTATTAAATATAAGTTTTAAGGTCTTTACTTTATATATTAAAAGAACTAATTCTTAATACTAATAATGAGTAATTATTATATTAATATAATTTACTTATAATAAGTTATTTAGGCTAAAAACATACTTATAAATTCCTTTTTAAGAATTATTAATAATTTAATATAATCATTAATATTAAGAAATATTATTAAAATTATTATATTTGCTTTAAAGCTAAAGCCTCTTTAGTTAAGAAATAAGGAATCTTAATGCCTTTAAAAGTCCCTTAATAATACTAATATTATATTTTAATTAATATTATTATTATATTCCTTAAGAATATAAACCTTTAAAGTCAAAAAATTATTAAATTTATAGTAATTTATAATTATTTCTTTAAATAATTTTATATTAAAACAATAAGCAATATCTCTATTAAAAATATTGCTAAAGCCTTTATTTAAGTAATTTAAAAGTATTATAATATACTGAAAAACATTATTTTTAACTAAGGAATTTAATTTATTAATAATTTTTAAAATTAACTTTATTAAAGATTAAACATCAAAATTAATTTTAATATTATTTTTTACCCTTAGATTAATAATTAAATAAAATATTATACTTAAGTGCTAAAAACTTATTTCTAAATCTTTACAATTTAGCTTTAAAATAATTAAGGTTTATACCTTCCTTAAAGTAAATATATTATTAATAATATTTATTCTAAATTTATTAGAATTATTTTATTTTTAATTAATTTAAGCTAATACTTTTATATAAGTATTAAGCTATTTATCAATTACTTTAAAGATATTATAGCTATTAAATAATATTAGCAGATCTATATTAATAATTTTATTAAAAAGATAAATATTATTAATAAGTCTTTATATACTTAAATAACTTTTGTTTAAGCTTAATAAACTTAATATGTTAATGCTTATTATGCTTATGCTTTATAATATAAAAATAATAATAAAGTTTACCTAAATATTTATAATACATTTATTTCTTAATTTAATAAAAACCTTATTAATAAGTATAATAACTTATTTAAAATAACTAAAATAATTAGCTCTTAAGTATATTATTTAAAGCTATTTAAGTCTTAATTAATTTATAATATCTTTTATATTTTTTTATTATACCTTGTTATTAATAATTTATTATTAAGTTAAATTATTTTTCCCTTATTAATTAAAATTAATGCAGAAAATATTTAAATCTGCAAGGTAAAGAATATCTTTAACTTATAAATATATTATTGCTAAATTAAATATATAGTTAAATACTATAACTTTAATTAACTTGAATAAATCAATATTAATAATAGAATTAATGGTTTTAAAGATTTTAATGAATATTTTAATGCTTATTTAAATTAAATTAAATAAGAAATTTAATTGATTAAGTATATTATTAATTAGGTATATTCTTAATTAAGGAAATAATTATATACTTTTTAGTAAAAATAATAATAATTTTAATATAAATATAAGGGCCTTAATTTTAAATATACTTTAAATAACCTTAATAATATCCTTTGCCTAAGCATTTGCTTTTAATTCTGTCTTAACCCTTATTATCTTTATTAAGGTCTTCTCTCTTCCCTTAAAGCCTTTTTTTAAGCTTAAAAGTACTTATATTAGCCTTAGACTAATTATATTTAATTTAAAACTTATTATATTACCTTTTATATATTTTCTGATTTTGTTTTGCTCCTAAATATATATATAAATAAATAAATAAAATATTTAATATATTATATTTTAACTAAAAATAATACTTTTATATATAATCCTTGCAATTTAATCTATGTTATCTTTTTAATTTCCCTTTAACCTTATTATTATTTATATTTGTTATCTAAAGTAATACTTAGTGCAAAAACTTAATTATCTAGCGCAAAAAGCTAATTACTTAAAGCTTATTATTAACTTAATAAATTGACTCTTAAAGGGGGGTACTATAATAGAATTACCATAAATAAAAGTCTTAATAGCTAACTAATTAAGATTACTTATCGCAGAATTAGTTCCGCCTCTGCGTATTTAACTATTATTGTTATATAATAACTTTTCTCTTCTTAATAAATATCTTTATAATTATTATTTAATGAAAACCTAGTTACTACCCCTATAAATAACAAGCAATATGGATATATTTAGATTAAAACTTAAAAATTATATTTAAGTTCTTTTTTATATTTATATTAACTATTTTTTAAAGAATTTAACTTAATTATTTAGCTATATTATTCTATTAAAAAATATTGAAAATAACAAACTTTTAACAAATACTATTATTTTAGTAAAATTTATTAAAAGTATTATTATTCTATTTACCGCTATAATTTAAGCGTAAATATGTAGTTTTAAAACTATTGTATTTAATAGCTTATTAAAAATCTTAAAAACAATAAAAATAGAAAAAATTAACTTATTAGAAAATAAATAAATAAATAAATAAAAAAAAGCTTAATATAATTATTTAAGAACGTAATAAAATATTAATAAGGTATTTATTATCAAAATTCTTAAAAAAGCCTTAAGAATCCAGTTAAATTAAATTATTTTTAAAGTAATTATATTCGATTAAAACTATATATAGTAAACTTTTTATTTATATTAAAATACAAAAAATATAAATGTTTTTCAATAAAAGAAATATAAAATCTATATTTATATATATCTTTATAAGTTTTAAGAAATTATTCTAGTTTAAATAATTTTATTTTTAATATTATATTTAAAGCGATTTCTTATTAAATAATTTAAGTCTTAAATACTTTTTATACTGTTTTTTATATTATAATTTAGGCTATTTTTTATATTATATCTATTTTATTAATTAAGATAGATTTAGAAACTAGATTTAATATTAACTAATATTTATATATATATTTATTTAAAAATAAAATAATAATAATAGCTATAATAGCTATAAATATAATAAAAGCTTTTTTTCTTATATTCAAAATATAAAAACAATTAAAATATTTAATAAAAATAATTTTATAATTTTTAACTATCTATTTATTTATATAATAATTTAATTTGATATTTTAATTCTTTAGTCAATTCTAAAAAATAAAATCAAAGCTATTATTTAAAATATATCAAATATTATTAATAATAAAAATTTAATAATTATTATTTCAAGCTTAATATTCTAGCTAGATTCTATTATAGCTTTTAATGTTGCAAAAATTATTAATTTTTTTAAAAAAAATAACTAAGACTTTTGAAATTTTTAAAAATAATAAGAATAAAACAATCTTGTATAATATATTATATATAATTACTATTAAAAATCTATAAATAACTTATAATATTTATAATAATAAAAATAAAAACTTTAAAAAATATATACTTTTTTTAAATTTTTTATTATAATTAATATAAAAGCTATATTAATAATAGTAGTTTAGAACTATTAATTCTAATTTAATAATTCAGAGTTTCAGTTACTACTATAACTATTATAGTTATCGCGTTTTTTATCGTTTCTATAGCTATATCTTCTTTATTAAAAATTGTGTTTTTAAAAATAAAAATACTTTTTAAAGTATTTATTTATATTATAGTTATTAGTTTTATAATAAAAGCAAGATTTAACTATTTTAGTATAAGTTTTTAAATTATTAATATAAGTAATTAACTAAATTATATAATCTATTTCCAAATTAAAAAAATTAGCAATAAATATAATAATATTTTACTTAGTATAGTAGAAAATATTATTATTAAAACTACTAAAGCTTTAGTTTTTAAGGTTTTTATATAGTCTAATTACAAATTAATAACAATATTGAATATATATATAATAATATAATTGAATATAAATTTAGTAATATTATTATTATTAAAAATATTATAAATTTAATTATACTATTTTATATAATAATTAAATTAAAAATCTAGTCTAAAATAAAAATAATATGTTAAATATATATTGTTTGATTAAAACTCTTCGGAAAAAATCTTAAGTTTAATAACTATTTTATTACAATAATTAATATATAATTAGGTTTTAAACTTATAGCTAGCAAGGATAAGAGTTTCTAGTTTATATATTATTATATTAAATATCTTAGAATTATAAAATTTATAAATAATAAAATTATATTATATATTTTAAAAAATAGATTTATATTGTTTTTTAAGTATAATAAACATCTAAATAATTTAATATTATTATTAATCTTTTATAGTTATATCTCTAAATTACTGCTTTTTAGTAGAGAAGAAATATTATAAATTATTAATTTAAAAAAAATCTTATATATTTCGCTTTTATTATAAATAATTTGAGTTTTTTTTAAGTTTAAAGATAATTACTAATTATATCGTCTGCAATTCCGGAACCCGCATATTGCAGGTATATGGATTTTATATATTTAACAAGCATATAGCGGGTCTTAGCGCTAAGGAATAAAAATATTATTAAGTTTTACGGGAATAGGAAGCGGAAAGTAAATACTTTATTGTAAAATACCCTCTATCTTTATGAATATTCAATGTATTTTGAAAACAAGCGTATTTTTGAAATGCTTGTCAAAAAAGTACTTAGTAAAGTATATAATACCCTCTATAAGAGTACTATTTAAAGGGTATTAAAAACTTAAAGAAAAGTTTTTTTAATTTCCAGAGGACTATATATTACTTGCTATATATATCTAAAATCTTCGACATAAGCATACCCGCAGACTTATATAAATCCGGCTATATACGTATATTGCGGGTTTCCGGGGTTTGTAGATAATAAAATTAATAGAAAGTTTAGACTTAGAATCGACTATTTTTTAATAAACTAAAAATACTTATAAAACCAATAAAAAAAAGATTTTGAATAATAGATTTTACGAAATCTAGCCGAAAAAATTAATATTATTATATAAGCTAATATTTAAATTAGAGTCTGCTTTTTATAATAATAGTTTAGATTATAATAAACTTAAAAATATATGGAAGTTATTAAACTTGTTATTAAAACTATATACTAGAAAAGTAATTACATTTTTAAAAGATAAAGATATAAATTTAAGTTAATTATATAATTATTTATATAACTAATAGTATAAAATTCAATTAAAATAAAAGAAATAAACCTATATAAATAATTTTAAATACTTAAAAAATTTGTACTTTTTTTTATAAAAAAACTTAAGAAAATTATTTTCAAATAGAAAATTAATATATTTAACTCAAAAAGATTATAATATATTAAAGAAAGCTTTTATACTACTAAAGTTTATTTTTTATTTTTTTATAAAGAAATAGTAATCTTTAAAAATATATAATTAGATTTTTAATTATATAATTTTTCGTTTAAAATACTTATTTTTAATTTATTTAAGTTTGTATTTAAGTTTGTTAATTTAGTTTCCAAACTAATATAGCTTATACTTAATATTTAAGAATAAATTTTATAATAATACTAATACTAAAATCTATATTTATACTGAAATGACAGAATTATATCTATAGATAATATAAATTAAAATATAAAAAAAATTAATAAGTTATTTAAATATTTGTATTTTTGTTTTTATCTTATTTTTATATTTAAACTAACTATAATAGCTTATAATATATATTTATTTTCGTAGCTATTTAAATTAAAGATCATAAATTTTAGTCTTGTTCAAAACTAATCTAGCTTTTCTATATTAACGATTTCAACTTTTTTAAATACTATAAATATATTTTAGTATTTAATATAGACTAGAGAAATTTTATTCAATAAAAGTTATAATTGCAAAGCTATTTTAATTTTAAATAGTAATTTTATAAATTTTATTAATAGCTTAAATATAGCTTGTTTTTTTTAATATTTTAAGCTATAAATTAACTCTAAAATAGAATTTTATAATATTTTTTTAGTAAAAAATCTTAATATAGTTATATAAAAGCTTACTATTAGAAATAATACTATTTTTATTAAAGAATAAGAATAATGTATAAGTATAAACTATAGTAGTACTTAATTAACTAATATATAGCTTTTTACTAAGCTATAATACTAATTTCTAAGTATATGAATAGTTTAGAATATTATATAAAGCTATACTTCCATTTTTTTTAATATTTAATTATTATTATATAAATTAATTTTAAATTATTGAGATTTAGTATATATTTATAATAAAATTACTTGACCGCTAAATTGTTTTTATAGCTATATTAGCTAGAAAGTTATACGCGCTATAACAATTGAAATTGAATACTATTTATTATATAATACCTTATAGTTATCTTATATAGTATGAAATATTACTCTAGTTGTATTGTAATATAAATTATATATAATTAAGCCTATTCCTTTATCTTTAATTGTATTGCAGTTCTATAGAATTTGCTTTTATAATACGATAGTACTTGTAATTTAAATTCTTTCAATACTAAAATACTATTATAAATAATTTGTATTAAAATCTTAATTATAAAAAATTTTCAATAGAATACGTCTTAGAGTAGTTTCAAAACGACCTTAAAGACTCCTTAAGGACTCTTTAAAATCACTTTAAGTTCTAATTAAAATTTTTGGAAAAAGAAAAAATATAAAAGATCATTAATATATATATATATGTAATATTAGTTATATACTCTTAGTATAGGCGCTTATATATATATTTTTTTATAAAACGCTCGAAAATTATTTTTATATTACGTAAGCGTAGCTTTATAGCGAGAAAACCCCTAATTTGGTAAATACTTTTTTCTTCCTATATATTAACTTTAAAATAAAAAGTTTAAACTAAACTTTTTTTTGGAGTTTCTGATACTTTTAGAGTATTAAATTTGCTTATTTATTAAAATCTATTAAATTAATCCTCAAGTAAGCCTTGAAAGCGCTTTGAATAAGTTTTATTAATAAAATTACATAGATTAAATATTTTAAATAAGTCTATGTTACTTTAAATCTTATTCTTAGTTAGATAGTATATAGACTATTTATTATATATGAGTATATATAGATTACCGTTTTGAAAGATCTTTAAATACTAATTGATATTAAGATTTACTTGAGTTAAAATTCAAACTTCTTAAGCTAACTCTAAGGTAATTTTAAACTAATAAAAAGAAATAAATACTATATAACTGGGTTTATAATCTATTGAATTTTAAAAGATAATAAACTCAATCAATTAACTATAAATAAAAGTACAATATTTACTTTAAATATTAAAGACGCTAAACTCTTTTAAATTTAGTTTTATTTCTTAGTCTTTAGCTTTCGAAGTTCAATAAAGTAATTATATTTATAATTCTACTTTAGTAGTTATTAATTATTATACTAAAATATACTAATATATTTTAACAATTATCACAATTATCAATATAAAACTAGCGAAGCTATTTTTTAAGAAAGTTATTTTAAAATATAATATATTTAATAATATTATAAATAATAAAAGTTCTATTTTTTATTGAATTCTATGTTAGCTACCTAGTATAGAAATAAATACTAAATAACTTAGTTATAGCTAAGTTACTGACTTTATTTTTATTTAATAATTAAGTTTTAATCATCTTACTATTTAATAGTTTATAAGCTTAAAAAGTCGCTTTATAGCATTCTAATATTACTAAATAAATCTTATATACTTAAGTTTAAATATTAATACTTTAGATATTACTTTATCGAACTTTTTTATATCTTATATAGTTCTTTATTAGTATAAACTATTTATAGTTTTTAATTATAAAATTGGATTTATATATTATATAATTATAGTTAAATAGTTTTATATATTTATTTATTATATTCTTAAAGCAATAACTATTTCTATAAGTCTATAAATTTTCAATATTTATTAATTTTTAATATTAAAAAATTCTAATATTAAAACTTAATATCTTAAATATTGATTGCTTTATAAATAGTATATTTCCGCGTTAGTTTCGCTTAAAGCTTAATATTTTTTTAAGTAAAATATAAATTATAAAAAAAAAAAACTAATTAAAAAACGTTTTAATTAGTTTTTAGTATTTTATTACCTAGTAATTATATTAATTATAAATATAAATAATTTTTTAAAGCAATTATTTAAATCTAAATATATTAGTATTTTATTTGCTAAAAAAAAAGACTAAAAATTAGTTTCTTTTTTTAATTAAATTATATTTAATAATTAAAATCTTTTTATTTTTTTAATATATTTAAAAAGGTAAAAAACTAAATAAATAATTTAATTAACTTAAAAGATTTTATTTTTATTTTTAAAAAATTATTAAATATTTTTATTAAAAATTGAAGTTTAAAATATTAATATTTTAAATTTAAAAATTTTAGCTTATTATTTTATTATAAGCTATATATATTTTTATTATTTTTATAATATAAATAGAAGTTTAATTTTAATAATTAATAAATAATATTATATTTTTTTACAAAGATTTCTATTAATATTTTTAAATTTATTTATTTTTTTATAAATATAATTTTAGAATATTTAAATTCAAAATTATTTTTTAAAAGCTTTTTAGATTAAAAAAAAGACTAAAAATATTAAAAAAAAGATTTATATTAAAATTAATAGCTTTTTAAATTATGTTTTTAAATTTAATAGTTTTAAAAACTATTAATAATAATTTTAAAAACTATTAATAATTATTTTAGAAGATAAAATTTTATTTTAATATTATTCTATTATAATGATATATTAAAAACTTTTAAAAAAGCTTATTTATTTTAAGCAATAATAAAAATTTTAATAAAAACATTATTTATTTATAATAATAATATATTAGCTATTAATTAAGGATTAATATTATTTAGTATATATTAGACTTAAATTACGAAAATAACTATAAATATTTTAATAATATTTATATTCTCTAAATAACTATTATAATTATTTATAAACTTAAAAACTTTAATATTTTTGATAGTTTATATTATTAATTATTAATTTTCAAGCTAAATAACTATAAAAGTATTTTAAACTATATAATATATTTTAAAAGCATTTTTATTAATATTATTTAAATAATTCTTTACTTAAAATAAAATATAATTTCTTTATTTTCTTGTTTTATATAGATTTAAGTAAATATTATAATATTTATTATATTTATTATATTTATTATAATTAAACTTATAATATTTATATGGAAAAAATTAAAAAACTAAATAATATATATTACTAATTAGTTTTTTAAAATAATTTAAAACTTTGTTATTAATTAAAAAAAATTCTTTGTTCTCTTATTAATATTGAAGATATTTGCTATAGTATTATTAAAATTTAGATTTAATATTGCTTTCAAGACTATTAAATTGTAATAAAATACTATTAAAAGTTTAAATAATTTTTAAATTTAAAAACTTATTAAATACTATTTATATTATAATTGAAACTATTATATTATTATTAAATATATTTATAAAAATAATATATTACTTTTTTAAAAAGATAATAATAACTATAAAAATAGAAATAATAATAATAATAAAATAAGCAATAAAACTAAATATTTCGCAAAAATATTAATTAATTAAATAATAAGAAGCCTAAATATTATACTATTATTAAATATATTTTTATTGTTAAATCTATTATTTTTTAATACTAAATATTTAATAATATTTATATTTAGTAAGTATTTTATTATAAACTAACTTATTTTTATTTTATATTACAGATTTAGTTACAAAAATAATATTATAATTATAATTAATATTAACAGCTCTTTTTTGCTTATCAACATTAATATAATTCATTGTTATTATAATATAAATAACAAAAAATAAATGCTTTAGATTAAAAATATTTTATATATACTTAGAATTTTTATTAATTTTTTCTTTTATAGTTAATTAATATAGAATAATTGTTAAATTAAACTTATTTTTATTAATAATATATATAGTTTTAAAACTAAATTAAAAAATATTATTATTTAAATATATATTAATAATCTTTTTTATTTTTAATATTAATTAAAACTAATAACTTATATTATTATTTATCTTTTAAATATAAATATATTTATAAAAATAATTTAACTTAATCTCTATAAATTATCTAAGCTAAATAATACTAAAAGCTTATTTAATAAAACTTTAATTTATATTATTAATAAAAAAGCATTAAAATTATAATATAAAAAGCTTAAATAAATTAATAAATTATTAATTAAATAAATTATTAAATATTCTAAAAATATAAATTTTTATAAATAATTAAAACTTATAAATCTTTATAAATTTTATATTTTTTTTAAAACAAAAATATAAATTTAATAAAGCTAGTATCTATTTTAGTTATTTTTATTTTTATTTTATTTATATTAATATTAAAAGCTCCTTAGATACAAGTTATTGTAATAAATATAGTAAAAAATAAAAATATAGACTTAATTTAAAAATATAGACTTTATAGCTATTATAAATAATATAAATAAAGCAAATTTATATATATTATATTTAAAAAGATAATATTTTTAATATTTAAAAAATTAATAAATATTTTTTTAAATATAATATTCAATTTAAATTATTAATATTATTTAAGCTCTAAATAAATAAAATTGCTAAATAAATAAATCAGATTATTATAAATATAATATAAATTATATTAATAAATATTAAATTTAATTAGAAATATTAAAAAGATATTATTTATATTATAATTTATATTTATAATTATAATTTTATTGCTAAATAGAAAATTGTTTTTTACAAAATAATTATTAAATTATATTTTTAGCTAAAGTATATAAAAAAATTAATATTCAAAGCTATTATTTTAATTAAAACCTTTTTATTTATTTTTTAATATATTATTTAACTATAAAAATAATTATTAATATATTATATTTATACTAAATAATAAAGCTTAAGCTTATTTAAATATTTTATAGTAAAAAAAATAAAACTGTTTTTAAAGCTATATTTTTATAATTTAAATTTTATATAGAATATAATAATAAAAAGGGAATAATTTATGAATATTTTTATTAATAGTTTGTTATTGCTAAATCTATTTTAAATAAAATTTAATTCATTAGCTATTAAAATTTAAATAATATAGTTTTTTTTTATTTTTTAAATAAATTGATTCTAAATAAAATTTTTTTTTAAAAACTTTATTTTGTTTTTTTAAAAATAATTTTTTATTTCTATTTATATAATAGTAGCTATACTCTCCTAAGTATGTTTAATATTAACAAGAGAAGAAAATAACACTATATTAAATAATCTAATTAGTTAATATTATATTGATTAAAAAAGAAATTAATTCTAGAAATAAGATATCTATTAAGTAGTATTATTATATAACAATTGCCTCTATAGAAAGACTTATAATGCTTTTGCATAAGTCTTATTTATCTTTTTAGTATTATATATTTAGAAATATAATAGGTTATTATATTATCAGAAGATAAAGAAAAATTTAAAGGAAAAGACTTTTATAATATAGAATACATTATAAAACTAAGTTAAAAGAATGAAATGCGCTATATACTATATAGAAAATCATTATTATATTATAAAGAATCTATAGGAGACTGCTAGTAACGCAGCAGAAGGTATTATAGTGTTGTTTTGAAAAGTGAAATGCACTATATACTATATAGGGAACAATAATACTAAAAAGAAAGTTGTATTGTAATTGTAATATACAATAGATTATAATATATAGCAGAAAGAAAATCAAAAAGAATTCATAATATATAGGAAGGGTGATATTAAAACATAATAATATCCGCTAGAAAAAAAGTGAAACGCTATACTAGAAGGAAACAAACAAGCATAATAGCGCTATACACAGGAAGGAAAAAACGTCTATTAAGTACTCTTAAGCCTCTTTAGCTTTTTCTTTATCCTCTTTATTATCTTTTTTATTACTTTGCTTATTAGTTTCTTTACCTTATTGTTCTTGCCTTATTTACTTATTAGCTTATAAAAATAAGTTATGCTTTTCTTTTATTAATTTGTACTTTAATTTATCTTATACAATATTATTTTATATAATTAATTTAAGATATTTATCTTATACAATATTATTTTATATAATTAATTTAAGATATTTATTAACATTATAATATTATTTATATTTTGTTTTATACTTATTTATTAATAAAATATTCCATCTAAACTTATGTTTAATTACTAAGCAAGTAATATTATTTTTCTATTATAGAAATTTATTAAAATTTTAAATTCTTTATTGTAATTAATAATTAAATTCCTTATAAAGTTATAATCCTTTTTAAGTTTTTTAATAACTATATTAAATATAACTTATAATATAATATAATAGTTATTGTGCTTTAATTCCTTATTAATAATAAATTTACCTTTAGCTAAAGCTTAAAAAATAAGAGCAAATCAATCTTTCTTAAGAATTTACATATATTATTAATTTTATTTATATAAGAACTAAAGTGCTTTAATACTAATAAGGTATAATTTTATTATATAATCTACGCTAATTATATAAAGGCCTTTTACTTACATAATTTCCCTAAAAAGAACTATCTTTTTATTAAGTAAGTTATTATTTTAATATTTAAATATTATATTAATAAATTTTAATATAATTATTTCTTCCTTTAAATAAGAAGTATATTCCTTAGCGAATTTATTAGTTACTACTTTACCTTTATTTTCTTTAATCATTTGCTTAATAATATTCTTTTTTACTTTATTATCTTTTTTATCTATATATTCTATATTTTCCTTTAAAGCTAACTTTTAAGATTTTTCTTTCTTAAATACTTTCTCTTTTTTATTAAAGGTTTATTCTTAATCATTAAATTTTTCTTTTTCTTTTTATATTTAATGCTTCTAAATTTATTATTTAGATTAAACTATAGTAAAAACTCTTTATATCCTTTAATAGCTTTAATTTCCTTAGCGTCTTTTTTTCTTAGTATAGTTCCTTTATCTATTAGTATATAATTGTTATCCTCTTTTAAAATAAATTTATACTTTAACAAAAATTTATTATTAGTTATTATTTTATTTTTCTTCTTTAGAATAATGCTTTTTAGCATAGATTTACATTTTATAAAAAAATTCTTTTCTTCTTTTACTGCTTATTACTTCTTTAATAATATTTCTACTTAAGAAGGTTTCATTTTCCTCTTAATAGCTTTTATAATTTAGTCTATAAACTTACTTTAAGCTATTATTTCTTCTCCTTATTAGTATAAGTTATTAATATCTAATTATATATATATTTTCTTTTATTTTATAATATTCTTCATATTAATATTTAATAAAGGCTTTATAAAACTACTAAACTTAATAATACTTTTACCTCCCTTAAAGAGAAATGCAGGTAGAATAACCCTAGTAACTTCTTTCTTTCCTTTAGAAATAAAAGCTACTATTGCTAAGCTTATATTATTAAAAATAAATATAGCAGATAAACCTAGTTAAGTTATAGCGGAAGCCGCCGCTAGTAGAGTTAGTTATATACTAGTAAGTGCTAATATCTTTTATAAGTTTTACGCTGCTAGTATAATAGTAATAGCGCAACATACTTTCTCCTAATTCTTTATATGCAGGTAATCATAGATTTCCCAGGTTAATAGCTTTTCTATACCCTAGCTGCAGTCCTGAGAATATATAGCTTTGCTTTTATTTACTTTGAATATAAAATATTGTTACTGTCCTATCTTGCTATATAACTAATATTTATTCTAGATAACTATAAAGAATATTCCTGTCTTTTCTACTTTAGTACATAGCGTTTCCTTTCTATATAGAATTACTATCAATTTTAGACTTTTATTTTCTATAAAAAAGAATAGCTAATGATTATTTAATAGATTATAGAGAAGTCTAGATATCTATATTATTAATAGCTATTTATAGTTTATATAATATCTAAGTACTAGAAACATTTGCCTAATCTTAGCCTTGTTAGACGCTTTATTGCTTTTTTACTTAAATTAATAATTTTGGTCTCTTAGTTTGTTAAAGATTCTTAATATAGTATTAAGGTTATTAATATTAAATTCTAGGTCCCTAAGGAGCTAAATCCCTTCTAGGTATCTATTTAACTTATAAATGTTAAAATTAGTAAGTATTTTGTTATTGTTGCTAATATACTTATACAATTAGTTATTAAGGTTATACTCTCTTTTATTTATAAGTTTATTCTAGCTTAAAGCTATAAGGTCTTAATATATATCTTGCTAAATAAGTTTAATTTTAATATTGCTTTAATCTTCGCTTATAAATTTAATAATATTAAAAATAAAGTTTATATAGTATAATAATACTAAAACTAAAGTAATAATATTTACTAAAGCTTATATTAATAAATTATATCTAATACTAAAAGGCAGTAATAATATTTAATAATAATAATAATACTTAGATAAAAGCAATAATAGCTAAATTAATTAATATTTAATATCTTATAGAAATTTATGCTTAAGAAATATTATAGTATAAGATTTTAACTAAATATAATTATAAAGAAAAACATATAATATGTATTTATTATTTCTCTTAAAAGTTACTAAGTTTTAAGTCTTTAGCTAGACATAATTAAGAGTTTTTATTAGATTTTCCTTAAAGAAAATACATATTCAGCTTAAGATTACTTATTATACTTAAAACTATATTTTTTTTATAAATTCCTGTATATTCCTTAAGTCCTTTTAATTATACTATTTATTTTAAGTTAAACTAAATCCTTTTTATTTACTATAATTAAATTTTATTTATTTTGTTTTCTTTTAAATTATTATTATATTATGTTAATAGCAGAGGTTTATCTTTAATTAGGCAAAACTAAGGATCTTTTTTTTATACAGTTAATTTAAGTATTATAATTAATATAATTAAGCAAATCTTTTATATTAATAGAATTTCTAATTTATATATATTTAGTCCCTTAGCTTTTAAGATTTTTAAGGGTCTTGTTTATTAATTAGCGAATTTCTTATTATTTAAATCTTTTAAATTATAACTTATAAATAACTTAATAAAGGCCTTATTATTAAACTTTAATATAAAAGGATTATATTTTTTATTATATTACAATTTTATTTTTATTATAATAAAGGTAAGGGTATCTATAACCTTTATCTCGATATTTTTTTCTCTTTAATAAAATTTATTCTTTTATGATTTTTTTTAAAAGAAAGTCTTACCTTTATATAGTTTTTTCTGATAAATGATTTTATTTAATGCCTTTTTAATTATAGTATTTAAAGTATTATTAAAAGAACTAATAATATTATTAATAATTTTATTTTATAGATAATTAAGATCTGCTATAATAAAATACTTTAATGCGATTTTTAATATCTAATTTATATATTTAGATTATCTATTTATTTATGGATAATATATTATTAAAATAAGAATATTTATATTAAATATCGCAAATACTTCTTTCTATAAGCTAAATAAAAATTTTAAATCTTGATTAAAGATACCTTAATTATTTAAGGAATACTTTATTTAAAAGTTTAATAAAATATAGCTTTTGTTTAGTCTTTAGCGCTTTATATATCTTTCCTTAAAATAGTATTAATAGCCTTTAAATATTTATCTATTATCAATATAATCTAATTAATCTTATTAAGCTAAATAAATAAACTTATTACAATATTAATTATTTAAGTATAGAAGATATAAAATAATATTAAAATAAGTTGAAGTTAGCTATAAGAAGTATACCTTTTAGTTAATAAGTTAAATATTAAAGATGATAGCTTTTTATTATTTTTAAAAGAATAATAAAAACTATTATAGCAATTCTTATTATATATAACTTTGAAGATTTCCTTTTTTTATAATTTAAATATATATAAATAAAGTTAAAAATTATATAGATTTTTATAAGAAATTAGTTTTTCTTTTAAGGAAAATTTAAAATAATTTCTCTTTAATTTCCTTTTTTTCTTTAAATTTCAAAGCCTTATAGATTTTAAGCTATATATTATTATTTATATATATATAGATTAAAGTATATTTAAAATTAAATAATATTTTAATTAAAGTTAATATATTAACAAAATTATTATTTAATATTCCTTTATTTTTATTCTCCTTTAAAGAGATTTCTCTTTTATTAAGAAGTTATAAAAAAGCATCTAGAATAATATTTTAGTTATCTGGCCTTTAACAAATATTTAGCTTAAATTAAGAAATATATTATAAAGCTTACATTAAATATAGATTAAGCTTATCTGCTAATAATAAAGATAATTAAATTTATTTAGCTATATTATATATAGATATATAATTAATAAAGATAACTATCTTCTTTTATATCTAATATATAATAAAATAAATAATTTTCTATAAAGTCTAAATTAATTTAGCAATTTCTAACTTTATAAGTTAATAATGTTTCTTAGCTTTATTTAGATGTTTAAAGAAGAATATAATTAATTAAATATCTTCTTTAAGAAAAATGCTTTTAATTAAATTACTTTTAATGTAATAAATTATTATGCTTATATTATAGCTTTTTAATGTATTTAAGTTAATAAATAATTAATATTTATTATTTTTATATTATAAGTAATCTTGTAATATTAATGCTTTCTAAAGCATATTAAAAGTTTTGTGTTTAAACTTAGTATTTTTATATCTAGCTTTCTTAGAATAGATTTTATATTTATATTTATTTTTTATAAAGTAGCCTTTTAATAGCTCTATTTTCTTGTTCTTTAAAGGCTTTATTATTTGTAAATAATAAGAAATAATCCTCTTAAGGAAATTCACTTTAGTTGAATATAATTTAAGATATATAAAAGTATCCAGAAATGTTATATTTTTAATAATAGTTATTTGTTTTTCTATTGTTTATAGTTTAAAATCATTAACTTTTAAACTTAAAAAATTAAAAAAAAGATAAATAAAGAAGGATTTCTCTAACTTTAATAATAATTTAAGCCTAGTAAATAAACTAAAGACTATTAAAAGGTATTTAATATATTATTTATATATCTTTAAAGAAAATATTATTATTATTAATATAGTAATAAAAAAACTCTTAAAATAGTTATAAAAAGTTATTTATTTTCCTTTATATATAAGGTATTATGCCCTAGGCTATATAGATAGGTATTTCGGTTAGGGTATTATTAGTTAAGCAAGTGAACTATTAAGGTAAATACTTATATAATATATTAAATATACCTTAAGCAGATAAAGCTTATAAAGGAAATATATTCTATATATTCCCTATATTTACCTTAGGCTATATAGATATTATTCTTTTTATTTAAATAAAATTTTTCCTTAGTAATTAACATATTTATTCTCAAATACCCTTAATAAAGCTACTTAAAATAAGTTATATATTTCTTTATAGTTAAGTTAATATATTGCGCTTTGCTATAATTATGTATAAGGCTTATTATTACTTATTAAGTAAACCTTATTATTCTATAGTTATTATAAGGTAAATAACTATTATACTTTAATTATTTACTAAATATAAATATAACTTTATTAATGCCTAGACTTATAAGAAGCATAAACTTAATTAAAGTAATTATCTTAAATAATTTTAAAAGAGAACATAGTATCTTAAATAGGTAAATTATGTAAGTTAAACTACTTTATATATTAAGATATATATTATTCAACTCTTAAATAAATTTATTAAAATAATATTTATTATATTTTATTTAGCTAAAATAATCCTTAATTAAGTAATACCTTATCTGGAAAACTTTATATAGAATAAAAAATCTTAATAAGATAACAAAATAAATTAAATATTTGATTAATTTAATAACTTTATTATATATATTAAGATAGCATTTAAAGAAATCAATAAGGAAAAGGCGAATAAAAGAAATATAAAACCTAAAATAGAAGTTCTTAACATTAATATATACTATAATATTTAAAATATTTATTTATAAAACTAAATAAAATAACTTAGTATTTATAGTATTATTTTATTAAGAATTATATAATAAAATAAAAGATATATTAACAGTTATTAAAAAGCCTATAACTTTAAAAAATATTATTAAATTAATAATTAGGATTAATAATTAATAATAAAAAAGATACTTAAATAAGTAAATTAAAAATAAAAAGCTTATGTAGAGAAATCAACTTATAGGAAATCTAATAGAAATTAATGTTTCTAAAAAAGGACTATAAATTAAAATATATTATTCTTATAATAAATCAGAATATATTAAGAGAAATTACCTTAAAGAAAAAAATTAAAATATTAAAATAATAAATTAAAATATTTAAAAGAAAAGAATTAAATAATGCAAATAATTATAAATAATTAATATAAATTATTTACTATAATAATAATTACTTAACACATATTTCAGAGAAATAGGAATTAAGGTAATACTTAAAAAAGCTATAAAAAATAAAACTAATTAAGAAGCTAAGGATTTAATATTTTCCCTTTAAAACTAAAAAACTATTAATTATAGTAATAAAATTTAGAACTAGAAAAAGATAAATAATAATATTAATTATAAAAGAAGAAAATAATAAAATAATAATAGAATTAATTAAAAAAATACTAAATTTTCTGCAAATAATAAATAATAATATAATAATAATAAATAAAGATAATAATCTTATATTAAAAGATATTAATATTAAAATTAAATATAAACTAATTAATATAATATTATTTGAAATTATATAAAATATTTGTTATGCTCGCTAGCGGCCTGTAGGCGGAGCCGGACTTAGTAGCCAACTATAGCCGGGCCAAGGCCAGAGGCTCAGGGTCCAAGGCTCGCTACCCGCTAATAGCGTCGGCCCCGGGGGCTATTGGAAAGCGACAGGCTATGTTAGACTCCGAGAGTCTAATACTTAATAGTGGGCACGACCCGCTATTAAGAGATCTTTAGTAATTAGTCTATACAATAGGAATACAGTCTGTTTCACTTCACGCTTTCTAGAATCCTCTCGCTAGCGGAACGCTAGCGGTCACAATATTAGAGAATATATAATATTTAATAAATAATAAAGAAAAGATATAGGTATCTTAAAAGAAAAGGACAAAAATATTTAATATAAAAGTCTTAAACTACAGACTATTAATATTTTAGTTTATAGAAACTTTATAAATAATTTAAATAATAATAACTAAATAAGATAAGTAAATATTATTAAACTTAATAAGAGGTTTAAAGCATTAAAAGACTTAATAAATATAAAGCTATAAAAGCTTTTTAAAAAAAGCTAAACTAAGTCAGTTAAAAGATATATAAAGGATTTTAAATAAGTTAAAAAGTCTAAAAGACTTATATTTTATACTTAGCAAAAGGAGATTTCTTAGTTTTTTCTAATAAAGACTTAGTTAATAATTTAGATAATTAAAGGTTATTTCTTGATTTAGTTTAAAGTACTTAATAGCTATTAATATTATATTTTAATAATAGTCCTTAAAATAATAATAAGCTTTTATTGCCTAGCTTTTTATTATAAAATAAAGAAATTAATAACAAAGAATAAAAGAAAAAATCTAAAATAGATATTAAGAGTTTGATATTCATTGATTGAAAGGATTTTATATTATTAATATATTGCAAAACTACAAAAATATTAATAAATATTTGCTTATATAAATTATTTTATTATAATAAAGATATAGTCTTTAATTTGTTTATAGAAAGTATAAATTTCTTAATATAAAGTTTTTTTAAAAATAAATATTACAATTTTTTTTCTATAAAAATCTAGCAAATTAAAATAAAATTATCTTATTATTTCAGTACTAATCTTTTCTTTATTTAATAGAGTATATTTTTTGATAGAATTTTCTAGTTTAGATAATTTAAACATTTCAAATTATCCTGAAAATCTTTATTTATTTTGAATAGCTTATTCTTTAAAAACTTAAGCTATGTTAACTTATATAATAGCTAAAACTACTAGACTAAATATACTAATATTATTTATATTAAAGTTACTATTTACAATATTCTAGTTTAATAGTCTGCTATTATTTATATTTTTTACTACCAATATTTAATATTTTTTATTATTGTTTTTTTAATAACTATTTTGTAATTCTAATTCTATTTAATTAATTATTAGAATTTAATTTCAAAAGCTTTGTTTTTTCAAATTTTTTAGTTAATTATACTCTGAGTTCTATTAATTCTAAAAATATTTTATATAATATTTTTTATGTTTTCTACTTAGATTAATCGGCTTTATTTTAAATAAACTAAGTTAAAATTAGTTATTAATACTTGCTTTAAAAAAATAAAAACTTAGAAAATATTTATTAGTTTAAAGGTATTTTTATTAAGAGCAGATTATGTAATAATAGATTTACTATTAATATTTGTTTTAGTATTTTTTTATTAATAATAAAGAAAGTTCGATTTTAAGTATATAAATAGAAGAAACCGCTATATTTTTTACTTATTATAAGTTAATAATTAACTTTAATATATTTAAAAATATAAATTTTACTACAGTTCTTAATTTTTAATATTTTTTATTTAAAACAAGTACTTTAAATATATTCAATAAATATAGCGTATTTTATTTATTTAAATTCTGGATATTAAAAGTTTCAGATTAATATAATAAGTTTAATTCTAATTAACTTAATATTAGTATTTTAAGAATTATTAGTCAATATAAGTATACTAATAATTAATATTCCTAACTATTTTTATTTATATTTATATTTAATTATATATTCCCTTATTAAGAATACTTTATAGATGTATTTAATAAAAAATTTTATTTAGTTTAGTTTTTATTTTTTTCTCCAGAGTTCAGCTTTCTTTTTAACAATAATAAGAATAAAGTTATATTTTATCTAATTTCGCTATTTATTTAAAAATTATAGAAATTTAATAACAGAAAATTGCTTACTTTTTTATTGAAATTAATAATAACTTTAATAAATAGTCTAGTTTTATTAATACTATGAATTTAGATTAAAAAAAGTAATTAAATCTATATTTAATAAATTTTTATCTAAAGAAAATATTGTTTTAATTATAATAATTAATAATAATCTAGCTATTAAGTTACTATAAATTTAGAAGCTTTTTTATATATATAGTTTTTCTTTTTTATTAATAGTTGCTAGAATTAAATAATATAATATAATAGTATTTATTGCTAATTATAAATAACTATTAATATATTTTTAAAACAGTTCTAATAAATAACTTTTTATAGTTTTAATTTAATAAGCTAAAATAATTGTTTTTTTATTAAGTTCAGGTTTTTGAATAGTTTCTAGAGAATTTAACTTATATATTTAAATATTTTTATAAAAATAAAATAATATATTCTTAGAAGATTAAATAAATTAATATTTGTTATTAAAAATTTTTTAGAATTATATTAGAATATTTAACATAATATTAGTTTTATTAGATTTATATTCTATTTAAAAAAATTATAATAAATAATATAATATTTTAATTAATTAAAAATTAAATTCATTAATATTCAAAATTATTAATATAATTTAATTAACTATATTAATTAAAATAGAATAATTAGTATATATACTATTAAATAGCTTATTAAACAATTTAATAATATATTATATTTTTTCAATTCTTTACATTATCGCTATTATCTTTAACTTAATATACTAATAAACTTTTCTAACTTACATAATTAATTTATTAAAATAAGAAATTAATTATGTATTATTCTATTTTATTTTATTGATAATTTTAAAGTTATTTTTATAATAATAAATAATAATTTTAAAATTTTAATTTTATAAAATATTAATAGTAATATATAGCTATTAAGTTCCATTAAAAAACTTTTATCTTAACTTATTTTTAAAATTTTAAAAAAATTAAGCTATTTTTTAATTAAGTTATTAAATAAATATTTAATAGTTTAAGTTTTATATTTAGATTTTAAGGTTTTTTTATTATTATTATTAATTAGTTAATTATATATAATTATATTTTTTATTTCTTAAAGTAATAAAATAATTTATATCTAATTATAAATAAGATTTCTTAATTAATTAATTAATTTTGAATATATTTCTAGTTTTTATAAATTTTATTGTAAAAAATTACTATTTTATAAATATTAATTCATTAATTTAAAAATCTAATTAATAAATAATTAATAAAGCTTTTTTTAATTTTAAATATAATTTGCTTTTTTTTGAAAATAATAAAAATTTCTTTTAAATAATAAATATATTTTTCTAAATTATCAGAAAAAATAATAACATTATTTATAAATACTTAAATATATTCTCAATAATAATATGAGAAAATAATTGTTAAGAGTTATAACTATTATTGGATATATAGAAAATATTAATTAGAGAACTAGCTAAGGATACAATATAAATACACTAGGGTTAGACACTATACTTAATTAGGTAAAGCGTATCCTAATGCTTTCTAGTTATAGGAGAACTGTAATAATATAATATTATAGTTATTTTATAACGATTTTCTATTTTAGTTAAAAATTAATAAAAATATAATATAATATTAATTATAATAATATGTTTTTTATTTTATGATAATTTAATAATTTTATTTAGATTTTAAATATTAATAATTATTTTAATTTTTAAACTATTTAATATCTTTTTCTAAACTATAAAATAGAAATAGTTAAATAATATAAATTAAATAATCTATAATGTTTTATTTTACTTTTATGTTTTTTTTAAATAAACCTTTCTTAGTTGTAATTTAGTTTTTTTTTAATAATATAAGTATTTAATCCAACTTAAATATATTAATAGAATATTTATAATTATTCTAGATTTCTAGAAACAGTTCTATTATTTTAGTTAATTGTTAAATTATTTTTAATATGTTATATATAGTAAATTCTAAATTCAATTTGTATTTTATTATAGAATTAATATTTTTAAATAAACTTAGAAGTTTATTTAATAATAATTTACTAAAATCACTATTTTTAATAATAGCTAAAAAATCTAATTCAGTAGTAATTAATATTATAACTATTTAATATTTATATTTAATTTAATTTTTAGTTTTTTATAAATATTATTTTTATAATATATTAATAAAATATTCATTTTATTTCAAATTAATTTAATAGTAAGTTTTTTTTTAAAAAACTTTTTTTAATTTAAATTATAAAATAATAGTTACAATATAAAAAAGAAATTAATATTTTTAATATTAACTATATTACTATTTATTATATAAAATTATATATGTTTTTTATTCAAATTCTTTTTATATAATAGTTTATACAACAAATCGCGGTTAAAAGACCAAAGAATAGAATTATAACGTTTTATTAATAATAAATAGATAGATTAATTTTAATTAGAATTTTAATTAACATTAAAATGAAACAATTATATATAAAGGCTTATTAAGCATTAAATAACTATAGAACTATAATAATACCCTTCTATTAAAGAAATATATAAAGTCTTTTAAACTAATATTATTTAACTATTTTACTCAATTAACAATATTTCCAATTGACAATATATATATATTAAGTAAGCTAAAGCGAATTAAAGATTAAAATCATTATTTTAATAGTAATAAGTCTTAGGCGAAGCAATTTATTGCAATGCATATTTATTAAGCGAACTATATAAAATATTGCTAGATAATTGCAAAGGAAACTATAAATAATATTATTAATTAAGTTTTTATATATAGGTAGTGTATTATAGAAAAGAAACTGCAATATATATTTATTAAGCAAACTATATAGAATGTTGCGAGATAATTATAAATAAAACTATAGATAATAAGCTATTAATATATATAATAAAAATAATATATTTGCGATAATATAAAACAAGAAAATATAGAAATATTACTATATAAGATAGTGAGGAAAGAGCAGAGTTATTCCTCTTTATTATTGCTATTATCTTTCTCTAGTATACTAATACCTTAATAGTTAAGGGATTTATTATTAGAATTAAAGCTTTTTGCACTGTTAAGCTCCAAATCTAATTATTTTTAAAAAGAAAGTTACTTATTATAATTAGATTTATATTTAGTAATATACTTTGCTATTAATAAGTATTATTTTTTAGTTTCAATATAATTTTATTTATATAATTAGTATACTTTTTAACCTTTACTTTATATTTTATATAAATTTTTAACTTTTATTTGTTTTTAGATATTAGAACTATATTATAAAAGTTATTTAATAAGTATTTAGTATTAGTATAAAAATATTTCAAAGCTAATTAAAAGAAAATTAATTTGCTTTTTAATAAGTCTTTCTCCTTAAAAGCTCTTTTATAATTTAATTATAAAATATTATATTCTTTATTTATATATATAAGTTCCTTACCTTCTTTAGCTTTTAATATCTTAATACTAGAAAGTTTAAAAATAATATTTAAAGAATTAGTTTCTTTAGTAAGGCCCTCCTCTTTATATCTTTTCCTTAAATTCTTCTTTTTCTTCTTAATTTTTAATTTCTTTTTTAGCCTTTTTCTTATTTATTTATTTTTTATTTTTTATTTTTTATTTTTTATTTTTTATTTTTTATTTTTTATTTTTTATTTTTTATTTTTTATTTTTTATTTTTTATTTTTTATTTTTTATTTTTTATTTTTTATTTTTTATTTTATTTTTGATTTTTTCGCATTTTTAATTAAGTAGTATATTTCTTTCTTTTCAGACAATTAAGAACTTTTTTTAGATATAAAATTTTTTTTAGATTTAGATTTTTTTTAAGCTTAAATTTGTTAATATATTTATATTTCTTGCTATAATTAAAATTTAGTTTTGGCTAATTAATAATATTTTGATTTAACCTATTAAAAAAATGTTTAATAATAATAAATATATAGTTAATAATTAAACTAGTTTTTAAAGTTCTTTAGAAATTTTAGAATTTTTTAGTTATAGCTATTTTTTATTTTATAGCTTTTTTTTTGCTATTATAGCATTTAATTTCGCTATATTTCTTATAATAATAAATAGATTTATTATTAATTATTATTTTTTACTCCGCTTAATAGCCTATAGATACCTAATTTATATTCATATCCTAAGTTTATATAAATATAAAAAAATAATTTTTATATAATATTGCTAAAAAAATTCTAAATTCAATAGATTAAGATATATAAGCTTTATTAAAATATATGCTTTTAGACGGCTATGTTGCTTTATTATCTAGATTAATTATATTGTTTTTAATTAAATTATTAAATAATTTAAAACTATTTTTATCTATAGCTTTTTTATAATTAAAATATAAATTATCTTTTTTTTAATATTTTTTAGGTAAAAAATTTACTTTAAATTTTCTAATAGTTAGATTGCCTATTATTTTCTTTAAAAGCTATAAATTCTTAAATATTAGAATTACTAATAAAGATAACAGGGAGTTTTAATTACTTCTAGCGATTAACTATTTAATTAGTTTTAATAGCGTTTAAATAAAAAGATTAATAAAAAAATATACTTTATATTCTTTGATAAAAAGGTTAAAGAATAATTTAAGCTATTTAGTAGAAAATATTTTATCTTTCTTCTTTCTTTTTAAAAAAAAAGATTTATATAATTTATCTCTTATTAGTTAATTTAGCAACTAATAAATAATAATACTATATTCTTAATCTTTTTCTATAAAAAAAAATCCTTTAATAATAAATAGCAGTTTAAAGCGTTTTTAATAGCTAAATTAATTAATTTTAAAGCTTTTAAATCTAAACTATCTAGTTTAAATTAAAATATAGCTTTTGTATATAAATAGAGAAAGCAAATAATAATATTAAAATCGGAAATAAAATTATTTTCTTAATTTTTAATATCTATATATTTTATTCTTTTTAAAGCTAATTAAACTATTATTTATAAAATGATAAAATCTAATATCTATTATAATATATAAAATATGTTTAGCCCTAGTACTTCTATATATAAGTTGCTTTTTTATTAAAAATCTAATTAAAATAGCTTTTATTATTAAATATCTATTTAACTTTTTAGTATAAAACTAGCTAAACAAAAAAAGCCATTTATATTTCTATTGAAATTATTAGTTTATTAATCTTAATCAATTATTTATTATTAATAATATTAATAAAACACTAATTATTAAAATAAATAAAAGCGAATAAAAAATTTCTTTTAATAGAGTTAAAAAAAAATGTCTAATCTAATATATATTATATAATTATAGCTTTTTATAGATATATTAAGTTAAATATTAAATAAATAGCTTTAAAACCCTTTTTTATTTTAGATTTATATAAATAATATTTTAGTTATTCGAAAAAATTACTTTATAGTTATAGAATATTTATTTATATAAAATTAAAATATAATTTATTAATATTATATAGGCTTTTATATAAGTTATTTATATAGATATATTTAAGCTATTCACTATTATTTAATATCTTTTATAAAATATAGACTATATTATATTCCGCTTATAAAGTTTTTAATAATATATTTTATCATTAATATTTAATTATTGCTTTTAATAATAGCTTAAAAGTTTTAAATTTCAGATTATTAATTAAATTCTAATTTTTAATATTAAATTAAAAAATTTTTAATAATTTATATATTATTAGGTTTATATATTTTAAAGCTAAACTGTTGCTATAAAATAAATACTTATTATCTAATAAACTAGGATTTATATATTTCTATTATAAATAAAATATTATAAATGCTTAAAAGCAAATAAGAATATTAGAGCTGTTCTATATTAAATTATATATTATATCGCTTTTTAAGAATATTAATAATCTATTTAAATAGTAAAAATATACGCTAACTCTAATATAATAAGATAGATAACTATTTATAAATATCGAATAAATAGCTTTACCTAGTTTAATATTTTAAGTAGAATAAAAAACTTATAGATTAACTTATTTCCAATACTTGGTTTATAAACGTTCTCTAAATTTCATTTTATATTTATTAACTAAGTTTTTTATTAAATCAGCTAAACTAAAAAGACTTTTAAGTAAACGCTATTCATTTTATATATAGCTTTATTATTTTTATTTAATAAGATACTAGATTTTTTTTCTATATTTATACTTTAATAGGCTAAAAACTTTCTAATTAAATATTTTTTTGACTTCGTAGCTTACTATATTATTACTATAGTCTTTTATAGGCAAAAACTAATTATTATTATAAAGTTAATTATAAAGATCTTTGTTCTTTAAAGCTAGTTCTATTATAATAACTAATATTACTAAATATATTTTCTATTTCTCCGGAAGCTCTAGCTTATATATATTAAATCTATAGATTTTTATTACTTTGAAAAATTCTATATACTAATTATATAGTTTTTAATTATTTATTTTAAATAGCTTATATTTTTTATATAGCTTAATAAAAATATAATTATTTTTTTTAAGAATAAGAGGCTAATAATATGAATTATACTTAATTTTTATATTAGCTGTTATAAATAAAATAATATCCGCTATTTTATAATAAATTCTTCTATATTCTTCCGTTAGATTAGTAGATTCAATAAAAATAGGTATATATCTATTATATATTTTATAACTATAAATAACTTTATTTAATACAAAAATTAATTAAAATATTTATTAAGTTGTTAAGCGAGGTAACAATCCTTACAGCTAATTAATTTTATAGTATATTTAGAAATATTATAATAGCGAATTGCAGGGCTATTTCGAAGGTCTAATTTGTTCTTTCGGATTATTTATTTATCTAAAAGTAATATATTATTGAGACTAGTAATTCTATATTAAAGATATAGAAAATTTCCTTTTATAGTGCTAAAAGGAATTTAGGGTCTTTATTTAAAATAATTACATAGAGTATATCTTAATTATTAAAAGCATTAAAAAATACCTCGGTTTATTTATTACTATTTTAAATCGATTTTCCTAGTATTGATTTAATAGTTTTTAAATATTTATATATTATATTTAAAGTGCAATTAACGCTAGTTAATAGCTTAGGAAAAGCTAGTATAAAATTAATAGCAATAGTATAGAAAATGATTAAAAAAGTAATAATTAGCTATAATTTATTATATATTAAATAATACTTTATTTATTTTAATAGGCATTTTAGGTAATAATAGATATATTTTTTTAGGTATTAAAATAAATAACAAAAATAATAAAACTTTATTATTTATTTATAAATCCGGTAAAAGCTATAATAAAATTAATTATTATATATTAATTTAAAAATAAGCTTCCCTAAGGCTAATAGCATATAAAAATATATCTTTATATCTACTAAATTTTTATAATATATAAGCTTATTAAATAGAAAGAATTAATAGAATTTTTCCTTTAATTTTTTATACTTTTTTAATAAGAGCAACTTATAAATAAAGCTTTATTTCATATTTTCTCTATATATATAAATTAGTTTTTTATAGAATTTTAGTAATATTTCTATAATTATTATAAAATAAATATATATTTTATTTAAAATACTATTATTTTGCTTTTTAGCTTTTTTAGATTATTTTTATAATAGTTTTAATAAAATATTAGATATAATATTTTTTGAATTTAGTTTCTAATAGATATTAAGCTTATATTACAATATATATTAAAAAGCTTAAATTAGTTATAAATTAAACTTATTTTTTAATAATAAGCTAAAACTTATTATATTATATATTCCTGCTATAATAATATAATTTATAAAGATAATAAGCTTTTTAGCTATTTAATAAACAATTATATAATTAATTTTGCGAAATATCTAGACTAAATAAACTATTTTAAGTTCTATTAGCTAATAATTTTTTTTAGCTTAATTTAAAAGTTTTAAAAAAAAAAAATTAGCTAGATAAATAAATATAGATATTTATTATTATTTAAGTCTTTTTTTATATAATAAATTATTATTCTAAAGCCTTATTTTAAAGTATTAATTTCAGCGAATAGCTATTTAGAAATATTATAGTATATTATTTAAATATCCGCTATTAACTATTGCTATAAGACGTTAAAAGCATTATATTCTTTATAGATTAATTTAAAAACTTTAGTTTTAGCCCAATATTTCCTTTTATTTCCTTTTTTTTAAAGATTTTTTTTTAGTAGCTTGCTTTTGCGTATTGTCAATAATTCCGCTATAATTGAATATTAAAGAATATTCAATTGAAAATAGTTTAATAATCCTAAATAATATTTTAATTATTCTAAAATATCTAGTATTTTAATTGTTTTAATAATAACAATCTTTTGTTCTATAGTTAAAAGACTAGAAATATTAATAATCCGACTTAATAATATAATAAATAGATATTCTAAAAACAATTTATTTATTTTAAATAATAAATACTTTTATATAAATAAACTAAATACTATATCTAAATACTCTAAATATTCTCTAAAGGTTTTAAAGAAAATAATAATATTATCTATATAATAGCGGCAAAAGCTTATAAAGCTATATAGTATTTTATTTATTTTTTATTATATATATAATATAGATTTTTTATAGTTTATTAAAGCGATATTGAATATTTTTATATTACAATATAAAATTATAATAAATTTATAGTATTTTATTAGTTTTATAAGAAATAGATAAAATATACTATTACTATTAATTATTATAATATAATAGTAATTATTTAAGAGGCGAATAATATTTTCTTAGAATAGAAAAAAGTAATTATCTATAATTAAAATTTTATTTAATCCCTAGATATCTATAATAACTTTGCCTTTTTTTATTAAAATTTTATTTAGCTTTATATAAATAGTTTTTTATATTATAAATACTAGAAAAGCAAAAAGAATTAATAGGTAATTCTAAGATATTTTGCTTTATTAATATATTTTATTAAATTTTTTATTAATAAATTTTTTAATATTTGTTTTTTATAGATATATTTAATAATTAAGCTTTATTTAAATAGACTACTAATCTATAATAAAAAGCATTTTTATCTATTTTTGCTTAAATAGGTCAATTATATCTTTAATATTTATTTATAGTTAAAAGTATTTATATATAAAAATAGCTATTATAGTAATTTTATTTAAAAACCTATAGATAATAATACTATTTAGCAGTTTTATTTCGAGATTTAGATTGATGTTTCTTTTTTTAATACTAGAATTTTAAAATAAATAATTATTAATTTATCTATTAAATTTCTATTCTATAGCAAGCGAATGGAATTTAAAGTTAATAGAATATACTTTTTAATTCTTATATTTTAAGATTATATCTAATCTGTTATTTTTATAAATAACTAAAGGCTTATTAGTTATATTTTAAATTAAAATAAAATCTAATTATATATTAATAAAATATATATAAATCTTTTCTATATCTAGTTAAAAAATAAAATTGCGATCTAATAGTAACTTTTCTAATAATTTTCTTTATAAGATTATTGAAATAGATATTATTCTATACGGCGGAATAGTTTAGTTATAATTAGATTTAATTATTTGGCGTATTCTTATGTTTTTATATAAGAAAAGCTTAACTAAGATTTTGATATTTTTGTAGCTCTTAAATATTAAAATCTTATATAATATATTGATTATAATACTTTTAAGTCATAAAATATCTATTTCTAATGATATATTAGCTTTAAAATTGTTAACAATATATATCTCGCGAATAAATCGGATAAAAACATCTTTTTTATTAGTTTTCCCTTTTATAAAGAATTTTAGGATAGTATATTTATTTATATTATACTTATCTGTTTTTATGCCCTTTATTGATATAAAACTAGGATAAATTTTAACTTTTAAATTATTATATTAGTTTTTTAGGAAATAATAGTTAGTTAAGCTTATTCTGCAGCTTATATCTATATATATTTATTCCGCTATTTAATCTATATTAAAAAATATATAAATAGATAAATAATACTAGGATTAGAATAATAACTTTATTTTTTTAATAGGCAAAGCAGTAGATTTAATAATTTAGAGCTTTTTTGTATTTATTAAAAAATAAATAGATATATTCTTATTTAAAAATATAAATAACTATAATAAATTATTTTTTAATTCTTATAATTCTAATTAATTTTATAAATAATTTTGTATAATTAATATTTAATTTATTTTGGTTTTAAATAAGCTTTTTAGCTTCAATTTTGAGTTATAACTATTCTTTTTTATTTAATAGCTAAATTCTTTAATATAAATCTATAAAAAATTATTTAATATAAATTTCTTATTATATTTAAAGTATATTAGTATTTCATTTAGCTTAATAGCACTAGAATAATATATATATACTATATTACTAAATAAAGCTAATATTTCATTCTTAAACATATTATCTTGCTATTTCTATATATTTTAATATTAATATTTTAATTATAGAATATCTTGCTAATTGTTATTTTTAATTAAATTTTAAGATCTATAATAAGCTTTTTAGTTTAGATATCCTGCTTATATATTAATTTCTAACTAAGTATTTATTATATATAAATCTATTTAATAAGTTATAGCATTAAAATCAATTAATATATTACTATAATAAACTATAACAATAAATGCTATTAAGCTATATAAAATAAAAGCTATTCTAAGTTTATTTATAAGCTAATTTATAAGCTTATTCGCAAATTAATTTATAAATCTATAATTTTTCGGATATTAATTCTGTTTTTAATATTTTTGCCCTAGTTAAATATTTTTTATTATAATTATTAATAATTAATATAATAGCAGTAGCTTTTTTTAAGCTTTTTAAGCTTAATTTAACTTTTATTATTGCGGTTAAGCTTGTTATTATTGCTAAAAATATAGCTATTAAGCTAGTTATATTTGTTTTAATTATTATTAGAAAGTTTAAAGCTTTTAATAGTTTTTATATCTCTGCTATATTATTAAATATATATAAGTAAATTGTGGTAGTAGTGCAATTAATAAAAGAAAAAAAGAAAACTTTAATTAATATTTATATAAATATTTTTTCTAAAAAGTATATAAGGTAAATATTTAGTTATTAAAAAGTGGATTGCTTTATAAAGGCGGCTAATTAAAATTTAATAGTTTTCTTTATTGTTAATAATATTATAAATAATATAAACCTTGATTTTCTCCTTTATATAAATAATTATTATATATTTATTCTTTTTTATGCTTGCGTATTTTTTTTTTATTTCCTGCTTTTATATCTATTGCGATTCCTGTATTTAAATAATCTTATAGAAAAGCTTTTACTATTCTTTGAAATCGCTAATAAAAAAATAGATATTAGTATTTTTTTTAAACGGTAAAATAGTACTTTATAGTTCTATAGCAATATTATTCTAAGCCTATATATATTGTATATATTGTATATATTTAGATTTAATATCGGCTTGCTTTATATATTTAGATATAGCTTAAATATATTATAATATCTTTTTTCGATTATTTATATTTTAAAATATAAAACTTTATTTATTTAACTTTATTAATATTAATAATATAAATAATTTAAATCTATTTTTTATATAAGCTAGTAGCTATATAAATCTAGTTAGAAAATCTATAAAAAATATTTTTTTATTTATTAATAAAATTCTAAGTTATTAAAAAAATGCTAATTTTTTGAAATAATTAATAATATTGTTTTAAACTATTTCTTTGCTTTAGACTTTTAATTTATTTTTAATATAATACAACTAAGCTTATATATTATAATAGATTATTTCTTTATAAACGCAGATAATATCGCTTTTATTATAAGTTTTTTTGTAATTAAGCTATAATATAATATTGCTTGTTCTAAAAAATCTATTATAATAATTTATATTTTAACCGGTATCTCTATAATTAGAAGCTATTTATAAACTATAATAGCTATTTCTATAATAATTTTTATCAAATAGATAATAATAATATATTTTTTAGTTAATAATTTTTTCAATTTCTTTTATAATAATTTACTCTAGTTGCAGCTAAATACAATTGATTGTTTAATCGATAATCTATTGCAATATAAAAAATAAAATATTTACTAAAATATTATTTAATTCTATTATATTTGCGGAATTTGTAATATTTATAGTTAGCTATTTGCTAGCGGTATTTCCTACTAATAAATTTGCTATAAAAACATTTTATATATTAAATATTAAAGTATTTATTACGAATATACTTTAACTATTAAATTCTAAGGATTAGTTTATAAAAGAACCCTATATATTCTTTATAATAAATCTATTATTATTTATGCCCGGTATAGTTAGATATTTAAAAGAACTATAGCTTGTTAACTATCTACCTAGCTTGGTGGTATAAAACCGCTCTTATAGGGCCTTAACTAACGAAAATATTAAAGATAAAAAAGAAAAAAAAGAAAAGAACGGGCATTTTATACTAAATACTATAAGCTAAAGCTTTAACATATCGGCTTTTAATATATCCTTATATTAAGCTTCAGTTTGCGATAGTAAGAGTTATTAAATTAAGGTTTTGCTAGCTATATTGAGGTTTAACTAAGCAATATCAAAATAAATATACTAAGTCAGATTACAATAGTATCTTTCTCTTTTAGGTCTATTATAACCTTATAATATATTATAATACCTCATAAACTAGCTTCTAAGCTTTAATATAGTCCTATTTATTATTATAATTATTTTTAGCTATTATCTATATTATTATACTTTTACTAGAAATATTAATTTTTGCTATAGCATATTATTAAGATATTAGTTTATTATTTATACTAATATAAAGATATTTCTTAAAGCGTATTATATAGCGTTATAACTGCTTAGACGCTTTTTCTCTATTTAAGCCTTTTTTTTAATAAAAACGGCGGCGCCGCCCCAGGGCTAATATAGGCTATTAACAATAAGAAAAAAAGAAGAAAAAGAAAAAGAGGGAAAAAAGGTATTTATACTGCAAAGAGGAGCCTAGAGCTAATCCTAATAGAAATAGCGGTTATAGCATAATAAGCTTGCTTATAAGAGTATTTATAACTGTTATTTATTGCGTTATATACTTGAAAAGAGACTAGTTTATAGTTATAGCTTGCTATTAAGATACTAGTTTAATCGTTTTACTAGCATAAAAATATTTTTTAAAGTATACTATATAGCGTTATAAACGTGCTTATTATCTATATAAGTCCTTTTATTGATATCCTTATTGCTCTCCTAGCGGCATAAAATAAAGAAGAGAAAAGGAAAAGAAAAGAAAGAGATATTTATATTTTTAGAATAAATGTAGAACTAATTTGTATTAGATTAGAATATAAGTATTAGTATAGTAGTTCTATAGTAAGCTTTATAAATATAATATATAGATTAGCGTATAATTAAAATATTTACGTTGCGGCTTTATTGATTATTAAGACTATATTTCTAAATAATTTAAGCTGGTCTAAAGTTATTAACCGCGTAAAACGTCTATATTACCTTCGAAGTAGTTTTTTATACTATTTAGGACAATAATTATTTTTAAGACTATCTAGCGACTATAAATATTATTTATAATAGTTATCAATAGTATTTTATAAGTTATTAAAATTCTCAGTTTTATACTATTTATTATTATACTCCTAGTTTACTTATTTTACTTTGAATAGCACTTATCTATAAAAGTGTTTAAAAGCTAGAATCCGCTTAAGTTTATATTCCTTCTATCCATTGACGATAATCGGTTTAGGCTCTAGATTATTTTATATTAATAGCAAATCATTTAGGTTTTTATAAAGCAGTTTGATATAGAAAACCTTAGAATATTTTATTGTTTTAAGCAGGTCTAACTCATATAAGTAACTAATCTTTTTTATAATCTTAAATAGCCTAATTTACTTATTATCTAACTTCTTACTAGGACGGTTAGTTTAGATATTTTCTATATTAAGTTATATCTAGTTACCGATTTTATATATAATATTTTTACGGCGACGGTTAATATATTTAGTTATTCAGTTCTAAATCTCTTTTATATTAATCTATACTTTTTCTAAAATAACTTATATTTTATTAGAGACATTAGCGGCTTAAATAGTTAACTACTAATTATATTATATTTTATATAGAATATTATTTGGTTTAAAGTTTTTTCTAAAATAATATCTATAATTAACGAAAAATAGAGTTATTCCGGTAGCTATTAATTCGAAATTGCTATAAACTAATTTTACTATTAATAGTAAGTTTATTCAATTATCTTAATAATAATTAATAAATATTTTTAAATATATATTAATATCTTAATTAGCTTGTTTAGTTTATTTATTGGTTTTAGAGTAATAGGCTATTAACTTATTACTATTAATATTAAATCTAATACATAATAACTTCTACAACATTAATATAAATTAAGGTCCACGGTCTAATATTATATTATTTAATAATCTATACCGAGCAATAACTTTGTAAATAAAAATACAAGCAGTTTTTTCTAATAATATTCTTAGCTTATTGTAGTATACTAGTATATAGTTCCTATTTTTGCTAAGATAATATATAATAGTTAAAATATTATTTATTTTCTAATATTCTAGAAGACTAGTAATAAAATCTATTCTAAGATTTTATTATTATTGCTAAGGTATTAATAAAAAGTATAATAAACTATTTAGTTTATTATAAAGTACTTTTATTTATTAATAAATATAATAATTAGCAATATACTGCTTAATAGTTTTTATTATTCCGGGCTAATAATAATATTGCTTAATTATTTTGGCGGTCTTATTTATTCTTAAATAACTAAGTAGCTTTTAATTATAGATTTTTTTAATAAATAAGTAATCTAAGATTAAAACATTTATAGTTTATCTTGTTAGTATAATACTTATTGCTTGCTTTTTATATATTTAAAGTTAATATTATTGATATAATTGATTGTTCTTTATTTAATAGCTTTTTAATAACAAATATAGTTTTTATTAATATTGTTAGCCTGCTAAATAATCTTATATACTAATAAGCTTTAAAGCTGTTTTCTCTTTTATAATAATAAGAGATCAAACTTATTTAATAATAATAAGATTTAATAGTTTTTTTGTTCTTATTAGTCTTTATATCCTTAGCAAATTAAGGTATCCGCTTTAATATTGCTTTTGCTAGTGCAATAATAGATTTTAAAATTATAATATAATAAGATCTCAATTTACTATACTTACTTTCTAGATAGCTTTTTAGTTATTATAAAGGTTTTAAAGTTCTTATAGTCGGTTAAAATTTATATTAAAGTCTTAGTAGCTTTTAGCTTAAATTATTAATATTCAAAAGTATAAATAATAGCTAAAAGCTCTTTATTATATATATTATAATTCCGCTCTATTGGGTCTAGGTTTTTACTATAGAATATAACTGGATATACTTTATTCTTATTATCTTTTTATAATAATATACTATTATTAACTTTTTTTTAAAGAATTAGTTTTTAGAATATATTCTAAGCTTAAATCAAAGTAATATAGTACTAGAGCTTCTATTACTATCTTTTTTAATGCATTAAATAACTTTTCTGCTTTATAACTCTATATCTATTTTATATTTTTATATATAAAATTAGTTAATGCTTTTGCTATTTTTCTGAAGTTTTTTATAAATTTATAATAAAAGTTGCAGAAGCTAAAAAACCTTTAAATTTATTTTATTATTATTAGTATTTGCTATAATATAATAGTTTTAATCTTTTCTAAGTCTATTTCAATACTATTACCGCTAATAATAATTCTAAAGAATTTAGTTTTAATAATATTGAATTTGCATTTTTTGATATTAACTTATAAACCTGCTATTTAGAGTCTTTAAAGAACTTAATAAATATATTTCTTATATTCTTTAAAGGTCTTATTATAGATAAGAATATTATCTATATAAGCTTAGCAAAACTTATTAATATATTTAAACAATATATTATTAATATAGTTTTACTATAATACTAGTCTGTTTAAAAGTCTAAAAAACAAGATTTTATATATATATATACTAAAATAAGTTAAAAAGGAAATATATTCTTTATTATTTAGATTTATCCTTATTCTATTAAACGCTAATATAATATCAATTTTAGATAAATATTTATATCTAGCTATTTTAGCTATTGCTTCTTTGATTAATAGCAATAAATAATAGTTCTTTTTTATAATATTATTAAGCTTCTAGTAATTAATATAAAAATATAGACTATTAATTTTTTTTTTTATATAAATAGAATAAATAATATATATAATATTTTGGATAAAATAATAAAACTTTTAGCTAAATTATTATCTAGATATTCTTTTATTTTTTATAGATAATAATAGCTTATATTATATAGCTTTAATTTCGGCAAGTTTTCTATTTTACTAATTAAATCAATTTTATAGTTATAACTTTAGTATTTAGGTAAAACTTTAAACTATTATTTATTAAATATATTAAAGTTATTATATAGCTATTTAAAAAGCTTCGCTTTAATCTTTTTTTGAATAAATAGTATAATAAAGATTTTATTTAGTTCCTTTAAGTTTTAAAGTAATTTATAGCAAGCTAAATATCTATTAAACTCTATTATTCATATTGAGAAAACTAAATTTTTTCGGTTTTTTTTTTTAGTTAATAAATAGCTTACAAAAAGTATTGCTATAATAGCTTTAATATCTAATAGTTAATTCTAGTCTTTTTTTATTAATAAAATAAATCTTTTTAGAATCTAAGTTAATATTGCTATCGGTTATATTACCAATATAGCTATAGTCTTTTTTTCAACTATTATTAAAGCTAGAAACATTCTTGGTTTAAATATAAATGCCTTTATAGTCCGCTATAATAAAATAAATAATAGTAAATAGCTTATAAATATAGTTTTAATATTAGCTTATTTAAGACTTTCTAGTAGATATTGTATTTATTAAACGTTATAATTAAAAAAAGCCTTAATAGCTTTTATCTAGGATTATCCAATAATAAATAAATATATTCCTAATCGGGTAATAAAGAACAATATTAACTAAACAATTTTCCCTTAAATAGTTAATATTATATAAAGAGCGTAAATAATAGATTAATAGTCAACTTTATTATATATTTATATTAGTTTAGGCTTGCTTAAAAGCATAAATATAATATTAAACTTTTCTAAAAAAAATACGTGAGATTGATATTAATAAAAGTATAACTAGTAGTATTAATATTAATAAATTTTTCTATTCTTATTTATTTATATAAATTATTTATAATACAGGTTTCTATAAAAAATTTTAATACAAAAGGATTATTCTAGGGATATTTATAGCTATTTAATAATAATATTTTGATTTTATTATTTCTAGCCGCGTTATTGGTAAAGGTTATTTGTTTTTTGAGTCTTTTTTAGACTTAGGCTCAGAGTTATTAGTATATTCCTATTTTTCTTGCTTGTTATCGTTAATATTAATCTTGTTAATATTTATAGAGTTGTAAAATAGCTCTCTAGATTTATATTCAGAGGTATAATATCCTGTTTTGCTATATTTAAAGTAAGCATTTAATATAATAGCTATTTTTTTGTTTTTTCGCTTAAAAAGAGGTTAATAATATAATAAGCTTAAATTTACTACTTTTATAGGCTAGACAATAAGAATTACTATTTTAATAGGAGCTATCGCTTAAATAGGAATATAAATAGTCTATAGCTTCTAAGCAAAAACTAGTTATTTATTATTCTAGTTATAGTTATAAATAGTATTATTAGTTATCTTTAAATAATAACGAAGTTGAGCCAATAAGTTCTTTATATCCTAGTTATTAATAAAGCAATTATATAGCTAATAATTAATCTTTTTTTCTAAATTATTAATAATCTATTTATTTGTTTTTTCCAGCTCCGATACTAATATAATAAAGTTTAACTAAAATTCTTTAAAAAAACGATTTCCCTAGTTAAGATCGCGGTATTTGCATTTGTTATTGTTTTTTTTATCTTAATTTATATAGAACTTATCTAAATATTTAAAGAACTCGTCTATATCCTTAATAGGATTATAAATATCTAGTTTAAGGCGAGTATAAATATATTCGGCTATATTATTAGTAAAGCAACTATTAATATAAATAACCTAGTCTTAAATATAATAATAATAATTAAGGTTAAACTTGAACTTCTGAATTATGTTTGTCTTCTATATATTATAGCTAACTTTATTATTCTTATTATTTAAAAATAACTCAGGATTAAAAAGTTAAACTATTTATAGCTTAGCTTAAAATAATAGCTTATTATCTTGTTTTTTAGTTGTTTTTTTCTTGTTTATAACTATATTAGTAACTAGCTTTTTAATATACTTCGAGTTTTATTCTTTAAATAATATAATTTCTTTGTTTTTGTTATTATAAATCTTCTTTAGCTTCTTAGCTATTTATACTATTAGGATAATATAGTCTATAGATAATTATAGTACTCTAATTATTGCTAATAGTTCTTCTAATTTTTTATTAGTTTTAGTATATATTTTAAGTTGTTTAACTATAGTAATATTCTATATAGAATCTACTAATTTAATAAATATAAAAAGAATTAATAAAATAACAAGTTAGATAATTTAGTTTTCTTTTAAATAAGCAGTAAGCTTTTTAAGCATAGCTAGCTTATTTACTATTAAAGAATATATTACTAATAATATATTAATTTGTTATATAAATATAAAGACTTTTTATTCTAATAATATTTTTTCTAGAGTTAATTATTTATAATCTACTAGATTGCTTTTTTAATAGCTAGCTCTTGTTAATACTAGATTACTTTTCCGACGGCTAGCTTTTATCAGGTTTAACTTTATTTTACGCTTAAATTATATCGAATTTATTGGTATAAATTGCTATTTAAACGGGATAGGACTTAGCTGCTAAAGCTACGGAATTTAGTATTAAAACAGACTAAGCTATTGATATTTTAAGAGAGGTTTTATTTTATAATATTGTCTTTTAGACATTATAGTAGTTGAGGATCTTTAGTATAATATTGATTATCTATCTAGCTTAGTAGTACAAAACCGCTTTTATAGGGCTTTAATTAATAAAGATACTAAAAAAAAAAGAGCAAGCATTCTATATTAAATACTATAAACTAAAACTTCAATACGTTGGCTTTTAATATATCTTTATATTAAGCTTCAGTTTGCGATAATAAAAGTTGTTAAGCCGAGGTTTTGCTGGCTATACTAAGGTTTAACTAAGTAATATCAAAATAAGTATACTGGGTCGAATTACAATATAGCTTTATATTTGGGATTAAAAAAAATTATCGTATTATTAACTAACTATTAAAAGTATAATATTATTTAAAATGTTTTAACTTAGATTTTAGTTAAGACGACAACTATTAAGCAATATACTTAGTAGAATAGAAGAACTTCAGGCTAATTAATTAATTTAACATAGAAGTATATTATTTATAAAAGGTAATATAAAAGTAGATATAATATTAGGCAAATGTTCTTAATACTTTGCAAAATTATTTGTTTTTGCAGGTAAAAAGCGTTCATTGCTTATTATATTAAATAATAAGATTTTTTATATTTTAAGAAGTTTTAACTGAAATTTGGTAACAACTAATTCAATAGTATCTATAGAAAACTTATATTCTAATATAGCTATATTTGTTTACTTTTCTAAGGTTTTTTCTATTAATATAGCCGGAAGCTTAATAGTGTCTAGGTAATAAATTGCGACTTATTAATAGAAAAACTATATTAAAAGGAACTATTTAATATTCTTTTTATATTCTAATAAAATACTAGATAAAGCAGCTTAAGCTCTGTTTCCTTTTAGCTAAGCTTTTAGAAAGTTAATAGGTTCTAAAAGAAATTTAATTAAAAAAACATAATTAATTGAAATACTAGCTAATCAATTTTATTAAATTATTAATTAATAATTTCGCTAGATTTCCAAAGAAGATATATAGGCTAATATAATTGCTTAAATAGCAAATTTTAACGCTTAGCTTAAGAATCTAAAAAAACAATTCTAATTATATTCTTAGAAAGTTTAGAACTAGTATAATAATTCAATAGCTTATTATAGAAGTTTAGGTCTTTTTATATCTAATGCCTATTGCGGTTTATTTATAAAGATTATTTTAATAATTAATTGATATTATTATAATAAAATATAACTTAATATATTTGCTAAGTAATAGAAATATAATAGTTTAAACATTTCTATTATAATATTCAAAGTATATCTAATAATCGATTATTTACTTATAATATATAAAAGCAAATATTGCAGAGCAAAAAGCTCTCTTTTTAGCGGTAAAACTATTAAAATAATATTTAATAATTATTATTATAGTTAAATAGATAATAGTTTATTAGCAAATCCGATAATTTTAGTATAGATAATAGGTTTAACCCCAGATAATAAAGGACTATTAGATCTAGTACTTAAAAAGGCTAATAATACTAACTTAATAAACAAGTATTACTACTAAATACAATGAATCGCGGTTAAAAGAATAAAGGACAGAATTATAATATTTAATTAGTAATAAATAGATTGATTTATAACTAATAAACTAAAAATAATTATATATAATTAGTTGCCAAGTATCCGATAACTAACTATTTAATAACTAGCTATAACTAATTATTTAATAACTAGCTGAACTATAATATTTTTAGTAGTTCGATTGGCTTTAATAGTCTTTTTAGCTTTTATCTGTCCTTTTTTATTCTCTAATAATCTTTGCATTTTATAAATATTTTTTCTATATTTTATTTTAAACTTTTCTAATTATTTGTTTCTTATATCCTTTTATAAGTCTTTAAGACTTCTTAATATTTTACTATTTTTATTATATAATTATTCTTTATAATATCTTTATACTTTTCTATTATATTAATACTCTTAAGTCCTTTTTCCGTTTTCTGCAATATTAGTTATACCCTTCGCTCTTTTTGCTTATAGTCAAACTATTTACTTAAAATATCTATTACTATATTATTTATTTTAGAGATATATTAAATAAAGAAATTAAATTTTAATATTATATCTATTTATTAGTTTTATCTTTAATTCAATTCTTTATTATTAAGTAATAAGACTAAATTCTTATAGTCTATAAATATTTTAACTAAAATAAATATTTTTTCTATATATATTCTTTAATATTCTAATAATACTATAATAGCTAATATTTTTTTATTTATTGTAATATAATTTACTTCTACTAGTAATAACTTTTTTAAATAATAAGTAATAAATTTCCTAGCTTGCGAGATATAAGCGTTTATTATCCTATTTAATATATTAATATAAATTATAGATTCTTTTTTTAGATTGAATATTCTGAAAATTTCTTTTAAAGCAAATATATCTTTTAGTTTATTAAAAGCTAATTCCTTTTTTTTATTTAGAGAAACTATTGTTTTTGCTTTAATATATTAGATAATAGCGTTATTGTGTTTGCATAGTTTCTAATTATATTTTAATACAATCCAGTAAATTCTAAGAAAGCTTATAAATCCTTAAGATTTTTCGGAACTAAATACTACTATATTGTATTTAGTTTGTTTATTTGCATTAATACTCTTCCTAGATTTATTGTAAATCCTAGAAAGTCGATTTTTATTATATAAAATATTGACTTTTTATATTTTATTCTAAGTTTTTTTTTTTTTGAATATTTCTAGTATTTTTATAACGTATTTCTTATATTCTTCTTATGTTTCTAAGTATATTAATATATTATCTATATATATAACTACAAACTTATTTAGGAACTAATATAATACTTTATTTATAATTTATTATAATATAGAAAATATATTAGTAAGTCTAAAAGGTATTATATTGTATTTAAATAAACTGAACTTAGTTTAGAATACCGTTTTTTATTTATTATTTTCTTTTATTTAAATCAAATTAAAAGCGTTTTTTAAATTTAGATATATAAAAAATTTAACTTTTCTGAATTTGTTTTTAAACTTATACAGCAGCGGCAGGGAATATTTGTTTTTTTTTATTAATTTATTAATTCGTTTATAGTCTATATAAAGCCTAAATATCCCGTTTTTTTTTCTAATAAAAATAATTAATTATCCGATTAATAACTTAGACTTAGAAATATACTTTCTTTTCAAATTCTTATTTAAGTATTCTTTTAATATTTTTGATTCTTTTTTAACTAAGCTGTAAATTGGATTGGTTTTTAATTCTCTAGGATTATTAATTAAAATCTTATAATTATTTTTAGTATAATCTAGTAATAGCAACTTTTTTTTGGGTTCTTCTAATATATTTTTAAAATTTCTATATTTTTTAAATATAATTTCTATAGCTACTATTTTTTTCTTAATATAAATCTAAAATTTTCAGGTAAAACTATTATTAGCTCTTTTTATTCTAATTGAATTCTTAAATGTTTTAAATAATCGGCTTTTTATATATACTTATATTAATTTCTAGTTAATATATAGATTCTATTTTATAAACTATAATATATTAAAATAGATATCTTTTAATTTTAAATAGATATTAAATTTTTTTTTTTTGTATTTATTATTTTTTATTTAACTCTTAGTATTTTTTTATATATAATTAATTTTATATTATAAAGATTCATTTTTTTAATTAAAAGTATATTTATCTTTTCAGTATATTCTTAGGATATTATATATAAAATAGCTTTTAAATCAAGCAAAGCTCTAGTAGAATTTCTATTAATATTAAATAATACAAAAATTTATTTTTCTAATATTATAAGTAATTAAAATATAATAGTTATTTGTTTTGTAATAGCTATAGAACAATAAAGTTCGCTTAGTAGATAATAACAAGTTTTATATATAATTATAGTAGGGCGTAGTATATTAACTTAGCTATAAAAAAAGTATATAACTTATTTTAAAAAACTTTATTAAAAAGCGGATTTATCTAAAATAAAAAAGAGCGATATCTATATATTTAATAAATACTTATAATACTCGCGCCGCTCGCATTATTCGTAGGTAGCAACCTAGCAAGTACTGCGAAATCCACAAGCGGGCTATAGTTGGTTTATTTACTAAACTAATCTAAGACTCGCTCCTTGTCGCCGAGTAGCCCTATGCAACCTGGGGTATAATGTTTTATTTCTTAGTAAAAAATTATAAAATTAAAATTAAAATAGTATTTAAAATATAGTAGAATATTTAAATAGTTTTGATTAAGCTATTTTAACCTAATATATATTATTAATAATAATAATATAAATAATAAATAAAAAAGAAGAAATAATTATATAAAAAAATAATATTAAAATAACTTAGAATTGTTGGATTTAATATCCAATACTAATTTAATTAAATTAACTACTAAAAATCTATATATTAGTTTATATAAATAAAAGAAAAAAATAGTATATTTATTATTAGTAATTATATTCTCAATTATTATTAAAATAACTATTATTATTTTTAAAAATATATTATTATAAATTGTAAGTAAGAATTAAATAAATAAAACTAAATAAATAGTAAAATTCTTTAAAATTACTATTTTAATATATAAAAACTATAAAATTGTTATAGTTATATAGCTAGTTATATAGCTAGTTATTAGATAGTTAGTTATTAAATACTTAGTAACCAATTATATATAATTATTTTTAATTTATTAGTTATTAATTATACTATTTACTACTAATTAAATATTATAATTCTGTTCTTTATTCTTTTAACCGCGATTCATTGCATTTAGTAGCAATACTTAGTTACTAGGTTAGTACTACTAGTTTTCTTAAGCACTAGATTTAATAGTCCTTTATTATCTAAGACTAAACCTGTTATCTGCACTAGGATTATTAGATTAGCTAATAAATTATTACCTATTCGACTATAATAATAATTATTAAATACAATTTTAATAATTCTACCGCTAAGAAAAGAGCTCTTTACTCTATAATATTTCTTTCTATACTTTATAAGCAAAACAATTAATTATTAAGTATATTTTAAACACTATAGCAAGAATATTTAAACTATTATATTTCTATTGCTTAGCGAATACATTGAATTATATTTTATTATAATAATATTATTTAATTCTTAATCCTTAAAATAATACCTATAAATAAACTGCAATAAACATTAAATATAGAAAGACTTAAACTTCTATAATAAGCTGTTAAACTATTATATTAATTTTAAACTTTTTAAGAATATAATTAAGATTATTTTTTTAGATTCTTATACTAAATATTAAGATTTGTAGTTTAGGTGGTTGTATTAACTTATATACCTCTTTTAGAGATTTAATAAAATTATTAACTAATAGTTTAATAAAGTTAATTAACTAGTATTTTAATTAATCATATTTCTTTAATTAAAGTTCTCTTAGAACTTATTAATTTTCTAAAAGCTTAGCTAAAAGGAAATAAAGTTTAAGCTGCTTTATTTAATACTTTATTAAAATATAAAAGGATTATTAAATAGTTCCTCTTAATATAATTCTTTTATTAATAAATTACAACTTATTACCTGAATATTATTAAGTTTCTAGCTATATTGATAGAAAAAACTTTAGAAAAATATATAAATATAATTATATTAAGATATAAGCTTTTTATAAATACTATTAAATTAATTATTATTAAATCTTAATTGAGATTATTTTAAAATATAAGAAATCTTATTACTTAATATAATAAATATTAAATATTTTTTACTTATAAGAATAAATAACTTTATAAAATGTTAAGAATATTTACTAAATACTATATTTATTTTTGTATTATTCTCTATAAGTAATATGCTTTTATATTAAATTAATTAATTAGCTTAAGGTTTTTCTATTCTACTAAGTATATTATTGAATAGTTATTGCCTTAGCTAAAATCTAGATAAAAGCGCTATAAATAATATTATGCCTTTAATAATTAATTAATAATATAATAATTTCTTTTAATTATAAATATAAGACTATAATTCTTTTAAATATTTAGCTATACTAAGTATAAATGATAATAAACTTATTATAGGGAATATATAAAGTTCTTTTATAAGCTAATCCTTAGGATTTAATAATTAAAGAATATTTATAATAAATGCTTTAGTATTTAATATATAAAATACCTCTATAGCTTTCATATTAATAGGAAATACTATTAGCAAATAGCTAGTCATTAATATTATTAATTTTGTAAATATAGTGGAATTAAATAATACTTTAGTAAATATTTTATTTTCTATATTGTAATAGATTATTAATTAAATAATTAATTATACTTAGCTATAACTTAAGTAAATAACTATAAAAGAAATTGAAAAGATTATTAATTAAAAAATATATTATTATTATTAATATAATAAAAATTATTATAGAAATAGCTATTATAATTCGTAACTAGCTTTTAGCTATAGAGATATTAATTAAATTACAAATTACTATAATAGATTTTTTAGAATAAATAATATTATACTATAATCTAATTGTAAGGAAGCTTATAATAAAGGCGATATTATTTGCATTTATAAGAAAATAATCTATTATAATATATAAGCTTAGTCTTATTATATTAAGGATAAATTAAAAGTTTAAGGTAAAAAAATAGTTTAAAGCAATATTATTAGTTATTTTAGAGAATTAGTACTTTCTTAATAGCTTAAAACCTTATTAATAGATAAGAAAGTATTTTTTATAGATTTTCTAACTAGACTTATATAGCTATTAACCTATATAAAAGATAAATTTAAGTTGTTTATATTATTAATATTAATAAAGTTAAATAACTCAAGTTTTATACTTCAAAATATAAATAATTAAAAAGAAATATTATAATATATTTAAGCTATATCTAAATATATAGAATAAACTAATATTAAATCTAAATATATATAATATATATAAGCATAGAGTAATTTTATTATAGAACTATAAAATATTACTTTACTATCTAAGAAAAATATTATTATTTATTCCTTTATTAATAATCTTAAAGAATAATAAAAGCTTTTTTATAAAATTACTTAAATATAAGAATTGCAATAGATATAAAAGTAGAAAATTAAAAGGGAAATATATAAATATAAAAGGGAATAAATATATAATAATCGCCTTTATAAAAGGGGAAATTAAGGTTTATATTATCTATAATATTATTAATAACAAAGAGGGCTATTAGGTTTTAATTAGCTATTTTTATAAGGCAATTTACTTTTTAATAATTAAATATTTATTCTATATGCTTTTTATAAGAAATATCTATATAAATATTAATTAAAGCTTTCTCTTTCTTCTTTATTAATTATACTATTGTAATAACCTACTTATATATACTTAATAATATAATAAAGATATAAAAGCTACTAAAAACTTTAAACTTTTTAATAATAGTTAAAGTAAATATAGCTAACTTAATAGCTATACCCCTAGTAATAATAGTAGGCTTAATTATAGTAATAAAAGTTAAATTAAGTTTAAAAGACTTAAAGAAAACTATTACTATTATATTAATTATTAATAATTATAGCAAGAAATGCTTAACTAAAGCAAGAATACTAAAGGCAAAATTAGTATTTAAAGAGTTATAAATCTATAAACTAATTTATAAATAAGTTTATAAATTAGCTTATAAATAGGTTTAAGATAGTTTTTATTTTATATAATTTAATAATATTTATTACTATAGCTTATTATAGTAATATATTAATTAATTTTAATATTATAGCTTATTAAATAAATTTATATTTAATAAATACTTAGCTAAAAGCTAATATATAAATAGGATATCTAAGCTAAAAAGCTTATTATAAATTTTAAAATTTAATTAAAAATAATAATTAATAAAATACTTTATAATTAGAATATTAATATTAAGATATATAGAAATAACAAAATAATATACTTAAAAATAGAATATTAGCTTTATTTAATAATATAATATATATATATTATTCCAGTGTTATTAAGCTAGGTAAAGTACTAATATACTTTAAATATAATAAGAAATTTATATTAAATAATTTTCTATAGATTTATATTAAAGAATTTAACTATTAAATAAAAAGAAATAGCTATAATTCGAAATTAAAGCTAAAAGGCTTATTTAAAATTAAAATAAATTAAAAGCTTATTATAGAAAATTATTTATAAAATTAATTGAAATTATAAGAATTAAAGAATAATTTATTGCAGTTATTTATACTTTTAACTATGAATATATTTATTTATTCTTTGATAGATATAAAAAAGCTCTAGATTATTAAATTTATTGCTTTATTTATTAAAAGAATAAAATTATTATTCTAATTTTAATATTTTCTATTTATTTATATATTATTTAATATAAATTAAGTAGTAGAATAAGTATATATAAATATAGGCTATAGAATAAGCTTAGCTAACTATTATTTCTTAAAAGACTAATATAATAGCCTAAAAATTAAAACTTATCCTGGTTTTATATTAATAAAAAGCATAAAAACAAATAAATATAATATAAATAAATACATTATTTTTAAATTCCTTATAAGAGGAAAAATTAATAGAAAAGATGTTTTTATTTGATTTATTTATAAAATATATATTATTAATAATCTTAAAGCTAATTTACTATTAGGAATAAATATTTTAAAACTTAAAAATATTATAATTAATATACTATATAAGATTTTAATATTTAAAAGCTATAAAAATATTGAAGTCCTAATTAAGCTTTCTTTGCATGATAATATAAAAATATACTAAATTATTAAATCTGATTATAACTAAACTATTCCGCTATATAGAATAATATTTATTTTAATAATCTTATAAAAGAAATTACTAGAAAAGTTATTATTAAATTGTAATATTATTTTCTAGCTAAATATAGAAAAAGCCTATATATATTTTATTAATATATGATTAAATTAAATTTTAATTTAGAATATAACTAATAAGTTTTTAGTTATTTATAAGAATAATAAATTAGATATAATCTTAGAATATAAAAATTAAAAGATATATTCTATTAACTTTAAATTCTATTTACTTACTATAGAATAGAAATTTAATAGGCAAATTAATAATTATTTATTTTAGAATTTTAGTATTAAAAAAAGAAATATTAATTTGAATTTTAAAATAAAACTGCTAAATAATATTATTATTTATAAAATTTTAAATAAAGCTATTATAATAGCTGCTTTTATATATAAATATTCTTAGTTATAAATAGATATTAAAGATATAATTAATTTGCTTAAGCAAGAATAGATAAAAGTGCCTTTTATTATAGACTAATAATTTACTTAAATAAAACTTAATTATTAAATATATTTATAAAAAATAAATATTAAAAAGCTTACTAATAAGAAATTCAATAAAATATATTAATAAAGCAAAATATCTTAGAGTCGTTTATTAATTTTTTTTACTTTTTTAGTATTTATAGTATAGAAAACTATTTTTATAAAACTAGATAAAAGTTTAATAAAAAAAAGCAAGATTATTATAGATATTTAGGGATTAAATAAGATTTTAGTTATAAATAATTACCCTTTTCTATTCTAAAAGAATATTATTTGCCTTTTAAATAACTACTATTATATTATAGTAATTAATAATAATAATATATTTTATTTATTTCTTATAAAACTAATAAAATGCTATAAATCTACTATAGTTTTATATTATAATATAGAAATATTTAATATTATTTTAATAAGCTATAAAAAATCTATATTATATATATAATAAAAAATAAATATAATTTTATATAATTTTATAAGTTTTTGCTGTTACTATATAAATAATATTATTATTTTCTCTAAAATTTTTAAAGAATATTTAAAATACTTAGATATAGTATTTGATTTATTTATATAAAAATATTTATTGCTTAAAATAAATAGATTATTTCTAAAATATTTATTTATTATATTATTAAATTAAATTATTAATATTTTTAGCTTTTTTGTTATAGAAAAAAGGATTATTACTATTAAAATAATTAAAATACTAAATACTTTAGAATAATTAAAGTATTATCTAGGATTATTAAATTATTTTTAATTATATATTCTTTAATATTTAATTATAGTAGAATTATTAATAGTATATAAAATTAAGTTGCTAAAAAGAGATCTTTAAAAAAAAGAATTAAAAGAAAACATTAAGCTAAGACTAAGGTTTTTAAATTAATTTATAAGAAATATAAAGCATTTAATATTCTATAGCAATAATTAATAATAAATACTTAAATAATATATTATAATATCTTTAGATAGCTATTTACTGAAATTAATATTTTAAAATAAGGCTTTAAAGTAATAATTTATTATATAAAAAGAGACCTAAATAATGATAAATATTTATATTTATTTATTTATTTAGCTAATTTTATTTCTTTTAAAACTTTTAAATTAAGCAAAAAAAAATTATTAACTAATAAAACTTAAAATAGCTTATTTAATTTAGATATTTTGCAAAATCAATTATATAGTTATTTATTAAAAAAACTAAAAAGCCTATTATCTTTATAGATTATACTGCTATAATAAAAATATATAATATAATAAGTCTTAGCTAATTATTAATAAATACGCTTAATTTATAATTAATCTAAGTCTTTTAATATATATTGTAATATAAGCTTAATATCTATTAAAAACTAAGTTCAAAAAATATTATATTTAATACTTTATTAAATTTGCTATAAAAATAATGTAAAAAGGCTAAAAAGCAAGATAATAGTATCTTAGATAAAATATATATTTATTTTATAACAATTATTAAAATCCTATAAAGAATTAATTTATATATATAGAGAAGATATAAGATAAAGCTTTATTTATAAATTATTTTTATTAAAAAACTATAAAAAACCAAAAAAAAAAATTTATTAATTCTTTTTACTTAATAAACTTATATACTATAAAGACTTAGCAAATATAAGAATATATCTTTATATATTATTAGCTTTAAAGAAGCTTATTTTCAAATCAGTATATAATAATTAATTTTTTATAGCTTTTATTAGACTTATAAATAAATAATAAAGTTATATTATTTCTATTATTTATCTTAATACCTAAAAAGATATATTTTTTATTGCTTAAAATACTTATTAGGATAAATAAAATATTATTTAATATATAATAAATTATAGCTAATTATTATTCCTTTAATTATTTTCTATACTATTACTATTGACTTTATATTAGCCCTTTATAAACTATTAATTAGTATTAATTATACTTTAAAAATAATATATAAATATTTAAAAGCTATTAAATTAATGCTAAGAAAATTGACTTAAAATAATAATAAATAAGCTAAGGCACTTCTTAAAGCCCTTAATAATTAGAGTATACTTTATGCAATTATTTTAAATAAAAACCCTAAGTTTTTTTTAATACTATAGGAAAAAAATTTCTATATTTTTAGTATAGAATTGCTAACCTTAATAATATATTATCCCTAGATAGATAAGCAGTTTAAAAAGATAAATTAAGCTTTTAACATAGCTTTATACTTCGCTATTATAATATTTCCAAATATGCTATAGAATTAATTAACTATAAAGTTTATTTTATTTAATAACTTAATAAATACTTCAATTATATTTATATTAAATAAAATTATCTATAGTTATAAGCTATATAATAGGTATATACTTGTTCCTATGAAATTTATTATAAAGTAGCAGATAATATTTTATTTATAGTAGTTAATATAAAAATCAGGCATGATATATACTATTAGCCTCTTATCTTTAAAGAAAATAATTATATTTTTATTAAGCTATATAAAAATATAAGCTATTTAAAGTAAATAATTAAAATTTATATAATTAATATATAAGACCTTTTAAAATAATAAAAGTTTATAGACTTAATATATATAAGTTAAAGTTTCTAGAGAAATAGAAAATATATTTAATAATATTAGTTATTATAATAGAATTAGCTTTAAAGAATAAGGATTTTTATAATTAACCTTATAATAATAATTAGCTTCTATTTATAAAAGATTATAATAATAATATAATAAGCTATAAAATTAAAAAAATATTTAATTAGAAAGTCTTTAGCTTACTAAGGTATAAATATAGAAAAGAAATCTAATATTTTATTAAATAAAAGCAATAAAACTATATATAAAATAAATAATATTTACTTAAAAGTCTGTTTAGTTTAGCTGATTTTATAAAAGATTTAATTAATAAATATAAAATAAAATATAAAGAATAATTATAAGCTAAATATTAGCGCTAAACTAATTTATAGGCTTTTTATTCTACTTAAGATATAAAGCTAAGCAATGCTATTTATTAAATATCTATAATTAATTATTTAATTTATTATATTAAGCCTAGTATTTATTTTCATTACCTAAGTTTATTAATATTCACAAAAGATAATAAGATATATAAATTAACACAATTTAACCTTAATCTTTTTGTTTATTTAATAACCTTTATAATACTTTACTTATAATAAAAATATATAAATCTTAGTTTATTAAATAATAAATATTTGCCTTATAGCTTTAGCTTAGCTTTAAAGTATATAAACTTAATAATATATAAATTATTAAAATCTTTTTAGTTTAATACTAAGAGTTAGAATCTAATTAATAATCTAAAGTTTAAGACTTTTAAGCTATTATTACAAATAGCAGCTAAGTATTAATTATAAAATATATTATTAAAGGCTTTATAAACGAAATATAATATAGTTTATATTTTATAAGAAATATTAAGCGATAATAAATAGCTTAAATATATCTATATAATTAACTTATATAAAAGCTTATATAATATTAATAAATTGTTCTTTAACTTTATATAAATGAAAATCTTATAATTATAAAGAAATTTTTTAAATAATTAAAATATTATTCATATAAATCTGAAGTAAAAAGGGGCTTTAAAGCAGTTTATTTAATATTAAATTTAATATATTTATAAAGGGCTATAATTATGCAATATATATTAAATAAAATATTTTCTTTTAAACCTATTAAAGGAGATTTCTTATTTGCTTTTACCTATTTTAATAATTAGCGCTTTATTAAGGTTATTAATAATAATTAATTAATTAAGATTAATAAATTAAGTAAGTATTTAATAATAAAAACTACTTAATTAAATCCTTTAGTAAAAAAGCAACTTATATATAAAAGCACTAAGGCTAAGTATACTTTATATATTATAATAGATATTAAAGATTAAAAACATATTTTTATTTTTAATTTTAATATTATTATTTATATTCTCCGCTTATATATAGAAGTTATGCTTTAGCTTAAACTAGATAATCTAAATATAAAAGCTTTAAAATTAATTAATTTAGCTATTAAAAATACTTTAAATTGCTATTTATTATTAAAAGACTTTCTTTTTATAAAGAGAGATTAAGAGTTTAATATTATTATCTATTAGTTATTAAATTAGCTAATAAGAGATAACTTATGCAAATTTTTCCCTTTAAAAGGAAAGAAGAAATATAAGGTACTCTCTGCTAAATAGCTTGAATTATTCTTTAACTTTTTATTGCTAAATATAAAGTATATTTCTTTATTAATCTTTGTATCTAAGCGTTATTAGAAGCAATTAAATAATTAATTATTAGAAACAATTAGAACTTTTTATTATCTTTACTAATAGTTCTAACACTTAAGAATCTATAGCTTTTAAATAAAATAATAGGTAATTTTACTATTAGAAAATTCAAAACAAATCTTTTACTTAAAGAATGTTAGAAAAAAGGTAATTTATATTTTAATTATAAGAAAGCTATAAATAAGAATAGGTTTAAGCTATTTAATAATTTAATTAAAAATAACATTATTAATTTAGATAATCTAATAATATAGTTGCTTAAGGGTATATATTTTAATAGAACTTATATATCCTAGGCTATTATATCTGGAATTTTATTAATAACATTATATAAAAACTAATTTTTTAATATTTGTTTTAGATAAACGCAGTGTGAAATACAAGTACGAGAATAGGTCTGTAGGTTTTCCGTAGGAGGACTGGCAGTATAGTGAAAAGGTTAATATATTGAGATAGAACTGATTCTTGCTATTGAAATATAGAAATCCCTATTTATTTATATGCGATCCCAAAGCTAGTCTTATATTCCAATCTTGTTATTTCTTATGTTTAGCCTTAGACTTTTAAAGGTCTTTATAAGAAGCGGTTTTAATAGCTAGTTTATTATACTAAATATTATAACTATTTCTTTTTTAGGGGTATTGTTTTTAGTAGCCTAGAATAGTAATAATAAAGCTATTCAGAATATAAATATCTTTATATATATTTTAGCTATATACTTTATTATATAAGTTCAAATATATTATAGTAGTTATACTTAGAGTAAGTAATTAATATACTTTTGTAATATATATTTCTCTTTTATACTAGTTTAATATTATAAGCTCGTTAAAGTTTTTTAAAAAACCCTATAAAAAAAGAAAAAAAAGAGTTCTATGCTACTTTATTCTTTTATCGTCTAATATGTTTTAGAATTCTAGATGTTTATTATTATTAAAAGAACTAATTATATTATATAAGCAATAAAAATATTAAAATAGATGGCAAACTATAGAATATAAGTTAATATTTAACTAATAATGTAAATTAGCTAGCAATCAAATAAGATATTGCAGATTTTAGCTATAGTGTACTTTATTGTAAGCGTAGTATACTTAGATCAATAAATAATGCATTTTAAGTTTCTATTTATTTATTTTGAAAAATCTTTAAAGTTTTTTTTAAGTTTTTTTTTATTATAACTTATAGTTAAGCAAATTAATAAAAGAACTATAGCTTTTTTAGTAAAAGAAATAATTTAACTAATAGCGAGGTAATATCTATATATTATTAGTTATTTACTTTTTTTTATCTAAGTAAATAAGCTTTATATCTAGTATTAAAAATCTAGCTAATCTAATAGAGCAATATTTATATAAATTGGTTATTTTTATATTTGCAAAGAATAAATCCTTACTTAATTTTATTATAATAGTATGAAATAGCTAAATAATAAATTTTTAATTAATAATAGAATAATATCCTTTCAATACTTATATACTTATTGCTTCTACTATATTATTAGACTGCAATTATAGTTAAATATATATTAACTAAACTACCTGGAGACTTATAATAAAGTAATAAGGTTAAAGACCTGTTTTTAATATAAATATAATAAGTCTAAATATATTAATATAAGTAGCTATATTTTAATATTATTACAATGCTAACAAGTATTTAAATTCTAATATCTCAATAGGAAAAATATCTTGAACTTGCTTATAAAATATATAATAAACTAAAAATAATTAATATAGTCTTTCATAATTATATCTACTAGGCTATTTAATTAGATTAGGTTATTAAGCAGTTTAATAATCTTAGTAATAAAACTTAAGCTTTAGAGAATGCTTATTTCTATACTTGTAAAATATATATTTTAATAAAATAATATAATTAAATGGTCGCAGACTAGACTATTAAGCTTAAACAAAAATATATTTATAACCGTTAAATATAGAATAAACTAGATATACTTTATTATATTACTTAGTATAAGCAAAAAAAAGACAATAATAATAATCCTTTTATTTCTTTTTAATTAAAATTTTTTTATGCTCCTAAAAATGCTGCATTTTATATAGACTTTTAGTATTTTAATAATAATAATAATTTACTATATAAGTTTAGATATATTAGCTTTAGATATTCTAATAATTACTTATATAGCGGTAATAACTTTAGTATCTTTTTTTCTAGTATAAGCAATAATAATAATAATAGTAATAATTTTGTCTTTAATTCTAGACTTAGATTATTTAATCCTAAGAATCTAGTATATATACTTAGCTATTAGTTTATTCTGCTTATTTAGTTTGCTCTATTTATTGCATTTATTTCGTTTATTTTATTTATAAATATAATAATAATATTAAATAAAATATTAAGTGTTCTTGCATTTTATAAAGCTTACTGAAAAATACCTAATTTCTTTAAGAAAATAATTTATTTTTAAGTACTGCTATATTAGAATTATGCTTTATCTAAATATATATTAACTTAGTTAGTATATCTAATTTCGCTTGAATATTTAATTGCTTCTTTTTTTATATATACTAAGATAGTTATACTCTATATTTCTTATATTTATTCTATTGCTATAATTATAGAATTATTTAAATTTTTTTTATTAGACTAGTAAGCATTTATAGCTCTTTAGTTTTAATAATTTGTGGTCGCAGTATTCAAATATTACAAAGATATATAAATAAAATAGCAGCGAAAAGTGCCTATTAGCCCGGTGCTTATAATTATTATACTTAAAATATAAACATATACTATACTAAATTCTAGAAAAAAGAATTTAAAAAAACAGCTAAAAAAAGTAATAAAAATAATAAAAAAGAAATATAAAAATATTTAAGTTTAAACTTTAAGTATAAAACTTGCTATTCCTAGCTTTTATAGAATTTTCTAGGTTAAAATAATATATAAATAATTATAATTATATATGTTTATTTAGTAATATAGATAGTCTACTATAATAGCAAAAGTTATAAGAAAAAGTATTTTTTGCCTTAGTTTTTAGTTTTTTATACTTATAATGCTTATTTTCTTTGCTATTATATTAATACTATATTTTAACTATATATCTTAAATATAATTGCTTAAGTAAAGGGTTAAAATATTGTTCTTAAAGGGTATTTATAACCTTTTTATTATCTTATAAGTTTCTTATCTAACCTAGTTATCGTTAACGCTAGTTAATAATCTTATCTAATCTAGTGCAACTTTTTTTTAGGTCGCTAGTTAGGTTATTTTTAGTTATATCTAATATTCTTTAAGAGGTTTTTAAATTACCTTTAAGCTTTTTATTGCTTATGTAATTAGCTATTATTAGCTTTTTAAGCCTTCTATATTGTCTTTAACAATATATATATTTTAGTATTTTAAGCTATTTTAGGACTTTTTGATATATATATATTTAATAATTTTACTTAATAGCAATATATCAATACTTATAAAGCTTTATAAATATTCCGGTAATTTAGTTAATCTTTAGGTAAATTATTTATCTTTATTTATACTTCTTTTTAAACATAAAATGCTTTTTATTATATTTCTTTAAAAACTTTTAAGAATATTTTAAGTTATTTTTATAGACTTATAAGTTATAAATAGATAGCTAGTTTATCTATTTAATTAAATATTATAAACATTCGTTATTAAGTATATCTTATTTAACCTTTTTATTGGTTAATACTTAAATGTTTTATTCTTTTTTATTTATAATAATTTTTAAAAAAGAATATAATAGATTTTAATTTTAACAGAAATAATACTCTTTAAGGAGTAATATATAAAAGATGTTATAAATTTTAATACCCTTAAAAAGAACTAAATAATATACTTAAGTATTAATATGCTTTATAATTTTATATAAGCTATAGAACTTTATATTTAATTTTTTATTTAGTATCTTTTATTTTAAGTTTTTTATTAATAATAAAATTTTATTATTTAAGTAATATATTTTCAGCTTGCGTAATTTATTTCTATAATACTTTTAATACTTTTATATATATTCAAATTTAGTAATAAGTATTTTTCTTAATTTATACAACTTCTAGATTTATTCTTTTATAGCTAAAACTCCCTTTTTCTTTATAAAGTTGTTTTTAATTTTAATATTTATTATTAGATTATAGCCGGTATATATTATAAAAAAAGAAATATTTATTATATTATATTAAGAATAGTTATATAAGAACTTTACCTTTGCCTAGGTATATTAGTTTTCGTAGCAATATATATAGAGATAATATTTTAGTAACTGATTTTGGCGCTTAATTAAACTATTTATTTAAAAATAAAATATTATACTAAGATTGTATTTAATTTTCAGCTAATAGTATATTTCTAACTAATAAGTACTAATAAATAAAAAGCCCTTATTATTAACTATACTATTAAACGGCCTATATTAAACAAATATATATATATTTATAAGATCGATAAAGCCCGCTGCCATTAAAGTCTTTTTATATAAAATTTAATATATTATCTTAGTAAAATAATTAATTATTATAAATATATAGTTTAAACGCCTTTTAAGACTATAGCTTAATAATAAGCCTATAATAAAGTTTACTAAGATTTGTTTCTAAGGATTTATTAAAATAGGTAAAAAAATAAATTTATTATAAAGTTTATACCTATAGATTTTTATTCGCTAATAAATATTGCAGGTCTTATAATATTACTTAATATCCTTAGATAGGTATAGTTAATTATAATAATACTAAAAAAAAGTTTTGCTTTTTTTAAATATAAAATAGCTAGTAAAAAGATTATTATAATATTTTGCTATAAGCTTATAATAAAAAGCAAATTTATTTAGTATAAATAAAATATTTTAATAAAACAATATTATATTATTATTAATAAACTATAATCTAGTAAAATTAATAATATTATTTCTTTATATCTTTCAGTATTTCTTATATAAAAATATCTTTTCGCTAGATCTACTAAATTATATCAGAAATAAATACTATGATATTATTATATACTATTTTACTATTCGCAGCTACGCGCGCTAATAAATATAATGTTTTTTAAAGGATTTTATTATTTTCTTTAAATATATAAATATTTTCTAGAGCACTTTCAAAGTCCTAATAGAGTAATAATTTAATATTTAGCTTTTTTAAATATTTAGACTTAAATTAAAGTTTAAGCTTTTTTTCTTTATATCGCCCTTTATATAGATATTTTAGTTGAATTGCCTTTATAGCTTAGGGCACTAACTTTTTGCTATTAGATAAAATAAGCTTGTTCTGCAGTATTAATAGTATTATAATAGTATTAATAAATATTCTTTTATAGTTAAAATAATATAATAGTTTATTAGTAAGATTTATATTATTAAAATAATAATAAATTTCGAAATTTATTACAATAAGCTTTATAATTTAATAATATTATTTATTATTAAGCTTTTTAAAACTTATAAAGCCTTTAAAATTCTTATAATTAGTTTATATCTATATAATATATTGTGCGCTTTTTAAGTAATAATACCATTGTTCAAAAACTTTTATAATAGCTAATAGTTCCTAATTATATATCTTATAGTTTATTTTAATATTAATTATTCTTTGTAATTAGTATGCTATTAGCTTAAAGCTATTATATTTATTAAGCTATAATATTATACCTAAGATACCAAAACTAGAAGTATTAATTTCTAATTTAATTTGCTTTTCTAGGTTAAAATATATTAAAAAAGGTTTTTTTATAAAGCTATTATATAGCTGTTCAAAAGCAATATTAGCTTTAAAAGTTTATATTATAAGCTCCAGCTTATGCCTATTTAATACTGCTTTTTAGTAATCCTATTAATAATATGGATTTTATTAAATAATATTTAATAAAGCAATAATAAAAGTTTATAAAACTAAAAAAGATTTAAATTTCTTAATATATCTTAAAGTATAACTATATTAATATTGCTAATATTCTTTCTAGGTCTATTTCTATTTTATTAATAAATATAATAAATCTAAGGAACTTTAAATAATTAATATTAAAATTGCATTTATTTAAATTAATAAAAAGCTAATACTTGCATAAGTATTTTAATACTTTTTAGATATATAACTAGTATTATTCTTTTAAATCAGAATAGACTAAAATATTATTAAAATATATAATATAGAAAATATTAATAAGGCTAGCAAAGACGTAATTAATATATATTTAAAATATAATAGATATATTAGCTAGGCTAAAAAGCAAAACTATATATTTAAAATAATTATATTATATTCTAAAAGTAGTTTTCTATTTATTGCTTTTTTGATATAAATATAATAATATATATTTTTAAGGTCTATCTTTATAAACTTTTTTATATTATATAAATAGTTAAAAGTCTTTATAATTAAGGGCAAGAAATAATAATTCTTAATTATAATCTTGTTTAGTTCTTGGTAATTAATATAAAGATATAACTTTTTGTCTTTTTTTAAAACAAAGATAATAAAAACTCTAGCTAAGGATATTAAATATCTAATTTAGCTCTTTATTAATATTTCATTAATATATTAATAAAGCTCCGAAAGTTTATTTTCAAATAAGTTATAGATAGGTCTATATAGTAGATCTTTTTTATCTAACTTAATAGTATAATTACCTAATTTGAGAAATAGTAATTTGCTAATATTCTTTTTTAAGAAGATGTTATTGAAGTCCTTAATCTATAATAGAAAAGTAACTTCGCGCTTATTTTCTACTTTAGCTAAGTCTATAATAGCAATTATAATAATATATATATATATTTAATACTTAAGCTTTTATATAAATAAACTTAGTTTATTAAAAGTAAATCAATTTATATAAATCTAATATTATTATTTTTAAGACTTATAAAACTTAATAATACTATAGATATTGAATTTTAGTTTATTAATTAAGATATTATAGTTTATTTATTTATAAGCATAGTAGCAGATTATAAAAGTTTGCTATTGCTATTATAAATTAATTCTAGTCTAAATAATATTATATACTATATTGTAGTATATTTTAGTTTTATTAAATATATTCGCTTCTAAGAGTTTTATATTTAATATTAACTTAAGATTTAATACCTTTACTATATAATTCTAAATTATATTAATATTAAAATTATTATTAAAGAAGGCTATTACCTTGTATTATTCTTTCTTTAGCTTAATATCTGCTTTAAATTTTATATTTTAAAAAGTAATTATTTTTTTTTCTAAGAAGTCTTTTATGTTTAAGATTTCTTTTTATTATTTTTTGTTTTTATAGTATTAATTTTTAGAGGATTATTATGCTTTTTCTTTTATTGTTCAATTTTTTTAAAATTTGTTTTAATATAGCAGTCTAAGGCTTTATGCCTTTTATTACTATATTGATAATAAAAGATATTAAAGTTATTATTTCTTTTTATTTTTAAGCTAAATTTGTACTTTAAAAGTATTTTATTAAATTTCTAAGAATAGTTTAAAATATTATATTTGTGCTTTTTAGAATTATTTCCTTTTGTTAATTTATTTTTATATAGTTTATTCTGTTTTATATCCGCGGCAGTATACTTATTATTATAGTTAAAAACGCAATTTATACTTTTAATATAAATAACTTAATTAATTTAATTTTATCTTAAAACTAAAAATTTAATTACTATAATATAAAAAGCTTCTTATATAAGATTACTTTTTAATCTTTAAACATAGTTTAAAGTTAACTATTTATATAAAAATTATAGAAGTTAATTTTCTAATACTATTATATAATTATAGAAATTTATAGCTAATTATTTTAGATCTTGCCTAGTAATTATATATTTTGATATTGCTATTATAATATAGCTTTCTTTATTTAATATTATTATTAAAAGGAAGTTATATTATTGCTTTTAATTTATCTAAATATTATATTCCTTTTGTTTTATTATTTAATAGTATAAAAATATATTTTATAATAATAAGCTAGCAAATAAGATCTTATTCTTATTATATATAAATTAGCTATTAGCTAAGACAAACTTGTTATTAGCTTTTATAATCTATTTAATATATTACTAAAAAGAGAAATCTCTTTTATATAAATATAATTTTTTAAGCTTTATGCTTATAAGAACTGCTAAAGTATAATTAATTTAGATTAATTTCAATAAATAGTCTAAAGAAAAAAATAGTTATAATAATTTATTAATAATATTATTAATAGTTTTATTGCTATCTATACTATATTCATCTAAAAAACAATAATAAAGACGGGGCAATTATTATAATTAATAATTCTTATTATCTAAGAAGTTATTATTGCTTCTATTATCTAAAAAGTCTTTATTAGCTTTATTTAAAAAAAAGAGATATTTATAGTACTAGTTTAATATAACTTAATAATACCCTTAATAACCCTAGTATTCCAGCGCTGCTCTAAATATATTCTGATACTTAAGTAAACAATTTAATATTAATAAATATACTTTAAAAAGAATAAAATAATAATAATAATAAATTATAGCTAGAAGCTATAGCGCTCCGTATAGTATTAATATTATTATAAATATATTCTAATTAATATAGTTTTTATATCTTATATAGTTTTCTTTATATTTATATATTTATAATCTTTTTAAATAGATAATTATATTCTTGCTTAAATATTTTTTTTATTATAAAATATTTTGCAATATAATAATAAAGCTCTAATAAAGCTCTAAAGAACCTCTAGAAAGTGCTTTTAATATATATTTATTATCGCTAGCTATAGCAGCAACTATATCTTATACTTATTAAAAGATGTTAATATCCTAAAAAGGCTCCGGGGGTATATTGTTAGTATTTCTTTGCGTATTAAACAATAGAATTATTAATATTATTAAATTAGATATAGTATTATTGTTAGTAGCAAGCAATATTCTATAGTTATTATTTATAATTTAAGAATTATTAATAACTTTTTATTTTAATATTATTATAATAATAACCGGATATTACTAGTTTAATAATAATAAAGCTATAATAGCCTACTTAGCTAATATAGCAGTAGCTTACTTTAATTTGTTTATACTTTTTAACTATATAATAGATTATATTATTAAAGAAAGAATTAAAACTATTATAGATAAATGCAATATAAAATTTAAATATAAAAATAGGTTTATAGGTCTTCTATAAAAGGACCGGCAATATAGCGAAAAAGTCAATATATTGAAATAGAACTGATTCTTGCTATTAAAATATAAGGATCTTTATTTATTTGTATATGATCCTAGAGCCGGTCTTGTATCCTAATCTTGTTATCCTCTATGCCTAGCTTTGAACCCCTAAGGGTCCCTGCAAAAGGCGGTTCCAATAGCCGGTTTATTATACTAGGTATTATATTATTTAAATTTAAAGTATAAATATAAATTAAGTATTAATAAGCTATTAAGCAAAGCAGAAAGTAATAATTAATAGTAAATCTATATATTGCTATAAAAAATATAGTAAAGTTAAATACTATAATAATAAAAAGGAACTTATAAAATAGAAAATAGCTATAGCTAAAAGGTCTTAAAATTTCTAAAAAATTCTGAAAATTAATTCAATTATTAATTCTTTATTAATTATTATTAAATATCTTTTTAGTAAGCTAAGTTAAAATATTATTAACTAATTAAAATTAAACTTTAACTATAGCAAGAAATATAAATATAATAATAAATCTAAATAATAATTTAAATCTCAGGAAAGCTCTATATTTAAAAAGAATTCTAAATTATTTAAAAAGCAAGAAATACGCTATTTAATTAAAAATATAAAGAGATTTAAAATAAATAAGAAAATAAAAAATAAAAAGAAGCTAAAAATATAAGAAAAAAAACTAAAAGAGAATTAAAAATTAAAAAAGAAAAAGATAATTTAAGAAAAAGGTTAAAAGAAAAAAACTCTACTAAAGAATCTGATTTTTTAGATATTATCTTTGAATTTCTTAATACTAAGGCATTAAAGGCTAAAAAAGGCAAAAAACTTATTTATATAAATAAAGAATATAATATCTTATAATCAGATTATAAAAGAGCTTTTAAAAAGAAAGACTTGCTAAAAAGTAAATTAGTTTTCTTTTAATTAGCTTTGGAATACTTTTATACCAATATAAAACGCTTATTAAATGACTATTATAATATTATTTTAGTATTTATAGAAAAATAGAAATTAAAAGTTTATATAAAATATAAAATAAATGTTAAAGAGTATACTAATTATATAAATAAGATTATGTTAAAGTTAAAAAAATAATATTTATTAGTAATAAAGTATATTACTAAATATAAATCTAATTATAGTAAGTAACTTTCTTTTTAAAAATAATTAGATTTAGAATTTAATAATATAAAAGGCTTTAATTCTAATAATTAGCTACTTAACTATTAAAGCACTAAGACTCTAGTTAAAAAAGGTAAAGATAGTAGCGAAAATAGCGACGAAGAAAGCAGCGAGAAATAATTTACTTTTCTATATATATTTTTTATTTTATATTATTCTGAATGAATTACTTTTATAGCATATATATTAATATTTTATATAGTTTTATATTATTATAAACATATTATTTTTATTATATATATTAATAGCTTATTATCTGCAGTTTTTTTTATAATTATTTAGCAATATTCTATATAGTTTACTTAATATATATATAATATAGTTTCTTTTATATTGATATTATCTGCAGTTTTTTTTATAATTATTTAGCAATATTTTATATAGTTTATTTAATAAATATATATTATAGTTTCTTTTCTATAATATACTATTTATATATAATAACTTAATTAAGGAATCGCTTCGCTTTTATTTATTAATAATATTTATTAGTTAAATAATCTAACTAATAAATATTTTTTTTACTTTTTAAATAGCCTTGCTATTGCTTATTATTTAATTATATTGCTAAATAGTTCTATTCAGTTAAATATTTCTATTTTAAGTAATTATTTAAACAATAGTACTTAGAAAACTTTATTAATCTTTTCAGTAAAGAGGATATATTATAATTATATAGCTAGTTATTAAATAGTTAGTTATCGGATACTTAGCAACTAATTATATATAATCATTTTTAGTTTATTAGTTATTAATTATACTATTTATTACTAATTAAACGTTACAATTCTGTTTTTTATTCTTTTAACCGCAATTCGTTGCAAAAATATTCAGATTTTCACTATAAATTTTATAACGAATTGCAGTTAAAAGCAAAGGACAAGATTGTAATATTTTATTAGTAGTAAATAGATTAATAATTTTAACTAAAATTAAAAACAATTATATATAAAAGCTTGCTAAGTATTAAATAATTAAATAATTATAACAATTCCCCCCTACTAAGAAAAAGTATAAAGTTTTCTAAACTAATATTATTTAACTATTACTTATTTTACTCAATTAATAATATATATCTATTAACTAAGCAAAAAAGCGAGATAGAATAGTTAACTAATAATAGTAAGTTATAGAAAAAGCGAAGCAATTTATTAATTAGAAACTTATTATATATATTGATAATAAGCTATTTATTCTTTAAATAGAATATTATTAAATTATTATAATAATAATAGCAAGTTCTAGACGAAGCAATTTAGTAACTAAATAAACAAAAAAATTTATTAACTAAGTTATTATATATAAATAATAAAATTATTGAAAAAAATAATTATAGAAAAGAAACTATAAATATATTTATATTAAGTAAACTATAATAGAATATTGCTAAATAATTGCAAAGGAAATTATAAATAATAAGCTATTAATATATTAATATATATATATAAAAAGCTATAGATAATAAAATTTTATTATATAAATAAGTAATCTATTGCAAATATTGCTTTATAAGTATTGAAATATAATAGAATATTTAAATAGTTTGTATTAAACTATTCTAAGCTAGTATATAATATTAATAATAATAATAATAAATAAAGAAGAGAAAATAGTTATGTAAAGAAATAATACTAAAGTAGTTTAGAGTTATTAAGTTTAATATCTAATACTAACTTAATTAGATTAATTATTGAAAATCTATATATTAATTTATATAAATAAAAGAAAAAAACAGTATTTTTATTATTAGCAACTATATTATTAAGTATTATTAAATTAATTATTATTGCTTTTAGAAATATATAATTATAAGTTTTTAACAAGATTCTATAATTAAATAAATAGAATTAAATAAGCAATAAAATTATTTAAAACTATTGCTTTAATATATAAAAACTATAAAATATCCGGATTCTTTTTTTTTAGATTTTTAAAAAATAAAAAAAAGCAAATTAATAAAAGTTTTAGTATGTAAATTATTTATTATACTTTAATCTAAAATAGTAATATTAGTTTTCTTAATTATCTATATTTATAATAATATAGTCTTTAATAATACTAAATATTATTAAATTATTTCTTAATTTTTTTAAATATTCTAATGAAATTTAATATATTTATATTATTAGTTTAGCGCTATTTATTGTTTTTTAGTCTATAGTTTTTTTATTGTATTTTATATTTAAATATACTATAAATCACTTTACTACTAATAATATAGTTAATTTCGAAGTTAATTATATTATTTTTAATATTAAAAACTAGTTTAAAGTTTAAAGAATATTAATAGCTATATAGATTATTACTAAAATAAAATTCTAATTAGCTTATTAATATAATAGAATATATATATATACTATTCAATAATTTAAATTTATAAATAAGATTATTTATTTTATATATTATTTTATAAAGATTAATATATAATATTTTCAATTTATAATAAATATTATTTTTATTTAGTTTATAACTATAATATAATACTATAAAAACCTAATTCTTTAATTTAAAGCTTATTAGCTTATAATTTTTATTATTTTGGTTTTTAGTTACTAAATTAATATTATTAATATACTTTTTAGTTTTTAAATAATATTTAATATAGAGTTTATATTTATTTTACTTTAGTAGATTATTAACTATATTTAAAATATTATTAATTTTAAGCTTATATACTAGTCTATAAGGTATTTTATTTATAAAAGCATTTATAGAATTATGAAAAAAATATTAAAATAAATAATAGAGTTTTTATTTAGCTAAATTCTTTATAAATATAGTAATAATATATTGTGATTTTAATAGTTTAATTAGTCTACTTTAATCAATTATCAATTTAGAAGTAATAAGCTATAAAAATAAGTATTTTAATTTTAATTTATTAAATAAAATCTTCTAAAATAATAATATAAACTTAGAATTATAATTATTAATAAAGCTAAAAAGTAAATTTTAATTTTTAGTTTATAAATTTTTAAAAATAATATTAGTTTATTTGGCTACTATATAACTTATTTAGTTTAATAAAAGTATTATATTTTTAGTTACATAGTAATTAGATAATAGAATTTATAGCAATAATATAAAATAGTATTACTAATATATAAATAAATTTAAGTTTTTTATATTATTAATAATATTTAATCTATAATATTTAATAATCTAAATAATATTTAATATAAAATTTAACTATTTTATTTATTTTAAAGAATAAATAAAATTATATAAATATTCTAGAATACAATTTATTTTATTATAGTAATATAAAAAAGCCTAAAGTTTTTTTTAGAAAAAACTCTTTTGGAAAAAGAAGCGGAAAAATTCCGCTACGGGGAAGCTATAATTTTTAATAGTAAAAACCCAATTTTCTAATATAATATTAATAGCGAGAGAAAGCTAATTAAAGCCTAGAAACAATACTAAAAAGACTTATTATATTATATAATACTATTTTAAATAAAAGAACAATAAGCTTTCTAGTTAATAGAGTTAAATATAATTATATTCAAATTGTTCTTTAATTGTTTTTACTATAGATTTAGCTAAGAAATAGCTAAGAATTGAAAATAATAGGGTTTAAGCTTCTTTTAAATAGCCTATAGCAGATTTAGCTAATTAAGAATTTCTATTTAAATAGATTATAGTTCTTAAACTAGCTCTTTATTTAAAATAGATTCTTAGCTTGTTTTGCAGCTATTTTAGCTTAAAAAATAGCTAAGAAAATCTAAAAAAGCTTTTAGAATTAAAATAGTAGATTTCAATATTTATTAATAGATTTCAAGCTATTTATAAGTAATTCAAGGCTTTTTAATAGGCTATAGAAGTCTATTTTAACTATATATAGCTTATTTTTAATAGAGTCTTAGTAATTGAAATCGGAATACAGTCATAGTCGCAGTTAGCTTTATATAAATATTTAAATTCCTTTATAACTATTAGTTAAAAAGATTTAACTTTTATATTATATTAAAGCGTATATTATATTCTATAAATAAAAAAGTTATTATAATAATATAATAAATATATTGTTGGAATTAAACTAAAACACTAGGCCTTTTTAAGCCTAGTAGCCTTAGTACTAATCTAGTCTTGTTCGAATTGCAATATACTCTAGTTAACTAATTAAATATATTACTAACTCTTAATAGATTATAAGCCCGGCTTTGTTTAAAGCTTTTTAAAATACTATATTAATTAGGCGCAACTTTAATTTAAAAACTACAATTATATCGAACTATTAGTATATTATATATACTATAAATATTGCTCTGCAATAGCTATTATACTACTATAGCTTAAGAATAAAAAAACTAGAATACTAGAAATAATAAAACTCCAGCGCTAGCTATTATTAAACTATTTTTAAATGAAAAAAATGCTAGGCCGCTTTAGATATTAGTATTTCTATAAAACTTTATTAAAAGAGTTTATAATAATAATATCGTATACTTTTAAATATTATTATCTATTATTTAATAATTTAGCTATTAAGAGTATAGTCTTAGTACCACTTCTTCTCTATATATAATCCGTTATTAAGTAACTAGAATACAATACTATTTATAGTATTATTCAAAATGAAATAAAATTACTTTGTTTTTGTTTATACATTGTTCTTAATATATAATAGCAATATACTACTAACGTACTTTTACAAGAATAAAGACTTTTATAAAAGCAATATACTAGTTACTTCTTTCTAAGCTAATATTATTAAGTTCTTTACTATAAGTATCGAGCTTTTTCTATATTAATTCAATTTATTAAAAAATACCGATTATTTTATTTATATAGATATTTAAAATCTAATAGATCCTTATTATATTACATCTCATAGTTTTTTGCTATTTATCGCTTATTTTCAGTTGCTAGCTATATGTAATTCTGTTATTTAGCTACTAAAAAAAAAGCAAATTTTTATATAAATAATAGTAAAATTAGATTATTCTATAACCTAATAACTATAAAACTTTATATATAAATAACTAATAAGCTAAACTAGATATTGACAAATTGGAATTATTTAAAAAGATTATCAAACTCGTTTATTAATTCTATGTTTTTAAAGCGATTAATATTGAATATTACTGGATAAAATTATTTTAATTATTTTGTTTTATTATTACTATAATAGTTAATAGCTATTTTATTTTTATTGATATTTTAAGAGAAAATATATTTTTTATATATTATAGATATTTAGCAAGTGTTTTGATAGATTATTTCTTTCTCGTTGATAACGAATTTAACGTCTTATAATTAATTATTTTCTTAAAATCATAATTAAAAAAGAATAATATCTGATCTATTTTATTTAAAGTTATTGCTAAGTTTCGCCGAGTTATTATATAGTTTTAAGCCTCCAATTTCTATAAAACTAATTAAATATTTATTTAATATAAATAGAAAAATTAAAAAAGCATTTATTGCTATTTAATTTGGCGGCTAAATTTATAGAATAATAAGTTTTTACTAAGGATTTTATATCTAAAATATTAGAATTTATTTCGTTTAATTTTTAAGAATTTTCAAAAATTTTATATTTAATAATAATAAATTGACTATTTATAACAAATAAATCCGAAAAGACGGTTTATTTTAATGATTTTTTATTCCATCTAATTAATAAATAAAGAATTTAGTTACTACTATAAATCCGTAATAAAATTATATTTTACTTTATTTTCTATAGATAATACTCCGGAAAAATTATTACTTTTAAACTAGCCAAAGAAAAATAGTTTAATATTAAAAAGAAATAGTGCTATTTTTAGTTAACTAAACTTTTAAAAATCTATAGCTATAGATTCTAGTTTTATAGCTATTAAGAAAAACTATAAATAATTTTTAAAAATAAAAAAAAAATTATAAATCTTTTAGTAATAAATTTGCTTTTAGCTAGACTAGCAATCTGGCGTTTCGATCAAATATAGAAAATTAATAAATTTTAAGTTTTAAAATACAAAAATTTTCGGAATCAGAAATAATTTAAATTAAAATAATAGTTTCGCTTTTTTAAATAGCTAAAGGCATAACTACAATTTTATATAAAGAAATTTATTGAATAAAAAGTCTATTATTTTAATACTACAACAATTATAAAATATTATTAACTAAGCTATTAATAAAGCAAATAAATCCTGCCTACAAAGTATAATAATAGCTAATATTATATAATAAATAATTAATGATTATTTCAAGTTAAAAGATATAAATATTTTAATTATATAGTACTTAAAGCTTGAATTTTCTTTAGAATCTGAATAAAAAACGATATAGACTTCTTAATAATTAAAATAATAGCTATAATAATAATTCGGCACCAAACGATTTCGTTAAAATATACAGAATAGTATTATATTCTTTTTGTATCAATAAAATTAATTTATTTTAGCTTAACTATAAGAATATATATATAGTTCTAGAAATATTATTTATATTAATAAAAAAATAATATATTGTAATATATATTTATAAGCAAAACAGATTGAAAATAAAACTTATTTAAAAAATGAAAAATATATTTATATCTATATTCCGGAATGCTTTTGCGATTCTGTTTTAGAATAATAAAAAAGCATTTTATACTAAATTATTTATTAATTTAAAGCATTTTTTATTTAGACCCGTAAAAATTTTAAATTTTTAATATTTTCAGCTTTAGCAAAATTAAATAAATAGACTTTTATTTTATTTAATGCTTTTAAAAAGAAAAATATTACTATTTATATTAAAACTATATCTAATTTAACGGAATAAATTAATATAAATAATAAGATTTTTTAATATAATTAAACTTAAAATTATTTTAGTATAGAATTATAGAATATAATATTTCTTCTACATATAGATACTATAATATATATATTTATTGTTGAATTAGAGAATAGAAAAGAATTTTTTTATTAATTCACTAAAGAAAAAAAATCCGAAAAGAAACAAAAACATAAAACATAAAAATATAAAATTAAAAAAAAAATATATAATTATAATAGAGAACTATCGCGTTCCCGGAATAAAAATCAAAATTCGTATAATTTTTTATACCGCTAATAATAATAAAAAGTTTTAGATTATAATCAGCCGCTTTTATAAAGCAATTAATTTTTCTATAACTAAATATCAGTTTTTTATATTTTATATAGTAGATATTTGTATAAATATTAACTAGGATTTTTTTTGCTCTAATTTATTATATTATTATAATAACTAATTTATATAATCTTTATAAATTAAATAGCAAATAGTTTCCGCTAATTTTCTCTGGTATTATTACAATAATAGCAATAAAAGCAAAATCAAAAACATTAATAACTAAAAAGAGATTTATTTCCGTTTTGTTAGCTGTTAATAATTACTACCGGAAACGCTTAGCCTAGTTAAAGATATTTCAATAATTAAAGACTATAAAGTTTCTAGAGAAATTATAAATAAAACAATTTTACGAATAATTATATTATAATATTATTCATATTTTATAGAGCTATAGCTTTTAATGTTATTCCTTACTATAATAATTCGATATCTTATTAAAACGCTTATTATATATCTAAGGAATTAAATGCTAATTTAGAAAATTTGTTATTATAAAAAGCAAATTACGTTAACTATAAAGATTAATAAGATATAATTAAGATCTTAAATAAAAAATAAAAAATATTCTAGAAATAAAATAAATTGATTGCTTATTTTAGTAATATTTCGTTTATTTATTATGTTAATATAAATAAGTTTAATAAAATTTTTAAATATTTAAAATATTATAAGAAATTCAAATCCAACAATTATTTATAATTTTATATTTAAAAAAAAGGTTATTATGCTTCTACAAGAGGAAAAAACCACTATAGAAAAGGGAAAAATAGAAATAATATAGAGAAAAAAGTATTTTGCTTACCGGTATCTCATTTAAAAGACTTTAAAGATATTTTATAACCTTAAAAGTCTTAGATTAAGAAAATATTGGAACTTTTGCAACTTTAATAAAAAATAGAAACCGAAAAGATATCTATTCTACCGCTTTTCAGTACGAATAATATATTTATTATTGAATTTTAAAGACAACCGATTAAAAAAACTAGAATAATTTTTCGATCTTAGTATTTTTTATTGGCTAGAGTTTCTTTCGATATTAAATAATTAGCCGAGCAAATCTGCGTCAATATAGAATATAATATAAGTTTAATAAACCAATATTTTCTAAAAAAAGTATTATTTTAAACTAGACATTAAAATATATTCTAGATTTATATTTATTCGAAAAAAAAAACAAATATAATATAAATAAATATATTATTCTTAGATTTTTAATAAAAGGAAAATCTATATCCGGCTAAAACATATTTATTAAGTTTATTTATAAAATTTATATAACAAATAACCTAAAATCTAATATATTATTTAATATAAATATTCTTAGTTTAGAAAATGTTATTATTGATTTTTTCTGTTATATATTTATTTTCAAAATATATTAAAACATTAAAATGTTTACTGAGTTTATAATGAAAGAAAATATTAAAATCTACTATATAATTAAATCGGATTAAGTTTAAATAGTTCTTTTATATTCTATAGTATTTATAGCTATAATACTATAAAAATATTAGTTATTATTTAATAAAAATTTCCTTTTTAAGCTAAAAATCGACGGAAATTATATTTATTTTGTAAATCCGGAAAACGACTTTATCTTAATTCGAAATGATATTTTGAAATTAATAACTCTATACGCAAATTAAAAATTAAAAATTATTTCTAAATACAATAATATTGAAGCATATACCGCCAATCTAGAAAATTATCCTTTTGCTATGAAAAAAAATTATAAAGAAACTAAAAAAAGAAAAATTCCAAATATTTTTATTGCTAAAAAAAAAAAAATCCGGGACTTAAAACTTAGTTATTTAATAATATAATAATATTTAGTTCGTTTAGAGAAACGAAATGTATCTGTAAAATAATAAAATTATTTTCCTATATATAGAAAAATATAGAAAATACTATTAATTTACTGGAGCAAAAATAAATAAAAATGTTTTTTATTATAGATTAGCGATTTTTATAAACAAAACTCGGTTATTGTATTTATTTCTAGAAAACAGATATAAAGAAGATTATTAATAAAAAATTTAATAAAACATATTAATAAAATAAAATATTTTAAAGTTGTTTATTAATGCTTTTTATTTTCCCTATATTTAATAGTATAGAAAATTATATATATTAGTTTAGAAAAAAAGCTAACTTAAAAAAGAAAAATAATAATTAATTTTTGCGGATTTAATAAGATCTTTATTACTAATAGCTATTTACTATTATTCTAAAAAAAATATTATCCGTTTTCTAAAGAATCACTATTATATTATTATTATAAACAAAAACGGTATATTTTACTTGTTTTTAGTAAAATTAATTGATTAGTACAAGGTTATTGTAGTTTTATATAAAAAAGCAAAGTTTTTTAATATTATATTTATAGAATATAAAGGTTTTATTTTCTATATCTAGCGGAAAATAGATAAAATACTTTAGGATTTTAAAGACTTTTATTAATATTATATTAATAATATAATAATTTTCTTAAAAACGTTTAAAAACTATTTATAATATCTCCGTATAATATTTAAGCTTTTTAGTTAAAAACGATTTACGCTAAAACCTAAGAAATTTTTTCTAAACTATTTATTAATTATATTATTAAAAAGGAATATCGATACTTTTAGTCTTTTAATAACCGAAAAACAGATTAAAGCAATCCGGAATATATAGTTTTCTATAATATTAAAGCAGCTTAAATATTATTTAGGATTATTTAGTTATTTACGTTCAAATATTCTGTATTATATTATTATCATAGACTCTTTATAAACTCGGAAAACTAAGCTATTAGAAAGAGCACTAAATAAAAAAAGCAATTAAAGAAAAATATAGATATTCTTAAAGATTTTTATTCTAATAGAAAAAGAGGAAAATTTATTTTGTATTTTATAGAAATCTTTAATTTCTAATATTTAGTTTATTTACTAAGATATAAAATAGTAGTTATATATTGAATTTAATACTTTTAAATATAGATTTAGCGTTATAGTCTTCTATATCAAAAAGAATCTTTTTAATAATAGTTTCCTTAGAGCTAATATTTAGTTGATATTTTTCTTTTTAAAAATATTTAATAAAACGGAAAAACACTATTAGTCTATTGAGATAAAAGTTGCTTATTTAATTTAAATTTTATATAAATTTAGCTATATAATTATTTATAAAATAGATAAGAAACCGATTATTTTTATCGACTATATTACTATAATAGATATTTGCAAATTTACCGGTTTATTGTCCTTTTCGACGGATAAGTTTAATCTTAGACTTATTCGTACTTCGTAATATATATTACAATATAATTTTAATATCTATTAGAAACTAGATAATAAGAATATTATTTTTAATGCTTTATTAAGATTTTTTCAAAAACGGACTAAAAAAGCGCATAAAAACGAAAAAGTTCTTAATGAAATAAATATTTATATAGCAATTCTAACTAAAATATTACCGAAATTCCGCAAAAACCTAGTTTAAAGATATAAAGACAATAATAAATAATTTAAGATATTCGATTCTTTAAAAAAAGAAACAGTAAAAAAGCAAAAAAAAAAGTTTTCCACTTTTATTTTAATAGATAACAATTCTATCTTTTATGTCAATCTTTTTAACGAAAAACAACGCTTTTATATACTGGTTTTCTTAGAAATTTTTTTTTTAAATAAGTATATAATAACTATAGTTATAGTAACTTCTATTGTATTTACGAAAAAATAATAGAAAATTATTATATAAGATATTTTATAAGGCGTTTAAAGCTATATATTAAATATTGTTTTTAATATTAATGCTATTAGACGAAATACTATTTTATATATAAATGTTTATAATCTCTTTTATTACCGGCTATTTTTTATTATATAATAATGATTTGTAAATTCTTAAAAATAATCAAATTTATTCTTAGTTAATCGACGTAAAATACGGAGCAATAAACAAAAATATTTCTTTCTATTATATTAGATTAGAGTATTCTATATATTATTATTTCGAATCGAGATTCTAAGTTTATATTTAATTTTTAGAAAGCTATTTTTAAAATATTAAAAACAGAATTGCTAGTATCTATATTCTGTTATTTATAAATAAATAAATAGTCTAAACGAACGAATTAGACGTTTAAAATCGTATTTCGTTTCGCTATTACGATATTATCTAATATTTATAACGCCGAAACTTATACAAGAATATATTATAAAATAGTAAATACTATTGTTTTTACCGCCGCTAAAGCCAAAATCAGATATAATATTTATTATTTTTTATTAATATTCTACGAAAAAAATTACATTTTTATTAAATTATATAAAAATTATAAACTTTCCGGCGTCGAAAATAAGAAATTATATAACTAATATATAAAGCTATTTAAAATTATTAAATATTATAAATTTAATATTTATAAATTAGAACTATTATACGATTAGAGAATATATTCTATTATCTTTATTGTTATATTAGAGTCTGTATTAAACGAAAAGAATTTTTATAACTGTTTACAAAACAACAATTAATTATTTCCAATAGAAAACTATAATAACGGTATAATCGAGATAGAAATCGAAAGATTATTTAATCGAAAAGTCGTTAGCCTTTTTAGCCGAAAAAAACATAAAAAAATAAAATATTTAATTAAATAGAAAAACTTTAGTTTTACTAATAACAAATAAATCTCTATTATAAAGAGATTTAATTTAAAGAACGCATTTAATCTTATTAATAATTATAAAAAAAAATATAATAAACGTTTATAAAAGAAATATTAGTAATTGCTAAAAACTCTTATATAAGTATATATAGTACGGTTATATTAATAATATTAAATAGGGCGTAGCTATATATATTTTTTAAATTAATACTATATACTATCGAAAACAACAATATACTTAAATATTAAAAAAAAGTTAGTTATATAATAATATTTTATTTGTTTATTTATTATTAAGCAATAATATGCGGGCTATTTCTATTGGTCGAAATATTTATTTTAATATACGTGAGTTAAAATCGTTAAAAGGCGATAATAATAGTCGCTATTCCGTCTTATTTTTTCCCCTTATTTCCTCGCGAATTATATTATATCTAATATTAAAAAATATAGTATAATTATTATAAATCGTATAATTTGGAATTAAAACATACTAATATAAGAAAATACTTAATAATAATTAGAATACAATTAAAAAGCCGATATTTTATTATTAAACTCTTTAAATACGGATTCTTCTATATTGTTAAATAATTATAAACTATTAATAGAATCAAAGAGCTTAGAGTTTTTATTTATAAAATTAGATACAAAAACAAATTAATATTCTTAACGTTTTATAGCCGTCTCTAAAGAAAACTAATTAAAAATTAAAAATATATTTGTTTTTTTAAATTAATTATTTAAACGTTTGGTTAGAATTGAAAAATATCGACTTACCGCCGATAAATTTTAATACTAGATACTATATTTCTCTTATTTTATTCTTAAATCAGAAAAAGATTATCTATTTTTCTTTTAGTAATTTATATCTATCAAAAATAAAGAGTTATTCTATAAAACTATATTTCTTAGTATCGATGAGTATGTTTCGAAGGATTTCAATCCTTATTTATTGCTATATTTAGACTTTAGACTACGATTTTTAATAGCAGATATTATAAAATTTATTAGACTTTTCGAAAACATTTTAAATAAAATTGTATAAAAAATATAAAAAAAAGGCTAATCTTAGCCGCTAAAAAAGATTATTAAATCTCTAATAAATCAAATAGGCAATAGTTTACAATTATTACGTCTATATTCCGTAAAAAACAATAAGAAATCCTATTATCGAGTTTCGTAACTAGTTTATAAGCTTTATATAGGATAAATTATTAAAATCAGTAAACAATATTCTATATAAGAAAAATAGATAAGAAATCTTGTTATCTAAATAAGTTATATATATTATCTTTAAAGAATTATATCCCGAAATAAGGCTTTTATTTCGGAAATACAGTAATTTCTTTTCTTAATTGTCTAATACGAAAAATATATATGTCTATATATTATTCAAATTAACAGTATATATGCTATAGCCTTTTTTAGCAAAAAAAATAAACGAATTTTTCTTCTATTATATTAGCAGTAGCTAGGATTATAATAATTTTATATTATTACTTGAAAAAAATAATCTCGGGATATTAGAATATATTAAACGAGAGCTTCTCGAATTATATAAAAACGAATTTAAAAGATTCGAATTTTAATTATTTAATGATTATTTAATACCGGAAATAATATTCTATTAATTAAATAAACAATTTATTGAATACGATTTTTATTATTTTAAATTCGAATAGGAATTTAAAGCTACTGCCTAATTATTATTCGATTAAAATAAATAGTATTTACTATTAAATCGGTTTAGTTTCTATAAAGAGAATATTAATTTTAGAATAAATTTTTATTTTTAAAATATTAACGCTAGAATTTGGTTTTAAATTGACCGTATTAAAGTAATTGATTTTTTAAAAAAAACAGCAAAAATAAAAACTTTAGAATCTAATTTTACTAATACTAAAGAAATCGAAAAATACTGCTATTATTTCAATATAAATAACAAGCAAACGATTAGTAATTATTAAAATTCTAAAACGCTTTTAAAAAAATATTAATTACCCGGAGATTTAGAATTCCTAATACAAGACTAAAATAAAAATCTTTTATCTAAGCTATTCGATAAAAATCTATTTACTATACCGGCTATTAATATTAACGATTTTAAGAACAAGAAAAAAAATCTTCTATTTTTCAGGTATTATTTTAATTCTAAATATATAGGACAATTATAGCATAATAAAGAACTTATTAAAAAAAAGAAAAAGTTCTAGCTATATAAAAATTATTTATTTATTTTTACCGAATCTAAAAATATTCGAAAAAACTATAAACTACTTAATAAATAAATTAAATAGAAAGATCCAGATAATAATTAAAATATTAATAGATATTATACGAAAATTAGCGATATTATTTTATATAAAAATAAAATTCCATATTACCGAGAATCTTATTTATACGTTTTTAATATTTTCTATTAAAGCGATTTAATTAAAAATCCGGTTATTAATTCGAATCTCGAAATATACGATTATAATATCGGTAGAAAGCTATTTAACTAAAATAAAAGTATTATTTAATTATTTATTTTAAAAAACAAATAAAACAAAATTATAAATAAATCGAAAAATATATTTAAAAAATAATCTATCGCCGCTATTTTTTAATTGTTATCGACTAAGAAAAACCTTTATTCTATTTAAAATAAAAAAACAGTATTGGTTATAAAGGACTCTAACAAGAACGGTGAAGACGAAAACGATAAAAAAAGAGATAAATTTCCTACTATTACAAAGCTTAAGAAAGCTATAATAATACTATTTTCTAAGCAATATAATTATTGCGATATTTTGAAAAAGAATAAAAATAAAGCTTTTGTGACCGCTATAAAATCTAAGAAAAAAAGCGAAATACCGGAAAAAGAAAATAAAAATAAAGAGAAAAATAATAGCAAAAAACGCTATAAGCTTAGTCTAGAGAGACGCTATAAATGTTAAAAAAAGGACAACAACTTGGATAAAAATGAAAATCTATTTACTATTAAATATATCGCTAAATCTTTTATTAGTACGTTTATGTTTTAAAACAAAAATCTTTTCGATATTAAATATATTATTAAACTTTTTACTAGCAAGTTTAGGTTTTAAAAAAATAAATAATCTTTTTAATTTATAAAAAATAATAAAGTTTCTAATAAGCTCGAAATCTTATATCTTAAGGAATTTTTACGTTTTAAAAAAAGCAATATTTTTTTATTATATAGTATAGAAAAGAAACATAAAACGGAGTTAATAGCGTTCTAAAAAAAATAGCTTTAAAATTAATAAAAAGAGGTTAATAGACGAAGTAAAATAACTAGAAAGTAATAATCTTAATCTAGATAAAAAAGTTAAAAGTTTTAAAAAAAGCAATATATAAATAAAGTAAGAATACATATAAATAGAAACAAAAAGAATTTATATTACCACTATAATAGAATGTTTTTATAGATTAAAACGCTATATTATTACTCTCTTAGACAGGATAATATTCTATTATAAAAAAGAATACAATAGTAATAAAAATTAATCTAAAGCTTTTATTAAAATAGATATTTCTCTGAATAAAATATTCGCGGATATTAATATAATATAAAAAGATTTCTTTAAAATTTTAAAAAGTTAAGCTAGAATAATATTTAAATATAGAAACGAAGAAACTATATATATACGTTCGAAGAAATTCAAAAAATAACTATATAATAAGCTAAATATAAATAAATTCCTTTAAGAAAATAATTTTAAGTTCAATTATATTAATAGTATCGCCGAAAACGAAGAATTAGTATAACTTAAAAGTAAATAACACGAAAATACCTCATTTTAAATAATAATATATTTATATATTTATATTCTTCTATGATTTCGGGCTAACTTCGAAATTGTCTATTAGTCGATTTCGCTATTTTAGAATACTATTATAATTATATAATAACTCGGTTCTCCGCTATCGTTTATATTTGGTTAATAATTAAATAATATTCTATATTATATTAGGTTTATTGTATAAATAGCGCAATACTATTTAATTATAAATAATATAAAGAAACTCTATACCGCGTTTCCGCTTTTGTTTTTATAGAATATACAATAATATTATATAATATAAGACGATTTTCACTAATATCTTTTCGACGGTTTACGCTTTCTTTTTATTAACTAACTTATATTTATTTAGTCTAAAATAATAATATATAGTTATCTAGTAGTCGATAGCATTTAGTTTATTTAATAATAACGCTCGAAAACGGAGCGAGCTTTCTATTAGAAAGCGACTATTAAGAATATAATCTTAGTACTATTTCTCCTTTATATATAATCCGTTATTAAGTAACTAGAATACGATACTATTCACATTACTATTTAAAATAAAATGAAATTGTTTTGCTTTTATTTATACGCTATTCTTAATATTAGCTATATATAATTATCTAGTTATTATATAGCTCTGTTTCCGAGCAATTAAACTAATTTATAAAAACCTTACTAGCTTTCTTAGTTATCGAGTAGAAGCTTACTATTTATTAAAATAAAAATATAAAAACGAGATTTTAGATTTTATTAGTTTTTAGCCTTGAAAATTTTTATTAATTTTTTTAATTTATTGAAATTAGACGTTTAGAGCGTTTAAAACAAATTATTGAATTCTATTAATTAGTAACGTATTATATTCTTAAACAGTGCTGTACTATAGAAACATTCGGCTACATCTACAAATTAGTGGACCAGGATCTGAGCGCTCTGAGCGCTCTGGGCCTGGCTGAGGCAGGCGATCTTATGTCTGGTCTTACGAGCGCTTTGAGGCAGCTGAGCAGGCCAATTTGCTAGCGAGCAACGCCGATTCTCGCGAGCGGCTCTAGGCGCTCAATCCGCTCATTCAGCTCAGCCAAAAAAACTTTTTTTCATTTTTTTTCATTTTTTTCCATTTTTTTCATTTATAACTCCCCCTTATACTAGGGGCCGTATAGGGGGTATTATATATCATACTAGGGATGTTTTTGACGAGGATTCCAAAAATACTATTATTTTAAAATTACGTGTAATATTGGGCGAGATACGGGCTTTTTAAAACAAGAAACGGGATCTCGGGCGCTATTTCAGCTTAAATCTTACAACTTTCTGCTAAGAAATAAAATAATATCTGTATTTTTCAAAAATACAGCTATCTATTTTTCATGATTTTTTTCGCTTAGTAATCATATTTTTAACGTCTTAAAGCGCTCGGAGACCGCTCTGAGCGTTTAAATCGCTCAGATTATATAAGCATTCTCTGAGCCTGAAACTAATTTATAGATGTAGATATAATAAATTTTTTATTCTAATTTAAGATCCCTAGTACATAATATATTAGCTTTTTGCTTTAATAGTAGTTTTTATTTTTTTCTATATAATTCTTATTAATTGTTACCCTCTAGGCTATATAGGCAAGTATTTTAGTTAAAGTACTATTGGTTAAGCAAGCGAACTATTAGAATAGAGGCTCGCGCAATATACTAAATATATCTTAAACAAATAAAGCTTATAAAGGAAATATATTCTATATATTTTCTATATTTATCTTAGGCTATATAGATATCACTTTTTTTTATCTAAATAAATCCATTTTTTAGTAGTTAATATATTTATTCTTAAATACTTTTAATAAAACTTTTTAAAATAAATTGTTTATTTCTTTTATAGCTAAGCTAATATATTATGCTCTACTATAGTTATATATAAGATTTATTACTATTTATTAAATAAACTTTACTATTCCACGGCTATTGCAAAGCAAATAACTATTATATTTTAATTATTTATTAAATATAAATGTAACCTTAATAATATTTAAGCCTATAAGAAATATAGACTTAATTAAAGTAATTACCCCGGATAACTTTAAAAAAAAACGCAGTATTTTAAATAAATAGATTATATAAATTAAATTATATATTAGAATATATATCACTTAATTCTTAAATAAATTAGCTAAAATAAGATTTGCTATATTTTATTTAGTTAAAATAGTTTTTAATCAGATAGTATTTTATCTAGAAGACTTTATAAAAAATAAGGAATTCTAATAAGATAATAAGATAAGTTAAATATTTTATTTATTTAATAACTTTATTATATATATTAAGATAATATTTAAAGAAATTAATAAAGAAAAGACAAATAAAAGAAAATTATAAAAATTAAAGTAGAAGTTCTTAGTATTAATATATATTACGATATTTAGAATATTTATTTATAAGATTAAATAAAATAACTTTGTATTTATAGTACTATGTTATTAAAGATTATATAATAAAATAAAAAATATAATAATAGCTATTAAAAAGCCTATAATTTTAGAAAATATAGTTAAATTAATAATTAAAATTAACAATTAATAATAAAAAAGATATTTAAATAAGCAAGTTAAAAACAAAAAGCTTATATATGTAACGAATCGCAGTTAAAAGCATAAAGGACAGAATTATAATGTTTAATTAGTAGTAAATAAATTGATTAATAACTAATAAACTAAAAATAATTATATATAATTAATTGCTAAGTATTTGATAACTAACTATCTAACAACTAGCTGCATAACTGTAATATATCCCTTTTACTAAAGAGATTAATAAAGTTCTTTAAGTATTATTATTTAACTAATTACTTAAAGCAGAAATATTTAACTAAACAGAACTATTCAGCAATATAATTAAGCAATAAACAATAGTAAAGCTATTTAAAGGGCAAAGGGAACATTTATTAGTTAGATTATTTAACTAATAAGTATTATTAATAAATAAAAGCAAAGCAATTCCTTAATTAAGTCTTTATATATAAATAACATATTATAGAAAGGAAATTATAATATATATTTATTAAGCAAACTATATAAAATATTGCTAAATAATTATAAAAGAAACTGCAAATAATATTAATATAAAAGAAACTATATTATATATTTATTAAGCGAATTATATAAAATATTATTAAATAATTACAAAGAAAACTATAGATAATAAGCTATTAATATATATAATAAAGGTAATATATTTATAATAATATAAAACTGCATAAAATATTAATATATATGCTATAAAGGTAATTCATTTAAAATAATATAAAATAAGAAATATATATAGAAAAGCAAATTATTTCTTATTACCTTTTTTATTATTATTTTTATTATTATCTTTGCCTTTTTTAACTAAAGTATTAGTACTTTAATAATTAAATAACTAATTATTAAAATTAAAGCTTTTTATATTATTAAGCTCTGAATTTGATTACTTTTAAAAAGAAAGTTACTTATTATAATTAGATTTATACTTAATAATATACTTTACTACTAATAAATATTGTTCTTTTAGCTTCAATATAATCTTATTTATATAATTAGCATGCTTTTTAACCTTTATTTTATATTTTATAAGAGTTTTTAATTTCTGCCCCTTTATAATTACTAAAACTATATTATAATAGTTATTTAATAAGTATTTTATATTAATATAAAAGTATTCTAAAGCTAATTAAAAGAAGATTAATTTATTTTTTAATAAGTCTTTTTCTTTAAGAGCTCTTTTATAATCTGATTATAAAACATTATATTCTTTATCTATATAAGTAAGTTCTTTGCTTTCTTTAACCTTTAATACCTTAATTTTAAAAAATTTAAAGAATTAAATTTCTTTAGCAAAGCTCTTTTTCTTTAGTTTTTTCCTTAAATTATCTTTTTTTTTTAAACTTTAATTCCTTTTTAACCTTTTTTTCCTTTATTTTTAGCTTTTTTTTATTTTTAGCTTTCTTGTTTTCTTTAAATCTTTTTATATTCTTAATTAAATAGCATATTTCTTTCTTTTTAGATAATTCAGAACCTTCTTTAGATATAAAGCTTTCCTTAGATTCAGATTATTATTCATATTCGTTATTATATTTATATTTCTTACTATAATTAAGGTCTAATTTTAACTAATTAATAATATTTTAATTTAACTTGTTAAAAGGATATTTAGCAATAATAAACAAATGATTAATAGTTAAATTAATCTTTAAGGTTCTTTAAAAACCTTAAAACCCCTTAGCTATAGCTATTTTTTATTTTATAAGTTCCTTTTTATTATTATAATATTTGATTTTGCTATATCTTTTATAGCAATAAATAGATTTATTATTAATTGTTATTTTCTGTTTTGCTTAATAGCTTATTAGTACTTAATTTATGCTTATGCCTTAAATTTAAATAAATATAAAAAGATAATTCTTATATAATATTACTAATAAGAATTCCAAATATAATAGCCTAAAATATATAAGCTTTATTAAGATATATGCCTTTAGGCAACTATATTATTAAATTATTTAGATTAATAGCATTATCTTTAATTAAATTATTAAATAACTTAAACTTATTTTTATTTATAGCTTTCTTATAATTAAAGTATAAATTACCCTTTTTTTAATATTCTTTAAGTAAGAGATTTATTTTAAATCTTTTGATAATTAAATTATTTATTATTTTATTTAAAAGCTATAAATTCTTAAGTATTAAAACTATTAATAATGATAATAAAAACTTTTAATTGCTTTTAATAATTAATTATTTAATTATTTTTAATAATACTTAAATAAAGAAATTAATAAAGAAATATATTTTATATTTAGTAATAAAAGGATTAAAGAATAACTTAAGCTATTTAGCAGAAAATACCTTATATTTCTTCTTTCCTTTTTAAGGGAAAGATTTATATAATTTATCTCTTATTAGCTGATTTAATAACTAATAAATAATAGTATTAAATTCCTAATTTTCCTTTATAAAAAGAAAGTCCTTTAATAATAAATAATAGTTTAAAGTATTTTTAATAGTTAAATTAATTAGTTTTGAAGTTTTTATATTTAGATTATTTAGTTTAAGCTAAAGCATAGCTTCTATATATAAGCAGAAAATATGAATAATAATACTAAAATCAGGAATAGAATTATCTTCCTGATCTTTAATATTTATATGCTTTATTTTCTTTAAAGTTCATTAAATTATTGTTCTTAAAGTAAAAAGACTTAATATCTATTTTAATATATAAGGTATATTTAGCCTTAATACTTTTATATATAAGTTATTCCTTTGCTAAAAAAACTAATTAAAATAGCCTTTATTATTCAATATCTGCTTAATTTCTTAATATTGTTGACTGTCTACCTAGCTTGGTGGTGCAAAACCGCTCTCGTAGGGCCCTAACTAACGAAGACACTAAAGATGAAGGAGAAAAGAAAGAGAAGAGCGGGCACTTTATACTAAATACTATAAGCTAAAGCTTCAATACGTCGGCTTTTAATACGTCCTTATATCGAGCTTCAGTTTGCGACAATAAGAGTCGTTAAGCCGAGGTTTTGCCGGCCGTACCGAGGTTTAACTAAGCAATATTAAAATAAGCATACTAAATCGGATTATAACAATACCCCCCTCTTTTAAGTTTATTATGATTTTATAATATATTATAGTGCCTCGTAAGCCAGCTTTTAAGCTCTTATATAGTCTTATTTGCTATTATAATTATCTTTAGCCGTTATCTATATTATTATACCCTTATTAAAAATACTAGTTTTTGCTATAATATACTACTAGGATGCTAGTTTATCGTCTATACTAGTATAGAGATATTTTTTAAAGCGTATCGTATAGCGTCGTAACCGCTTAGACGCTTTTTTTCTGTTTAAGCCTTTTTTAATAGAGGCGGTAGCGCCGCCCCGGGGCTAATATAGGCCGTCGATAATAAAAAAAAAAGAAGAAAAAAAAAAAAAAAGGAAGAGATATTTATACCGCGAGGAGGAGCCTAAAGCTAGTTTTGATAAAAACAGCGGTAATAGCGTAATAAGCTCGCCTATAAGAGTATTTGCAATTGTTATTTATTGCGTTATATACTCGAAAAAAGACTAGTTTGTTGTTATAGCTTGCTACTAAGATACTAGTTTGGTCGTTATACTGGCGCAGAAATACCTTTTGAAGTATACTATATAGCGTCGTAGTTGTATTTATTATCTATATAAGTTTTTCTACTAATATCCTCGCCGTCCTTCTAGCGGCGTAAGATAAAAAAGAGAAAAAGAAAAAAAGAGGAGGAGGTATTTATACCCCTAGGATAAGCATAGAACTAATCCGTATTAGGTTAAAATATAAACGTTAATATAGTGATTCTGTAGTAAGCTTTGCAAATATAGTATATAGATTAGCGTATAGTCAAAATATTCACGTTGCGGTTTTATCGATTATTAAAATCGTATTTCTAAACGATTTAAACCGGTCCGAAATTATTAGCCGCGTAAAACGTCTATATCACCTTCGAGGTGGCCTTTTACGCCGTTTAGGACGGTAGTCGTTTTTAGGATTATTTAGCGACTATAGATATCGCTTATAATAATCGTCGACGGTGTTTTATAAATTATTAAAGTCCTTAGTTTTATACTATTCGTCGTTGTGCTCTTAATTTATTTATTTTATTTTAAATAGTACTCGTTTATAGAAGCGTTTAAAAGCTAGAATCCGCTCGAGTTCGTATTCTTTCTATCCGTTAATAATAATCGGTTTAGGCTCTAGGTTGTCTTATTTTAGTAGCGGATTGTTTAGGTCTTTATAGAGCAGTTTGACGTAGAAGACCTTAGAGTATTTTATCGTTCTAGGCAAATCTAATTCGTATAAATAACCGATCTTTTTTATAATCTTAAACGGCCTAATCTGCTTATTATCTAATTTTTTGCTAAAACGGCTAGTTCGGATGTTTTCTGTATTAAACTATATTTAATCGCCGATTTCGTATGTAACGTTTTTACAATGACAATTAATATATTCGGCTGTCCGGTCCTAAGTCTTTTTTATATCGATCCGTATTTCTTTTAAGATAGTTTATATTTTACTAGAGATATTAGCGGCTCGAATAGCTAGCTGCTAGTCGTATCGTATTTTATATAGAGTATTATCTAGTCCGAAATTTATTCTAAAGTAGTATTTATAATTAACGAAAAATAGGATTATTCCGGTAGCCGCTGATTCGAGGTTGCTATAAACTAGTTTTGCTATTAATAATAAGTCTATTTAATTATTTTAATAATAGTTAACAAACGTTTTTAGATATATATTAATATCTTAATTAACTTGTTCGGTTTATTTATCGGTCTTAGAATAATAGGCTATTAACTTGTTGCTATCGATATCAAGTCTAATATATAATGATTTCTATAACGTTAATACGAATTAAAGTCCGCGATCTAATACTATACTGTCCAATAGTCTATACCGAGCGATAACTTCGCGAATAAGAATACGAGCAGTCTCTTCTAATAATATTTTTAGCTCGTTGTAGCATATTAATATATAGTTTTTATCTTTACTAAGACGATATATAACGATTAGGATACTATTTATTTTCTAATATTCCGGAAGACTAGTAATAAAATCTATTCCGAGATCTCGCTATTGTTACTAAAATACTAGCAAGGAGTATAGTAGACCGTTTAATTTATCACGAAGTACTTTTACTTATTAGCAAATATAACAGTTAGCAATATACTACTTAATAGTTTTTATCATTCCGGGCCAGTAATAATATCGTTTAATTACTTCGGCGGTCTTAATTACTCCTAAATAATCGACTAACTTCTGATTATAGATCTCCTTAATAAAGTAGATAATCTGAGATTAAGGCATCTATAGCTTGTCTTATCGGTATAACATTTATTGCTTGCTTTTTATATATTTAAGACTAATATTATCGATATAATCGATCGTTCCTCGTTTAATAGCCTTTCGGTAACGAATATAATCCTTATTAATATTGTTGGCCTACTAGATAGTCTTATATACTAATAAGCCTTAAAACTGCTCTCCCTTTTATAATAACAAGAGATCGAACTTATCTAATAATAGTAAAACCTGATAGTTTTCTTATTCTTATTGATTTTTATACTCTCGACGAGTTAAAGCATCCGCCTTAGTATTGCTTTTGCCGGTACAATAATAGATCTTGAAATTATAATATAATAAGATTTTAGTTTATTGTATTTGCTTTTTAGATAGCTTTTTAGTTATTATAAAAATTTTAAGGTTTTTATAATCGGTTAAGACCTGTATTAGGGTCTTAATAGCTTCTAGCTTAGGTTGCTAGTACTCAAGAATATAGATAATAGCTAAAAACTTTTTATTATATATATTATAATTCCGCTCTATTAGGTCTAGATTCTTACTATAAAATGCAACCGGGTATATCTTACTTTTATTGTCTTTTTATAATAATATACTACCGTTGACTCTATCTAAAAAGTTAGTTTCTAGAATATATTTTAAGCTTAGATTAAAGTAATATAGTACTAAAGCTTCTATTATTATCTTTTTCAACGCGTTAAACGACTTTTTTGCTTTATAATTCTATGCCTACTTTGCATTTTTATGCGTAAAGTTGGTTAACGCTCTTGCTATCCTTCCGAAGTTCTTTATAAACCTGCGATAGAAATTATAAAAGCTAAGGAACTTTTAGACTTACTTTATTGTTATTAGTATTCGCTATAACATAATAGTTTCAATCTTTTTTAGGTCTATTTCGATGCCGTTACCGCTAATAATAATTCTAAAAAACTTGGTCTTAATAATATTAAACTCGCATTTTTTAATATTAGCTTATAGACCCGCTGCTCGGAGTTTTTAAAAAACTTAGCGAATATATTTCTTATATTTTTTAAAGGTCTTATTGTAAATAAGGATATTATCTATATAGGCTTAGCAAAACTTGTTAATATATTCGAACAATACGTTATTGATATAGTTTTGCTATAATACTAGTCCGTTTAAGAGTCCAAAAAACAAGATCTTATATATATATATACCGAAATAAGTTAGGAAGGAAATATATTCCTTGTTATTTAGATTTATCTTTATTCTGTTGAACGCCGATATAATATCGATCTTGGATAAGTATTTATATCCGGCCACTTTAGCCATTGCTTTTTCGGTTAGTAGCAATAGATAACGGTTCTTTTTCGTAATATTATTAAGCTTCCGGTAATTAATATAAAAGCGTAGACTATTATCCTTTTTTTATATAAACAGAATAAATAATATATATAATGCCTTAGATAGGGTAATAAAACCCTTAGCTAGGTTGTTATTTAAATATTCTTTTACTTTTTTGTAGACGGTAATAGCCTATATTATATAGCTTCGATTTCGGCAAATCTTCCACCTTATTAGTTAAATCGATCTTATAGTTGTAACTTCGGTATTCAAATAAAACTTTAAATTATTGTTTATTGAATACATTAAGGATATCGTATAGCTATTCGGGAAGCTTCGTTTTAATCTCTTTTTAAATAAATAGTATAATAAAGATTTTATTTAGTTCCTCCGAGTTTTAAAACAGTTCATAGCGAGCTAAATATCCGTTAAACTTTATTATCGATATTAAAAAAACTGAGTTTTCTCGGTTCTTTTTCTTAATTAATAAATAGTTTATAAAAAATACTATTACAATAGCTTTAATATCTAATAGTCGATTCTAGTCTTTTTTTATTAACGGAATAAGTTTCTTTAGAATCTAAATCGGCGTTGCTACCGGTTGCGCCGCCGGCGTAGCTGCGGTCTCCTCCTCGATTGCTATTAAAGCTAGAAACGTTTTTGGTTTAAGCGTAAGCGTTTTTATAGTCCGCTGTAGTAGAATAAATAACAACGAGCGGCCTATAAATATAGTTTCGATATCGGTTTATTTAAGATTTTCTAGTAAATATCGTATTCGCTAAGCGTTATAATCGAAGAAAACTTTAATAGCTTTTATCTAGGATTATTTAATAATAAATAAGTATATTCCTAATCGGATAATAAAAAATAATATTAATTAGATAGTTTTCTTTCGGATAATCAGCGTTATATAAAGAGCATAAATAATAAATCGACGGTTAACTTTATTATATGCCCGTATTAGCTTAGGCTTGCTTAAAGGTATAAATACGATACTAAACTTTTCTAAAAAAGAATATGCGAGATCGATATTAATAAAAGTATAACTAGTAGTATTAGTATTAATAAGTTTTTTTATTTTTATTTATTTATATAAACTGCTTATAATACAGGTTTCTATAAAAGGTTTTAGTGCAAAAAAATTATTCTAAGGGTGTTTATAGCTATTTAATAATAATATCCTAACTTTATTACCTCTAGCCGCGTTATCGATAGAGATTACTCGTTTTTCGAGTTTTTTTTAGACTTAGACTCGGAGTCGTTAGCGTATTTTTGTTCTTTTTGCTCGTTATCGTCGATATTAACTTCGTTAATATCTGCAGGGTTATAAAATAACCCTCTAGGTTTATATTTAGAGGTATAGTATCCTGTTTTACTATATTTAAAGCAAGTATCTAATACAATAGCTACTTTTTTGTCCTCTCGCTTAAAAAAAGGTTAATAACATAATAAACTTAGATTTACTGTTTTTACGGGCTAGGCGATAGAAGTTACTACTCTAGTAAAAGCTATCGCTCGAATAGGAGCACGAATAGTCTATAGCTTCTGAGCAAAAACCAGTCGTTTACTATTCTAATTATAATTATATATAGCGTTATTAGTTGCCTCCAGGTAACGGCGAAATTAAGCTAATAAGTTTTTTATATCTTAGTTATTAATAAGGCGATTATATAGCTAGCGGTTAATCTTTTCTTTTAGATCGTTAATAATCTATTTATCTATTTTTTCCAGCTCCGATACTAATATAATAAAGTTTAACTAAAATTCTTTAAAGAGGCGATTTCCCTGGTTAAGATCGCAGTATTTACGTTTATTATTGTTTTTTTTATCTTAACTTATATAAAGCTTATTTAAATATTTAAAGAACTCGTCCGTATCCTCGATAGGATTATAAGTATCTGGTTTAAGGCGAATATAAGTATATTTGGCTGCGTCACTAATAAAACGACTATTAATATAAATAATTTAGTCTCGAATATAGCAATAATAGTCAAAATTGAATTCGAGCTTCTAAATTATATTTGTCTTCTATACGTTATAGCTAATTTTATTGTTCTTATTACCTAAGAATAATTCAGGATCGGGAAGTCGAACTATTCGTAGCTTAGCCTAAAATAATAGTTTATTATCTCGTTCCTTAGTTATCTCCTTTTTATTTATAGCTATATTAGCGATTAGCTTTTTAGTACGCTTCGATTTTTGTTCTTTAAATAATACGATCTCTTTGTCTTTATCGTTATAGATCTTCTTTAGTTTCTCGGCTGTTTATATTATTAATATAGTATAGTCTACGGATAATCGTAATACTCCGATTATTGCTAATAGTTCTTTTGATCCTCTGTCAGCCTCGACGTATATTTCGAATTGCTTAATTATAATAATATTCTATACGGAGTCTATTAATTTAGTAAATATAAAGGGAGTTAGTAGAGTAACGAGTTAGGTAATTTAGTTTTCTTTTAAATAAACAGCAAGCTTTTCAAGTATAACTAGCTCGTCTGCTATTAAGAAACATATTGCTAATAGTATATTGATTTGTTGTATAAGCGTAAGGATTTTTTGTTCTAATAATATTTTTTCTGGGGTCGATTACTCGTAATCCATTGGATTGCTTTTTTAACGGCCAGCTCTCGTTAATATTAGATTATTTTTCCGACGGCTAGCTCTCGTCGGGCCTAACTTGGTCTTACGCTTAGGTTACGTCGGGTTTATTAATATAGATTGCTGTTTAAACGGGATAGGACCTGGCTACTAAGGCTATAGAACCTAATATCAGAACGGACTAAGCTATCGACGTTTTAAAAGAGGTTTTGTTTTACGACGTCGTCTCTTAGACGTTATAGTGGTTGAGGATCTTTAATATAATATTAATTGTCTATCTAGCTTAATAGTATAAAACCGCTCTCGTAGGGCTTTAACTAACGAAAACACTAAAAATAAAAAAGAAAAAAAAGAGAAGAACGGGCACCTTATATTAAATACTATAAGCCAAGGCTTTAACACGTCGGCTCCCAATACGTCTTTGTGTCGAGCTTCAGTTTGCGACAATAGGAGTCGTTAAGCCGAGGTTTTGCCGGCCGTACCGAGGTTTAACCGAGCAATATCAAAATGAGCATGCTGGGTCGGATTACAACAACTTATAATTATCTATTTAGTTTATCTTCTTCCTTTTAAAGCTTTTTAATTAAGCTGAAAAGCACTATTAGCTAATAAAGCTTAAAATAATATATTTAATATAAATATTTTGAAAAATCAACTATATAATTGTATATTAGATAGCAAAGAAGCCTATAGTCTTTATTAATTATATTATAATTATAAAAATATATAATATAATAAGTTTTAGCTTATTTTTAATAAATAAGCTCAATTTGCGACTAATTTAAGTCTTTTAGTATATATTGCAATATAAGCTTAATATCCGTTAAAAACTAGGTTCGAGAAATATTATATTTAATATATTATTAAGATTTCTATAAAAATAAACTAAAAAAACTAAAGAATAAAATAATAATATATTAGATAAAATATTAATTTATACTATAATAATTATAGAAATGTTTTTAAAATTTCGCGAAGAACTAATCTAAATATATAAAAAAAATATTAAATAAAGCCCTATTTATAAGTCACTTTTAATAGAAAAATAAAAAGAATAAAAGCAGAAATTATATTAATTTATTCTGCTTAATAAGCTTATATATTATAAGAACCTAGTAAATATAAGAATATATCTTTATATATTATTAGCCTTAAAGAAGCTTATTTTCAAATTAATATATAATAATTATTTTTATTATAGATTTTATTAGACTTATAAATAAATTATTAAGTTTTATTATTTCTATTATTTATCTTAGCATTTAAAATAACATATCTATTATTGCCTAAAATACTAGTTAGAATAAATAAAATATTATCTAATATATAGTAAATTGTAGCCAATTATTATTTTTCCAATTATTTTTTATATAATTGCTATTAACTTTATATTAGCTTTTTTTAAGCTATTGAATAGCGTTAATTGCATTTTGAACATAAAATATAAATACTTAAAGGCTATAAAGTTAATACTAGGAAAGTTTATTTAGGATAATAGCAAATAAACTAAAGCTTTTCTTTTTACTTTAAATAATTAAAGTATCTTTAGCGCTTCAATTTCAGATAGAGATTTTAAATTTTTTTAGCACTATAGAAGTAAATCTTCTGAATCTTTAATATAGAATTGTTAATTTTTATAATATATTATCTATAAACAGATAAGTAATCCGAAAGAACAAATTAGACTTTCAAAATAGCTTTTAGGTTTACTATTATTATATTTCCGGTTCTGTTATAGGATTAGTTAGCTACGAAAATCATAGTTTTTTTTAATAATTTAATAAATATTTTGATTATATTTGCCCTTAATAAAGTTATTTATAGTTATAAGCTACATAATATATATATACTAGTTCTGATTAAAGCTATTAATCTAACAGAAAAACATAAAAGAATTTATTATAGAGTATTAAATGCTATTTTATTTGTAGTAATTAATATAAAAATCAGATATAATATATACTATAAGCTTTTTATTCTCAAAGAAAAAGATTATATATTTAAAGTAATAAAAATCTATAGCCTTAACGCTTATAAGCTAAAGCTTCTAAATAGATAAAGAATATATCTAATAATATTAATTATTATATTAGAATTAGCTTTAAAAAATAAAGATTCTTATAATTAGCTTTACAATAATAATTAATTTCCCCCTATTAAAAATTATAGTAATGGTATAATAAGCTATAAAATTGAAAAAATATTGGATTAAAAGGTTTTTAATCTTCTAGGCCGCGGAAAAAAAAGAAAATATAATATTTAATTAAATAGAAATAATAGGGCTATATATAGAATAAATAGCGCCTATTCAAAAGTCTTTTTAGTTTAACTAATTTAGCAAAAAATTTAGTTAATAAATATAAAACGAAATTTAGAGAATACTTATAAACTAAGTATTAGAAGCGAGCTAATCTATAAGTCCTTTGTTTTACTTAAAATATTAAACTAAATAAAGCTATTTATCCAATATTTATAAATAGTCGTCAATTTTGCTATATTAAAATTAGTATATATTTTTATTATTTAAATAGATTATTAATATTTTTAAAAAGCGATATAATGTATAATTTAATATAGGGCAGCCGTAATATTTTTATTTGCTTTTAAGCATTTATAATATTTTATTTATAATAGAAATATATAGATCTTAGTTTATTAGATATTAAATATTTATCTTATAGCAATAATTTAGCTTTAAAATATATAAACTTAATAGTATATAAATTATTAAGATCTTTTTAGTTTAATATTAAAAATTAGAATCTAGTTAATAATTTAAAATTTAAGACTTTTAAGCTATTATTAAAAGCAATAGCTAAGTACTAACTATAAAATATATTATTAAAGATTTTATAGGCGGAACACAATATAGTTTATATCTTATAAAAGATACTAAGCGATAGCGAATAGCTTAAATATATTTATATAATTAATTTATACAAAAGTTTATATAATATTAATAAACTATTTTTTAATTTTATATAAACGAAAATCTTATAATTATAAAGTAATTTTTTTAAATAATTAAAATACTATTTATATAAATCTAAAATAAAAAAAAGCCTTAAAGTAATTTATCTAATATTAAATTTAATATGTCTATAAAGGACTATAATTATATAATATATATCGGATAAAATATTTTCTCTTAAACCTATTAAAAAAGACTTTTTTTTTATTTTTATTTATTTTAATAATTAGTATTTTATTAAAATTATTAATAATAAATAATTAATTAAGATTAGCAAATCGATAATTTCAACGGAAATATAAATAGTCTTTTTTATTTAGTTAGCTTTGTACTGAAAAGTTAAATAAGTATTTAACAATAAAAAATATTTTAATTGAATTTTTTAATAAAAAAGTAATATATATATATAGAAATACTAGAGCTGAGCACATTTTATATATTGCAATAGATATTAAGTTTTTTTATTTTAAAAGCAATAGTTTAATTAGCTTTGAAAAGAATAAAATATATAGATATTAAAGATTAAAAAGATAATTTTATTTCTAATTTTAGTATTATTATTTATATTTTTTACTTATATATAGAAGCTATATTTTAGTTTAAATTAAATAATCTAGATATAAAAGCTTTAAAACTAACTAATTTAGCTATTAAAAACGTTTTAAACCGCTATCTATTATTAAAAAAAAAAAATTTATAGAAAAAAATTAAGAATTCAGCGCTATTATCTGTTAGTTACTAAACTAGCTAATAAGAGATAAACTATATAAATTTTTCTTTTTGAAAAGAAAAAAGAGTTATAAAGTACTTTCCGCTAAATAGTTTGTATTATTCTTTAACCCTTTTATTGTTAAATATAAAATATATTTTTTTATTAATTTCTTTATTTAAGCGCTATTAGAAATAATTAAATAATTAATTACTAAAAGCAATTAGAATTTTCCGCCATTTTTACTAGTAATTCTAATATTTAAAAATCTATAATTTTCGAACAAAATAATAAGCAATCTAATTATTAGAAAATTCAAAGTAAATTTTTTATCCAAAAAACATTTAAAAAAAAGTAATTTATATTTTAATTATAAAAAAGCTATAAATAAAAACAATTTCAAATTCTTTAACAATCTAATTAAAAATAATATTATTAATCTAGATAATTTAATAATATAGTTACTTAAAGATATATATCTTAATAAAGCTTATATATCTTAGACTATTGTATCCGAAATTTTTTTAGCAATATTATATAAAAACTATTTTTTTGTAATTCTGCAAACTTAAAGTATAAATATAAATTAGGTTTTAATAGGCTATTAAACGGAATAGAAAATAATAATTAATAACAAATCCGTTTGTTGCTATAAAAAATATAATAAAATTAAATACTATAGCAGCGAAAAAGAGCCTAGAAAATAAAAAATAGCTATAGTTAAAAGATTTTAAAGTTTCTAAAGAACTTTAAAAGCTAGTTTAATTATTAATTATATATTTATTATTAATAAATATTTTTTCAATAGACTAAATTAAAATATTATTAACTAGTTAAAACTAGATTTTAATTATAATAAAAAATATAAATAAAATAATAAGTTTAAACTTAGAGGATAATCTAAATCCAAAAAAGATTCCGAATTATCTAAAAAGAAAAAAGCGCACTACTTAATAAAGAGCATAAAGAAATTTAAAAGAAGCAATAAAAAGAAGCTAAAAATAAAAAATAAGAAAAAGCTAAAAGCAAAAAAAAAAAGGCTAAGAAATAGCTAAAGATTAAGAAGGAAAAAAATAATTTAAAAAAAAGGCTGAAAGAAAAAAGCTTTGCCAAAAAAATCTAATTCTTTAGATATTATCTTTAAACTTCCTAATACTAAGGCACTAAAAACTAAAAAAAATAAAGAATTTATTTATATAAATGAAAAATATAATATTTTATTATTAGATTATAAAAAAGCTTTTAAAATAAAAGACTTATTAGAAAATAAATTAATCTTTTTTTAATTAGCTTTAGAACGCTTTTATACTAATATAAAATGCTTGTTAGACAACTATTATAATATAGTTTTAATACTTATAAAAGGATAAAAATTAAAAGCCTATATAAAGCACAAAATAAAAGTCAAAGAGTATACTAATTATATAAATAAAAATATATTGAAACTAAAAAAACAATATTTATTAGCAGCAAAGCATATTACTAAGTATAGATTTAATTATAATAAGTGATTTTTTTTCTATAAATAGTTAGATTTAGAGCCTAATAGTACAAAAGGCCTTAATTCTAATAATTAGTTATTTAACTATTAGGATACTAGTATTCTAGTTAAAGAAAGCGAAAATAGCAGCGAAACCAGCAGCGAAAAAGGCGGTGGGGAATAATTCATTTTTTTGTATCTATTTTTTATTTCATATTATTCTGAACAAATTATTTTTATAATATATCTGCTAATACTCTATAAAGTTTCATGTTATTGCAAATATATTATTCTTATTATATATATTAATAGCTTATTATCTATAGTTTTTTTTGCGATTATCCGGCAACATTCTATATAGTTTACTTAATAGATATATATCGCAGTTTCCTTTCTATAATATGCTATTTATATATAATAATTTAATTAATAAATTGCTTCGCCCTTATCTATTAATAATAAATAATCTAACTAATAAATGTTCTTTCTATTTTTCGAATAATTTTGCTATTATTTATTATCTAATTATATTGCTAAATAGTTCTATTCAGTTAGGTATTTCTGCCTTAGATAATTAATTAAATAATAATACTCAGAGGATTTTATTAATTTTTTCGGTAAGAAAAATATATTATAGTTCAGCTAATTATTAGATAGTTAGTTATTAGATGCTTAGCAACTAATTATATATAATTATTTTCAGTTTATTAGTTAGTAATTAATCTATTTACTACTAATTAAATATTACAATTTTGTTTTTTATTCTTTTAACCGCGATTCATTATATATATACTTATAGATATAAACTAATAGTACTAATATTATATTTCGTTTGCTTTTTATTATTTAAAACCTTTTAAAGAATGAATAATATATTATATTCAAATTATATTATTTTAAATAGTTTATTTTTTATTTATTTTTAAGCTACTATCTTTAATATTAATTAAAGATTTTTAAATTTTAAATTATTAATAATATTTTAATTCTCTATATCTATCTAATTTAAATAAATAAAATAGTTTATAAGCAATTATTTTTATATACTTTAGAGAAATACTATATTTCAAATATAGATTTGCGTTAAATGCTTTAGAATATATATAATTCTATAATATTATATAAAATATTATAAAAATTATAAAATAAATAAAAAGATTAAAATTAAACTATATTAATTCATATATTTTACTGCTTTTTATAAATATTAATAGATTAAAATAGCGAATATATATATTAAGCTTAATATAATAAAATTAACAATTATTTTTAAATATTAAATAAATAGTTTTGCCTAGTTTATTAGTATTTTTTATATTTTATTTTACATTTATTAACTAAATTTTTATTAAATTAATTAATTTAAAAAAACTTTTAAATAGTTATTATTTATATTATATATAGCTTTATTGTTTCTATTTAACAAAAAAAAATTTTCTTTTTCCGTAGTTTAGAAAATTAAAATTTTTATAATTTAATATCTTTTTAATTTTATAATTTATTATATTGTTATTATAATTTAATAAAAATCTTTGTTTTCTAAAGCTAGTTTTATTATAGCAATTAATATTACTAAATATATCTTCTATTTTTTAGAAGCTCTAGCTTATATATATTAAGTTTATAGACTTTTATTATCTTAAAAAATTTTATATACTAATTATATAGTTTTCAATTATCTATTTTAAATAGTTTAATAAAAATATAATTACTTTCTTTAAAAATATAAAGCTAATAATATATATTATATTTAATTTTTATATTAATAGCTATAAATAAAATAGTATTTACTACTTTATAATAAATTCTCTTATATTTTTCTATTAAATTGATAAATTTAATAAAAATGAATATATATTTATTATATAGTTTATAATCATAAATAACTTTATTTAATATAAATATAGTTAAAATATTTATTAAATTATTAAAAGCGATAATAATCTTTATGGCTAATTAATTTTATAATATATCTAAAAATATTATAATAATAAATTATAAAGCTATTTTAAAGATTTAATTTGTTTTTTTAAATTATTTATCTATTTAAAAATAATATACTATTAAGACTAGTAATTCTATATTAAAAATATAGAAACTTTCTTTCTATAATATATTAAAAAACTTAGGGTTTTTATTTGAAATAATTATATAGAGTATATTTTAAGTATTAAAAGTATTAAAAAATGTTTTAGTTTATTTATTACTATTCTAAATCAATTTTTTTAGTACTAATTAAATAGTTTTTGAATATTTATAATCTAATAGAAGATTTAGAAAATTATATAATTATAATAGTAAAGCAAATATAAATGGCATAAAATATAATTATTTTAATATATATATAAAAAAACAATTAAATACTTAAATAAAGTTAAATATATTAATTAAATTAATATATATTTAAATAAAGTATAATTCTAATATAATAGTATTTAAGAATAAGCTATTCTTCTAGAAAAGTTAAGCATCTTTTAGTAAACTTTATAAGATATAAAAATATTTAATATTTTACTTAATATTATTATTATATTTATAGACAAAATAAATAAAATAAGCATAATAAGTTAAATAAGCAGAATAAGCTAATAGCTAGATATATATATTAAATTATTAAGATTAAATAGTTTAAATTTAGAGTTAAAGATAAAGCTATTACTAAAGTTATTGTTATTATTATCTATATTAGAAGAAAAAGTATCTAAATTATTACTATTATATAAATAATTATTAGAGTATCTAAAACTAATATTTGCAATAAAATATATTAAAGCTAAAATCTATAGTATCTTATTTAATTATTAGCTAATTTACATTATTAATTAAATATTAGCTTGTATTCTATAATTTGCTATCTATTCTAATATCTTTATTATTTATATAATATAATTAGCTTTTCTAATAATAATAAATATCTAGAATTCTAAAATATATTAAATAATAAAGGAGTAAAATAATATAGGATTTTTATAGGGTTTTTTAAAGGATTTTAATAAGCTTATAATATTAGATTAATATAAAAGAGAAATATATATTATAAAAATGTATTAATTATTTACTTTAAGTGTAATTATTATAATATACTTAAATCTATATAATTAAATATATAATTAAAATATATATAAATATATCTATATTCTAAATAGCTTTATTATTATTATTTTAGACCACTAAGAATAATATATCTAAAAAGAAAATAATTATAATATCTAGTATAATAAATATTCTTATAAAGACTTTTAAAAGTCGAAAACTAAGCATAAAGGATAACAAGATTAAGATATAAAATTAGCTTTAGAATCGTATATAAATAGATAGAGATCTTTATATTTTAATAGCAAGAATTAGTTCTATTTTAATATATTAACCTTTTCACTATACTACTAGTCCTTTTATAGAAGACTTATAGACTTATTCTTGTACTTGTATTCCATACTGCGTTTACCTATTATATTAGAAACGGAATTATTAGTATTTATATTCTATTATTTATTAATAAATAAATAGTTTAAACAAACAAATTAGACGTTTAAAATCGTATTTCGTTTCGTTATTATAATATTATTTAATACTTATTAAAATAAAACTAATATTAATATTTATACTATTTTTAATAATTCTATTAATCTTTCTATTAATTATATTCTAAATAAAATTGCGTATATCTAATTATAAGTTAAATAAAGGTTTATTCTTTAAAAATAAAAAACATAAACTAATATTGTTGAAATGTATATAAAAATATATTACTAATGAAGCAGTAGATTTTATTGTTTTTACCGCTATTAAAGCTAAAATCAAATATAATATTTATTATCTTCTATTAATATTCTATAAAAAAGATTATGTTTTTATTAAATTATATAAAGATTATAAATTTTTTAATATTAAAAATAAGAAACTATATAATTAATATATGAAACTATTTAAAATTATTAAATATTATAAATTTAATATTTATAAATTAGAACTATTATATAATTAAAGAATATATTCTATTAGTTTAATTACTATACTAGATTTTGTATTAAATAAAAAGAACTTTTATAATTATCTATAAGATAATAATTAATTATTTTTAACAGAAAACTATAGCAATAATATAGTTAAAATAAAAATTGAAAAAGTATTTAATTGAAAAGTTGTTAGTCTTCCCAGCTAAGGGAAATATAAATAAGTAAAATATTTAATTAAATAGAAAAACTTTAGTTTTACTAGTAATAAATAGGTTTTTATTATAAAGAGATTTAGTTTAGAAAATGTACTTGATTTTATTAATAACTATAAGAAAAAATATAATAAATATTTATAAAAAAAGTATTAGTAACTACTAAAGGCTTTTATATAAATATATATAATATATTATATTAATAATATTAAATAAAATGCAATTATATATATTCTTTTAATTAATATTATATACTATTAAGAATAATAGTATATTTAGATTTAGAAAGAAGTTAATTATATAATAAGTTTTTTTATTTATTTATTTATATTATTAAGCAATAATACCCGGGCTATTATTATTAATTAAGGTGTTTTATTTTATTTTCTTTATAAATTATATTATACTTAATATTTAAAAAGTATAATATAACTATTATAAACTCTATAATTCGGAATTAAAATAAACTAATATAAAAAGAAGCTTAATAATTAAAATATAATTAAAAAGCTAACATTTGATTATTAAATTCCTTGAATATAGATTCTTCTATATTATTAAATAATTATAGGCTATAAATAAAATTGAAGAATATAAAGTTTTTATTAATAAAATTAAATACTAAAATAAATTAATATCTTTAATATTTTATAGCTATCTCTAAAAAAGATTAATTGAAAGTAAAAAATATATTAATTTTTTTAAATCAATTATTTAAATATTTAGTTAAATTAAAGAATATCGGCTTACTACTAATAAGTTCCAATATTAAATATTAGATTTCTCTTATTTTATTTTCAAATTAAAAAAAGATTATTTATTCTTTTTTTAGCAATTTATATTTATTAAAATAGAAAACTATTTTATAAAATTATATTTTTTTAATGTTAATAAATATATCTTAAACAATTTGATTTTTATTTTTTACTATATTTATATTTTAAGCTATAATTTTTAATAATAAATATTATAAAACTTATTAAATTTTTCGAAAATACTTTAAATAAAATTATATAAAAAATAGAAAAAAAGGCTGATTTTAGCCGCTAATATAGATTATTAAATCTCTAATAGATTAAATAAATAAAAATTTATAATTATTATATTTATATTCTATAAAAAACAATAAAAAACCTTATTATCAAGTTTTATAATTAGTTTATAAGCTTTATATAGATTAAGTTATTAAAATCAATAAATAATATTTTATATAAAAAAAGTAAATAAAAAAATCTTATTATTTAAATAATTTATATATATTATTTTTAAAAGATTATACTCTAAAATAAAGCTTTTATTCCAAAAATATAGTAATTTCTTTTTATTATTATTTAATATAAAAAATATATATATTTATATATTATACCAATTGGCAATATATATATTATAGTCTTTCTTAGTAAAAAAAATAGATAAACTCTTTTTCCGCTATATTAGTAATAGCTCAAATTATAATAATTCTATATTATTGTTTAAAAAAGCAATCTTAAAATATTAGAATATATTAAATAAAAGTTTTTTAAGTCATTTAAAAATATATTTAGAAGATTTAAATTTCAGTTATTTAATAATTATTTAATATTAAAAACAATAATTTATTAGATATAACCTCTTTTATTTTAAGTTTAAATAGGCATTTAAAACTATTGCTTAGTTATTATTTAACTAAAATAAATAATATTTACTATTAAATTAATTTGATTTCTATAAAAAAAAATTTAATATTAAAGTTTAGTTTTAATTTAATTCTATTAAAATGATTGATTTTTTAAAAGAAATTATAAAAATAGAAACCTTAGAATCTAATTTTAATATAAATAATAAATAAATAATTAATAATTATTCGAATTCTAAAACGCTTTTAAAAAAGTATTAATTACTTAAAATCCTAGACTTTTTAATAAAAAACTAAAACAAAGATTTTTTATCTAAACTATTTAATAAAGACTTAATTATTATATTAATTATCGATATTAATAATCTCAAGAATAAAAAAAGAGGTTTTTTGTCTTTTAGATATAACATTTTAGTTCTAAATATATAAAATATTTATTATATAATAAAATATTTATAAAAAATAAAATAAAATTCTGATTATACAAGAAATATTTATTTATTTTCTCTAAACTTAAAAATATTTAAAAAAACTATAAACTATTTAGTAAATAAATTAAATAAAGAAATCCGGATAATAGTTAAAATATTAATAGATATTATATAAAAATTAATAATCTGATTTTATATAAAAACGAAAAATTATATTATTAAGAATTTTATATATAAGCTTTTAATATTTCTTACTAAAATAATTTAGTTAAAATTTTAGTTATTAACTTAAATCTTAAAATATATAATTATAATTATAATATTAGTAAAAATATGTTTAATTAGAATAAAAATATTATTTAATTGCTTATTTAAAGAATTAAATAGAATAAAATTATAAATAAATCAAAAAATATATTTAAAAAGCAATTTATTGCTATTATTTTTTAATTATTATTAAATAAAAAAAACCTTTATTCCATTTAAAATAATAAAATAATATTAGTTATTAAAAACTTTAACAAAAACAATAAAAAAAGAAATAAGTTTTCTATTATTATAAAGTTTAAAAAACTATAATAATATTATTTATTAAATAGCATAATTATTGCAAAATCTTAAAAAAGAATAGAAATAAAGCTTTTACAATCGCTATAAAATCTAAAGAGAAAAGCGAAATATTAGAAGAAAAGAGTAAAAATCAAAATAAAAATAATAGTAAAAAATACTATAAGCTTAGTCTAAAGAAATGCTATAAATACTAAAAAAAGAATAACAATTTAAGTAAAAACGAAATTCTATTCGCTATTAATATATTGCTAAACCTTTTACTAGTATATTTATATCTTAAAATAAAGATCTTTTTAATATTAAATATATTACTAAATTTTTTGCTGATAAGCTTATATTTTAGAAAAATAAATAATCTTTTTAACTCGTAAAAGATAATAAAGCTAATAAGCTTAAAATCTTATATTTTAAGAAATTCGTTTTGAAAAAGACAATATTTCTTTATTATATAGTATAGAAAAGAAATATAAAATGGAATTAATAGTGTTTTAAAAGAAAATAGATAACTTTAAAATTAATAAAAAGAGGTTAATAAATAAAACAAAGAAACTAAAAAATAATAATTTTAATCTAGAAGAAAAAATTAAAAACATTAAAGAAAATAGTATGTAAATAAAGTAAAAACATATATAAATAAAAGTAAAAAATATTTATATTATTACTATAATAGAATATCTTTATAGATTAAAATACTATACTATTATTCTTTTAAATAGAATAGTATTGTGTTATAAAAAAATTATAATAATAATAAAAATTAATTTAAATCTTTTATTAAAATAAATATTTCTTCAATAAGATATTTATAAATATTAATATAATATAAAAAAACTTCTTTAAAACTTCTTAAAGTTAAAATAAAATAATTTTTAATTATAAAAATGAAGAAACTATATATATATATTTAAAAAATTTTTAAAAATAGCTATATAATAAATTAGATATAAATAATTTTTTAAAAAAAATAATTTTAAATTTAACTATATTAATAATATTGCTAAAAATAAATAAAAATATCTTATTTTTAATAATAATATATTTATATATTTATATTCCTTTATAATTTGGTATTGATTTTAAAATTAACTATTAGTTAACTTTATTATTTTAGAATATAATTATAATTATATAATAGTTTAAGTCTTTACTGCTATTTATATTTAGCTAGCAATTAAATAATATTTTATATTATATTAGATTTATTATATAAATAATGCAATATTATTTAGTTATAATTAATATAGAAAAACTATATATTATGTTTCTGCTTCTACTTTCATAGAATATACAATAATATTATATAATATAATATTATTTTTACTAAAATTTTTTCAACGGTTTACGCTTTCTTTTTATTAATTAACATATATTTATTTAGCTTAATATAATGTCGATAAAACTTTTTCTTAATATTTAACTAGATACAAGTTTATAAGCAAAGTTAATATAGAAGTTAGAATTAGATAAATATATATAAATTTTGTGTATTTTGCTAAAATTCCATATTAATTTTGCTATAAATCCGCTATAAATTAGCTACAAAACCGCAGATTTATTGCAAAGTATTATAAAGTTTATATATATCTATTTAATTCTAATTTCCCTGCTAACTTTGCGAAAAACATAATTAGGTCTCTAATTAGCGAGGTTTTTTTTTGCTAACAAACAGTATATAGTTATTTAATAGTCGATAATATATAGTTATTTAAAAGCGATTAAGAATAGAGTAAGCTTTCTATTAGAAAGCAACTATTAAGAGTATAGCCTTAGTATTATTTCTTTTTCTATATATAATCTATTGTTAAATAACTAGAATACAGTACTATTTATACTATTATTCAAATGAAATAAAATTACTTTGCTTTTATTTATATACTACTCTTGATAATAAGCTATAGAATAAGCTTTATTAACTATTATTTTCTGAAAGATTAATAAAATAGTCTAAAGGTTAAAACTTGTTTTAGTTTAATATTAATAAAAGATATAAAAACAAACAAATATAATATAAATAAATATATTATTGTAAAATTTTTATAAAAAAGAAAAGTAATAAAAAAGATATTTTTATTTAACTTATTTATAAAATATATATTATTAATAATCTTAAAACTAATATATTATTAAAAATAGATATTTTAGGATTTGAAAATATTATAATTTATATATTATATAAGATTTTAATATCTAAAAGCTATAAAAATATTGAAATCTTAGTTAAATCTTTTTTATATAAAAATATAAAAATATATTAAATTATTAAATCTAATTATAATTACATTATTCCGCTATATAAAATAATATTTATTTTAATATTTTTATGAAAAAATTTACTCTAAAAATTATTATTAGATTGCGATTTTATTTTTTAACTAAATATAAAAAAAGCTTATATATATTTTATTAATATATAGTTAGATCTTATTTTAATTTAAAATATAACTAATAAGCTTTTAATTATTTATAAAAATAATAGATTAAATATAATCTTAGAATATAAAAATTAAAAAGTATATTTTATTAATTTTAAATTCTATTATTTTATTATAAAATAAAAGTTTAATAAATAAATTAATGATTATTTATTTTAAAATTCTAATATTAAAAAAAGAAATATCGATTTAAATCTTAAAATAAAACTATTAAATAATATTATTATTTAGAAATCTTTAAATAAGACTACTTTAATAACTACTTTTATATATAAATACTTTTAATTATAAATAGATACTGGAAATATAACTAATCTATTTAGATAAAAATAAATAAAAGTATTTTTTATTATAAATTAATAGTATATTTAAATAAAGTTTAATTATCGAGTATATTTATAAAAGATAAATATTAAAAAGCTTATTAATAAGAAATTTAATAAAATATACTAATAAAATAAAAAATCTTAGAATTATTTATTAACTTTACTTGCTTTTTCAGTATTTATAATATAGAAAACTATTTATATAGATCTAAATAAAATTTTAATAAAAAAATGTAGATTATTATAAATATCTAGAACTTAAATAAGATTTTAGTTATAGAAAATTATTCTTATTTATTCTAAAAAAATATTATTTGCTTCTTAAATAACTATTTTTATATTATAATAATTAATAGCAAAAATATATTTTATTTGTTTCTTATAAAATTAATAAACTATAAAAAATAAATAAAATACTATATAGTTTTGTAAACTTTCGCTGCTATTATATAAATAATATTATTATTTTCTTTAAAATATTTTTTTTCTAAAATATTTAGATATAGTATTTAATTTATTTATATAAAAATATTTATTACTTAAAATAAGCAAATTGTTTCTAGAATATATATTTATTATATTATTAAATTAAATTACTAATATTTTTAGTTTTTTAATTATAGAAAAAAGGATTACTATTATTAAAGTAATTAAAATATTATCTAAAACTATTAAACTATTTTTAATTGAAAATTTTTTAATATTCAACTATAATAGAACTATTAATAATATATAAAATTAAGCTACTAAAAAAAGGTTTTAAAAAAAAAGAAATAAAAAGAAATATTAAATTAAAACTGTTGTTTTTAAATTAATTTATAAAAAATATAAAACTTTTAATATTTTATAATAATAACTAATAATAGATATTTAAATAATATACTATAGTATTTTTAAATAATTATTTACTAAAATTAATATTTTGAAATAAAACTTTAAAATAACAATTTATTATATAAAAAGAGATTTAAATAATAATAAATATTTATACTTATTTATTTAGTTAATTTTAATTTTTTTAAAACTTTTAAATTAAACTAAAAAAATTTATTAGTTAATAAAACTTAAAATATTCTATTTAATCTAAATATTTTATAAAATTAGCTATGTAATTATCTATTAAATAATTAAAAAACTTATTATTTTTATAAATTATATTATTATAATAAAAATATATAATATAATAAGTTTTAGCTTATTATTGATAAAGAAGCTTAATCTATAATTAATTTAAGCTTTTTAATATATATTATAATATAAGCTTAATATTTATTAAAAATAAAGTTTGAAAAATATTATATTTAATATTTTATTAAGATTATTGCAAAAATAATCTAAAAAAACTAAAAAATAAAATAATAATACTTTAAATAAAATATATATTTATTTTATAATAATTCTAAAAATATTATTAAAATCCTATAAAAAACTAATTTATATATATAAAAAAATGCGAAATAAAGTTCTATTTATAAATTGCTTTTATTAGAAAAATATTAAAAATAAAAATAAAAATCTATTAATTCTTTTTATTTAATAAGCTTATATATTATTAAGATAATATATATAAAAATATATCTTTATATATTATTATCTTTAAAGAAATCTATTTTCAAATTAATATATAATTTTTAATTCTATTATAGCTTTTATCAAATTTATAACTAAAAAATAGAATTATATTATTTCTATTATTTATTGTAGTATCTAAAAAAAAGTTATTTGTTATTGCCCGAAATACCTATTAAAATAAATAAAATATTATTTAATATACAATAAATTATAGTTAATTATTGTTTTTTTAATTACTTTTTAAATTATTACTATTAATTTTATATTTATTTTTTCTAAGTTATTAATTAGTAATAACTATACTTTGAGATAAGTATTTATAGCTTTTTAGCTTTAGTAACTTACAATTATAGTATTTAAATATTATAAAAGTATATAAATAAAATAATAATAAAAGATGCTTATTAACTTAATATATATAGTTATTATACTTAAAATATAAATAATTTTAATAATCTAATAATATGTTATATTAAATTTTGGAAAAAGGAATATAAAAAGGCAATTAAAGAAAATAATAATAATAAAGAAAAACCATAAAAATATTTAGTTTTTATATCTTAAATATAAAGCTTACTATTTTTAGTTTCTATATAATTTTTAAAGTTAAAATAATATATAAATAATTAATATTATATACATTTATTTAATAATATAAATAATTTCCTATATTAGTAAAAATTATAAGAAAAAATATCTTTTATTTAGTTCTTAGTTTTTTATATTTATAATGCTTATTTTCTTTATTATTATATTAATGTTATATTTTAAATATATATCTTAGATATAATTACTTAAATAGGAAATTAAGATATTATTTTTAAAGAATATTTATAATCTTTTTATTATCTTATAAGTTTCTTACTTAATTTAATTATTATTAATATTAACTAACAATCTTATTTAATTTAGTATAGCTTTTTTTTTAGATTACTAGCTAGATTATCTTTAGTTATATTTAAGATTTTCTAAGAGATTCTTAGATTATTTTTAAGCTTCTTATTATTTATATAATTAGTTATTATTAGCTTTTTAAGCCTTTTATATTATCTTTAAAAATATATATATATCCTAATATTTTAAATTATTTTAGGATTTTTTAATATATATATATTTAATAATCTTGCTTAATAGCAATATATTAATATTTATAGAACTTTATAAATACTTTAATAATCTAACTAATTTTTAAGTAAATTATTTATCTTTATTTATATTTTTTTTTAAATTTAAAATATATTTTATTATATTTCTCTAAAAACTTTTAAAAATACTTTAAATTATATATAAATAGCTAATCTATTTACTTAACTAAATATTATAAATATTTATTATTAAGTATATCTTGTTTAATTTCTTTATTAATTAATACTTAAATATTTTATTCTTCTTTATCTATAATAATTTCTAAAAAGGAATATAATACATTTTGATTTTATTAGAAGTAATATTTCTTAAAGAATAATGTATAGAAGATATTATAAATTTTAATATCCTTAAAGAGAACTAAATAATATACTTAAATATTAATATATTCTATAATTTTATATAAACTATAGAACTTTATATTTAATATTTTGCTTAATATTCTTTATTTTAAGTTTTTTATTAATGAAACAAACTTTATTACCTAATTAATATATCTTTAGCTTATATAACTTATCTTTATAATATTTTTAATGTTCTTATATATATTTAAACTTAATAATAAGTATTTCTTTTAACTTATATAATTTCTAGATTAATTTTTTTGCAACTAAAACTTCTTTTTTTTATAAAGTTATTTTTAACTTTAATATTTATTATTAAATTATAGCTAGTATATATTATAAAAGGAGAAATACCTATTATATTATATCAAAATTAATTATATAAGAATTTTATCTAGTATAAGAGCTTTGCTTAGATGTATTAGTTTTTATAGCAATATATATAGAGATAATATTTTAATAATTAATTTTAATACTTAGTTAAATTATTTATTTAAGAATAAAATGCTATACTAAGATTATATTTAATTTTTAATTAATAAGCACTAATAAATAAAAGGATTCTATTACTGATTATATTATTGAATAGTTTATATTAGATAAATATATATATATTTATAAGATTAATAAAACTTACTACTATTAAAATCATTTTATATAAAATATAATATACTATTTTAATAAAGAAGTTAACTATTATAAATATATAATCTAAATGCTTTTTAAAACTATAACTTAATAATAAGCCTATAATAAAGTTTGTTGAGATTTATTTTTAAGAATCTATTGAAATAGATAAAGAAATAAACTTATTATAAAGCTTATATCTATAAACCTTTATATATTAATATATATTACAGGTTTTATAATATTATTTAATATCTTTAGATAAATATAATTAATTGTCAAGGATTAGTAATGTAGTTAATTAGTTAACTAGAGTATATTGCAATTCGAACAAGACTAGATTAGTACTAAGGCTACTAGGCTTAAAAAGGCCTAATACCTTAGCCTAATTCCAATATTCTTACTTAAACGCTATATATAAATTTTCAGGTTTGAAACGACTAAGTCCTTTTGTAATAGTTATTTAGTATATCTAGCGTTTAATTCTATTAATAATAAAATAAAAGTAGCTTGCCTAGTATAGTATCTAGCGCAAAAAAGAAGTTATCTAGTATTAATAAGATTATTTAACAAGGTTATCTAGTACTAATAATACATTTAGCGAGTTTACCTAATATATCTATTACTATTAAAAACGCTAACAATTTCTTTATTATTTTCTTTTTTAATAGCAATACTAAATATAGATATATATTCAGTTAAAATATTATATAATAAAAATATTGTTTTTAGTTAGAATATAATATTTTGAGATTATTTTTTATATATTTATATATATACACATTCTTTATATTGAAACAAGATTAGAAAAATATATATTTGTAAACCCCAAAAACCCGCAATATATATATATAGCCGGATTTATACGAGTTTACGAGTATATTTATGTTGAAAATTTTAAATGTATATAGCAAGCAATATGCAGACCTCTAGAAATAAAAGATATTTTTTAAAGCTTTTTTCCCCCCTTATACTAATGCTCTACAAAGGGTATCATATATTGTATTAAGTACCTTTTGATGAAGATTTCAAAACTATAATTATTTTTTAAATACGTTGAATATTCGTAAAGTTATAGCCATTTTAAAATAAAGTATTTATTTTCCGCTTTCTGTTCTTGTAAAACTTTATAATATTTTTTTTGTTAGCGCCAAGACCCGCTATATGCTTGCTAAATGTACAAAATCCGTATACCCGCAATATACGGGTTTCGGAATTGCAGACGTTTTTAGAAATAGCTTCTACTATAATAGTAATAAAAGTAATTAAGCTTTTATTAGAGTAGTAATAAGAATTAGACTATAGATAAAGACGATAACTTAATAATCTTATTAGAAAAGTAATTTATTCTAGACTAAGCTTATAGCAGAAAATCTCAAAAACAATTTTTAAATAAAAATTTTATAAACCTATCGACAACTATATCGGCGATAAAAATATATTTAAGTTTTACTTGCTAGTAATTAATAGTATTTTTTAAAAATATATATTTAGTATATATATATTTTATCTTACTATATTAAAAAAATTCTTTGTGAAAGCAATAGTATCTAAGTTATTGTAATAGATAACTATAATAAAAATGAAAATGTATTTAAGTATTCTTTATTTTACTAATATAGTATAACTAGCAATAATATTGTCCAAATCAATATTAATAAAAATAGTAGAATTAAAAACAATTTTAGTTACTTAAGTAAATAAACGCTTTAGCTAGATAATTTCTTTAAAAATATTAGTTTATTTAATATATTTAGCTTTATAGATAATAATATAATAATAGATTAGCGCTTTAATAATTAGCTAATTATTATACTTTTAAAAATAAAAATGAAATTAAAATTAATTTATAAATATTAGAATCTTTAGTAAAATTAATATTAAAGGAGCTTATTAATAGTTAAAGTAAGCTATAAAAGATTAAAATAAGCTTAAAAGTTCTATAAGTATATTAAAAAATATGCTTTATAGCCTATATATAAATATTATTAAAATTAAAAAAATAATAGCTAATAATTTCTATAGTATAAATAATATTAGATTTCGTATCTAATATTATATATATTAATAAGCTAATAGGTAATTAGTAGTTTAAATAGAATTGAAATTATATAATATAGCTATTAATAGTCTTTTTAAAATATATAATCTTTATTAGAATATTAATACCTTTATTATTAAAATCGAAATTAAATATATTAGTTTATTTAAATATTATTTTTAAATAAGTCTTGTAGTTTAAAATTAAGATTTAATTAAAATAATTATAAAAAACAGCTATATTTAAATAAAAGTTATAATAATTTATATTAATTATATAGAACTTATAAGCAAGTTTAGCTTCTAAATTATTAATATTAAATATATTAATATTAATAATAAATTTATTATTAATATTACTAATATAAATAGTAATAATAATATTTTTATCTAGATTTAAAAATATACTATAGTTTTCGATAAAAGAATAATAGCTTAAAAAATAAAAAAACTTTAATAAATACTTATATTATATTTTTAAAGACTATTTAAAATTATAAAGAACTTTTTATAATTTATAAATATAATTAAAGCTATTATTGAAATTCTAAAACTATTATATATAGATATTTTTCTCTATATTATTATAGAAGAAAGCGGTTTTAATATCTATCTATTTAATTTCTAAATTATATACCGCCGCAATAGCAAAAAAAACTTTATAATTTCTTAGCTTAATAACTAATATAAAAATCTTATAAAAGTTTATTTCTTATACTATTAAAAACCTTTAATATATTCACAGACTTTATTATAAGCGATTTTACTAGAAATATCTTATTTTACTTAATAGACCTATTTATTAATAAAGAAATTATATTGTTTTTGCGAAAACTTAATAAGATTTTAAATAAAATTATCTAATAAAAACTATATTTCGTTTTCTATAGTAAGCTACTAGTTTATCTTATAATAATTATTTATTATAATTTATTTATAAGTTTTAGGATTTTATTTAAGATTATTAACTATTAAAAATTTCTTTATTATTAAAATTATAAAGTTAAAAGCTTTCTTTTTAAAAATATTATTAAACTTTATTTTAATAACAGCTAAAACTATTTTAATAAAAATATAAAATTTTAATAAAAATATAAAATTATATAAATAAAGACGAAATATAAGCATTTCTATAACTATAGACTTAATAAGCATATAAACTTACTATAATAATATATAATCTAATAAAAGTTTATCAGCTATCTTATTAAGTAATTAGTTAGAACGTTTATTATTTAGGCGTTTATTATTTAAACCCTTATTATTAATTAGAGGTTTATTGTTAATAGTTAAAGAGAAAGCAAGCTTTTCTTCTTTTTAAATAACTATTATAAGATTATTAGTTAAGAGTTCTTAATTATATACGAAATTAACTATATAATATTGTTTTAATAGAATTAGTATTTTTATTCCTTTTCCTTAATATAGTATAGAGAATAAGGAATTAATGAAAGTTTTATTAGTATAGTTTTTACGCTTTTCAGGAAGCTATTTAATATAATTAAAATATTTAATTTGTCCGCTAAATATTAATATATAATAAAAATAAGTTTTTTCGAAACTAATAAGCTTTTTAATATTAGATTAAGATTTGAAAATAATTTAATGCGGCTAACATTATTGCGTTCTTAATGTATAGTTTTATAATTAATTTTTTAATAAATAATAGATTAGACTATTTTTTTTATAGCTTTAACAAAAATAACGTCTAAGCTAGCAATTAAATAGTAATTTCGAAAATAAACTATTATATTAATTATTTTAGCTTAGAGAAACTTAAATAAACGATTGTGTTTCTAGAGAATATAAACGCAAGTTATAATAGTTTAGTTTATATATTTAATGATTCTATTTATTTATAAATTATTAGATATAATAAATTCCTATTAAATATTATATTTAATATAATGATTATTAAAGTTTTTAACTATATAGATTCTATTTTTACTTATATAAAGATAATATATAGAAATATCTATTATAGTAATATTTATATAGTAGTTGTTAAAGATTTCAAATATATATAAGCTATTTTTATTTAGTATAAAATAAATTACTATTTTCTTAATAATATTTTCAATAAAAAGATAGATATATTTAGTATATTTAAAAACGCCTTTAATTAATCTAAAGATATCTATATAGATTAGTTTATCTCAGTATTTGCTAGAACTAACATACCTTTTATATAGCAGGTTTTTTATATAGATCTTAGCGCAAATAACACAATAATAGTTATTATTTAAAAGAACTTTTTAGAAATTAATATTATTAATAAGATATAATAAACAAGCGATATTATATCTATTTATATAGCTAATAAGTTTATATTATAATATTATTATCTTTTTATTATAAATCATATAGTTTTTAATTATAATATACAAAGCAATTGCACTATTATTACTATTAATTATTAAGTAATTTAAATCAAAATAATAGAGATTAATTTTTCTAAAAATAGCTATAACACTATTGTTATTTATTTTAATATTATTAAATATATATTTTAATAAATATCTAGTTCTATAAAATTAAAAATTAAAAATAAAATCAAATAGGTTATTTAGTATATAAAAGATATTATTTATAATAAAATTTAAGATATTGCTAAAATAGTTTTTATAGAATAAAGAAATAATATTTAATATAATAATATAGCGCTTATTATTTTATTTATTGATATTAATAAAAGAAAATAGCTATATTATATTAATATAAATACTAATTTTATTAATAATATAATAGGTTATATTCGAATTAAAAATCTAAATAAATACTTATTTCTTTTGAATAAAAACCGCTATTAATATATAAATAGCAGTATTATTACCGCCGATAACCGCAATATTAATAGTAGGTTTAGTATTATTGCCTTGCTAGCTATTATAGAAGTTATTAGTTTTAAGTTTATTTTTTTAATTGTTAGTAGGTTACTAGTTTGTATAAATATCTTCTTGTTTTTTCTAGTTTAGAATTTAATTCTAGCTATTATAGTTGTCTTTATATATTAAATAATTATAATAAAAGCGGTTAAAACAATCCGCTTTATTATACTATTTAATAGTCTTAATAATATTAATATAATATTTCTATTTAAGGTTTATTTAGCTTTTTAGATAAAGTAGATTACTAGCTTTATTAAGATATATATTGTCTATAGCCGCTACAAAAGTATATGTATTTATAATTATTTTATCTGAAATATCGCTATTTAATAAATAGATAATAATATAAAAGAAATTATATCTTAGTTAAGAGAATATTATATTATTTTCTTATTATATTATAGAAGCTTTAATTATTATAATAAAAAGTTTATAATCTTTATTAAAAGTATTTATATAATATTAGTATTTTAAACTAAGGCTTATTTAAAAAAACATTATAAAATAAATATTATTAAGTTATATATTTCTCTTAAAACTAAATAATCTATTATAGAGTTTATAAAATTGGTTATAATATTTTTGCAAATTAAAGTATTAATTAAGTAAAATATCTAAGAACTTTTTAGTTATTTTGTAAATAAACTTAAATTCTTTTAGAAAAAATAATTTTTTTTAAGAGCTTATTATACTTTTTTTATATTAATAAAATATTTAATTTCTTAAAAAAGAATAATTTTTATAATTTCTCTAAAAACTATATAATATGTTTTTGAATTTTTTTTTTAGTTTTATTAAATAACAATATTATTATTATTAATTAATAAAGCTTCGCTAATATATTTTAAGAATTTAAATATTTAAATATTGTTTTTAATGTTTTTGCTCTAAGCAATATAATTAAAGTTATTTTTAAATTTAAAGACTTTCTTAAAAGTTCTAAGAATTTTGCTAAAATCCTATATAATTAATCTAGTCAATCTAAAGTCTTTATAGACTTTTCAATTTTAAATAATTTAGATTCAAAAGACTATTTTATTAATAATTTAATAAATAGTTTAATAAACTTTTTAGATTCTATTAATAATTGGATAAACTTAGGTTTTTAAACTATAAATAATTTTATAAATTAAAAAGGTTTTATTAGCTTTTAAATTAATTATTTAAAGACTAATAATAGTAATTTAGATATTTAAAAGCAAAAACCAAAGAAATTGATATTATTAAAAGTTAATAAAATAGAAAAAAGAATCTTTAAAGTTAAGTATTTAGGATAAATTTTAAGCTTTTTTAGAGACTTATAAAATAGATTATAAATATATTTAATATTTAAATATAACTTTAATAGTATATTAATTATATAAAATATATATTAGCTAAGTCTTTTTATGGTATAATATTATTTAAAAATATAATGCATTATTAGTTAATAAAATATAATAGTCTATTTTAAATGCTTTAAATATCTAATTTTAATAGACTAAAAAAGTTAATAAAGATTTTTAAAACTAAAAACTAATGGAATCTAAGATCTTGTTCTTATATTTTTATTTTAATAATTAATAAACTCTTGCTTAATAACTAAGAAAACTAATAAAGTCTTTATAGACTAGTTTAGCTACTTAGAAATAAGATTATATAATAGCTAAATAACTATATATAGCTAAATTATCTAAATAAATAGCGATATTTAAGAGTAAACAGTAGTATTATTATAGGCTCTTTTAATAAAATTCTATAGAAATATTAATATCTAAAATAGCCTAGCGCTTTCTTAATTCAAAAATAGTTTAATAATAGCTAGCGCTAGAGCTTTATTATTCCTAGCGTTTTAGCTTTCTTATTTTTAAGCTATAGTAATATAATAGCTATTACAAAGCGATCTTTGCAATATATATAATACGCTAGTAATTCAGTATAATTACAGCTTTTAGGCTAAGTATATACCTAACTAATATAGTATTTTAGAGAGCTTTAAGCGAAGCCGAGTTTATAACCTATTAAGAGTTAGTAATATAGTTAATTAGTTAACTAGAATATATTGCAATTCGAACTAGACTGGATTAGTGCTAAGGCTACTAGATCCAAAAGGGCCTAGTGCCAAGGCCTGATTCCAATATCAATTATAATAATACTAGAAGAGAATTTTATTTTCCTTAGATATAAAATAGCTAATAAGAAAATTATTATAATACTTTATTATAAACTTATAATAAAGAGCAGACTTATGTAGTATAAATAGAATATTTTAATAAAATAATACTTTATTATTATCAATAGATTATAGTTTAGTAGAATTAATAATATTATTTCTTATATCTTTTAATATTTTTTATATAAAAGCGATCTTTTGTTAAATCTACTAAATTATATTAGAAATAAATATTATAATATTATTATATACTATTTTATTACTTATAGCTATGTATATTAATAAGTATAGTATTTTTTAAAGGGTTTTATCATTTTCTTTAAATATCTAGATATTTTCTAAAGTATTCTTAGAATTTTAATAGAATAATAGTTTAATATTTAACTCTTTTAAATATTTAGACTTAAATTAAAGTTTAAGCTTCTTTCCCTTATATTGCTTTTTATACAGATATTTTAATTAAATTACTTTTACAGCTTAAGATATTAATTTCTTATTATTAAATAAAATTAACTTATTCTGCAATATTAATAGTATTATAATAGTATTAATAATATTTATATTACTAAAATAATAATAAATTTTGAAATCTATTATAGCAAGCTTTATAATTTAACAATATTATTTACTATTAAGCTTTTTAAGGCTTATAAAGTCTCTAAGATTCTTATAGTTAATCTATATCTATATAATATATTATATATCTTTTAAATAATAGTATTATTATTTAAAGACTTTTATAAGAATTAATACTTCTTAATTATATATTTAATAATTTATCTTAATATTAATTATCTTTTGCGACTAATATATTATTAATCTATAAATATTATACTTATTAAGCTATAATATTATATTTAAGATATTAAAACTAGAAATATTAACTTTTAATTTAATCTGCTTCTTTAAGTTAAAGTATATTAAAAGAGATTCTTTTATAAAGCTATTTTATAGCTATTTAAAAATAATACTAATCTTAAGAATCTATATTATAAGCTTTAGCTTATATCTATTAATATTGCTTTTTAACAAGCTAATTAATAATATAGATTTTATTCAAATAATATTTAATAAAATAATAATAAAAGTTTATAAAACTAAGGAAAACTTGGATTTCTTAATATGTTTTAAAATATAACTATATTAATATTATTAATATTCTTTCTAGGTCTATTTTTATGTTATTAATAAATATAATAAATCTAAAAAACTCTAAGCAATTAATATTAAACTTATATTTATTTAAATTAATAAAAAGCTAATACTTATATAGATATTTTAATATTTTTTAGATATATAATTAATATTATTTTTCTAAATTAGAATATACTAGAATATTATTAAGATATATAATATAAAAAATCTTTAATAAAGCTAATAAAGATGTAATTAATATATACTTGAAATATAATAAATATATTAGCTAGGTTAAAAAGCAAAATTATATATTTAAAATAGCTTAAAAATAGTCTTTTATTTCTTTCTTTCTTTAATATAAATATAATAATATATATTTTTAAAGTTTATTTTAATAAACTTCTTTATATTATATAAATAGTTAAAATCCTTTATAATTAAAAGTAAAAAATAATAGTTTTTAACTATAATCTTATTTAGTCTTTAGTAATTAATATAAAGATATATTCTTTTATTCTTTTTTAGAATGTAAATAATAAAAGCTTTAATTAGAAATATTAAATATTTAATTTAGTTTTTTATTAGTATTTTATTAATATATTAATAGAGCTTTAAAAATTCATTTTTAAATAGATTAAAAATAGGTCTACATAATAGATCTTTTCTATTTAATCTAATATTATAGTTATTTATTTTAAAAGGTAATAGCTTGCTAGTATTCTCTTTTAAGAAAATATTATTAAAGTCTTTAATTTATAATAGAAAAATAATTTTATATTTGTTTTCTAATTTAGCTAAATCTATAGCAATAATTATAATATTTTATATATATACTTAATACTTAAGCTTTTATATAAATAAACTTAGTTTATTAAAAATAGATTAATCTATATAAATTTAATACTATTACTTTTAAGATTTATAAAATTTAATAATATTATATATATTTAATCTTAGCTTATCTATTAAGATATTATAGTCTATTTGCTTATAAATATAATAGCGGATTATAAAAGTCTATTATTGCTATTATAAATTAATTTTAGTTAAAATAATATTATATATTATATTATAATATATTTTAGTTTTATTAAATATATTTATATTTAGAAGCTTTATATTTAATATTAGTTTAAGATTTAATAACTTTATTATATAGCTCTAGATTATATTAATATTAAAATTATTATTAAAGAAAATTACTATTTTATATTATTAATTCTTTAGTTTAATATCTATTTTAAATTCTATATTTTAAAAATTATTTATTTTTTATTTTAGAAAATCTTTTATATTTAAGATTTCTTTTTACTATCTTTTATTTTTATAATATTAATCTTTAGAAAATTATTATATTTCTTCTTTTATTATTCAACCTTTTTAGGATTTACTTTAATATAATAATCTAAAGCTTTATGCTTTTTATTATTATATTTATGATAAAAGATATTAAAATTACTTTTCCCTTTTAGTTTTAAGCTAAATTTATAATTTAAAAATATTCTATTAAACTTCTAAGAGTTATTTAAAGTATTATATCTATATTTTTTAGAGTTATTTCTTTTCTTTAATCTATTTTTATACAATTTATTCTATTTTATATTTATAGTAATATATTTATTATTATAGCTAAAAATGTGATCTATACTTTTAATATATATAACTTAATTAACCTAATTTTATCTTAAAAATGAAAATATAATTACTATAACATAAAGGGCTTCTTATATAAGATTACTCTTTAATTTTTAAATATAATTTAAAACTAAATATTTATATAAAAGTTATAGAAATTAAGCTTATAATATTATTATATAATTATAGAAATCTATAATTAATCATTTTAAATATTACTTAGCAACTATATACTTTAATATTATTATTATAATATAGTTTTTTTCATTTAATATTATTATTAAAAAGAAGTTATATTATTACTTCTAATTTATTTAAATACTATATTCTTTTTGTTTTATTATTTAATAATATAAAAATGTATTTTATAATAATAAATTAATAAATAAGATTTTATTTTTATTATACATAAATTACATTAGTAAAACTTTTTCTTAATATTTAGCTAAATGTGAGTTTATAAGCAAAGTTAGCATAGAAGTTAGAATTAGATAAATATATATAAACTTTACGCATTTCGCTAAAATTCTATATTAACTTTACTGCAAATCTGCTATAAATTAGTTATAAAATTATAGATTTATTACAAAGTATTGCAAAATTTATATATATCTATTTAATTCTAACTTCTTTATTAACTTTCCAAAAAACCTAATTAGGTCTCTAATTAACAAGGTTTTATCTTACTAACATAGCTATTAGCTAAGATAAACTTATTATTAGTTTTTACAACCTATTTAATATATTACTAAAAAAAGAATTCTCCTTTATATAAATATAGTTTCTTAGACTTTATATCTAAAAAAACTATTAAAGTATAATTGATTTAAGCTAACTTTAATAAATAATCTAAGGAAAGAAATAATTATAATAACTTATTAATAATATTAATAATATTAATAATAAGAATAGAGCAATTATTATAATTAATAATTCTTATTATCTAAGAAGTTATTATTGCTTCTATTATCTAAAAGGTCTTTATTAGCTTTATTTAAAAGAAAAGATATTTGCTATACTAGTTTAATATAGCTTAATAATATCCTTAATAACCTTCATATTCTAGTACTACTTTAAATATATTTTAATACTTAAGTAAATAGTTTAGTATTAATAAATATATTTTAAAAAGAATAAAGTAATAATAATAAATTATTATAGTTAAAAGCTATAGTATTTTATATAGTATAAATGTTATTATAAATACGCTTTAGCTAGTATAGCCTTTATACTTTATATAAATCTCTTTATACTTATATATTTATAATTTCTTTAAGTAGATAAGGTAATTATATTTTTACTTAGATATTTCTTTATTTTACTATAAAGTACTTTATAATATAATAATAAGGCTTCAATAAGGCTTCAAAAAGTCTTTAAAAGGTATTTTTAATATATATTTATTATTATTAGCTATAATAGTAGCTATATCTTATATTTATTAAAAGATATTAATATTTAAAAAGGGCTCTAAAAGTATATCGCTAATATTCCTTTATATATTAAGTAAAAAAGTTATTAACATTATTAAATTAAATCTAATGTTATTACTAATAGTAGATAATACTTTATAATTATTATCTATAGCTTAAGAATTATTAATAACTCTTTATTCTAATATCGGCAAAAAAAAACCTTGCTAATTAAAGATTTAATTAGGTTTTTTACAAAGTTAGTAGGGAAATTAAAATTAAATAAATATATATAAATTTTGCAATACTTTATAGTAAATTTGCGGTTTTATAGCTAATCTATAGCGGATTTGCAGCAAAATTAATACAAAATTCCAGTAAAATGCGCAAAAAATATATATATTTGTCTAATTCTAACTTCTATATTAACTTTGCTTATAAATTCGCATTTAGCTAAATATTGAGAAAAAGTTTTACTAACAAATATCGCTATAATAATAATTAAATATTGTTAATTTAATAATAATAAAACTTTAATAGCCTACTTAGCTAATATAATAATAGCTTACTTTAATTTACTTATATTATTTAATTATATAATAGACTATATTATTTAAAAAAATTAGAACTATATTATTTAAAAAAATTAGAACTATAATAAGTAAATATAATATAGAATATAAATATAAAAATAGATCTATAAATCTTCTATAGAAGAACTAGTAATATAGTAAAAAGGTTAATATATTAAAATAGAATTAATTTTTGCTATTAAAATATAAAAATCTTTATCTATTTATATATAATTCTAAAGCTAGTTTTATATTTTAATTTTATTATTCTCTACGCTTAGCCTTAGATCTCTAAGAGTTCCTACAAGAGGCGGTTCTAACGGCTAGTTTATTATACTAGATATTATATCTAATACTGTAAAAATAGCTTTTTAAAAATTAGATATAAATTTAAAGTTTTAGTCCAAAATAATAATATATAAAATACTTTAATTTAATATAATAGAAAGGAATATTTTTGTTTATTATTCTATATTCTATATTAATTAGCTAGAAATAAATTTAATTATCTTCGAAAACTTATAAATGCAATAAAAGTTATTATAACTATAATTATTATATATTTATTTAAAGATTTTTTTTAAAGAAATTAGTATATAAAAATGTTGCTTTTCGTTAAAAAAATTTAATATAAAAGATAAAATCGCTATTTATTAAAATAAAAACGGAAAGCTTTTTCTTTTAAAAAATCAAATATTTTAGATTATTTATCGTCGTTTTTATATCCTTGAATTAAGTTTTTATAGAACCTTAATAATATTTTAGTTAAAGTCACTATATAAATATTTATTTTATTAAAAACTTTTTTATTTTTATATACTTTTTCAGTCTATTTTTAAAAGGGTTTTAATAAAATATTGAAAATAATATTTTTATTATTTGATTTTTGATAAATATTAAAATTATACTATAATATATATTACGAAATATAAATAAGTTTGAAATTAAGCTTATTTATAGAAAAAACAATAAATTAATAAATTTACAAATATTTATTATAAAAGTATAATTAATAAAAATAATTAGTTTTGTATTTATTTTATAAACAATTATATAATTAATTTTATATAAAATTTGAATTAAATAAACAACTTTTATTTTAGTAGACTAATAGCATTTTTCCATTTTATTAAATAGCTTTAAAAAAAAAAACATCGGCTAAATATTAGCTTCAAAAAATTATTATTAAAAAAAAATTTTTAATATCAAAAACTATAATACTAAATTTATATTTAAAAATATTAAATTTAATATATTTACAAATTAATAGACTAGAATCTAAGCACTCTAAGTACTCTAAGCCTAGCTAAGACAAATGATTTTATATTTAATTTTATAAGCGTTTGAAAGCAGCCGAGCAGGCCAATTTACTAGCGAGCAATGCCAATTCTTGCGAGCGGCTCTAATCGCTCGATTGATTTAGTATAAAAAAAAACTTTAATATTTTCCATTTTTAACTCCCCTTTTATACTAAGACCGTATAGGGGGTTAATATATACTATACTAGAAGTATTTTCAATAAGGATTCCAAAAATACTATTGTTCTTAAATTACTTTTAAACCAAACGAGATATAGGCTTTGTAAAATAAGATACGGGATTTCAAGCGCTATTTTAGCTCAAATCTTATAACTTTTTGCCAAGAAATACAATAGTAATTAATTTTTTAATGTAATAAAGCGCTCGGAGACCGCTCTAAACGCTTAAATCGCTCGGATTATATAAGTATTCTCTGAGCCTGAAACTAATTTATAGATATATATAATTACTATTTTATATCTTAGTGAATAAGTTAAATATTAGAAATCAAAGATTTTTATAAAATATAAAATAACTCTTTTTTTTTATAGAAATAAAATTCTTAAAAATATTTATAATTTTTTCTAGTTACTTTTTTTTTAAAATTTTTTTAATAACTTAGTTTTCTAAGTTTATAAAAAGTCTATAATAATAATATAATATAAAATATTTAAATATAAATAATTAAATAACTTTAAATAATATTTAAGCTATTTTAATATTATAAAAAATTATATATTCTAAATTATTTTAATATATTCTTTAGTTATTGAAAAACTGAATATATTAAATTTTTTTTTAATAATATAATTAATAAATAGTCTAGAAATTTTTTTTAATCTTAGTATAAATTGTTTCTAACTAATAAGCTTAAATATTATATAGAGATATTATAAATAATCTTTAAGTGTTTCTAAGAAAATTATTATATTATTAATATAATGTTAATAAAAATCTTTAAAAATCTTTAAAATTCTAGAATATTTTATTTATTTTTTATTAGATATAAAAAATTCCACTTTTTATTATAAAACTATAGTAAATCTATACTAATTAATTAATTTTACAAAAAATAAATAAAATATATTGCTTTTATTTATAATAGTAATATAATAATATCTTTTTAGAATAATAATAAATAGCTATTAGTAATAGAGATCTTATTAAGTCTATAAATATTAATTACTAATTTTTTTTTCGACTTAATTTTTTTTCTCAACTAATATATATAATTTTCTATATAATAAATATAAAAAAAAGTAAAAGATATTAATAAATATTTTTAAAATATTTTACCTTACTAATATATTTTATTAAACTTTTTATTAATAATCTTTTTTATATTTATTTTTTATAAATCAATATAATAATTGAGCTTTATTTAGAATAATTGCTAATCTATAATAAAAAATATTTTTATCTAACTTTATTTTAGTAGGTTAGTAATATATTTTATATCTTTTTAAATATAAAAAAACAATTCTATTATTTTATAAATATATTCAGTCTTTTTTAGCGAACTGAATATTATTATACTATTAAATAGCTAAACTTTAAATTCTAAATATATTTTTCTTTAGCAATAGAAGTATTTAGAATTTTTTTTTCAGTTTCTTTATAATCTTCTTTAATAGTAAAAGAATAATCTTTAAAATTAGCAGTATATATTTTAATATTGTTATATTTAAAAATAATATTTAACTTCTAATTTATATAGAAAGTTATTAGTTTTAAAATAATATGCTAAATTAAAATAAAATTATTTTCTAAATGTATAAAATAAATATAATTTTTGTCGATTTTTGATTAAAAACAATCTTTATTAAATAAAAACTAATATTTGTATAATATAAAATATAAAAATGTTATTTAAACTTAATTTAACTTAATTATATAATAAATTCTAATATTTTTATTTATTATAGATTTAATAAATATATAATAAAACAAATTAATAACAATGTTTTTTAAACTAAAAATATTTACATTAAGCAATATATTAACTTTTAGATTATTCATTTAATAAGTTTTATAAATAAATCTAACAAATATATTTTAACTAGATATAGATTTTCTTTTTATTAAAAGTTTTAGAAATAATATATTTATTTATATTATATTTTTATTTTTATTTTTTAAATAGTTATAAGTTTAAAATATATTTTAATATTTAATTTAAAATAATACTTTTTTAGAAAATATTAGTTTATTAAACTTATATTACATTCTATATTAATATAGATTTATTTAGTTAGTTATTCAATATTAAAAAAACTTTAATTAATAAAAAATTTAATATTCCTATTAATAAATAATAAAATAAATGTCTTTTTAGTTTTTATTTTCTATTAAAGTTATAGAAATTTCGCTATTTTCTTAATTAAAAACTTTTAATATTATAAAATATATCTAAAGTTTTTTAAACAAGATATTAATAAACAAAATGTTTTTGTTATTATCTTTATTTTTCTGTTTTTTATAATAGCTTTTTTTTCTTTCAAAAGTATAATAAAAAAAATTTAATATAAAATTATAAATAATTGCATTTCATATAACATTTTAAATATTTAAAAGTTTTATTAAACTTATTTATATTAGTATAATAAATAAATAAAATATTATTAAAACAAACAATCGATTTATTCTATTTCTAAAATATTTTTGTTTTTTATTTAAAAATTTTCATTATATTTTATTAATTTTCATAGTTAATATAATTTATTTTTTATAATAATAAGTTTTTCAAATTAGTATTTAGTTCCTTAGATATATAGTAAGTATTTTAATAAAATATTAAATTGTTATAGTAAATAATAATATCAAAAGCTATAGTTTTATAAAATATTATTAATATTATAATATAATTATTTATAAAATTATTCTGCTTATAATTTTTCTAGAAATTTTATAGTCTTTAATTATTAAAATATTTTTAACTAGACTAAGCGTTTCTAGTAATAATTATTAATAACTAATAAAGCGGAAACAAGTTTTTTTTTAATTATTATTAGTTTTAATTTTGCTTTTATTATTGCTATTATTAAAAATATAGCTGCTATTGTAATAGTATAAAAAAAGGTTAGTAAAAGTTATTTACTATTTAATTTGCAGGAATTATATAAATTAGTTATTGTAATAATATAATAAATTAAAAAAAAAAGAAAGCTTTAATTAATATCTATATATATATTTATTACATAGAGTACGAAAAGCCAATATTTAATTATAGAAAAATAGATTATTTTATAAAAATAGTTAGGTATAATCTAAAGCTTCTCTTTATTATTAGTAGTATAAAGGATTATATAAACTTTAATTCTTATTCTAGGGATATAATGGTTCTTTATTATAATTATATATACTTTTTTTAATTTTATGCTTTTATATTTTATATTTTTATTTCCTTTTAAATTTCTTTTTTTTAGCAAATTAATAAAAAAGCTTTTTTTTAATTTTTAGTTTAGCGGTAAATATATATATTGTAATATTTATATATAAAAGAGAAATTATACTCTATAATTCTACGCTAAAATGATTTAAGGCTTAAATATATTAAAAAATCTTATTATTTATATTAGTTTATTTTGTAAAATTAAATATAAACTTAATATAAATAGCGATGTCTTTTTTTTAAAAGCGTTAAATAAAATAAAGATTTATTTATCTAGTTTTATTAAAATCAAAAATATTAAAAGTTTAAATTTTTTATAGACTTAAATAAAAAAATGCTTTAAACTAGTAAACAACTTAATATAAAACGTCTTTTTATTATTTAAAAAAGTATTCATCTATTATTCTAGAATAGAACTACGAAGGTATTCTAGAATATAGATATAAATATATTTTTCATTTTTTAAGTAAGTTTTATTTTAAATTCATTTTATTAATAAATATATATTGCAATATACTGTTTTTTCATTAATATAAATAATGTTTCTAGAATTATATATATCTTTATAATTAAATTAGAATAAGTTTGTTTTATTAATATAGAAAGAATATAATACTACTTTATCTATTTTAATAAAATTATTTAATATTCAATTATTATTATAGTTGCTATTTTAATTATTGAGAGATTTATATTGCTTTTATTCGGATTTGAAGGAAAATTCAATTTTTTAATACTATATAATTAAGATATTTATATTTTTTAATTTGAAATAGTTTAATTATTTATTTATTATATAGTATTAGTTATTATTATATTTTATAAATAGAATTTATTTATTTTATTAATAGCTTAATTAAAGATATTCTATAATTATTGCAATATTAAAATAATAAGCTTTTTATTTAATAAATCTCTCTATATAAGATTGTAGTTACGTTTTTAACTATTTAAAAAAGCGAAACTATTATTTTAATTTAAACTGTTTCTGGCTTTAAAAGTTTTTATATTTTAAAACTTAAAAAAATATTAATTTTCTACATTCAATTAAAATATTAGATTATTAGCTTAGCTAAAAGCGGATTAATTATTAAAAAGTCTATAATTTTTTAATTTCCTTAAAAAATTATTCATAGTTTTTTTTAATAGCTATAAGACTAGAATTTATAGCCGCAGATTTGTAGAAACCTAGTTAACTAAAAGTAATACTATTTCCTTCTAATATTAAATTATTTTTCATTAATTAATTTAAAAGTAATAGCTTTTCTAAAGTATTATCTATAGAAAATAAAATAGAATGTAACTTTATTACAGATTTATAATAATAACTAAATTTTTTATATTTATTAATTAGATAGAATAGAATATTACTAGAATAAACTGTTTTTTCAGATTTATCTATTATTAATAATTAATTTATTATCATTAAATATAAAGTTTTTAAAGATTTTTAAAGATTAAAGGAAATAAATTCTAATATTCTAGATATAAAATTTTTAATAAAAATTTGTTATTTCTGAGGTGAAATTATTAAATTAGATTTTAATATTTTTAATATAAAATTTTTCATAGAAATTTATTATCCCGAAAATATAGCTATTAGATTAAATAATAATAAACACTTTTTTAACTCTTTTATTTATATTAAATAAATATCTAACTAGTTTTTATAGAAATTAGAAACTTAAAACTATATAATAGCTTAGCGAAACTTAGTAATAACTCTAAATAAAATCAATTAAATAACATTTTCTTAATTATAATTCTAAGAAAATAATCGGTTATAAGATATTAGATATGTTATTAATAAAAGAAAAATAATCTATTGAAATACTTATTAAACAATTATAATATATAAAATTTTTTTTTTAAGATATCAATAAGAATAAAATAGCTATTAACTATTATAGCAACGATAAAATAAAATAATTAAAATGATTTTATTTCATAATATTTAATATTAATTGCTCTAAGAGTATAGAATTGATAAACAAGTTTAATAACTTTTTTAAATAATTCCAGTTTATTAATATTTAGCTTTACTAATTAGCTATTTATATATAAAAAGTCTTATAGTTATTAGATTATAAAATAATCTAATTTTACTATCATTTATATAAAAAAAAATTTTTTAATAGCTAAATAATAAAATTATATATAATTAGCAACTTAGTATAAATATAAATACCTTAGAGAGAGATCAATAATTTTCAATTTATACTCAAGAAAATCTCACTATCAATTAGACTTTAAGGTTGATTCAAAGCGGATTTTAGTTTACATCTATTATAATTTAAGAATAAAGTCTATTAAATTACTATTTAATATTAAAATATATTTAAATATAATTAATATTTAATAATAATAAAAAATCTATTGAAAATTATTTTCAAAGTGTACTCAAGGTCAACTCAAGGCCGACTCAAGGCTTATAATTCATAAATAATAATTAATTTTATGTATTTCATTAATATTAATAAATAAACTGTTAAATTAAACTTACAGGAAGCCGGGAAAATAAAATTTTATATTTAAAACCTTTATATTTGAATAAATATCCACGCTAAATATGTATAAATATAAAAATCGTCTATTTTACGAAAAACAATATATAAAAGCGCCGTATATTACTGTAATATATATATATATAACTAATATTAATATTAAATAATTAAGAAAATAAAATAAAATATTTTTTGGTTTTCAAGGTCACCTCAAATTCTGAGGTCAACTTAAGGTCAACTCAAGGTCAAATAGAAAAGTCATTTTCATTTTAAGGCGTATTTGAGTACTATTCAAGGCTTAATTAAGGACTAGTTATATATAATTTGACTTGTAATATAATATATACTTTGTATTGAAATACTATTACTTTTAAACACAATCCTTCGAGAATTTGTATTTTATTTCAATTGCAATACAATTGAGTCTAAAGGAGTAGGCTTAATTATTTTCAATTTAAAATATATTACAACTAGGGCTGTATTTCAAAACATATAGAACTACAGTAAGGTAGCAAAGAATTGTAAAATCTAATATAATAAGAATCTATTAGATTTTAAAAATTTATATAGATAAAGTAATTAATATCCTTTAATCAATCAAATTAATATAAAAAAAGCTTAATACTTGTAATAAAGAACTTAATAGTATTAGTTTAAAGAAAAACAACTAATATATTACTTTTATAAAAGTTTCTATTCATGCAAAAGTATATTAGTAGCATGTTATTATTATATATTAAAAACAGTATATAAATAAAAGCAAAGTAATTTTATTTTATTTGAATAATAGTTTAAATAGTATTGTATTCTAGTTATCTAATAACAGATTATATATAGAAAAAGAAGTAGTGCTAAAACTATATTTTTAACACTTATATCTATATATACTTATTTTATTATTCAATCTATACTAAATAATATTAAAATTAGAACAATAACTTTATTTTCTTAATAGATAAAACAATAGATTCAATAATTTAAAGCTTTTTTCTATCTATTAGAAAATAAATAAATACATTTTTGATTAAAAGTATAAATAACTATAATAAATTACTTTTTAACTTTTATAATTCTAACTAATATTATAGATAATTTTTTATAATAAATTTTTAATTTATTTTAGTTTTAAATAAACTTTTAATTTTTAATTTTTAATTTTAGCTATTTTTTTTATCTAATAGCTAGATTCTTTAATATAAATTTATAAAAGATTATTTAATATAAACTTCTTATTATACTTAAAATATATTAGTATTTTATTTAGCTTAATAATATTAGAATAATATATATATATTACATTGCTAAATAAAGCTAATACTTTATTCTTAAATATATTATTTTACTATTTTTATATATTTTAATATTAATATTCTAATTATAAAATATTTTATTAATTCTTATTTTTAATTAGATTTTAAAATTTATAATAAATTTTTTTAGTTAGATATCTTATTTATATATTAGCTTTCGCCTAAGTATTTATTATATATAGATTTATTTAATAAACTATAATATCAAAATTAATTAATATATTATTATAATAAACTATAATAATAAATATTATTAAGCTATATAATATAAAAACTATTTTACATTTATTTATAAACTAGTTTATAAGCTTATTTATAAATTAGTTTATAAGTCTATAACTTTTTAAATATTAATTCTGTTTTTCATATTTTTGTTATAATTAGATATTTTTTATTATAATTATTAATAAATAATATAATAATAGTAGTTTTTTTCGAACTTTTTAAACTTAATTTAACTTTTATTATTATAATTAAAGCTATTATTATTATTAAAAATATAACTATTAAATTAGTTATATCTATTTTAGTTATTATTAAAAAATTGAAAGCTTTTATTAATCTTTATATTTTTATTATATTATTGGATATATATAAATAAGTTATTATAATAGTGTAATCAATATAAAAAAAAGTTTTCATTAATATTTATATAAATATTTTCTATAAGAAATAAATAGAGTAAGTATTTAATTGTTAAAAAATAGAGTATTTTATAAAAATAGCCAACTAAAATTTAATAGTTTCTATTATTATTAATAATATTATAAATAATATAAATTTTAATTATTCTTTTTACAAGGGTAATTATTATATATATGCTTTCTTTTATATTTATATATATATATTTTTTATTTTTTATTTTCTATTTTTATATCTGTTATAATTTTTATATTTAAGTAATTTTATAAAAAAACTTTTATCATTTTTTAAAATTATTAATAAAAATACAAATATTAGTACTTTTTTTAAATAATAAAATAATACTTGATAGTTCTATAGTAATACTATTTCAAGCTTATATATATTCGGATTTAGTATTGATTTGCTTTATATATTTAAATATAGCTTAAATATATTATAAAAAATTTTAAATTATTTATATTTTAAAGTATAAAACTTTATTTATATTAAATAAAATAAATAAGATAAATAAAATAAATAAAATAAATAGAATAAATAGAATAAATAAAATAAATAAAATAAATAAAATAAATAAAATAAATAAAATAAATAAAATAAATAAAATAAATAAAATAAATAAAATAAATAAATACTATACTTAAGTAAAATAATCTAATCTGAAAAGTAATATATAATTAGTTAAAACTATTTAAGAATAATCAGCCGGTTTATCTATAGATATATACTTAGTTATTAGATAATAAATAGCTATCTAGTCATTACTTATAATAATATACTAGCTAATAAACAAAGATTAATACTTTTATTAACTATAAACCGCTACTTAGGATATTATATACTCTGTAAATAATATACTAGAAATGGCTATATATTCCTTTATAACTATATATTATAAGTAAATCTTATTTTGTTAACTAAAAGAAAGATAAGATTATTATTTATTAGTTTTATATAGACGATTACGCTTTTATTTCATTTTAACTATTTAGTTAAAAAGGGCGGAAACTCGCTAGCGCTAATAAATCTTATATTTCTCAATTAGCTTATATATATCTCTAAGATACTTGATTGGATATTATATATTCTATTTATTTTTATAGTTTAATTATTTTAGAAAATAGTTAATTTTCTTATTTATTTAATATTTATCTAGGATTTATTTAATCTTATAAATCTAGTTATTATCTTTCTAATTATTAATAAAGACTAGAGCTAGCCACGTCTTTTATATATAATTAAAAAAATTAGAGACCTTTAAAACTGGTTTTAGCTAAGTAATAAATATAATAAAGTAGATATTTATTATTAAAAATAAATTAGATATTTAATTCATTTAAAATAATAAAAAAGTCAACTTTTTTAATAGTTAATTTCTTACTATTTACCTTAATCTTAAAATTAAATAATTATAATATAAATGCAAAAACATTTTGTTTCTAATAATAATATTTTAATATAATATTAGTTTATATAATAATTTTAGCTATTTAGTCTTATTTTATTTAATAGAATTTAGTAATATTTAGGTTATCTAGATCTTTATTAAATAAGAGATTTAATAGATTGTTTATTCTAAAACTAATAATAATTTTATTCAAGCTAATATTAATAGAAATATTAGCTAAATTATTAATGTTTATTTATAAAAATAGAATTATATTAATAAAATCTAAGTTAAAATAGGCGGAAAAGAAATATAATAAAGTAATTCCTATTTTCTAGTTTCTACTTTTAGATTATTTATTTATTTATAGATAATAAGCTATTAATATTAGTATTTTAGTATTTATTCTATCAAAAACACTTTTCTATAGTTAATTATTAATAATTAAATATAAAATCTTTTAACTATAATATATTAAAGTAGTAATTAGATTTTTTGTTTAATCTTCTATACTATAATTTTTTTAGCTAGATATAAAAATCATTTTTTAATAAAAATTTATAAATTTTAGTAAAAGATATATTATATCTAATAATAGATAATAGATAATAGAAATACAAGAATAAAGTTAATTATAATTATATAATAAAAGATATTTAGAGTCTAGATAAAGTATAAAAAACTATATATAGTGTATTTTTAATACTTTTTAATTAATATTTATAATAATACTTAATATAACTAGCTATTTACTATAAAAGCTTCTAAATATAAATAAATATAACAATTTAATTATAAGTCTTTTAAATACTACTATACTTTTGCTAATTATAAATTCATTTTAATATTTTCTTTTATCTATATAATTAATATAATAAATTAAACTATTTCTTAAGCAAAATTAAAGCTTTTAGAATAAAAAGTCCTCTTTATTAATATTCTTAATTAAATTATATATATAGTTTTATCTTTTATTATCTTTATATATTTACTAGAAAAAGTTTTTAAAATTTTCTTTTATTTCAATAAATATAATATAATAATTATCTAATAGTTTTTTTGTTTAGATATATTTAAGCAAATTATATAAAGCGTTAAAAGTCGATTTTTTATAATAGACTAGTCTAAGACTATAATTAATTATAATAAAGTATTTAAAATAATATAAAGTTTCTTAGATTTATAATATATAATAATATTAAATTAAAAAAGATAAATAAAAATATTAGTTAGCTAAGAATTTGGTTTATTAATAAAAATAAATATGAGTTTAGATTAATAAATGGTTTTATTATTATAGTATAATCTATATATATAATAATTTAAAGTTTTTATATTCTTAAGGATTTATAATCCTTTATATAAATTATATACTTTATCTACTTAATAACTTAAATAAAATTAGTAACTTTTAATTCTATAAATTAATATTACAATTCAGCTAAAGTTAAGTATTTATTAAAGAAGAAGATTACTTTATTATTATTATAATTAAAACCTATTTTGTCTTCTTTAATATAATAAACTATTGCGTTAAAACTCTATTTCTTTAATATATTAATATTAATAAAAGGTAGATACTTTAGATTCTAATAAATAAAAAATAAAAAATAAATTTTATAATTTATAGAAAGATATGTCTTTAATTAATAATATTTTATTAGAATTAGACCAAGGCATTAGGTCTTTTTAAGTCTAGTAGTCTTAGTATTAATTTAGTTTTATTTTTACTACAATGTACTTAGTCAATTAATTGACTATATTACTAACTTTTAATAAATTATAAACCCGGCTTTATTTAAAGCTCTTTCAAATATTATACTAATTAGATATATATTTCGCCTAGAAATTATAGTTATATTAAACTATTAATATATTATATATATTACAACTATCTTTTTATAATAGCTATTTCCACTATTATAGCCTAAAATAAAGAAACTAAGGCGTTAAAAGTAATGAAATTCTAGCGCTAACTATTATTAATAATTTTTAAATTAAGAAAACGCTAGGCTATTTTAAAATATTAATATCTTTATTAAACTCTATTAAAAAAGCTTATAATAATAATATTGATTATTTTTAAATATTATTATTTACTAATAGAACTTAGCTATATTTAATTATTTAACTATTATATAGTTTTATTTCTAAGCAATTAAACTAGTTTATAAAGACTTTATTAGTTTTTTTAGTTATTAAATAAAAGCTTACTATTTGTTAAAATAAAAATATAAAAACAGAATTTTAGAGTTTATTAATTTCTAGCTTTAAATATCTTTATTAATTTATTTTATTTTATTGAAATCAAATATTTAAAGTATTTAAAATAAATTATTATACTTTACTAATTAATAATAGATTAAACTTTTAAATAATATTATATTATAAAAAGATTCAGCTAGTATATATTTTATATAACTAATATATTATTAAGACTATATTTAGATATTAAAAATATTTATAATTTATTTTATAAATTTTTAAAAACGCTTGATATATAATTTAAATATTTAATTCTATATACTTTTCTTTTTATGCTATTAACTTTTAATAATACTAATTTTTTTAGTTCTTGTTTTTAAATATTTAAATTATTATAACTAGTTAATAAAATCTTTTTAGCTTATAAAATTAAATGCAATTGAAGAATTTAAGTTTATTTAATTATTAATAGAGCTTAAAAAGCCTATTATACTATTAATAAAATAGCTTTTTAAATTTAAACTATTCAATATTAAAAAGTTTATAAAGACTTTAAACTAACTAGATTAATTACATAGGACTTTAACAAAATCCTTAGAATTTTTATAAGAGTTTTTAAACTTAAAAATAACTTGAACTATATTATTTAAAATAAAAACATTAAAAACAAGTTCTAAATACTTAGATTCTAGAAATATATTAATAAAGCCTTATTAAATAATAACAATAATATTATTACTTAATAAAATTAAAAAAAAACTTAAAAATATATGATATAGCCTTTAAAGAAATCATAAATATTATTCTTTTTTAAGAAATTAAGTATTTTATTAATATAAAAGAAATATAGTAAACTTTTTAAAAAATATACTTTTAAAAATATTTTATTTTATTTATAAAAAAATTAAAAAAATTATAAATATTTTATTTAATTACCTTAGTACTTTAATTTATAAAAATATTATAATTAATTTTATAAATTCTATAATAGATTATTTAGTTTTTAAGAAAATATATAATTTAATAATATTTATTTTATAATATTTTTTTATTTAAGTTTTAACTTTAAATACTAATATTATATAAATATCTTTAATTAAGATTATAAACTTTTTATTATAGCGGCTAAAGCCTCTATAATATAATAAAAAAGTAGTATAGTATTTTTTTAATTAAAATATAATTTTTTTAATATTATTATTTATTTGTTAAATAATAATATTTTAAACAAAATTGCAACGAATCGCGGTTAAAAGAATAAAGAACAGAATTGTAATATTTAATTAGTAGTGAATAGATTGATTTATATCTAATGAACTGAAAATAATTATATATAATTAGTTGCTAAATATCTGATAACTAACTATCTAATAACTAACTAAACCGTAATATATCCCTTTTACTAAAGAGATTAATAAGGTCTTCTGAGCATTATTATTTAACTAATTACCTAAGGCAAAAACATTTAACTAAACAGAACTATTTAGCAATATAATTAGGTAATAGGCAATAGCAAGGCTGTTCAAAAGGTAAAAAGAACATTTATTAGTCGGATTATCTATAATCAATAAGCGAGGGCGAAGCGATTCATTAATTAAATTATTATATGCAAATAATATATTATAGAAAAGAAACTATAGTATATATCTATTAAATAAATTATATAAAATATTGCCGGATAATTGCAAAAGAAACTAAAGATAATAAGCTATTAATATATATAATAAGGATAATATACTTATAATAATATAAAACTTTATAAAATATTAACAAATATGTTATAAGTATAATTCATTTAAAATAGTATAAAATAAAAAACATATATAGAAGAGCAAATTATTCTTTGCTGCCTTCTTCGTCGCTGTTTTTATCTTTAATTAAAACACTAATGCTTTAACAATTAAGCGGTTTATTATTAGAATTAAAACCCTTTAGATCTTTAGGTTCTAACTTAAACTATTCTATAAAAGTAAATTATTTATTATAATTAGATTTGTATTTATTAATATGCTTTATAGCTACAGGATATTGTTTTTTTATCTTTTTTATAATATTATTAATCTGATTAGTATTTTGCTTTATTTTTGCTATATACTTTTTATAAACCTTCGAATTTCTTTTATTTTTAAGTATTAGAACTATATTATAAAAATTATATACTATATACTATATATATATATGAAAATGTTTTAAAGTAGATATTAATTAAATTGTCTTGTTTTCTAGCAAATCTTTCTTTATAAGTGGTTTTTTATAATTAAATCAAAATATATTATATTCTTTATTAATATATAAGGGTTTTTTTTTTTTAGCTTTTAGTATAGTTCTATATACTATAATTATAATATCTAAAGAATTAGATTCTTTAGCAGAGTTCTTTTTCTTTAGCTTTTTCTTTAAATTGTTTTTTTTTTTTTAATTTTTAGTTTTTTCCTGGTTTTCTTTTTTTTTGCTTTTAGCTTCTTTTTATTCTTTGTTTTTAACTTTTTTTTGTCTTTTATTTTTTCGCTTTTTTTGGATTTTTTTGGATTTTTAATTAAATAATGCATTTCTTTTTTTTCGGATAATTAAGAATTTTTTTTAGATATAGAGCTTTTTTCGGATTTGGATTTTTTTTTAGGCTTAGATCTATTAATGCGCTTATGTTTTTTACTATAATTAAAGTTTAGTTTTAATTAGTTAATAATATTTTGATTTAGCCTATTAAAAAATTACTTAATAATAATAAATATATAGTTAATAATTAAATTAATCTTTAAAATTCTTTAGAAACCTTAAAATCTTTTAATTATAATTGTTTTCTATTTTATAGCTTCTTTTTTGCTATTATAGTATTTGATTTTACTATATTTCTTATAGTAATAAACGGATTCGCTATTAATTATTATTTTCTATTTTGTCTAATAGCCTATAAGTATTTAATTTATATTTATACTTTGAGTTTATATAAATACGAAAAAATGGTTTTTATATAATATTGCCAAAGAAATTCCGGATTTAATAGCCTAGGATATATAAGCTTTATTAAGATATATGCCCTTAAATAGCTATATTACTTTATTGTCTAAATCGATTATATTATCTTTGATTAAATTATTAAATAGCTTAAAACCATTTTTATTTATAGCTTTTTTATAGTTAAAATATAAATTACTTTTTTTTTAATATTTTTTAAGTAAAAAATGCGCTTTGAATTTTTTAATAGTCAGATTGCCTATTATTTTGTTTAAAAACTATAGATTCCTAAGTATTAAAACTACTAGCAAAGACGGCGGGGAGTTCTAATTACTTTTAATAATCAATTATTTGATCAATTTTAATAGCATTTAAATAAAAAGATTAATAAAGAAATATACTTTATATCCTTTAATAAAAAAGTTAAAAAATAATTCAAGCTATTTAGCGGAGAACATTTTATATTTCTTTTTTTTTTTTAAAAAAAAAGATTTGCGCAGTTTATTTCTTATTAACTAATTTAATAACTAATAGATAATAATACTATATTCTTAATCTTTTTCTATAAAAAGAAAGTTTTTTAATAATAAATAGCGGTTTAAAGCATTTTTAATAACTAAATTAATTAGTTTTGAAGCTTTTAAGTCTAGATTATCCGGTTTAAACTAAAATATAACTTTTATATATAAGCGGAGAAAGCGAATAATAATGCTGAAATCAAAAATAAAATTATCTTTTTAATCTTTAATATCTATATACTTTATTTTTTTTAAAACTAATTAGACTATTATTTATAAAATAATAAGATCTAATATTTATTATAATATATAAGATACGCTTAATCTTAATGCTTCTATATATAAGTTGCTCTTTTGCTAAAAAATCTAATTAAAATAGCTTTTATTATTAAATATTTACTTAATTTTTCGGTATAAAGCTAGCTAAACAAGAAAAGCCATTTATATTTCTATTGAAATTATTAGTTTACTAATCTTAATTAATTATTTATTGTTAATAACCTTAATAAAGCGCTAATTATTGAAATAAATAAAAGCAAAAAGGAAGTTTTTTTTAATAAGATTAAAAAAAAATACTTAATCTAATATATATTGTATAACTATAGCCTTTTATAGATATATTAAGTTGGATATTAAATAAATGGTTTTAAGGCCCTTTTTTACTTTGGATTTATATAAATAGTATTTTAATTGTTTGAAAAAATTATTTTATAATTATAGGATATTCATTTGCATAAAATTAGAATATAATTTATTAATATTATATAGGCTTTTATATAAATTGTTTATATAGATATATTTAAGCTATTCGCTATTATTTAGTATTTTTTATAAGATATAAACTATATTGCGTTCCGCCTATAAAGCCTTTAATAATATATTTTATAATTAATATTCAATTGCTGCTTTTAACGACAGCCTAAAAATCTCGAATTTCAGATTATTAACTAGATTTTAACTCTTAATATCAAACTAAAAAGATTCTAATAATTTATATATTATTAGGTTTATACGCTTTAAAGCTAAGCTATTGCTATAAGATAAATATTTATTATTTGATAAACTAAAATCTATATGTTTCTATTATAAATAAAGTATTATAAATACTTAAAAGCAAATAAGAATATTAAAGCTGCTTTATATTAAATTATATATTATATTGCCTTTTAAAAGTATTAATAATCTATTTGAGTAATAAAAATACATACTAACCTTAATATAATAAAATAGATAATTATTTATAAATATTAGATAAATAGCCTTATTTAACTTAATATCCTAAATAAAATAAAAAACCTATAGATTAGTTTACTTCCGATATTTAGCTTATAAATATTCTCTAAATTTCGTTTTATATTTATTAATTAAATTTTTTACTAAATTAGCTAAATTAAAAAGACTTTTAAGTAAATGCTATTTATTCTATATATAGCTTTATTGCTTTTATTTAATAAAATATCAGACTTTCTTTTTATATTTACGCCTTAGTAGGCTAAAAACCTTCTAATTAAATATCTTTTTGATTTTATAGCTTATTATATTATTATTATAGTTTTTTATAGACAATAGCTAATTATTATTATAAGGTTAATTATAAAAATCTTTGTTCTTTAAAGCCGGTTTTATTATAATAACTAATATTATTAGATATATCTTTTATTTTTCTAGAAGCTTTAGCTTATATATATTAGATTTATAGATTTTTACTATTTTAAAAGGTCTTATATGCTAATTATATAGTTTTCGATTATTTATTTTAGATAGCTTATATCTTTTATATAGCTTAATAAAAGTATAATTATTTTCTTCGAGAATAAGAAACTAATAATACGAGTTATGCTTGATTTTTATATTAGCTACCGCAAATAAGATAATATCTGTTACTTTATAATGAATTCTCTTATATTTTTCCGTTAAATTAGTAAATTCGATAGGAATAGATATATATCTATTATGTAGTTTATAACTATAGATAACTTCGTTTAATACAAATATAATTAAAATATTCATTAAGTTATTAAGCAAGACAACGATCCTCGCAGCTAATTGATCCTATAGTATATCTAGAAATATTATAATAGCAAATCGTAAAGCTATTTTGAAGGTCTAATTCGTCCTTTTAGACTGCTTATCCGTCTAGGAGTGATATATTATTAAAACTAGCAATTTCGTATTAAAAATACGGAAAATTTCCTTTTATAGTATTAAAAAGAACTTAAAATCTTTATCCGAAATAATTGCGCAGGGTATACTCTAATTACCAAGGGCGTTAAGGAATGCCTCGGCCTATTCGCTACTATTTTAAGTTGATTTTCCCGGCACCGATTTAATAGCTTTTGAATATTTATATATCACGTTTAAGGTGCAGTTAGCGCCGGTTAATAGCTTAAGAAGGGCTAGTATGAAGTCAATAGCAATAGTGTGGAAAATAATCAGAAAAGTGATAATTAGCTATAACTTACTATATATCGGATGACGCTTTGTTTGTTCCAATAGACATTTCGGGCAATAATAGATATATTTTTTTAGGCGTTAAGATAAATAACGGAAATAATAAAATTCTATTATTTGTTTATAAGTTTAATAAAAGCTATAATAGAATTGATTACTATATACTAATTTGAAAATAGGCTTCTCTAAGGCTAATAGTATATAAAGATGTATTCTTATATTTACTAGGTTTTTATAATATATAAACTTATTAAACAAAAAGAATTAATAGAATTTTTCTTTTGGTTTTTTATGTTTTTCTAACAGAAACAATTTATAAATAAAGCCCTATTTCGTATCTTCTTTATATATGTGAATTAGTTTTTCACGGAATTTTAGTAATATTTCTATAATTGTTATAAAATAAATATATATTTTATCCAAAACGCTATTATTTTACTCTTTAGCTTTTTTAGATCGTTTTTGTAGCAGTTTTAATAAGATATTAGATATAATATTTTTCGAATTTAGCCTCTAACGGATATTGAGCTTATATTACAATATATATTAAAAAGCTCAGATTAGTTATAAATTGAGCTTATTTGTTAACGATAAGCTAAAACTTATTATATTATATACTCCTGCTATAATAGTATAATCTATAAAAATAATAAGCTTTTTAGCTATTTAATAGACGATTATATAGTTGATTTTATGAAATATCTAAACTAAATAAACTATTTTAAGTTCCGTTGGCTAATAATTTTTCTTAGTTTAATTTAAGAATTTTAAAAAAAATAAGATTAGCTAAATAGATAAATATAGATATTTATTATTACTTAGGTCTCTTTTTATATAATAAACTATTATTCCAAAGCTTTATTTCGAAGTATTAATTTCGGCAAATAGCTATCTAGAGACATTATAATATATTATTTAAATATCTGCTATTAATTATTGCTATAAAATGTTAAAAGCTTTACGCTCTTTATAAGTTAGTTTAAAAACCTTGGTCTTAGTTTAATATTTCTTTTTATTTCCTTTTTTTTAGGGACCTCCCTTTAGTAGCTCGGTTTTATATACTATTAATAGTTCTGCTATAATTAAATACCAGGGAATATTCGATCGAAAATAATTTGATAATCCTAAATAATACTTTAATTATTTTAAGGTATCTAGTATCTTAATCGCTTTAATAATAGCGATCCTTTCTTTTATAATTAAAAGACCGAAAGTATCAATAATCTGATTTAATAATATAATAAATAAATATTCTAGAAATGATTTATTTGCTTTAAGCGATAAATATTTTTATATAAATAAACTAAATACCGTATTTAAGTGCTTTAAGTATTCTCTAAAGGTTTTAGAGAAAATAGTAATATTATCTATATAATAGCGGTAAAAGCTTGTAAAACTTTATAGTATTTTATCTATTTTTTATTATATATATAATATAGATCTTTTATAGCCTATTAAGGCAATATTAAATATTTCTATATTACGATGCGAAATTATAATAAATTTATAACGTTCTATTAGTTTTATAAGAAATAAATAGAATATATTATTGCTATTAACTATTATAATATAATAGCAGCTATTTAAAGGGCGAATAATATTTTCTTAGAATAAAAAAGAATAATTATTTATAACTAAAATTTTATTTAATTCTTGGATATCTATAATAACCTTTCTTTTCCTTGTTAAGATCTTATCCGGCCTTATATAAATAGTCTTTTATACTATAAATACTAGAAAAACAAAAAAGTCAATAAGCGACTTTAAGACATTTTGCTTTATTAATATATTTTATTGAATTTCTTATTAATAAGTTTTTTAGTATTTATTTTTTGCAGATATATTTAATAACTAAGCTTTATTTAAATAAACTGCTAGTCTATAATAAAAAGTATTTCTATCTATTCCTGTTTAGATAAGTTAATTGTATCTTTAATATCTATCTATAGCTAGGGGTATTTATATATAAAAGCAGTTATTATAGTAGTTTTATCTAAAAACCTATAGATAATAATGCTATTTAGCAGTTTCGTTTTAAAATTTGAATCGATATTTCTTTTTTTAATACTAGAATTCTAAAACGGATGATTATCAATTTGCCTATTAAATTCCTATTCTATAGCAAGCAAATAGAATTTAAAGTTAATAGAATATACCTCTTAATTTTTATATTCTGAGATTATGTTTAATCTATCGTTTTTGCAGATAATTAAAGGCTTATTAGTTATATTCTAAATTAGAATAAAGTCTGATTATATATTAATAAAATATATATAGACTTTTTCTATATTTAGTTAAAAAATAAAATTATAATTTAATAATGATTTTTTTAGTGATTTCCTTTATAAGACTATTAAAACAGGTATTATTCTATATAGCGGAATAGTTTAATTATAATTAGATTTGACAATTCGGCGTATCTTTATGTTTTCATGCGAAAAAGGCTTAACTAGGATTTTGACGTTTTCGCAGCTCTTAAATATTAAGATCTTGCGCGATATATTGATTATAATACTTTTAGGTCCTAAAATATCCATTTTTAATAGTATATTAGCCTTAAGATTATTGATAATATATACCTTGCGAATAAATCAGATAAAAATATCTTTTTTATTAATTTTCTTTTTTATAAGGAATTTTAGGATAGCGTATTTGTTTATATTATATTTATTTATTTCTATGCTTTTTATTAATATAAAACCGGGATAAGTTTTAATTTCTAGGCTATTATATTAGTTCTTTAAAAAACAACGGTCAGCTAAGTTTATTCTATAGCCTATATTTATATATATCTATTTTACTATTTAATCTATATTAAATAATATACAAATAAATAGATAATATTAAAATTAAAATAATAACCTTATTCCTTTAGTAAATAAAGTAATAAATTCGATAATTTAAAGCTCCTTTATGTCTATTAAAGGATAAATAAGTATATCTTTAATTAAAAGTGCAGATAATTGCAATAAATTATTTTTTAACTTTTATAATTTTAACTAATTTTATAGATAATTTTCTATAATTAGCTTTTGATTTATTTTAGTCTTAAATGAGTTTTTTAATTTCAATTTCGAGTTATAGTTATTTTTTTTATTTAATAGCTAGATTCTTTAATATAAATCTATAAGAGATTATTTAATATAAATTTCTTATTATATTTAAAGTATATTAGCACTTTACTTAGCTTAGTAACGCTAAAATAATATATATATACTATATTGCTAAATAAAGTTAATGTTTAATTCTTAGGCATATTATCCTATTATTCCTGCGCGTTCTAATATTAATATTCCAATTATAAAATATCTTATTAATTGTTATTTTTAATTAGATCTTAAAATCTATAATAAGCTTTTTAGCTCAGATATCCCGCTTATATATTAGCTTCCGGCCAAGTATTTATTATATATAGATTTACTTAATAAGCTATAGTATTAAAATTAATTAATATATTACTATAATAGGCTATAATAATAAACGCTATTAGGCTATATAGGATAAAAGCTATTTTAGGCTTATTTATAAGCTAATTTATAAGCCTATTTATAAATTGGTTTATAGATTTATAACTCTTTAGATATTAATTCTATTTTTAATATCCTTGCTCTAATTAAGCATTTTTTGCTATAATTATTAATAGTTAATATAGCAGCGGCAGCTCTCTTTAAGCTTTTTAAGCTTAATTTAACTTTTATTATTATAATTAGGCCTATTATTATTATTAGGGATATAATTATTGAGCTAGCTATACCTGCTTTAGTTATTATTAGAAAGTTTAAAGCTTTTAATAGCCTTTATATTTTTATTACATTATTAAATATATATAAATAGGTTGTTGCAATAGTGTAACTAATAGAGGAGGAAGGGAAAGCCCTAGTTAATACTTATATAGATACTTTTTATAAAGAGTATATAAGGCAAATATTTAATTATTAAAAAATAGATTACTTTATAAAAATAGCTAATTAAAACCTAATAGTCTCCTCTACTATTAATAATATTATAGATAGTATAAATTTTGATTCTTTTTTTTATATAGGCGATTATTATATATTTATTCTTTTTTATGCTTACATATTTTTTTCTTTATTTCCTATTTTTATATCTATTATAATTTCTATATTTAAGCAATCTTATAGAAAAGCTTTTGCTATTTTTCAAGATTACTAATAAAAGAACGGATATTAATACCTTCTTTAAATAATAGGATAGTACTTTGTAGTTCTATAGTAATATTGTTTTAAGTTTATATATATTATATATACTCGGATTTAATATCGGCCTACTCTATATATTTAAATATAGCTTGAATATATTGCGATGTTTTTTTTTAATTACTTGCGTTTTAAAATATAAAACTTTATTTATTTAACTTTATTAATACTAATAATATAAGTAATTTAAATCTGTTTTTCATATAGGCTAGTAGCTATATAAGTTTAATTAGAAGATTTATAAAAAATATTTTCTTGTCTATTAATAAGGTTTTAAGCCACTAAGAAAGTACTAATCCTCTAAAATAACTGATAATATTGCTTTGAACTATTTTTTCGCTTTGGACTTTTGATTTATCTTTAATGCAACGCGACTAAGCCTATATATCGCAATAGATTATTTTTTTATAAATATAAATAACATTGCTTTTATTATAAGCTTTTTCGCAATTAGGCTATAATATAGTATTATTTATTCTAAAAGATCTATTATAGTAATTTATAATTTAACCGATGTCTCTATAATTAAAAATTGCTTGCGAACTATAATAGCTATTTCTATAATAATTTTCATTAGATAGACGACAACGATATATTCTTTAGTTAATAATCTTTTCGATTTCTTCTATAGTAATTTGCTTTAATTATAGCCGAATACGATCGATTGCTTAATTAATAATTTATTGCAATATAGAAAATGAAATATTTACTAAAGCATTATTTGACTCTGCTATATTTGCGGAATTTATAATATTTATAGCTAACTGTTTGCTAGCGGCATTTCTTATTAACAGATTTACTATAAAAATACTTTATATATTAAATACCAAAGTATTTATTATGAATATACTTTGATTATTAGATTCCAAAAATTAATTTGCGAAAGGACCCTATATATTCTTTATAATAGGTTTATTATTGCCTATGTCCGGTATAGCTAGATACTTAAAAAAACTATAATTTTATATCTAAAATCAGAAGAAATTATCGCGTTATTAACTAACTATTAGAAGTATAATATTATTTAAGGCATTTTTATTTAGATCCTAACTAGGGCGATAATTATTAAGTAATATACTTAATAGAATAGAAGAACCTTAGGCTAATTAGTTAATTCAATATAGAGGTATATTATTTATAGAGGGTAATATAGAAATAAATATAATATTAGGCAAACGTTTTTGATATTTCGCAAAGCTATTTATTCCCGCAAATAAGAAACATTTATTATCTATTATATTAGGTAATAAGACTTCCTATATTTTAAGAAGTCTTAACTAAGGTTTAATAATAATTAATTTAATAGTATCTATAAAAGATTTATATTCTAATATAGCTATATTTGTTTGCTCTTTTAAGGTTTTTTCTATTAATATAGCTAAAAGCTCGACAATATTTAAATAATAAATCGCGATTTATTAATAGAAAAACTATATTGAGAGGAACTATTCAATATTCCTTCTATATTCTGATAAAGTATTAGATAAAGCAGCTTAAGCTTTGTTTTTTTTTAGCTAAGCTTTTAGAAAACTAATAAGTTTTAAAGGAACTTTAATTAAAAAGATATAATCAGTTGAAACACTAGTTAATTAACTTTGTTAAACTATTAGTTAACGATTTCGCTGGATCTTTAAAGGAGGTATATAGGCTAATATAATTGCTTAAATAGCAAATCTTGATGCTTAGCTTAAGAATCTAAAAAAACAATCCTAATTATACTTTTAGAAAGTTTAAAACTAATATAATAATTTAATAGCTTATTATAGAAGTTTAAGTCTTTCTATATCTAATACTTATTATGGTTTATTTATAAAGATTATTCTAATAATTAGTTAATATTATTATAATAAAATGTGACTTAATGTGTTCACTAAGTAACAGAAATATAATAGTTTAAATATTTTTATTATAACATTCAAATATACCTAGCAACCGATTGTTTGCTTATAGTATATAGAAGCAAATATTACAGAGCAAAAAGCTTTCTTCTTAGCAATAAAACTATTAAGATAATATCTAATAATTGTTATTATAGTTGAATAGGTAATAGTTTATCAGCAGATCCGATAATCTTAGTGCAAATAGTGGGTTTAGACCCGGATAATAGAAGACTATTAGATCTGGTGCCTAAAAAAACTGGTAATACTAACTTGGCAAGCAGGTGTTGCTACTAAATATAACAAATTGCAGTTAAAAGAATAAAAAACAGAATTGTAATATTTAATTAATAATAAATAAATTAATTTATATCTAATAAACTGAAAATAATTATATATAATTAGTTGCTAAGTATCCGATAACTAACTATCTAATAACTAGCTAAACCGTGACAAAAATAATCATAAATATAAATACTATATACTCTAATAATATTAGTAATCTATTTTACTTAAAAAATTAAACGAATTTTAGATAAAAATATTACATTAATATTATTAAAACTATTAAATAGTATAATAAAGCGAATTGTTTTAATCGCTTTTAGTATAATTATTTAATATATAAAGATAACTATAATAACAATACTTGAAAATGCAAATATAATAGTTAAAGTTAAGTTTTAAATTAGAAGAAATAAAAAAATACTTATATTAACTAGCAATTTATTAATAATTAAAAAAATAAGTTTAGAACTAATAACTTATACAATAGTTAATAAAATAATAATATTAAATTTGCTACTAATAGTATAATTGTTAGCAGTAATAATACTGCTATTGATATACTAATAGCGGTTTTAATTTAAAAAAGATAAATATTATTTTTAATTTTTAATTTAGATATAATCTACTATATTACTAGCGATATTAATATTTATATTAATATAGTATAACTATTTTCTTTTATTAATATTAATATATAAAATAATAAATATTATATTATAATAATAAATATTATTTTTTATTTTATAAAGACTATTTTAGCAATACTTTAAATCTTATTATAAATAATTTTTTATATATATTAAATAATTTATTCAATTTTATTTCTAGTTCTAAATTTTATAAAACTAGATATTTATTAAAATATATATTTAATAATATTAAAATAAATAATAATAGTATTATAGCTATTTTTAAAGATCTTAATTTCTATTATTTTAATTTAAATTACTTAATAATTAATAATAATAATAGTATAATTGCTTTATAAACTAGAATTGAAAGTTATATAATTTATAATAAAAAAATATTATTATTATAATATAAACTTACTAGCTATATAAATAAATAAAATATCGCTTATTTATTATATTTTATTAATAATATTAATCTTTAAAAAATCTTTTTAAATAATAACTACTATTATATTATCTAAGTTGAAATCTATATAAAAAATTTATTATATAAAAAGTATATTAGCTTTTTTAAATACTAAAATAAACTAATTTATATAAACATTTTTAAACTAATTAAAGAAGCTTTTGAGTATATTAAATATATTTATTTTTTCATTAAAAATGTTTTTAAAAAAATAATTATTTATTTTATATACAATAAAGATAGTTTATATATACTAAAAATTTTTAACAACTATTATATAAATATTACTATATATATACCATTTTTGTATTGATAAAAATAAAGCTTATATAGCTATTAATTTTAATAATTATTATATTAAATATAATATTTAATAAAAATCTATTATATTTGATAATCTATAAATAAATGGAGTTATTAAGTATATAAACTAAGTTATTATAATTTATATTTATATTCTTTAAAAAGATAATAACTTGCTTAAGTCCTTTTATACTAAGATAATTAATATAGTAATTTATTTTCGAAATTGCTATTTAATTGCTAGTTTAAGTATTATCTTTATTAAAGTTATAAAAAGAAAACGGCTTAATTTCTTTTTTATTAAAAAAACTAATTATAAAAATATATATTAAGAATATAATAATATTAGCCGCAATTGATTTAAATTTAAATTTTAATACAATATTAAAAAGCTTATTAACTTCGAAAAACCCTATTTTTATTATATATTAATATCTAGTAAATAAATTAAATAGTTTAGCTATATTAAATAGCTTTTTAAAAAATATAAAAACTATATTAATAAGGTTTGTACTAAGTTTTTACTTTTTATATCGTATTAAAAAGAAAAAAGAAAAATATTAATTCTATTAAAACGATATTATATATTTAACTTTATATATAATTAAAACTTTTTAATTAATAATTTTACAATAATTACTTAGAAAGAAAAGGAGTTTATTCTTTGTTTTATTACTAATAACAAACCTTTAACCGATAATAAATATCTAAACAATAGTAAATATTTAAACTAATTACTTAATAAAATAGCTAATAAACTTTTATTAGATTATATATTATTATAACGAATTTATATATTTATTAGATTTATAGCTATAAAATTATTTATATTTTATTTTTATTTATATGATTTTATATTTTTACCGGAATTTAATATTTTTATTAAAATAGTTTTAACTGCTATTAAAATAAAATTTAATAATACTTATAAAAAAGAAACTTTTAGTTTTATAACTTTAATAATAAAGAATTTTTTAATCGCTAATAATTTTAAATTAAACTCTAAAATCTATAAATAAGTTATAATAAATAATTATTGTAAAATAAACTAATAACTTGTTATGAAAAACAAAATATAGTTTTCATTAAATAATTTTATTTAAAATTTTATTAAGTTTTTATAAGAAAGATATATTTTTTTATTAACAAATGAATTTATTAAATAAAATAAAGCGTTTTTAGTAAAATAGTTTATTATAAAACCCGCTAATATATTGAAAACTTTTAATAATATAAGAAAGCAAATTTCTATAAAATTCTAATATTAATTGTTAAATTAATAAATTATAAAGCTTTTTTCGCTATTATAATAATATATAATCTAAAAATTAAATAAATAAATATTAAAACTGCTTTTTTTATAGTAATAAAAAAATTTATATATAATAGTTTTAAAACTTTAATAATAATTTTAATTATATTTGTAAGCTATAAAAGATTTTCTATAATTTTAAACAATTTTTAAAAATATAATATAAATATTTATTAGAGTTTTTTGATTTTTTAGACTATTATTTTTTTATTGAAAATTATAGTGTATTTTTAAATTTAAACAAAAGTATTATTATTACTATTTATATTAATATATTTAATATTAATAATTTATTTATTAAACTTATCTATAAGTTTTATATAATTAATATCAATTTTTATAATTTCTATTTAAATATAGTTATTATTTGTAATCGCTTTAATTAAATCTTAATTTTAAGCTAAAAGATTTATTTAAAAATAATATTTAAATAAGCTAATATTTTTAATTCCAATTTTAATAATAAAAATATTAATACTTTAATAAAAATTATATATTTCGAAAAAATTATTAATAGCTATATAATACAATTCCAATTCCGCTTAAACTATTAATTATTTGTTAGTTTATTAATATATATAATATTAAATATAAAATTTAATATTATTTATACTATAGAAGTTATTAGTTATTATTTTTTTAATTTTAATAATATTTATATAAAAGCTATTAAGCGTATTTTTTAATATATCTATAATGTTTTTAAGCTTATTTTAGTTTTCCGCAATTTAATCTAGTTATTAATAAGTTATTTTAATATTAATTTCGCGAAAAACTTAGATATTTATAAATTAATTTTAGTTTTTATAATTAATTTTCAAAAATATAATAATTAGCTATTTATCTAAATGCTAATTTATTATCGTTCTATCTATCTATAAAACTAAATGTATTAAATAGATTAATATTATTAAAAAGACTATTTAACTAGAGTAATTATTCAATAAAATAATTAAGATTATTTTCAATTTTATAATCTTTATTAATATTAATTTAAATAATATTATCGCTAATTATATTATATTAATAATATAATAAATATTTAAATATATTTTTACTTTTATTATAATTATATATTATAATAATGAAAAAACTATTTTATTTATAAATTTTTTTATTTAATATTACCAAATAAAATATATATATATTAAATATATATTTTCATTGTTAATATAATTGCTAATAATTTCATAAAATCTTTATAAAAAATTACTTTCGAAGTCTTTCGCTATAAGCTTAGCCTAGAATAAATTATTTCTCTAGTAAGATTACTAAGTTTTTATTCCTATTTATAGTTTAATTTTTATTATTGCTTTAGTAAAAGCTTATTTACTTTTATTATTACTATAGTAGGAGTTGTTTTTTAAAAGATTGTTTTTAATAGTACTATTTATTAAGTTTAGTTTTCGGTAAAAGCTTATTTATATTCTTTTTATAATATTTTAAACCTATCTTACTAGCTCTAGAAGACTATTGAATTAATTCCGGATTAGTTATATTTAATTTAAAATCTATTATACTATTTTCTATATATTTTCTAACATTGTTTTAATATAAAAAATGCGTATATATATAAAACTATAAAAACAAATTTCAAAATACTATATTTTAATTAAAAATAATATTTTTATTATATAATATTAAGACTGAATATATACTTGTATCTAATATTACTATCAAAAAAGAAAATAATAAAAAAATTACTATTACTACTAAATACACTAGGCAATATCGCTAGCTACGTTGCTAACTGTTATGCTCGCTAGCGGCCTGTAGGCGGAGCCGAACTTAGTGGCCGGCTATAGCCGGGCCAAGGCTAGGGGCCAAGGGTCCAAGGCTCGCTACCCGCTAATAGCGTCGGCCCCGGGGGCTATCGGAAAGCGACAAGCTGTATCGGACTCTGAGAGTCCAATACTTAATAGTGGGTATAATTTATTATTAAGAGATTATTAGTGATTAGTCTATATAATAAGAATACAATCTATTTCACTTTACGCTTTCTAGAATCCTCTCGCTAGCGAAACGCTAGCGGTCACAGCTATAATATAAATATTTTAATTATATACTAATCTAAATATTATATTTATAAAGTTTAATATAGAACTATTATATTAATATTTATATTTTAATTTAATATAGATTAGCTCTATAGTTATCTTAGAAATATAAATACCTTTTCTTTTTTTTCTTTATCTTTTTCTTTTCTCTTTATTATCGACAGTCTAAATTAGCTATAGAGCAATACTATTATTTTTATTAAAGAAAGCTTAAGCAAAAAGAAAAGTATCTAAGCGGTTATAATACTATATAATATACTTTAAAAAACATTTCTATACTAGTATAAACAATAAACTAGTATTTTAGTAGTATATTATAATAAAATTTAATATTTCGAATAAAAGTATGATGATATAAATAATGGCTGAAAATAATTATAATAGCAAATAAAACTATATAAAAGCTTAAAAGCTAGCTTATAAAGTATTATAATATATTATAAAGTTATAATAAATTTAAAAAAGGAAAATACTATTGTAATCTAATTTAATATATTTATTTTGATATTGCTTAGTTAAACCTCGGTGTAGCCGGTAAAACCTTAGCTTAATGACTCTTATTATCGCAAATTAAAGCTTCATATAAAGATATATTAAGAACCGACGTATTGAAGCCTTAGCTTATAGTATTTAGTATAAAGTACCCGCTTTTCTCTTTCTTTTCTCTTTTATCTTTAGTATTTTCATTAGTTAAGGCTCTATAAGAGCGGTTTTGCACTACTAAGCTAAATAGATAGTTAATAAGATATACTAATTAAATTAATATATATTTAAATAAAATATAATTCTAGTATAATAATACTTAAGAGTAAACTATTTGTCTAAGAAAGTTAAATATCTTTTAGTAAGCTTTATAAGATATAAGAATATTTAGTATTTTACTTAATATTATTATTATATTTATAAACAAAGTAAATAGAGTAGATATAATAAACTAAATAGACGGAATAAACTAATAACTAAATATATATATACCAGACTCTTAAAATTAAATAGTTTAAGTTTAGAATTAAAAATAAAACTATTACTAAAATTATTATTATTATTATTATTTATATTAAAAGAAAAAGTATTTAAATTATTACTATTATATAAACAATTATTAAAATATTTAAACCTAATATATCTAGATTTATATAGTAAGTTGTTATTATTATTAAAGTATTAAAAGCTTATATAAAATATAATATTTTTAAGAGTATATAAAAAATTTAGCTAAAAAGAAATAAAAATATTATTATTATTATTATTATTATTATTATTATTATTATTATTATTATTATTATTATTATTCTCTTTTTATTTATATTAAATAATACAATAAAGTGTATTTAACTTATGCTATATTTGATAATTATAAGTATATTTATATTTAAACTTAATAGTCTAGTCTATAATTATCTAATTATACTATTTTATTAAAATATATATTTTTTAGATATAGAAATAAGTATTCTTAGAAGCTTAAGCTTCTTTATTAAGATTATTAAATTGTTTAATAGCCTGATTTAATTAAGTAGCCTGGCGGATATAATTATAAAAGATTATATTAGTTATTTTTAATTTATTATATATTTTATAGATAAGCTCAAGATATTTCTCTTATTAAGATACTAGAATTTAAATATTTATTAGCATTATAATAGTATTAAGATATAGTTACTTATATTAGTATATTTAAATTTACTTTACTTATATTAAAAACAGGTCTCTAATCTTATTGCCCTGCTATAAGTCTTTAAATAATTTAACTAATATATATTTAACTATAATTAAAGCTTAATTATATAGCGAAAACAATAAGTATATAGGTATTAAAAGAATATTATTTTATTATTGACTAAAAGCTTATTATTTAGCTATTTTATATTACTATAATAAAATTAAAATTAAAATTAATTCTTTATAAATATAAGAATAATTAATTTATATAAATATTATTTTATTAGATTAGTTTAGATTTTTAATATTAAATATAAAGCTTACTTATTTAAATAAAGAAAATAAATAATTGATAATATATAAATACTATTTCACTATTAACTAGACTATTTCTTTTATTAAAAAAGCTAAAATTCTTTTATTAATTTATTTAACTATAAATTATAATAAAAAGGAATTTAAAAAACATTTTAAAGATTCTTTAAAATAAATAAATAAAGACCTAGAATGTATTATTTATTAATTTAAGCATATTATACTTATAGTAAAGTATATTATAGCTAAAATCTATAGTATTTTATTTAATTGCTAGTTAAGTATTAGCCTATATTCTATAGTTTGTTATTTATTTTAATATCTTTACTATTTATATAATATAATTAGCTTTTTAAATAATTATAAATATTTGGAATTCTAGAATATATTAGATAATAAAAGAGCAAAGTAATATAAGATTCTTTCTCTTTTTTTCTTTTAAAGTTTTTTAAAAGGTCTTAATAAGCTTATAATATTAAATTAATATAAAAGAGAAATATATATTATAAAAGTATATTAATTATTTATTTTAAATATAGCTACTGCAATATATTTAAATCTATATAATAAAATATATAATTAAAGTATATGTAAATATATTTATATTCTAAATAGCTTTATTATTACTATTCTAAGTTACTAAGGATAGTATTTCTAAAGAGGAATTAATTATAATATCTAGTATAATAGACTAGCTATTAAAATCACCCTTTATAAGAACTTTTAGAGGTCTAAGACTAGGTATAAAAAATAACAAGATTAAGATATAAAACTAGCTTTAGGATTAAATATAAATAGATAGAAATCTCTATATTTTAATAGCAAGAATTAGTTTTATCTTAATATATTAACCTTTTTATTATATTGCTAGTTCTCTTATAGAAGACTTATAGACCTATTTTTGTATTTATATTCTATACTACGTTTATCTATTATATAATATATATAATAAAGGTAATATATTTATAATAATATAAAATAATATACAATATTAGTATATATATTATAAAAATAATTTATCGAAAATAATATAAAATAAAAAATATCATAGAAAAGCAAATTATTCTTTATTATTTTCTTTATTGTTATTTTTGTTTTTTTTAATTAAAATATTAATATTTTAATAGTTAAATAATTTATTATTAGAATTAAAACTTTTTAAATGTTTAAATTTTAAAGTAAAATATTTTTTAAAAATAGATTATTTATTCTAATTAAACTAATATTTATTAGAATATTTTATAATTATAAAATAATATTTTTTTATTTTTTTATAATATTGTTAATTTAATTAATATTCTATTTTATTTTTATTATATATTTTTTATAGGTTTATAAATTTATTTTATTTTTAAAAATATATATATATATATATAAATATTCTAAAGAAAAATTATATAAATTATTTTATTTTTTAATAAGTTTTTTTCTATAAATATTTTTTTATAATTAAATTAAAATATATTATATTTTTTACTAATATATATAGGTTTTTTTCTTTTTTAGCTTTTAATATTTAAAAAATTAATTTCTTTAATAAAGGTTTTTTTTTAATTTTTTTTAATTTTTAATTTTTATATTTTTAATATCTTTTTATTTTCCATTTTCTTATTTTCTTACTTTTTTTTAAATTTCTTTAACTTTTTATTTAAATAATCCATTTTTTTCTTCTTAAATAATTTAGAATTTTTTTTAAATTTTAAATTTTTATTATTATTATTATATTTGTGTTTTTTGTTATAATTAAAGTTTAATTTTAATTAATTATTAATATTATAATTTAATTTACTAAAATAATATTTAATAATAATAAATAAATAGTTAATAATTAATTTAATTTTTAGAGTTTTTTAGAAACTTTAAAATCTTTTAACTATTTCTATTTTTATTTTATAGATTCTTTTTCGCTCTTATAGTATTTAGTTTTATTATATTTTTTATAACAATAAATAATTTTATTATTAACTATTATTATTTATTCTACTTAATAACTTATTAGTATTTGATTTATATTTATGTTTTAAGTTTAAATAAATATAAAAAAATAGTTTTTATATAATATTACTAATAGAATTTCGAATATAATAATTTAAACTATATAACTTTTACTAAAATATATATATCTTTAAATAACTATATCTTTAAATTATTTAAATTAATAGTACTATTTTTAATTAGATTATTAAATAACTTAAATCTATTTTTATTTATAGCTTTTTTATAATTAAAATAGAATTTACTTTTTTTTAATATTCTTTAAATAAAAGATTCGCTTTAAACTTTCCAATAATAAAATTATTTATTATTTGGTTTAAAAGCTATAAATTCCTAAGTATTAAAAATACTAATAAAAATTATAGAAAAGTTTTAATTGCTTTTAATAATCACTTAATTAATTATTTTTAATAGCGTTTTAATAGAGAAATTAATAAAAAAAATATTTTATATTTAATAATAAAAAAGTCAAAAAGTAATTTTAAGCTAATTAATGGAGAATACTTTATACTTTTTCTTTCTTTTTAAAAAGAAAAATTTATATAGTTTATTTCTTATTATCCAATTTAATAACTAATAAATAATAGTATTATATTCTTAATCTTTTTTTATAAAAAAAGTTTCTTTAATAATAAATAGTAGTTTAAAATGTTTTTAATAAATAAATCAATTAATTTTAAAGTTTTTATATTTAAATTATTTAATTTAGGCTAAAGCATAGTTTCTATATATAAATAGAGAATATAAATAATAATACTAAAAATAAAAATAAAAATGTTTTCTTAATTTTTAAGATTTATATATTTTATTCTCTTTGAAACTACCTTAATTAGACTATTATATTTAAAATAAAAAAACTTAATATTTTTATATATAAGTTGCTTTTTTATTAAAATATTTAATCAAATAAGCTTTAATTATTAAATACTTATTTAACTTTTTAATATAAAGTTAATTCAATTAGAAAAGCTATATATAATTTTATTGAAATTATTAGTTTATTATTCTTAATTAACTATTTATTATCAATAATCTTAATAAAATACTAATTATTGAAATACTTAAAAATAAATAAAAATATTAAAACAATTTTATATTAAATTATATATTATATTGTTTTTTAAGAATATTAATAAACTATTAAAATAACGAAAATATATATTAAATCTAATATAATAAAATTAATAACTATTTATAAATATTAAATCAATAGCTTTATCTAGTTTAGTACTTTGAATAAAATAAAAAACCTATAAATTAGCTTATTTCCAATATTTAGCTTATAAATATTTTTTAAATTTTATTTTAATTTTATTAATTTTATTAAAAAGATTTTTAAATAATTATTATTTAGTTTATATATAACTTTATTATTTTTATTTAATTAAATATTATAGTTCTTTTCTTTTTTTATAGCTTAAAAAACTAAAAACTTTTTAATTTAGTATTTTTTTAATTTTATAGTTTATTATATTATTATTATAATTTATAATAAAAAAAAGTTTACTATTATTATAAAGTTAATTATAAAGATTTTTAATTTTCAAATCTAGTTCTAGTATAGTAATTAATATTATTGAATATATTTTCTATTTATTTAAAAACTTTAGTTTATAAATTTTAAAATTATAGATTAATTATATAGTTTTTAAATATTTATTCTAAACTATTTATATTTTTTATATAGTTCAATAGATATATAAATTTTTTAAGAATAAAAAACTTATAATATATATTATATCTAATTTTAATATTAATTATTATAAATAAAATAATATTTAATATTTTATAATAAATTCTTTTATATTTTTTTATTAAATTAATCGCTTTAATTAGAATTAATATATATATTATATAGTTTATAATTATAAATAACTTTATTTAAAATAAATATAATTCAAATATATATTAAATTATTAAAAAAAAGCTATAATTTTTATAATTAATTAATTTTATAATGTATTATAATAATTAATAATTTTATATTAAAAATTTAGAAGATTTTTTTTATAATATTAAAAAAAATTTAAAATTTCTATTTAAATTTATAGTACTAGGAATACTTTAATTATTTAAAGTAAAAAAAAAGCTTTAACTTATTCGCTATTATTTTAAATAGACTTTCTTAATATTAATTTTATAGTTTTTAAGTATTTATATATTATATTTAAAATATAACTAGCATTATTTAATAATCTAAGAAAGACTAATATAAAATCAATAATAATAATATAAAAAATAACTAAAAAAGTAATAATTAACTATAACTTATTTTAAATTAAATAATTGTTTATTTGTTTTAATTAGCATTTTGAATAGTAATAAATATATTGCTTTAAATATAAAAATAAACAATAGAAATAATTTAATTTAATTATTCATTTATAAATATAATAAAAACTATAATAAAAATTATTATTATATATAAATTTAATAATAGATTTTTTTAAAACTAATAAAATATAAAGATAAATCTTTATATCTAATAGATCTTTATAACATATAAGCTTATTAAGCAAAATAAATTAATAGAATTTTTATTTTTATTTTTTTATATTTTTCTAAAAAAACAATTTATAAAAAATATTTTATATTATATTTTATTTATAGATATAGATTAGCTTTTTATAAAATTTAAATAACATTTCTATAATTATTATAGAATAAATATATATTTTATTTTTATGTTTTTTTAATTTACTTTTATAATAATTTTAATAATATATTAAATATAATATTCTTTAAACTTAGTTTTAGAAAATATTAAGCTTAAATTATAATATATATTAAAAAGTTTAAATTAGTTATAAATTAAGTTTATTTATTAAAAATAAGCTAAAACTTATTATATTATATATTTTTATAATTATAATTATATTAATAAAAATTATAGATTTCTTTATTATTTAATATATAATTATATAATTAATTTTTCGAAATATTTATATTAAATATACTATTTTAAATTCTATAAGCTAATAATATTTTCTGATTTAATTAAAAGGTTTTAAAAGAAAAAGAATAAACTAGATAAATAACTATAAATATTTATTATTATTTAAATCTTTTTTTATATAATAAACTATTATTTTAAAGTTTTATTTTAAAGTATTAATTTTAGCGAATAATTATTTAGAAATATTATAATAAATTACCTAAATGTTTATTATTAATTATTACTATAGAATATTAAAAGTTTTATACTTTTTATTATTTAGTTCAGAAAATTTATTTTTAATTTAATAAATTTATTTTACCTTTCTAAAAACCCTTTTTAAGTAGTTTAGTTTTATATATTATTAAAAGATTTATTATAATTAAATACTAAAGAATATTCAATTGAAAATAATTTAATAGTCTAAAATAATACTTTAACTATTCTAAAATATCTAATATTTTAATTATTTTAATAATAATAAATTTTTTTTCTATAATTAAAAAACTAAAAGTATTAATAATTTAGCTCAATAATATTATAAATAGATATTTTAGAAACAATTTATTTGCTTTAAATAATAGATATTTCTATATAAATAGATTAAATATAATATTTAACTATTTTAGATATTAGTAAAACTTTTTCTTAATATTTAGCTAAATACAAGTTTATAAGCAAAGTTAGTATAGAAGTTAAAATTAAATGGATATATATAAACTTTGCGTATTTTACTAGAATTCTATACTAATTTTACTATAAATCTATTATAAATTAGTTATAAAACCATAGATTTATTATAAAGTATTATGAAATTTATATATATCTATTTAATTCTAATTGACTTACTTACTTTACAAAAAACCTAATTAGGTCTCTAATTAGCAAGGTTTTTTTTTTGCTAATATAGTTATATTAGTTTTAATTATTGTTAAAAAGTTTAAAGTTTTTAATAGTTTTTATATCTTTACTATATTATTAAATATATATAAGCAAGTTATTATAGTAATATACTTTAACTAATAAAAAAAGAAAAGAAAGTCTTAATTAATATCTATATAAATATTTTCTATAAAAAGTATATAAAATAAATATTTAATTATTAAAAAATAGATTATTTAATATAGAAGATAATATAAATAATACTATAACAAACTAATAGATTTGGGTTTAGGAGTAGTCTTAAACTACTTTAAAAGCCTATCGCTCGGAAAAATTATCTCTAAAACTAGTTTTCAAGGTAATTTTTAAAGGCTTTATTCTAACGCTATAGAAATAAACTTAATACTAAAATAGTTTATATTTAGTATATTGTAATACTATTTATATTATTCTCTATAAAAGTAACTAATTAAAATTAAATAGTCTTTTTTATTATTAATAATATTATAAATAATATAGATTTTAAATTTTTTTCTTTATAAGAATAATTATTATATATATATATATATATTTTTTATATTTATATACTTTTTTTTAATTTCCTGCTTTTATATCTATTGTAATTTTTATATTTAAATAATTTTATAAAAAAGCTATTATTATTTTTTAAAATTATTAATAAAAAAATAAATATTAATGCTTTTTTTAAATAATAATAAAATAATATTTTATAATTTTATAATAATAATATTTTAAATTTATATAAATTATATACTTTTAAATTTAATATTAATTTATTTTATATATTTAAATATAGTCTAAATATATTATAATATCTCTTTTAAATTATTTATATTTTAAAATATAAAGCTTTATTAATTTAAATTTATTTTTTATATAAATTAATAGCTATTTAAATTTAATTAAAAAATCTATAAAATATATTATTTATTTTAAAAAATTTATTATAATAATTTATAATCTAATTAATATTTCTATAATTAAAAACTATTTATAAATTATAATAATTATTTTAATAATAATTTACTTTACTTATAGTTAATTATAATTAATTATTTAATTAACAATTTATTATAATATAAAAAATAAAATATTTACTAAAATATTATTTAATTCTATTATATTTATAGAATTAATAATATTTATAGCTAGCTATTTATTAAAAATATTTTTTATTAATAAAATTATTATAAAATTATTTTATATATTAAATATTAAAATATTTATTATAAGTATTCTTTAACTATTAAATTCTAAAAATTAACTTATAAAAGAACTTTATATATTTTTTTATAATAAATTCATTATAATTTATATTTATAATTGAAAGAAATTATTATATTATTAATTAATTATTAAAAATATAATATTATTTAAAGTATTTTTATTTAGATTTTAGCTAAAATATTAACTATTAAATAATATATTCAATAGAATAAAAAACCTTTAAACTAATTAAATTATTCATAGAAAATAATATAAAAATAAATATAAAATTATTTGTTATTTATTATATAATATAATAAAATCTTATATTTTAAAAAATCTTAATTAAAATATAGTATTAATTAATTTAATAATATTTATAAAAAACTTATATTCTAATATAATTATATTTATATATTTTTTTAAAGTTTTTTTATTAATAAAATAGAGAAATCAATAATATTTAAATAATTAATTATAATTTATTAATAAAAAAACTATATTAAAAGAAATTATTTAATAGTTTTAATATATTTTAATAAAATACTAAATAAAATAGTTTAAATTCTATTTTTTTTAATTAAATGTTTAAAAAACTAATAAATTTTCATAAATTTTCAATTAAAAAATTTTTATTAATTAATTTTATTAAATTATTAAGGTAATTTATAATTTTATTAGATTTTTAAAAAAAAATATATATACTAATATAATTGCTTATATAATAAATTTTAAAAAAACTATTTTAATTATATTTTCGAAAAATTTAGAATTAATATTATAATAATTTAATAGCTTATTATAGAAGTTTAAGTCTTTCTATATTTATTATTTACTGCAATTTATTTATAAAGATTATTTTAATAATTAATTTATATTATTATAATAATTTATAATTTTTATATATTTACTAAATAATAAAAATATAATAATTTAAATATACTATAGTATAAGAGCAGAACTATAATATATATAATAAGAATAATATTCGCTTACAACTAGTATTAACCTTATTAGACTTAATATTAAATATATGTTATAATCTAAAATTAAATAATTTTATTTAATCTTTATAGATAGAATTCTAATATATTCTTATGACTTTACTTTAAGACTTTAATACAATTCTATTTATTTTAAATTAAGCAATTAATTTTTTATTTATATAATAGTTATAGCTATACAAGTATATTATAGAAAAATAGCGTAGTTAAACTAAGTATATTATAATGAAATCTAATCTAGAATTATATAATTTAAAGACTAAAGCTTTAGCCGCAGTTAAAACCTCGAGAAAAAAAAACCTAGAATATTAATTTAAATAACAAATATACTAATTAATTAGCAAAGAAATATAAAAAATATATTCTAAAATTAAAGAAGCTATCTATTTATATACCTAGCAGTTTTGCTTTAATTATATATAGCTGTTTTGAAAAATACTTAAATATAAACATAAGCAATAGAGGCGAGACTTTCTTAAGGAATAACTTAGAAAAAGAAATAAATACAATTAAGAAAATTAAGCCTAGACTATATCTATTATTTAAGACTTCTAAAGACTAAAACCCTATACTTGCTATATTATTAGGTAATTACTAATATAAGATTCTAATTTACAGCTATAGTACTTAATTATACTGACTAAGGAAATATATTATATATTTTAGTTAGTATACTTAGTTCTTAAAAAGCTTATTAAAGCTCGCTTTAGAGGAAAGAAGTTATATTATAGAGTAAAAACAAGACTACAATATATATAATAAGAATAATATTCATTTATAACTAGTACTAATTTTATTAAGCTTAGCGCTAAGTATATATTATAATCTAAGATTAGATAGCTTTTATCTAATCTTTATAGATATAATTCTAATATATTCTTATTACCTTACTTTACTTTAAAACTCTAATAAAATATTTCTATTATAATATTTAAAATATATTTAATAACTAATTTACTTTATTATAGAATTTAAAAAAAGAGATTATAAAGCTAAAAGCTCTTTTCTAGACAATAAAACTATTTCAAAAAATTTAATAACTATAATATAATTAGATAAATAATAGTTTATTAGTAAATCTAATAATTTTAATATAAATAATAAGTTTAGAAAGTTTAATTTTAAATAGTAAAAAACTATTAAATATAATATTTAAAAAAACTAAGAATATTAATCTAGTAAATAAATATTACTATTAAATATAACAAATTATAGTTAAAAACAAAAGATAAAATTATAATATTTTATTAGTAATAAATAGATTAATTAATTTTAATTAAAACTAAAACGAAATAATTATATATAAAAGCTTACTAAGTATTGAATAACTATAGAACTATAAAAATATAGTTAGTCTTGTTAATAATAATAAATTTAAATTTTTTTTGAATATATTAAATAATAAAAAATTAAAAAATTAAAAAATTACTTTTTTTATAAAATTTTTTAAAAAGTTTTAATAAATTTATAATATTGAATCAATATAAAAAATAATACAATTAGAATATAAAACTAGGTTTAAAATTGTATATAAATAAAAAAACTTTCTAGATTTTTATAGTAAAAATTAATTCTACTTTTATATATTAATTTTTTTATTATACTTTATTATTTATTTATTTATATAAAATCTATAGATTTGTTTTTATACTTGTATTCTATACTATATTTATATATTATAAATTAATTTTTTTAAATACTTTAAATAGTTTTTAAAACTAGATATATAATTAATATATTGATTTTATCTTAAAGTATTTAAAATAATTAAATCTTAGTAAAATAAATTATAATATCTTAGTAATATTTATAGTATTAATAAGTAATACTTAGGAAATACCCTAGAAAATTCATTTTTCGAGTATAATACAAGCTAAATTATAGCTATATATATATAAAAGTAGATTCAATATATGTTAATAATATTCTTAAGCAATACTTGAGCAAGCTCAAGTAAGACTTGAATTTTCCAAAAAAAAATAAAAATTTTTTATACTAAGTTAGAATTACTATAACATATTAAAATATTAAGGTTTAGACGCATTCTATATATATATTTATGTAAATCACGTGATTCTGAAGTTTTTATTATATAAACGTAGCTGGATAAAGTAGAAACTCCGATTTTTTATAAAGTTTTATATATTAAACCACGTCTTTTTTAGCTTTAAAACTTTATATTCTTAAATAAAAAAGTATTTTAATTTTAAATAACCTTGAAATGTATTCAATTTAGTTTCAATTTAGTTTTCAAACCTAATTTAACTTGAACATTACTTAAGTAAAACTTAAGTTTAAATCCTTCAAAAAACTCACTAGAATAGATTATTTTTATAAGTTTAATAATTTTATAAATAAATTCAATATATAAGTTCTATTTAAATAACTTTATTATATAAAGTTAAGTTGAAATAAACTTAAGTTTTATTTAAATACTATTTTAGTTTAAATTACATTGTTTTTTTATTAAGAAATAAAATAATATATATATTTTACTTTTTATTAATATAATATAATAAAGTAATTTAATTTTTAATTAATTTTTTATTTATTTATATATTTTAAAGAGCTTAGAAACTATTTAAATTACTTGGAATATTTAAAATACATATAGAGCGCTTGTATTTTATGTGTATTCTTAGAGAGGTTTTCCAATTTGTAAATAATATAAATAGATTATCTTATTCAATTTCTTTTCAGCGAGTGATAATTAGCGTTCAAACGAAGAAAGTAAAGCTAAGCTTAATTATAAACCTACAACCCATCTAACATACCGCATTTTTTCACGAGCTATTGCCTGGGCTCTACAAGCGCCACTATCTGCCAAGTCCTCCAGTTCTTTGTGGGAACTCTTGCTATGGAGCTGCTCAAATCTATCTCGAATCGGTGCAAGACCCTCACTCACCGACGAAGCCACAAAAAGCTTGAACTCTCGCAGGGACATCTGGTTGCATTCTAATGCCAATTCGTCGGTCGTTCTTCCATGTTGGTCAAAATGAGAGAGTAGCTCCAAGAGATTCGCAACGCCAGGCCGAGTTCTTGGATCATAAGTTATTCCAGGTATAGAATCTGTCAAAGCCACTTTGATCTTTTTTTCAATCTCTTCGGGCGAGTCATTTATGAGAATTTTCGAGTTCTCATCCCGATGTGATTTGGACATCTTCACAGTTGGCGTCCTTAAGGACATGATCCGCTTTGCTGGCGCTTTCTCCAATTAGCCAAGAACACAAGATCCAGGTGCCACTAGCCAGCCTACACAGCAAGATTTGTGGTTTGATAAAAACATTGCCGTAACGATTATTGAAGGCATCTGCACAATCTCTTGTAAATTCTAAATGCTGGATTTGATCCTCCCCTACAGGTACGTGGGTTGTTCTGCCGTGATTAGCTATAATACATTCTTTCACGAGGCCAACAAACCCATATAGTAGCACATCAGCTGCTTGTAATACAGGATAAGAAAGAAGACCAAGTTTAAGTTGTTTCCCTGCAGCATCGTTCCGTGCATTGGATAATTTCTCCGATAGTGACAACTTGCTCTTGGTATATTAGCAAACTCCATAGGCTGTCTTTGCCTAACTATGCTTACTTTCCATTGTGTCATCCGTGATAAGTGCCCCACGGATGCAAGGCAGCTTAGGATCCACATGAGCTCAGCATGCTCTGCAACCTGCCTGTACTTTAGACCCATTATGCAACAACACACCGGATACACATCGTACAGCTGACTGATGAAAGACTATGCATCGTTCGGGACTAATTCCCACGGCTAGAAGAGCGGCCATTGTCTGCTGTTTCCATTGTCGCAAAAGGGACGGAACCTGAGGCGCGGTAATTGCGTGAAGATCAACGACAGAGAACAAAATAAACGACTCCTTCGGAAGTTCGGATTGTAATTTCTGCCATTGTCGCAGGGCTCCTAAATAGTTTCCCAGATGCGGTATCCCTGTGGGTTGAATGCCAGAGAAAACCACTTGATGGGGCGCATTTGAGGACGTAAATCGTTGTTGCAGGGTCCACGACCTCCTAATGACATCTGAAGTATGCCCCCACAGATTTACATGATGAAGCACACAGGGTAGTCTATGACGTTGGCTACCATGGAGCATGGCTCACAATCAATGAGACTTGGCTAGGAACTTTCGAAACGCGGTTAGGGGCGGCAGAAGTAGAGGTACCTGGCTCTGTATCTTAAAACCGGGCACTACCGCAATACGAGCGTAGCCAGTCTCCGGGGACGAGAGGTGGGAGAAACTAGAGTTAACGGCCAATAGAGGGGGCGGCCTAGCTATAAATACTAGATCCTTATAGACGGTCTACATTCCTGCATGTCAATATCAAGACTAACTTTCATGTATATGATCTATTGAGAATAGAATTCTCTACAATGACATCCGCAAATTCTTCGTTGTCAAAGAGAGGGTTACAAAGATATCGTAGGTGGAGCGGTTATTGCTCGTTGGCTCATTTTGTACCCGAGGCCAGTGCCCTGCACTCTCCACGCCGCGCTATGCTAATAACATGAATACACAGCCATATGGCAATATTTCGTGATCTTTGTCTGATAATCTCTTTCTAGGTCGCTCGATGCATTTCTTCCTTCGCGGACGCTGTTGGCACATTTTGTAGAAGCGCCGTTGGTTCATTGCTGACACTGTCGGACTGATTATTTTGAAAGATGCTTCCATTCAACTCTGATTGTACCAAGATTTCATCAGGACTGACTTCCAATGTTTTGCCGACGCCTAGCCCCTGCTTAGCATCTTATAAGGCAGGAAAGTGCAGCCCGAACTCACCCATCGAGTCGAATTGCCAAACATTTGCCTTCAACCCCACCCCATAGTATTGATGCCTTCTCAAATATGCTAGCCACATTTCAACGGAGTCTGGGTGGCCATCCTTGATCTGGATCAGGCGGCGTAAGGTGATTCTTTCAAAATTTTCCTGGCTCTTTTTGAAGATGAAGTTGCTGCGCGGTACTGTCCATCGTTCAATGATGCGTGGAAGAGGTATAGGTCCAGAAGCAGGCAAGTCCAGGTAATACGCTGCACGTAGCGCGAAGTCCGCGAAAAACTCCACGTTTCGAGCACTGTAAGACCGAAGTTGTAGATCACACATCGGCACTCCGTGCAGAGCCGTCCGTTTAAGAGGCTTCAAGTAGACAGCTTGTAAGCTCCTAAATCTTCTAGTCCGACTAAGGATTTGAGATTGCTTCCCAAGTGTGGTGGATGGGGAAGTGGCCTCCTGAGAAGCCTCACTGCTATAACAGCATCCTCTGGAGCCCGCATAGCTCTTTAGGAATGACCTGGAATTGTTATCACTACACTTTTGAGACTACATAATAGTAGGAGGCTCAGAAATACCTTGGCGATGTTGCGCTCGAGGCTGAAGTTGGCAATGAGTTTGACCTTGTCCTGCGCAGATCAATACGTTACCCTCATGAAACCCCAGAAAGCTCACGAGTTTATGCTTGAAAGCGTTGCATTTTTGGAACTCTGACGGCTTGCGCCATGCAACTTTGCCTTAGCTTGTGACCAAGCTGGAGAGTTCTCGAACGCACATGCCGGACGGATCGAATGGGAAATACAACGAGATGCTCGAAGGTAGAAAACAGAATGGAATACAATGAGCCGTCGTCGGTAGGAAGTCCACTTCATAGGCGTTGACAATACCGACGAAAAGACGTCGAGCAAGTGGAATCTCGTACATGGTATCGAATCCTTGTAAATTACAGAGACTTAAGCCTACTATTTCTTACCTTACATCAGCACAAGCATGTCTAACCATTCTGGGATATGCGCATGCGTTAGAAATGATGCAACTAGTTACTTGTTCCTTTGTACTTACGGGAAAGAAGTCTATTCAGGATGACCGAGATCCTTCCATCGAGTGCCAGTGACGCATACCAGACTCCGCAGCCCTCGATCTCCACTCGAGCTCTAAAAGCTAAAGAGTATATCGAGCAACGTCTAAATAAACCCCTACTTGAACCACAGATTGGTATAGTGTGTGGGTCTGGTCTGGGAGGCTTAGCAAATGCACTATTACCCACACCACGAACGGACATCAAATACGACCAAATTCCCTATTTCCCCAAATGTCACGGTGCAGAATGTCCTTATATGATGCTGTAGGCCGACCTCAGGACTTACAATCTTCAGTCCCCGGTCACGCGGGTAAACTTGTCTTTGGGGTTCTCGACGAGTCCCACAAGCCGGTTGTGCTCATGGTCGGCAGAGCGCAGTAAGCCAGAACGTAATGTCAGCTAACGATGCAAGATGCTTATGTCGTTGATGATTCACAGCTATTATGAAGGCAACTCCATTGAAGACATAGGAGTCTCGATCAGGATTCTGAGTTGTTTAGGTGTCGATACCATGTTTGGTATACTAAGACCAGGCGCTTTCCCCACAAGGCGAGAAATTGGCTGACTGATCGAACAGTCACAAACGCAGCCGGTGGATTAAACCCGGAATACGATGTTGGAGATGTGGTGGTTTTGCAAGATGTGTGGTCGTCTCCGTTTAGATTCAAGCCTGATCTAATTAATCTGTTAGCACATCAATTTTTTAGGTCTAGCGGGAATCCACCCACTCAGAGGACCCAACATCGACGAGTTTGGGCCTAGATTTCCCGCCATGTCGGACGCATATGATTTGGATCTGCGTCGACGAGCCCACTACGCATGGCAACAATCAATGAGCTCACAAAATCGCCCGAGGAAGTTGCAAGAAGGCGTATATGCTTTCGTAGGTGGTCCAAGGTAAATAAGCAGCAAATCGGCATTATCCCAAAACTGACACGCGACCATTGAGTTATGAGACGAGGGCGGAATGTCGCATGTTGCTTAAGCTGGGAGCTGACCTTGTTGGCATGTCGACAGTTCCAGAAATCCTGGTGGCAAGACATTGTGGTATGAGAGTACTTGCGCTCAGCGTTGTCACAAACAAGGCAGTCTTAGATCCGGGACCAAAAAGTTACGAAATCGGCGTGCAGGAGTCGAACCACGAAGTCTTGACCCAGGTTAATGAACATGGTAAAGCAAACCACATAGAAGTTTTGGAAACGAGCCGCAAAGCCGCGTCAGACATTCAGGTAAGACAACAGTCACTTGCCATAGTCCCAGCTGATCAAACGGCGTATAGCTGCTTATTTGCTCTGTGGCACGAGATTTGTTGGGCACGACATGACTTACGGGTTAGCAAGTACCTTGAGTAAGTCTTTTGAAGATCAGTGTTTGCGCTTTTCTCTGGATCTCTTCGCCTGCAAATCCCGGTAAAAAGCTTTCTTTCCGCTTGTTCTGGATGTTTGAACCTCGTCGTACTTCCTCTTAAAATGACGTGTAGATGCTTCTGCTGCTATAACTTCGTCGACAAAAGTGGACTTTCGGTCCTTATTAGAAATCCTCGCGCTGAAAAACTCCGTTGGCGCTTGAACCACCGTTCCAACCTGAAAAAACTGGGAGACTAGGTCCTTCATGTTGTCCTGTTTGTAGTGACGTTTGGGGTCAAGTACGCCTCGCATTTTCAAGAGGCGCAGGTCTCTCTTGACTTCCGGTGTCATGCTATTTCGAGGCAGATCAAACCAATCTTTACCTGCGGTGGCCTTTCGCTCCTGCAAACAGTATCAGCAAAATGATGCATCAGCGTGTGCTATCCAAACGAAACGAACAGATTGCGCCTCAGAGTAACTATGTAAATTTCAAAGTCTTTCATGGATGTAGGCAGTTACCATAACGGAACGTGAGCGCTACGTCAAGATGTTGGGAAAGTTGTCCTCATAAGCAGAAGCATGCCACCAGCGCAGACCTACGTACCCGGATGTGTCGATCTTTGACAGATGAAGGATCTCCCACCCTCCGAACTTGACCAGCAGCTTGCCTGTCGTTTTCTTTAAGGAGCAGCCTAGAATCTGCCTGGGCTAGCCCTTCGCTAGATCTGATATAGGGATTATCGAATTCCTGTTGGCATAAAGCGGGTACCCTGAGGATAATTAATTTGGAGATCGGTAGGCGCGATTGGGCAGACCAGGCGTACGGTGGCGTGATTTGTTCAATATGGGATTGCTGATTTAGATGGGCAGACATATTCTTACTGGTAGCCCTTTCGCCTACAAGCAGTCGTTCTGCCGCCTGATGCAATAAGGCTTTGATCTCTTCGCCGCAAAAATCTTCGTCAGCCATGCTTAGAGATTTGCAGAAGTGTTCGTCCTGGGGCGGACGAGTGGGCGGGGGAACAGTGAAGATGTTGTTAAATTATTATTCTCCCTCGGCAGTGCTACTGCGCTGTGGCTAGAGTAGGCGGCTGGGAGCGGCTAGTGCTAGGGCACGATGCTTTCATCGTATTTGCGAAAGCCTGTGGATGTTTACAATTTTACATTATTGGAAAGTACGGAAGCTTGAAATTCAAAAGTGTAGTCGAAACATGACCTTGTGCTATCTGTCCTTGTAGAAGTGAAGCTACTGTGCGCCTAAGACTCCCAAAGCTTCCTCCAATTTGATGCCCAAATGAAAGTTGGAGGCGACCTGAAAGTAAAGCTGTTGCTAGCAGCATCACTCAGATGAACGATGCCTAATTGGACTGGATAGTTCAGACGTTCCGGGTACAGAACAGCGCATGACTCCCTCAGTACTCACAGAAAGAAAAAACTCGTTAAGCATTTGTGCACACGTTGTGTTGTATTGCGGTGGAAAGTGGACGTTGTGAGGCGCTTCAAGCGACATAAATAAGCAACACCCGCAGCCAGGCGCTTCCAAAATCTACTTTACTGCTAACAGTCCCACCAGTTCCTTCATATTGCAAATTGACGGTAACAAATGTGCATAGCTGATGCATACGCTGAGACTCAACTGCAACATTGGTAGTGCTTAGAAGAGACAGATTGCACACGTCCGCGACGGAAAGCTATCATGGAACAGGATCCAACCAGGGCGGGCCAACAGCAGCCTGGCTCCGCGATGTACGACACCAGTGTAGGTGGTCATTACGGTACGTCTTTTGCCACCCGCATTCCGATGGCGCTCTTGAGCTGTCACCGAAGATTATTGCCGTGCAGGAGGAACGCTAATGGCACTTATGCCTGTAGGTGCAAGTGCTCAAGTACGTGTCTAGCTATCAACTTTGGCCTGTCGGTTGGAATTTTGTTGTTCCCGACATTGACTGTGGCGAATCAAGGCTGCAGCAAGGCGAGGTTACATAGGGCCGGAGCTGTATTCGGGTACATGGGCAAATGTGATTTCTCCCGGACCATCGTTAACGCATCATGTTGTCTGACCAGCTGCACAGGTCAGCCAAGGTCTTAGTGACCAATACCGCGACATTCTGACCACCTATTGGCAGCAAACCATCCATCAGTTAGAAAATGAGAATCACGACTACAAGATACACCAATTGCCTCTGGCTCGGATTAAGAAGGTCATGAAGGCTGATCCTGATGTTAAGATGATATCAGCTGAAGCTCCTATCCTCTTCGCAAAAGGTTGCGACATTTTCATTACTGAACTCACAATGCGAGCGTGGATACACGCAGAAGAGAATAAGCGGCGAACCCTTCAAAGATCCGACATTGCTTCTGCATTAGCTAAATCAGACATGTTCGATTTCTTGATCGACATCGTCCCCCGAGAGGAGGCCGCTAGCCATGGTAATAAAAGGTCACAGGGTGGACAAGGTGCCCCAAACGCGGGCCCGGCTCCACAGCAAGCTCCAGCGGGCATGTCCGGTCAGATGCCTGCACAGAACAACGTGCCTCAACCGCAGCAGACCGGCCAAGCGCCACAGGACCCGCAACATCATATGAATCCTCCACCAGAATATCAGATGCAAAACAGTCAGATTCCAGACCAGGGCTACCGGCCACCGCCTCCTATGTATCAAGCTCCAATGCCGCAAGATCCGAACCAGTATCCGCAACAGCAAATGTTCGACCAGAATGTATATGGTTATAACCCTATGGCTGCACAGCAGCAACAGGTAAGCTCGCACAGACTCCCCGTCCCAACATGCCAACAACGCATAGCTCGCAATAAGTGCTATTAGGCCCGCTCGCTAACTTTCAGTACAGATGTATCAAGTTAGTCAGCGCCCACAAGATCCTACTGCGGGTCAAGCCACGGCGCACCAGTACCAAAGGCACGACGGTGGAGGGGAAGGTGATGCAGATGCGGAGGGTGAACGGGATTACGAAGTCGGTTGAGATTACATTCCGTGAAATCATACCCGCATTGGGTTATTACATATGGATACATTAAGCTACTGTATACTTTTTTGGTAGGAGACCAGCACGACTTCATGCCCACATACAGACGAGATCATGTTGAGAATATAAGGACACTCGATCTATAATCTCTCGTGCCATTTCTTTGTCGATCATTGTGGGATCGATATAGTGTTGGTGCAACTTTGACTGACCAAAGAATGCAAGCTAGCCACCTCTTGCTTATTCTAGCATTCTGCTGTGGCGCTATCCTTCAGAGGTTGTACCTACTAAGGAAAAAGGTCTGCCTGGAAATGACAATCACCCGGACAAGGACATGACTGTTGTGAGGGCCAACGACCCATGGGGAAGCGCAGGCGTGGGCCGTCGCAAGTGCGACGGGGTCTTGACAGGCAAGCTTTACTGGCAAAACTACAAAACCTTTATGATTTCATCCCGAATCGAGATGATAGGGCCTGAAACTTATCTGACCTGATACTTGAGGTAGATTGAACCGTATGGGTTAGCTTCTCTAGGAGAACGGGACCATGAAGAGCGTCAACTCTGCCGTATTTCTTGTTTCGTGTTGATATGTCATAGAACTCGTCAGAGTTGTCTGACTGCATGAGAAGGATCGTTTGTTGAAGTTCGTCGAGGTTCTCACGAAGCACTGGGTTGCCAAGTGTATCCACAAACTCTGTGAGATATTGTACATCCTTGGCAAGAGCGGTAACACCATTGGGATTGATCTTTCTGATATCTGGAGACAGTGGAAGATTCAAGATCATTGTTGCTGCGTGACTTAGCGCATCGAAGTATATCAACTCTTTGATTTCCGCTGGTAAGCCAAGTAGGACCGAGTTCATGATATTGGAAAGGTAGCGAGTCAGCGTCTGCATATAACTACTAGGTTCCCTTTCGACGGTAAGTGCCATCCAGTCGTACTCAGCGGTGCCGATCAAATCATCTATCTTTGAATTGACAAGCTCAAAAATTCGCTTCTCCGCTGTCTTTTTGTTGCTCCTGAATTCTTCGGTAGCGCTGAGGGTGACCTTACCCTGCGCCGAAGCACCGCGTCTCCCGTCTGCAAGGGCATTTTCAAGCTCCTGGCAAGCAACCTCGAAGTGCTCGAGGTTGATGAGGATTTGCACGATCTGACCCAGGTATTGCGAATTCAGTCGTTCGATTAATAGGCGGCAAACACTATTAGAAAGCAATTCATCCAGAGAACTCCTCAACGTTTCATCTGTCATCTTCGACTGGAGGAAGTGATCGTCAGGAAAGAACCAGAATTGATTGAGAAAATTTCTAATGTCTATGCAACAAAGAGGATACATCTGAGAAAATGGTAGAACACAAGGGAAGTGGATTTCTTTGCGTGGTTTGTCTGGCGTGTACCAGCTAACGCTGACAACTTTGTCGTACTCCTCCAGCTTGTTTATTGGCATGGGCATGTAGTCATCCGTCGAAACAATCTCCTGAAAATCATCGCTGAATCTGCGTTTGAGGAGCTCGGCGTATTTCTCAAATAACCGCAATAGAAAGTCATCAAGAGGTGTTACTGGATAATTCCAGGATTGCATCGTTTGGATAAACAGTGCGAAGATCGCTTTGATTTTCAATATTAGCTCTGCGTTGTTGACTTCTTGCAGAGCGTTGGACGTGAGCAAAATTGCTTGTTGGCACATGGAATCCCATAGTTCATCCACGTCGACAGCGGACCGTGCTTCCGGAGCGTTTGTCATCGTTGCTCGTTCTACCACGGCAAAACCAGCCATACCTTCCAGCAACTCATTAAGCGATACTCCTTCCTCATTCTCCCTTAACGTGACTGAAGCAGGCATCAATAATTCTTTTTGTTGACGTCGGGTCGCTGCGTATTCTGCACGGAACTTCTCCGTCTGACCCAAGGCGTTGTGAATGTGGAGGCATTCGTAGAGAGGCGTGAAGTCCACTTGTACATCCTCGTTATCCAGGACGTTGAATTCGTCGGTCTCATCCGAAACCAGCTCAATCGCTGAGTTCAACTTGAAGTTGGCCAAGTACTCGGATTTTTCGGTACGCTCCTTCTGCCTGCTCCTTCGCTGCTCGATATGGTAGAAAGCCACTTCGCCCAGAAATTGCTCGGTCTCACGAATGCGGAATAACCACGTGTTAAGATCACTCATGACCGCCTCAGCGATGAGCTTCTTTGTCGCGGGCACTGACTTTCGTATCATCTCTGCAATCTTGTACTGGCTAATTTCTTTGAGATGGACATTCTGTAGCTCGTCGAGCGCTCTGAGGGCAGAATAATGGCTTTTTCTCCCAAGCAAGTCATGCACCTGGTTGGCAAGTCGTAGAACCTCTAGACAATCTTGCAAAGCCTCGGTTGCTTCGTCAATGTTTTGCCTCACTCCCCTAGAGTCTACGAGCGCCTTCTTCTGCTCGGCGAGCTTTTCTGTGCTTGACTGCATCGACTGATTGAGCGACAAGATGTCCGAAGCCAGGTTCCCAGACCCATCCCGGACATGCAAGAGTTGATTGACTGACGCAACGAAACCTTGATGATTCGAGTTGCAAATCCGCTCTATCTCTGCCTCTCGATCGGCTGAATAGCGAGTGAGAGAAGACAAGAGCTGCTGACTCTGACCGCCTTTCCGAGCATCTTGTATTGCAGGCAAGAGCTGATTGAGATAGTCGCTTTCGGACGGCGCTTGAACTATCTTACTCGAACATCAGCCTAACGAAAGCAGCAACAGTCCTCGTAACGTACCTGTTGGACTGCATAGCCCACTTCGAGCCGTGGGCCTACAGCTGCAGGCATTGCTCAGCAAATTGAGCTATTCTATCTGATCTTGATACGCTAAGCGTTGATGGTAGGGTGGGAGTCAACCCTCAGCTGCGCAGTCCTATCTTGGGTACTGTCACTTTCGATTTCTTGCATCGGCTGGAGATATCCCAAAACAGAGCCTGGTTCACTGGAGGAGCTGCAATGGATGAGTACACATAGCTTTGAAAGGGGACAGCTTCGGCAACAGGCCATCTTCGTCATGCACAGGCGGATGGAGAAAAGGTTAAGTTGTCGATCAGGGAGCCACAGAAGCCTCGCCCCCCTTCCTGCCCTGACCCTAACGGTCCTAACCCCGACCTAAGCTTAGCTACAGCCTATAGCCTAAAGCACGCCACTATATAGCTCCCGGCGCTAGATTAGAGTTTTATCGCGACAGTCGACACCGCCAAGACCGGCTCGATCTGGTAAACGGTTCTGTGCCCTGAAGCTGCCATCCCTCCATCAAGCCTCTAGGGGTGTGTGAGTCGCAGGAAGCGAGAATGGACTTCACTCTAGCCAGAGAGAAGTCTGTGCGTCCCCTGCATACTACATGCTGCATGTTCCATATTGCATGTTGCATATCCGTTCCATTGCCACGTGAGAAAATGCACGAGCTTGCGGCGGTGATGAAACGTCTTCACCTACACGACAATGGAGTGGCAATACATGATCTTGAGATCGGGATATTGCTTCTCGATTCCCGATCTCGTAATCAACACTCATCCTCCGTCATGCATTAGAGATGAGACGGTAACTACGATCAACGACCTCCTTCAACACTTCCCCACTTTTCCTCTCTTCCTGCCCCTACCTTGCGCTTCAAGACTCGAGATGAAGGTGTTGGGTGAGCCTCCAACACCGAATGCTATGTGCGAAATGATGCTGCTGCTGGTCAGCGTGAATCCGGGCCGACGCCAGCGAGCCGTGACTGGCCCAAGTTCAAGATAGATTTGAATGCACAGCGATCTGATAGGGCTGGCCAACCCGCGTATTTGGAATAATCTCGCCAGCCATGATCCCTATGGCCTCCCACAGCTTCCTTTAACCCGGCGTGTCCGTAATGGTTGATCTAGGAACAGATTCTCCTAGCCTTTGCCTAATCCGCTCTCGACTTTCATTTGACACTGTTGTCATTCAGCCTGGCATCTGCAACAAGCTTCTTTTCATTGTCCCAATTTCACACACATACACACTCTCTCTCTGTCCGTCCGTTTTCTGAAGCTCACCGAAACGTCGATATTTCGCTCTTTTCACTTACGACTCCCGTGTTTGGCATGCAGTCGGTGTCGGTACACATCTACGCTCGTTCCTTGTAATATCATAGCCACTTGGTGAAATTCGAGTCGTTGCATTCTTGACGTAGCGTTTGATTCTTTCGATCTGTCAAGCTCTGCCCCCCAGATTGCCATCACCAAAGCCCAACCACATGGCGGGCATGGCACGCCAGTCGAACGCAGCACCCAGCCCGAACTCATCGGAAGAAATTGATTCTCAGCACGCAACGCCAGCAACAAAGATCTCCACCTTCTCACCTGACGAGACCTTGGAACTTTCGAGTACTGGTAGCCGTGGTATCATCAGATCAAAGATTCCGCCCGCTTTCGACCTGACTATCAACACCTCAAGCCGCCGCGGTGTCACATCGCAGGAGAATACATCCGCCTATGGATATCAGGACCCTTTTGTGACAAGCAGCTCTTTAGGTTCAGCAACCACTAAAAGCTCTGCAGATGCATCGAAGCTATCACCTGCAGCAACCTCCTTCACTCCAGCCAGTTCGTACCATAGCTCATCAGGCCTTGAACAATTCGGCACGGCTGGCCCAACGTCCTCGGTGAAGGGAAGTGATCGAGACGTAACTGATCTTAATGTCACTGCAGCTTCTCTCGCATACAAGAATTCCCAACCGGGCCAATTGCCTGAGAGGGTTGGCTCCGCCGCTCAAACCCGTGGGAGCTCATCACTAGAGAAGCCGCTAGCAACAGCAACAGTCTCCGAGTCTAGGGTCAAAAATGTGCCAACTGCACTTGGACCTTTCTCTTCAGAAGACGGTACTTCAAGGGCTCTGATGCTTCAGCTCGGTCCTGAGTCTGCCCCTGAGCAGCTGGATGAGCATTTCAATGTAAGTCGATGGCAACCTGCAAGCGTTCCTGCTAATGAGGCTACTAGTCGATGCTATATCCTTCATTGCTGGCTATCGTCATTTGCGACCTTTCGGTTCGCGGCATAGTGTACATCAAGTTTTGTGATATCCGTGACGCTGACAAGGCATTCTCCTTTATTCAAAACCACTTGCCAGGTTGGAAAGTCCAACACATCAGCCCAGTTACCTTCTCGTGGAAGCATCAGCCAGAGACTGCTGGGCAGAGCCAATTATCGAATAATGAAGGACAAATCGCTGCCACCACTCGGTACATAGGGAATTCACAGCACTATGACACAAAACAGATTGCGTGCGATGTCAAAGCAGCTCTCGAAGGGTTTGGACAGATCATGGCCTTTAGTATGGCGGCATCTGAATTTCATGTGCTTGTGTTTCGCGTGGAGTTCTACGACATCAATTCGGCCAATGATGTTCTCTTACAAAAAGGGAGACTAGAAGTTCCGGTAAGCTTTGCCGTCACCCGGTTGTGAACTATTCCAGTCGAGCTTATTGTTGACAGAATTGCTCTGTGAGCCTGAATCGCTTTGAGTCCGATAACAGCAGCAGTCGTCAGAATCCTCCGAAGATTTCTGGTCCTATCATTATTGGGCAAGATGACACTCACTTGGATAGCCAATTCTCTAGGATGACTTTGGCTAGTCCTCGTGACCCTAATGTCTTTCAGACGCCTCGCCAACCGCCCTATCAACCCTCTGCACAAGGCGAATCTCTTACTGGCCGCAAAGTGGCTGGAGGTCAGCACATACCATCACCTTTGAATAGCCTTTCACAAGATTATGGCGCTCCAATGTCTCTATACAGTCCTACATGGACCTCTCCTGCTAACACCTACAATTCATATGGCATGACCTCGCCGCTCTGGTCTCCCTATAGTCCTGGAGCGATAGGGCAGGAGCGGAACTCGCCATCACTGCCTGTAGACGGTCGAACTTTTCACCAGCCGCAATCAAAAGCTTTAGCAAGGATTGGTACTCGCCAGCAACCAGACTTTACTACAGGACACCACAATGTAGTAGATGTCGACCGAATTCGGGCTGGGCTTGACGTTCGCACAACTGTGAGTCTATCGTCTGGTGTCAGTGGTTTAAACGGTGACTGACCATGTCCATAGATTATGCTTCGCAACATTCCCAACAAAATCGACCAGGTTAGTTCTGTCTTGAAGCAACTTTTTAGGTTTGAAAGGAATGCTGAACGCCACAGGCAATGCTCAAGGACATAGTCGACGAAACGAGCCTTGGCAAATACGATTTCATGTATCTTCGCATCGACTTTGCAAACAACTGTAATGTCGGTTATGCCTTCATTAATTTTGAAGACCCGATCTGGATTGTGGACTTCGTCAATGCAAGGGCGGGTCACCGCTGGAACCGATTCAATAGCGACAAGGTGGCCGAGGTGTCCTATGCCACCATACAAGGTCGTGACTGCTTGATTCAAAAGTTTCGAAACAGCTCAGTGATGTTAGAGCACCCATCCTTCCGCCCTAAACTTTACTGCACCGGTACAGGCCCATTGGTGGGATCGGAGGAGACCTTTCCAGGCCCAGACAATCCCTCCAAGATGCGCCGCAGCGTAGAGAATGCTGAACACATCGGTCAGTGTTCGGATCATGGTTATACGGGGTTATGACATGCTAATAGTAGACCTCAGGGCTTTTTGCACCACGAGCTGGACAAAATTTTCGTGATGAGCAACGTCGGTAGGTACCCATGGTTTCTAGCTACATGAGAGGTCAAATAACCTAATCTTTGCGTTCGCAGTCGTCGTTCGCAGTATGATCGTGGGACTCGCCTTGCAGAATTGGAAGATTCGAGCTACGAAGTGAATAATTACAAACTACAGAATACTGAACATGGTTTTCGCGCTCCACGACCGTACGGTCTATTTACAGAGCAATATCCGTCCAACTGTGGCATGCCCTACTATTAGAAGGCTGGCCTACGGACAACTTCGAAGCGACATACATTGATGGGGACTTTGCTGGGCATAAGGGGTCCGATGATAAATGAGGATACTGAAGTGGGATATGGGGGCTAGCGATGGAGATTGAAAGAGCCGAAAGGGGCAACTCGCTCTTTCCGCGTGCAGTCATATGGATGTTGTGTACCCGTTCGGGCTATGTTGAGGTTATCTTGAGGGGGTTCAGCTTTGCTAGAGTTGCTTTCTTGAACAAAAAACCAGTCCAAGTGTCTTGGTGGAACGAATAGAAAGCTGATAGATGTTCTTGTAAGGGGAAGGATCAGGAAGCCTTCATAGTATCGCAAATCGCTTACCTCTAATATATCGAAGTATTCGTGGCTGCCGCCCGACCTTTGTTTTTCTTCTCAATCAAGCCAGTGTTCCCTTGAATTTGACGTGTATACTATATTGAAAAAGAAACTTAGAGAGATAAGTCGATGTTCATTATGAAAGCTGCAATTTGGATTTGAAAAATAGGCACTCTATTTTTGGATGCATGCTTTTCCGCCGCGGTCAACTTCGCCCACACAGAACGTGGGTGGAGCAATTTGTTGTTCGCTACTCACTGAGAATACATCAACTTAGCAAGACATATTGTTCCACCCTTCTTGCAAAGTTTCTCAAGGTTCGCAGTATGACTGTCGGCACCTCGTCGTTGATAGATCAGTTGACTCAATGCTTGAGACTGCTTCATATGCTATGTCACCGAAATCGGAACCAACATCGTCGGAGTCCTTGGTTTCGGTGGCTCATGATGTTCCGACGGAGCTTTGGTAGAATGTTGACTTCATGCAAGCAAGAAAACGCGTATGGAGTCACTTCAGGCTACAAGCACATTTGCCAACATGTATTCCCTAGATGTTACAGGTAGGCACGCACCTGTTCAAGGATCTGCATTTTGTGCTCATTTGATTCAGCGCATTCTATCAACTGAGCTCCGATTCTCAATTTTCTTCCCTTGGCTTAGCACTCCTGGCTGAATTGGCTAAAGCGCAAGAGATACTGAAAGGCATTGATGCGGAAAGTCGACAGGCGATTCGTGCGCTAAATACAGCGGACTTGGGCCTTGGAGATCTGAATAGACCTGATGAGTTTGGCGAGGCAATTGGAAGGGCAGCTAGATTTCCTAATTATCACGAGATAAATGGTTCTCTATCCTCACTGCCAATTGAGGGAAGCCAGCCTTATCATGGAACAAGCGGATCAGGTGAGGAAAGACCACGGAATGCAATCGATGAGCTCTTTGCGGACCTAGACTAGCTGAGACATTCGTCTACGGAGACAAAGTACTATCCACCTACTATTGGAATACCATTTCTATCAAGATGCTGAGATCCGTGAGCTTGGCCAGTACATCAAACTACCTAGACAAAGATTTATACAAATGTGCTGACCCATGCTCCACGCCATGCTATACAAGTACTTTGGTGAAAATACCGTCCAAACGAAAAGATGCGTCCTCAAGAAAGTACATGCTAGCATTACCGCAATCACACTTGCGACATGGAATAAGCTCAACGAGGCCACGTGATGTGTCCAACCATAACTCGACTTTTTGTCTCTTTGCGCCAGCAAAAGCGATATTGTTGCTGTCCACCATATTGGTCCACTCCAGTTGCTAAAGAATGTCAAAAATCCAACTGCCACTACATTATATCCGCTGACACCATTGTAGGCATTAGAGAGATCAATTGAGGATATTGCATTAGATCCCCCTAACATAAAGAAACTCGAATATTGAAATAAAAGGCATGTGAGTGATAGTGCCATACGCGACAGATTTAATTGCTCGAGTGCGAGCTTCTGTGTCTGGAAAAGAAGAAATACAGGCACATTTGATGTTCGAGTTTGGGTGACAAGAAAAAGGCCAAGTAGGTCGTGGAGTGCGTGAACAATCTCTATCAGTTCGTTTAGCAAAACCGGGAAAGAGCGGAGAGATAATCTACCTCTTGGTGATATCCGGCAGCCGTCGATCTTCATTAACTTGGGTAAGATCGTCATCAAAGCAACAGTAAGAGAACCCAAGACCAGGACTCTGGCCTGAACAACTAAGGAGATTTTATCAATCTGTGCAGGGATGACTGCATCAAGCCCTGCCAGGAGCTCTGGCGCGTCAGCTTTCGTAAATGCAACCTTGAAGCCTATGGCCGCGATACCCAGTGGCAGTGTCAGCGCAACAGCGAGCCTTCGTGAAGCCCAGGGAACCGCAGTTTTAAAGATTCGCCATAAGAGCTCTGCGTAAGTCGCAGTTACTAGCGTCCACAATAGGTAACGATGATTTGGTAACACGAATCTGGCAGTATCTGGTTCACCAGCATGCTTTTGTCCGGTCTGGTTCCAACCACGGAGAACCCGGAGCACAGCAAGCAGAGCAGAAGACGACATAAGTCTTTGAGGCGCAGATACATCTCTACTTCTTTGCCTGCAGGCATAATCAGTCAATGATCGTTTTATGCTAGTGCGATCTTACCGCTTTGAGAACAGCCAGCCCAACCAGAACGAAGAAGTCCAATACCAGAAGTGTTGCTCTTCTTCAACATAGCTACTTGCAAACATCATGAAGCCATAAAGTAGAATGATTGACGGAAACCAAAAGGCGGCTGCTCGGGCCTCTGAGGAGAGCCTGAAGTCGTTTCCTATGATTAGCGCAAGCGATATGGTTGTCAAAATTATTCCAAGGATAAGTCCGGGAACGTTGTAGTTGCTAGCGGTATTACTCAGAACTTCCTGCGCACGGCGACTGAACTAAACATTGTTAGACAGGCTGCTTCTTGCGGCGGATTGCTTACATTCTGGGAGGCGTCAATAACAGTGCGCAGCGGGCGAGCTCCAGCCTCTAAGGAAAGCTGAACTTCCGTCCACAGACAGTCGAGGACTGCTGCCTCTGTTGCCGGCCCAATGCAATCCTGCTCTGTCAGATTTCCGTCAAAGCTCAAACCATGAAAGGTACTCCGCACGATTTCGAGCATCTGTCTCGCGTTCTGGGCGACAAGGAGTTTTTGCTCATCTGAAGGCCATTAGAAACGACAAGAGCCGGGCGGAGGAGCAATGTTGACCTTCTCCCCAGAATGATAACATTTCAGGAATGAAAACGCCAACGTTGTTTAATGGTACTGGGAAACCGAGCAAGCCCGCTAAGGTTGGAGCAATGTCCGACTGCTCAACTTTGGTGTAATAGTCGAATCCAGGTCTCGACAGAATCACTGGGCTTTCATATTTCCTAGAGACGGGGTTGAGTAAAGGCGAGATAAAAACCAGCGCTGGAGATGTTTCCCCTTCCCCGGAGCCACCATGATTACCACCGTCATTCATGCCATGGTCACCGCTGAGTACGAGGAGCGTTGAGCGAAGATGCTCCTTGGACCCCAAAGCCTCGTAAATTTTGCGCACGATCATGTCCATCTCTGACTGTTTGGGTTTCATATGTGGGCTGTTTCAATTCTTAACAAGATCAAAGCAAACAATTGGGCTTACCCATACCTTCTTGGACCAGACTTGTGTCCTATATGGTCCAAACCTAGGAAATGCATGATCATCCCGTTCCAATCATCGCTCTCAAGCTCCCTTGGGATGTGCCGAGTGACATTATTGTCAACCTCAGTAAAGTCCTGAAAGTGTTTCAATTAGCCATTGCTATGCTTCTTCCTAGCTTGAACGGCTAACCGAGACAAAGAAGCTTGAGGTGCCATCTGCCCGCGCAAACGTGTCTGGAAACAGCTTCAACCATGTATCATCACCATACATGATCAGCTTTCCTCCTTCCTTGTTCTTTAACTGCGACAGCCAAGTATCTTGACTGGCAAGGCTAGAGGTCGTGTCTGATTCGGCAAAATTGAGAATAACATCCAAAAAGGACGGGATGGATCCAGTTGTGATGGCTTTCACTCGAGGCATAGTGATTGTAGGGGAAGTGGCATGGGCCGTGAAAGGGACAGCATCGCCAGAGCGTAGAAGGCTACAAGGCGATGTAAGCCTCGGTCCGAAATATGCAGATGGGTAGCCCACCTCTGTACAAATGTAAAGCCCGACTCCGGCGAATATACAAAATCACTTGCATCTTTTGAGCTGTTGTATACGCTTTTGTTCACACATTTTACCTTCGAAGCGCGTCGACAACCATAAATATGATCTTGTCAAAGGGCGCAGACACGCTCTGAGCGCTATAATGGTCGCGTCGAAAAGCCGCTTGGCCAGGTATGAAGGGTTTGTAGGGAAAGAAGCCAGTGGCGAAAACCAAAAGAGCTATGGGAAGCAAAGTATTGGCAAGAGCAAGTGAAAGAATTGGGTGCTTGAAGGCCATCAATTGACGGGCACACTTGATACGATATAAGCTACATGGTGTTGATCAGCCTATATTCTATCTCCAGCTTGTCGAGTGGACACCCTTGGATCAGCGTGATGCGCTAATTGACGGGTGATCTAGCGGGTATGCATGGAGCCTTGAGTCTAATATGAGGCCAAGCCGATAAGAGATTATACCCTAAGGGATTGTCTAGTGTAAGAGTCCCACGCGGTAACAATTCATCTACCAAACGTGCAGCAATCGTGTCTGGGGCAGCAGGTGTCAACAAGCCCCTAGATATTTCTGCGCTTTGACAGAGGTTTGCCCGCATCGCGGCGTTTGCTAAATGCAGGGAACACCATGGCACTCTTGTTCCTGCCCCGTTTCGGCTTGGAAATTTTGTTACGAGGCGTTCTCTTCGATAAGCTCGAGGATCCATGAGTTTTCATCTGATCTATCTGCATTTCTGCAATTGGTATGTCAGTCCAGGGAAATGGCAGTGCCAGAGCATTTCCTTGGGCCAAATCACCTTCACCTGCTGCATCCGCGCCCTGATCTTGGACTAAGTCTGTAGGACCACTTTCTACGATAAGTCATTTTCAGCGAGCCAGAACGCGATGAACGCCAATGCTTACCCTTGGAATCAACATTCTGCTGCTCCGAATCTCCTCCAGCTTTCGTTGGCTGTGATGAGAGCTTGAGAAGCTTGGCGGACAAACGCTCTTTCCTTGCCTGTTCCACTGGTGCGAAGACTCGGTGTCGAAGCTTTGTCTTATTCGCTTTCTTTGCACTCGATCGCAATCCTTTTGCCATCTCAGTAGCAGTTGCCACAATTCTTATCGTGTGTGTATGCCTTGCTTCCAAAATGAAGGTTCGATCGTGATATATGCATGTAGAGAAGTAAAACCCTATCCCAATTAGTGCGGTATTCTTCGACCCAGGAAATGATAAAAGGCTAGCGTAGCCCTAGTTTTAGTTCTTGCTGCGGAGGACTCGATTTTGGTGCGGAAACGTTGCGCCGATTTCCTTGAACATCAGCCTCCTCTCCTCTGGCAATATGATGGTCCCTGGTCCGTCAATGAACATGGACTCCGCTTCTGCCCAAGTCAAAAGACTTATCAACGCTCAGCTGAAGCAGGTCTGCAAGAGTGCAGGCTTGCCAGTTTCAGGTGCAAAAGCAGCTTTACAATCTAGGATCATATCTCGTACGTCAAGGCCTACTTCCTTTTGACCACCTGACTGGGAAACCCTTGAACGTTCCAAGGCTCACTGGCTGAGTGGTTGCTACATAAAGCGGGTGCTACTGTCTTCGCTGGCTAACACATGCTGCGTGTGTGCAGAGCTTCAGAATTTTCTTTCGCAGGGCAATAACGAAGGATTCTATGCACTTAAGAACCTTATCTACAACCCGGATTCACAACCCACGACCTCGACCGGCTCTACCAGGGCGCTACCGCCTAATGCTATGGCAAACTCTGCCTCTTCATATCACACCAGTCTCGGCGGCCCCTCATTACAGCATGGGCCCGCGCCATCAATGGCATTGTCAGGACTTGGCCAACGTTCGTACCTAGGCCGTGTGCATGTGAAACTTTTGAGTTGATTTCAATATAGGATTAGAGCTCAAGTTCAAGCAGAGCCCGTTCTCAAAGCACATCATGCCATTAACTAAGATTCATAAGCTTGAAAGTCAGCTCGTCGTTCCCTTCTAAAGTGCAAGTCTAGCCTAACGAGGGGACAGTCAGGGAAGCAACAAGAGATACACTGCAAGAGTCTATCAACCTAAGTCAAGACATTGTGACGATGCTCAACAATGATAGCAACACTAGGATTATGGCGTACTGTGCAGTCGACAATGGGTCCCCTCCACAATTCCTCCATGACGTCGCTTTTCCTCAACAAGTAGAAATAAAAGTGAATGGCGACGATGTAAAATCGAACCTACGAGGCTTAAAGAATAAGCCAGGCACTACACGGCCCGCTGACATAACAGGGCTTTTGAGGAAACGGGCAGGCTATAAAAACGAAATGTTAATAACATATGCACTGACAAAGCAACGCTTTCACCTGGTAGTGAATCTAGTGAAGCAAATCCCCGTGGAAACCCTGGTATCGGAACTTAAACATGGGAAAATCATTTCCAAAGAAAGAGTTATACGAGAAATGCAAAGCCGTGCGGATGACCAAGACATAGTGGCTACTTCCACTGTACTTTCTTTGAAATGCCCTCTATCATACTTGCGGATTGATGTTCCATGTCGCTCAACAATGTGTAAACACAATCAGTGTTTCGACGCAACCTCGTTTCTACAACTCCAGGAACAAGCACCCACGTGGACATGCCCGGTATGCCACGAAAATGTGAAGTTTGAAAATCTGCAGGTCGATCAGTATGTGGATGATATACTCAAAACAACACCAAAATCTATGGATCAAGTCACCATTGAGCCCAACGGCAGCTGGAGTTCGAAGGGAGAAGCAAAGCCATCGTCTAGTCCCGGAAGAAGACGTGCAACTATTGAGCCAGACGAGGATCTTATCGAAATACAGGACCCCCCAGGTTTTATTTCAATCAAGGCAGAAACCAGCCAAGAACACAACATGCTGAGTACACCTCCAGTCTCATCACGAGAGCCTCCCACATCCAACGGAAATCGGCCGCCTGGTGGAGTAAAAAGGTCAGCGACAGAGGTGGTAGAGCTTAGCGACGATGACGAGGGACCCATAAGGACTCCTAAGAGACGGCAGCCTTCTATTTTTGCGAATGGTGTAGCAAACGCAGAGGCGATGTCCTTCAAAAGTGGCGCGGTCTCTCCCTTTTCACCCAATGAACCACCATATTCTGCCAATCACTATCCTCTCCAACATCAATACTCGTCTACGAATTATCTACGACCTCCCGACCATCCTTCTAGCTACTGAGCAAGCTATCATTGTCTTCCACGAACCTATGTCCTGATTGGGGGGGGGGCTCAGCATGGTGTTTAACGGATATCGGGGGCCTTGCATTTTCTGTTTTAGCGACGATACCCAGAATCATAGATTCTTTGCCGGGGCGACTACTTAGTCCCTATATGGTTAAGGTGGCTGGGATTATGCTAGATGTGCATAACTTATTTTATCTCAAATCTTAAATCAATGCAACCACCCCTACGGCTTTCTGCTACAAAAAGTTCAGATACCGCATGTCTTGTTCGCTGACCTCCCATGTTTGGGACTAGTACCGTGCTGCGACACGTTACTATGATGACTACTTGATTGACACCCAGGATGCGTGGAAACCTAATGGATTACAAAACTTTCAACAACCTCTTCACACTACAGGCCTGATGTCCTCCGAAACGCTCAATCCGCATTCTAATGTCTCGGACCCTTACGCTACATTTGCAAATGCTTCGTGCATTGAGTTGCTGCTCATAGAGATGGTGCCCATGGCGTTTCGCTTAGCTACAGAGCTGACCTCTGCGGGTTTGAGTGGGAATAAAGAGGTTGACGAGGATGAGCAGAAAGAGGCAGCATACAGAAGGCTAGAATCACTGGGCTACAGGGTTGGACAGGGTCTTGTGGAGAGGTAAGGTTGACCGGGAGATATATAATGTTTCCGACTCTTGTTGAATCGAATGTCTTTCATAGATTCTCCCGGGACAGGCCACGATTCACCGACCCCCTCGATATGATCAAGTTCCTTTGCAAGGACCTATGGACTCTAGTCTTCAGGAAGCAGATTGACAACCTGAAAACCAATCATCGAGTGAGTCGAGCTTCTCCTGTCTTTACACCGCTAGTTGTGGCTCACGAAGGAATCTCAGGGAGTCTATGTTCTTACCGACAACAGCTTCAGACCTTTTACACGCATGAGCATGGCTGCTTCCTCGGAAGCTGTGGTCAAAGCACAACCGGTATGCTCCTCCACCACACGATAGTGTGATATACCAATGCTCTAACACTACCTATAGCATCTTTGGTTTCCTTGTGGTGTTGTTAGGGGGAGCCTTGCAAGCATGGGAATCAATGCTACTGTGCAGGCAGAGACATCTGAGCTCCCGTCAGCTACCTTTCAGATCAAGACAAATACGATGAAGCCATGATATTTATTAAGCCTCCCTACTCCTGTTTACTAAAGCACCACTACACGAAAGACCCGTAGAGCCGCGGACCCACAGCGAATGGCATGTCCTCGATCATAATCCCATTGCTTTCAAGCGGCTATTGACGATACCTCAGCAACACCAAGTAAGAGGAACGAATGCGGCGAGAAGCACCTGTCAAAGCCTGTGGAAATTTGATAACGGTCAGTGAAGTGCTCTATCTAAAGGCCGCTCTAGGTACAATAATGGCAACTTTTCGGGTTGCAAAGGATCTAGTCCTTCAGCGACATGGCGAAGCTCTATGCGAGATTGGCAACTCATCTGATGATGGATGGGAGGATTACTTTGGTGGAGGATTGTGCACGAAATCAATGCCCTTTGCTATGTTGCCTTTGAGACCTGCTTTGGCAGGTTCCAATAGTTTCTTCTCGTCCTCGCTCAGGCTTCCAATGATATCGTTGGCCTTTTCAGCGCCAGATGGCTGTCTCGAAGTCAGCGATCTCCAATTACTTGAGAGCCAGGAACGGGAGCGTACACCAAGTTCTACGGGTACAGAAAAGAAGTCGACCCCAGTTTCTTTGGCAATGGCATCTCCACCAGGTATACCCGCCAGATCAACATAGGTTGGCTCAATGATGCCCTTTTCGCCTTTACTCGCCCTGATGACTTGTTCGGCAAAGCTACCCAATGTTAGTAACGAGTTGTTGGACTCTGGAGCTCCACTTCTCCCTTACCGGAAACCAGCATAGGCCATTGAAAGTGTTGCTGAACCTGCTCCGCCCTTTGCTTCAACTACTTCATCGCCGCCAAATTGCACGCCTGATTTGCTATGAGCTGAGAGTACCTTTACTGGCACCGGGAATGCACAACGTACGCTTGACCAAGGCAGCGTATTTGTCTGCAGGTACCTTCACTGCAGGCTTGGCTAAACTAAATAGGGGTACAATGGTCTCTCCAGAGTGTCCGCCAATGACTGGAATTACTGTTTTGGAAGGGTCCTCCTCCCCTGTGATTTCTTGCACAAACGTTTCCGCGCGGACGACATCAAGGGTAGTAACACCAAAGAGTCGCTTGGGGTCGTAAACATTGGCTTGTTTCATGATTTCCGCTGCAATTGGGACGGTCGAATTGACAGGATTGGAGATGACCAAAATGAAGGCTTTAGGGCTGAACTCCGCTATGCCCTTGACTAGGTCGCGCACGATGCCGGCATTGATTTTGAATAAGTCATCGCGAGTCATTCCTGGCTTGCCTAGAAGCTGTTGAGCATTACGTCCCAAATGATGTGTTATGTGTACGCACGGGGAATGCCGGCAGGAATCACCACAATGTCAGCCCCTGTTAATGTCTTCTTCAATCCATCATCTGCAGGCAGGTAGCCGGTGATTTTCTGCCATCGTTAGAATCCATTGCATGTTGTTCAAGGTGCAAGATGTATACTGCGACTGAAGATATGTGGGATAGATCTGCTGCGACGCCAGGCGTGTTTACGACATCGTACAGCGAGAGTTGATTTATCAGGGGGCTCGCTTTCAGAAGCAGAGACAAGGGCTGTCACGAATTCATAAGACAGTGTGCTTGTTTACGACCTTGATAAAGTTACTTGACCAATACCCCCGGATGCTCCAAGGACCACTTTAGTGATTCAGCCATGACGCATCAGGTAGAGGTTTCTGAACTGCGAACCTGCTTTCACCATCTCCGCTCAATGCTCTACTGATGCTTTCAACAGGATATGCAGGGTCACTTCAGGAACGTTGATCAATGGAAAACAAATGGAGAAGGGCAGCAACCACAGGCTGGAATGATAGGCTAGTTTCGATGAACAGAGAATGATGGAGGAGGCAGTGGTTGCTTGTTGAATAATGAGCATTTAGCGACACCGACAATTTGTTGCCCCGCTACTGCCCACGGGCATTTCCAGTGGGGAGTGGGGTTGCGGGCATTAAATTTTAGTGCGAATTTGCGCCATCCGCCTCGACTCTCCGCCAGGATCACCAATCTCGAGCTCGTTGTCTAATTCATCTACCGAGATTCAAATATTATTTCACAGGGCTACATAGAGCAAGCCATCCTCCCTTCTTCACAAGTACTTTGAACTTTGGATGGGATAACGCTGTGCGTATAGTGGAGACCTCTTGATCTAGATCTCACAGACTGCTCCTCCTGCTTTTACTGCACAAACATGATTGGCATCCTCCCAAGTCTGACGGCCAGTGGCAACTTGCTCCTATTGTGTTAAGACACCTTCTCTTCTGCCTTCTTCACTTTCGATCCTCGTAGCTTGGGCTCTGGTGTCTCCTTCTTCGGCCTTTGCGATTGCTTGATGGCGCTGGCACGGGCAACAGCTTCCTGGCGCAAGTCTGCTCGGTACCCTTGTTTCGCTGTATAGTTCACAATACCTCTGTACGTTCTAGGCGCTTCTGTCAGCTACGTGAGATCCAGCATCTCTGCTCGTGTATCACCAACTTTGGTCCTGACGTTTGTTGACCCCATGAGACCTCCATATTGTTTGCGGCTGGACGGTTGATTTGTTTGGCCCTCTTTGTTGATAGCTTTATACCTCCCTTCTCCCCGGGCTGAACACCGACAGCCTGATGCAACCTGGTCAGTCTCTGCAGAGCCATGAAGGCAAACCATCGGTACCTTGTTGTTCACGAATCCTGAGTACTGTTGGATCACGTGAGTCGCGAGCCATCAATGTAATCACAAGCTCTAGCAAACCTTGCGAGACTCTTTATTCATCAGGTTGAGGGGGTCTCTTGAGAATTGCGATCCGCCCCCTGATTTGCGCTTAACGAGATACGCATTGCTTCCGCCTGACAATGTCAATTTCTGTGCACAACGATGCTGGAAGGACGCACGAGAGATCTCCCAGACTAGGTCCTGGGAGATGTTTGAAGTGAGGTGGTGCTCAGCCATCTTGCACTCAACTGGATGTTTAGCCTGCTTGAGCAACGATAAATTTCATATGTGTGCGGGAAGACGGCGGGGGTTTCGCTTGGCGGAACCGCTTAAGCGCCGGATGATGGGATTAGGATTCTGAAATGCCTCACCCCAGAAACCTCCCACAAAAAGCATTTTCCCAGGGAGCCCATCCCCCAAGAACTTTCTTGATTAATACGGTCAAGTACGGCCGTTCCCAGACTCTACTCTCCATTTTTCGGGTGGTAAAGATGTCCGATAAGTTTTGGTCGGTCTATATGAACATAACATCTAAGAAAGAAACATAGCTGACATAGATGCCTTCGACCAGGAGCGAAGCACCGCCCTTTCAACATATTACTACTACTGCACCAAAATGTGCCGAGGCTTCGTTTCTTTGCCCATATTTATCGTATGCAGATGGTCCGATGCCCGCAGAGAGCATGTTCTTGATCGTACAGTACCGAGCACAGCGATTTGCGCTTGATTCATGCTTTGATTCGGCGCATTTCAAGCCAATACCCAAGCCATGGCAATCCTGCCATACCAAGGAACAATGGGAACTGAGGAAAACCTTCCCCAAACTCTGGATCGATGGCCAGACTCCCAGGATAGAGAATGCCGCTCAGCGCAGTGGCACCGTAGAGACTTCCAAAAATGGCAGCTGTCCGTAGTGAGAACCCAGTATCAGCAGGACAGGGTCTCCATGTGTGAAATAGGGTCAAGAGTCCTAGACAAAGCCCGGTAGACATCGTCTGCCCGTTGTGAAACTTTGCGTGAGGTGGCCACTGTGGATTCTTAACATGAGTCCTGTTCCAATCCGCAACGTATGGGCCTATTGCGGTAATAAGGCCAGTAATTGTAAGACACAGTCGACCGGTTGTGATATCAGCCATTTGTTCAATAGTTACAGATACAGTGCCTAAGATGGGTATGTCTGAGGACGTTTGTGTGACAATGACAGTTCAACATCGACAGCCCTTGGTAGGGCTGTAAAGAGAGAGTTTCGGCATTACCCGCCCCCCCCGCCTGGCCCTGGGACTTCACAAATTTCTGTCTATTTGTGAGCAAAAAGATAGCTCATACAGTTGCCAGTACTTCTGCTATGGACATTGTCTCAGCCGTATCAGGTTATGTCTCGAAGATGGTGTCCTCCGGCGACCAGACTTTGGGGAGTCCATCCCCTAAGATGAAGATTCTACTCCTAGACAGTGAGACAGTGCGAGTCTACGGCATTTGCACCGCTGAGAAGGCTTCCTAATATGATCCCAGGTCGCGATTACTTCCACCGCAATTACTCAATCAGCCCTCTTGAGCCATGAAGTCTACCTTGTCGAGTGAGCTTGCTGTTTTTCTCCAACCCGTCACATCGCTAAGATACAAAGCCGGCTGGACAGTGCATCTCGAGAGAAGATGCGGCATCTAAGGTGCATATGCTTCGTACGACCCTCCGCAAATTCCACACAAAGCTTGATTGATGAGCTCCGAGAACCGAAGTACGGCGAATATGCCATATGTGGGTGTCAAAAGCGGCTTCTCACTCAGGAATTGCCCTAACGGTTTAGATTTCAGCAACGTTGTCAAAAAGTCGACATTAGAGCGCATGGCTGAAGCTGACAGCAATGAAGTCGTAAAGACGGTACAAGAATATTTTGCTGATTTTATCACCATCAATCAAGATCTGTTTTCGCTCGATATTGGGTTTCCAAAGCAGCGTTTATGGAGCGGGAGCCCAGACACCTGGAACACGGACTCATTACAAAGATGTACAGAGGGAATCATCGGCTTACTGCTGTCTTTAAAGAAGAGACCGTTGATAAGGTTTGAGAAAAATAGCCTGATGGCGAAGAAGCTCGCAACAGAAGTTCGCTATGTAACTGCACAGGAAGAGCAGCTGTTTGATTTCAGAAAAACAGATACTCCCCCGATACTGCTAGTCCTTGATCGCCGAGATGACCCTATCACACCGTTGTTGACCCAGTGGACATATCAGGCAATGGTGCACGAGATGCTCGGTATCTACAATGGCAAAGTCGACCTTAAAGACATTCCAGACATCAGGTCTGAACTAAAAGAGATCGTTATATCCCAAGATCAAGATCCTTTCTTTAAGAAGAATATGTACCTTAATTTCGGAGACCTTGGTGGCAACATCAAAGAGTACGTTGAACAGTATCAATCTAAAACGAAAAGTACGGCCAGCATTGAGTCTGTTGCTGATATGAAACGCTTTGTGGAGGACTACCCTGAGTTTAGAAAGCTTTCAGGCAATGTCAGCAAGCACGTCACGCTTGTTGGCGAGCTTAGTAGGCGGGTAGGCGCAGATGGATTGTTGGACGTGAGCGAGCTTGAGCAGAGTTTAGCCTGCAACGATAATCACGGTTATGATCTAAAGAACGTGCAAAGATTGATACAATCGCCCCAGATACCAGCACCGAACAAGCTTCGTCTAGTGGCATTATACGCAATCCGGTACGAACGGCATCCTTCCAATGCCCTGCCTGTGCTATTGGATCTGCTCGAAGCTGCTGCCAACATCCCGTCTTGGCGAGTGGATGTGATACCCAAGCTGCTTGTATATCACCACTCTCTTCAAGCTGCGCCTGTCGCCAGCGGCTTTTCCGACTTATTTGAGTCGTCATCGATCTTCTCTGGCGCCCGAGATAGGTTCAAAGGGCTTAAGGGGGTCGAGAATGTTTACACTCAGCACTCCGCGCGGCTCGAGGTGACACTGCAGAATCTCATCAAAGCAAGATTGAAAGAGCAACAGTATCCATTCGTTGAGGGAGGCGGCTCGACTCGAGACAAACCGCAGGACATTATCGTCTTCATGATCGGTGGGGCGACATATGAGGAGGCAAAGATGGTGGCGCAAGTCAACGCTAGCGTTCCTGGAGTACGAGTAGTTCTGGGAGCTACGACGATTCACAACAGCAAGACGTTCCTAGAGGAGATCGAAGACGCGGTTTCAAGCTGGCCCGAAAGCCGTCCCGCCACAGCAGCAGCAAGGTTGAGGAGAGAAGCTGGACTATAGGAAAACATAGTTGATCAGACTCACACTACTCTATGGAGCTTCACCGACACCGTAGCCAGGTAAAGGCTGAAGCCACAATGCGAAATCGGCAGATTTCGAAGAACTTCGCCTATGCTCATCCATCTGCACGGTACGCATGGAGCATCGAAACGATTTGGCGACCGAAGTTCTTGTGCTTCAAGTCTCGTGGTTGTGTGCAGATGTCCTCCTAGGTACAAAGACGGCGACACACGCTTCACAGAGTCCCAATGTGGCAAAGACGAATGCTGACGGCTCTCGAGGATGGCGAGGAATGGAGCTGGAGAATGGGGGTTGCAGCAGTGCAAAGCTTAGGACGGCAACACAAGAATAGAAGGGAAGATATGTTGAGATTTGTCAACATTACACAGAGCAGCAAGCAAAGTCACGTTGGTTTAGAGCAGCGTATGGGCAGACTTGATCACCTTTACCTTGAGTTGACTTACCGGTACTCTTCGAGTCTTCGGGTGTTCGTCTTACCGAGTGGACTGAGTGCCAACTGCCAAGTAGCTCTGATCCCGTGACCTTTGATTAGTAATTCTTTGCGGGGAGGATGAGCGATGATTGGCCAATCTCCTTACCTGCCCCTTAGAGCGACGCAAGCGGGAAAATTCTCTTTCTCTTCTCCTTCTCGTTGACTTTGATCGCTTTCGACATGCTGTACTCTACCTGTTAGTCTGTATACCTTGAACGTTCCTTCACCATGGATATTGTCCTCGAAGTTTTCGACACCCTGCTCTTCGACAGGTTCTGGGCCACAGTCTACCCAGCTTCGTCTGTATCGACCCTCAGAGGCGTCCGCCCTAATGCATCCACCTCAACCTTCTCTAGCATGCGCGAAATGCCCACTCCGATCCAATCTGCCACCAAATTTTTCCAGCTAGAGCCATCGCGATATGCCTTCATGAGTGAATGGCCTCGCAATAACATTTACAGACAAGGAGCCTCACTCTTTCTAATAACATGGTACTACTTGTTCGAAACGCTAGCTTGACCCTCTTCTTGACTCTTTTCCAGGATCTTCGGCTTCGTTCTCTATTTTATCTGTTCGACTCTCTCCTACTATTTTGTCTTCGACCACGCTACATTCACCCACCCGAAGTACCTCAAGCACCAAGTCCGCAAAGAGATCTGGCAGACAATGGTCTCCATGCCTCTTATGTCCCTGTGTACTGCGCCTCTTTTCCTGCTTGAGGTGCGTGGGTATGGGAAACTTTACGATGAGCCATTCGATGCTCCCTTCGCCCTTTATAACATTCTGCAATTCCCATTGTTCATCTGTTTTACCGACCTCTGCATCTACTGGATTCACAGGGGGCTGCACCATCCGTCGATCTACAAGCACCTGCACAAGAAGCATCATAAATGGATAATGCCGACTCCATTCGCTAGCCATGCCTTCCATCCGCTGGATGGGTTCTCGCAGAGCATACCCTACCACATCTTTCCCTTCATCTTCCCCTTACAGAAATTCGCTTACGTCGCGCTCTTTGTCTTTATTAACTTCTGGACTGTCCTGATCCGTATGCCTCGCAACCTCTCCCTCCGAACCCTAACGTTGTCTTACTAACCACCTTATAGATGACGGGGAATATGTGGCGAACTCCTATGTAATCAACGGCGCCGCCTGTCATACAATGCACCACCTTTATTTCAATTACAATTACGGCCAATTTACCACCCTCTGGGATCGCATGGGTGGCAGTTATCGCCAGCCGAATGAAGAACTGTTCAGCAAGGAGAGCAAGATGAGTAAAGCGGAATGGGAACGTCAGACCAGGGAGATGGAAAAGCTGCAAAAAGAGGTCGAAGGAGATGATGATCGGGATTACGGAGAAGAGAGTCGGAGGTTGCGGAAAAAGGTATTATGAGGTTTTACGACATAGGAAATGTCTGTAAAGGGTTTTTGGAAAACGTGACATATCACTTAGGCTCTGAGAGACTGATTACGCAAGTGACGACTGAAGTTCTAAAGATGCTCAAAGTATTCACTGGAGGTTTTTGGTTTTATGTGAAAGATGAAGAGGTCCAATACGTTGGGCTTCTGTGCCAGCAATTCATAATAGGAATTGGGCAGTGACGTCGGAGCCCTTCAGAGTATGGCCAGATTTGGACAAGAAAGGTGCAAGTCTGTCAGTGCGGATGGTAATGCATTGAGAAGAGACTTCATCTAAACAAACCTTCATGGCACGAAACTGACGTTATTGATGTGGGAAGTTCTTCACTATCTACGTCTCGTTCAAGCGGAGAAGGGTAATGGGGAGGAGAGGTATATTTCTAGCAGCCATCCGGCTTTTCGTCAGGCTGCCAGCACCGTTGTGGAAAGACTTTGTAAGCTTGCGATTGATAGCGTTACTCCCAAGGTCTCAAAACGAGTATATTTGTTATACACTTGCCGGAAATAAGAATCTGCTGGCTTTAGGATTAGTCCTTTCACGACCACAAAAATGTAGCAGGCGTCAAAGCCTCCGGAAAACCTTCAGACCACAGAATGCTCAAATAATCAGGTCGGTGTCATCCGCTGCTTGTAGTTCTTCCACTTGATCCTGCACCCCAGTACCATTCTGCTCCGCGCCGTCCACCCCTTCCTCAATGTCTTCCATTTGGCTATCATCCTGCTGCTGCAACATCTCCATAACTGAGGCTTCTTCTACCCCTCTCTTCCTCCTCACAACTCTGAGCCACCGCTGGCCCCACTCTCTGATCATTGCTTCATCCACCGTATCTTGATCCGCGCCTTCGGCCATGGCATCATTGCTGCCATCTGCTACGCCGATCAAAGCATCCTCGGCGAGCGTGAGCAACTTACTCATTTCCTCCCTCTCGTTCATTAGCGTATTATCCAGCATATTTCGCTGCCCAGCCGTAAGCTCCGGAGCGTTCCGTGCAATGAGGATCTGGCGGACGCGGCCAGTGACCTTTGACAATGTTGAGGCGATCATCTCATAGATGTGAGCTTTCGCTAAGATCTTGCCTTTGCCTAATTCGTCACGTAACGCCCACTGCACAACACCTTGTGGAGTGAGTATAGTGTAATTGAGAAGCTTATCAACCACAGCCACGCCAATTCCGGGCTTGTCGTGCCAGTAATCCATTACGCTGGAAATGATCTGCCGCCGAGCAACTTCTGATTGAGGACCGATTGCAAGCAAGCGGTCCTTACAGCGCTCTATCTGGGAGAGCACGTGCGAGAGCGATTTACTGCCAAGGTAGCAGATTGTTGTTACGAAAGCGTCCGTTGATGGCACAAGCGAATCCTCGACACCAAGTGAGGTGGCCGTCTCTCGAATGCTGTCGAACACACTTTGAATCTCGCTGTCTGGAGCTTTCGCCTTAAGCAGTTGAAGAAGCTGACGACCTTGCTCGGCATATGGTGTTTCTAAGAAAGTTAAGTTAGCGTCAAGAGTACGACTTGTGGTGATACGAGTGCCTCACGGTCAGACTGATATTTAAAGGCAGGGGTCTCCTCTTCTTGAGCTTCACTAATCAATGGTCGGTATGGTTCGGGCAAGGTACCTCGAATCCGGGCAGCAAAGCTCAGACGAATTTCCTTTTCTAATGCACCAGTGATGAAAGCCTTCTTCGGATGCACAACAGACAGCTCCACGTCATCTACCCTGAACATTGTAAGCAAAACGTCGTTCGTCACAAAGTGGAGTATACCATTCCGTCCATTTCCATGTAAAACCAAAATTGCTCAAATGATGGGCAAACCAATCCATAAAGCGATATACCAATTCTAGATCCAGCACATCCGTATGCTGGTAAAGCCATCGGATCGCTCGTCCAAGACTAGGCGCTATGGCAGCTGGCGCGATCTTACACGCCTCTGTAAGAACGGAATGATAGTATACAAGCTTGTGCTCAGGTGATGGGAGTTGAAATAGTTGCGAGAAAACAGCGTCAACAACTACATCTTCTGGCTTCCATGTCGAAGTACCTTCTTCCAAGCTGCGCAACTTATCAAATTGCGTGGCTCGCTTAACAAAAGTATCTGGGGCGAAATAGCAGTCGACATCGATGAGGAACTTGGCCGTTGCGTTGCGGTTAAAGTCCACAATGTTTATAGTGTCTATGAGCGAGTCCCGCACAAGAGATGAGGCAATATCGGATGTAGATGGTACGGTTTCAATCGCTTGATCTGCGTAGACGGAAAAGTAAACTTCGGGTAACCGGGGACGTGAGCCAGCTGGAACGGGTGAAGGCACTGTAATTTCAGATAGTGCATGCTTTGGTGAAGTCTCTTCGCCCGCGTTGAAGCCTTCCATGGGAATATAGGGCCGAGGAATGCAAGTCAGCTTCCATCCCTGGTCAGCTTCGGCTTGCAGCTGCTTCTGCAGTAATCCAATATAACTTATTGGTTCAGGGTTTCCTTCGAAAGTTTTCCCCGGACAAGGATCGACCAGATTATACAGAACGTGCGGAGTGGACGCAATCACATCGGTTTTATCTAGAATTGCGAGCGCTTGTTCTTTCGACGCATCTGCATTCAAGGCCATGACGTACGGTAGAGCCAGAAGGATAATTTTGACAAGCTCAAGTCCGAGACTCTGGAAGTGTAAAGAGTTAGTAAATTACAGTATGGCCTGACGTCGCGCTTACATCTTCTGATGATGCCGTCTGCAAATCCACCGCCCTCGCGAAAAGCTCCTCAAAGACGGGAAAGACCCCCTCTCCTTCAAGTATCCGCTGCAAACAGCCTAGGAATCTGAGCAGGTGCTTTACTTCTCGCCAGGAACCAGCATTGAGACAATCCTGTAGTTTTGAGACAGCTCTCTCGAGGACTTCGCGAGATAAGTCTGACTTCTGTTGATCGGTGGCAAGGGTAAGTCCAGCAATAAATGGTATCTTTAGTGGCTGCTCAAGAACCCTGAGCATATCGTTAGTTCAGTCCATCTGTGACCGCGACGGCGTACATACAGCTGAATGCTCAGGTCAACGTAGAGAGCCTTGATCTGTTCGTCCTCATGATTCTCTACTATCACTTTTGCGATGCTGGCGATCTCCTCATCGCTTCTTTTGAGTGGCTGACCAAAAAAAATCAGCAATGACTTGATGAGGATGAGGTTCTTATTGCCTTACCGACTCAGCAATGCTTAGAAGCTGTTTCCTGACCTTGATATGGAGTGGCTCTTCATATCTTCTGCGCTGCGGTCTGCGATCGTAGTCGTCATCTCCTAATCGACCTTTAGCCGTTTAAAAGATCAAGGGTCTGCGAAGCAGCAAACCCCTAAATCGTCGCTTGCGATTATTGTTGTAAGCACCGTGCTGTCCACTAGAACGTCTGTCGTAATCCGCCATGACCGAGCAAGAGATGCAGTGACTATTCAGAGCAGAGAGGATACACTCAGCATCTCGGGCACAAACAATAGAGTCAAAGTTGGTACTTTTGCAGGTAATGAAGCAGGCAGAGCTGGTCCAAAACGGGCTACGTCTACGGACGCGCTGTGGCGGCGAAGGTCGCGTTAACAAAACTGGACTGAGCGCACCAACGTTTCCCCCACACCATAGAGATTAATTGTAATTATTCAATGAATTCACCCAATATATGTTTTTTTGTGGGTCTCTACAGCATGACTTGACATGAAGGGAGGTAATTATCTTGTGCCCCTAATAGGACGGGGTGCTATGGTTGTTCTATTGTTCTTAAATGAGTATTCTGCTAGCAGGCTAGACAGGTGAAAAGTACCTAGGCGTGTTTATTCAAACGTGGTTTCAGGCCGTCTCAGTGCCGCTAATCTCAATTTTGCCATCCAGCATTCCTCTCTTGATAATAAAAAAACTCGCCTGCAACCCATCTCGGCGGCATTCACCCGGCGGAAAACCCATGGTCAGATATGAGACCAAGCCGTCATCGTTGACCCCATACTTTTTGCTGCTGCCGAGTTGGTAAGTAAGAGAAATAAGGGGCGCTCGTTCTATGTAGCAGGGACCTCTGAACTCATGCTGTACTTTTCTACACTTCCTGCTTATACCAAGCCTGGGCTAGAGAGACCAAGGGGATTTCCTTGCAATGCCAGGGCGGGATTGTTAGGAAACGATTAGTTGAGGCCATCAGCCTGTTCTCAATCGAATCGTCATGAATTCGTTTCGCGTCACTCATTGTGGCGTGCAGTCTTCAATCGAGTTGAGCCCTCATCTCATCTCGACCCATTGGCATGAAATTGTCGATGTCGATTCCACGAGAGAGGAGTTCTTTGCGAGCATAGGGCGGTACAAGCTTGACATTTTTTTCTGGAGCAATGGATAGTTCTATACATGAGATGAGCAAGCACGAAGCTCCGGCAGTCAATATGCAACATACCTTGTCGAGAAAAATCGAAAAGAGGAGGCAGCTCTCTCGCTGCACCTCCTGCATGACGAGAGTCGGGAAAGCGACAATTTGCGTCCCGAAGTTCGTCAAAAAATGGATGTACCATTGCGTCGATTGCGGAAAGGCGCTGAGTTGGTGTGTATTCTAGCAGCAGCGAGATCAAATCAATAGCGTCAGGGCTAGCCTTACGAAACACCTGCGAGGTTTAGTCATGTTGACATGGGCCAAATAGAAGTAGGAGTTTACAGGTATGATAATTCGAATACTTTGGGTCACTTACTTTGTTGAACGGGTGAGGTTTGATCTGTGGGAACTTGTGCTCCATGTAGTTGGGATTCATAGTGCGAATCTGCTCCCTCGTGGGTGTTCCCAGCACTTTGATGATCTCGACGAGTTGATCGATGCCTGACTCCCCGGGAAACAGTGGTTGGCCAAGCATGAGTTCTGCCATGACACATCCGGTTGACCAGACGTCTGCAAAAGACATTTAGAGTAGAACCAGTCCAAACTTCATTGGGAACTTACCAATCTTGGTTGTGTAGTTTGTCGCACCAAAAATAAGCTCAGGCGCACGATAGTAACGCGAGCATATGTATGACACATTAGGTTCGTTTTCGACAAGGATTTTTGCACTGCCAAAATCGCACAGTTTGAGAACACCTGTGGCTGGGTCCAACAGAAGGTTTTGGGGCTTAATATCTCGGTGGCAGATTCCCATGGAATGTATGTAGGCAAGCGAGCGGAAAAGTTGATAGATGTAGATCTTGATTTCCAAAATCGGCATGGTCGTCTTCATCTTGTTGAAGAAGCGTGACGCTCGATACACCGTCTCAGGGACAAATTCGAGAACTAGGTTGAGATAAACTTCTTCCTTCTAATGCTTACTGTTAGCTTCCCATGTCTTCAAATTAGACTTATTAAAACCAGAAGCTGCGTACACGTTCTCCATTAGAGTAGTAGAAAGCCTTCAGCTCGACGATATTGGGATGACGGACGATACGCATTATCTGGAGCTCACGGTTCTGTTACACATAAGCATCCGATCGGCCACCGCTTAGATATGTTTTTGAGGCACCTTAAATCGCTTGTCCTGGAGGACACGCTTGATCGCGGCATCTTCATTGCTCGGGGCAAGTTTTGTCTGAAACACAACGCCAAAGGAGCCATTGCCCACTATTTTGCATTGTGTATATTGCATTTCTTTTGTTTCTCCGGTCAAGCCATCTTGAACCTTCTCGCGTATGACCTCTAGCTGAATGATTAGTGGAGATGAACTGATAGCAATATGGTTAAAGACTCACCGCCCATGCGGAGACTGTTGAGACCCATCCCACGATTCTGGGACATGCTTCTGATTTATAATCACGCGCAGGCGACTATGGAGGCGATGGTGGATCTAGTACTTCAAGGATATGAGCGAGAGTTCTAGATGTCGCTTGTGAAGACGTGATGGGCAGGTTGTTGAGATCGTTTCGAGTAGTGAATGGTCGAGTGCTGAGGGCGAGAGGGGAGGGACGAGGCTGGGTAGTCGAGTACTGGAGGACCACGCCTTGTGGGAAGCGAGTACCAGTGGTTGTGCAGGTATGACAACAACAAAGTGTTGGCGAGGTTGTAGGACAGAGCGACCTGGCTGCCGGTTTGAGCGATTGTGTTGAAGTGGGCGGCGGGGGATATTTCGCAAGACAACCGCTTCTGTGAGCGACAAAGTCTTGTGACACCGGGCAATTTCTGCTGTTGGAATTGGAATCACACACGGGATCTTGAAGCGTCCTTGAAGCGTCCTCTATGTAGGGTAGTGTGGTGAAGTTGTCAAGAGGTTTTGGTGTAGTCTTGTGTGAGCCTGTTGGAGGTCAACTGACTTCGGCTGCCAAGAATTGATCACACTGGTTGCCAACCCGGCGTGAAGGTCAAGCCTCGTAACGCGCGGTAGGGTAAGTTTAGGACGAATAACGGAATCTTGAAGGAGCGTGTAGGACAGAGGTCGAAACAGAGGTGGAAATAATGATGCCAGTGTTAACTTGGTCGCAAGATCTTAGGTGGTGGCTAGGCGAGAGGAGACGCCACAAGCGGGGGGTTTGATCTGGGTTCAAGAAGGATGGGGCGGCAGAGTGCACCCGGAGAGCCTGCCTTGCCTGCCCGGCAGTACGCGTGCTAAGGTATCTTGGATATATCCCGGAGGAGACTTGCTTAAATCGCGAGGCGTTTGTGGGTAGATGTATTTGATGATGCTTCAATAATGGGCTCACGTGCCTTTGTGAACGCAGAGCTTTCTCCACCGGCGGCAGTCTAGGGAACTACATAATTAAAGTATCGATGCTTCTCTAGACGGCAAGTAGGCTAAATGTCCCAGATGACCTGGTGACCATCCTTTAGCGGACCCGCAACTGATTAGCTCGTTCCCACTGGCTTGGTACTGTGCCTTTGCAGCTACATGGCAAATTGCGGCCTCACCAGCTATATCTACCCAGTCGTGCTAATGGAGATCCCACATTCGGTGGTGATGTTTCTTCCTCGACGGCCGTCACGGTCAAAGCCTGTTCTAAACTGTGTGAGGGTTGTCAGTATGTTTGGCTTCTCCTCAGGGACGAACCAACACAGCCTCATGAGTTAGCCGCCACAGCCAAACCAGGCGTTTCGGGGTGGCCCCTGAGCATGACGTGGAGCATGGGAGTAAATGGTGCACTTGAATCCACCCTTCCACCCCACATACTGTATAAATGCTCGTCAGTTCCAGCAATAGGCTTTTTCTGCGCTGCGACTTTCCGACCTGACCAAGGCCTGCATGGTTTCCAGAGACCGGATCCAATGACCTTTTGCGGTTGCTAGTCATCGCCTTGACACGGCGGAAAGCATAGGAACCTGAGCCAATTGAGACGGTCTGCTGCCGGGTGAGTTAATTCATTTCAATGTCTTCAGGTACGTGTTTACTTAGGGCAAACCCGGCAAATAGCAATCTGGGCTGAAGATATGTCGTGCATCTGTTGCCCCTCGTCGAGCCGGCAATGGCGGCTTGTCCCTGACTACTCCCAAAGTATTGTACTCCAAACCTCCGTCATTGACCTTGCGACGGCAACCGAGACACGGTCATGCTGGTGTCGCTCAATCGTGTTGACGTTAAACCTACTGGCCGGTCACCAATACGTCAAATCAATGTGGAGGGGTGGGGTGAAGCATTAAGATCTCGATGACGGCCCACGGGAGTCTGCACCCGTAGCAACGGCGTGCATAAGACATTATAGCTATTGTTATTGTTATTGTCGCCGTACCAATAATGAAGCACCGACAGAAAAAATGCAGGTTGGTCGTAATGCCTTACCCTTGGTCTTCCCGAAGGATCCAGCACTCCGGATTGCAGCTAGCACATCCCCATTCCGACCATCTGATAATCTGTGACCGGGTCTGCAACTACTCCCTAGGCAGCGTTGTTTGGGCATTATTAGTTGGCTGCCACAACTTCTCAAACGCACGCTAATGTACGATTGCGCTGTATGTTCATCATCTGACATATAAGCTACTCTAAAAGATTCGTTTCTGATTTCTGTTCAGCTTTTTCGACCCGCAATAAAGCCACACCAAACAAAGTGTACCACTTTAGCTCGCCTTGCTAAGCACTGCCGGTTCCTGAGCTAGCCATACGTTAGGCAAGGGTACCGTAACTTCTTCCCACAATATTGCACCTGGCGCTTTAGCTCAGCAATGATGCTTGACTGCCGTTCCTTAAGATCAATGAATCTTTCACCCACTACTCCAAGCTGTGGCCCACTTGAAGTTAGCCAGCTCTCTACATGGCCTTAGATAGCGATCTTCATTTTGAGTTCACCTTTTCCTACGACCTTTGGCGGAATCTAATCTCGAATAAAGACTCTGTCATGGCCGGCTCACAAACCACGTATCGATGGCTGACCGTCCTGATGTCTTGCTACCTAGGTCAGAACCATGGCTAGAATCAGGGAAATGGCCCGGGAACAGGGAGGAATCTTCTGATAGCCTCGACAGCTCGGTCAGAGAACAACGGAACTCATCGCAAACATAGGGTTGAGAAGATACAAATAGCATCAGCTCGGGCGCCTCAGGAATTTCACGTGATAGGGCTCGGCAGCTCGATAGGACTTGAAGTAGATCATTAAGGAAGCTTAGTGTGGAGAACAGTGGGTATAGTGTGGTGAAACAGCGAAAGGTGTTTGACCACTGACTCAGAACGCTCTTGCAAATCTTAGTTGAGATGATATTTCTTTGAATGGATTTATGAAACTTAATGGTCCTTTGTAGGACAGCTAGCTTGCAAAAAGCACTTAACCGCATCTCCAATTTGAAATTTGCGTGACTTAAGATGGCCTGAGGTAGCTGTGAAAATATTCAATTATGTCAATATGCACCTTTATACATACATGATCGCTCACACCATGACCGCGTTCCAACACTCAGATGCAAGATAGGATCCCAATACTTCACTGCTGAGCACGATTCATCGCAGCTGAAGTTTCCCCGTCAGACTCCGAGACTAGACGCTGAGGCATACAAAAACAGGTTGGAAGATTCCAGGCTTATCCAGACAGGTTGCGATTTTCTGCCATTTGATTGAGTATAAAAACCCTACCCGGTGCTTTCAAGTAGAGTGGAGAAAAGTGAGAATTTTCTAAAAAGGAAGCGAGGCATCTGGTGCACCAGATCCTGCCTGTTTCTGAACATCCTCTGAAGCGACCTCTAGAGAGACCGCCAGTCCAACTTTAGCCGTCGACTAGCAAGCGGTCAGCATCGTTGTTCTTGTTCCAATTCTGTAATTATGTACCTTGAAATGATCTATTTCGCCCGCAAAAGATACCTGTACAGGTGGAAGCACCCGCCTTTCCAGCAAACAGCTCAATTTTCCTGTGCTGTCCAATTGCGCTTTGAAGGAAGATGTCCTGAAGTCATACTTAGCACCAACGGCAGTTGTTCCAGTCTTGCCTGCTCCGGGACCCATTAAGCCACCTCCCCCTAAGCCTTGCGCAAATTGAAGGTTCAGATCTGCGCCTGCTTCAACCTTGTCGGTCAATCTCCGCCAGTATGAGGTACTTAACATCCCTTGTCCTGTTATTTGAGCAGTGCCAACCCAGTCCCGACTCTTATATCTGGCACAATACGAAAGAATTGTGTCTGGCCCCTGGCTCATACCCATTCGTTGCCAAACCGCTTCCACGCCGAGAGCAAGGCCAGGGGTTACTGACTGCAGATACCCGCCAACAATAGTACCACTTAAGCCACCGTCAAGTATTGAAGGATTCACCGCCTTGAGGGATGCAGTAAAGTCGTTCCCAGAATAATCGGTCTCTAACTGAACCATGGCTTGCTGGCCAGGCGTAATTGCGGCTTGACCCTTAGTAACAAGGTATCTTGTCCAGCTCTTGTTCATCACAGCTGCTACTGTTCCATCATTATCAAGGGTCCCTTGCATTAGGACCTGTGAGATGTCAGCTTGAATGTCTCAAGGACAGCGGACATGTTTTAGCCCACACTCTGTGTCCCATATAAAGCAGAAAATCCATAAGGAGGTGATTGTTGAGACCCCAAAGAAAACGAGTGCGAGTACTGGAACATCGGCGATACGCTCAATGGCTTGCTGAATTCTCCTCTAAGGCCGGTGAACATGAATCTGGTGAGTAGTACATCATTTTCAACCTCCCGTTTTATTTTGTCGAACGCTCCAGGATTTGAAAGACCAAAAGCTTCTCTCCGGTGTAGAAAGGATTTATATGTGATGCCGAGAAGATCGACGATGCCGTTGTGTAGCAAGAAGGACGGTAAGAGGTTGCCTTCCTTTGTGCCCTCCATTGGTCTTCTTGGAGGCGGCGGAGCGCCGTCAATCACCGTTTAAGAACGTAGTAGCGTGGCGCGTACTCGTAGTAGGGTGAATCGTAACCAGATCAGTAGCTCGATTGGTAAAACATTGTGTCTCGGCGACGGTCCCAAATCTTGTTCCGGAAGCTTGCTGAACCTGATATCTGATTTTTGTACAGCGCAAGCTAGGCCGAAAGAGGGCAGTCTATCGATAACGATTCATGTATTACGACGAGACATTGATAGGCTGAATGTGCACAACTCCTGGCTACTGGCTGCATCAAGATTCGTATACCGTTTCTACAATTGTGTCTGGACTCCTAGATTATACTTGTACCTTCCACCATGCAGTCCTCTCAAGTACAGCAGCCCTCAATTGAAATCTCAGAACTCTCTTACTCATTTTCCAATGGGTCTGGCCTTCGCGATGTAACGCTCTCACTACCACCACAAAGTCGCACTCTTCTTATCGGCGGTAGTGGCTATCTAATTTCCTTGTACCGCTAGGCTCCTATCAGCTGACATGTCAGTTGCTCGCCAGCCAATGGGGCAGGAAAGACAACCCTCCTTCGCTTGTTAGCAGGCAAGAACATGGCACCAACTTCCACGATATCCATCGCCGGCATCGTGAGTATCCTTTCGGAATCATTAGACCCTAACGCGGAATGAAATTGAGTACCGAGACCTTGTTTAAGGAGTAGAAAGCTCCCCAGACTTATCTCGCGACTCAAATGTTCCCCTCAAGGAGTATGGCTGACTCCGAAATCATCGCAGGATCCATTCAAAGAAGGACTCGAGGGAGTCGTATACCTTGGAACAGAGTGGGTCTTGAATCCAATCGTCCGTACCGATATGGATGTGCCCACTCTTCTCGCATCCGTCGGAGGGAATTTTTATCAAGAGCGGAGGGACGAATTAATCTCGATTCTCGATATTGATATGAGCTGGCGTTTGCATACAGTCAGTGACGGTGAAAGGCGCCGGGTACAGCTTGCTATGGGTTTGATACGGTGATTCCGAAGCTAAGGCTCATTATCTTTGAAAACGAGCTGACTACGGCCTCGGCAGGCCATGGTCTGCTCTGCTATTAGACGAGGTGACCGTAGACCTAGACCTTCTGAGTCGCAACAACTTCTTGCTTTTTTTGAAACGTGAGACTGAGACCAGAGCTTGCACAATAGTGTACGCAACCCACATTTTCGACAACCTGGCAGGATGGCCGACGCATCTTGTGCATATGTCGTTAGGCAGGATCAAGAAATGGGGTGAGATGGAGCGATTCGATGTAGGCGGGTTTGGGAAAAGTGAGAACAGCCAGCTAGGAGAACTTGTACTCGGTTGGCTTAAAGAGGATCAGCAGGAGAGAGGACCAAGAAATTGATGAATGGTCGCTGGAGAAAGTACGCAAAGGTCTCGGCGCGGAGGAAAGTCGCGATTGGTTGACGGTCTATCGACTTTGCTCTTGTAAATCTTTGGTGGCATTTGTCCCCAAGATGGCTCTCCGCGCGCCTATCACTGGTTTCAACACTGACTACTGGGCTGCGTGAGAAAGATACGATCAAACAAATGGCAATATTGAACGCTCTTAAAGCAGTCAGCACGTCTCCGTTTCAGGGCAAGGATGAGTACATGCATAAGGACTTCTTAGCATACTGACCATGCCGGTCCTGACTCTTGGCAAAAACGAATCTGTACTATAGGCCTCACTCAGAAACAGCAGCTAGATCAAACTGGCACTACTGAGCTTGAGAAGGTCGGCTGACTTGTTACCGCGTGTTACCGTATGCGCTGCTGTTGAAATCCAGGTGGCAGCTGTTGAGGCTGCGAAGGGTTGAAACCAGGGGCGAGGAAGTGTTGTGGGGTATAGTTGAACTGGGAAGGAGGTGGTCGGGCAGGTAGGCCAGAGGGTGGGGCAGGTAGCGGCTGGGAAGGTGGTGGAGGACGTTGCTGTTGCGGTGGAGGGACGTTCTGGAATGGTGTAGAGAGGTTTCCAGGCCGGGCCGGGTCACCATTAAGTAAAGCTGCAGATCCTGTGGGAGTGCTGCTACTGAAAAGTCCTGCCGGCAAAGGCTGAACCGTAGGCTGCACGCCATGCTTCGATGCTTGGGCCGCTAACATACGTTCGGCTTGATCGCCATGTCGTTCGCCTTTGCCGTCCTTTTTGTACGCATACTGGACTGAGATTTCCTTGTTCATCAGATACTGTCCGTTCATATTGGCAATCGCGTCATCTGAAGCATCAAAGCTGGCGTATGAAATGAAACCATAGCCTTTGGACAAATTGGCATCGTCTCGGGCGACCTGCACTGGTAAGCACGGTAGACAACGATAAGACATGCACGCACGCACCTTCGGAGCGGTCACCAAGGTGCCAAACCTGCCAAAAGTGTCGTACAAAGTTTGTTCTGTGACCATCGGATCGATATTTCCAACGAACAGCTCCGCACCGACCTCTACTGTTTTTTGCTTGTCTGCAGATGCTTTATTGACCCTTATGGGTTTGCCATAGAGCCTAACCTGGTTCATAATTCTCGCAGCGTATTCGGCGTCCTCTTCACTGATGAACTCGACGAATCCATAACCTTGATGAGTTTGTGTGACGCGGTCTTTTGGCAAGTGAACATTGACGATGCGACCAGCCTGCAGCATTAACTCCCATACCAAGCTATCAGTCACCCGTTCGTCCAAATTACCAATATAAACTGTCGCTTCTTTGTCCTGCTCCCTGGTTCGTGTTAACTGAGAATGAAGACGAATGTATGTACATACCAGTGCCGTGCACCCGACATAGTTGACAGGAGGTGTAAAGCGGGCTTCAATTCGAGGTGGTGTGGTGTAAAGTCCGAGCAGAGCAAGCCATTTGCAAGGGTCTTGTATTATAATTTCAGAGCTACCGTTTAGCGCAGGAGATTCAATACCAGCATTGCAAACCTCAATTTTGTTTCACACATCTTCTTCAAGCGACATCCTCAGAGCATCGGAGTTGAAGTCAGTGGTGCAGTCAAAGATGTGGCAACTCTCGGAGGAAAGCAAGGTAGCCGACCCTGACTGACGTGGGTCTCTCTCAAATGATGCTAAGCCATCTCCTCACAGGAGAGAATATCTAGAACTCTCGATGTCGCAAGAGTCGCTGTACACTAGTATGCATCCCTGTATTCGCACGCTCTAAGTACATTGTACTGATGAGATACAGTGGCTATCTTCCCCTGATCATGTATATTGGTGCGTTGCTCCGCACGCATCTGCGATGTCTCTCCAGATTTCAAGCTCACTAGACAAAGGTTACACTTGGAGCAATCCGCGGCCGAGCATTCTGCAGTATTTAGTATCGAATACCTGTGACAGGCCTCATCTCTAACTGCGTGTATAGACTCATCTCACCATTTGAATAATTTTGCCAGGCGTTTGGGTGCCTTTCACTATGGGACTCGCGCATGGCGGTCGGCACAGATATGAGCAGTGGTACCTAGGCGCGGTTGTGCGAGTGGATTCTATGATATGTATTGGGGTTGGAAGCAAGATGTACGAACATCTGCGTCATCTGGCGGGTCGCTTTTCGATGGATGGCTTAAAATGTCAATTAGTCTACCGTAAACATTACTAGATGTTAGACAAACTCTTACCTCTTCGCCCCTACACCCCTACACGGTTCTTCGCGCAGATGATATGAGTGATGATTCGCCACGCCTATCGAAGTCGTTGATTGAGTCCATTGCAGGTTTCACAGCTGGGATACTCTCCACATTGGTATAATCAACTCGCTGTATTCAGAAGTTTACTGATTGGATTAGGTTGCACATCCCCTGGACATCGTGAAGACCCGTCTGCAACGTGCGTACTTAGCTGTTCCCTAGTGGTAGATATGTGTTACTGACGTGGCTTTGCAGTGGAGATTGGACAATCCGCACGCTTGGGAAGCTCGTTCCGAATTGTGCGCAACCTCGTCCGAGATGAACGAAGCATCACCGCCTTCTACCGCGGTCTGACGCCGAACCTCATTGGGAATTCAGCCAGTTGGGCACTCTACTTCGTGTGTTATGATCAAATAAAAGCTGGCATAGGAGCTGGCCGGCATGTAACAGATCTATCCTACTACGATTATTTCCTTGCATCAGGTGCCGCGGGTATGGACTCGTTCTATGTAAAAGAGCATTTTTGCTGATAGATGCTTGGAAGGAGCTCTGACAGCCTTGTGTACCAATCCGATCTGGGTCCTCAAAACACGCATGGTATCCACATCATCATCCCATCCCGGCGCATACAGTTCTATGCTGGATGGCACCCGACAAATCTACAGAGATGAAGGTGTGAGAGGCTTCTATCGAGGACTTACTCCGTCGATGTTCGGGGTGTCCCATGGAGCATTGCAATTCATGGCCTACGAACAGCTGAAGAAGCATCGAGCTGGATATCATCAGCTCGAAACCCTTGATTATCTGCTTTTGAGTGGACTCTCCAAGGTCTTTGCTGGCAGTATTACCTACCCATACCAAGTGGTTCGATCGAGGCTCCAGATGTACAACGCAGACAATGCATACAAGGGCGCTGGCGATGTGGTGCTCCAGGTTTGGCGACGAGAAGGGTTAGGAGGCTTCTACAAAGGATTGGGACCAAACCTACTCAGGGTGATGCCTAGCACATGGGTGACGTTTGTGGTCTATGAAAAGACACGGTCGTATCTGCAATCCACTTCTCCGTAAAGCCGTACGGTAGAGAGGCAGATGGCAAGCATGGGGATTAACCCCAAAATTCGAATATCATATTCTATGGGGTGACTATAGCGTTCGTAACAAACGCTTGAGCCGCTCGCAAAATGTCTTTCTCTCTCCCAATCTTGGAAACGGTCTTATTCCGATCTAGCCTTTATTTCTAGCAAGAACTAGAGCACGGCGCTACCCGTCTTGCCGCGCCTTCTGATTTTTGAGTTTTGACCGAGGGGGAAACGGTATTTCGGGCCCGGGGCAGTAATTATTATTATTATGGGGGGGCACTCTTCTAAAGTGGGTGCTAGAAATGATAATGTGGATTCGTGGTGGTGCTGCCAACAGCCGTCGCTAGGGCTCCGTAACAACACCTCCTCGCCTTCACCTTCACCTTCACTACCTTACCCTTCCATCTTCATCTTTCGCCAGTTCAACCCAACCCAAACCAATTCAATCTAATCCATTGACCTTGCTGTCCTTCTCTCTTTTCTTCTATCGCATGACATCGATTGTGTGACACTGGTTTTTCCGCAACCCTGCGGTCGTGGGCATCCGCGTCTACGGTATTAGAGTCTTCTCAGCCTCGCATCCTCTGGCCTTTGCTTGCTCAACCACCTGTTGTCAGCTACCGATTGCCACAAACCACTTACAACTTATGCGCCTGTAACCCGTATCGATAATTCTCCGCGTGTCTGAGCGTCACGCCTGCGGCTTTTGTTTGCGACAACTGTCCAAGCCCACGGTAGCCTCAACGTTTTCTCCGGATCGTGGAGTCATCCCGCGCACTTGAACCATCCCCTTAATATACGGGCAGTCGAATCCCTTTGCTAAGACATCTCATCAACCGGTCAATATGTACAATGCACATCGTGGCATCGCTCAGCCTGCTGCTAACCAGCGGCTTGAGGAGTGCTTAGCGGGCATCAGGGAAGAGTTTGCGAACGCGACAAGTGGTGCCAACGAGAATGATCAAAGAAGTGAGTCATCTCAATACTCATGAGCTGTGGCGCTGCCTGATAGCCATTGCGGGCTCATGTTACTCTTCCCTTGTTGGCGGGGACATAGCTTCTTTGTTGCGCATCCAATGGGACTGACAACGGCTGACCGGCTCGGCCTTACTGTAGTGCAAGCTCAGTTACAGGAGATGGAGATGGTGAGGCAAAGAGTATTCGAGCTTGAGCGCAACCAGCAACTCATAAAGCAAAAGTTAGTTACAACAGGTGGCCGTGTCAGGCAAACGACTAATGAACGAATCAGGTACGATGAAGACATAGCACGCCTCCGACACGAGCTAGAGGCCAGAGGTGGACCGCCTTCTCACCTTGGTGTCAGTGGGCTACCTGGTCACGGTAGTGCTCACGGCGGACCCGCCCCACCAAACATTGGCCATGGCCCAAGCAACCTCTTTGGTGGCATTATGTCAAACCAGAGCGGACAGGGACAACCGGGCTTGGCGCCCTTATCTCAGGATCAACAGCAGCAGGCGCAGCAGCAGCAACAGCAACAGCAACAGGCACAGCAGGCACAGCAGCAACAACAACAGCAGCAGCAACAGCAGCAGCAGCAGCAGGCACAGCAGCAGCAACCGGGTCCCCCACCACATCAGATGCCCCAGCCGCCGCAACCATTGCAGCAGCCTGGACCGTATCAGAGTAGCTACCCTCATCAACCACTGGTAAACGGTAAGCAACATGTTTTCTCCCTTTCAGTCCTTCTTTCAAGAGCGTTCAGAAGCGATCGATGTTGATGTGGCTGTAAACAGGCTATAATGCGCAGAACCAGATTGCATCTCCGGGAGCAGGTAAGCCCCGCAACAACATCGGACCCCGTGGTCACGGAAGCACTCCTCAGCAGAACCAGTCGCTGCCCTATGGGGCTCTTTCACCACCTCCAATGAATCGTCCTAGCCCACCTCCTGGCCCACAGTATCCCAATGTGGGCAACGTGCTTGCAGACCTTAATCCAGATGAGCTGAGGCCTGATCAGAAACGTGAGGGGCCAGATTGGTATGCCGTCTTCAATCCAGCAATCCGCCGACAGTTGGACATAGACTTGGTCTGCAATCTTGCCCATGAAAGTGTTGTCTGTTGTGTTAGATTTAGTCATGATGGTACCAAAGTGGCCACAGGTTGCAATCGATCCGCACAGATCTTTGAAGTGGCTACCGGAAACAAAATTGTTACATTGCAAGACGAGACGGTGGACAAAGATGGAGATCTTTACATCCGGAGTGTCTGCTTCAGTCCAGATGGCGCATATCTCGCTACAGGGGCAGAAGACAAACAGATTAGAGTAGGTGTTCACCTTCCCCAACTGTGAAACTTTGACTGACTCTACAGGTCTGGGATATACAAAGCCGCACCATTCGTCACACTTTTGCTGGTCACGAACAGGATATTTACTCCCTGGACTTCGCCCGCAATGGTCGCCTTATCGCTTCCGGCAGCGGTGATCATACCGTTCGCGTGTGGGACATTCAGCGTGGGGGTGAAGTCCTAACGCTCACAATCGAAGATGGTGTAACTACCGTAGCCATCTCTCCAAGCGGGGAATATGTAGCTGCTGGCTCATTGGACAAGAGCGTGAGGGTGTGGGACATTAACACCGGCACCGTGATGGGCCGACTTGATGGGCCTGATGGTCACACAGACAGTGTATACAGCGTTGCCTTCTCCCCTGACGGTGAATGCTTAGTGAGCGGGAGTCTGGACAAGACAATCAAGATGTGGCAATTGGCGCCGGACAATAGAGGCTTGGCTTCCAGGGGTGGTCGGTGCATCAGAACATTCGAAGGGCACAAGGTACGCGTAGGACTCCACCTGTATTGTGATGTTTGAGCTCATCTCGAACTCAGGATTTCGTGCTCAGCGTGGCGCTGACTCCGGATAACGAATGGGTACTCAGTGGGTCTAAGGATAGGGGAGTGCAATTCTGGAATTCACGGACTGGAGATACTCAACTGATGCTCCAAGGTCATAAAAACTCAGGTCCGTTGCTCGAATCCTCTGTGGTCGATGCATTGAAACTAACGATGTTATTGTTTAGTCATCTCCGTGGCCCCAAGCCCAATCGGAGAACTTTTCGCAACAGGAAGCGGTGATATGCGCGCGAGGATCTGGCGGTATGTTCTTTCGAATAGCAGACGAGTTACGGACTAATCCAAGGCGCGTAGATTCTCGCCATATAGAGGGTGATAGTTGGTATAGAGAGTCTGCAAAGACTAGTCCTGCTGGATGTCTGGATTCACGATCTGCTTATGTCTCGTTGTTTGAAAGGAATGGGACTTGATCGAAAATGGAAGGAGCAGAGGCAACGAATCACAATGTCCAGGCTTATTGTATATTGAAAACCAACATCAGCCTACACGCGGGAGCTTGGTGGGCCTGAGAATTTAAGTGTTTTCACATGACCATATTCAGGACGTCAGATATGATTTTCCGAAGGCCAATGTAAATGTGTAATCAATCGCACAAGGCACTATCCAGTGCTTCAGTATGCGTCCAACCTCTCCTGTCTTATCCTGCCTGCGTGCCTTTCTCTAAGGGAACACGACGGCAAATGAACTCGCGCCGTTTTAGTACAATCTTATCTTAGCGCGATCAAGCCTTAAGGTTTCGCAGCGGGAATGAAGATACAGGAGTCCGATTGTTGATACAAATGTCCCAAGGTTGCATCGTAAGTACTTCTGCATGGGGATCTATGCCCTCCACTCAGTATCCATATAACGATAGAGCAACCTAGCCCTTATCTCCAGTTCCAGATCATGGATACACTACTGTTAGCTGCCCCACTACCACACCATGAGCTTGCGCACCTATCCGCTCTCCGTTCCACGCCCATGAAACGTGCTAATAGCAGCTGTCCAACAGTACTGCCGATGTTGCTGCAAAAAATCCTCGCTATCGGCGAAAGTCGAGCACTTTCGTCGATGCTATCCACGACATGCCCGAAACTGGAGAACTGGCTCCGGCCCAGCTGTACAGCACAGAATCCGGACGCCTGTTTCATTCCGGTCGAATCGTGATAGTCACAGTGGGTTTACCTGCCAGAGGGAAGACACACCTGAGTGTTGCATTAGCCAGGTATCTCAGATGGCTGGGGGTGAAGACGCAGGTCTTCCACCTCGGGGACTACAGAAGAGCCCATGTAGGACCAGGCAAGGATGTGCCGGAGGATTATTTTCACGTCAACGCAAGTCCGAGTTCGGTACTCATGAGGCAGAAGATCTTGAAGAAGTGCCGAGATGATATATACCATTTTCTCAACAACGAGAACGGCCAGGTTGCTATCTACGATGCTGTGAATCCCTTGGCTGCTGGTAGGCGGAGCTTGGCTAAGGAGTTCGCGAAACATGATGCCCAGACTCTCTTCATCGAGAGTGCGTGCGATGACGAAAGGATCATAGAGGAAAACGTTCGTAGCGTTAAGATCTCCAGTCCGGACTATATTGGGTGGAATGAAGACGAAGCTGTAAAACACTACTTGGCGAGGATGAAGGCGAAGATACCGCATTTCGAGACTATGGAAGAGTCTGAATTGAACTACATCAAGATGATCAATGCAGGCGAGCGAATATCTGTCAACAACTGCACGTTTGGGTATTTGAGTCACCGCATCGTTTTCTACCTGCTCAACCTGCACATTAAGTCAAGACATACGTACTTTGCTCGCGCTGGTACCTCAAGTGAGGAAGACTCGTATAAAGTCGATGCAAGCCTATCGGAGCAGGGTCTAGACTATGCCAAAAAGATGAGTGAGACCTTACTTGCGCATCGTGAGAAGGAAAAGCAGGCAATGAAGGGAAAAGGGGGCGTAGATGTGCCTCTAAAGCCACTTACCATCTGGACATCAACCAGACGAAGGACCGTGGAGACAAGCCAATTTCTCTTTGAACAGGGATATCGTGTGCGTCAGAGGAGCCAGCTAAGCCAACTTAATCCGGGCGTCTGCGAAAAGAAGAGTGAGAGGAGGATTAGGCTTGAATACCCCGACGAAGTTGCAAAGCATGAGCAAGATCCTTACCACCACCGTTATCCAAGAGCCGAGGTGAGAAAGATCATTCAAGAGCAATTTGTGCAGACTGACGTAGACCTAGTCTTATCACGATCTCGCTGTCCGTCTTGAGCCCATAATTCTTGAACTCGAACGTGAGCAGAACGATCTTCTGATTATCGCTCACGAGAGCGTTCTTCGGGTGTTGTATGGGTATTTATTGGCTTGCAATGCCACCGACATCCCATCGCTGTCCTTTCCGAGAGATGAGATCATCGAGATCATTCCAGCTAGTTATAACAACGAAGCTTCTCGTATCAAGGTCCCCGACCAACCACAAGAGATCATACCAGCGTCGCCTGAGGATATCAAGATACCTGTGCCTCCAAGCGGATCTATTACACCCATGAATCTCGATACACCGCCAAAATCCGGAGTGAACTCTCCTCGATTGAACATCGGCTCACCAACGAACGGTACTTTGACGCCACTTGAGCCAGGGCAAGGTCAGCATTTGCTGGTGGAAAGGGCGAAGAGGACTTAGTGGACCGGGACCATAACTGTGTTTAGGACGGAGACAGAGAGTACTTCTCCGTAAGCGACGGCGCCAATGCGATGAACCTTTTTTTTCTTTTTTGGATAGACCGCTCAGAAGCATCAAATAGCTGAAAAGGGCTGTATAGAGCTGTATGGCGTTGAGTAACGAATTTTCCAAGACGGTCCATTTATATGCGCTTAGCACGTTGCATGGCTCAATAAGATGGCTGCGGAGCAGAATGTTTCCTGAAATACTTTGGCTGACAGAATCATCCTCCATGAAGAGTGGATACGAAGAAGATATTGTCATGCGGCTGCAGCTCATACCGATCACCACCTTCTAGCTCCCAGTCGGCGTCATTGATCAGAACAAGAATCCCTGGTCTCCTGACTGTTGTTAGAAGGCTTTTGGAAGACTTACCACTGTCTTCGATGTGAGCTTACACATTACCCCCTAACACAAACATTTCCTTCCGTGGATCCTTCATCAAGTTGTCGCAGAGATAACGAACCAGAAAGGCAACGTTTACCGGTGCGCTGTTCTCCTGAGTTTTAGGGAGAGACAGCGCATGTTTCCTGATGTTTGAAAATAACAACTCGAGGCCGCCGCTTCCGTGTATAAGCCGATAGACAGGATAAGTCTTAAATAGACTTACGAGAATTCAACGATGACGGGGATCTCCTCATCTTTGACTTGGTGTGTAGTCATATTCAGTTACTTCAAGACGAATTTTGATGTGCTTGTCTCGAAGTCGTCCACAGGTGGATTCGCAACTTCAAGTTTAGGAGGACAGCAAGCCGGTACACATCCTGCGCAGATCAGCCGGAAAGTGCTGACAAATGCGTACTGGAGGGGGAGGCTCGTAAAATGTATGTTCGAGGACTTTTCGACAAGCCTTCGCCAGAGCAGCACATACGTTAAGCCTGCACGCTCTTTCTCTTATGCTTGATTTCAAGGCCGAGTATATCGCTGCTGGCGGCAACAGGCATCCCTCGGCGGCTGACTGGGACTCTGAATCGGATTTGCTTGCCTTTGGCGCCAATCGAAATGTAGCACTGTGGAAACCACTGGTAAGTTCATATTTTCCAACATCTTCGTCGCGCGAGTAATGCTTAGTAAACAGGCAGTCAGCAGGACATCACGGACTCAATTGCTTGCTTTCAGGCCATATAGATACTGTCAATGCCGTCAAATTTTTCAAGACCCCTGGAGGAAGCCCTTCTTTAATTGTCAGTGGCTCTGTTGACAAAACAATTCGTATTTGGAATTTGAGGACTGGCACACAGTCAGTTGCAGTGCTTGAAGGCCACCTATCGTCTATCAATTGTCTGGCTGTATGTCCAGATTTGGGCATTCTTGTCTCTGGCTCAGCAGACTCCACGGTCAAGATATGGCGCTTACGACTAAACCACGAGAAGGTGGAACACGATCTTCTACAGACCATTCAAGCGACTCCGCGCTTCTTCCCTCTTGCTCTCGCTCTGCATGTCCTAGACTCTAGTGGGGGTGCCATCCTAGCTACTGCAGGCACGAAAAGTACCGTCCAGGTTTATGTTTCTTCAAAACATGCCCCTTTTGAGCATCAAGCCACCCTGGCGGGTCACGAAGGATGGATCAGATCTCTTTCGATATGTAGAGAATCTGGTCGCTCAGAGACGGATCTTTTTCTTGCTTCTGCGAGTCAGGACAAGTACATTCGCTTATGGCGTATTGCTAGCATAAAGTCAAGTATCTCGTCCGATCCGAATGATTCAATTGCTGCTTTCGAAGACAGTTTATCGAACAAGAGGCATAAGCTGCTGAGCTCTCAAAGACAGTTCCTACTGACCTTTGAAGCATTGCTACTTGGCCACGAAGATTGGATCTACGCTGTGTCCTGGCATCTCACAGGAGGTAAATTACGGCTCCTATCGGCGTCTGCGGATAACTCTCTCGCAGTCTGGCAACAAGACCAAACTTCCGGTATCTGGGTCCCTGTAACCAGACTGGGCGAAATTAGTCTTCAGAAAGGCTCAACAACAGCAAGTGGGAGCACAGGAGGTTTCTGGATTGGGCTTTGGTCTTCGGACGGCACAAGTGTCGTTAGTCTTGGAAGGACCGGTAGCTGGAGAATTTGGACATACGACAAATTTCAAGAACGCTGGTTGCAAGGCATCGGGGTCAGCGGCCATACAAAATCCGTCGCAGACGTTGCTTGGTCTCATGATGGGAACTATGTTCTTTCGACAGGCTTGGATCAGACGACGCGATTGCACGCTAAATGGATAGAAAGAAAGCTGGCTTCGTGGCATGAACTGGCAAGACCTCAGATCCATGGCTACGACCTCAACTGCATCGATTCAATCAGCAACACACGATTTATTTCTGGTGCTGACGAGAAGCTACTTCGTGTTTTCGATGAGCCTCGAGCGACCGCAGAGTCACTTCGCGATCTTTGTGGCGTACCGATTGCTGACGAGCAAAGACTGACAGAATCTGCGAGCATTCCCATGCTTGGTCTTTCTAACAAATCCGGCGATCTAGCCGAGAAAGATGGAACACACGACAATGGAGAAGCGCATGGTGACTCTGTGCCATGTGGAAACCACACCTCAGAGGAACTCAGCTCTACCCAAGGTCCAGCCACCGAAGACCGTCTAGCAAGACACACCCTTTGGCCCGAAAGGGAAAAACTTTACGGGCATGGATATGAGATAGCTGCAGTAGCAGCTAGCCATGATAGTACGCTTGTTGCGACCAGCTGCAAAGCCAGTTCGCTAGAACACGCTATTATACGGTTGTATACAACTACAGACTGGCGAGAGGTCAAGCCAGCGCTGAAAGCACATTCTCTGACTGTGACCGCTCTCGCGTTTGCAGAGGACGACAATTATCTTCTTAGCGTCGGACGTGATCGACAATGGGCTGTCTTTGAAAGAGACATTGACAGAGCTGCCAATCTTTACCTGCTCAAACATTCTAATTCCCAAGGACATTCAAGGATGATACTCGACTGTTGTTGGGCACCATCACCGAAAAGCATATTTATGACTGCTGGAAGGGACAAAATGGTTAAGGTCTGGAACATGGTCGAGTCACAGGTTGACTGTGTCTCGAGCATCTCTTTCTTCTCCCCCGTTACGGCACTTCACGTTGCACCTCACTTGAGCGCTGAAAATCTTCATGTGGCCGTGGGCACGGAGTCTGGCGAAGTTAGCGTGCATGTCCTTAACTTTAATACGTGGAAGGTTGCAATTGCGCGCAATTTGAGTCCATTGTGAGTCTACCTCTTTACTGTTAGGCACGACGTGTTGATCTGTTTGAAGCTTGTGTCCTTCCAAGGCGATTTCGAGACTGAAATGGCGCCCAATGAGTCAAGCATCTGGTAATGGGCAACTTCAGCTTGCAGTTGCAAGCGATGACAGCTCACTGATGATTGTAAGCTGTACGATTAGGGACTGAATAAAGCACCACATGTCTCCTCTTCCTCGTCTAAGGCTGCACGTTACCTATGTTTTGCACACCATCATTGGCTTCGCTTCTACGAGCGATTATGATGGTATTGTATCGCGCTGAGAGGTACATTGATTAGATAGACTCATACTTGGCGACAATAAGCGCCGGAGACTCCCCAGTAACTCAAATACCCTCTGATTAAGGAAAGCAATAGTAGGATACAAAGTCAACAACTCGATCGGCTTGCAGTACCATCGACGCCTGCGAAAGCTGTTCCCTTGAGTAAAATTGTCTTAAAGAAAATGATGTAGCTCAAGCAGGCGCAAACGACTGCATCAGCCCTGATTTACTTTCACCAAATCTCGTAGACTGGTAACAAGGCTTGAGTTTGAAACAGCCTCGCCCAGTAGTAGCCTTGCTTGTTGCGAGGCGACAAACTGCCAAGCTCTTCCTTCACTGGCCTATCGTGCGGTAAATTGTACGGTCCAAGTCCCTTTCATCATCACTGTCCCAATGTGATCGTGACTTGAACTTGGCAGTTGCTGCGCTGCGGATCATGCTGCCCTACATCAATGTCCGTATGTGCTGTTGCAGATCCTGCGCCTCTTACTTAGTCTTGTTGACCTCTAAGCCTAGCTTTTGAATATGGGTCTTCCCTTACTGGAGCTTCGATCGATGAGCGTGAGCATCTGGTCTGCCTCTCGTAGCGACTTGATCTGACGTGTGCTGCTACAGTCAAGCTCATAGCTTCCTTCCTCTTGTCCTACCCCCTTGCTGCAGTTCTCAAGCGCTTACCAGACAACAAACCGTGGCAGAAAAATGCTTTCAGTATTGCGTATGCGCCATCGAGCACGTCCATGAGTAGCATTGACTGTGTTCAGCGTATCTCTTTTCTACCTCGTTGGTCTTTTTGATCTATGGGCAGGCATCAGAACCATCTTTATAAGCTCAGCTGGGGCTTATGTGATCGCATCTAAGATAGATAGTCCTTGGATGCCATGGATTGGATTCGTCTTTCTTATGGGACACATGTCTACGAGCCACATATACAGGCAGTTTGTCAACGATGCTAGTGTCGTTGACATCACGGGTACGTTGAGAGAGGCTTGTGGGCTTTTCGGTCGACATTGACCTGTTTTACTAGGGGTACAGATGGTTCTCATCATGAAGGTTAGAGGCGGGCTTATCGTGGAGCGTCCCAAACACTGAGTCTCTGAATAGTTGACCGCATTCTGCTGGAATATCCAAGATGGTCGCCAACCACAGAAAGATCTGGCTGAATTCCAGAAGCAGAGGGCGTTGCTTCAGCTTCCCGGTGTCTTGGATTATACTGGATATGTTGTCAGTGCAATATCTGTATCCCTCGAGTGCGGCTCACTGAGGCGTTCTAGCTTTTCTTCCCGTCCCTCTTCGCCGGCCCTGCTTTCGACTACATCGATTATCGCCAGTGGATTGAGGCTACCATGTTCGAGGTTCCTCCAGGCACAGACCCGGCCAATTACCCAAAGACTCGGAAGAAGAGGAAGATACCACGAAGCGGCACGCCTGCAACAATCAAAGCGATCATTGGGCTCCTATGGATCTTCGCGTTTCTCAAATTCTCCGCGTGGTATAACATCGATCTCGTTTTGGGAGATTCGTACATGCAGTACCATTTCTTCCGGAGGGTATGGTTTCTAGAAGCTTTAGGTGTAACCACACGAATGAAGTACTACGGTGTCTGGTCTCTGACCGAAGGAGCGTGTATTTTGTCTGGTATGGGATACAAAGGTATCAATCCCAACACCGGCAAGATTGATTGGAACAGGCTCCAAAATGTGAGTCCATGGGGCATTGAGAGTGCACAGAATTCGCGCGCGTACCTCGAGAATTGGAATAAGAACACGAACAATTGGCTACGAAATTACATGTATCTCCGTGTGACTCCCAGAGGGAAGAAACCAGGCTTCCGTGCTAGCCTTGCAACCTTCGTTACCAGTGCTTTTTGGCATGGCTTCTATCCTGGATACTACCTGAGTTTCGTCTTGGCTGCGTTCTTGCAGACGATCGCGAAAAGTTTGCTGCCTTCTCCCTTCATGCTCCATATCACCGCTCTAATTATCGCTCAGACTTCCGCCGGCATGTACGACCATTCTTCTTGACTCCAGACGGTCAGAGTCCGACCAAATACAAGGTTTACTATGACGTGATATGCTACTTCGCTACGCAGACAGCCTTCTGTTTCACCACTGCGCCTTTTGTGCTTCTCAACCTACCGGACTCCATGCTTGTCTGGGCTCGCGTGTATTTCTATACTGTGATTGGAGTGGTTGCCTCCATGGCGTTCTTTGCCTCGCCCGGCAAAGTTTGGCTGATCAAGAAGCTGAAGGTAAGGAATCAGGGCGCTGCCCAAAGGCTGGAAAGGGAAAGGCTGCACAAGGAACCACTTCTAGGTCTTCCTGAAGACCCTGGCAGAGACGTCGAGGAGGCGGTGAATGAGATTAAGCGAGAGGTTGAAGCCAGGCAAAACCGGGGCGTCAAGATCGAAATGCCCACAGGTGACGAAATGAGGAAGATAATTGAAGGTAGGATCGGCAAGAAGGTTTCGTGATATTGTAAAGATTTTATGCACATAGTCCAAGTGCAAAGTTCCCCCATTTGGACTAGGTCAGCAAGCAACTCCTGCATGCAATCATGAGCATGACAATAGATTTGATTGTTCAGCAAGCTCGCTTGGACGCCTCATAGACTGCTTAGAATTATTGTACAATTACACTTTCCCCAAACTCCAGGCTTCAGAAAAAGGAAGTAACCCTGCAGCAAGCCGTTGAAACCAACCTTCGGCCATGGCAGCAACGTCCTAACTTTCCGCGCATCCTCCTGCCACGCAGTACAACGCGGCAGCCACACACCAGGCCCGGTTATGAGAAGCTCACGAACTTGGGATCCCTCGGCCTGCCATCCTCACCAATGCCCTCATCCCTAAACCTCCGCTGCATGTATAGGCGCCTGGCCTCATCAAAACCAACCTTCATCCTGTTCATGATCCTAGCAACCTCCCGCTTCGCTACCTGGTCTAAGCCTTGTCTCTGATCGGCTCCGTCGACATTCTGCTGGAGATCGAAGTCGGCTGAGGTGAAGCCGTTCTCGATGTCGTTTTGGAAGGAGGAGGGGAGGCGGGTATAGATGTAGTCCGGGATTGGGAGGTAGGGTAGCCAGTGGGCGCGGGTCAGATAGAGACCTACACAACGGGTTAGTGTGTCATGTTGAGGATTTGGAACGAGACTAGAAAGGCCGGAGGAGAGCAGAGGTGCTTGCATACCTAGAAAGAGGGCAAAGAAGGCGAAGGTGAGATAGTAGAGGAGCATGGGCATAATGCTACAGACCGGGATTTTCTGGCAAGCTGCGAGAGATCTTGGTAGCGGCGACAAAGGTACTATGATCAGACACCCACCGTGCCGCGCAAGAGGTTCGGTGCACGGCTGTTGGTTCAGCTGGGATGACGGATGACTGATTGAGGTTATGGAAGGTTGCATAAAAGGATAAGGAACTGTGCAAGGTGAGAAAATGCTCGGCATCAAATTGCCGTTCCCCGCCAAAGCTGTCAGCCTTCAATGCGCATCATTACTTTCTACGGAAGAAGCAAAACGGCGCGACTGAAGCAGTGCTGACGTGCAGCCCTGATGCTCTGTATGAGTAGTTGCTCGCAAACTCGTGACTTGTCTGGCGCACCTTCAATGTGCCTTGCGGTCTTTTATCCATCCTTTGTGATACAGCACCCCGTGCCAGCTTGAAAAATTGCCCTGAGATGCCATCTCTGTCTGTAGCTTTTCTTCTATTGACACATCAAGAACCTCATACTCTGGAAGTTTGGCTCAGGAACAGATTTATAAAAGATGTCCTAGTCTTGATTTCACTAAGCGATTGATTTTTGAAACCTGATAATCGGGGTTACTCGAAGAGAATCGCCGTCTCAGCGTGCACCTCTTCTGCCTTCAGCCAAAGCACATACCTACTGATCGAGCATGAGTTGAGATCAATACTACCATCTGAAGTCACCTCGTCCCTCAGCACAGTCACGCAAACACCTTCTCCTCATAATCATAGCAAGATGGGAGGCCTCAGAACGACGTTTACATACCAAAATTTTAGCTGGCGTGGCGATGAACGGTGGGCAGCTACGTCTAGGTTCACCCGACACGCACCGACCGTAGTCTTCATCCTCTGCATCATCAGCATGATCCTGGTAGCTCTAGGCTCTACATGGCTCACTCAAATGAACCACGTCACATTGTTCGTCTATCCACCACCTCCCTCTCTTCACCGCCATACAAGCTCACTGTCCTGCAGCCCCAAGATCTTCCAAACCCTCTTCATCCCTGGCCTCTCCTTCTTCAACACCCTCCCTTCTCTCCACGCCCACCTCCTGATCCGTCGAAACCCCCCAATGGTCGCTATCACCCTAGGCATTTCCTTCGTGCTAATGATGCTGCTGTCTCCCATTCTGATGCTCGGCTCCTGCGTCAACTCGCCTAGCGCATCAGCCTCACTACGGCAAGCCGAATGCTACGCCAGCACGCCTGGTGATGGAGGCGACTCCGGCGTGGCTTTGTCTATCTGGGCATTGCTGATCTTCTTCAGCTTTCTTAGCGCTATTGGGTATGCGATTCATACTGTGATGGCGTGGCAGGTGCGCAAGAACTTGAAGTGGAGGAAGGACCAGGGCATTATTGAGGCGCCGGATCCGGAGGAGGAGGAGAGGCGGAAACAGAAGAGTCATGAGTTGTGGGTTAAGATGTCGAGGTTGGATGCGCTGTGATTCAAAGGTTTTGAACGGCGAATGAAAGGGGTTGATGGTGATGCCGCATGAGCTGATGATAAGGGATATCATGTTATTATATACGGAAGGCGCTGGCTGCATTGTATATGAGGTTGCTTGCATAGCGGACCACGGATGCATTCTTGCTATGCTATAGTGATTGGAATCATAATTCGGTGTTAGATAGAAGCTCGAAGTGGAGGAATCTAGATCTCTCGGAGCCGTCGACACCATGATAGCTTTGAGCTCCTCGAATGGCGTGCCCATCTTTCAAAAGCATGCTGATTTTTTCCTATCATCCTCCTTTGGATGGATCCTGGAGCTACGATAGCCATCACCGTCTACGACCAGCAAAGCATTAGGTGTGATTCAATGTTCTCAGCAGCTCTAAGAGCGCAGGCCATTGGGTAATTGGCTGAATCCTACTTACTGCATCATCTCATTCAGCAGAAAAATATTACCATCTCCGTGCGATCGATGATGTGCACCATGACTTTGCTCCAAGCGAGACGAGGAATTCTGCTGCCTTTTGCTTTTTTGACGTTCCATAGCCCACAATCAATCAAAGATCTTAGAGTAAGGAGATTCGGGAAATAACAAGAGGTGTTTGCAGACCAATCAGACTCGTTTGAAAGGTCAACAAGATTCAAGAGTGGGAATCGAAGTCAATTAGATGAAGTTACATAAGCCCTGTTCTGCATGGAAAAAGTCTAGATAGCAATACATGACGTTAAATTCGGCGCTCAGAATGGTATCATATCAGGTCATGTGTGTTTCAGACAAATCTCATAGATCCAGCAATACTAATCCATAATCGCTTGCTTGCTTGCTTGTTTGCTCATTCATAACGGCGCTGATCAAAGGTTATGTGCTGAAAAAAAACATGAGTAAGTTGTTGATGGCATCATATGCCCATACATCAAAAGTCTATTATCGTGGAAGAGTCGTAATCGTAGAAACGTGGATATCACAAAGTTGAAAATGTTTAGGTTGCGGTCACAGCGGCCATTACAATCTATGAATATTAGTCTGTAGGTCAAACCGCTCTCACTGCTCATGCCCGGACTTACAAAGATCACGATCACGATCACCCCGGTAGCACACATGATTCGGTTGATCTTGCGCCACCATCTTGCGTTCTCGTAACGTGCCCAATCCGCGGGACCCAACCGTTTCTCGAGGTCCTGAGAGACCTGAGTGTTACGGACGGCGGTCTTGCCTTTCTCTGACATGAAGGCAGGCTTCGGTGGTAGAGGTAGGAAAGCAGCAAAGAACCAAGCCAGGGGAAACACAAAGCCAACTGCGAATAGCAGTATCTGGGCATTGCGCTTGGTGAGAGAATGACCTTCTGCCCTCTCGTCTATGCTCGGAGCTTTGAACAGGCTTCTTCGGCGGCCTAAAGACATCCGATCGTGCCACAAATGGGGTGACCACCGCGGAGACATGCCTTCTGGTCTATGCATTCTGATCGTCCCGACCTCATCTGGTCTGGTAGGATGCATATTCAAGCCGCTCATACGCCGGTCTGGCCTACGATCCATGCCTTGAGTCCTTGTCTTGGGACGAGAGATATTCAAGGAGATGTTGTCCGTCGCCGTGGAGTCTCTTTGACCAATCGAAGAGCTTGAGGACATAGGACGTGCGTAATATGACTTCGCCCATGCAGGAATGCTGTCTCGGAAGAAACTCGCCCTGGAGCCCGGACGCTGTGAAGCCCCAGCCACCCTTTCCTCAGGCATGGCCGGCTTTGGACTTGCAGAGTCTCTCGAACCAGGTATAGTCGACGGAATTTTTAGCCTAAGGTCTTCCTCCTCCACAACACGGATAGTAGATCCTGAAAAGTCTCTTTGGCGGGCAGTCGAGGGCCCCGGGGGCGACGTTTCGCTGTTGGCATTTACTTCCTGGTCAGATGTGCTTCTGTTCACAATCGGTGGTCTGCCTATGCTGCTGCGCAAACTAAAAACGTTCGATGAAGATTTGCTGGCAGGCGAAGAATCCGAGAGCCACATGGCTTGACTCGTCCGTTCTGCTGAGGTTGAGCTTCTCCCTTCGGAAGGCACAGTTGACAGGTGAGGATTCCACCGCCGCTGGGCTCGTTCGGCCGCTCGTGGTGGTACTTGAGGTGGTGTGTTAGAGGATTCCGCCCACGATCCTGAAGCGGTAGGAGGCCTGATGACAGGATACTGCAACCGCGTTGGACTTCCATCGCGGACAGCAGTGTTGGCCACCGAACCAGATGAGACTTGACGCTCGCTCGATGAGAAATTAGCTGAATCTGGAGTGGACGGTGAAGCGGAGGGTTTTGGAGAACCTTGGCCTTCTGGGATCTTTGGGCTCGATCTCTGGGATGTGGGCGTGGACACATTTGACCTCGAGGAGCTGGGACGGCCAGTATAGGGAAAAGCAGAGTAAGAAGCACGTTTCTTCCCCTCCCGAGGCTTCCGTATAACCACTGTACCGGTAGTATTTGTGGAGGAAAGAGAGTTGTCCGATTCTTTGTTGGCAGGTTGGCGGGTTGAAGGTGCGGGGGCGCTGGTAATCCCAGAGGAAGTCTCCTCAATGGGCAAGGAAACAGATTCTTCTTCATCCACCACTTTTCTGATCGTAGCACCAGGACGACTGAAATTCACAGGGCTTTCACTCCTCTCTAAGGTTAGCGTTGCATAAGCAGTTGATTCCCGCCTGGATGCCGTATAGAAGGAGAGATCGGCCGAAGAGCGCTGGGGCCATGCAACCTTGTCGCTGCCTTGCCGACTTCTGGCCGAGACCTGTTTACTCTGATGATCCCCCTCTTCAGGTTCTGTCCCTTCCACCAGTGGATCGTAAGGAAGGTGTTGACCGCTTGGCCTCAGTATCTGTGACGGCTTGGTAGGATACGGATTGTCTTCATAAATGGATCCCTCCGACTCTGCTAGACTTCGACGTTTGGGCGAGCCTCTTTCATTTGTCTGCGAATCGCTGCGTTCGTGAAGCGCCCTGCGAGGGGAGCTCCTGGACTGACGAGGCGGTGAGGGCATTTTTTGGTACTGTTATGCTAGATATTGCTCGCAAGGTGTCCGGTCATCGAACTGACTCTTCATGCCCATATCTGCGCCGCTGGTAAGGATCTGTGTAACTCAACTGTGGAAAATCCCTGCCGTTAGTAAAAGGTGAAACGTTGGACTTAAACGAGGGTAGAGAATTGAAAGAATAGTAAGTGCAAACAAAGAAGGTCAAAAGAGTGTGATAAGGATCTAGTATGATACAAAAGAGTGACTGTAGATAGTAAAGAAAAGTCCAAAAGAAGATGTTTCAAGAAAGTGAGGGAGCGAGGTGATAGTGGAGGTGGGAGAGACAGGGGGAGAAATTCGGCGGCTGAATTGGGTGGAGGCGCTAATGCAAGGTACACCAGGTACTGGATAGCAACTGCGCCAATGAATGCCTCTGATGGATGAACCAATGGTTTCGGGCGAGTTCGAAGAAGAGCAGACTTGCTAGACCTATATTCCTGGGGGCCATTCTTATATACTGCTACTGTACATCTGGCTGAGAGGGCACAACAATAATGGTCCCCAGCCTATTCAAGGCCAAGAGGAACAGAATTTGCGGATACTCGAAGGGCCGCAACAGCGGGAAGTTATCGATTGGTCTTTAACCACGCGGTCGGCGATTGCCACGCGATTGCTGCAGCACTAATAATTGGCCCGGAATTGGTATAGCTTGAAACTGGTTTCATCCGCTTCAAGATATTCTCGAATCTATGGTCCACCGCGACGCTCCATTGACTATTCGCATGAATGCTTTTGAACTTGCAAAATGATAAGCTTTCATGCCAGTATTGCTGTGCAAAGTTGCCATAGGCCATACGTATGCAATCTATATAGCCGGGGGGGGACCAGTGCTCCTAGCGTAATCATAAGTTCTGTCCTATGTCACCTATCGTGTTTCACGAAGTTGCAACCGCAGGAACAGCCGAATATCCAGCAGCAGCAACTCGACACCTTTCGTGGACTGATTGACGGATGGCGTCAGGAGAGACAGAGCAGTCTGCCGTTGGCTTTCGGAACTCTAGCGAGCAATGTTCCGTCACTGCATAGTCAACACTCCAACGCTAAAACGGCCGACAGTCAACAATCCGACCCTCGGCCAAGTCACTGGCAGGTCATCGAGAAAGCCGTTGAGATGACAGCAGAAAATCTCAGTCCAAATCGACATACCGTCTGCCCCATCTTCGTTGTCTGCAACGTCAAGCAAACAGGATGGTAGTCAACCCGACTCTTTGACTTCATCGAAAGACGCCAATGCCGAAGGAGATGGCTTACAGTCAAGTCCATCATGTCCCAGCACTCCATGCCCTACGATACAGCTCATTCCGACGTCGATGCCGGCATTGAATCAATTATCGCTCACCTTAACGCTTAGTGCTGCTAAGGATGATCAGACAGCATTTACTGTGTCATCGAAGTCGGCTTTACTTAGTCAACAATTAATCACTGTCACGGTCGACAAGCAGACGACTGCTATGGTCGAAAAGCAGACAATTGGTAATGTCGACAAGCAGACAGTGCATGCTACTCTAGACGAGCGCCATATCACGACGCAAAAACTCCTTGCACGTCAAGCTTAACCGTCGCCCTGGGAGCCATCGATGTTAGAGCATCAATGCCAAAATGTAGCCCCACACAGCGCAATTGCCACACCCACGTGTCACAAACAGTCTGAGTCAACGAGTCTACCGGAGCCTTCATACCACCAAGATGCCCCAGACAGTCCGATGCTTCAACATAACATACAAGACGATAGCCCGTCTCCAAGTTTCGCGATGCAGGATGACCTCGACCAGCATTTCCAACAGTGTCCAGATTCCATTTCCACTCAACAAATGAACTTCGAGCTACAAGCAATGACACAACTTCAATCTGTTGGACGATGCGTTCGAGAGTGTTGGTGTCAACAGAACAAGGATACCTTCAACTTTGGTTGGAACGATAAGTATGCCAATTTCGCGATGGAGGATGTGAACGTGTTTGACTCTGCGGATAATCCCCATCAGTGATACACCTATCAGACGCTAAAAGCGCTTATTTTGGCCTTTGCATTCCCATCAGATCTTCAAACAGTCGTTCAGATGGAGCTGGACGGACCAGAATATCAAGAAGTCACGCCGCGAACACAACGCGTTATTTGTATCTGCCATATCGTAGATCATTGGATCACGATACTTTATTCCAATGAACGCCATCAGCTTGTGTATATGGACAGCCGACAGCATGATCTAGACCAGCATACTATCGATAGGTCACTAAGCGTGTATTTTCTGCTTTGACAACGAAATTCTTACATTTCAGTGTGCAATTGCCTCTCGATGATCCCAAAATTACGTATTATCACTCGATCAAGCAGACAAATTGCTTTAGCTGTGGTCTTTTTGCTTCTCGTGAAGTTGAGCGCCTTGTTGGTCGAGACGTTGATACTGACGGACGAAACCCTATCGTTTTTCAAGCCCGACATGCAATTATGATTGCTGATTTGATCAAGGCCTACAATCAAACTCTAGAAGGATCTTCTCTGGATCAGACAATGGGAGACGATCCCGCGCCTTCTTCTTCCCCTAGCGATATTTCTGAGTATGGGTCAGCGGAAGCACATGATAACTTGAATGCGACCTAATTGAAGGGGACAGAGATGCCATCTCCTTCTACGACCCTTCGGTAATTTGACACAATACTCAAATTTAAGACCAAGAGATACCTTCTCCCTTTATGACCCGTCAATACTTTGACATAGTATTTAAATTTGAGACTAAGAGATGATTTCTCCTTCGATGACCCGTTGAACTTTCGATACAATACTTAAATTTGAGACCAAGAGGTGCCTTCTTCCTCTATGACCCGTCGACAATTTGACACGATACTCAATTTTAAGACCAAGAGATGACTTCAGACGAGATTATAGGACCTATCGTGGGCACATCACTATTAGAAAACATTAACTTGAAAATCAAATAGTCAAGGTTAAGTCTAAGAATCGCCATCTCAGCGTACGCCTCTTCTACCACCATCCTTGGCCGCAACAACAAAGCATAATTTACTATCGTTGGAGCAGCTTCTGTGAAATGAACAAGGCACGGATTTTGGTGATGGTAAGGGCAACGATAGTGAATGTGCTTAGAGGCTAAATTGCCGGGACAGAAGATTGACGTTGAGCCCGAGGGTCGGAACATTGCCCCGCCAAATTCAAGGCGCCTAAACCCCTTATCTATAGCTTGTTTTAGGCACCTTCTTTAGGGAGCTTCGCCCTAAAAGGCCCCCTAAAACCTGCGCCAAAAATCAAAATATGGCGGGGCAATGTCCCCACAAACCAACCCTCGGCCGCATAGAGCTAATGAGAGTGGCCGACGCCAAAGCGGGAGAGTTAGTGCTGAAATCGTTAGCCTCTCAAACTACAAATGTCATTTGGTTTCAGTACTGATTGACACTTGCTCTGGAATTTGTATTCAGCAATTAAGTCCATTATGATCCTTTGCTTCAAGGATCGGTCGCGACATGCCTACTGTGGTAGTCGGCCTCCATGAACAGTCAATGCTCATTTCATCATGTCGCCGACACTATACAATAAGTTGTCGCGTTTGGTCAACACAGAAGGTACGTACCTCTGCCAGTCCTGGCTCCTTGATACTTATATGTTATCCATATAGAGGAAGTGAAAGCGCCTTTGCTCTCTGCTGCAGCAGCTGCAGCATTCTCTGTCGCCTTCACCGCATTCTATGTACTGCCATTCTACATCTCGCCGACCACGCGGCCATCGCCAACTCTTTCGAGGGACGCTCCAAGCGTCATCCGTGCTCGAATCAGATCTGTCACTTGTTCCGTTGCCATATCCACCCTGATTACAGCCTACATACTGTCGGTTCGTGGTTACGATAATATCTCTACCATTCTTCATACTTTGGGCATCTTCCCAATCAGCCCTTATGGCGTACTTAAAAGCATCATTTTAACGGCGCTCTTGTTCGCCGGTCCAATATTCGAGAAAGCCGTGGTGGAGGGAGGCTACCGCGATTGGCTCAATGGGAGAGAGCTGCATGAGACTCTGAGCAGCTGGATTGGATGGCGTAATTACATAGCAGGTCCTTGCACTGAAGAGGTCCTCTTCCGCTCCGTCATTGTTTCGCTGCATACACATACACGGCCTATGCTGCCCGCTACGACTCTGATATTTGCAACTCCACTATATTTTGGGATAGCCCACATTCATCATTTCTATGAATACACGCTCACGCACCCCTATACGCCTCTTTTACCTGCTTTACTCAGATCGATCATACAGTTCGCATACACAACTGTATTCGGCTGGTACGCCACTTTCATCTTTTTGAGAACCGGCAGTCTCTGGGCTGTCATACTCACACATGCTCAATGTAATTGGCTGGGTCTGCCTAGGATATGGGGACGCGTCGGAGGGGTTGAGGTGGAAGGAGGCGTTGTGGGCGGACCCACAAGAGGCAAAGAGGACAGCGATAGAATTGATGGTGACGAACAACCGCAGTTGGGAATTGGGTGGACTGCAGCGTACTATATCATTCTCGTTGCCGGTGCTTTCGCATGGTGGCAGAGTTTGTGGACTCTCACTGAGAACGAAGCTGCACTCGCTGAGATTCAGCCGCAAATGAAGCTCTTGAAACGTCCACCGACCAGTCGGTAGCGAAAGGCCTTCAATCACAACGTGACTACTCAACGACCAAAGTTTTTCAATCTTGCAAATTCTTGCGCCATTGTCGCTATACCACTTGACATGTCATTGAAGCGCCCCCACAAGATCAATAAAAATGTAAATCTCGGGTTCTCAAGGAGGAACAAATAGCTCTGGCTTCATCTTAATCCTGCACAGCCTGGCTACAACTCCACTTAGCTGGACCAGCGTCTGGACGCCTTCCAGGATCCTCATGTGACAGAAGCCTATCTCTCGTATGAACTCTAATCGAGCATGTTCACTCAATCCTGGCATCGTTTTTGTCACACGGAACATGGTGGAGATGATATCATGGCAGCTGTAACCCAGCTCCCATAGCTCTTGTAACCCCTCGATGGCCTGCTCTATTTTCGTCTCCCAGCAAGCCTTCAGCATTGCCTGCACCTTGACCGGATGCGGTGAGTCGACCACGCGAAACACGTTCTCCCCACTGACGAAGCCGAAGCCAGCCCATGTACTTTGCAAGTTGTTGATGGCCTGACGCATGTCCCCCTCCGCGGAGAACACTAGCGCGGCAAGTCCATCATCTGCGTATTCCACCTTTTCTGCCTCGCAAATCTGGAGTATGCGCTGCACCACCTGAGCGTCCGTCAACCTCCCGTATCTCAGGATGGCACATCGACTTTGCAAGGGTTCAATGATCTTATTTGAAGCATTGCAAGCAAAGGCGAAGCGTGTGGTGGAAGAGTAGATCTCCATAGTTCTACGGAGGGCCTGCTGCGCTCCCGACGTCATGCTGTCGGCTTCATCGAGAATAACGAGCTTATGCCTGCCCTGTGGTAAGGTGACCTTTTTCTGTGCAAAGCCTTTGATGCGATTACGGACAACATCAATCCCGCGCTCATCACTCGCGTTCAATTCTAGGACCGCCTCTTTGTACGCATCGCCCAGAAGCTGTCGAGCAAGACATAAGATTGATGTGGTTTTGCCGATTCCAGGCATACCAGAGATGATGATGTGAGGAAGGTTGCCATCTTTTGCAATGATTTTGAGCCGCTCAATGGTCTCTGTGTTACCTACTATGTCGTCAAGGTAGACTGGTCTATATTTTTCCACCCTGGTATCCCATTTAGAGCTGTCATGTTCAAAATAGGTCAAGGGAATTGATACCAAGGTAGATCATGAGCAGCGCCATTTGCGTAAGACTTAATGCCGTTTGTGGCAGCTGCTTTAGAAGATTCCGCTTTAGCCATCTACGCTGCACAGGTTTGCTCAACGATGAAGCCCGTCAGTGCAGTGCAAGGCGAAATGGTGCACGCGAAACGACGCGCCTAGGATTTGAGGCTTAGCGCGCTTTCCGTCAAATTGAACCACCTGCACGTCTCTCCCTGTGACTCTTTCACTGCACATCGACTGGACGCGTTCTATGTACTTCATATTGTTCTACATAGTTATTTCCCAGCCTTATAGTGTCAATCAGATGCTTGCACTCCTCGGGATGTACAACATAACAGCTCTGACCATTGCAAGGTAACATGCCGAAGCAGCAAAAATCTCAATATCATCCCTCTTGGTTCTTAGTGACTTTTACGCAGAGTTGCCATCTTATCGCTGCACGAGCTCATGCCGCAACAAGTTCAGCCAGCCTGCAGACGACTGAATGAGGCGCAGACACAGCCAGTCGGTCCTTGTACGTCAACAAAAAGCCAAGGTCTGCTGCTTGTGTAGGCCGCTGGAATGTGAGTGAGTAGGACTGGTGTTGCGGTGTTCAGACAGCTCCAGAGAATTACGGCCTGCTGCACAGCTTGTCACCTTCCTCCTTCGTTAATATTTACAAGCCAGGAGAGGCTTCTTTTGGTCAAGATCCCTTGATCGGTCATTTTCTCTACACAGCCACGCACCAAGCCACTAAGATGTGGAAAGGTTTCGGGTCGGCTTGCATCGATCACTTTCTGCCACTCATCGCATGGAGCACCCCTCCTTCCACTACACTCCTCCAAACGCTGTGAAGCTAGATGTCTGCCAATTGGGAAGGGTGCCAAATGCGATTTGGACACACAGTCGGCGTTTCGCTGCTAATTTATGACAATTTTGTTTCATCGGGAATCGATCCTATTCCTTGGGCATATATTCCAGTCTGGCCCGGCAGTATCCCTGCCGAAGAGTACGTCAGCAATGGGTACTTACATATCATCAAAGCTTGACCCTGTTGCCACCGTTTCGAGGCCTCTGCCTGCTTGCTTCCCATTGCCCATTCCACCCCCCTTCTTAACCTCGATACTTTGATCCTTTTCTAGGCGTCTAGGTAGTCTCTCGGCAACATCATTCATTCGCCTCACTGCCGCGTCACCTTCTTTGACATAGCAGTTCACCGATATGTCCGCCCCTCTATATCTTGATCTCTGTTCCTCTCTTTTGCCCCGATTCATCCCCTCTTTTCCCTGCCTCCACATCAGAAGTACCCGATGACCAGCATGCACGCCAGGCAAGTGACTGCTATTGCAGTCGCCCTTCTGGCGACGCAGTGTACTTGTTTGAACCTGCTGCCTCCCCGAGATGTTTCTCCGGCGGTTGTCAGTCTCAAAATCAAGCGATCTGGAGCTCGCCATATTGATGCCCTTCGCCGAAGAGATACTGTGACAGTCGACCTTGACAACGAAGTAGGCGGAGCCGCAAGCTAACGGTGAACTCTTTACTAATCTGTTGTAGATAAACTCATATACCGCCAACCTCAGCCTAGGAACACCACCTCAGGACATGCGTGTCCGAATAGACACAGGTAGCAGTGACCTGTGGGTCAACACAGACTCTTCGCGGATATGTTCGCTACGCGTAGATCCATGCGCCGAGGCAGGAACATACAACGCAAACGACTCCAGTTCCTACAGATTTGTCTCCGACGACTTCAATGTCAGCTATGTTGACGGTACTGCGGCTCTCGGAGATTACGTGACGGACACTATGAACATCGGTGGTCAGAGTTTGGAGGATTTTCAATTTGGGATAGGATATCGGTCGGGCACAGCCGCAGGCATCCTTGGACTGGGTTACACTCTGAACGAAGCTCAAGTCAACCGCAACAATAGAAGGCCTTATCCAAATTTGCCGCAAGCGTTAGCAGACGCCGGTTTCATCCAGTCAAATGCTTACTCTCTATGGCTCGACGACCTTGAGTCAAGTACAGGAGAGATATTGTTTGGAGGCGTTGATACCGATAAGTACACGGGATCACTGCAGACGTTGCCCGTCCAAGAGGTACAAGGGCAGTACGCAGAGCTTCTCATATCTATTAGCGGAGTCAGCATCTCCCAAGGGTCAAATAATCAGAGCATAACGTCAGCTCTGCCTACTGTGTCGATTCTAGACAGCGGGAGCACGATTACGTACCTACCTGATCAACTCACAAACGACATTTACAGCGCCCTGGACGTTCAATTCAGTGAGCGCCAACAAACTGGGTTCTGCCGCTGTGATCTAGCCGACGAAGACGTCAATATAGACTTCACATTCACCTCTCCAACGATTTCGGTCCCCATCCGTGAAATGGTCATCAATCCCAATGATGACTTGTCGCAGGACAGTCTTGGGCTTGAAAAGCGACAGGGTTTCTCTGATGAGGACTCCTTCTGCTTGTTTGGCATTGCCCCCTCAGGAGGACAGGTTGCTGTCCTTGGGGACACCTTCCTCAGAAGCGCATATGTCGTGTACGATCTGGAGAACAATGAGATTTCGCTCGCTCAGACCAATTTTGACTCGAATGCAACCAACATCAGAGAAATAGGCACAGGGTCGGACAGTGTTCCGGATGCATCAGCAGTATCGAATCCAATCCAAGCCACTCCATCTCGGACTGGAGGGGCTAGGGTGGGTAACCCTACAAGTACCTCCTCGTCAGGAGATGACTCGGAGTCTGGAGGCAATGGGAATTACTCTTTGGTATCGTTACCCTTGTTGCTTGCTGGAATCCTCGGAGGTGCTGCCTTTTTCCTGTGTATGTAGACTCTGGAGATGGCTTTGGGACGAATTCTATGAAGCGTGAAATGCATTGTATAGCGAATTTCAACGAGCGAACGGGAATTTTTAGTACATGTATCGTTACGATAACATTCAGTATTGCACGTCAAGTCTAGCATTCTTTAAAGTGTCATTATGATATAACGTCAAAGTGTCGATTCTGTAGACTGTCTTCCCTCATCACATTTTAACCCTTCCCCCTCTCTCTCACACACAATTACAAACCTCCCAGTTCCTCCACTTGTGTATATAATGGCCTCCAAGACCGCCAAAATCCAGAAGACTATAGCGCGGCAACAAGAACGGTATGTGCTTCCTCAACACCTCATCACAATCCTGCGACATCCTTAAATCTCTGCTAGCCTTGTTCAAACCTCCCCCACTCACAACCCTCTGCTAATCCATTACAATTCCAGCATAGCAGCTGGAGACTACTACGAAGCGCACCAACAACTCCGTACAATCTCCTCTCGCTATGTGAAAAGTCAGGACTGGGACAGCGCCATCGATGTGCTGCATGGCGGCGCATTGGCGCTGCTGAAGGCGGGGCAAGGAGGCAGCGGAGGGGATCTGGGCAGAGAGTTCGTTGGTGTGCTGGAGAAGAGTGGGAGGAGCGTGGACGGAGTCAACAAAGGCATACACATCGAGGGTTTTAGCAGTATAAGTGGGCTGATGGGGAACAGAGAAGCTTTTGTCGCTGCTACGAGCGTTCCCGCCCAATGAGCCTACGAAGAAGCAGTTCGTCACGGAGATGATACAGTGGAGTGCGAAGGTTGGAGAATATCCGAATGGAGACCCAGAGCTGCACCATGTGGCGGGCTTGTTGTATGCTGAAGGTACATTCTTTCGGCCTGTCCTCCTCATATGCTAGATGGTGGTCGCTGATGCTATTCTACGCGTATAGATGCAGAGCCATACGAGGCAGAACGACACCTTGCTCTTGGTACCAAAGACTCGCCCGAAGTTCTCGCTCGGATGGAGTACGACTGGTACACCCAAGACGACTCCCACACCGCCGCCCTCTATTGCGCCCGCTGTATCTTCCCCTACCTGCTTACCAGTAACCTTCGATCCGCAAACAAGGCATATCTGATCTTCACATCCCGCCTCTCGACTTCGAATAAAGCACTCATGGTGCAAGAAGTCTCCAGCACATCCTCCGACATGCGCGTCTATCCCTCCTTGCCACTCCTGAATTTCTTAGGCTTGTTGTTGCTGGCGGTGCAGAGAGGCAGCGCCGATCTCTTCAAGCAGCTAGCGAAGCATTACGCGCCGTATGTAAAGGAGGTCACAAGTTGGAACGATGCGCTCGCGCAGATTGGGGAGATGTATTTTGGGATCAGGATCCCAAGGCAAGGGAATCCATTGTTTGATATGATGAGTGGCATGATGGGATTTGGGAGGAGTAGTCCAAAGCCGCAGGCTAAGAAACAGGAACCCCAGCTGCCGCCGAGTGAGGGGTTGGATTGACGTTGACGGGCAACGTGACTGAACGGTCTTGTACATGATTGACATAAGTGGATATTGCTATCCGAAGACGCACTGCTTGCGTGAGCATAGATGTTTAAGAGTCTTTTATTGGTTGTTCCGCTTCGAAGATCCAATTGTCCTCGTCAAGCGCAGCGACCTTGCGTTTAAGATTCGCTTGCACTACGGCGATGAGCTCTGTTGTAATGTTCGTTAGCTCTTCCTTATCCACTTCACAAGGGCTCATACATACCAGTCGGATCGCCAGGCTGCAAACTCCGATCCTTGTACAGCTCTAACATCTTCGCATCGAGCTCTAGTTCTGAGTAAGCATGCAGTCTTCTAACAAAAGTCCTCAATGGACTTACTATCCCTTTCATTACCCATTTCCTCTTCTTGGGCCTGTTCGTCATCTAGCGGTGGCAACTTGGGGACGCGAATCCGGAAGAACCCATCGCTGTCTTTGGCGACAATCTCATTGGTGTCGTCTTTGGTCGCTTCTAGTACTGTGGTGGAGGAAGTTGATGTCGACGCGCTCGTAGGTCGTCGAGTCAGGTGGTGGTGGAAAAGCTTTCTGCTCACGCCAGCTGTATTTGTTGCTTTAGGACGCGAAGAGGGAGCTTTGGAGGCCATGTTGCCATGGTATATATGTTTTAAGAAGTAATGATAGTCGATATCTTTGTATATTTACTTTCGACACTCAAGTAATCACTGTAGCTACCCGGCGCGCTTAGCGCGCCGCATTCGACATCGTCCCTGAAACACGATTCCAGACGATGTGTCACGACTGCTGGATTTGGCTTGGTGAAAGATTTTTGCTGCAGACTGATGATATAGAGTAGCCTTGCTATGGAACATTTTCAAATACTTCCATGGAACAAGTTTTCTCCTGAAAACCGACCAAGTGCTGCATTTAAACGACCTAAGGTTGGTTTATGGTAGATAGCTATGATTTGGGACTAAACAGTTACCCTATAGGAAATAGCATACTTCTCATACGACGATGAGCATCATTTCCATCTTGACGAGAGATCTTTGCGCTATTACTATCCGCCCAGATTAGGATCAAATCTATCTGAAGGATTTGAGACCTTTCAACAGCTTGACGATACTCAAGACGACCATTTGGATAGCCTCCTGAGAACGATTATCGATCTAGAGGCGAAGACTGGCTCTCGATGTACTGCGGATATCATTACTTGGAGAGGCATGATGACAAAGGTGCTGCTCCTCCACAACTGACAGTAGGGTCAATTAACCCAAATATTTTAGATCATGGCAGCACCATACGAAATGATGAACGGGTAAGCCAGGATGCATCAGAATCAAGTCATGAGCACTGATTAATATTAGCTTCGAGATGAATGCAACCAAGTTCCAAGTGGGCAGACCTGAGCCGTGATAGTTCCCTTCAAACACTGACATGTTTGTCTTCTCAAGGACACTATGTGGGTTTACGTATTTGGTATTTGCTTTCCTTAGGATGGTGACTTACATCATTAGTTTCATTGAGGAGAGTCACGAGAAAAAGCTCGAGTCTCGAAAAGCACAGCATATGCAGCCAACTCGACCTGGGGCGCCATCCCAAGACCTGATGAGCTTTTGGGGTATGTGGCAGAAGGTTAAAGGATAAGTACTATGTATTGATCTTTCAAGGGTACAAATTCGAGACTATCTCGCTCTTACCGGACCAGTGGGATCCAACATCGCGGGATTTCATCGAAAGCCGCGAGGACTTGATAGTGAATAACTACGCACAATATTGTTCAATCGTCAAGACTGGTATTGGTAGGACGAGATTGGTCATTGGTGGAGAAGTTGACGCACGTAGGTTTAAGTCCACCATTCCAAGAGGCAAAGAGTGTGCTAAAACATCACAGTCTGGGACTGTAGACCAGCAAACAAAGATCTCCCTATCAACTGGGTAGAGTTGAAGACTGCTGCTGAGGTCAAATCTCCAAAAGATCAGACCAAATTTCAACGCAAACTTCTCAAGTTTTGGATTCAATCTTTCCTTTTGGGTGTTCCAAAGGTAATTGTTGGCTTTCGTAGCGCAAATGGTATTTTACAGCAACTGCAAGAATTCGAAACCAAGGATATCCCAGGGATGGTGAAGGGTTCATCCAAAGCTTGGGACGGTTTCGTGTGCATCAACTTTACCGCAGCCTTCCTAGAGTGTAAGAATCACCATTCTTGAAAGACAATCTGATAGACTAACCGTTCTTTAGGGCTGAAAGACATCATTTCAGGCCACGGCGTTTGGCGTATCAGAAGACGGGAGAAATCACCGGTCATGGAAGTATTCAAGCTAGAAGACTCTGGAACCGGTAATATCCTATCACGCGAATTCGTAGATTGGAGGACAAAGTCGGAGGAGGAGAGAGCACGAGAGGTTGAATCCGCGAAGCAAACCCTTTTGGCGTCCATCTAAGACAATGACAGTCCATAATCATCAGTTTTGTCAGCTAGCGACGATTTATTGTTATCTTGGTGGCATATGTGTCACGGTACACTGCATTTGTCCGGTTTCACTGAGTAGCTTTTCTAGGATAAACAAAATCATGACGAATCTTTGGGTGCGTGGCATATTGATGTCCTTTACTTCTCAAATGCTGCAACCATTCTGCTTCGAACATCAAAGTCTTATTACAGGCCTCGCAGTAATGGGCCTCCCTATTCGGTTTCTCCTGCGTTACGAGTGTCTCGCAAGCAAGACTGGACAGAGATCTAGGTGATGGCAGTGGCTGTCCATCAAGGAACAACCCTAAGACATCAAGGGCGGGCTTTTCCACATTGGACAACCAACCGGACAGGTTGGAAGCGTCCAAGAGGAAAAGCTTCTCCTCCTGTTGTACATCCTTCAGGGTCGGGAGCATTTTTAGCCGAAGCCACCTGCCTTGACGTTTTGCATATTGCCTGGTCGATATCTTTGTACGCTCTATGCATTCCGCCTTGAGAGCCATTGAGGGGTCCAAAGTTGCTACGTAAAGTAGCAATTCCTTGTATCCAATAGCGATCCAGATACCACGATCTACATCGATATTCATTCCGTTCGCCTGACGCATTTGAACAAAATCATGCATCGACCGTGCTTCGTCGATGAGACCTTTCGACATCATTTCATCTACACGCTCATCAAGTCGAGGATTCAAATCCTGGGCCGAAGCATGGGTCCAGAAAATCAGAAGGTCATCAAAGCATGACTGGTCTGCTGGCTGCAGGGCGGGATCAGATCTGAATGAGAACTCTCCTTTGGCTTGATCTGCGTACACTTGGGACGCCCTCTGCCCAGTCTGAAGCCAGATTTCAAGGCTTCGACGAATCTTCCGTCGATCTTTCGGATGCCAGCGTGCAGCCATTGTTGGATCTACGCGTCGAAGCTCCTGTAGAATCTCGTCTGTTGGAGCTTCCAGGACCGGCCACTTGGAAGCCTCTTCCCGAGGGCTTAAGAACTCACACTGGCTATCTTCGACTGACGAATTGGCAAAAAGTAGAGACTGTATGTAGTATTGCGTTCCACCAACGACTATAGGCAATTTGCCTCTAGATCTTACGCCTTCAACTGCATTTCTCGCTTTCTGCGAGTACTGCTTCACCGTCCAAGGCGCTTCATCTAACGACAGACTCCCGAGGAGATGGTGGGGAATGCCTTCTCGCTCAGTCTCTGGTATCTTATTCGTGGTAATTGGTAAGCCTTCATATACCTGTAGCGCATCTCCGTTCACGATTTCACCGTTATAGCGCTTTGCGAGCGAGACCGCGAGCTGTCACCACTATCAGTCCTTGTGGGAGGCAGTGACTTGAGCAAACCAACTTGAGATTTCCCAGTACCGGTCGGGCCGACAATCACAACCAGCGGCCGGACAGGTCTTGAATGCGACATGCCTAGCCATTGGCCGAGGTGCCGCAACATGCAGCATGGGTGAGTGCTTCAGATGGAGGAGATCAGTGCGAAATCCATTCTAAGCCTAAATTTTGGCTTTCAGCCGGTGGGATGCGGGAGGATCTTCTTGGCATCAAAATTCAGGGATAGGGACGCAATCGCTGCTTCAACTTGCCTGAACAGATCGTTGCGGAATACGCACACAAGAATGCGTGCTTCAAGCAGGCTCTCGGGCTTGATGCTCTGGGGCCATAGCCCCCGCGTACGGTCAACCGTCTGTTCGCGAAAAAGATGCTTTGCTACTGTCAATGACCGTGCCAGGTATGGCGTTCAGGACTCGAGACAAATTTGAAGACTGATCGCAATCAGGACCTACGATGTAATCATCATTGGAGGTGGTCATGCAGGTACCGAAGCATCGGCAGCGTCTGCTCGCTCTGGAGCGCGGACAGCTCTGGTTACACCTTCACTTTCTAATCTTGGAGTGTGCTCGTGTAATCCGTCGTTTGGCGGCATTGGAAAAGGCACCATGATTCGGGAAGTTGACGCATTAGATGGCGTATGCGGTCGCATTGTGGATAAGGCAGGCGTTATGTTTCGCGTCCTTAATCGCAAAAAGGGACCAGCGGTTTGGGGACCCAGGGCTCAGATTGACAGAGACCTCTACAAGAAAGAAATGAAGTCAGAGATGCAGTCTACGCCAGGGCTTGGAATAGTTGAAGGAAAAGTAGCCGACATCGTGCTTGTGCCTGACAATGAGGGCCAAAAGAACAAAATTGCAGGGGTTAAACTGGAGTCCGGAGAAATACTTGACTGTGAGAAAGTTGTTATTACCACAGGGACCTTTCTGGGTGGAGAAATACACATCGGTCTCGAAGTCTTTCCTAGTGGGAGAATCGGGGAAGCTGCCACTTTCGGGCTAAGCAAATCACTCAGGGAGGCAGGATTCCAGCTTGGTCGATTAAAAACAGGTACACCCCCACGCCTCGACAAAAATACGATCGATTTCTCAGCATTAGAGATTCAGCCGGGAGATGAGCCTCCGACACCGTTCTCGTATTTGAACGAAACTGTGGCTGTCAAAGACCAACTCCCATGTTACGGCACAAACACCAATCCTGCAACTCACCAGATCATTCAAGCAAACCTAGACAAAACAGTGCACATTCGTGAGACTGTAAGAGGCCCACGCTACTGTCCGTCTCTTGAGTCGAAGATTATTCGCTTTGGTCATAGAGAGAGTCACAAGATATGGTTGGAGCCCGAAGGGTTCAATACTGATGTCATTTATCCTAACGGTATCTCTATGACAGTCCCCGCCGCGGCTCAAGAGCAAATGTTGCACACAATTGAGGGGCTTGAAAATGTGAAGATGCTGCAGCCCGGCTATGGAGTTGAGTACGACTACGTAGACCCTCGAAATTTACGGTCGACGCTCGAAACGAAGAGTATAGCTGGCTTATACTTGGCTGGCCAAATCAATGGGACGACTGGATACGAGGAAGCCGCTGCTCAAGGCATCGTTGCGGGGATAAATGCGGGTCTTGCAGCACAAGGGAAGGACCAAATGGTTCTTGGCAGGGGAGACGGGTACATTGGTATTCTGATCGACGATCTTATTACCAAGGGCGTGACCGAGCCGTACCGCATGTTCACATCCCGCAGCGAATACCGCATGAGCTCCCGCGCGGACAATGCGGACCTGCGTTTGACAGCCAAGGGCCGAGATGCAGGAGTCGTCGGCGACAAGCGATGGAAACAATACAACACAGTTACCTCAGAAATGGAAGAATTACAGAGATTGCTAGAAGGCACAAGAATGAGCTCATCAGCATGGATCTCTAAAGGTTTTCAGATTCACGCTAATTCTACTACTAAGACTGCTTTTGAGCTCCTACAGCATATGGGCGTTTCTATGGACTCTCTGGTCTATCAGGTACCCCAAATCAACTCGTACTCACCCAAAGCGCGGGCTCGAGTAGCCATTGAGAGTGTCTATGCACCATACGTGGAGAAACAGAGAGCCTCAATCAGCAGTCTCGAGCGTGACGAACAATTGAAGCTGCCAGATGATCTTGACTACCGAAGAGTCTTCGGGCTTAGTACTGATGAGCTGCAAGCGCTGGAGACTGCACGACCTGAAAGCATCGGAATGGCTAGGCGGGTCGAAGGTGTCACACCAGCGGGTGCCCTGAGGCTTCTCGCCTTTGTCAGAGGCTCGAAGGAGAGAGAACGACGTGAGGCAAATTGGGCAGAGATCCAATCCCGTAAGGAACAATTTGCAGATGCCTAAAGTGACGTAAGGTATTCTCATCTTCACTTTTCCGTAAAGACTCTCACGACACGCGATGGTCTCTACGCTCAGGCTTGTGCATAAAACACCCGAAGAATTTGCGCTCATTTGTCGATCAACGTTGAGAATGTCGCCACGTGGTAATCGCGAAGCTCAGACTGTGCTCTGACAGCGGCGCAAGAAGAGAGCATCATAGCTTCCGACCGCCAAAAGGACGTCTGTGTGCGCGTGCAAGTCTCTTGTACCTAACAAGGCCTGACCAGCGACGATGAATGCTCAGCTTTGAAGCAAACCAACAACACTACCAGAAGTGTATTGTCGCAGCTCATTGCGCCCTCTTCGATAGTTGTGAGCCTCTCGGACAGCAAGACACCCTGGCTTTGTTGGAGATGGTCCATGGGTTGGCGAGGTCGCTTCTCTAACTGGATTATGCTCAATGTCTCAGCACCCCGGATTTAGAAAGTGAGATGCGCAAAGATGTCTGGGGAAAGCTTGACTTTACTTCTTTGCTTCTTTTTATTTCCCTCACGCAGGAGCCAAGAGACAGAGGGATCAGGGAGTGCCAACGGCTGGACCTACTTTTGAGTCTTGAATCTTGAGTGGATACGCTTTGCGCTTGCGCACCCCGCACAGTCGGGTATCGCAACCGGGCCTGGGGTAGTGGTGGAGCCCTAACAGAATAGGGGCAAGCTCCCATGGTCCTCTTCAGCCGCCCCTCTAAGGGAGTTTCTATTGGCAATGCGCAAAGGCCAAATGATGGCGAAATCTTCACTCACACCTTGAAACGGAATCTCTAGCCATCTTTTTATGTAACACGGCAACGCCATTACCCTTTCGAATTGCCTATTGCCCTGCGGCTTCTGGGTGAAGTCAATGTGAACTCGTCGTACAACTGACCTCTGCTTGAGCCCTCGGCCTGCTCTGTCATCTTCTCGTGTGCCGTTCGCGCCCGCACGCACCATGTCCATCTGGATAGGTAGTGCAGAGACTGCCAATTTGCCAGTTCATCAGCCGTCCTGCACCTGTTATTACTTGCCCACCCTCTTGCAACATACTGCAAGGTCACATCATCTGCAGTGGAGGTCACGAGAATGCAAGCATGAGCATTTAACTCATGAGTCTCGCCCTCCTCGAACGCCTCAATTGCTCCGAGAAAGCTTCCATTTTCGCTCAAATGTCAATTTGCCGAGCAGTGAACTTTCTCTTTTCATACGACCCCAAAAGTCTCGGTTTCGCATCTCAGAAGATGATATGCTGATATTCCCCTAACTATCCTCGTCCAGTCTCACACATGAGATCTTACCTTCATTCATCCGACCCACTTACCGAAGCGCTCTGATCAGTGCTCGTTGTGGTCCCTGTCACTAGCCTCATTGAGCCTCAGGACGCTTTGACGCGAACTCGTCATGGACAGAAGACCAATCTACAGCATATTTCCAGCGCCTCCCACTTCGCATGGCCATGCAACTCAGCAGAAGAACCGCCCCTCCACTGACAGCCGACCGCGACCTTCCCTAGAACAGCCGCCTTACCCACCACCGAACACGCCCCTTCCTCCTATACCAAAGCAGCAGACCGCGTCTCGACCGGTCCCAACCTCACCTCATCAGGCACTACCACCAACGCCTGACTCATTAAGATCTAGCCGCCCTCCTTCACGCCGGAAACTGTCGCCAAATCGCGAATTTGCTGACTTTCAGCGGGAGCTTGCGCAGCCTTCGCGCAGTCAGGCCTCATCTACACGCGGCAGGCCAACTTCACCTCGTCAACGACCCAGTTCAAAGCAATTCAGCCAAGCGTCATCTTTATCAAGTCAGCTTAAGCCTACGGCAGGCCCTCCAGAAGATCCAATGCAGACGTCAACCTTGTCTACCTCTTCGACCTCCTCCTTATCACTCTCCAAACCACCCTTCCTGTCTCCTACTACTACCGTGGCAGCCACACCTCCTCCAACATCCTCAAATCGAGTACCTCGACCTAATACCGTGTATTTCCACGGCAGTATTGGCGGGGCAGGGAACTACCGCAAGGTTAAAACAGAAAACAACCGCGCCCCTCGCGCCTATGCTGAAAATGCGGAGCCGTTGCGAAGATCAAGTCCCACCCGATTCCTGTCGAGTATGTTCGGGAGTCAGAAAGGCAGAGGTCCAGGGAATGGGGCAAGCAGTAACTTTGAAGCAAGAGCCGGCGGAAGTGATGAGCACGTCCGAGAAGAAGTAGATCTTGGTGCCGCGGAGGCATTGCGAAGAAAGATGATGGGCGCTGGACGCAAGAAAAAGGGGGGTTCGTGACGAGCACTGATTTGCCCCATCAGCTTCACTTTGAGTGGATGGACTGATGGATTGTTCTTTGCAGGTAATTTGGAGGAAGGCTTGTATATGTGGCTGCAGGTTGTGAAAAATCTATACGAAAAGTTTCGAATTTCTGATCAGCGGCATTGAGAGAGCATTTCCGGAGCGGGATGGGATTGCAGGATTGTGAGGCATATATCCTGTATGAGATCAAAAAAAGATACCATAGATAATCATGCCATCCGTGCCATTACCAATGTCCATGTTGTGGAGTACTCTGTTCTTCTGCTTCACCTTACACACCCCACCATTACATCTCTCCGATGACATACTCACACCCTTGTCCACCCATCCAAACCTCGTGAACCTTCCCTGCCTCTACATCGACCCTTGCCCCCACGCCAAATGTCTCCTTCTGGGCGCCCGCTTCCTTGGGGTACGTAATCGTCATTTCTCCTCGCCGGATCAAGTGTGTCGTAAGCATTAAGTGAGAATGTGGACTGTAGTGAGCGTTTCTGCAGAAACCGAAAGCCTCAGAACCTCAATGATGCATTACGTCTGAGTTGGCTATTGGGAATGCATTGGAGAGGATGTAGAAAGGGTAAGTAGGGAGAAAGAGATGAGGATACAAGCGATGGGGTGGGAAATGGAACGTACGGCCCATCACTCCAAGTAAAGACGTGGGAGAAACCCCAGGCACGCACTTGAGCTTCTGCTTCTGAGCGGGAAGATTGAGGAGCCATGGCTTAGCGTGCTCATTCCATGCGTCGACAATGGGATATGGTGAGTCGTTGCAAGTAAAACGAAAATGAGCTCTCTCGTATGACGTATTTTCTACAGGAAAATTGAAGCAAAAATGGCAAAAAGCAAACTTGAAATTGCCTCGAGCACATCATCAAACGTGCATTACATGCGGCAACGGGGACTCGAACCCCGCCCTCGAGCATGGGAAGCTCGAATTCTACCCCTGAACTATTGCCGCAGACAAGGCAACGATAATGTACGTCGTTATCGGTAATTATATCCAATTAATCAAAATTCAGATTTGCAGAAGGACGACACCAGACACGAATCCCGTCCTCTTAAGCTTCTTAGGTATCGAACCCTTCAGGTGGAGTATCGTTGAGTTAACCAGCATAAAGCAGTGGCTAAAGGATTGATGCCGAGTTCCGAGTCTTCAAAGGTCCATGAAAAGTAAGGAATGTGATAATTTTATGCCAAGAAGTGTTGAGAAGACCAAGGAGGTCGTCTCTGTTGACCTGCTTTCCGGTCAGCATTTATTCACGTATAGCAGTGTTTGAATGGTGGGTCTAGGACGAACATGTATTGTAAGAAAGCTCAACGCAAAAGAATAATCTTGCGGGGAACCAGGGGTTAAGTTGGAGGCTTCTAGCTTCTACAGCGTAGTCTCACGCATCCATGGATCAGTTAGATTGGTGGTAGTTAAGGAAGACTGTAATTCATCATCTTGATATATCGTAAAAGATGCTTGATCTATGCTATCGCACTAATCCACCTTATCCCCAGCGCCGCGCTCAAAACCAAACATATATCTTACATGCCCTGTACTTTTCGATAATTGGGTGGATGTAACGTCCGCCTCAACAGCTTGATGCTGTACGGAGGAATCAAACTCAGGGCGCTGATGGCAACCACCCTCCAGGCGAACTGCCAGTCCCACATATACTCCAAATCGAAATAGTCGCCTAAGAACGGTATGCTTCCAACATAGATCATTGCAGTACCCAGAATGCTCACGTACATGATCCAATGCCAAGTGACGATTTCGAAGGCAACCATGACAAGCTCATTAAGGACGAGGACAGTAAAGCTAACGCTGACCATGCGGTCTGAGTCTCGATCTACGAGGAGCTGACTGCAGCCTTGAATGATGCCACCTTGGTAGATAGAAACAGCCACCCAGACAAAAAATGTCTTATAGCTTAGAGATTTGCCTAGCGTGAGCTCCTTGTAGAGCTCAGGGTAAAGGTTCGCCAGGCCTTCGTCAACATCCTTATCAAGGACTAGACTGAATACTGGAGCCATTGTGTAGACAGTAGCGTAACCAACAAGCAGCCAGTCTCGGTAAAGCGCATGAGGCTGGAGTTCAGTAGCTACGCTGTAGAAAGTCTGACATACCGAGATAATCAAACCACGGTGAATGACGAACTGGGCGAGCTTTGCTGAGCGTTTGTATGAATTACGGCCATGCCATACGAGCAATTTGGTCAAGTGATGAAAGGCTGTGATTGAGAAGTCAGCGGCTAGTGAGGCCTGGCGACCTTCTTTGCCGACAATGCCAACTCCTACATCGGCGGCCTGGATCATTGAAACGTCATTGCCTCCATCACCAATACAGGCGACACGCTTATTCGTGAACTGTCGGATCAAATACGCAACATCGGCTTTTTGAGTTGGGGAGCAGCGGCAGGCTATCACTGCAGGGAGTTGTACAGCAAGAGAGATGAATTCCGTTCCGTGGTTGGAGAGAAAATAGGATAGCGAATCGCCATCGATCAACAAGGCTGTAGAATCAGGTTTGGAGCGTATTATTGACAGCGCGTCTTGCGCCGCTGACGATCCCAAGGCCAGTGTACTTTGAGTGACTGTGTGGATATGTTGCGTTCGAGAGACTAGTTTGGCGGAGACTGCAACACATCTGGCTGTTTCAACTTTGTCTCCCGTTAACATCCAGATCTTTACTCCAGCATTCCTCAAAAGCTCTAGTGAAGGTTTGACGTCTCTCTGCAGTTTGTCTTCTACCCCAGTAACACCGAGAAGCTCTAGGTCATGTTCGAGGTGCTCTTTCACAACCTTAGACATGCCTGTATCTCGATCGTACAAGGACAGCGATGCTTGCTTATACCGAACAGCGAATGCTTGATATTGCTGCTCGGACAGCTTCTTCCGACCAATAACTAGCGTCCTTAGGCCTTCTCTCGCCATGTTAGCCGTCTCCTCATCGAGCCAATCATTTGCTGCGACAATTGAGCCCATCACGGTGTCTGCACCCTTTTGATAAAACCAGATCTCGTCAGGACTGTCAGCTACTGATATAGTAGACTCTTCGCCTTTGAAGAACTGCAAGACAATGCCCATCCGTTTACCGGCAGAGGTGAAAGGGAAGACTTCTAAAACCTTGACCCGGACAACAACCCTTGCGGAATCGACTGACTGCAGACTGATTTGTTGTCGATCTCGATGGATCAAACGGAGCCCAACGCTCTCCGCCCACCGTACGATTGCTATCTCGTCAGGAGAAGATGCCTGATATGTTGTTATGGTTTTACCCTCAATATCTTCCATCGTAGGCGTTACGTTGTGGCATAAGGCTAGAGCAAGCACCAGGTCACGAACACGAGAGCTAATTTCTCGTCGGCTCCTAGTATTAGAGGCTCCAGTCGCAATCGAGGCTGGCGCTGAAGACGGTGTGACAAGAGCCGAGGGTTGCAAAGCATCCAAGGACGCCCCAACAGAGAAGCCCTGTCGTACGTAAGAACGAACTTCATCCATAGCTTCGTTGGCGTAGGATACAGTTCCAACGTGGATTTTCCTGAGATCCATTTCATTCTGGGTCAACGTTCCTGTCTTGTCGCTGAGCAGGTACTCGATCCGGCCAAGCTCCTCTGGTATGGTGCTCGTCCTCACCACTGTATTAGGAATGTCCTGGTCTCGTTCGATAAAGCGAGCATACACAGTCTTTCCCATATCAAGATTGACCCGTAGACTTATAGGCACGATCGTAGAGAAGAGAACCAAGAACTTCAGCACTGCAACGTACCATTGCTCACCAGGTCGGCCCTCCGCACCTCGTATTGCTACAAGAACGATGGAAAGTGACAAGGTCAACGCGCACAATATTTTGGTTAAATTGTTGATTTCGTGTTCAAGGAGGCCAGACTTCGAGCGAGAAGGAGAAGTAGAGAGGGCTTGTCTCGTTTGAGCGCCAGTGTATACGACGACAGCTAGGACGGTCGCGTTCGATGCGAGCACCGTATTGGCCCAAGCAGTGTTGTCGATAGTTAACGGGTAAGATAAAAGTTCCCCATCTCGCGACGTCCCATCGCCAATTGCTTTTGACGGGCTCGGCGTACACTCTAGTGTGCCCACGAACTCATGGACCCTGCGGTCAGGTTTGCCTGCAATGATTCGGAGCTTTGTGAATTCTCTCGGGTCCAGTCGCTGTGTAATGGGAGGCGCTAGGCGCAATTTCCAGTCCGTTTCTCCGTCAAGTTGATCCGTTCGAATAAATGCTTCACCTACGTCATTAGCTTCAGCGAATTGATCTATGCGTTCTCCTGAATTCGACTCGAGACACCCTGTCTCAGTGAAGCTTTCGGTGATGCCTGAATGACCGTCGACATCTTCCACAAGAAGGTTTGGAACTGCGGCATCTCCTTCGACGGGGCCGCTGTCGGCGGGTGTAGTAAGCGTTATGTCACTGGTGGTACTCTTCAAGATGACAAGATCCGCTGGTACCCTCTGGTTCTTTCCAAGCTCTACAACATCTCCTACTTTGAGATCTCGAGACTTAATCTGAATTTTGTCAACACTGATCACCGGAGCTGTGTTCTTCGCGTTCCCTTCCAAATCTTCCTCCTCCTCTTTGATTGAGTCCAAACGTGTATACTGGGACACTCTCCGTGCGCCCGACGATTTGCTTCGGAGATGACGCCTGCTCTTCTGTCTTTGTTTTTCGGAGCCTGATTCCGTCATATCTCGGAGTCGGAGGACAGTATATTCTTCTTTGTTGGCTTCAGCGTCCCGCCTCCGTCGGGCAATATCATCCAGAGCTTCTTTGCCTAAAGTCACGGCCAGAACGAATACTAAGGGTGCAATATAAGTTGAGAGGTATCCAATTCTCAAGACAGGGACACTTTGAGATAAGGCTACCAGTAGAAAGTACATGTTGAAAAAGAATGAGAACTCATTGTACAGTGTCCGGGGGAGAAAGCTCCATGGAGTATATTTGGCATTTGATATTGCATTTGGAGGGAAACGCGGTGGTGGATGCTGGCCTATAGCGATTTTACGTGACGCTTCACTGCGTATGGGACCACTTTCTGGCCGTGGATGCGCGTCCTGGCTCTCGCGCTCGCCGGATTCGCTTCCCTGAAGTAGTGGGACAGCATCCTCGGGAGCGCTTGAGCTACCTTCAGAGTATCTGTATTCATTGCTATTGGATTGTCGGTCATCTAGCATCTGCTCTGTTTCATCGTAAAGGTCCTGTTGCCTCCTGGCCCTAACATTCCTCACATGCCTAACATTGAGTTCTTGTAGCGGGATCTGACCTCCGAATCTGGGTCCCTCTCTCTTTGCGTTTCGCCAAGGCGACTGAGGTGGCCCTGACATCGGATCCAGTTCGTCCGGATCAATTTCGATGTCCGGATCCAACTGGCCAGGAGTTGAATCTGGCGGTCTCGGCCTGTGGTATTGATGAGGTCTCGACATGCTTTCATCTGGACCAGTGTGACGACTGTTGAGGAGACTAAGATCCCATTTGAAATATCAGGTATCACATCTTATCGGGCACCCGCTGCTATAGCTCCTTTCGAATCTCGACAGGTTGTTGTCACTGCAAAAAGACAGCTTTGATGGGAGGCTTCAAGCTCATGAGCGGAATGGTTCCGCAAAGGCTGGAAAATGACATCTATGCAAAATGCTTTCGAAAGGGGCATAGTTAATTCACACCTTGAGCGTGGAAGGAATCATAGCTTGTATAGCAATTGCCAGAATCCAATGAAGAGCCTTTAGGACCGAGACAACATCGTCAAAGCTCGCATCTATGGTAGGCTCTTTACCATCTGGGGCGCGGAGCGGTCATTCACGCCACCTTTTCGCATGAATGCTGATTCTGGGGATGCTAGGCGAATGATCATAGCTTCGCTTGAAGGACATGGAGTCCTCATGGAATCCAGCATTTCGTCCCGACTCCGGGGATGCAGGATCACGTTTGTATGCCGGGCCAGATCTTGCCCAGAGGAGCCCATCTCCAACGCATGATGATGCACCAGTCCAAACAGGGTCATACGAGCAGTCTACTGAGGTTGACGATCATATGAAACTGTATAGGAATAGTGAAGGAGGGCACCTGTTGGGAGAGCCATCCAGTCGGATAACGGAAATCCCTACGGGCTTGGAAATGTCGGATGAGCATAACGTAAAGAATGGTTTTCAGTCTGATAGGAACGTTGCGGAGCCCGCAACTGCCAGCAATGAGTTCGACGCGGCCTTCGCCACAGATCAGGGACAGGACCGTTCATTGCTCGACCATGGCTATACGCGATCTAATTCCTTTCCGGAAGTCCCTCGAGCCCTGCAAGAACCATCTCCAGTACCCAACATTTTGCCAAGCTCTCAGGTGGAAAATCTCGTGAATAAAGATGCAAGCATTAGTGGTCAACAAGAACCTGCGCCGATTACGGCTACTACAAAAGAGGCCTTAGATGATTGGGAGCCCTCTCTCGCTTATGATGGCGAGAGTGATGCAGCACCCCCTCCTCTACGCACTAACAACGAATCTTTTGAGGCTCAAATTTCCACCCAAAACGATGAAGAAGCTCGTTTTGAGGAGGGAGTACTACTGGTTGCTGATGGACCCAGAAGTGACATGCAATCGCCTACCCTACTGCACAATAAATTCACGGAAAATGAAAATACGGAGGAAGAAGAATCCTTTTATGATAAAGGAATTCATGGCAAAGACCAGTCAGATCCCTCGAAGCCTTACGCTCTGGATCGCAAGTCAACGACACAGGTTCTTGGTTCGATGCACTTTGCAGCCCACGAAGCCAGTCACCACACCTTGGAGCAAGAAGTCCCGCCTGCACTTTTAGATTCGAGTGCCAAAGCAGCTGTCACACCTTCTGATGCGTCTGGGACAAAGACAGTTGCGGAACAGCAGACCGCAGAGTCGAGTGCGCAGCACAAGCAGGACGATCTTTCAGAAATATGGAAAGCCGCATTAGCCGATGAGGATCTTCTCGACGAAAACGAACATATTGTGGACCCTTCATCGTTCTTTGTAGACGATGGAGAAGGCTTCCTTGAGGAGGAGCAGAATGAAATCAACACTGCGAACGATGATGCGGTGTCCATGAACTCCGCCCATCTTCAGCCAGGCCAAGCGTCTGTCAACGTTGGGTTTCGCCCATCAAATCCCTATGCGCCAGCTCCTGCTTCACTACAACAGCGCCCTTCACTTCAATCATATCATACAACCCAACCCGACCGTTCATCTAGCTCTATGCACCAGGGATCCATGTCTAACGGCCTTCAGGATGCCCGACAGGCAAGGCAGCCACTAGCTCCATTTCCTACACCAGCTCGTCCAACACTACAAGGATCGGCTCAGAGCTTTGTAGATAAATCTAAAGGGGGCTATAAATCTCCGTACGACCTTCCGATGGATGTCACTCGCCCGAAGCGACGCGCTCCGCTTCCCACAGTACCTCAAAGCCCTGATATACTACCACCACCAGATAATCGACCCCCGCCACCAAGAAGCAGCAGTATGACTTCTGGCTCATTTCCGCTCCAAAACGCCTTTGCTCCCACTCACGACGTCTCCAATCAAAGACCACCATCCGCAGCTGCGCCGCCGCCGCCTTCAGTTCTCGCTGCTAAACCGAGTCCTAGCAGCTTCTTTGAAGAATTGCCAGACACCAAACCGCGTCCTTCGAGTAGCTTTGGAAGGAATCAGATACCCGCATCTCAACCGACACCTCCACCTCGGCCGCAGCCTGCGGGTGTGGTGCGAGATACGGCCCAGGAGGTACAGGGCAGTCATCATGCTCCGCTAGATTCGACAAACTATCGACTCTTGCCACCAGAGAAACTCGGCCTCTTTGGAGATACATCCCCGCCCCAACAAACACAACACACTCTCCCTATCTCAAACGCTAAGTATTCGCCAGCCCCTTCCCACACTTCGACTGTTCCCCCACCTGTAGCTCGCTATGCTGCATCACCCGCTTCAGCGCCTCGTCCACAAGTCACTCACACACTGCCTCATCTACCACGAACATCAAGTCCGCTTACGCAACGAAACTCGCTTGGCCAGCCACAACAACCTGGCCCACCACCGAACGTCACACCATACGCTAACGCGCGCAGCAATACAAGCTCGAACCCGACAGATGCAGTGCAACAACACCCTCGAATAGCAATGCAGCAACCTCAATATAATGTTGGATTTTCAAACCATTCAAGCGGAGCCATCCAGAACTCATTTCAGTCACAGCTGAACGAATCTCCTCCGCCGTTCTTCCCACCAGCCGCCCCACCGAGTAGCTCCACTTCAGCATCTTCGCATCCGATATATACTTCAGGACCAGATCAGCCATCTCCTGACGCGCCGCCTCCACTGCATGACTACAGTCATGAGCAGCATAGTGTTATCAAAGGTCCACCCAGGAGATCTCAAACCCAGTCTCCTAATGCCCGGAGACCAATTGTAGCTCCTATGAGCTCAAAGATACCCTATCAAAGGCCTGCGTCCGTAAATAATTATGGCCCACAATTATCCTCTTACGATGCAGATTCCAGACTTTTGTCTAGTGATCGTCCCGTACAAGCCCGAGTTTCCACGGTCAATTTCATCAGACCAAATGATGGCCGTGAGCTAGATGGTCTCGAGAGGTGGAAAGGATGTCCCATCGTCTCCTTTGGCTTTGGAGGCCAAATAGTAAAAATGTTCCCCCAACAGATCCCTCGATATGCTGCTGGACAAAAAACTCCATTGATCAAATGCAGTCCTGGCGAGGTCAAAATCGACCATGGTAAGATATTTGCGCTTCAAGAGTCAGTAAAAACGTTCCCTGGGCCATTAAAAACCAAAGGCAAGAAGAAAGAAGTCTTGGACTGGTTGCAAAAGAAGCTAAGCGAGATGGAGGCAGAAAATGACCTACTAACATGCAATAATCTCACACTGCCAGATCCAGTGAAGTGTCATGAAGAGAGGATCTTGCTATGGAAAATAATGCAGATCTTTGTTGAATATGACGGATCTATTGAAAATAACCTTTTGGCTGAGAAAGCCGTCAGGGCGATACTTTCTCCAGAACTGAATCGCGGTGACGCTGCTCAGCAACAGCAAAACACTTCGGACGCGCCATTGGTAGGAATCACAAAGCGTACTGGTCCCACTAGCGCTCAGGACTCTCTCAGATCCGATGCTTTAGAAATTCTCAGAAGGCAATTACTTCATGGCGAGCGCGAACAGGCTGCGTGGCACGCAGTTGACAATAGGATGTGGGCTCATGCCATGCTGATTGCTTCTACTTTAGACCAGACTGTTAGCAAGCAGATTGCCCAGGAGTTTGTACGACAGGAGGTGAAGACGTATGGCGAGAACACGGAGCCTTTATCTGCGCTGTTTCAAGTCTTCGCTGGCAATTGGGAAGAGAGTGTTGACGAGCTTGTCCCACCTTCGGCTCGGGCTGGTCTGCAAATGGTTAGCAAAAGTGCGAGCTCTGGACCAACGAGAAATGCACTGGATGGTCTTGATAGATGGCGAGAAACCCTGACCTTGATTCTAAGCAATCGAACTACTGAGGATGGCAAAGCGCTCGTCGCTCTTGGGCAGCTCCTAGCCGGGTATGGCAGGACTGAGGCAGCACATATATGCTACGTTTTTGCAAAGAGCCCAGTGCTGTTCGGTGGTCCTGAGGACCCCCAAGTGAGCGTTGCCCTTCTTGGTGCGGACCACCTTCGCCAACCGTTCGATTACGGGCGTGACTTTGATAGCATTCTCCTCACCGAGGTTCACGATTTTGCTCGCACCGTGCTTGCCTCGTCGTCAGTCTCCACGGTCTCTCCACACTTGCAATCCTACAGACTATATCACGCAATGATCCTTGCTGAGTACGGTTTCAAACCAGAGGCTCAGCAATACTGCGACGCCATTCTAAGCACTCTCAAATCAACCACGAAGCCATCTCCCTATTACCACGGCTTGTTGGCAGGTTCGCTGGAGACGCTTCAAGACAGGTTGCGACAGGCACCTAGAGATGCCTCAGGTTCTTGGATTTCCAGGCCTAGCATGGATAAAGTATCGGGGTCTATCTGGGCCAAGTTCAACTCTTACGTTGCAGGAGATGACGACGATGCGGTTTCCGCAAAATCTGGCAGATCTCACGATCCAGCTTCAGGTCCGTTTGCAGGCATCTCCGGTGAAACGCCTACATTAAGTCGAACCACATCTTCGACGGATCTATACAATACATATCAAAATGGGACTGTACCTGCTCCGATGGTTCCGCAAGCCAACTCACGCTATGCTCCAGGAGGTGTCTATACGCCCAGATCGTCGCTAGAACAGTCGAGACCGCCATACCAAGATTCTTCAAGGCTAACAAATAACGATGCTCTTCAAGCACCCCTTGTGCCTCAGTATTCTTCCTCGAGGCCTAATTCTTCGTCCGGCCCTAGCCACGGTTCAAATCCTTACTATTCTCAGGCATCACCATATCAAGCTCGCCCACAAAGCTATTTACCAACTCCACCCTTACAGGCCGAGGATGCTTCCGATACAACTGCACAAAATTACCCTCCGTCAATTCAGCAGCAGCAAGGTTACAGACCAATTCTTCCAGGGACTGAAATGCCGAAGGAACCTGTGGACGATTCTCCGTCTTCGGCGCCTAACATGTCTTCTAATTCTTCTTTCGCACCGTATGAGCCTACAGTCTCCTCTTACCAACCATCGCCCTCTTATGGAGTGTCTTCGAGCACTCAAGGACCCGGTCCATACGAACCCACACCTTCGAGTCACGAGGTTGCGGCTGCACCTTACGGAGCTGATTCATCTTCCTACCAGCCACCGAGTACCTATGATCCTCCTTCATACTTTCCAGACGTCTCCATAACGGAAGCGTCACCGACAAAGGAAAATGCAAAGAAATCGGGAATGGAGTTCGATGAGGACGGCGATTTCGAAGCTCGACCGAAAGCCCTTCGTGAAGCGGAGAAGGCCCACAAAGACCGCGAAGCCGATGAAGCTTTCAGAAAAGCGGCCGAAGCTGATGCTGAGAGGGACAAAGGCCCTAAACTTAACAGCAAAAAGTCCGGCTGGTTCGGCGGTAGTTGGTTCAGCAACAGCAAGGAAAAATCTAACGAGATTGCTAATCCGAATGCTCCTATTAAAGTCAAACTTGGAGAGGAAAGCTCGTTTTATTTTGACAAAGGACTTGGAAAATGGGTCAATAAAAAAGGCGGCAACGTTGAGACCCCCTCTGCACCAGCTCCTCCTCCACCAAAGGGACCTCCATCTCGATCTGTAAGCGCGGCGGGCGGCCCTCCGCAGCGTTCTTCACCTACGCCTCCAGTACCGCCAATTCCAAGGGACCTGGGCTCTAACGCGCCTCCAATGAGGGCAGTGTCTGGTCCAGCTCCATCTTCGAACCCCGGTCCCAGCCCGCTAGCTCGTAATATGTCGCCGGCGACGCAGGGAGACGACAGCAATGCCTCGGGGCCTCCTTCAGCGCCTGCATCTCGACCTACTACCAGCCAGGGTGGATCAAATCCTATCGACGACTTGCTTGGGCTGCCGCAAGCGAGGAAAGGTGGCACAGTGAAGAAAGGGAAGAAAGGTAGAGGATATGTTGATGTTATGGCTAAGTGATTGTATAAGACCAGCGCCCCCTATTTGGTTTGATGTATAAGATTGTATGCTCAGCGTTTGGTGTTGGAAGGTTCAGGGCGCTGAAGCGTACCCCGGATAGGACAGGACCTAAAATTTTGCACAGCGTCGGTCTGTTGCGGCACCAAGTATTTGCAGACCCATTCTGCTTTAGGAAGCAGCAGCTACAGCAATGAATATATGGTATCAATTGCTTCATGCAGGCCTTACTAGGGCCCTTGCTAGCTTAAAAAATAACATAGAGATGCCTTCTCTGTTACTGATTCTCTTGTAAGTGTGTTGCAATGCTAACTTATTATAGTATTAATTTGCCTTAGAAACAGGGTTGAGTAAGCTATTAACCCAGACTCTATGAAGAGATCTAACTTTAAGACCTGATGAACTGGGTTACCTCTGGAGGATTGCCATCTCAGCGTGCGCTTTTTTTACCTCCAGCCAAGCAGGGGCATGTTGCCGCAAAGCGAATATGGGAAGCCGAGAGGATTGAAAGATATAATTTTTTAATCTGCCGTCAGATCCACCCATGCTGTATCACCACTACTCAGACGGCTGCGCTTCCGGGATCGTTCGTTAGTATCTCGTTCTTGTTGTCGCTCTCGCTTGATAGTCGAAGTTGGTGTATGCTCAGCTTTCACCTTATCTTCTTCTAGGCGTGCAAGTCGAGCCTAGAAAACTTTCAGCTCATTCTCTTGTCTTGGTATCTAATGAGAGCCATGTTAGGCTTAGCAATGGAGCAACCTACCCTCAGCTCCCTCAATTCCTCTCTCAATTGAGGCTCTGGTGTTGGAGAGCGGGGAATTACACCCAATGTCTGCAAATTATCTACCAACTTGCTTAGTCAAGCTACCTATCAAGAAACAAGTGGCAACGGGCTTTAGAGCCTTACTGCGCGACTGGTAGTGGATTGCATATGAGAGTCCTTGTCCAAAAGGGCGACCGCTATAAGCAGCACGCTTTTCTCTCGTATACTTTTGCATGTTCGAAAGTCTAACCCAAGTCAACGTAAATCAAAGATGTAACGGCTGATTGACTTACTTGATGACGTTTGACATAGCTTTGCCCTTGAGTGCTTTTTCTGGCACCTCATCCAACATTTGCTGGCCTTGGTCCTTGTTGTTGAAATAACCTCCGGTCATCTCTTTGCTGATTCGAGAAACTTTGGTACGGATACTCCCTAGTCCCTTGACGTCTTCTGGCTTGATAGACGCATCATTGGTCTCTGCTGTTGTCGAATGAATGGATAGAACGGAGACTCCCTAACGAATAACCTACTTGTAATAAGTGCTCCAAAGCTCAGATCGCCTTTGAACCATTCTCGTGTAGTCGGATCTTGTTTAGAAATGCATCCAATCTCATTGAAAGCAGGTTGTCCAGAAGCACGGCACTTTTCAATGTAGGACTTTTCAGCATCCACAGCCCAACGTCGTTTGTCGTTGTCGAAAGCAAATCTGGCTCTCACAAGGTCACCTGGCTTGAGGCAACTGATGTCATACGTGGGTTTGATCGTAACTTTTATTTTGAAAGTGGCGCCGGTGACCGCCTCTACGTAAGTGCGATTTCCGAGCTCATGATCTGGCTCTGGATCGTCATATTGTTTAAGAATCTGCCCATTCGACAGCACTTCTACCTTGACGTCTTCCAAAGAAGTCATTTCAGCCTTTGACTGACGAAAAGTCTGGAATTGCGACCAACAAGCACAACGTACTCGACGGAGTGTCAGTCAATTTAGGCTTAGACACGCTAATTCGCGGTGCACGTGATCTCGAGCATTCTTATTTTCGTCACTGCTATTCTCTAAGGGTAATATTGGGGAGACCTCCCTTCCCCTAATAACGACCTTAAGGGCCCCAATCCAATGCATTCTAGATTAACGCGACTCCTGCTAGAGGGGCTCTCTCCTTATTCTCCCTATAAGAGGGGGGGTACATATAAGAGAAAGGGGGTCCCCCAACAGTACCCTTTTCTAAGGTGACGCTAGAGTGTCAAAATAACCGCTATGATTATGGCAAACACAAAGGTTGCCCAATATATTGCCGTCCCAAGTGCAAACCTCCCTCTTTTACTCCCATTCTTCTGAAGCAGAACCCCAGGCGCCGTCCCTTCCGACACTGTACTATCCGCCAGAGCAGCACTCCCACAGATTAAGAGAAATAAGGAACCTCTATGCATTTTGCTCAGCCAAGCCGTACAATTTGACGTATCAAATATAGTGATAGGGAGAAGTAAAGACGTGGGAGGATAACCGCATCGAACGCATGCTAGCCTGCTGTTTGCAGCTTAGAAAAGCCCTTTGATGAAGTCATGCTCCCAATACGTTAGTATTCACCTGAAAAAGGGAGACAAAGGACACATCTGGTACTGATGATAATAGAAAACTTTTCCTTTCGATTGATGATATCCACTCACGTTTCTTACATTACAGAACTTCTCTTCATATGTACATTAGCCTTACGGTAGCGGACAGGTCAACGGTAAGTACTTCGCGCTGTAACGCTGTATTGCAGAATGCTCTAAAAAAGCACCTTTCAACGGTCGTAATGCATTGTCCGTTAGTATTCTGCCAGTTCACTACCGCCCGATTGATTACAGAGGGTAGGAACGTATTTTGCAACTCTCAATGGTATAAATTATGTCATGCTCGCGTCTCCCCGGATAGAGTCGGTTCATTTCGCCCAACGTGTAAAGTCAAGACTTGAAATAAGCTTGGAAGCTTCTGCGATGCCTCCATAAGCTACAGTACCTGACCAAGTGGCCCCCTCAGTGAATGCAGACAGCCCAGCATCTGCCGCTGGGGGGTAATCAACGTTGGCTGACGGGCTCGTGTTCGCATACTTGTCTCGAAGTTTGAGGATCTGTTGCAGGCGAAAGCGCCAGCATGAAGTGTACTCGCCTTGATCACGAGGCCAAACCTGGCAGAAAACCGAAGCGGTGATGGCTAGTTGGCGGACAAAAGATGAGAGCGCACTGGCTGATATCACCTTAACACTTGCCGCTGGCGAGAAAGGCGGGTAGCGATCCGAGGTGATCGTTCGCACACAATAATATCCATATCTGTCCGTGTCAGAGGGCTCATGTCCGTTTCGATTCCTGTAGGAAGCTCTTCCTCCAAGATTTTGGCCATTTGTATGGGCTTCAGGCGTGATCACGATGTTGACGCTGTTAAAATCGGAGGCGAAAATATCCGGGTCGTAGGGGATTCCAGACTCATTGAAAATAATCTTCACGTGGTCATTACCTATATGAGATTTCTTCTTTGAATAGTCGGCATCGTTTACAGGATCAGTTGGCATCAGACTAGGGACATGGAAAATTATTTCTGTAACTCGATCTCGCCATCCATAGGTATGTATCCCATCGCTTCCAAATTGCCGGTCTAATCCTTGGGTATTGAAAGTTGCCCCTTTGAGATCGACTTTGACTCCAAGCTTAGATAAGAAGGCATCAAACGCCTCGCTAACTTTGGTATTTCCAAGGATATCGCCTGCTTGACTTTGGCCCTCTCCTACGTAAACGACAGCAGCCTTGTGGCCATCGACGGTTTCGGTAGCATCAAATAGTCTTATTGCTCGGTTCGTATAATCATCATCGCTAGGTAAAGGTATGGGCTGTAATGGCGCCGGTATTGGGGAGATCGTTGAGACCAATTGAAGCATCAAGTGATTTGGATATTGATCATGAGACTCCAGGCAGGGATCTGAGACTTGGTGCACCTGCCTGTCTTCCATCTTATGGTAGTAGACTGCAAAAGTCGTCCCTGAGGCTTGACGCTTTACGAATTGGGACAATACCGGCTGACCATTTTCTCCATCGACCAAAACTTCGACTGTAAGAACGCTCATCCCTAACAGCCACATCTTGCTTACGATCTTCTGACCACTAGCAGAAGGCGATAGGACTGAGACGGTTTCTCCGAGGTTTGAGTATACCGTTCGGTGCATCATGTCGAGGAAGACAAGACTCTGTTGCTCCATCTCCTCGTTCCCGTTCTCTGTTTTAAGCACTAGCTCTTGGACTATCCACGCGACATGGCGAGGTCGTTCACTGACGTCCAAAGCCAAGAACCAGAAAATCATGACTTGATACGCAATCGTGACAACATACTCATGGAGATTGCGTTCTACTGCCGGAACAGTCGCTGGTTTAACGTGCTTGAACCCTTCCCCAGAACTCCCACTTGCACGACTGCCTGAGTTCCCTTTTCTCATACTGTGATCATGGACATTGCCTTTTCTCTGCTCACGAGAATGTTGAAGGTATCGTATACAAATGCCGAAGATTTTTTGATGCAAACCAAAGTCGGATTTATCGTATGCGTCTGGTAACCGGGCCAAAGACCCAAGGAATTCAAGAATGTCCATGGCAAGATCAGCTTGAGTAATTCGTTTCTGCATCATTTCAATGATGATTGGTAGATGGTTTTCAATAATGTTCGGTATCTCATAGATACAGACTGCAAGCGCGTGAATGCAAAATCTGCCAACGCGATCCCACCTTTCTATTCCTATCCTGAAAACAGAGAGCGCTCTGTTCCACTGTCTGACGCCAATGAAGTCTTGATAGGCTAGTAGCGTGACTAGTACATGGTACAAACAGAGCGCAACGTCCCCTCTCCGAACATCGCTGCTGTGTGGAGGCTCAGGAAATGAGTTGTCGGTTAGTGACTCGCAAAGAGCATCATGAAGCATGGATATTTGTTTTGCTTGACCCCGAAAGAGAGAACAGTTGCAAAGTTGTGACGACAAGTGCACTAAAACAAAGCAATAAACTTCCCAATCACTGCATGTCCTGATCTCGCGAACCACTATCATCTGTAACCAAGAATCTAGTTTGACAATATCCGCCCTGTCAGTGCCCGTTACTGACGGTTGCGTTTGAACGGCGGGACTTTTACGGTCCAGGGGCACGTGTTCTAGACTTGGGAAGCCACTATCGTACATCCAAAGGGTTGCTGTTGACGTTTGTACGTTTGCTTGTACGTTTGCTTTGACGCTCGGAGGCCTTGTTTTGGAACGTGAGCGCGTCCGAGGAGACAGATTTGAGTTTCGTGGTCGGATCCTGACTGACGCTGAAGATGCACGTTCTGAGATCGGATTTGGCTCTGCAAGGGATGGAGACATGCTGTTACCGGCAGCAGAAATCTCAGTCCGGCGCAGGACTGCCGCCATCTCTTGGCTATCTACATTCGAGACGATCTTGAGATAACCGTCAGATTCACATCGAAGTCGGACCAATAATTTCATAACGGTTAACCTGACCAGAGGCGATTGGGACTCAGATGCAACACGCACACAAGCGTTGAGCACTGCTATTGCTCGGATGCGTGACACTAAAACAGTGTCTAAGAACAGCATGACGAGGCTGTCAGTGAGGTGTACGACCACATCCTTCCCGCTACCCCAGTCTGATGGTGCTGGCTTGATGATTCCTTCAATGGTGCCAAGTACTTGCTTGAAGGTAAAATCATCGACTTTCACCGCTATGCAGTTTCTCCTTGTACCAAGGATAACAGACAAATTCTCATCCGCTTGCGATTGAAACCCAAACTTCTCATCACGAGCTATGCCACAGATCAATTGTAGACAAACTTGAAGACTTTCGGGAGGCATTTGTATATAGGTTGCGCAAGCTGAGGAGACTTCCAGTAAAGCGTGCAGAATACCGATGCCGGTCGTCCTCCCAATCAAATCGTGTACTACCGAAATTAAACATGTGGCCTGATCAGACTCGAGTGCTTTGCTATGGGTTTTCAAAATATTTGTCAGGAGAGAGAGTGCCTTGAGAAGCGCCTTTTCTTGCTTGGGACGCTTTCTGTTGAACGTAGCTTCTCTATTGAACGTAGCTTCAGGCGCAAACTTCGATTCCATGCCTGAATGCTGGCTCCGGCGAGCACTTTCTGCTGACTCGAATAACTTTGTTAGATGGTCAAGCACGTATGCAGCGAGCTTTCTCTGAACTTCTTGGCCAGCTTGTGCTTGCACAGCGAGACCGTCCAGCAGAGACATTTGATCATAAGTCATATCATCGTCAACTGGAATGGTAATCCAATTGAAGAATTGCATTTGCAGATCTACGGGCACCGACAATAAAGCTACAGTTTGGAAAAGCTGAAAGGCTATACCCCTAGTCTTCATGTCTGCATTCAAGGCGGCTATTCCATCAATCGCATTAATGAGAGCCGTAGACGGCTCACGAGAGCAATATTGTAGCTGTTGGATGATAAATTCGGCTGCCTTCAGTCTAGCCGGCTGAGCAACACCAGGGTCGAATTCGGCTCGGATTCGCGTATCCCACTCGGGCGTGGTCAGCAGCGATTGCTGCTGCTCAAAACCAAAATCCATACCGGACTGAGACACTCTTCCTGTCAGACTGGAACTATCATCAAATTTGCCGGCTGCATCAGTCCTCGTACTAGGACTTTCCTGGCCATCGCTCAAGGTCATAGAGCTGCGTTATATGCAGGCACAAAGAAAATCTTTGCATCGACCTAGGAAGACTTTTGTTGGTTTCGACAGTATTCGAAGATAAGAACTTCAAAGTTCTATATTGCTAAATATGTTTTTGAGTAATGCATCCCAACCGTGTAATGCTCTTCTATCACAGTTGAGCAGAGCTGATAGCCGAGGCGTCGCATCCTTCGCTACCTCAAAAGTAAAGAGCCATTAAATAGTGAAGCACTAGGCGGTCTTCGCCACAGCTGTACTACCAAGCTGAGTCGATGGTGTCTCTTGAGAACCTTTCTCCTACGACCTTTTGCATCTTGACACTTCGGCGTCATTCACCACTCGACATATTTCTGTTGTGTTATTAACCAAGGTCTCAAATATCAAGAGTTTCCAAAGTCAAGCCCATCCCCAATCGGACCCTTCGGAAAATCTGTTGGCCCGCGCCGATATGTTTGCTTTTCTATCATGCAAACACACATTGTGCTCATCTACCTTGTAGGACACTGCGAAGCTAGACCTGCCTAGAAATGGCCGTGGATCTTCAGCAGCTGCCCAAAATACTGGAGGCAAGCTTAGATCCAAGCCAGAATAAGCAAGGTATGTATGATTCCACATCGTAATTAGTCAGTCGCAGTCCATGCTAAATACCCTACTAGCTGAGATTGCGCTTCTGCAGGAAGAAAAGAAGCCGAATTTCTCCCTGTCCTTGCTGCAAATAGTTGCCGCAAACTCTTTCGGGGACACTGCGCGACTTGCGGGCGCGCTATACTTCAAGAATTTCATTAAGAGGCGCTGGGTGGTGCGTACACAGCTCTCACTACAGCGGTCACAACTGCAGGGTTGACTGAGCAACTAGGACGAGGATGGCAAACATCGTCTACCTCAGAGTGAGGTCACAGCCATCAAAAGCGATCTGATTGGGCTTATGATATCCGTCCCTTCAAACATCCAAAATCAACTTGGTGACGCCATCAGCGTCATCGCTGACAGTGACTTCTGGGAGAGGTGGGATACCTTGGTTGATGTACGTGACAGATGCTGCACCTTGGGTGTATGAAGAAAGCTGACCAAAAGCCAGGACCTCGCATCTCGATTGACAGTCGACAACCCCCAACAGAATAACGGTGTCCTCCAAGTAGCCCATTCGATATTCAAGAGATGGAGGCCACTATATCGTTCTGATCCTCTCTTCATCGAGATCAACCATGTCCTTAGCAAGTTCGGGGGTCCATTCGTGTCTTTAATAGAGGTGAGGCTTTGGGCATTCCCGTTTGGGATGATGAAACTGACTCGGAGGTTTGGTATAGACTACTGATCAACTTATTTCGCAACAGCAAACACATAAAGCCACCCTGAAACAGCTCTTTGCTTCTTTGAACCTCATCATAAAAGTCTTCTACGACCTGTCAGTGCAGGACCTCCCGCCAATATTCGAAGACAATCTGCCTGCTGTCACATCCTTTCTGCACAAGTACCTAATCTACGAGAACCAGCTATTAGAAATGGACGATGAGGCTGAAGCTGGCCCCTTACAGCACGTTAAGGCGGGCATTCTCGAGCTCTTAGAGATGTGGATACAAAAGTATGAAGATGCATTCGGCCAGCACGTAGCGCCGTTCATCGAAAGTTCTTGGAATCTGCTCACCACCGTCGGCTCTGAAGTCAAGATGGATGTCCTCGTCAGCAAGGCTCTAATGTTCTTAACGGCTGTCACCCATAGCGCTGAACATGCCCAAGCTTTCAACAATCAAAATATCTTGAGCCAAGTTGTTGAGAATGTGATTCTTCCAAATCTCACGCTGCGAGACACCGACATGGAGCTCTTCGAGGATGAACCAATAGAATTCATTCGGAGAGACCTGGAGGGCTCCGACAGTGATACCCGGAGACGATCTGCGATCAATTTCTTGAGGCAGCTTATGGCGAAATTTGAGGTCTTGGTGGCAGGCGTTACGGTCCAATACATAGATCACTATCTATCTGAATACAATCGAAATACATCGCTCAATTGGAAGTCAAAGGACACTGCTGTTTATCTGTACTCAGCCGTTGCTGCCAAAGGCGCAGTCACAGCAAGTCAAGGAGTCACCAGCACCCACGACTTCGCCAATGTCGTGGACTTCTTCCAGAAGAATATTGCTGGTGATTTGGTATCAGATCAAGGTACACCTTCAATTCTGAAGGTGGACGCGATCAAGTATCTCTACACTTTCCGCAGCCAAATTACTGCAAATCAATGGAAAGAAGCCTTTCCTTTGCTCGTGAAACATCTTGGATCCTCAGAGTATGTTGTATACACATATGCAGCCATTGCACTCGAACGAACGATGGCTTTAAACAACGTATCAAAACAACCAGTCATTGGCCGAGGCGATGTTGAGGGTCTGGCACCGCAGCTACTAGAGCATCTTTTTGGCTTGATAGAAAAAGACCCTCAACCCGCAAAATTGCAGGAGAACGAGTTCCTTATGCGATGCATCATGAGAGTTCTCATAGTCATTAAAGAGGGCGCGCTCCCAAACGTTGACACGGTTCTCCCACACTTCGTGAAAATAATAGAGGTCAGCAACCAAAATCCCAGTAATCCAAAGTTCAACTATTACCTCTTCGAAGCAGTTGGCGCCCTCATACGGTATGTCAGAGGTTTCAAGAATGCGCCCGTCCAATCAATGCTAATATGTATAGATTCTCTGCTCCCGCACGCCCCGAAAAGTTAGAAACCGATCTATACGTTCCATTCGCTGCAGTATTACAAAGCGACGTGCAAGGTACGGCTGGTCATACCTGGATTGAAGTTGCTTGCTGACGACCGCAGAATTCGTCCCTTACGTATTTCAGCTCTTTGCGGCCTTGCTCGAGGCCAACCCCTCTGGTTCTCTTTCAGAGTACTACAAGTCGCTCATAGGGCCTATTCTTGACCCCAGTCTGTGGTTATCGAAAGGAAACGTCCCGGCTTTAGTAAGACTGGTGACTGCCATGATTCCACGAGCAGCAAACGACATGGTGCAAAACGACCAATTGCAGAACCTCTTGGGCATTTTCCAGCGTTTAGTCACAACGAAGACCAATGAGACATACGGTTTTGAACTTTTGGAATCCATCGTCAGCAACTTTGCTCGGTAAGCTTGTCAACATCGAGGTAGTGTCCTCCTAACACCTGAAACAGATCTGCTTTAGAACAATACTATGTTACCATCTTACAAGTCCTCCTCACCAGGCTACAGAATTCTAAGACCGATACTTTTGCCCTTCGTTTCGTACGGCTTTATCATTTTGTCTCAGCTAGTGATGATAAAGGGCTGGGTGCAGACTTTTTCATTAGCGTTGCGGATCAAGTCCAGGACGGGTACGTTCCATATAGCCCCATCTGCGATGGCTGCTGACCTTTGAAGCGTTTTCGTTCCTCTATACCTCAACATAATCCTTCCAGACACTCAAAAGCTTCTTCGTCCGCTTGATCGAAAGACGGCTGTTATATCCCTAACCAAAACTCTGACCGGCTCTTCCGCGTTCGCGGATAAGTACAAAAAGGGTTGGGCCTACACCTGCGAGGCATTACTGAAGCTTCTGGAAAACCCTCCAGTTCCCTCAACCTCTGATGACGTCACCGCAGAACAAGACCCTGATGACATGAGTTTCGGTGTTGGCTTTACCCAATTGACAACCATACGGCGACCCGTCCGCGATGGATGGCCGGAGATAAGCGACGTAAAGAACTGGGTCAGCGAGTATATCAAAGATGCTGACAGAAAACAAAACGGTAAATTAACAAGCTTTGCCCGAGAACGTCTGTCAGCAGAAGCTGCTCCTGTATTCGCCGTGTATCTACAGGGCTGATATTGAAGCCGGTGTTAACGATGTTTGATCAGCTCCGCGAGGGGAAGGAAAACAGAAGACTTGTGCTATGATTGTGTAATTTGGATAGCCGATCTGCTTGGGCTCTCCCAGAAAATCATATATGCAGCACATCAACATCTGCCAGCTTGGCGGATGAATGTACGCCCAGACCCCAGTGGATTCACATTCCAGAGCCCGACCTGACCCAACCTCACTCGATTCCAATACCACCGCGTTTTTCATGGATCCCACGACATCGCCACGAAAATTGAAATCCCAACGCACCACTCCACGAACCACACCATCTTGACTGAGATGCCTCTTGGTCGGAAAGGCATCCCCTCAAAAATACTCCTGTCATTGAAAGGATAGGAAACCGCTAAATTCATCACTTTTCTGGAGAGCATGGAGAACTTAGGGGAAACTCAGCTAAAAGTCGGACAAATGAAAGAAAAGTAGATAGAAAGAGCGATCATTGTAGGCATAAATAGCACACATACGACTACTATACAGAAACCACGGTGTCTCTTGTTGGTTGAGCTGCGTCCATAGCTATCACATGTTTGTGGACTTAATTGGGTATTTTCAAGCTTTTTCCACTGGTCCATTCGCGCCTGGCTCCAGCCATCGCGAAATGTCCCATAGTCTGCAAAGTCGACACTTGCTCTTAATTCTGTTGAAATCACTGCTCTTGATCTTTGTACCTCCAACCCATCGAAAAGGGACCTTCTCCATATCACAGCTCATTGGGCTCTGCTAATTCATTTATAATTTAAGGGTTAGAGAGGAACTGTTTGGTATTTGCATCCCTTAGCCAGCAGTAAGTTCTTGCCTCTATCATGATCCTCCAAAGGTGACTTGGATCACAAGATCGCGAATCCTGTCAGGAAATAATATCAACTCCCGATACAGAATCCATTCGACTTGGCCTGATAGTCTGGGCATCACCTGTCCCTCAGGCCCATTCTCCACTTTGACAGTGTGCCTGCTGTAGTCGTACTGGACTTAACATGGCTAGTAAGCTGGATCAGGCGCAATTTCCTGTCCTCACGAACGTGCCTTCCTTTGAAAAGTTCGGCTTCAGCACCTAGCAGGAGTTAGACTCGCTTTTGTTTCTCCTTTAGAATATTGGTCGTACCGATGAGAGGTCATGAACAATGAGTCCTGTTTCTGTATACACAGCTTTTCAAACCACCTTGCCAGCCTGACACTTGGCTGGTCTACATGTCGCCAGAAAAGATCTGCTGACCAAATTATAGGAATTCCTAGGCTGGTAGTTCCCAAGATGAAGACCATTGTGTGACTAGCAGCACTGGCAGTGTTCTGGCCACCAAAGGCATTCCAAATAGGACCCATGACCCTCCAACCAAACATATCATAGCACGGACCATGCATAAGATACAATGAGAATGAGATCGATGCTAGGTACCGTATAGGTGCTGTAGTCAAGAACCACTGCGCCTCTTCAAGCTGATGGCAGGCAAAAACGAGTTGGAGAGATGCAAACATCAGCCAAGGCCTAGAATCTTGTCCATTTGTGAGGCCTTCGCTCATGTAGTAAAAGGATGAGTGTTCCCCCAGCCACCTATAGAAGGGGATTTCGTTATACGCAAAATCGGGCCAGCTACAGATGAGCAGGGAGATGATGAGTTGGCAGATCCAAAAGAGTTTCCACAAGTAAATTGGCAACCGATGCGGCCATGTCGATTGTGAATTATCCAGTTGGGGGTTTGTGTTACTGAGTGCTGTGTCGTCTTGTCGCCCTTCTTCAGTGAATGACTCCTTGGCAGCTGTTTTGCGCACCCTCCGATCCTCCTGTATTAGTCCAAACTCGGCAATAAAAGCACCCCCCAAGAATTCCACAGCTGGCATGATTTCGCATCGGAAGCAGTAATACATCAGACTCATGAGCAGAGCAAAGCGAACCCGCACTTTGCACCTTGCCAAACCAGCAAGCGTTAAGAACAGTAACATTGACATTGACATCTCAACGGCAAGGGTCCAAGTGTGACCGTCGTATCGTGGTGGGTCCTGTCTGAAGTTCCACGACCAACTGTATGAAAGATAATACATTGAGTGTACCCAATCCATGAACTGATTCCAGAAGCTGCCTCCGACGTAGTAGTTCATGTTCTCCATCCAATGCATGCGTAGCGCTAGCATGACCATGAAGGTGGATGCGAAAGCGGGCAGAAAGAGCCTCAGACCGCGTCGGAATATGGAGGACGAGAGAGTGCTTAGTACATCCCCGTATTTACGTTGACGTATCTGTCGCAGGGGCTTTAAGGACAGCACGAAGCCCGATATTACGAAGAAGGTATGCACCATCGGTCTCGCGCTGATCATGACTCGGATGAACAGGAGTTGTATCGGTGACGAAGCGATTTCTTCGTTATGGTAGCCATAGAGATATTGCACGTACCTTGGCTCAAACCCGCCCGAGAAATGCCCTATGAATACGATAAAGGAAGCGATCCCACGCAGGCCATCCAGATAGGATGTTGGATGAATACGCGGCGCTTGGTAAGGCAGGAAGCAGTTTGAGATGAAGCTAGGAAGGATTGCTAGGATTGCGCGCTTTGTATATTGCCTGATGGTCGAAGGCAAATCGGAAGCGTTGCGTTTCGTTGGCTGCGACTCCTTGGAGAACAATACTTCTTCACCATCCGCAATGCCCATTTCTCTGTCATGGAATTCTTGCAGCATAGGGACAGAATCATGATCGTTTTCCTGTTGCGCATAGAGTGATGGTAGTGAAAGGCCAAATGCACGAAGCCAAGCAACCATCCTCACCCTGCGCGGGACAATAAAGGAATGCATCGATGCGAGCATTGTGGAGAAGACAAGTTGATGCTGCGAACAAGCAAGCACATCAAGTTTCCCAGACCGGGTTTCATGATACCGGCACGGGGGAGGCACAACATTCGCAGAAGTTGGGCCAACATTGCTGAGCCTCAAGCTTCATCAAATTATGGTACTCGTGACAACGCCAACAAACGAAGCTCTTTTTTTTTTCATGGAATGGACTTTGCTCAAGAGTGGAAGCACCGCAAGAGTGGTAAACTTTTTGCAACTAAGCAGATCTGAAACGTAAGGACATCTCAGGACGTGAACATGGGCAGTGGGCACCCGTGGTCCAACACGGAAAAATGTGGCTTAGTCATCAAATCGTCTAGCCAATGGGAGAAGAGAGACAGGAGAAATGGTGGCAGTCGTGATTTCATATAGCAGGCGAAAGATTGATCAAATTTATCGCTGTTTACATTCTCGACCTGACTTGAGTCTTGTGAATCGAGACCAATTGACTCGAGCGTGAGGTTTAAATCTGAAAGCCTCCCGATGGCCCATTCTCGAAACCTTCAATCTCGTCAGAAGCCAGTCGAAAGACAAGCGAACGTTGAGACCTGCAACGCACCCATGAAAGAACGTTCACCATGTTTCACTGGCTCTCTCAAGATCTTCCACTGGCTTGCTTGACGCCCACTCCATGTTATGACCCCACGGATGACGTTGATTATGGCTACCAGTACTACCGGCCGGCACAAGAGACCTGTCATCCAAGTGCAACCATGTGCCTTTCATATCCCTGTCCGCTTGCGCCCGATACTTCTTTGGCTTTGTCACAGCCGGTGCCTCCACGTCCCGTTGCAAGACATCGGCTGGGTCGGCGTCTTCATCAAGGTCAGTGGCTGCCGTGAAGGCGTTGGCTTGGTTGCTACCTTTGGAAGGTTTGTGACGATTGGTGAAGGCGTCAATTTGAGCTTTGCGTCTCCCACCTGAAAGATCTTCACTGCCGTAGGGTGGGATTGCCGCTAGATGCCTGTAGAGGCGCGGCAAGACGAAGAGACAGCTGCAGATAATACCAAAAGAAAGCTCCGCATAGGAAGCAATGGTACTCTGAACTTTTACATAGGAGTAGTCAACGTTGGTAAGCAAGAAGGTGGCTAGCGTCATCCGTAGGATGCTGGAAGCTATGGCCCTGTAGGGCATGTCAACTTTTCGCGCACCGATTTTCCGAATGACAGGAAATTGGGGCAAGTGAGAACGGTCAGGAGGAAGTGATGCACTTACAGACTGCCAGTGAAGAAGATTGCTGAAACACCCATTCGTCGAGCATATGGCATGCGCAAGTGCCAAATTCGCCATAACGGCACAAAAAACATGGCCAGATCCGAGCAGATGTTGAAAGCACCTGAGGCGAGGTAGAGGCCATAGATATTGAGGCATGTACCAGGCGTGTCCGGCATCCAAATCTTCTTTCTGGGTGAACAAGCGAAGATAGGAATAAGCGTGTAAACCGCATAAAACAGAATGTTCGAGACGTTGAGGGTTTGCAGGACCCAATACAGAGGGTCTCGCGTCTTCGGACAGAAGATGCGCAGGATGAGCAAAATTATGGAAACCTTGATCGACAGACATGAAGGGCTGTAAATGATGTCCAGATAGTTAGTGAACTAGATTCAGTTTTAGAAAGCCATATACTAGAAGATTTGCGAAGATTAACCCTTAGCTGTTGTGCTAGATCATGGTACGTGATATTCCACTGATGGATACCACCTTTTTCGCCGACTATCTTAGTTTCCACGGCAACGTACGCGGCGAAGCCAGCCTTCGCATATTTGAGTGATGTCCTGGAAGGCGGAGATGTCGGATGGACTCACGAAGCCAATTGCGCATGTATCTGCAGAGTCGTCAGTGCATTTGTCTTACATCGGGAGTGTTTCTGCATGCAGTCTTCCCATCGGCATTGCTTCACAATCCGCAATTTGGTATACAACCGCAAGACAAGAAACAATCCAGCGAACACTAGTGACAGAGACGCTGTCACGTTGTGATACGGTCTAAGTGTGAACGGATCTTGAAAGTCTGGTATTATACCAGGAGGAGGAGGCAAAGCTGGATCGGTGGGCAGAACCAAAGTTGTAGTTACTGTCCTCGCCATGGTTGCACGAAACGTGGATACTGAGATATCGACCGAAGACAATGATGGCTTCACGAAGGAAGACGGCAAGTCTCAACAGCGACTGCACTCAATCTTTTGGGGAGCGAAACTGCAGCAAGCCTCTCTACTGGCTTGAGGCAACCATCGCTGCCATGGCCGATACCTCCTACACCATCGACCGTGGACGTCCCCATTCTCTTTAGTGTGACAAGCAAGATGACATCAAGCAGCATGCAAGTCTTAGCTTTTCAAGGCTGCAAATCGATAGACAGATACCAGTGATATGGTTGAAGCAAATCGGTGAACGGCCACCCGCACCTTCCTTACGGGGTACGGGATCATCAGATCGACTGGATATAGGGAGGGAAACGTCTTCATCGAATCATCAACGCCTTGTAAGCGAATATTGCACGCTTATGCGAGTCTTATGTAGAACAATAAACGTGAAACACGGGAACATGCCCGAACCTACATTCCACTAGCCTTGGTAAGGCTTGTTTGAGAATATCTTACCGAGGTGTGTCCACCATCCTTTGGAAGCGCACCAATCACACTCGATTCACGAACACCACCACATAAAATAGCGTATAGCATTGTTCGCTAGACATCACGATCTAGATGTTGAAGTCGACTGGACCCGAGCAAATCTAAGCTGAGTACGTCAAGCGTTTGCGAAGGCTGTCGTCTGTACAACGAGAATAAGGAAAAACTCCACCATAAGACGAAGGAATATGGAGGTTGTGGCACTTGTAGTGACTTGTTTCCTGTGTGTCGGCACCCTGCTTCTTCGACCTCCTCTGTGTGTGTTTCCATGTGTGGAAGTCGTGTCACCTGGGTGTATCGTCATAGCTCAAATGCTTTTACTCTCATATTGATACATCTAGAGGCCACTGCTTGGTTTCGCTGCGCAATATCGTTTCCTTTGAGAGAGAAAGGGGAGGACGGCAGGTGCTCCTGTTCTGCCTACGAAGAACTTCCTCGTACTCTTGATTGCACGGAGACCTGATCATTTATCAAATTCGCTGCCTGGTGTGGACTTTGACATCACAAGTCAAAGACAGATGCAGCATTTCGAGCTTTGCATCACCCTCAAAATCACGGAGGGTACAATGACACAGCATTGGCAAGTAGTAGCTTGCTCTCGTCTCTCTCATGCAGCCTCACAGTCCTATATTTGATCTTGCTCGGCTTGCATAGCTCCCGAGATGATTGGTGTTTGGCTAGTGCAGTATTCGACGTCGATTTTATGTGCTTTTCGACCACAGCAATAGCACTGCATCGCCCCGTCCATAGTTGGCCGTCACTTACAGCCATGCCTCAACGCACCTACTTGACGGTTAGTAAAGAGTACTTACATAGGTCCTACGTGACGAGTCTTTCAATGTATCAAAGAAGAAGTATACCAGACTCAGTACCATCACAGAATGAGGGGAGAAGGATAATCATGAAGAATTATCGAAGGACTGTCAACATCAAACACAACAATACAAAGAACATTTTGCGGTACTAACATCAACCTAGCTTGTACCATCACAGCTTTCACAGAGTTCCGGCACGTGTCAGTTGTAGTCCAATCCACCCCAATAGATTGCGAATAGTCTATGCGTACTGACTTATTAACGTCGCTAACCCGGCCCCGAGAAATGTACCCCCCCCCGAGAAATCCTGAAAAACCTCACTTACTTATGGTTAAATAGTGATTTTGAATTGAAAATAAGTTCGTATATGGTTTCTCAAGCTTTAATTAAATTCTTAAATTTTTTCAAATTTTTTTAAGTACTAATTAAGGTATAATTGTATAAAATAAAGAAAAATAGATTTTAGGGGTCCTCCGGGGAAACCGCCCTTAGAACTAAGGTCAAACTCCAAGAGGCCCCTCCTTAAAACCGCCCTAAAATTTCTCGGGGGAGGGACATTTCTCGTGGGGGGTGTATCCATGTTAGTGGATGGGGGTCGGTCAGGAATTTACTTGGGTGGCGGGCTACCGCCTAGAGCTCCCTGGACTGCTAGGTAACACATATTGCTCCGGGCAGGCTCGCGGGCGCCTTTCCGAATATAGTTTAGCACGAAGGTGGTAACAGAGGGAAGGTAAACGTCCATCTCTTGGAGATTTATCTCTTTTTCAATCTCTGATATACCAAAGGATCGTCACATCCAAGCCATGCTACCGATCAAGAATCCATAGATGACACCTGTCCTGACTGTTTTCATTCATGTAGAGACCGAAGGCGCCAGAAACTGAGAGCATGCAATGCTAGAGAGTTGGAGTTCACTCATTCGGACGTTTGGCTCTTGCCTGGCTGCTTAAAAACCTTCACTGATGCGATATCCACAATTACTTCCGTTCAGACATCTTCCAGATACCTTGAGATTACGAGTGCTTCTCGACAACAAATCAATACATGACGGTTTCGAATGGCGGTGCTGTGAGACTGCCAATCATTCAAATGTCAATCATGTTTTCCCACCGTGTTTCATAAAATATGGATAGAGACTTCAGAATTGGATTTTTATCCTGATCTTTACACTATATTTCATTGTGTCTGATTATTCGCCAAACGGTTGTACATAATGATGATCTGACAAGAAATAATTTCATGAAATCCGATTATCTCGAAAGCTTGGAAATTGCCGAGCACGCTTGAGATCGTGTTAAATTACGATAGTATGGAAGATGCTAATGCAACGCTGACGACATGGCTTCCCCGGGATTCGTTAAGACCCTTTAACTCAAACCTAGCCAGTAGCCGATTGCGTTTGGTGTGCTTTGACTGTGATGTTGCTGGAGTGACAGCATGTTTCACAAGGGTCGATTTAAGGCGGGAAGAAGACTTTAATATACTTATACCACCATGAGATATAAGATTCTAGAACGACTGAACCAAGATCATGGTCTCAAATTCCGACCAGCCTTACTTTTCATGATCGAGTTTAGTGATTGCTAATAGCCTTACAGGTCATCTTGAACCTCATGCAGCCGCCTGAAACCGTTGCCTAGCCTTGAGCCTTACCTCCATTGAGACACCACTTCGCTAGTATTCTGTCTTTAGGACTAGGGTAAAGGCTGTGGTCAATTACTGGGTGCTCGCGCTCTAAAGCCTTACACATTCATGTCTACACTGGGGGGCTTAGACGAGACGTGGACCCAGAGACTGCCTGTATGTTTGCATGCATAATGTTTTTGCATGCGATTCAATAATTCGTGCATCTACATGTCTCGGCTGTCTTCTAAATCGAGCATGTGCCGGAATCCTGCGCGCCTCTGCGCTCGACTTTGTCCAAAGTACCACTTTCACCTTAAGCTACGCCATAATGCTGGCTAGCAGTGTCTTCTGGAGAAGGTTGAAATGCGTCTTAGATACTTGGGCTGAAGAAGACAATCTGTAGGCCCACATGCTATCAAACCTATTACTGTTACCTCTTGTGGTGTTTCCAAGCGCCAGCAACTCTTGTTGGACTCTGGGTGGTAGGCGTAAGTTTCTTCCGGCTGTTTTCCGACAAGCAAAAATCTAACAACTCAGCTGTCTTGGTGAAAGACTGTGTGTTTTTCCCTGGCGTTAAGCACCCAGAAGGGGAACACTTAGACACAAGTCCAGGTGAGTAACCAGCTCATTGTTCCGTTGGTTCCTGCTTAGGGAGCACAGTACAGCAATTACAATGGCTCAATCTTACTACTTCGTTTACTGTCAATGGACCTATCTCCAACGATATCGTATCCTCCACTGCAATTTCCCCGAGGAAAGATTTGAGCCTTGGTGGCTTTTGGACTTCACTTGACGAGAACACGCTGTACTCTCTTGCCAGCTATCCCAAAGGTAACGCAAGCGGTGTGACAGAAATCATGGCATATAATGTACAGAACGACGGCTGGTATTCTGAGCACACCCTTGGTGGCTCACATGACAGGTTGGACTCCTACAATGCAATGTTCGCTAGCTCTACCGCTGGGGGCGAAAGCAAGTTTTTCTTGTCAGGCGGCAAATTCTATATTTCAATGCCAAGTATGGCGATCTTCGATACAACGGATCCACTTCTAGCCACGTTGGACCAATTTAACACACCATGTCCCCTACTTTAATGGCGCGGCGACGCAATACGTTCCGTTCGGTGCGAAAGGCGTCTTGATATCCGTCGGCGGTTTCACAAGCTCTCGCAATGACCAACAGAGAGATATGTCCCTAGTTCAGACGCTGAACATTGAGACAAATATATGGTCCGTGGTTCTCGCTACTGGGGACGTACCTGAACCTCGCTCAAATTTCTGCTCTGAGCTTAGCGCTGCTCCTGACCAAAGTAGCTTTCAGATGACGATCTACGGAGGCTTCAAAGCTGGTGACGGTACATCGACTGAAGAGATTTTCGTTTTGACAATGCCATCTTTTCAATGGGTAAAGATCAGAGGCGAAGACGACAGCGATCTTAGATTCAGTAGCAGTACTGGAAGAATGTTGCATTCATGCTTAGTGTATCATCACCGACATATGGTTATCATGAGTGGCAACATCGTAAACTCAAACTCAACATTGGATCCGTCAACATGTAACAGCTCGATTTCCGTCCTAAAATTGCTGGACACTACTACCTTCGAATGGTATTCACAGTACCCGCTGCCTGTCACCACTTACGAGATACCACAGCAGATCATCCACGTCATCGGTGGAGGTCCCAATGGAAGTGCAAAAGGAGTCGAAGCATGGGCACCACGGGTAGACCAAAATCTGTTTGGAAGGGTAGTATCGAATTACGATCCTGGCCGGTCAACAAAGTCCCCCCCTTCAGCCACAAATCCAGCACCCTCACCAACAGATCATGCTTCACCTCATAAAGGGAACAGACGGACGATCGTGATAGCCAGTAGCGTAGCGGGCAGTTTTGCCTTTCTGCTCATTTCTGGCATTGTATCTTGGCACTTGATCACGAAATGGCGCCAAAACTTGGGACAGACGCATAATTACGAGAGCCAAGGCGATGTCTCTTCGTCAGGACCTTCGAAGCAAAGAAATATTACTTCCAGGCTCAACGTCGAATCACCGTTAAATTCACTACAGACCCCCTGGATCAGCCCCACATCATTGTTCCACACTTGCGAGATGCCTGGCGATAATGCGGAAGGCTTGGGAAGGGGATATGCAAGGGAGCTAGAGGCGTAGAGCGGCTTGGAGATATGGCAGCTCGCTGGATCCAGTAGTATTGAAGCCAAGGTTCATATTGAGTAATCCGTCATCACCATTTGGACTCGCGAGTAGAGCGGGAACCTCATCGCACGTGAATTTCTGGTCAGAGTTTCCTGAACTGAAATCTACCCTCTATTTCTACCGTCACCAGCCGTCGTTCTTGTTTGGATTCTAGTGTCGACCAGCGGAGAAGTTGGAATTTCAGGCATGTTGTCTGTAATGTATAGCTCTCTAAGTAATGAATTTGAGAATCAGCTATTACATGAATACATACAAAGATTGTCAGTTTCTAACACGATCCTGTTTATCGCTTTGCCTTAAGAATTACTCCATGGTTCGCATGCTGGGGAACGTCAAGGAATATCTGACCCACCGACGTCAAAACCAAGACAGCTGAATCGTAAATGACGGGTTGGTCCCGGAAGATCTTGGCCCGCCCGCCGCTAGTTCTAGTTCCACCGCCGACCCCCTGATCTCATTATTTGCGACCAAACTGTACTTAGACCGCTCTTCTACTGCCAGTTCGTTATGGTATACACCTTCAGGACCATCTGATTACGGCGAGCACTTATCGCTTCTGGAACCACGCGCTACAGGTTTGGATCCCTTCTGGCTTCCTGTTCCTCTAGAGCTAAAGTGGAAGCAGCGAAGACTTCCAGTGAAGTGCGATTTTGGGGCACATTCGACAGCACAAGCTGTATACGATCAACTGCTTTACTGACATACATGTCGTATGCTTCAGACCTTCTCAGGTGGTTGCAGCGTAAGAGATATCAGTATGAAGTCACCTTTTCGCTGTACATGCTTACGCCAACCGAAAAATTCGTTTTCAGTATGTAATTCATTACCATTGAGTCTCCGCTTGTACATTAGCTGATTTCTGTGAACATAGACTCCTTCCTTGTTCTTTTCTTGTCAATGATCATCATCGCCGCATCCTTGTATCTACCCGAGCACGTCACGACCATATTCAGCAGAGCGTGGTTCTACTATGCCGGAGATGATGCGACAGCTGCCCGAAGAGGAGTTACCAGAGCAGCGCCTGCAGGTGTGAACCCAGGGGGCGCAGATGGACATGGAGCAAAAGGGACAGGGACCAGGCTCCCTGGACTTGACGTATTGGAGATGCTCGGGGCGTTATAGCATTTAGACTGCTTGGATATGTTTCAAGCGCTGGCGTATGGAGTCCTCTCTGCGGTATGATTGATTGTCTAGCACAGTTGATCTAGCGCCTCATTAATATCTTCTAATCTTGTTACTGTCACTTAACGAAGCTTTCTGAATTGGTATATATGCGAACTGAGGTCATAAACTTGATCTTGCAAGGCGCAATCAATGGACGTCGATAGTTTCCAGTCATCTCCTATTTCCTAAACTCTGAACCTCCTGAATTGATCATGGTGTTCTTGTACTAATGCAATATAATTTTATAATACCAGTACTAGCTCCACAGAATGACGCGCATAAACTCTAAATCGGAGGAGCATCCTCAAACGACTGTCCGACACAGTTATTGTCATGCCCACGCGAGATGAGGTCACTACCCAATGCATTGGTAGCGGGTCTCAAAAATCATCAACGATACGTTGTCTGTTTTCGTGCATGCAACAATGCTCTGCGAATCCCACCACCATTCCAAATTGGCCGCGTCCCCACAATTGTCGATGATAGTGGGGCTTAATTCTTACTCTCCAATTGTGCAGTATGAACATGTCAGACAAGCGGCGAAGAAAGAGCCTTACCATACTGAAGCCTTCAATGAGTCCTCTGACGCCTATCAACGAACCATCAGGGAGCCAGTCGCCTGTATCTTTGCTCAAGAAACGCCGGCAGCAATTCGCCCCGTCTTCGCCCGTGGTCCCTTCGCCTACTTCCTCTCATGAGGTGCCCTCCCCCAGCTCTACAGCGCCTATCCAGATCAAGCACAAGTCAAGCATAGATAGACTGGTTCAGAGAGCAAAGCCAAAGAGTCTACAGAAATCAGGACGACCATCTAGTCTATTCGGCTCGTTTCGAGGGCTGCCACCTCAGGACGAGGATGACAATGCTCTCTCCCGTACCTCATCTCAGCCTTCCTCGCTTCATTCGCAGTCAGAGTATCTGTCAGGACTGGCGGCCAGCCAAGTGCTCTTACATGGAGACGTCCAATCCTCGAGTGGAATGTTTCGCAAGAGAAGCCAATATCTTGTTTTAACGGACACCCACCTTGTCAAATTCCGGAGTCAGACTCGTGCATCAGAAACTTTCCCATGCATCCCCTCCTCCATGGGTCGAGCTGGTGGTGCCCGGCATTCGCGGCTGTCTAGCAGTGGCTCGGTCCACGAATTCAATGGCCAGGGAGAGGGTCTTCAGGCTGTCCCGTTGAATCAAATTGTGGCAGTATATCGGCTTGACGACGGCAAGCCCTACTTCTCTATTGAGGTCTCGTACCTTGACGAAGAAGCCATGCAGGCCTCGAGCGTAGTCCTACAACTTCATGACCCGAGGGACCATGACTTATGGCTCTCTTCGATCCAGGGAGCCGCGATGAATGCTCGCCTAAAAGAACCTTTGCCTTTCTCTCAACAGCTAGTCGAGTATACCGCGAGGATACTAGAGCAGGATATGGACTATGATCCGCACCAGCTGCATATGTTTCGCGTGGTGCAGCGGGCTAGCAAATCAGGGGGAGCGAGAGCCTCGTCTGATGACCTTACTAAACTGACTTCGAACGTTTGTATTCTGGCCATTGGGGTCTTCAAGATGCACCTGATCCCTTTACCGAGGGGCCAAAGGACCATGTCTAACACATCACTATCTGAGTTGAACGGCATCTCACACGGCATCGCGGCCCTGACAGAATTCACAGTCGCACAAGATGATGATTCATTCGTCCTCAAATTCCGCATTCCTGTACGTCAAACGTTCACGCTGTCTCTCGCTTCTTCATGCGTCAATGACATTGCGCTCTCAGCCAGAAGGACTGCAGAATTCCTGCGGCCAAAGTGGCCTGAACAGCCATTTACATGGAACGTACCGAAAGTGATGGACGAGGATTTCCTCGCAATACCGCCGATTGACGAAGAAAACGAAGCCCTCAATCGTACGCTAGCAGCGTACTGTACAGCGTACAGTGTAGATGCATCCCAAATACGCTACACCGTTAGTAGTGAGTGGGAAGATGGGCCTGCATTTTGCCTTGCTTCAAGAGCAGATGGTAGAAAGTACTCCGTTTTAGAGCTGCTTGCTATCATGCGAGCTTTACGATACAACGAATCCTTCGGCGCATTATCATTTGGTGGAGTCGCTCTGGATGATTTGCAAAGGCTAAGAGATCTGTTCGGCTCGGAACACGTTGCGTGGAGAACTCGTTCTGGTGATCAACTCAATCAGGAAGAGGAGAGTAATGCGACGCTACTAGTACAAGAGGTGCGAGCTTTGGCGCTCAACAGCGCTTCTTTACGTCGCCTCGATTTCTCTTATTGTCTGAATCTACACCCACCGCCCCTTGTTGGTAAGAGCGAAGACTCTGGATGTGGCATATGTGAAGCGCTATTTCCGATGTGTGCAAATCACGCTACCAACGTAGACTGGGTCACGCTGAATGGCATTGCACTCTCTGAAATGGACCTGGATTATTTTTTCGCCGCTGCCATAGACCGCTCCTGTCATTTCCGCGCAATCGATGTCGGAGGCTGTAATCTAAGCGACCGCAGCATGCACACGGTCTTGAATGCACTCTCCCACCAAAGCGCTACCATGGAATCGCTTGATCTTTCGGGCAATCCAGCACGTCTTGAACCTTACTCTTTGAATGCCGAGCTGCAGTCTTTCGCCTTTCTCCGGAAAGTTAACCTGTCGAATGTTTCTAGGGTCTCCACCTCAGACCCTTTACTGTCCCCAGAGGTCCTTCTTCAATGGAGGCTTGAGGAATTGCATCTTAGTCGAACACCACTGAATGAGGAGAGCGTGGATGCCATAGCTGTCTATCTCCAAAGCTTACAATCCACTTCATTAAGGCTGATAAACCTTGATCAATGCCAGCTTTCTGGGAAAGATGCTGCGACATTGTTCGAATCCTCCGTGCAGTCGATTTTCCCTCGGGAATTGCGAATGAATCTGTCCTCGAATCGACTGGAACTTGGACACGACACTCTAGTTGAGGCTATTCGGCGAGGGAATTGCCCATCACAACTAGTCATGCGAATGATCGACTACCAAGAGGAACGTAACTTCCGTCGGGTTTTGGACGCCATATCGGTCAATACGGTTGTACATTACCTTGACATGTCCCAAGTCACATTACCCTCAGATGCGAATACAGCTACATGTGAAGCATTGGGCCGGGTCTTCGTGTTTAACAAAACCTTGACTTACCTGGATATTAGTGGTGAGCAGACGCATCTTGTAGCATCGAGCTTGGGCCCTAGCTTGAATGCCGCTTTAGTGGGTCTAAAACACAACGTTACGCTCCAAGTCCTTCGGGTGGAGAACCAGAGATTAGGCTTGCAAGGCGCCAGTACCCTGGCTTCAGTTCTAGAAAGCAACAAAACATTAAAAGAACTTTATTGCGAGAGCAATGAGATCAATCTACAGGCCTTCACTGTCCTTGTCAACAGTCTTGAGCAGAACCAGATGCTTATCTACTTACCAGACATGACAACAGATCGGCTATGGGCACAGAAGAGGGTCGACCGAGAGGTTGATAATGTACGAGAAGTTGCTCCTGCTGCGAATGGGACGATGTCGTCTACAAAAGCGACAGTGAAGCGGACGTTTGGGAAGACCATCTCAGGGCAAAAAAACAACCATAAAGGGATCGAATCCAATTCAATGGCACCTGCTGACCTTCATGCCGCACTGAGCAGTCTATCAGAGCAATGGGACAAGGAGGTTGCCCGGCTTCAGAAATACTTGGCAAGGAACTACACTCTAAAACACGGTCTTCCGCTGGAAGCACCAGAGACACTTCACTTTGACAGACCAGGTACAAGCGGAAGTCTAGAGACTGCCATCCGAGATTTTAGCCTAGATAAGACGCCCAAAGCTGAGCTTGACCGGCAACTTGGGGAGCCTTTGGCGGATGAAAAGGTCGAGGAGCAGCTGGAAGGATCAGAAGACGACACCGATGAGAGCGAAAGTCCTCTCGAATTAGCCTAATTCTAGGAACGAGTTGAAACAGCAACTACGACCTGATGTACGATATTTGGAGGAAGGCCGGATTTTTATGATTGTATGATGTTTGAATACGAATATGCACATGAGCATAGCCAGAGGAGTAGGAATGAAACGCGATAGTAGGTGGGAAACAGTTTTGACTCTCGTAGAACTACATAGAGCTAGACTAGCACGCAGCAAGCGCAATGCAAGACGATGAACATACTAAGAGTGGTCATCTGCCCTCAACCTAAGGACTTCCTTTTCATAGCATGGTGGACGGTGATCGGGATGAGAAAAGCGGTCCGGCAACAGAGAAGCGATGAGTGATAGAATAATTGTGGATACATTTAAAATTGTTTTCCTCTCACCAGCCCCTTTAGAAGTTCTTCTAGTAGAGCGAGGGTGTACGATGACTGTTCCCCATCCACCAACGGCTCGCATCAACGAGCATATGGTACTCGATGTGTGTTAGGTACTCAGATATGGCAGCCAGGGAGGACCAGGCTGACATAATGTGGCAGGATGTGAAGTGGGTCGACCAAAGCGGGCGCAGCAATGTGATGATAAGTCGACGCGTAGAGACAGGCATACTACGTTTTCGCATTCGCATCTCAAGACCAGGAAGAACATTGAAAAAAAGCCCCGATATGCAAGGCTCATCCCGTCAGCACACGTCACCTTGGAGGCGTCGGTGCCGGTCTTTGTGCTTGGAATTGGAATGTAGTATGGTGGCTGTTTGCATACCTCTTGATGAGGCGACTGCACCATGACGAATACGCGGGGTTTCGCAGATGTCAGAAATCGCGATGAAACAGAAGGGCCCGGCGATGAAAGGTACACTGATTGTGGCCTAGATTGAAAGACGTCGCAAGATGCAGGGTCCTTACGGTCTAGCACGATCTGGGTCATGCCACACCTTAGCTCAAAGTGCTAGCAAGCGTACTCGCATAGATCGATGATTCTTTGGAAAATGGTAGCGACCTGGCTAGAACACGCAGCCTTCACAGCCTCTGGAGGGATGGGAGATTTGCTTGGCGCGAGTAATTCTAGTGTCTGCTTCAGAAGGCGCGGGGTGATGCTAATTGGCGAGGTGCAAGGTAGAGATGCAGGGGATAGCGGGGACGTATGATAGATTGATGGGCCATGCAGCAACAAGAAGAATAAGATGCTTTTAGCAGCCACAGCCACAGCCTACTGCAAATTGCAAATTGCACTCCCGCTCCAGCTGATGCCATCACTTTGGCCGGCATGGCTCTGATTTAATACTCTAGAAAAATAAACGTCCGTGATTTCGAGGCGCGCAAAGCTACCGACGCTTAGAACTAGTTCTAGCCCGCCGCCAGATAGCTGCTCCCAAGCCTTGCTCCTCCTTCACCACATCCTTCCCTTTCAAGTTTCAGCTAGAGCTTTCTTTTTGTTACTTCCACACTCCTTTGATCACAATCCAATTCTTCTCATCCTTCTCTAGAATGTCTTTACCATAGAATAATTTAATCCACCTGCCCGTCGTCAAGCACCATACTCCAGCAAGGTTCCAACGTTCGAAACAGTTACACACAGCCCCTAATGGAAGTGCGATCAACCCGCTGAAAATCTACCATTTCTTCGTCCTCCTCTTTCCGAACACCAATCCCCCAGACGCCCCAACATCTTCGACATCTCTGCGCATGACATTGCGACACAAATCCTCGCCATCGCGTTCCAGTCATCTCGCCTTACGAAAATCGCTTTCCCACAACCTCAACCCTTCTAGTTCCAAACCTCCAGCATGCGGAAAGCTCTAATAATCTTTATTGCCATCAATGTCATCCTGATCACCTTCTTGGTTCGCTCCGTCTTCACACTTCTCACCCTCCTGGTCGAAGATGGCGCCGCGGACGCAATACACTCGGCTGAGATCCCAGCACCCAACTCTCCTTTGATCGACAACCTGCCGCAGTTGATACCTAAAATAATACACCAGACGTACGTGAATGAAAGTGTGCCGGAGCATTGGCGCGAAGCACAAAAGAGCTGTTTGGATTTGCATGAAGACTACGAATACAAGGTACGTTTGTGCCTCCCTATGAACAAGCAGCATATTGCCTCTCTCAATACAGATGTATCCCACCCGGAGTCGTATTAGCGCTATGTGCATCGGTGCTTGTGAGATTCGAAAGCTGACTGCTTATATTCATAGCTATGGACCGATGCCAAATCAAGAGAATTCATCGCAACAGAATATCCCTGGTTTCTTTCCACTTTCGATGATTACCACCAACCGATACAAAGAGCAGACGCCATCAGATACTTTGTGCTTGCGCATTTTGGGGGTATCTACATAGACCTGGATGATGTCAGTCTCTCTCTTGATATCTCCTCCTTCTGGCTACCCTAACTGATATCTCACTTATAGGGTTGCAACCGTCGTCTGGACCCTTTACTAGCTTACCCTGCCTGGCTTCGCCGCACCAAGCCCACAGGTATCTCTAACGACGCGATGGGCAGCGTGCCTCACCACCCGTTCTTCACTCTCGTCATCGAATCCCTCATACCCTACAATCGAAATTGGAAGTTCCCCTACATCACCGTTATGTATTCAACGGGGCCCCTATTCTTATCCGTAATATGGCAGGAGTACAAGAAAGGGCGAGGGAGAAATGTGGCCGAGCTTGGCGCTCAAGTGGGCAGCGCAGTGGGCAGTGGAGCAGGGGTTGCCAAAGGACTTGGGCGGTGGGACGGAAGTGAGGCTGGAAGAGTCAGAGTATTGATGGGCGACGAATACAACCAGAAACCGTGGGCCTTCTTCAAATGGCATGGAGGTAGCTCGTGGCATGGCAAGGACGCGCGGCTCATTTTCTGGATGGGGAGACACTGGCTGCTGCTAACTGCCACAGGTTTCTTAGTGGCTGGATTTCTTGGCCTCACATTCTGGTGGATCTACGGTCGCGTATTATTGTTTGGTGAACGACGCAGAAAAGGAGGACATTATTACTCCGGGGTTGACGTGGTCCTGAGCAAGGCTGTCCAACGCATACCGTACCTAAGACAGAAAGCTGGCGTCAAGGACCGATACGAACTTTTGGAGGATCGCCATTCTGTGTGAAAGGACAGCCTGCACCAACCGCTAATGATACCCCCAAAATAGGAAGGCATGTGTATGACACTGACGCCTTCGTCAAAATCGGCTCGCACTGAGGAAAGTACAAAGAACGGCATTATGAACCTGTTGAAGATACTATCGTTTGGGAGCAGGGCGTCGTTGGGGTTGTGCCAGCCGAGCAATCCATTGGCTGGTGATTGATGATACTCCGACTTTACACTGAACGGTATTCTTCAGACTTATTGGAAGTGACGGTCTTTGATTCACCGTGAAGCCCAACCTTTCTATGTACTTTATCTTCTGACCCGGTACGGGACCTATGTGTACAGTAATGTGTACATACAATCATCAAATTTTCTTCAAAAGGAGGACGTAAGCTCTGACACAGGTGCATTCGGTCGGTCTTGCAAGTATCGCATTCTTAAGAACCTGCATTGTAGCCATTGAGGCAATGCTGAGGCTAAGGCGGTGGTGCCGCATCGTAATCTGGCTCGGATTGTATAGTGTAAGAACGAGATGCCGTACTTGCTAAGACCCGAGCCAGCGTACGGGAGGAAGTCTTGTATCGTGGTCTTGCATGCCATTACACAAGCCAGAAACAGTAAATTTGAGCTTCGCAATGTTGTGGACCTAGCTCCAATTACGAGCATCATCATTTGCGCAGTCGACTGCTGCCCAATTCGTGATACCCATGCCTCGTCGACCTCATCATCATCTGCTGGAAGATCTGCTGCAATGAATCCGCACCTCACGGGTCCCTGCGAATAGCAGTCTCGTCACCTCTTCCTTTTAGCTGCTGCTTGCTGCTGCTGCTCCTGCTCTCCCTCAAGAAAGCCCTCATAACGATCCCAAACTTCCTCATTCTTCCTCCTCCGTCGTTCCCTCAACTGGGAGAACTCAAAGGTCCTGATGCTTCTCTCTGCTCCAATCATGCCGCCCAGTGTCATAGTCGACAACTGTAGATACACCTTGAACTGCGGGGTCAAGCCTCGATAAATGGGCGATAGGAATTGGCCAGCAAAGCCCAGTCCGAGGCCAATCAGACCCCACTTCACAGCGCCGTATGATCCGCCTTTCAGAGCTTGGCGGTTTGCGCTTGAGATGTCGGAGGCGGAGCGGTTGGGTATGCTGGGCATAGCCAGCGAACGAAGTACTGGGGACGTACTCTATGTATGGCCTATTTCATACTCGAGCAGAGAGATTGGTGGAAGGGAGTGTGATATAAGTGAGAAGATCGGGAGCACTTTGGGCACTTTACGCGGGCCGAGCTTCTCTAGCGCGTCTTTTTGACGCCTGATGACTGTGATACCTTAGCTCGCCTAGCATGCTCAGAGACATGATTAACACCAGGCTGAACACAGCTTGATCATCCTTTCTGCACTCTTCGATGTGACTCTACCTTGCTCCTCAATACACCTTCCACCCCTTACCCGTTGCAGCCTTCATCCTTGTTCAACCTGTACAAGATGAGCTCCCACAGCTTCTCCGTCTTGACGGTCGGGAAGCGGTGAACGCCTAGCTAGAAGGATTTTTTTCAATTTGCTACTTCAACACTGCCCCTGATACACTCTGTGCTTGACAGTTGAGAGATAGCACAGCACTCATCATGATCTGATTATTAGACGCTGTAATTACCGAAGCAAATATGCTACAATAAGCCCGTGACTGGTGGAGCACGTGCACACCTTAAAAGTCTTGAATCGGTCTGTCAAGTAGTGAATTTCCGTCCAAGTGTAGGATGGCTGACTTCTGCTGCAGCATCGACACCTTGAAACACAGTCTGCCATGATGGGGCGTACCCGTCCTCGCCGTCCCAAGAACCAACTTCAGTCACCTTTACTTTCTCTACCCCCCGAGCTTCGAAATAAGATCTACCGATATGCCCTCGTCCGTGATGACCCGATCGACCTTTGGCCACATAAATGGATCAAGGTCGAGAGCCCCGATGAGTCCAACTCCGATTCCGAATCTGCCTCTTCGACACCGCCGCTGAACCTCAAGGTTCGCCATCAAGAAGATCTTGAATACACCCGCAAACACATGGCTACCGGGCTGCTGGGCACATGCAACCAGATACACAAGGAAGCAGCATTACTGTTCTGGGGCGAGAACTGTTGGAGGTTCTCCGGCAGAAGCGGCTGGCAAGGACTCCTCCGTTTCTTCCTCACTATCGGTCCCGACGCTCGAAAGCGGATACGCAAGATAGACGTCCATGCTCCCATCTATATGAGATGGCCTGTCAAAGATGCCGACAACAAAGATCTCAATGGACGATCAAAGAATTCGCCGAAGATGCACATGGTCAAAATCCCAGACGAAGGCCATCTCGACAGGCAGGCTATTCAGCGTGTCTGTGTCATCCTAGAACAGGACCGATCGGTGGAAGAGATCAATTTCATCATACCAACAGGATTCCGCAACGGCGATGAAGATGAATTCGGCGGTTACGATCTAGACCACGACATGGAAACTGAATCCCACGACCGATTGCTCAGAATTCAGGGTTTGGACTTCGTCAAGAAGACTATCGTTGTGGAGGAAGGAGGATACTTAGCAGTAGACGATGGATCAGCTCAAATCATGTGTGAAGGCTGGGACCTGATCTGTATGCCAGGCAGCTTCATTTGGGAGAAAGGTGAGGAGGACAAGGGCGGCAACAGTGATTACGAAAAGCGAGAGAACTCAGAGCTACGGAGGTGGCAATCTCCTGCGAGGGATTCAGACTACCTAATTGGAGTCAGAGAGTTGTTCGAAGAAGATGAGATCTCGGTTCACTCGTATGGAGGGAGAAGAATGCGTAAGCAGCCATCGTTGGCGCGGAAGCTAGAAGCGTTTGGAGGCTGTCGATTCATCGAGGATGATGGTGTTATCATGCCGCTGAGAGGCTTATCAATGCTGGACGAGGGATACGAAGATGGTGAAGATAAAAGTCACTGCTGACATAGCTTGACGGCTTAGCAGATTCAAGAAAATACTACACGAACAATCATAGGAACATGCCAGGAAAGCAGATACCAATGGTTATATTAGGAAATAAGATCCTGCAATGAACTTGCTAGAAGCTCGAAAAAGTGAACGATATCCAAGGTGACATGAACATAGATACAAGCATTATATAACGATCAAATCTTAATTGATGGGACTTCCATGCCACTGTTGAAACTTATTGTTTTGCATCCAATCTGGTAAATACCGACATAACCTCCATCTCTATAGGGGTTGGTCAATCATACGGTCCAACCAGCCAGTCTAGAGGCTACACAAATATGATTACACTTGCGTATTCTCTTGGCTTTGTTACAGGGCTCCAAGAGCGCTGAGGGGAGCCCCAAAGATCTTCCCCCCACCACCTTGTATATCTGATCATGTACGTGCATACCTGATTCTAACCGGTTGGACCATATGGCCGTGTGGATCGTCCAACCCTTTCTCTCCAGACATGATTTTGCTTCAATTAGATTCCACACCAATCGATCCAAGCTCCCCTTGCCTCAAGCAGTGCCAAACCATCCGACATGCCTCCATCCAGAGTGCCGCCCTAGCCTCTCTCACCTTCCCAACGCCCTCAAAACATGATTCCCCCTCCAAATGCCCATCCTCAAACCGTGGCGTCCAACCCTATTCCTCTCCCCGCCATTCCTCCGTCCCACCAAGCCCCGCCTATTCAACACCACACACCCCTCCCTGAACCCCAAACCCCTCATCCTTCCCCCGCGCCTCACAATTCCCGAACAAGACTTCACCGAGACCTTCCTCAAAGGTTCCGGTCCCGGCGGGCAGAAAATCAATAAAACGTCCTCGGCGGTGCAATTGAAGCATGTGGCTACGGGGATTGTGGTTAAGAGCCAGGCTACGAGGAGTCGGGATCAGAATCGGAAGATTGCGAGGCGGTTGCTTGGGGAGAGGGTCGAGGAGTGGGTGGTTGAGGAGAGAAGAAGGGGGAAGGTGGGCGGGGATGAGGGGTTGAATAGGGAGGGGGAGGGAGCGAGACGGGAGGGAATGGAGACGGGAGAAGAGGGGAGGGAAACAGCAATGGAGCGGGCTGGAAGGGTGAAAGGGGATGAGGGGATGAAGACTAGGAAGGAGATTAAGGGCGAGGTTAAGAGGAAGAAGAAAGCTAGTAAGGGGAAGAAGGCGAGGAGGAAATATAGGAAGCTGGCTGAAGGTGAAGACGGAGATGTTTTACAAGATGGCGATGATGGTGAAGAGGAGGCAGTTGGCGGGAGGGAGAGGGAGGTGGTGGAGAAGCGGATGTGAGATGTCGCCTGTGTTGCTTGAACATCTTGCAATTCAGTTTTCCTCTTGTGTTTGTTCTGGGGTATACACCATGTCAAAGGTCAAGTTTGTACTGTCGGTAAGTCTCACGCGTTTCATTTGCTTTGTTGTGGCTGCGTACTCCTAAAACCGTCTACTTTGGCAGGTCGGTCAGACTTGACCGTACTGTTCCATTACTGTTGGTTGCTGCTGTTTCTTTGAAGTGTTTTCTGTGCAAAAGCTGTTTTGCTGTCTGGTATGATTGGAGGTTATAAGTACCGGGACCGCACTATACTAGACGAATATGCAGGGCAGGGGTTCCAGCATCTGACATGATAGGCTGTGTACATGGTTTCGGCCTAGAACAGAGCTTTTCCTCACGCTAACACCTTTTTTGTACTATGTATCTTCTTCATCCTTTCAGCAAAGAGATCTGTGGTCTTTTCCTCTATGGACATTGCGGCCTGCATCGCGTTGCCGTCCTTCCGTTCAGTCGCAGCTCTAGCTTGGCACTATCTGTCTCTCACCGCCTGCAGCCACCATCACCATTTATACAGTAAAAATGGAATATATGTATCGCTTATGACCCCGTTGCTCTTTCGTTCCTTTCCATTTTATACACTGCAGAGCAAGAGTGGTGTAATCCTAGTTGCCACAAACCCAGGCATCCGCTTTCCAGCAGTATAGCATGACTTTCACTCAGAATGGCGGCTTAGCCGCCAAATCGACAATCCACGGCAACATTCTCGCCAGCGCCGAAAAGACTGGGCCCATCACTGCGACAGAGCTCGAAGTGACCTCTCAAGAAGAGCGTGATAGTCGCGCCCTCGCCCGCCTCGGTAAAAAGCCCACCCTCAAACGGCGCTTCTCCTTCCTCTCCATGCTCGGCTTCACGTGCACCATCCTCATTACCTGGGAAGCCGAATTGATCGTCTTCACCTTTGGGTTGACCAACGGTGGTTCCGCCGGGCTGATCTATAGCTACCTCTTTTCCTTCGTTGGGAGCATCGCTATTTTTACCACCATGGGTGAGTTAGCTTCCATGGCACCCACCTCGGGCGGCCAGTATCATTGGGCGTTCATGCTTGCGCCGCCGGGGTGCCGGAAGTTTGTGAGTTACTTAATGGGGTGGTTAGTGATCTGTGGCTGGCAGGCCATTCTTGCTGGAAGTGCGTATTTGGGTGGGAACATGATTTTGGCGTTGGCGAAGTTGAATTGGGAGGGCTTTGAGCCGAAGTTGTGGCAAGGGACGATGGTGTTTTGGGGGGTTATGGCGGTGGCAATCTTGGTGAATATGTATGCGAGTAAGATTTTGCCGAAGTTGGAGAGCGCTGTCCTGGTGCTGCATATTGCCGGTTTCTTTGCCATATTGATACCTTTGGTCTCGGTGGGGTTGTCCGTTATTGATGGTCGAGACTGGAATTGACTGACTGTGTCAAGATGTCGGAGAACAAGGTGTCTGCCAAGGACGTTTTCACTGCATTCGAGAATGGCGGTGGATGGCCGAGCACAACCCTTTCCGTCTTTGTAGGCCTGCTCGGCAATGTCTTTGCGACCTATGGTTCGTCGAAACCAGCAGCCTGTGTGGAACGCGTTCAAAGCTAAGCAGATGAGCATCTAGGGACCGATTGCGCCGTCCACGTACTCCACTTCTTTCCTAGCTTCTTGAGCAGCAAAGCCTGTACTGACACGCTCATCTAGATGGCTGAGGAGATTCACTCTGCCGCGACTGTAATACCTTGGTGCATTGTGACCACCACACTCCTCAACGGCACCCTTGGCTTTGGCATCCTTATTGCGATACTCTTTGTCACTGTCGACATCGAGGCAGTCCTCTCATCTCCAACAGGCGAACTGGGCTTCCCCTTTATGCAAGTCCTCTACGAAGCCACAGGCTCGCTTACCGGCGCTTCGATCATGATATGTATCATCATCGTCATGGACATCAGCGCTGCTATCGCTTTTCTAGCCACTTCCTCACGCATTGTCTTCGCGTTCGGCAGGGACAGAGGACTACCGTTCTGGGGAACAATGAGTACAGTCTCCACCTCGGCAATACCGCTATACGCTATAGGGGTGATGAGTCTCGTGAGCTGCGTAATTGGACTAATCAATATTGGGAGCGCAACGGCCTTTAATATTGTCATTTCTGTCGGAGTCTGTAGCCTATATGCTTCGTATGTTTTCACTGAAGCATTATTCCTCTGGCATCGCGTGAGGGGGACCATAAGACTTCCAAACCAGATGGCTGAGATGACGTGGCATGCGAACGAGCTCGTTTGGGGGCCATTTCGGGTGCCAGGAATCTGGGGGATGTTATTGAACGGTATGTCTTTCCACCCATGTTCAGTTAGGCTGCAGGACTATGTGTATGCAGAGGCGCTATCGCTAACAATCATGTGCCCATGTACAGCGTTCGGAGTGGGCTATGGTATCATAGTCTTCATATTCAGCTTCTTCCCACAGGCCGCAAATCCAGACGCAGCGCACATGAATTACAGCTGCCTGCTGATGGGCACTATCATGACGTTTGCGGTCGTTTACTATCTCGTGTATGCGAGGAAGGTCTATCATGGACCGGTCGTGGAGATCGTGCCCTACTGAGCGAGCTGCATAGTGAGTGTGAATACGGGCAAACATTATCGTAGATAGGTCTTCCTCAAAGTTGCCATGAAGACGGAAGGTAAATGAGAGACCAGAGCGTCAAAAAATATTATGCGCTGGGCGCCACATCAAAAACGTCGGTATGGGTGTGTTCAGATATCTTTCCAGCTCCATCCATTGTGGGCTTGGATTAACCTTGTTCGTATCCCAGTAATTTGTGCCCAGGTACTCAAACCCACATGCCTCGTAGAAAGGTCTGCCATCAACGGTCGCCTCAATGAAGATTTCAAGGCCTAGGCGATCAGCTTCACGTATGCCGTACTCAATGAGCTGTCGAGCCGCTCCCCTCCGCCGATGGTCTGCGTGAGTGAAGAGCATGGCCAATACTAACACAGTGATTGGTCAGTCTGAGGGAGAGAATTGCGATGTTGTACTTCAATAGATTGCGTACAAATATGCGGCTTCGCCATCATCTCCCAGCGCGGACGAAGGAGGCATTTCAGTAACGTGCTTGCGAAGTCTCGTTTCTCACCTTCTGGCCACCAGTATGCGTTGGCTGCGTCCTCGAGTGAGTCGGTGTAAGGATTCTGTGTGAAGATGTTCCATTTCGCCGCACCAACGACCTTGTTATTTAACTCAGTATCAACAATCTTGAGCCAACGGCTAGTCTTGTCGTCTTTCCACTCCTGAATCTGGCGGTCACGGAGCTCAATGAAGCCTGCTTCACTTTGGTCATACCTGAAGAGGCGGAAGAATGTATTCAAGGGCCTTTGATACGACTCCCATTCGCAGCGGACTATCTCCTCGAACTCGCTTTCGTGTGTAACTTGTTGGAGAAGGAGAGGCATTGCTTTATTGACACTGCTTGATGTGATTTAGAAATAAGGAGGTCTACCAAGGCCTGACAGCCAAGGTTCATCAAGACTTCCATTGGCGCTGAGCACTAAAGTAGGGCGGAGTCAAGCCGCAAATGTGGAGTCCCTGCTGAGGCTTCAGCATCTAGAATCACTGGATCCAAGGCTCCGACAAAGTTACGCTAAGCATCTCGCTTCTGTCTCTCCGAATCGTGGAAGACATTGTCGTGCCTAACGCCGTCGGTCTAGATAAGCTGGTCTCTTCTGAAATGAAAAGTCTGTCGATCGTCGAATCTCGGTCTTGTCGCAACCGTTATTGACTGTGACCGATTATTAGTTGAACAGTCCTTGAGATGATATTGTGAGTCAAATAACGTACGACTTTAAGCTTACGTACGTCAGAAAGAGCTTCTGGATATCAAGGGAATGGCAAAAAGATCTCTCCTGACTCCAATTTAGAAGACTTTGCCCTTCATCAAATCAGAGGCACTCTCCCTTTAGTCTTTTTCCTCATTCCACACATGCATATTCTGCACCAGACATCTTGGGCCGTCCCGCTGATTTAGCCTCCCAACATTGAAAGCCTTCTCATCATTCTCCATGAGCAGTTGTTTGACTTCTTCTGCCACGGCGCCGTCTACGACTAAGACCATGCCTAAGCCAGCATTGAAAACCCGAGAAAACTCGTCATCGCTGACATTGCCGGCCCTTTTGAGCCAGCGTAGAACGCTTGGTAGTTGCCATTCCCGTACTTCTGCGTCCAGTTCTGCGGATAGCTCTGGTGGAAGCATGCGTGGAATGTTCTCAATGAGCCCGCCTCCTGTGATGTGAGCCATACCTTTGATCAGGTCTTTCCACACAGCCTCCAGTAATGGTTTGACGTAGATACGAGTCGGAGTCAACAGACTTTCCCCCACCGTTTGCTGTTGGTTTGGGTCCCAGGGAGCTTTGTCTGTGTATTTCAAGCCTGCAATTTCGACAATCTTTCGGACCAACGAAAATCCATTAGAATGACACCCACTGCTTGGCAGACCAAGCAAGATATCACCTTCCCTCATTGCATCTTTGTCAGGCAATATCTTCTTATCATGTGCAATGGCCCCACTGCAGGTACCGACAAGATCATATGATCCGGGGCGGAACATATCAGCCATTTCCGCCGTTTCACCGCCGACGAGTGCACAGTGTGCTTCTTCGCAACCTTTGCAAACTCCCTCGACGACATCCGCCGCAACGACTCCATCAAGCCGCCCGCAGCTGTAGACGTCTGTGAAATAAAGAGGTTCAGCACCCTAGATATTGGATGTCAAGTCAGTCATGCTATCTCGGGAGAGGTTCGTTGAGCAAAGAGCATGTCTGAAATGGTCTAGAGTTTGCGGAACAAGGCTTCTAGTTCGAAGCCGTTGAAAAGGATATAATACGTATCCCGAAAAACGTACCTGTACTACAAGATCATTGGCGTTCATGGCTACTAAATCGATTCTGCGAAAGTTTCAAAGTCAGCTATATTCCCCGAGGCAGGCATTGGAGTTGCGAGAAATGTTGGGGGAGCTTTCTGCTCGTCAAACAAGGACTCGGAGTCTGAAATCTCGTTTCAAACATGAAAACAATGACTGAGGGAGACCAAAGGGTCATGCTCACCCGATAGTGTTATGCTTGTTCATTGCTTGAGCAATCATTATCTTTGTTCCTACCCCATCTGTGCCTGTGACCATTTTTGGCGTGACTTTGTAGCCAGCTTCGTGAAGGTCGAAGCAACCACCGAAGCCACCTATTTCTGCATTTGAGCCAGGACGGGCTGTCCGTTTGACCGAATCCTTGATGCGTTCCACAAGCTCATTGCCAGCAGAGATGGAAACCCCGGCGCTAGCGTACGTCATGCCAGCATTTCCTGAGCGTTTATCTGCAGCTTTTCGGGGAGTAAGGGCGCGATGACCGATATCCTTACGTTGGTACTTTCCAGGCCATTGTATTGAACCCATGATATCGTAAGCCTGTGAAAGCGCCTTCTCGAGTGAGTCGGCGGTGGAATTAGTAGCTATTACTCGACCACCAGCTGTCTGAAGGGTACCGTTGCTTAGTGAAGTCCCTGCGTGAAAGATGCGGTCAATGTCTGCGCGTTCGTGGGTATTGTCTATTAAAATTGTCTCGCCCTTCTTGTAGGACCCGGGGTAACCGCCTGCAGCAGCGACTACTGTAGCAGAAGACCCAGGTTTGATCTTCAGATCCACGCCATCGAGCCATCCTTCCGTACAAGCAATCATTAGTTCGACAAGATCTGTCTCCAGGTCCATAAGGGGCAGCAAAGTCTGCGTCTCCGGGTCGCCAAACCGTACATTGTATTCTAGCACCCTTGGCCCATCCTTCGTAATCATGAAGCCTGTAAATAAAAGTCCCACAAAGGGGTGACGCTCGTGCTTCCGCATTGCATCAACAGTGGGTTGCAATGCAGTCCGATGAATTTGGTCCACTAGCTCAGGAGTTGCAAGGGGTGCCGGGGCATAGGCCCCCATGCCCCCAGTACTAAAGTAATATCAGATTCAGCACGATCGGATCAGGTTCGCATACTAACTTACTTTGGACCCTTATCGCCATCAAATATTTGTTTGTGGTCCTGCGCTGCTGGTAAAGATCTAATGGCGTAGCCATCCGAAAAGGTCAGGAAGGAGAGCTCATCCCCTTCCAAGAATTCTTCAATGACTACTTCTTCACCTGCGCTGCCAAACTCCTTCTCGAGCATCATGTCCTTCAAAGCAGCTTGTGCTTCCTGCTTCGAGTTTGGAATAACGACTCCTTTGCCAGCCGCTCTGTAGAAATTTCGAAGTCAGCTTAATCATATCAGAGAGCCATGCCTCGAGAATTACTTACAGGCCGGTGGCTTTGATGACTATGTCATAATCTACTTCTCCAACATGCCTCCTAGCCTTCTCGTAGTCGCTGAAGTTCTGATAGCGAGCAGTTGGAATGCTATATCGTTCCATGAAGTCCTTGGCGAAAGTCTTCGATCCTTCCAGTATTGCTGCTGCTTTTGACGGGCCGAAGACGCGTATATTGGGCATTGCTAAGGTTCGTCAGATTCAATGTAAGAAGACAATCGCAAAAGTTACCATTCTTTAAGTAGTCTGTGACTCCAGCAATCAATGGAGCTTCAGGTCCAGGCACCACGAGGTTGACGCCGTTGTCCTTGGCGAATTGAACAAGAGTTGGAAAGTCCTCAGACGAGATGGCAACGTTCGAGACCTTCTGGAGACCCTGAGCAGTGCCTCCATTCCCCGGAGCCACATATATTTCATTGACTAAAACACAATTAGTATCATTTTCAAAGGCTGTGTGTTTTAGACTCACCGCGTCTTGACTGGCTCAGTCTCCATGCGAGCGCATGCTCTCGCCCGCCATTGCCAATGAGCAGTATTTTTAGTTTCTCCTCCATGATATCGATGGTGCTAACTAGTCAAAATTTTGATGATGCTCCTTTCAGGATAGCGTTTTCTCGGTTGAGCAATAATGTAAAGATATACACAAATGATTCAAATGACCAACATTGACATAGGCTTGATTCAACGGTCAACCTTGTTTCTTTACATATAAAGCTAAAAGACAGATGCTGGAAAAGGTCTTAGAAAGCAGAAACAATTTTTACCATAATACCCAACTCTATTCATATCCTAAAAGCTGTCGGTAGCGAGATCAAAATGGCAGCTATGTGATTGATCCGATATCAAACAAAGAGCATCCAATGGGACGGCACAATTTCTATGGAACTCTGCAACATGAGGATACGCACGGTCTCATAAGGACTGAGCTTGCCTCAAATTTCCGTAATTGTGCAAATGTCTCTACCATAACTTTAGTTCTTGTTGTTAAGTCCACCTCAACCCTAGGACTAGCCGAAGACGCATTGGCCAATCAAATCACAGAAATATTTCCTCCTTCCTACCCTAACCACCATTATGCCCTCTTCCGGCAACCTCCCCGTCCGCACCGCTTTGATCAATCGCATAACGAACGAGACCAAAATCCAAGTATCCCTCTCCCTCGACGGCGGCCTCCTCGACTACCTCCCCAACAATGAAGAATTCGCCCCAGACACGATCCCCGCGCCAAACACACCGATCCCCTATCAAGACGAACTACACCATGCATCGCAGGTAACGGCACGGCAGCATATATGGGTATGGACGGGTGTGGGATTCTTAGATCATATGCTGCATGCGTGGGCGAAACATGCGGGGTGGAGTCTGAGGGTGAGGTGTAAGGGCGATTTGGCCAGTATGAGTCCCCTATGTACAGCATGCTTGAGGAGTTGGAATGCTGACGATGGTGATTGGTAGTCGATTCGCATCATACGAGTGAAGACACGTTCATTGCTCTTGGAGCCGCGTTTGCTCAGGCGCTTGGACAACGCAGCGGTCTGCAGAGGTTCGGACACTGCTACGCTCCTCTTGATGAAGCGCTCTCCAGGGCTGTGCTCGATATCTCGTCGCGACCGTTTTTTGAGGGAGAAATAGATTTCCGGCACGACAAGATTGGGGAGCTGCAGAGCGATATGATCCACCACGGGCTGGATAGCTGGGCGAAGGAGGCAAGGGTGACGCTCCATGTGGACATTCTGAAGGGACGGAATGATCATCACAGGGCCGAGAGCGCGTTCAAGGCGCTGGCTGGGGCCTGTGCGATGGCCTGTCGGAGGATGGAAGGAAGGGAGGGTGAGGTACCCAGCTCTAAAGGGGTTTTATCATAAACAATAAACCTATTGTAGATGTTGCCAGAAAAGCATATTATTCACTTGCTGCGTCCCACGTCAGAAATCTGACTGATGCAGTGAGGCTCAACTGGGGTTGTGAAACAATCATTTATGCAACAAACGTTTGTATACTCTGGTGCTATGGGTATCAAGGATCCGAAATGTGAGGCGCTGTCCTTTCACGCTCCTTTGCAATGCAACCCAACTGCAACTTGATTGTCGCTCAAGCACAGCTGGTATCACCTACCTCTTTCCTCACGCCATTCAAGCCTCGGGGTCTTGGTCAATAAGACTTCCTTCTCCTTTCAGCTCCTGACCAAGGATATGTACAGGTCTCTCCTTATCCTTTTGCGCCATTTCCTCCCTCCACTCTCTCCCCTCAGTCGCTAATTTCCGGAGGTTTTGGACATAGTAGTTGACTTTCTCATCATCTCTATCAGGCTGCTTACCGTCGAGCTTCTTCTGTCGACGTGTTTGACAGGCCTCATATAGAGCCCAAGCCCGACGTTGTTCTGGTACCTCTACGAGCGAGTACTCAATCGACCATTTGTCATTTGGGCTGAGTTTTTCAGGTCGGAGAACATAAGATCCATTCACTTGGTTGCGCAATGTCAAAGTCATGGCTAGGATCTCACGGGACGGTGCTGGGGCTCCGTCCATTTCGTCGAGGAATGTTTTGTCAGCCTGAGTCTGGAAAGGCGGGCCTTCTTCCGATTCAGAAGGAAGGAAGCCCTTTTTCACCGCGTCAGAACTTGATGGAACGCTTTTCTCGTTGGCTGAATCGATGTTTTCTGATGGGGCTTCGCCTGGCTTGTCTGGCGCACCAGTGGTCTGACCATCCGGTGTATCTGTAAGGGTCTGTTCACCAGCTTCTCTGGTAACGTCCTTGCTCTTGTCTTCATTGTCATCCTCCTGCTCACCCCCAGCGTCTTCGTTCGCGTCCTCGCGATCTTCTTCGTCCTCGTCGCTATCCTCTTCATGATCGTCATCTTCTTCCTCCTCCTCCTCCTGCTCCTCTTCATCACCATCATCCTCGTCATCCTCGTCATCCTCGTCTTCGTCGTCTTCCTGTTCTTCTTCTTCTTCTTCCTCATCGTCGTCGTCGTTATCAACGTCTGTAGGCGTCACCGCAGTCAGATCAGCTGGTACATGCTGACGATCACGATTGGCTAAAACATTCCCTTCTCCTGAGTGTCTCTGCTGTCCGTCCATTTCAGCGCTCGAAGAGGACAGGTTCCCGGGCTCTGCTTCCAGGCCAAGCTCATCTTTGTCCATAGCATCCTGAACATTGGCCTCAATGTCTTCCCAGCCAGTACCATCGTCCTTGCCCTCGACGTTGTCAATGTCCTTAGCGGAATCAAGTCCAAGAATCTTGGCTTCAAAGTCACGTATTTTGGTCTCATTGAGTGACTGTATCTCAGTAACTTGATCCTCTGTCACAGGCTCCGCAAAGATATACATGAAGGGTGTAGCAGCATCTCGGGTTTCGAAATGTATACGAAGTGAGGTGTTAGGGTACTTCTTAGTGGCTCGGTCAAGAATCTTGTTTAACAGATCTAAGCTCGAGGCAAACTCTTGGTCACCGAGAGCTGTATCATATTGCCCGTGGATCGTCGAGTCCATCTCGCCCAAAGGTACGTACTGAAAGCCGAAGATCTGCTCGATATTATGATAAGCGACGAAAATGCCGTCCATCCTGCCCATTCGGACTTGCATAGAATATTTGAGGAAGGCTGCTCGGATCATATCATAATATTCGCGCTCATAACTTTCATAAGCCCCTTGACGATCTTTGATCTGGTAGCCAACGCCCTCTTCGAAGTTCTGCACATCCATGCGGATAGATACGACTGCCCTGGTTTTCAAATCGAACATCCCAGCGCCCGGTAAGCGTGGATGATGAGCGTCAAGTTGAGACCGCATGAGGAAGTCACCTAGAGTTGAGTAGTGATACGCTTCTGGAGCAAGCTGCTCTTCTTCGGACACCTGGTCCGGGTTTGATTTACGGTATTTTTCATAATCCTCGGTTTTCAGTGTGAGAAGCTTCTCTAGTGATTTACCTAGCATGCTCAAGACGTTGGCATTAGCGAACTGCTTGTCTGCATCTATAGCATATGTGCCATCCTTCCACCTCAGGAAGATTGCCGATGGGCATCGTTGAAGCTCCGTGAAGTTGGTATGCTCTGCGGGGAATTCTCTGGAAAGCATCTTTGTGTTGATGGGCCGCCATTGGGACAGTAAGAAGTGGAAATGAGACAAGACGCCAGTCATGCTGGACGTTGAACCAACGTAGCGCTTCTTCTCGTCGTGAGCGACGCGAATCAGCGTTTGGTCCTTTGAGGACGTGATAAATTCTTTCAGGGCATTGAAATCGAATTCAGCTACAGGCATCACTTTCTGGAGGTAAGGATCAAAGTTGTAGACTCGCGATCGCGGGTCCTGGAGCTGATATACACCAGGATTGAAGAGGACTCTTTCAAGACCATGTGTCAACATTGGTACAGGAGGCCGATGCACATTGATAGGAGTGATCTTTAGAGTGGAAGCTTCCACCTTCTCTATCGAAGATTTGACGTCCGGTGTCGTCAATGACTTGCCCAGAGCTTTGCCCATTGCCTTGTCGAGAACTTTGCTGGCTGATGCATACTTACTGATTTTTGGACTTGCTAGCGATGTTGGAACATCAGTGTTGACTTTTCGGAAATCCTTACGAATCTTTCGAAATAGCTGCTCTTCGTCCAAGGCTTCCTGGTCTTTGGATTTGGATCCAGCCTGTTTGACACCAGCTTTTTGGGCATACTCCTTCCGAAGCGCTGCTATTTCTGTTCTAAGCTGTTCCACGAGCTCTTTGCTTATTTCCTTTCTGGGTTTTGAACCAGAATCTTTGCTGGCTTTTTTGCTCCCTTTCTTTTCAGCCTTAGCCTTTGATTTGGCCTTTGTCTTCTGAGCCTTTGTCCCATCTTGAGATACACTGTCCTTCTTCTTGCTTGCTGCTACTTTGAGAGGACCTTCGTTGCTGTCCTTTCCTCTGATAGACTTTTTCGCCTTCGTGACGTGTTCATCTTGGGACTCCTTTGCGCTCTCCCCCCTCTTTCCCCTCTTGCTACTAGCTTTCGACTTCTTAGTCTCTTTCTTTGCCGCCCTCCGCTCTTCCACCTTCTTCGGCTTCTCCAAAGCTCTTCTTTCCTTGCGTGATACTGAGGCTTCGGCTTTCTGCGCTGTCCCTTTTCGTTGGTCATATGTTTTCTGGAGTTGTTTGAGCTTTTCCTGGATATCTGGTGTTTCTAGGTCATTGCTGGATGCAGTGCGCTGTAAAGGCCAATGAGCACGAGCAGGCTTGCAGGGAAGAGTAATTGGGCACTAATATAAGACGAGCACACTCACGTTGGCTGCTGTCTTAAACGAAGCGTCTTTGGCCTTCAGAGACGGTGACTGCTTGTCCGAGCTCTTTTTTCCAGACCAAATGTCCCCAGTTGGTCCAGCGGGCAAAGTGGCATTGACCGAGGTCTCCTTCTCTGGAAGCGTAGAGGTCTCTGTATGTTGTAGTCGTCTGGGAAAGCGAAAGCTTGCAGCAACAAGCTTGTATCTGCAAGAGGGACACACATAATTTTTGGCAGATGCAATGACATTCTTGCTATACCGAGCATGCATGTAGAGCTTGATTGCAAGCTTGCGTCTACAGAGACTCCTGGGGCCATGGAATTCGTCGCGGGACGCGATTCGTAGGCCGGGGTTCAGCCGAGCTTAGTAACCGCCAGTGACCAGCTTCCAGCTATGTCGCTGCCTCCATTTCGCGCATGTACACGAAACGAAGTTGATGAGCTTACACCTACCGCAATGAGTGAAAACAGACTATTTAGATTTTCGAAGCCCGAATGGGTGAATAGCCCCAACTTGAGGACAGCGGGCGTGTATCTAGCCGGCGCATTAGTACGTCAGCTCCACTTCTACTTTCCGTTATGCTAACAGCAAGCGCACCTAGTTCTCGTTAGGTTTCTTCTTCTTCATCGATGCCTCAGCTTTCTCTCACTCGAACAAGAACGGCTCTAATGTACACATACGATTTGTGGACTGGATCCCGGGAATATGCTCCTCGCTTGGAATGCTTGTCATCAACTCAATAGAAAAGACACGACTGAGTGCAGATAGCTATAGCTACTCAGGGACGGGCGTTGCATGGAAAGCTAGATTAGTGCTGTTCTTAGGATTTGCTTTGATGGCAGGTGGTTTGGCTGGCTCAGTGGTAGGCTTTGAACGCAGATGCTACACCCCTACATGACTCAATTGATCGAATGACGACAGGCTGTCATGGTATTGAAATACGTGGTACCTGAGTACCCATTTCCAACCCTGTATTTTGGCGTTGCAAATGTTATTGCGAATGGTCTGATAATGTTGAGGTAAGTGCTTTCTTTGGGCTACTGAGCCTCCCGCTGACCATGTGGGTAGCTCTGTCGTGTTGTGGGTTTCACAAAATATGGAGGATGATTACACGTACAGCTTGGCGCTATGATTGTGGGTGACACTATGTTGGTGAGAAATTACCGCAAATCAAGGAATTAATGTAAAGAAGTTCACAGTCCTGTCAAGGGCTTGGTCATCACTGGTTCCTATTCTGTTGGCTTCTTGCATTCACCACTTCACAACTAATGAGAAGACGCAGAGACTCTAAGATTTTGAAATTGGTTGACACTGCGAATAGCTATGACAATTGCGCTACCTATCAAGACATCTGCCGCTATCTCAATGCACGCCAGTTTGGCAAGCTGACGCAGCGACCACTGGCAAAGCTAATCTGCTACTGCTCTGACATCGATTACCGCTTGACCTTCCAGTCTAAGATAAATTGCCTCCCATCTCATTGCTAGGGCTTGAATACAGCGAGCAATCCGGCCCCAGTATTGGCAGCCGCGGCGTCAAACGCCTTTTCCCAATCTTCGAGTGCGAACTGGCCGACGACTTTACTAGTCTGGTCACTGTCCAAGGGTAAAAGCCCACCAGCCACCAGTCTCACCACCTCATCAACGTCTGCGCGCTCGTACATGAACTTGCCCTTGAAGGTGATGTTGAAATGCACGACGAAGCTATGCGGGATGGCGATATCTCCTATTTGACCACCCATCAAGCTGACTCGACCTCCAGGAGACAGTGCGAGGATCCCTGATTGGATATGTGTCGACTCAGCTGCCATCGCAGGCGAGATGTCGAAGAAGGCGTCAACAGGTCCAAAACTCTTCAGGGCCGCTGTATCCTTTGCTTTGTCACCCGAGATCTGCACGGTGTCGATCCGACTGCTGTTGATGGCCTTGAGATCCTTCAGTTTCTCTGCGTTCCTACCAAGAGCCACCACTCTAGCACCCAATGCTAACGCTACTATCACGGCAGCGCCGCCAAAGGCACCAGTAGCGGGTGAGATGATGATACGTTCGCCGGGAGTCAGTCCGATATTTTTGAGCCCACCAAAGGGCACCACCAAAGACGGAATGAAAGCCAGCTTCTCCACGCTCAGCCCAAGACCACCCTCATCTGGAGGACCGAGCAGACGCTTTTCATCAAGTCGATAGCACGTCTCCAGCGGGACATGGGCATACTCCCCAAAAGTGCCCGCATACGGCCAGCCCTCCTTCATCAGTGACTTACTCCCAGGCGTGGGCCCCTCGTGCAGGCCCGGCAGGATGCAATTAGTTGGTTCATCGCGTCCGCGAATGAAGCCGTCGACACCAACAAAGTCACCTGGCTTCAGCGAGGTCGCGTCCGGGCCCACCGCTGTGATACGACCGATTGCAGAGGTGCCGGGAATTAGTGGGTTGGGGTAGCTGTATGGGCGGGTGCCGTTGAACACATCTTTGGCATAGCTAAGGATTGGAGCTGCGAGGATGCGGACTGTTGCGCTGCCGGGTGTTGGCTGAGGTGTTGGGATGGTCTGCACCGTTAGTGGTGAGCCATAGGTTTTTTGGACGAGGGTTTTGTAGGCTTGTGGTAGGTTCCGGGCCGCTGACATCTTGGGTTGGTTAGGGAAGGTGATGAAGTATGAAGGAAAAGGTGGTTTGTAGTGAGATAGCTTTGGAAGCAGAGACGGGTTGTGAGGAATTACCACCTTTCTTTAAGTAAAATTATCTTGAGTGTTTGCTGCATCTCACGTCTCATGCATGCAGGCGTGTGTCGGGGTTAGGGGATGGCCTTCGGGAACCGGATGGTTCGATAAGGCTGACACAAAACGTGCATTAGATCCGCAAGCCTCCGCAGTCAGGTACAAATTTAATTGCTCCGGAGATTATGCAGGTAAAAAGCGGTGCATGCATTTCATGCATGTTTCAGAGAGGATTCACTAGTGTAAAGAGGCTGCATACCCTGCATTTCGGTGTTTAATTAATGCACCGACGCATCGTCGTCCATCCGTTGCACACCTTCTTGGCTTGGAATCAAAAGGCCAATGCTGATCGGTGCACATCAAGACAAACGAACATCGTAGAGAGACTTTGGCGTCCAGACATTAGTACCTTCCTGTATCCGTATTTGCTTTACCTTTTCCCCTTCAATGCCATTTTTCACGGACCAGAACTTGACGAAAGCCTCGCCGCCTGCTTCAAGCATCTCTTCAATGGTCCTGAAATGATGACAGATGTTCATCGGAAGTACTTTTTCAGGATCCGTTTGTTCTGTCAACGAGCCCTTTGCAGCAGCTTTCTCGGGGTTCAAAGCCGTATATGCGATAATCCATGACCTTTTCACGACAACGCGCTGGATGTTCTCCATATGCTGAAGCGGTTTGAAGATACGCCGCCTAGCATCGAGACTTCCCCACCGAGACATAAGCTTTTTCAGCGGAGGAAACTCATCTACTTTTCCCCGACTTTCTGAAGGATGGAAATACACCTCAAAGTGCAGTGTAATGCCACACTGCCCGGACGTTCTCTCGACAAAGAGAGGCTCATGGATCTTCATGACGATACACAGAGAGCGCAGAGCACAAAAGCTCACTTTTTGCGTCTTCACTAGCCCGTACAGAGTGTTAGTATACTCTTCGCTGAGCTCATTTTGACTCCGAATGGTCCAAGCGCCGTAGGTGCCCTCTAACCTTTGCCGTTCTAGCGATTCGTGTGTTACAGATTGCCCGTTCCTTTCCATGTCTCTTGTCACGCCTTGAGGAATTTCCTCGACGCCAGTCGAGCAGAAGTCTACAGTAAAATGGAAATGCTTTATGTGGCAAGCTTGAGGTTGAGTAATCCTTCTTTGAGTCATGAGAGTCATGTTCAAGGGGATTGGCATGCCATCCAGAGTCTTTTGCCCATCATAAAGGTACCTTTCCTCAAGACGAAATCTATTCACGTAGGTGAATATCTCGTAGGCTTCGAGGCAGAATTGGCGATTAGTTAGGAAGACACCATAGCAGACTGTGAGCTTCGTTTGAAGCTCTGCATCTCGTAGCGTGCGTGAAAGACCACAACCTTCGCTTGGACAGAAAAAGTCATGACCTGGTGTGGCTAAGCAGTCTAGGGTGACAACGAATTCGAATATCTGCATCGCCCACAATGATCAATTGCTGTACGACTATTGTGTGCAATTTAACGTACCTTATTCCGAATCTCTCTCGGAATCTCTTTCAAACAACACCTGCCATTGCCCGTTTCTTGGTCCTTATCAGAGGCCCAATCGTTGGGAGACTGGTCCAAAGCAACATCTCTTTGGCATGAGATCGTTCCTGTCGCATCTCCACAGCCACTGTTTAGCACTGGTTTTGGAAGCTTTCCCATCTTCAAGTCAGTCGATCTAATTTGGTGCGAGCGTTTCCCTTTTGCTGATGCCAATTGGTTTGCCTCTTCATCCCTGCCAGCACCTGATCGAAGGCGACTTCTGAGATTGTACCGTGTCATCATCGAGATCCTGACCAGAAGCTGGATGAAAGGATAAGCTCCTACCGCTATGGAGAAACCGAGCAGAAAGCCAATTTTGAAGAATGCTACTAGGTCTTGGTCGATAGCTTGAGGAACGTAGCTTGTTGTGCTTTGAGTGAACATACCTGAGTGAATAGTTTAAGTAGAGGGGCAAGAAGGCTGTGAGGGGCCTGTATCGCGTGATTGTATCTTGTCACTCCATCAATGACATGGATATCATACCAAAACATTCAATTCTGCCGAGACTGGGGCGGTCATATGGTAAGCTAACGAGATGAACAATATGTAGAATGCAAGATCTTCTGGCCAATCGACAAGCTTTGTGGGAAGAAATTCTAACGCAAGCTCACCCAACCGATCAGAAAGTTTGCTCAATGCGCGCCATTTCTCTTGAATCCCGAAAGGCTCTTTGACCTCGAAAAGTATGTACTTTGGACACTACAAACGGTCTCAACGGGCAAAGCATCCACAACCTTTTCGATGGTAGCTAAAAAGGCAATTTTGAAAAGAGAGATCACCAATTTCAGTACTCAATCATACGAGAATGACCTAGAGACCAATCTTGTTATAACGAACTATACAGGCCTGTCTCTACAAGGGAGTTTGATTGTGTCGAGCGTCGGAACGGTCGAGTCCGGATCGCTCGAGGTTGGCATGGTGAGGACTTGTATGATACACTTTCGATGCAACATGCTGGGTACTTCGATGGCGTGCCTTGCGTGTCGATACTGTTTCGAAATGCACCGAATTTGAAGAGAAACAGCAATCTCGAAAAGATGTTGCAGACGTCAATATTAAAGGAGGGCTGAGTAATTAGATCGTTTTTGTCTCGGCCAATCAGGTCGATCCATTATCTAAGTACGCTACCACCTCTCATAAAAAGACAAATGCCCACTTTGATGCGTCAGGTCTTTTGTGTGTGCTTTGAGATTCTCGAGATTTGGCGATGCCATCTGCAATGACTAATGAAGGTAATTGGTTCACTAAAATAAAGAGTCTATTGGTCTGCTAAATCAAAGACCAGCCCATTTAGACAATGCGGTGGAGAAGCTAAAATCACGTAAATAAGTACCTGCTGTGAAGACTATCTAAGATGCTAAGTGCGAGGCTTTAGAGGCGGCTTCGAAGGCCAGCGTAACATCAATTAAGCCATATGTCGAGGCAATCTCCAACCTCGCGCAACGACAAGGGCTGTCATCGTCAGCACTGCAGAGTCTGTTAGATTTGATCACCAAGCCAAGCTCACTCGATCAAAGCAGTCAAAATACTTTGTTAAAGGCACTGTACCCTGCAACGAAGGTGGAGAGCATTTCATTGTTGACAACTGTCTCATCACTTGGCTTGGGGAAGCAGAAGCCATCCAGCACCACACAGTCTGGCCTTGTCCGATGGCTTGTACTTGTCTTTGAATTAATAGAGTCCCCTTGTGTCCTCTCAAGATGCTATAGTATCCTTTTCAACCTGCTTGATGTCCTATATTTGCGTGCGAATCTTTGTCATCTCCTAGCCAAGATAACTCGGAAGAAACATGTCAAACCCTTCAGAGTTGATATGCTAAAGCGAATCGAGGAGGGTATCACAAGGGATGCCAACATTACGAAACTTATTAGCATATACGAGTGTGTAATGCCTGGAAGCTTTGTGACACCAAAATTCATATCGCCTGTAACCTTTGCCAATCCTGATCCCATATGGACGGAGACACTGCAAAGTATACAGCTTCGAACGTCTGACGGGTCGCTGGGTACTCAGATAACCACGGAGGACTTTCAGTATGGAACTTTCAACATGAAGGATATAAAAGTACGCAACGGAGAAAGACAGTCTGACAAGCTGATACGTCCCAAGGATGTCGAGGATGTTGCTGGGAAACTCGAGAAGTTCAAAATCTGCGCTACCACGTGCTCTGACTTAGCAGACCATTTGGTCCAACAGTCTTTGAGCTTACTTCAAGATGGAGATGTAGATTCTACCAATGATGTACTGGCTGTCTCCCTTGAAAACGAGATTGAGAATTTGGATCGTGGCGAGGGAGTGAACCGGACTCTTCTGGAACAGCTTCTTTCATTCACTGGATACAGCAAAGTGAGTCTGCTAGACTTTCTGCACTATAGTCACAGATTGACATAAGGTACAGACTCTGTCTGCCCCAGGTATTAAGTTCTTTAAGTCGTATCTCCCAACGTGGCGGCCTGCCATTGAATTTGAGAACGAGGCGCTAATACTTGACTTGCTTTCGTACCTACCAATCATGACGTGGCATGGTAAGCGTTCTTCATCAGGCGTTTCTATCGTCCCTTTTACTGACCAGCACAGAACTCCACGCGACCCTGCTCCGGCCTATGGAAAATATCCTCCTAGACTCAACAATAGAATCCCTTACGACGCTCACGAACTTCTACACCCGCCTACTACAGCACTGGACCACCATCCTCCATCAACCAGCAAACCAACCACCCACAATCACTCTAATCGAAACCATCCAAAACCTAACATCACACACCTCTCTCCTGGCTCTCAACACCATCGCCTACTCACCAACACCAACCTTGCAAACCCTGTCCACGGTCCTCACCCACCTCGAAGCGCACACAGCTCTTGTCGCACCGCCCCTCTCCCTCCCACTCCCTCCACCACAACCCATCTTAATCTACACCCTCCTCTTCACCTCTCCCTCTCTCTCAACAGTCTCCCGCACCTCCGCCATCCTAGCGCGATACAAAGACGCTTTCGAAAAATCCTCCGTCACCACGACCACCCGCAACCCGCAAGACATCCAGATGCTCAACGCAGTCCTAATCGACACCTGCAACTTACTCCTCCGCTCCCGCGCTTTCAACATGAACGATACCCACGCCAAAGCCTGCTTGGTCACACCACCACTCGCGGAAGCGTTGACGAAATACGCGAAGAGTCTGTCTCCGCCGCTGGATCTGAGCCAGCTGTATTCGTTGAGCTATCATCCGGCGCTGGCAGGGCTGAGTAGTGCAGCGTTTAGGGAGGTGGAGAACGAGGCGGATGTGGAGATTGAGCATGAGGGGCCGGTGAGTAATAGGAGCTTGAATGTGCTGGGAAAGGAGGGTGGGATCAAGATGAGTTGGAGGGAGTATAGGGTTCATGTGTTGAAATGGTTGGAAGATGTTGGGGCGGACGGGATTGGCAATCTGGGAAGGGCAACGATGAGAGGGTTGATGGGTGGAGAGAAGGGGAGGGAGAGCGATGTTGCTAAGGTGTGAGCTATGAATTTGTTTGAGGTGTATGGAAGAAACGGTAGCGTATCTTATCAGGACAGGTGAATGGTATAGGAACTCGAGTTAAGCTTGGGCTAAGCAAGTTCTTTTCCGCTACTGCTACAACATGATTGATCGCCTTGACTCACTCTAGAAAGGTAAGAAACAAAAGGTCGCGTTCCCCTTCACAGACCTCTTCTCTATCTTGCGAGACCTCTTCACTCCAGAATGCCTGTTGCCGTTTTCATAATCTTGATGGAGTTCCGCTAGGAAGACCCGACCGAATGTCGATGCTCTAGCCTTCATTGTGCGCTGGACATTAGAGAGTCATTCGCTGCTAAGGGTTAGCGCGAATTACCTGTGCTAGGTATCGAGAACTCTTGCAACTAACTTTAGAAGCACTTCCTGTGAACAACAGAAGGACCATCTTCATCATATTCTTGCTTAGAGATCCACATCTGCTGGAAGGTAGATAGCGAAGCCAAAATAGAGCCACCAATCCAGACAGAGTATTTGCGCTCCGGAGGCGCAATAATCTTGACCTTCATGGATGAGGGCGCAAGAGCAGTAATCTCCTTTTGCATGCGGTCAGAGATACCTGGGTACATTGTGGTGCCACCAGACTGTGAAATTGTTAGCAAGAAATCTCTCTCACTATCAAAACAAGCCAACGCACCAGCACAATGTTGCCATAGAGATCTTTTCGGACATCAACATCGCACTTCATGATCGAGTTGAAAGTGGTAACATGGACGCCGCCGCTCTCGAGACCCAAAACGGAGGGCTGGAAGAGAGCCTCGGGGGCACGGAATCGCTCGTTGCCAATTGTGATGACCTGACCGTCGGGAAGCTCGTAGGACTTCTCCAAGCTAGAACTCTGAGCGGCAGTCTGAATTTCTTGCTCGAAGTCAAGTGCGACGTAGCAGAGCTTCTCCTTCATGTCACGGACGATTTCACGCTCGGCGGTGGTTGAGAAAGGATAACCACGCTCAGCCAAGATCTTCATGAGATAGTCGGTCAAGTCACGGCCCGCCATGTCGATACGGGAGATAGCATGAGGAAGGGCAAAACCCTCGTAGATAGGGACCACGTGAGTAACACCGTCTCCAGAGTCAAGCACTATACCAGTGGTACGACCTGAAGCGTACAGCGAAAGGACGGCTTGGATGGAGACGTAGAAGGCCGGGGTATTGAATGTCTCGAAAACGATCTGTGTCATCTTCTCCCGATTTGATTTGGGGTTGATAGGAGCCTCGGTGAACAAGGCTGGATGCTCTTCTGGCGCAACTCGCAACTCGTTGTAGAAGGTGTGATGCCAGATTTTCTCCATGTCATCCCAATTTGTGACCACACCGTGCTCGATGGGATATCTCAATGTCAGGATACCACGCTTCGACTGTGCTTCATCACCGACATAGGAGTCTTTCTGGCCCATACCGATCATGATACTTCAATCGCATTAGTCGAAGCCTTCAAACGTAGCCATTGTTACTGGTATGGCAGTTGAGGAACATACCCATGATGGCGAGGTCTTCCGATTATGGATGCTGATTGTAGAGTCAGTCGTCCCTGCATATAGCACCGCTACTGATCGTGGATTGAGGAACTACTCACGAAAGACAGCTCTTGGTGCATCGTCACCGGCGAAACCGGCCTTGCACATACCCGAGCTAGTATCTGTTAGCTCTACTTCGGAAACTCTGCACCTTTGCTTGGATATCTATATTCATAGCTGGAAATTGAGTGGGCTCGAGGAGCGCGAGGCAGACCCGCAATAGCGGTGTCAGGCAAGCTTACCCATTGTCGATAACGATGGCAGCAACTTCCTCTGTGAGGCCAGACGAATAGCGTCAGCAAATGTTCTTTACTTGAACAGGACAAAATGAAGATATATGGCAACTGCCTATTCTTCATGGTGTACAATACTTGGAACGCAACGGCTGGGGCAAAGCTTACGCTCCATAACGGCGGTTTATGAGGAGTGGGAAGGACGTAAATCAATCGGAAGATGCTCTCAAAGCTCGCAGTCACACGCTTTCAAAGTGACTGTTAGGTCAGAAGAGGTAGTCGAGAGGGTGAGTAGAGATATTTGCTCTCACGTCGTGCTGCTGATCTTTATCCGGATGTCGGAGGTTGTTCCTGCCGTTGAAGTTGAGCCCTGCACACAAAAAATCTGTGGGACGGCGTGCCAAGCCACGCTACTGAGGTCCTTTTCCTGCCGCCTGCTCCTGTAAGCCTCCTATTTCTTCAATGGCATGGCTGGGAGATCCAATGACTACAGGAATCTACATACAAATGATCAAAGATTACGCAAGCTATGGGGGGATCGCACCAGGCACCAGAAATGTGCACTAACCTACGCGCGTCTTCTCTGCGCAGTGGCTACAGGGTAACATGGCGAGTGTTTTATCTTGCTGCCTTGAGCAACATATTGAATGGCTCGAGTGAAGGCCTTTCGAAGCGGCGAAATACCATGGTCAATTCACCTGATCATGATGTTTCATCTTGCACTGTCTCAGCGTAAGCTGCCATGTATGGTTACATGATCAGGCGGGGCGACATCGGCTAGCAAAGTGGTGGGGAAAATCAATTTGCCTTACGTGCTGCTCATCGGTGAATGACAGCTTCTGCTAGGACGTCATAACAAGGCAAGTGTCCTTGCTCTTCATGCAATCAATTGATATCTGATCTTGCGGCTCTGCGGGAATGCTATCATTGCAGATTGTAGAAGCTTCCACGTGATTCGCTCACTTTCGTTGTGCTTTGACATCTGCATTTCATCCAACCTTGACCATATTGAAACGTTCTTTTAAGCCATCATACCCCTTCTACCTATAGATCGTTAAACTTGTTTCCTTTTTCTTCAAATTATATTCAACCTGACCTCAACTTCACAAACATTTACGATCTCGTCGAACCTCGACACATCCTATCACGGTCAAATATTGTCGCTCGCTTCTTCTTACGATGGCCGACCCTGGCATGAATGATCTCTTAAAATGGTCAATTGAAAATTCCGAGGCCAACATGAACGACCAAAACTCAGCATCAGATTCGAATGCCAATCGATCTTCCAGCCGCCCACTAAATGAAAAGGCACTAAAAGAGCTTCTGGGAGGTCCTTCAGATGCGGACTTGATGAAGGATGCTATGACCGCCATTCTATCGCCAGAATCGACATTAGACAATAAGATTATCGCCTTTGACAATTTCGAGCAACTGATTGAGCAACTTGACAACGCCAACAATATGGACAACCTGGGCTTGTGGCCTCCGCTCGTTGGGCTGCTAAATAACGAAGAAGCAGACCTAAGACGCTATGCATGCTGGTGTATTGGTACAGCAGTCCAGAATAACGACAAGTGCCAGGAGAAGCTCGTCACCAATCAAGGCACGATTGGAGCCTTGACCAAGCTTGCAATTGACGATCCGGTCGACGTTGTGCGCAGGAAAGCCATCTACGCATTATCTAGCGGTGTTCGAAACTTTCAGCCAGGATTAGATGAAGCTGTGAGGCAACTACCGAAAAGTATCGTTCCGGAAGGAGCAGTGGACGCATCGAATATGGAGGCTGTGGATCAGATAATGCAAAAGCTAAGGGAGGACTCATCACAGAAAGATGCGGCGTAAAGATGAAGGAAGGCCGAGGAAATAGGAATCTTGTCTTTTCATAGGAAGATACCCCATTCGAAACATACAGCATATCATATCCCTCTTTTCATTTCTGACTGGTCTACTGTCTTTAGACTTGCGCCTCTTACATATGCAATATATAGGCCGAAATGGTATTCCCTCCAGATGAATCAACGCCAACAACAATGCTCGTTAATCGTACGCTTCATACAAAGTCATCGTTCACTACCCACCGACACTACCGTACCTCCGGTGCTGTCGCTGCTGCAATTTCGTTGTTGATAGGTTGCGCTCCCGTATCAGCAGGCTCCCTTTCGAACAGATTCCTCCAAAATTGTGGCGGGTCGAGTGGCCGTTGGCCGTTGTGGAGCGAAGGATAGACATCCGAGAAAAAGTACCAAACTGTATGATGATTAGCTCGGGAACGGAACGCAAGTATTGTGAGGCAAAGAACGTACTGTGCCCGACAATGACCCCGCAAATTTCATCCTTCGGTATGGTTCCATGCAGCACTAGCGAAAACGCCATTAAGACCCACGGCAGATACGGGGCTGTGAAGACCAACAACCCAAGAAGGCTCAACCTCGTCTCGGGATTCCGCCGGCTCCAGATATACACTAAGCTGCTGCTAAGCGCTGACCCTAGGAAAGGGATTGAGAGCAGAGGCGAGAGACAGAGAAGAAGGGCAGTAGCGTAGAGCATAAGCCATGAGAACTGAGCTGGAGAGCGGCCACTGCTCTCTTCAAGAAGACGGGAGTACCGTTGAAGGAAGAAGACGTGGAAGAGGAGGTCGAGAGACAGGGGACCGAAGTAGAGGAAGGTGGTTACAAGGCGCCAGTACTGTGAAAAGAGGACACATTAGCACATCGGTTCATGACCAAAAGTCGGAGATTATATGTTGTAAACACACCTGATTCTTCACGAAAACAGCCCGAAAGCTGTAAAAGAGTTGGAAGGGTGTGATGATGTGACATTGGACTAATATCGACGTTGCGATTGTTGCGCTCGTCCACCACCGTGTGCAGACCGGCATTTCATAGAACCACTGTTCGAGTGGAAACTGTCCTATTTGTCCTGGCTGCCCGCCTCCTCCCCCAAACATCTCTCCCATATCCATGTTCGGGGAATGTGAATGTCAAGATAGCGTAAGACAGTATGTGAAGTGGAGGTCGGTGGGATGATCGGACAGAGTCGGAACAACGAATGTGATTTAGTGATCGTTGTAGAAAAGTACGGGGTCGTATTGCGACAGAGAAAGTGTAAATGGTGGCATAATACAATGGTGCCACATCTCCAACGTCTCACACTAGGAAAACACAGGGCGATGCAGTCAGCCCTAAACCTAGCCTGTTCCTCTCTTGCCAAGCCTCATATTCGGGCGCCTGCATTAGCTCCGATCGCGCGCGAAGATGCGTCTCATAAACATGGTGGCTGGGAATCAGTCGGTGCGGGCAACAGCAATGTATGAGGCCTTTACACGCTCTTTATGACCCTCACCACGCGATACGATCTCTCTACCATCCATGACTACAATTAGGGTATAGAAGCGACCTCTACCTTTCCTACGCTACCTCATTCGCAACATTCCCCAGCTACCTGCTTGCCGACGGTGTGAGCGAAACGGTGCACGACCACGGTCAACGAGATCGCCATTCGAAAATTGGAAGGCTTTATACGATTGTCCTACTAGTCAATACCAATGGCAGGTGGCCAAGCGCAAGTTGGCCGACGAACAGGCACAGCGCAACCGCTTGGAAAGAAGAAACGCGCATCAACGGGAGGGAAGAATAAGGCCGGGAAGTCCTTGACAACGCCAGACAGGAGAAAAAGCGGCGGAGGTAAGCGTGATGTCCTGCTGTGACTGCAAAAGACAACAATCAATTGCTGAACCTCTCCAAAGGTACCACGCCACGGAAACCAAAGAGATACAAACCAGGCACAGTAGCGCTACGAGAGATACGGCGATATCAGCGATCTACAGACCTCCTACTCCTCAAGCTGCCGTTCTCCCGATTAGTACGCCTCCTCCCATTTCCAATCTTACCTAGGTCACTTCGAAGCAGCGAAGCTAACAATCGCAGGTCCGTGAGATAGCTCTAGATTACGTCCCAGTAGGTGGGGAGGCGATGCGGTGGCAATCGCAAGCAATACAAGCGTTACAGGAGGCTGCAGAAGCATTCATGGTGCATCTGTTTGAGGATACGAATCTGTGCGCTATTCACGCGAAGAGGGTTACTATTATGCAGAAGGATATCCAGCTCGCGAGGCGGATACGGGGGGCTTGGGGAGGCTTAGGATGAGCTTTGGAGAGCGAAGATCTCGTGGTTTGACGTTTATTTGTTCAATGAAAAGATGAAATCGGCGTAGGGCGATGGCTGTAAATGCACAGGATAGGCTCAGTAAGGCGTTGAATGAGGCCTGAGAGTTTATCTTGAGGGTTTCGCTCTTTAAGGCTCGTGAAAGTGCTTTTGCATTAGCATTGCATAGTCACATATTGTATGAAGATGTTTTCCGTTTTGCACGCGTCTGTTTTGCCATTATTGAGACAGCATGCATAAATATTACATTCAGCGAATCGAAGGATATATACTCTATCATACAGTCGTTAAGCCAAAACATAGCCAGCCTACTGTGACCTTTCCATGGCCAGAGGCAGCCAGCCAAGCAGTTTCCTAAACACCTTGCACTAGCCATATCGCAGAGCATGGCAGGGTTATTCTTTACATACGGATACCAACATATGCTTCCGTCCAGGAACGCCTTTTGGTGGATTCGTTTGCATTGTTCACCCAGCCTCTCGCATTTCGACGTCATTCTGATCTCCGAGACAGTCTAGCCCGAGAGACGCGTTTGTAGCTGACGGCAGTAATCTTGCAGCTTCCCAGGCTTCACGCCACATGAGATGCGCTTCTTCAACACTGCCAGCAGCCTCCAAATTACTCCAAACAAGTCCCGCGCCCACACAGATCCAGAGGTTGTCGCCTACCTTCTTCGCCATGCTGTGGCTTGCTCGAGCTGATTTCCCAGCCTGCTCACTGACTTGGCCCTTGAAGAACCTCTCGAACATGAGAGCCAGTATCTTAGTAAGCAAAGGGTAGTTCGAGCAGGCTTTTGCAGTATTGAGAGCAAGATGCAAGGACTGTTTGCTTCCGATCATGGTCGTGGTGGCAGGTAAGATGGCGTGTAAGAGGTGGTAGGCTGACTGTATCTGTCGGTTCGAATGTTGAGGGCAATCTGAGGAGAGCTGCGCCAAAAGAGCCTCAGATCTAGGAATGTTATTGTGAGTGGGATCACGTAAGAGAAGAAGCGAGTTTAGTATACTGATCCTCGATATATCGGCTAGAACGTGGGATATTTTAGAGTTTGCTTCGGGGTTGGATAGTATGAGTTTTTGTAGATAATCGTGGGCGTTCTCAAGGCGCCCAACGCCTTGATAGTAGGTAGATAGGAGGAGCTGGAAAAGATGATCGAGAACGGCAGGCCGGAAGTTCCACTGGTCCAGCATGTCATTGAGGTAACTTATCTGTTGCTCGGCGGGCTGCCACGAGGAGCGAGCACAAAGTACGAAGGCGAGATGAAGGCGCATGTATGTGGAGAGCTGCTGCCGCCAAAGTTGGAGGCGGGCTACAGCTACTAGGGATCTCGGCTGCTTGTCGCATTGCTCTTGGTTGACTGCCTCATATCAGTGAGTGCTGAAGAATGGGACAGGACAATTCGCATGCCTTGCTCCCGTTTGATGCCATCTTGGAGCATGTTCTCCGCTTTCTGACCATCGGTACCATTCTTGTGTGCGAAAGCGATTCCGCTGAGCAGATATGCTACGGTGTAGATATCATCCTTAGGCATCCAATTGAACAGAAGCAGTAACGACCCATCGTCGGCCAGGGTCACCATACCATCTTTTCGCTGGCATGAAGGCATTCTCTCCTTCCGCAACGGTATATGAAACGAGCCATTTGCAAACCAGTACTGACACTCAGCAACTAATGTCACAGAATTCTGCACGAGCTGTGTTTTCTCCACAGCTTGCGTCGGGTCGAAGTGTTGTAAATAGCAGCAGAGATCGACAAAAGCAGCGAGGATGTTCAATTGATGAAGCTTTGACATCAGGGGATGTGTTTGGAGACTGCGAGCAGTAGCGAGCGAAGTTTGCGCTTCCTCAAAGCTCTCCAGAGAATTGGATGCTTTGAGACAAACCCAGGCTTTGTATATTGAGGCAACTGCTAACACAGCGACGTCTCCGTACTTTTCAGCCGTCGAGATGATAGTCTTTAACATTGAGAGAGCTGCTTTTAGACTCTTCCGTGAATCGGATCCTAGCTCCAGATTCAAGGAAACGTTCAGAAACCGAAATGCGTATACCCAAGCAATATGTTGGTATACCTCGGCATCCTTGGTAATGCCTTCTAGGAATGTCAACGCAGCATGTGACCTTCTTTCGAATAATACCCTAACCATCAGGTGTTGCATGTTGTACTTCAGGTCAAGAAGTTTGTGTCGATCTGCAATAGAAATACCCTTGCTGAGAGCTTCTTCAGCTTCCATTACGTCTTCCGTCTCTTCGTACAAAACAGTTGCGTAGCGCAGTCTAACAAGAGCTTCTTGCTCGGGCAGTAAAGTACACTTTGCCAACACCGTCTCCAGACACCCTAGGCCGGTCGTAATAAGCCTGTAGTATTCCTCAGAATCATAGCGATTCGCGCTCCTGCCTGCGCAGGACGTTGCACTATATGCCGCCTTAAAATATTCATCGGCCAACCCCAAAAGCAGAGTTGTATCATCAAAAGCTGGAATCTGCGGTTGAGCTTCCGTGGCTTTGGATGAAGTGAGCAATCCGTTTCGTGCTTCAATTGTAGGACGAGAAGGAGTGGCTATTCTGTTCTGCACGCCGCAAGGAATTCCAGAGGGGTTCGGTACGTAGGAATTTGGTTTGGAGTGCTGGATCTGTGCATGACTGAGAGGCACGCTATAGCTCATATTCGGGTATCCATGTCTGGGGTAAGGATCTGCGATATGAGTTGCAAAGCTATTGGCTACCGGAGTGGACGATATATTGGTGTTGTACGGCATCGCTTGAGGATAGCACCGGGCAGACTGGTTTGGATATTGCTCTCCATAGTAGTGCGGGGACCCTTGGTGCGCCATAGATCGCACGGCGCATCTCTGTTCAAAGAATCAGGCATAGCAATCTTTTTTCATAGCTGAGCCGTCACTCAAAACCTCCTCTTCCCTTGCCATAAGCATCTCAAAGTTCAAACTTGACATCGTCGTTCAATCATCAACGGGACTCTTGCCGCAGCCGCCCCAACCGCGCAACCTACCCAGGCGTCACTCTTTCATCAGCTTCACGATGGCACCTCTTCAATTTTCAGGGTATGCGATATCATTCCATGCCAAGGTGACATTCAGTCTTCGGAATTCATGTCATGGGTATTGGGTCACTCGGCTGTGACATATTATTCACATGATAAGTCGCTATGCTTAAGCTCGAATTCTACAGAGGAACCAGAGATCTCCTTGCTTGAAATATGCAAAGATGGAACGTCACCCTGCAAACTGAATCCCTTGCTATTCAATGGCCATTTGCAGACTTTGTGGACAGTCTTCAAGAACTATGATGTTCCCGTATATTACAAGCGACATGTTTTTGAGTCAATTTATCCTTCGTTCAACGGCACTTTTGCTGTTGATTTTACTGTCCCAGCATACGATAGTGAGGATACCTCACTGCCACCGAGGACTACTTGCTTCACTAAGAGTGAGTTTGCTGAGGTCAAGTCGGAGGACAAAAGGCCTGTGCTTGTTGTGCTGCACGGATTAAGCGGAGGTTCTCATGAATTGTACTTACGGCATGTGCTCAAACCAATGCTGGAATTGGGTTGGGAAGCCTGTGTAATCAACAGTAGGGGCTGTGCTATGACAAGGATCACGAGCGGAATCTTGTATAATGCACGAGCAACATGGGACATTCGACAAACCGTGTTGTGGTTGAGGAGCCGCTTCCCTAATCGGCCACTGTTTGGGCTGGGATTCTCACTTGGTGCCAATATCCTTGTAAATGTACGTGATCGGTACATACAAACAATGAAGCATGCAATTGAGCCTGATATGTTGTGATCCTAGTACCTTGGAGAAGAGGCTGAGGGCTGCCTTTTGAAAGCTGCTGTAGTTATATCAAACCCCTGGAACCTTGAGGTGGGCTCTGTGGCCCTGCAACGAACCTGGATGGGCTTGGAAGTGTACTCGAGAGCAATGGGAACCAACATGAGGAGCTTGTTCGAGCGGTAAGTGAACTTAATGGAAACACCTTTCTGTAGTGCTTTTCGCTCATACAAGTGTCAAGCCACGTTGAGGAAATAGCTCGACATTCCCTGGTGGATATCGAGAAGGTGAAAAAGATCAAGTATCTTTATGAGTTCGACCGAGAGCTACAATGTCCAACTTGGGGTTACCCCACAGAAGGGGCGTATTACCGTGACGCCTCGTCGTGTGACTCGCTACTGGCCGTTAGAACACCGCTGTTTGCTCTCCATGCGGAAGATGACCCTGTTGCCGCCTCAGAAGCGCTTCCGGTTCAAGAGTTCAAACAAAACCCCTGGACCGTCCTTTGCACGACTTCGCGCGGGGGGCACTTAGGGTGGTTTGAGAGCGGCGGCGATAGGTGGTACGCTAAGACGGTAAGCTCCTCATGCAGGTGACAGTGGACGCTTCTGAGACTGACTGATTGTAGACATGCCGATTCTTGCAGCGCATCTTGGATGAAGTGGGTCGAGATAAGCTTGATGTGCATTCGAGCCAAGAGCTGGACCAGCTTCAAGGCAAGGATAATCCTCATGGCTCTTTCATACCAATGAGAAGAAAACTGGAAGTCCGCGGATAATGCTTGCTGAGCTGCAGCCACATATGACCATTGCAAGGCCATCTTAACCTCATGGTGTAGGAAACTCTGGGAGGTGATCGGTCTTTTACGCGAAAGATACTCTCTTCTTGCCCGTGTCAGGTTCTTCCCCGTCCCTTGTTGCCTCCAACCCTGCGGTGGACTTTCGCTTTCGCCCTTTCTTCAAGGCGTTCTTCGTCTCCTCTAGCCTTTCCTTCCTCACTTCGCCCTTCTTCTCAGCCTCCTTTCTTCGCGCTTCTCGAATTTCTTCCATCTGCCTTGCCTTCATCATCTTGCTTTCGATTTGTCCTTCCTTGTCTGCGTTGACCAATGCGAGTATTGTCATCATGCTTTCCTGCAATGCTGTGAGATACTCCACGTCCACCAATAAGTAGCCAAGGATCCGTTGATAAACGTACTGCATCATCCACGAAGACCTTTCCTTTTTTCTCGCCCTTGGGTTTCTCTACCCCTACCGGCGTTATCATGTTCAAATCGGGTATACCCAACTCTTTGGCTGTGTAGGTTTTCTGTTTTCTCCTCTTTGAAACAGAAGCCTTGGTCTTCTGTTGCTTGGGCGGAGGCAACTTAGACTTCTCTGCTGCTCTGGGTTTCGAGGATGGGGAGCGCAGAGAGCTAGATTTGCTGGAAGACGAGCGCTTCTCAGAAGCTTTGACAGCATGTTTGTTCTTTACAGTCTTTGTCGGTGCCATAATCACCTTCTCAGCAGCACATGAAGAGGAACCTTTGCGTTCACAAAACTTGCAGCAGCAGGACCCTTGCAGAATGAGAGTGCCAAGAGTGCTAAGGGATTTAGGTTTAGCGCCGGTGTATTTTAGCGGGCTGTCACCCCTTAGATAGGTCGACATTTCACGAACGAAAAAAATTAAAGAAACAGCATCTCAACTACTATATGGATCGCCCCATACACTTGCAATGCGCATTGCCGCTCTCTAGGATCTCATAGCTACCGCACTCGACCACCACCTTTTCAGGAATAGACGTGTCTTCTATACTCGAGCGCTATTCGTGGTGACCCTCCTTCAACTTCCTCGTATCCTCTACATAAAAGACAAGCCCACCCTCAGTCAGTCATAATGGGCGACGAAAAGAAACGTGATGATATCGTCATTGAGATGGGCGACCGTAAAGGCGCCTTTGATACCCCAAGTCGATCACCAGCACCACCACAGAACCCCGCCGCCGGTCCCTCGATAGGTGCCGCAGTCAACAATCCAGTCTTTCCCATTCTCAGCTACTGTGGCTCTTCTATCCTCATGACTGTGACCAACAAGTTTGTTCTTTCGGGGACAGGATTCAACTTGAACTTCTTCCTGCTCTGCGTGCAGGTAAGTAGTATCTCACCGAACGCGAACGCCTTACGCTAATTGGGGCAAGTCTGTCGTATGTGTGGTAGCGATTCAGACTTGCAAATCATCGAAGATTATCACCTACCGTGACTTCAATCAAGATGAAGCCAAGAAATGTAGGCCTCCTATACTCTATACAACAAATCATCACATGCTCACAAGTAACCTTAGGGTTTCCTGTCTCATTGCTATTAATTGGCATGATATATACCAGTACTAAAGCGCTACAATTTCTCTCGATTCCCGTCTACACAATCTTTAAGAACCTGACAATTATCCTTATCGCATACGGTGAAGTGCTTTGGTTCGGCGGCTCTGTGACTAGCATGGCGCTATTCTCCTTCAGTCTGATGGTGCTCAGTTCTCTCATCGCGGCGTGGGCAGATATACAACACGCTTTACAGAGCTTTGGTCACGCCAGCACGGAGGCCTCAGTACAGATCTCTACACTCAACGCTGGCTATATGTGGATGATGTTCAACTGTTTCTGTAGCGCTACATACGTCCTTGGTATGCGAAAAAGAATAAAGCTCACGAATTTCAAGGATTTTGATAGTACGTCTAGCGCTCGCGTCGATTGCGTTTCAAACTGACAGACTCTGACAGCGATGTTCTATAACAATCTTCTGTCAATTCCCATCCTTCTGGTTGCATCTTTCGTGGTCGAGGATTGGTCGTCCGTGAACGTCGCGAAGAATTTCCCTACTGAGCGTCGTAACAACATCGTACTGGCCATGGTCTTCTCAGGGCTTTCTTCCGTCTTCATTTCCTATACTTCGGCTTGGTGTGTCCGAGTGACTTCATCCACAACCTACTCAATGGTTGGGGCTCTCAACAAACTTCCGATCGCAGTCAGCGGTCTCATTTTCTTCGACGCTCCAGTCACTTTACCAAGTGTATCTGCAATCTTTGTGGGCTTCGTCAGTGGCATAGTGTATGCCCTTGCAAAGGTCAAGCAGTCAACCCAGGCAAAGATGGGATCCTTGCCCACGACAAACGCTGGTGCAATGAGTGCCAGCAGCCAGAGTGCTAGGGATTCGTTCAAATCGTAGAGGACGACTGCGGATGAGGAGTGTGTTCTTGAGGCCAGATCGGCCAATTCGGAGTTCAACGAGGGGATCGTAACCTACATAATTATCATTCCAGCAATCAACGTTAGGTATGAGGCGTCTGGTTAGACCTGAGAGCAGGATACAGGGAAGGACAAGTTAGACGTCAAGCTGCTGCGTGGCTTGGTTTTTAAGCTTGCTGGGCTGCCTAAATTTTCAATGATTGTCGAGCAATTTGGCGGAACCTTGCTGTATTACAATAGGTAATCTCGCAAGAGTCTAAATTCTTTGTACATATATGATGAGTGACTTGGGCGATGAGACAGAGGCGTTCAGATAATAGATGGCCGTTTCATGTGAGATAGACAGCATCGATATTTTACCTCATTATAATTTCCGTGACCTCTTGATTCGTCGATGCACCTTTGGCCCGAGGGCGGAGGATGTTTTGCATAGTTCCGCCTTTCGTTCCTATTTTCCTAACCTTCCTTCACTGCCCGCCGCTTGGGTAATATGGACGATCATAAAGAAACCGTTCTGATGCCTCGGTAGTATGAGCAGCTCGCATGGTAAGCCACTCGTACGCCTAGTTCGTCATGTTCAGTACTAAGGTATCTATCTTATAGATGCGACCTCGCAAACATCGCAAAGCCAACAGTCCACGTAAGAGCCCTTCACTTCAACCATAAAAGCTAGCCTGACGATTCCCTATCTAGTCTACCATTCATACAAGGCTTCCTTCTCGGCCAACTCTCCATCGTCATCTTCATCGGCGCCTTCATAAAGTTCTTCGTCTTCGGCGAGATCCCCTCACAAGACTCCCGATCCTCCTCTCGAGCTCTCACCCAGCGCCAGCCTCAGCACCATGTCCGCTCGAACTCCCTCCTCTCTACCTCGCCTCAAAGCGTGAAAACCAAGCGTTCCGGCTCCGGCGTCCAGAGATCCCTGCCCCGCCTGACAGCCGCAACGATCCTCTCAAAAACCTACTACAACGTCGACTCGCACCAGCCCGAGTCTCTAGACTGGTTCAACGTCCTCATAGCCCAAACAATCGCCCAATTTCGCGATGACGCGAACGAAGACAACGCCATCCTAACATCCCTAACCTCCATCCTCAACGGCGCACAGAAACCCGATTTCCTTTCAGAGATCAAAGTGACAGAAATCAGCTTGGGCGAAGAATTCCCCATCCTCAGCAACTGCCGCGTGCACCCCGTCGAAGGCGGCGAAGACACCGATGGACCCCGCTTACAAGCCCGTATGGACGTCGACCTAAGCGACTTCATAACCCTCGGTATCGACACCAAGCTCATACTGAACTACCCGAGGCCCACGACCGCCGTCCTGCCTGTCGCTCTGGCAGTCTCCGTCCTCCGCTTCTCCGGCACACTTTCCGTCTCTTTCTCCCCCTCCTCAACCACGCCTTCCCCATCCAGCACCCCATCCCAACCACAACCCTCCTCACAAACGCCTACATCACTCGCGTTCTCCTTCCTGCCAGATTACAGACTAGATCTCAGCGTCCGGTCGCTAGTAGGTTCGCGCTCGCGATTGCAAGATATACCGAAAATCTCACAGCTAGTGGAGAGCCGGCTGCATCAGTGGATCGACGAGCGCTGCGTGGAGCCGCGAGTACAGCATGTAGTTCTCCCGAGCTTCTGGCCTAGGAAGAAGAATATGCGGGCACCGACGAGCGAGGGGACGGATGGGACTGGGGAGGGCAAGAAGGCGAGGAGGGAAAGTGGTGGGGCGGGAGAAGCGGCGGTGGAAGATGAGGAGGAGGGGGGGAAAGGGATATTTGATGGGGAAGTGGATAGGGAGAGATCGATATTTGAGGAGGGGTTGAGGATGAGGAGGAGGGAGTATGAGATGCCGGGGTCTATGCCGGGAATGATGGTGAATTGAAGGTGTAAGGTAGATACCCGGGATACTTTTATCGAAGAACAAGCAGAATCAAACATCAGCTCTTACAGAATAGCATCAAGTACCTCTGTTACAGTCCGTACCTTGAGCCCGCAGACTTCACATTGAATTCGCGATGCTTTCCCTATGGCCTTTTGATATCTTTGGCTAGCTTCTGAAAGAAAGCTCCGGACAGATACTGGTCCAACCAGATCAAGGTTAAACTCAAGTTCCCATTCCTCTGTTGGAGAGGCTCTATCGATTTCTTCAAAGCTGTCGACGATGCTGGTGGCGCGGACAGGGCCATGATCCATCGAGAGACGATTGCTTGCTGGAAAAGCGTTGGGAAGATGCAGAGGCTAGAGTATAGTAGCAAGCGAGGCATAGTCAATACAGTTTTCTCAACAACAACCTAGAATCAGTGCACGCTATGCAAGAAGATAGTACACTGCCCTCGTCTCCTTCCCTAGCACTACTAATGCAAACTCAACCACTCAAATGAACTTCATCTTCCTCGCCAAAGCCAGCGACATCACCACAAACACAGCGATGACCCCAAGGATCCCGAAAAACCAGCCTAGTCCATCAACATTCTTACCCGGGACATTGACGTTCATACCAAACAGACCGCAAATCAAATTGAGCGGCACTAAGATCGAGGCCAGTAGCGTGATCTTGCTCAAGACTTCGTTAGCACGGCTGCCTTGAGCAATGTGATCGACAGAAAGTTGGGCCAGGTAATTGCTGTGAGAGCGCGAGAGCATCTTCTCGAAATGACCTAAGTTGCTCATCATGGTTACAACGTGATCTTGAATATCTCCCAAGTACAGACCGATCTCGCCGCGTGGAGTGACGCTGTACTGCTCATTGCAGCGTTTGGCGAAGCCTTTGATAACATCGGCTTTACCGCCGAGAAGCCGCATCAGAGACATGACTTTCTTGCGGCATACACCAATTTGACGGAGGAGACTGGCAAAGTCGTCAGTGCGGGCTACGAATACTTGGTCTTCAATTGTGTCAGCTTCAATTTCGATGCGGTGGATTGGAGGACCGAATGTGTCTACGATGTTGTCACTGGAGGAATGTTAGTATATGTAATAAATAATGCATTCAGGGGTTATACATACATCATGGCGTAGCAGATCCAGTCTGCTGTCAAAGACATGAAATCCCTTAGTCTCCCAATACGCTTGCGAACGTTGGCTGCGTGAGGCGATTGCTCGTATGTAACGGTGATGATTCCCTCGCGGAAGACTACCATGTAAACGTTCACAGGCTCCATGTAATCTTCGTGTTTCTCGTCGATCTGGAAGAAGGACCGGAAACACACAAAATAGTATTGCTTGAACAACTCAACTTTCTCGCGAGCTTCCTGAGTCATGATGTCTTCCGTAGTCAGACGATGAATACCGAATGCCTTTTGGAAGACTTCCATCTCGTCCTCCGTAGGATTAGAAATGTCTAGCCACCAAACTCCGCTGTCCTCAGGGAAATCGAAAAGGTCGCGAAAGTTCTCTCCAGGTGCGAGAAGGTCTACGAAGTCTGCAGCGTGGATGGTCTGCTGCATCTCGGTGGAAAAGAAGCTATAGCGCATAGGTTCTGTCCCACTAGGTCGCCTATCTTGGATTTGATCAACATCGCCTAATTTCTCGTTGAGCACAGTATCACTGTCATCGATTGCACAGTCTTCGCTTGGCTTGATTGAGCTTGCGCTTTGGGTCCTGATCATTGGAATAGCATGTGGTTGGTGATCAAGGAAACGGTTCGGCTTTTCACTGCCACAACTGAAGCTAAGCTTCTGTCGAAACGCCTGTCCCTGAGGTAGTCGAGTAGCTTGCTGGTTGGCAACATATTCATCCAGTTCTTCAAAGTCGATCTTGGACGTCTTAGACGGCTGGTCCACCGTAGGGAAACAAACATCTTCCTCTGCAGCTCGAACTGAGGCGCGGTCATCTTGAATGGTCGGATTCCGTACGCTATCGTTGTTCACGCTTGAACGACGCTGGCGTGATCCAGCAGAGAGTGTTCGCTGGGGGCCAAGATCGAGTTCCGAAGCTCGGCTTTCGACCGTATTTCTTCTCTCCCGACGTCTGCCTTCTGCAAAAGCATTTACAGAATTTGCGGGTGATGTGGATCTTGACGATGGTGAGGAGTCACGCGATCGGTTTTGAGGGTTTCGGCTTCTGCGGAGAGTGCCGTTTCTCGCCACTGCAGGACTGCTGGAGCCTTGGTGCTCAGTAATGTGTTGACCATGGTTGCTCGCGTCGTCATCGATCACAGCATGCTCGGAACCTCCTGAGGCCGATCTCAATTCACGTAGCCCCTGGTTAACCTGGAGTAGGCCAGCATGGTGAGGTGAATCTCCCGAAGCATGTGGGGGAATGGCGATACTATGTCTGCTAGTAACTGTATCGCCTCGAGGTCGCATCGACGGTTGATTGCGGTGGTCATCGAGATCGGAAACAGGTGTGCTGAACCTTGTCTGGGAGTGATCTGATTTTGGGGACTCCGCACCGGATTCAGGCAGCGTTGTGATTCGTGCAGCCATTTTTTAGGCTCACAAACAAAGGAACGGGCGGTACGCTTCGACTTATGAACTGCAATTGCTTTGAATCTTCAGGGTTAATGACTTGGTGGGGTATGCAGAACCCCGAGTGAGAGGGGACTGCGTCCTCCCGGATCGCGCCCCTCTTCGCCAGCTTGAGAGAAGGTCTGCTTGATGTATAGTGCCTAAGCCACCATCTGTCTTTCTTCGTTTCCGACGGTCAAGTTATGGAGGCTTGAGATCGCCTCCAATGAATACCCGGAACACTGGCCCAAGTAGTGGTCGGACAAAAGAGTTCTGAACGAAGTGTGGGCGGGCCACCTTGGATGACCGGTTTTCGAGGTGCTGATAGTTCGCCAGAATTGGTAACGGTACTGCAGCAAAGAGCACGAAAGATCGAGGTCTTTCGTACTCAAGCGTATAGTTTAACTGGGTGGTGCAGATTCTGCTCTTTTTTGAAGCTGAGTGTATGACTTTATGTTTACCGCGTTAGTGTTGTGATTCAAGACGCTCGTTGCTAGGTTGTACGGAAGTTGAACAAAGAAAGGGTGACTCCTTTGTGAAGTGGAAGTGGAATTAAATAATAGGGTTGAATGACACAAGCTGGACAAGATTTTTAGAGCGCAGAGTAACAGAGTTGAGATAAATAAGGTTGTGCGCTTCCTTAGTCTTAGATCGCATGCAGCCAGCCGCGGCAATCTTCCAACGCACGTGTCGGTAACATTTAGTGTGTGGAGGCATGCACGTGGAGAGAAGGTGGACTTGGTTGTATTGGCACTGTAGTGCTACAAACGAGTGTGTCAAGCTAGCTGTCTTTCGCACACTCATCGGTAAGGACAGTCTTGCAGACAGCGATCTCTGCAATTTGTTTCGTCCACGATCTCACCCCACCCAAATCAATCAGCTGCGACGCTCAAGCAGCCCTTCCAGCGAAACGAGTGACTTCTACGTAAGGATCCTTACGTAGACCTCTTACACAAACTGTCTTCAACTCTCCCACTAGTTCGCCATGATCTTCCGCGACTATTCCAGGTCAGTATAGGGGAGGGAGAAGGAGAGTCACACAAGGATTGCCTCACCATGCCTTTAATCACTGTTTCGAATCCTTACTGCTGCAGCTAGACCTACCGTGTGAGCACTGGGCCGCCCTTCACACGTGCTGCTTGTGCTGGAGCGGCGCGCCGTCAGAGTCCCTTTCGATGGAACCTCTGGAGCTGCTGCCTCGCCCTCAGCGAGGTCGTCTAAACGTCAATCTGCAAGATATATCAATCTTCGATTCTCAGAGTCTCGATTATGATGCACTCACCGTCATAGAATTCATCTTCGTCGCTAATCTCAGCAAGTTGCTCAAAATTGAGCTTGTAGCGAAGAATGCCCCCAATGCCGCCAAACCCTTTGACGAACTGGTTGCCCTCACTAGAGCGGTCAGAAACAAATTCAAGCTGGGCTCCGAAGTCCTTGTAATGCTCTGCCAGCCATTCCAGCATAGACCCTTGCTCGGAAATTTCCATTTCTTGGCCAGTGTCTTTATCCAGGAATTGTTCACGGTTGGCTTCTTGGCCTTTGCTGGTATGGATGATCACCTCGGATCCACCCGAGGTGCGCAAAACCCATCGAGTGATTTCCAGGTTTTCGTAGACGATCAGCACCTCGACAGCGCTACCCTCCAACGCCTTCATTGTGTCCTCCACGCCGTAGCAGACTTTTCCGCTATCCACACTGATCTCGTCAAAGTACTTGCCAATAAGTTTCTTCTCTTGGATGAACTTGACATTGCTCAGCGTTTCGGCAGCAAGCTCGATGGCCTGATTAAACCCATTTTCCCCTCCATAGGATACATCGACAACCTTAATGACCTTGCTCTGGAGACGGTTGTCGAACATGTCAGACTGATTGAGGTCGTTCTTGAAATCGGCGGAACCGGCAAGAATCAAACCTGCAACGTTGACTTTATCATTTGTGATGTAGTTCTGCACCGCCAACTCAGCAACTTTCCGAACATAATTGTGCCTCTTCTCCTCGCGAAGACGAGCAAAACGTAATGCCGACTGCCCGCCACGGCCATGCTTCTTAGGGAGATCAACGCTGAACTTGTGCACCACATCTCTTGTGTTGCCGCTCAAGGTCCCAAAAAGAGCGCCGTTACCATCCATGATGATAAAGCCAAACTTCTGATCAGACTCAAGCAGCTCACTCAGAGCCTCAGTATGAAACTTGTTGTCGCACAGGTAGAGCGAAGTATTGATTGGCTTGAAAGGTTCAAAGTCAATGTTGATCCTCCTCTCTTTTCCCTCAGAAGTGATGATTTCACCACAGTAAACGACCAAGCCATTTGGGGGAACTTTATTGTAGAGCTTGAGCCGCTGCTGGGTCGATGTGATAGCAGAAAGTACAGATAGACGGTTGACTCGGGATTTAATATTTGAAGCAGTCCCCTTGACATCTTAGCCCGCAAGGTGATGAGAGAGAGAGAGTAAGACATACGAATTCTTCAGCCAACATCTTCGCAGCTCGTGAGACCTGGTCTTTGGGTGCTATGACGAACCCCGTCAGTGCATGAAGAGTACTAGTGCTTGATGTAGGTACTTACGAATGATGAGTGAGATCATGGAGGTGCCATTTCCGCGAGCTGCCTCAAGTCGCTTGATGAGCTTCTTGACTTTCCAGATCTCAATGTTCTTATCCGCATCGTTTCCCTGAGCGGAACTCATGTTGCCGACGTACGCTTCCTGGATATGGGATCCGAGAAGCGGTATTTGGAAACGTGCAAAATGGATGTGGAGGTGAAGGATGAAGTCAAAGAGAATTCAAGACATCTTTTTCAGCTATCGACAGTGAGACGTCCTGCGCGCTGACTGGACAGACCAAGATAAGGTTCGATCATGGCCCGCAAGGCTAATGCCAAGCCTTTCGTATCAATTTACCCAGGGCAGCTCCATGATACCGTGTGCTACGAAGAGCAGATGTCATATTGGGATTATTGAGGATTGGGAATGCTACAGATGTCAGTGGCCACTGCGCACCAAGCAACAGGATCAAGTCAAGTGATTTCTGTTATTAGGTTCATATGAACGAGCTAGCAATATGCAAGGCACACTCGCCCCGCTCGTCAACTTGTGTCCCTTCCCCTGCAGACCCAGTAATATCCACTTGGCATTATCTATGCATAATGTGTACTCTCATCAAATCCACGACCAATTCAGAGCTTTGCTCGGAAGCCGACGCAAGGTGCCAAAGAACGCCAGAGGACGCCGGATTCGAAACAACGAATGTTCCTAACTCTGCTTGCATTCTGCGGCTTCCTGCTTCGGTTTTGAGGTATCATCCTAGTGAGGAGAATTAGTAAAACATGTCAACCAGTCAAGTCTTCACGAACCTCATCCTCTGACTCTTCTTCGTCGTCACGGTCCTCGCTTAGCTCCTCATCGTCTTCGTCATCCTCGTCTTCGAACTCTCCTTCGGCCAGATCCTCATCATCGATGCCTTCGAACTGAAGTGCTTCGCCCGTAAACCAGTCTATCGCGCGTGGGATGAGTTTCTCCTTCACATCTTCACCAAGCTGATAGTCGAGTTCCAGCCGCTCCTCGATGTCAGAGGAGGCGTCCTCGTCCTCGCCTTCTGGGGCCTTGGGAGGGTTGAAGAAATTGAAGAATGAATCTCTTGGGACCGTCTTCTTGATCACACGAGTCTGCTTTGTGTTCTTGTTCCGTTGCTTCTTTTGCTCTATCTTGATGGTCAAATCCTTGCCCACCTTCCAATCTAATTTGTCACCCTCTGCATGATCGTAGATAAATTCGCCGCCGTAGCTGCTCTCCTCTTGATAGAAGTATGTTTTTGTGAGGACCTTGTTGGTAAAGTATTCATTGTCTGCGAACTCAAATATCAGGCGGAAACCTGGCTTCTCCAAGTATTCCATCCGTACGTCCGTCAATTTGCTTAAGGCGGGCTCGTCAAGGTCAGTGATCAATTCTGCAAGCGACACTTGATTCTTCATGGCTGAGAGCCAGAACTCTGGAATGCCTTTCATGTCCTCTCCTTCCTTGTCTGCACCAGCTTCAGTCTTGGTGGCTTCGTCATCTTCATCTTCCTCTCCTTCCTTCTCGCCAGCTTGGACGTCGTCCTCTGACGGCTCGGTAGCGCCGTTGACGATCTTCGCTCGCTTCTCGTACAAGGGAGTGTATTTTACAAAGTATCTCTTTTCGAGCTCCAGAACTTCTTCCTGGAACTGGGCTTCGAGCTTGGCATGCTCTTTCTGCACGCCTTTCAGACCAGCAACTCGACGTTTTACAGGAGCAGGTAATGATTCTATGTAGCCTGACGATCGGCCAACGAGCGAGCCAAGCTTGCCTTGGATCATTGAAACAAGTTTTGGGTTTTGGGCAAATATCGATGCTGCGGCGGCTTTATCTAGATCCTCTATTGATAGCAACACATATATCAGCGATGAGATGATCGGGGACCCCTATATAAACATATGTTGATAATCACGCACCTTCTTTAATGCTAGCAACTCCAGGCTGCTGAGCATGAGATGAGATAGGAGCATTTTGTGCGGGTGTATTTTGAGGGGTACTGTGGCAGAAGAAATTTTCTCAGCAATGGTCACTATATAAACCTCATGAATCTGGCTACTTACGGGGCTGTGGGTAGGTCGAGCTTTTTGTTGCGAATGGGTTCAGACATATTGAGGTGGTACTTCCGAAAAATAGTGTGATATTGGTAGAGACCAAGACAAGTGAAGATCTTGACTGAACAAAGAAATATCAAGAAAATGTTCGGTTGTGCATTTGCTGAGTGGCGCATCAGAACGCTTGGGACGCGCTAATGAAGCCAAAAGGCTGGGCTAGCGCGTTGTCCAAGCTTCCATTTCCTTTCCTGTTCTGGCTAGAATCTGCGGTGCGATCAGTCTCCGATATATTTCCACTTTCTAGAGCTGCCATTGTAGCACTTGATGGCTTCTAATCTACCATGGCGATCATTTGCAGTGCGATATTCAACATGCCGCTATCGTCTTCTACTCCCATTTCGATTTCGACGAACATTACAGACTGCTTCTCAGGAAGTCACAGCAGCGCCTCCTATTGACCTCAAGAACCTCCCTCCGATAGATACCTCGAAAGCGCGTATCGTTCCAGCTTCTCCCTCCTACTTCACCGCACGGCCTGAAAGCGTCGATAGATTCCTGCAGCTACAGTCACTTTTACAGAGGGTCGAAAAGCTACCTACTGTGACACCTACACAAGCTCCAAGAGCAGCATGGCGTACATTGACGCAGTATCGGCTGCTCATTGGAGAGACTGTACCCGCTGCTAAGTACAACAAAGTCATCGAAATATTGCAGCGACTGAATAGAATCCATCCAACATGCATGCCAGCCGAGGTGAAGCTAACGTTGGAGATCTATAAACGCGACATTGACCCTAATAAAATTTACCGTCGTCCGGCCGTTATTGATGAAGACGGCAAGACGTGTACGGTAGGCAGGAGAAAAGCTAGTAGCGCCAAAGTATTCCTAGTTCAGGGTGACGGTCAGGTTTTAATCAATGGAAAAAGCCTCAACACCGCTTTTGGGCGCGTTCATGATCGGGATAGTGCGCTGTGGCCGCTCAAGGCAACAGGCAGGATGGACAAGTACAATGTATGGGCATTGGCGAGCGGTGGAGGAACGACAGGTCAAGCGGGAGCAATCACTTTGGGGGTGGCGAAGGCATTGATGGTTTTTGAGCCAGCATTGAAACCAGCTCTCAGAAGAGGTAAGTCTTTGATTCTGCTTTGCCACGAATGTGAACAAAAGTCTTGCTGACGTTTCGTCTCCAGCCGGGGTTGTAACAAGAGATCCAAGAAAGGTAGAGCGGAAGAAGCCTGGGCATGTGAAAGCCCGCAAGATGCCCGCTTGGGTCAAACGGTAGCGGAGACTCAGTGGCAAATACCTAGTCTCACTCAATACCATCCTTTACTCTTTCTGTTTCCAAATTTGATATCAATTCTTCTCACGTGTATCCTTGTCTTACTTAACATTACGCGGGCTTCTCAGATTACCGCATATGTCTGAGGGTCAGAGCGTCTGTGGTGAAAGGTAACTCTGATGTTGTGGGCATACACGTAACACGTGACTCGATGCTTTCATTGAGGTGCTTGGGTTGCGCCCTTGATTCAATCTAACTCAGAGCGGTTTGAAATGCAGCACCGCAAATGTACCAAAACCTTACTTCGCTTACTCAGATGGCGCTGATACAACATACTTTTTTTCTTAGTTAACCATCCCATTTAGACTACGGACTCAGGTCTCGAAAAGTTTTAAGCGAGTTTGGCTTCGCAGACGGCGGTCATGTTGATTGGTCATCATAGACTCCGTCTCACAGTCAGAAAGGCTTGTTGTCATTCATCAAAATAGTTCTGTGGAGCCTGGGCTAGGCTACCATTTACCGAAAATCACCAGATAGGGGGATCCTCTCCTCGGTAGCGAAGATTGGAACAGGGAATCCTAGGAGGATACGATATCACAATTGTGACACTGTTGAGGCTTTTTTGTGGATATGAAGAGCGCTGCGCCGCTCATGAGAGGAGAGTCTCATCAGCATTCGTCTTCACTTTCATGTAGCAGATGCCAGTGATGAATCCAGCCGGGGTCCTCCTGAATAAGCGCTCTCTCACTCACTATGCTCCCACATGCCTAGACCGCGACCATACCGTGAATTTGCTCTCACACACCAATGATGTCTTTGTAGTGAGTAGAGCTATTCAGCACAACCTGGAGTATCTCGTTGCATCAATGACATTAACTCTATTCAACGAAGCGTAGTTTGCGTCCGCTACTTGGCACCTCGAACCAGCGAAGAGCAATGTTGTTTCCGACACAAAGCTGGAAATAGAAACGGCCCTGTCGACATAGCCTACTGCAATCATAGTGAGGATGAAGCAAGGTTAGGATAGAGTTCTGAGGCTACCGCTCCCAACCTGGTTCCTGCGTTTGCGACGGAGCCAATTAGGGGGAACAGGGTGAGAGGGTCGAGGAGCTGAGAAGGTCGAAGCAGGGGTCGAGTACCTGAAGCTTGGTGCGCATGGCGGCCTCAGCTAAGGACGTCGGCACATGATGACCCGGTATATACATCAACCATGAAGTTGATGTTCCAGCATGATTCGAACATTATTTGATAATCAGGATGAAGATACTTCGTGCTCGTACCGAGCTTGATTGACGGTTGAGGCTGTGCCCCGCTACCCAATCAGCCGGCGAACCATGCAGCGACGAATCAACAGTACGTTGTCTGACCAGGGTGCTTAGGGGTACCAGACTACCAAGTCTACCAGACCGGTCACGACTCATGGCCACGGCACTACCAGCCTAGCCGTCAGCGATCACCTTGCACTGTCCACTATCTTAAGGGGTTGCTTAAACGTTATTCAGACCCGCCGCTGAGGTATACTCAAGATCGGTCCCGTTGCTGACTAGCACAGCTAGCACAGCTGGCAAAGCTAGTACAGCATAACCGTTTCTGAAACATAGGTCTGTTCTATGGCTTACTTGTACGCACGTGGCGAAGCTCAGCTGACAGCCATCATCGCGTGGGAAATGGCCCCAATAAGCATGCAGCATAATGGATATAGCGTTGGAAGAAGCCGCTTACCGGCTGCACAGAGGAGCCCCAACAGTTCCTACCACTACCATCCAAGTTGGTGTGAGCTCGATGATGGACGCCCTGCCCCAAAGTTGATCTGGCAGAAAATAGATTGATCAGCAGATTCTAGCCAACCAGAATCCGCGCTCATCAAACCAACAGATGGACGGACATGAACTGCACCGCATACGCGTTAGGATTTGTCAATCTAGCACTACGATAACTGTGATCAGTGGACGCCGATTGCGGCATAGCGACTGTCGATGGAGAGCAATGACTGTGAAACCAAAGAAGGGAGCGCCCGAGGCAGCCCCATTGGGCCTACGTCCAATCGGACATCAACTTGCTGGGATGACCTGCTGGAATTCACGTGGCAATGGAGCCGGATTGTGGCAGTGAAGCTGCATCTAGGTCTCCTGAAACCAGCCCACCATGAGACGTAGAGGAAACGGTGATGTATGAAGGACTTCAACAGAGCAAGATGGACCTATGACCAGGGATGGGTTATCGTCACACTAGCTATGCTCCTGAGCTCTCTCACACGATGCTTGAGGCTTTCCCTGTCCTTTGCCTCCTGTAGGATTACCCGTCGCTATTTTCGACGGGGTAATACATTGCCGAAGTAGGAACCTTCCAACGAACCGTTCTACCAATCTCAAGAGCGGAAATCCTCGTCAAAAAAGCGCTTCTCTCGCCATCCAGTTCCGCTATATCAAAACAAGCGCCATGCTTACTGGCGGCCTATCGGCCCTGCCGCACTGTCGTCTTCATTCTCTGCCCTACATATTTTGAAACTTTCAAATACTGTCACACTACCATCCTAACTAAGCGGGATTACAAACGTCTTTCAGCTCCCGCAATTTTAGCTACCCAATGGCATGGCTGAGATGTTGATCATTCGGCCTTTGCGTCACCGCAGTCATCTCAGTGCTGTCCCAAAAGCCATAGTCATCTCCGGCAATATTTGACACCGACAACCTCTATTGTTGCCTTGATGTAGCCAAGCTGGCCTTGCGTTTGAGGCTTATCACTTTTTCTTTTTTGGTCTCTAATTACCTGGCAAGCCGTCTGCAGCTAAAACCCACAATTGCAACATCCCTTTCGTCCTCCGGATCCTGCGTTGGTGCTCCTGCAGGAGAGGATTGCAATAGTTTCCGTTCAGCGTTTTCATAGAAACATATCTTGACATAGTTTAAGTACAGTCTTCTTGTCTTTTGCAAGTGTTTTGTCCATCGTGGAAGTTTCCATTCGCTAGCGGCACATTTCATCATGTTACTTTCAATCTGAGGTTAATGACTTATTCGGGGCAAATCTCCTCTCTAGTCGTTCAGATTTAGGCTCAAACAGTCTGGGCGAAGGGAGACTGTGAGGCTGCTGCAGGTTTATTACTCCTTGAACCGATCGTCAGACTCCTTGATAGCCTCAGCACCATAGCGATTATGTACTCGTAAATTTCCACCTTGCTTCGCCCCAGTTACTACGCCATTAACCACCCTTCACATCTATTTGACTCACCTTCAACGGCCGGAGACATGAAGCTCTTGGATAAAGGTGGCAAGCATTCTCACTCCGCTCTCAGTAAGCCCTAAGGCTCAGGTCAATAAATATTGGACAACAGTGGCTGACTGAGAGTATATATTGTCCGTTCGAGCACCCCAAACGGAGCGGCACTCTCTTCCGTGTCCATTATTCAGACAACATAGCATCAGGTCGGCCGCGTGAGCAGGAAAGCCTGCTGTCAATCCAGGAATACCGATTGACTCGGACCATCTTCACGAACACCTACATTTGTTGACTGGCTGATTCGATCATCATCAGAGAGTCTTCGCCGCATGAGTGGTATGGACGGTAACGGACATCGTCGGAGAAGAGCGCAGCAAGCAAGTCATCGACAAGGGCTGCCAAACACATCGCAATATAGTAACTCCACAGCACCCGGTGTGGAGCACATAAGAGATCCTTACGCGTTGCCCACCCAAAGCAGCGTCCGAAGATCCCAGTTCTTATCTCAGACAGCAGGTAGCACCGCGCCGATCCACCCACCAGTGAGCGCACAGGACTTCGGCAGCTCCGGATACGCGCAAATTGATGAATTTGCTCCACCCCAGGTGCATGGACCTTCTTCCACGTACCAATCAAGCTACTCACAGCTTTCGCAAAGGGGGCAACAGATTCCTCAATACTCTTCCCAGGGGGCCCTCAACGCGCATCAGCAGCCCCAAGCTCAGGGTCACTCGCCATTAGCGCTCGACAATTCGTCCGCTTACACCCAACGACAATCAGCAGCTATTGAAGTCCTGTCTAATCAATTCGGTGGTCAAACGTATTACGACACTGGTCAGGGGCAAGCACAGACTGGCCTGACTTCACACCAATCAGTGGCCGTCCCACAGACGCTCCAATATACACAAACTGGAGAGTTCTCGCAACAAAGCATATCATCATCTTATGTGTCTGGAGATGCAAACTTTATAGGAACTTCCGGCTACGATCAGGTATGGCCACAAGAGCCGCAGCTCCAGCCCGAGTCCACTCAGGACCCACAGGCTGTCTGTGATATGCTCTTACGACAAACCAACAGCCTTACACTTAACGATCGGCTGCTAGAAGCCAGATCATCTCTGCTAAAACTCACCAAGTGGATCGTGGATAATATCGAAGTCTTAGGTAGGACAGCTTGTGAGACTTTTCACCCCCACTGTTGACCCGGAGACAGGCCTTCACGAAGACAAAGTGATCGAAGACAATCGTGAGTGGAGAGTAGCTCATAAGCAAAGGCTCAAGTTCTGGAGTGACATCCACAATGCTTGGCTAGTCTTTCTGCAACGCCAATTTGACAATACCCGACATTCATCAAAGGGGAGCAAATCCAGCCGCCCGAAAACACTTTCAAAGGACGATTTGTCAGACTTGCGCGAGGAGGTACTACGGCTGTCTGACCAATTCGACAAGTACGGCTTGCTGAATTACGAGCAAGGGTTCCAGCCAAACGAGCTGATGCCATGTGAGTAGCGCCTACCCTTCGAGTAGTATTTTGCAATGTGACCTGACATATAAGTAGATCTCAAGAAATGCTACAAAGAACTTGGAAATGGCGAGGGCAAATCAAATTTACGGAGAAAGTGATCGGAAATGAACGCTATTTTCCTCAGCCCTCGAACATCATACGGCTTGATGATACCTTGCTCCGAATGCTGCCACGGCCAACGAAATGAAATCTGAACTTTATCGCATTACCGATCCAACATCTGCACACACGGTAACGGCTCGTTGTAATGTTATGCTATATTCAACACTTCTCTCAACTTCTCTACGAACGCTATGTATCAGTACGAAACTTTGAAAGGGACTATTCAAGACTGTAAGGGGCAGACTGCAGGAACAGGTGCCATTTGTATATATGAGTCTGGGTGGCGGTCGATAGGCCTTCTGTCGTATATATTGAAAATAGATTGTAAAACTAGCGTCTATTGGTTTTGGTTTCTCCACCATCGACATGTACCAAAGTCGCTATTCATAACCTTACATATCCGTTCACCAGGAAATTTATCAACGGAATTCAACCCAGTATTGACCAGCAGCAAGACGTTCACGATTTCAGGTTCAAACACAAGCTCAGAAAGAATTGGCAGACTTGCATCAACCTTGCATCTGCCATACAGGTACGTACCTTCTTCACCTTTCGACAGGTCACAGATCACCCGAACAGAAGCGGTTAAGCTCTTTACAAGGCACTCGCAAGCTCGCAAGCTTCCTAGTCTCCCCTTCTCCCCGAGAAAGGACATCCTTGCTCGACCACCCAATCTCGCCGCTAGTCACACACACTTATCACACACTTACAGGCAAGGCTGAAACAAGAGCCTAGATCAAGGCAGATTCTACAAGTACATTGTATAACACGCATGACATACAGAACAGCATTAGTATCTCTCACATAGAGTTTCATATATGCATGACATCCAAAACGTCCACCGTCTCTTAGAGTTCAAGGCTCGTTGCTTATGAGTGTATCGGCCCGCATGCATCCAGAAAAACCGAAAAGAAACCCCAATAACCGACCACAGTCATGCAGAATAGTGAGACAAAGAGAATTGAATAAGCAAAAAGAGGCGTACCCTTTTTCGCCTTGCCGCCCCGTTCATTCAGGGGGGCCAATTTCTGCAACAAATAGATATGGCCGCCTATCTCGGCTAAAATTGTTCATGACTTTCACAACTCCGGCATAAGCTGACACCAAAACCACCAAAAAAAAGTTGAACGCATTAGTGGATCAAAAGTGGCCGCGCACGGAAGGAATTAGATTGCGAGCTCGATCCTGCCCAACGTGGTGGGCCCGGACAGTGGATGCTTCAGTATTCCTGTTGGAATAGAAATTGGGGGCGGTGTTTGTATTTGCGGATGTGCGCTAGAAATTTCACTAGAATGTGCGAAGAAGAAGCTGATGACGGAGGAAAATGCCTCAATGCAACGTACCAATATTTATAGAAAAGATGACGCGTCATCTGGAGCCTTGCTTGTTAGAAACTTCGTTTGGATTTGAGAGATGGCCAAGCATGCAGAGACACGTCGCGTGTCTTAAGCCAGTGTTGAGGGCCGAAATTTGAACACCTCCACAGATACTTGGGACAGAAAGAACAAGGGAGGCCGGCTGGAGACAGACCGAAGCTTAGGTTTCAAGACCGTCAAAACATTTTAGATTCATCATTCCTCGTGGCTAAATTTGCATTTAGAATTGGTCTGGAGCAGGCAATGGTCAGCATACACTTCCTCTGAGGTGGGATCGAAGGCTTCCTAGGAACACATACCTAAAGTCATACTCATAGAAACATCCGTATTCTCGACCATTTTCGTGAATTCCTCGAAGCTGATCTTGCCATCGCGATCCTGATCCGCTTCCATTATCGTTTTATCGACAATCTAGGATTGCAAGCATTCGAGTTAGCAGGAGCGGTAGTTCAATTACTTTGACCAGCCAACACCAAGACAGCCAGCTGACCGGTCTGAAAGTGAGACGGCCTTCATACCTGCTGCAACTGCTGATCCTTCAGATTGCTCCCAACCATCATCTTCAGCACAATGAACAGCTCGCCATTACTGATGAACCCATCGCGATCGATATCATAGACCTTAAACGCAAAGTGCAGCTTCTCTTCCTTGTTGCCTTTTGAGCTGAAGGCTGATAGGCCAGTGACGAATTCCTGAAAGTCGACATCGCCGCCGCCATCTTCGTCGAATATGGCAATCATTCTGCATTGCTGTCAGACGATTTCTTTGCTTGCGAAGAGACGCAACGTCTTGGGTGGAAGTGGTCATTGGAAGGAGTAGGCAAGCATACCGAGTCGCAAGTGGGTTCGAGGAGACTTGCGGGAGGGCTAAGAATTCGTCTCGTTCGATCGTGCCTGATTGGTCCTATAATCCACTCATGTTCAGCCGACCCATCTATTTATTCTTTTGCAAGGCCAGCGAGCTCTTTATGTACCTTGTCCAATTTCATGAACCTCTTCTGCAGTCGCGCAACTTCATCGGTATCGACTATGTGGCCTCAGTGAGCCAGTGCTTGTTGAGGCGAGATCCACGCAGAGGTAAATTACAGTTAGAGCCTTCTATTATGGTATCGAATAGCTCTTTGTGCGAGTCTTTATGCTCCCTTCGCGCATCGTAGAGCGCGGCATCATTTGCGTCCGCCATTTTGGCGGTGGGAATGCACAGTCTGTAACTTGCTGAGTGAAGGTCGAGCAAACAGCACGTGTAAGCGAAAGCAGTGACTGAACTGTTGTGGGAATGGAGACGCTTCAATACATGATTGTCCTGTATGTGTGGTGTGACAAGCAATATACGTCAAATCAGGCACAAGAGCTGAACAAGAGCGGAATGAACGGAACAACGGGAGGTCAAACCGAAAAGAAGTCTTGGCAGTGACGCGGGGCAAATTTAACTTTAGCGTTCCTTGTCCGCCGAGGTCTCGATGCTGCTCACTCTCCCAGTAATCTCTGTACCAGGCCGTGCAACAGGCAAATAACCCCCAACAACACGAAAAACCATCAAATTCCATCAACAACATCACCATAAAAATGTGTTTGATGCGAAATAATTAATCTTTGAACAATGCGACACTCTATTTTGTCAACATCGAAATTTTTCGATCGCTCGTGGTTGCTGCAGCATCATCAACGATCCGATGACCAGAAGCAACCCTCTTCCCCCGGCACCTCAACTTCCAGCAACCAGCACCCGAGCGCGACTTAAAAAACTCAGTAAGTCACCATCCACACCCCCTTTTTATACTGTAAACACTTGTGCATGTCGCACAACCATCGACACATACTTACCAATTTGTACAAGATACTCGTCATGCCCTCCCCATCATCCGCGAAGCAGATCTCGATATTATCGATGAAAATGACGTTTCGCGCAGCAACAACGGCCCCAAGGCTGAGACTGGCGTCGAGAAATCGGAGGAGAGCGTGAGTCTTTTTGCCTATTTTGGAGTTTTCCTGTTGCCTGAAGAGCCCCTGAAAGCTTTCAACAAACCATCAAAAATGTTGATCACACTGCTTGGCATTTTTTGTAGACCGGAAGAAAATTGCATGGATACCACATGCGATTGATGATTGTGATGTTAACGATGCGCAATAGGAATACCATTTGCAAGCTGCTCTCCGTTCAGAGCAAGCAGCTGCGGCCGGCGACAAAGTCAAGAAGACTGACATCCCCGTCCGGCCTGCAGTGCCAAGCGAGTTGCAGTATGACAAGTATTACACGGCCACTTACCGGCAGCCAGCCACCTACATTCGATTTTCGTCCACCGTAGAGGACTGCATAGGATGTCCATATGACATGGATGAGGATGATGAAACCTTCCTGAAATCGCTGAATAGAAAGCGCAGAGATGCGTCGACTCATTGCAGCGAATCCGAGTTCGAGCAGGTGATGTATGGCTTTGAGGCCGCTGCCAATGAAAAGCAACCGTATGCCTCTGTAGGCGAGACACCAGTCCTCCAGTTCGAGGAGGTTGAGTTGGGGTTAGACGAATGGATCGAGGAGGACCGTGCAAAGAATTTTGCCAAGGAAATTTATCAACACTGGAAAGCAAGCCGGATAAAATCCAGCAACAAGTCTTTGGTAACAAATCTGAAGGTAGATCGCTCACCTCTCCCCGCTGTCTTCGTGGTTGATCTTTTTAGGTTGAAACCGGTGCAGACACCGATGATGCTGACCCATACGTCTGTTTCCGCCGAAGAGAGCTTCGTCAGACGCGGAAGACACGAGGTAGGGATGCACATAGCGCTGAGAAGCTCAAGAAGCTTCGTAAAGAGCTCGAAGAAGCTCGCGAGTTGATGGCTCTCATCAAACAGAGAGAAATAACCAAACGAGATCAACTTGTCGTAGACAGACAGCTTTTTGAACAACGAACGAATTTGCGTCAAGTCAAGCAGAACTTACCGGATCAGTATAAACAGGGTGACGAGGACATTCTGATAAATCAAAAGAAGAAGAAGCCTCTCGAGATTACGACTCGCCAACCTGGCATGCCGCCTCGTATCCCAACAAGAGCGGACGGCAGAGCCGCAGAAGACCAACTCGTCTCGCTTGCAGAAATGCTAGAGAAACACGAAAGGGACTTACAGGAGCAGATAGACCTCAAGATCGCAGCTCATGTTCGGTGGAATGATGGCTGGGTAGACAATACGACTGCACCTCTCACACCGCCCCTGGAAGTAGGGGTGGGATCGACTTTTCGTACCGCAACCACAGAGTACTTACCCACACCCCCTGCATCGATATCTTCCGAGCAGTCTGGTGACATTGCTGTCGATGCTGCGAACATGAACACTAAGAAGGAAGAAGCAGTGGCCGTCCGATACGCATCGCCGTCGTACGATGGACCTACTAGCCACAGTCAGCCTTGCTTTCGGAGGAGATGGGGCCGGGGCGGGCGATTATGGATTGATCGAAGAGCTAGACGGACTCCTGCAAAGGATGGGCGAGAAAGTTCTTGTGTGTCAGAGAGGTATAAGTTCGATGACGAAGAGGATGAGGACGAGACGCCAACATACTACTTTGACGCCAACGATAGCGAAAGCTTGCGTTTTCGTAGCAAAATATCCAGGATATCTCCTCAGGTCAGAAAGCAACCAGACGGCCTAGTATCAAGCTCTCAGGGCAACAATTCAATCCCTAGTTCAGCAGGCTAAGAGTTGATTGCAGAAGTTTCAATACGTTTGGAGGAACTTGCTGGACTGGTTCAGACTTGTGTCTCCGCCGCCGTCGGGTCACTTGCGTTGTAAAAAACGTCGGATGAAGCGGCGTCGAGAAGGCCACGTGAGGAGGACGTGCGATTAGGAGAAAATGGATGGAACCGAAAGTGTAGATTTGTAAGATGGGTGCGAGAAATGTCTGCATGAGGTTTTGAGCAGAAGTTGATAGCATGGCGTTGGATGGCTTCCTCAGACACAATCCTGAGGTTTGGACGTTTGGCTCCACGTACTAGATCACATTGGTAGCATCAAGAGGATTTGGTGCGCTTCAACTTCACCTTCTTAGCATTCCCATAGTCCTCTTGCATCTTGGAAGCCCTAGTGTCCTCGGCCAGCATGTTGTTGATCGTGTTCAATGCCGCGGCTAAAATCTCCTTTTCACCAAGGCGAACCTCTACAGCCATACGATGCCGTCCAGGTAAAAAAGTATCCAATAGAAGAGCGTCTTCGGCAATTGTAGTATCGTAGCCTGCCAAGTGTTGGGAAATAATATCTCTCAAAGCGTGATACATTTCATTTGAGCGAGGCAAGACACCATTCTCCAATGGTTGACTTTGAGCTGCAACTTCTCCTTTGTACTGCGTCTCATGTAGCAGCAGTGAATGAATAAGCAGGATCAGCTCGGACGGAAAGACAGAGTCTCCGCTGTTCTGTGGCCTGGTCAGATCGAAGGCGTCATCTAGCACGCCCCAGTTCTCAGCCAGAGCGAGCTTCACATTCATAAGCTGATTGACTTCGCCACAGGCAAGAGGAACTTACGCGATCCTGTCTAGCCTGCTCAGTGAGAGGATTGTACTTAGTACAGACCTTGACTATGAGATCAAAGGGTATTTCAACTACGTCCCACTGCTTGTAACGATGTGTCAGATAGCCATAACGTCGTAAAAGGTCAGACCTAGGCAGCTCGCCAAAATCATTGAAAATATGATCACCTTTCCTAATTGGCTTAATGGCTTGCGCAGTTATTGAGGCCTCATTTTGTACCACATGTGCCTAGACAGTCAGTATCCGATAGTCGACAAATTTTCGCGAAGCTCTCACATTGTTCAGGTCTGCATCAGCGTTGAGTAAATCTGCGAGTGGGATCATTGATGCTTTTGGCTCTTCGCTAGTACTGTCGTTGTCTTCTCCTTCACTACTTGAACGTTCGTTAGGGTCGAGGTCGAAACCGTAAGCGTTGATGAGCGTTGCCATCCTATGGCAAGTGCTGATGAAGCTTTGCTCTACCTCAGCATGGGTAGACGTATCGCCATATTTGCCGAACAGGGAAACGTTGGCTCGCACAATAGGCAAGATTTGGCTTCTAAACAGATCGTCTGCCTCCTTTCTGCCAATTTTGTGCACCACAGCGCTATTTTGAAGCTCTGCCACTTCGGAAGGAAACCAATAAATCAATGTGTCGAAACTCGTAGGAAGAACAGCAAGGTACGGCCACCAACGCGACGCTTGGCCTTGGCCATCTTCGTAGATCATGGTCAATACCAGAGCGACCCAATGTGGTAAGCTTTGTAATTCTTCCTTCAGGATCTGGTGAAGCGTAGAATTCTCGACGGATAAGAAGGTAGAGCTTGGGATTGTGAACAGTTCCTCATCTGCTTCAATAGACTGTCTGGCAACTTCAGTAACGTCAGCGGATGTCAAATGATCCTAAGGGTACTATTTGACGAAATTAGCATGATTGCATATGCTCACCTGCGCCTCTACCTTGGTCCTGATCTCTCAAGTCGGCAATGCATATTTTGGGATTGATCGTAGTGCCAGGTTGTTGCTGGACCCATTGCAAGAAGACGTCAGTTCTCCTGGTGAATTCGTCCATAATCTGTTCGGACGATATGGCCAAGAACCATGCATGATCTGTGAAGGAAGGCGAGAAGAGACAGCAGTCTACATTATACTATGACAGTGTCTTATCGAATCCGCAACGATGAGGGTATGGGTAGGGAAGACGAGAGAGAGAGAGAGAGAGCTCGACGGTGCGGACGCCAATGAAAGCGGCAACTTTCCCCACTAGGCAGCCCCTCCCGAACATCTCCCGCTATGTCGACAACGAAACGCAACCTTCATTTCTCGCATGACGCTGTCACTTTGAGCCAGTTAGACCATGATAGCTCTCGGTCTCGAGGGCTCAGCCAACAAGCTGGGCGTGGGATTAATCGCCCATCCAAACCCACCAAAACGTGGTCCAGCGACCATCCTCGCCAACATCAGACACACCTTTGTCTCACCACCGGGCGAAGGCTTTCTTCCAAAAGATACAGCGAAGCATCACCGATCATGGGTCTCGCGGCTGGTGAGCGACGCATTGAGAGAGGCAAAAATCACCGTCGATGATGTGGATTGTATATGCTACACCAAAGGGCCTGGGATGGGCGCGCCGTTGCAGAGCGTAGCTTTGGCTGCAAGATTGCTCGGGCAGCTGTGGGGCAAGAGCATTGTAGGGGTCAATCATTGTATTGGGCGTAGGTTTGTATTCTCTTTGCAAAGTGCGGATGAAATGGGTAGCTAATCAGGAGAATAGACATTGAAATGGGGCGCGAGATTACTGGGGCTGAAAACCCTGTCGTGTTATATGTTTCTGGAGGCAATACACAAGTGATCGCGTATGCGAGCCAAAGGTATCGGATTTTTGGCGAGACACTGGATATCGCTGTAGGCAATTGTCTCGACCGGTTTGCGAGGACTTTGAGGATCTCGAATGATCCGGCTCCAGGATACAATATTGAGCAGATGGCAAAGAAAGGCAAGCACCTTCTGGATCTTTCATATGCTGTGAAGGGAATGGATTGCAGCTTCTCAGGTATCCTAGCAAGCGTGGATCTTTTGGCCGAGAAGTGGGAACAGAATCCTACAAGTTGGCTGGATGAGGCCACGGCTGAGGTAATTACAAGAGAAGACTTGTGTTTTAGCCTGCAAGAGACTGTTTTTGCGATGCTGGTGGAGATTACAGAGAGGGCTATGGCTCATGTTGGGTCAAGCCAAGTCTTGATTGTGGGAGGCGTGGGTTGCAACGAGCGATTACAGGATATGATGGGCTTGATGGCCAGAGACAGAGGAGGAAGCGTGTACGCAACCGATGAACGATTTTGCATAGACAACGGCATCATGATTGCGCATGCCGGTCTTTTGGCTTACGAAACAGGGCAGACAACGGACTTTAAGGACACGACATGTACGCAGAGATATAGAACTGATGAGGTTTTCGTCAAATGGCGGGATTGAAAATCTATTTACGCCTCTATTGTTGTGCCTCACTTCCTTTTCGCTGTCATCGTCGATCCCATTAAGGAGCTGTCACTACCGACTGAAACTTGCAATCCTCTCTGCAGCTAAGATTGCTTGATCCCTCATTCCTCTAAGGCCGTGTGCGTCAGATGCAAATTTCATAAACGAGGGTAACTCAGAGTAAGGAGCTGCCGGTACTATTGAAGCGTTGGCTTTCGAAGCATAACTGCGCGAGGGCTGCCTGTGATAATGCTTCAACATTGTCTTGGCAAACCGGAGTAGACGCACTCCGCAGTCATTACTCGTCCTCGGTAGGCTTGTAGACAACTGTGGTGACGTACTTTGTACAATTAGGAATGCCAAATCTAGAGAAATGGAGGAGAGTCCTTACCTTGCGCATGTAGCGCGTGGTGATGCTAGTTGCAAGCACTTCATTCTTGATGCTGCTGGTCGCCAAGTGATTCAAGACCGTATGATTCGGCATATTCAGCACACTGCTGTCGTCCTTCATTGGCGTCGTCCCGTTTAATATTGACTTCCCGAGGAACAGTGGCAGCCCAGGCGGTGTAGGGAACTCGCTGATTGCACGTGCAGAGCGTTGATATCGATTAGTGTTCTCCGGCTTGTCAACATCCTTCAGGTAAGGCGGAAATTCTCGTCCCCAGTGAACGGCAGGAGCCTTCTGCTCAGCTTCGCTCAAAGTGTGCGCTGTTACAGCGGCTGGCTCGTGGTCTTGCACGGCTGTGCCCTCGTGAATGACTTGAGGCGGATGGACGCCTTCTGGAACCTTTCTGACGTCCTGCTTTGGAATGTCATCTGCGCTTACCTCGAGGTAGTTTACCAAAATGTTGGTATAATCTACGGCAGTAGGCAATTCATCGGAAAGCTGCATCTCTCCATCCACGATGAATTTTACATGATGAGTACCAGGCGGGAGTTGGAGCTGTGCGAAAAGGTAGCCAGTGGCTGGACTATATTCGGAGATGGGTCAGCACTATCATCACCACGGGGATGGTGATTCAAGGGTAAAGGTGTCATGCTCATTTGCCTTGGACCGGTGGACATGATCGGTGCTTGGGGACGCTTGAGCAAGGACGCGGCAACCTGCATACGGGACTCGCTAAAGTGGTTGCGAAGGTCTTATGCGAGGCCGTGACACAATGCTTACTCTTTGTTCATACGGTATTTACGACTCCAGTTTGTGAAAGTTCCCGTGACATAAACTTTCTGTCCATTTTGTTTCCAGTACAGTGTCATTGGGACGGTGCCTCTGCTACCATCGGCAGGATAAGGCCGCAGCTCATTGCCAAGGTCATCGTCTTCGAGTGTAGTGTTGCTGACAGTGGACGACTGTCGTGGAAGCGAGCCAGCGACTTCGTCTTCATTCAGAGCGGAGGAGCCTTGAGGCTCGAGGGTGGGCGAATATGGTGCATGAGGCTCCTCCCCTATTGGCAAAGGAAGACGCGGGGGAAGGCCGAAGTTAGAGTGAGGAATGAAGTCGGGATCACGGGGCGGACCAGATGGTTCGAACTGCGTGTCGGGCCCTCGCTGCCGCTTTGCATCTGAGCCGCGGTGAGGGACCTTCACTGGTGTAGCTTTCGGTTTGCTCTTTCCGCCCTCATCGCGAGCATCGGAGTGTTTGCTGGTTTCGTTGCCCATCTTTGCTCCATCGATAGGGCCTGATTGTGGGTGAGGAGGTGGAGGGGAGTGGGGAGATTGATGTGTTGCATTGTGTCTTACAGAAGGAGCGACGTGCGAAGCTTTATGGCGGGATGATGACGGCTTGCGATTGAGAGTCGTGGACCTCGAATTGGGAGTGTTGTGTCGATTTACTCCGACGCCAGCGGGCGATGGCGGGGCCTCGCCAGGAGGCTTCGACGCATTGTTACCCATAGTTCTATATGATGCTTACATGGACAAATACAACGCCAAATAGCCAAAAATAATAGCGATCCAATATCCCATGCATCGTTGAGGGGGGAAAGCTGAAGAGGATGAGGTCAGGGAATGCGTTTTGGAGCAGTCGAAAGTGCACGCCTCCTCATTGGCTCCCGCAGCCAGCTGTTTTCGCCCAGGAGCAAGCCAGAGAACGCCTATCGCACTTTCTCTCTCTCAACTCTTACTCTCTCCCCTACCCACTGACCCAGGCCCTTGCCTACATGACTCGGGAATTGCGACACACAGTTTGAAGACGCACTCCACTTGCATTGCATGTCAAGGGTCTTGGGCATTGTGACATCCAGCATGCATACGCCTGCCACATCTTTCCAATGGACTTTCTCTCAGCCGCCGTAACTGCCGTCTACTACATCACATTCCCAATAATTTACATCATAAAATTTGTCTTGTTGGCGTTGTCAATTGCAAGCGCGCCCTTAACGCATCTTGGTAGCTACTTCTTCCATGCCTGCTGGTATCCTATCCATGTGCTTGGGAAATTCGAAGTATGATGAAATCCGCTTAATAGCGGTCTCTGCAAAACTCCAGCTGACCCTCATTCATAGACTTTGTATATCTTCTTTGGGGTAGCAATCCTTCTGGGTGCGATCACAGGCACCGGCCTGCACTATGTGTTGACATTCGTCGCCTCGGTTTTGCATCTCGATGCGACCTCGGAACAGCAGAATAGAAGTGGACGAACCGTCGCGCAATACCGAGCGGAGAGGGAAGAAGGTCAAGAGCAGAGTGATACGTCAGAAGCCCTTATTCGAAGCGATCAGGTACGCCGGAAGGATCCTTCGACAAAAAATGAGACCGTGGATTGGGAAAGGAATGGTGAAGAGAGAGGTCGGCCCAGGAACGGCCTTGTACCTAACACAATATTAGAGGAAGAAGATAGCTCGGATGATTTCTGAGACTAGAATCGACCGGTGTTTCTATATTATGGATTAGACGATATTCACCTTTTTTAGACTCGACAAAGCGCAACTGCTCTGGGCTTACCATGGCCATGCCTCTTACAAGCCGATTCTCGTGGTATGTTCTATCGAAGCTCCCCGCGCAGTGGGCTATGTTGTTTCATGTTCTTATTCCTCAGTCCGCAGAAGAGCACCCTCTACACCCACAGTTCACACACTCGATGGTCTGATCCTCCTTGAGCTGAGCCTGGGGCACCCGGCAAATGCAGGTCGCATTGAAATTCGTCTCTTTCGTTTGCATACATTTCAAGCAACAAAGCTATTGTCACAAGACCGTCAGCCAAAGTTCGAGGGAAATCTCTGTGCTGTGGCTCTTACCTTCTCGTAGCCCTGCTTCTTCCACTTCGCAATCAGATTTGCATCAGCATAGCCGTTCTTTAGTAACCAGTCATATAATTGCTTCGATATAGCTTCCTTATCATAGTACAGGTCATAAATGTAGCGGGAGCCTGTGATTGTAAAAGGTCAGCAAGCCGAACATGCGTAGGAGGAGCTTTGCGGTTGCGGCTGCCTGTGCTCACGTTGATGTGTGATCTGGAATATGGGCCAGAGTACCTCATTACGCTTCTTCCCTTCATGCGAGGCGTTTTCTGCGTCTTTCATTTTGTTCGAGAATTCGAGCAGTGTGTCTTCGATATCGTCGAAACCATCTGGAGGTGGTTTGCGGTTGCGAGCTGATCGTACTGGAGGCATGTTGATGTCGCGAAGCGCGTAATGGCTGTGAAGGGAGGAGGCCTTCTTAGAAATGTTATGATGTCGCAAGAAGATCCTAAGCGACCTTTGGGTGGTAATGGGAAAATGGTTGCAAATATATTTCTAATTCTAGAATTCGGCCTGCATGACAGCCGCTAGCGCCGTTCGCAGGGTGCTGACTTGCTTTCCCCGACTACGAAGGTCCAACTCCATGGCACCATGGTGATAAATGCGACCTTTCTCGCACAGAAAACCCGCACATGTAGGTTTGCAATTGTGATTGGGGTGACAATGCTTATGCTCAACAGCATCAACCTGGCCTGATGCCAGGCAGCGGGTTGTCCATGCGTACCGACAATGGCTGAGATCCGTTCGTTATCTTTTTCCAGAATCAAGGTCATTTGAGACTCAGCTGAGTGTTCTAGGCGCCTGAAGTCCAAACCATGTACTCTCTCAACATGCCCGTCTCGAAAGTCCGGACGAAAATACGGCAAGAGTTTGAACGACACCGATACGTCAACAAACTTCCTGTCGTGAACATGCTTCTCGCCCAGTGTCAGATGGAATATCAGGTATGCATACCACCACGATACAAGCAACGATCTGTCGTCTGTATGGCAGCTGAGTAAGGGACTCTTTAGGAAACCCTGAATTTCTGGAAACAAATATCTCATGTTATGAAATATTTTCGAGAAGAAGAGAATCCGACAGCAAGATTGCCAGAAAGTTTTATGCAGGGTTTTCTCGAGGTAAGTCCTTCTGTGGAAGATAATTTTTCCCTTCTAAGCATCATTAGGGCCGAAATTGATGGTTTGTACTCATATGTACATATCTATCAAATTACAGACCTTCTCATCTGACCGTGACTCCCACGCTATGCAATCATGTCGTGCCTTTATATCGCGCGATGCTGCAGAAAATGCTCAGTCTCAACGTCCATTATCAAAGTCATCTCTAGCATCCTTGAACTTGTCAATGACCACATCGCAAAGCGCCATTAGGTCCTCAAATCCTTTTTCAAGGACATCATAAACATTGGCATCTTCTGAATTTATTTTCAGCAAAAAATTTGGGTTGGTTTTACAGCATTTGACCTACCATAGGTCTGGATCCTCAGATTCATCTTGGCTTCTGATGGATGTGGTATCGAGTAACCACAGAGCTCTACGTCTGGGCTGGCCTGGTGGTCAGTCTGATGAGGACTTCGCTCAAGGGAAGTATTCACGTACTTCTTCATGATCATATACCTGAGGGAGTTACCAAGTGTATGGTCTTCATTCTCGAATTCGAATGATGCGGCTGTGTCACTTGCACCTGGCAACTAAAACGAATTTCATAAGCGGGGTAACAGAATGTCGAGGAACTTCGTCATACCACACGAATCCGACTATTGCTAACTAGAAGAAACTTGTCTTCTGCCCCATCATTGTTGCCATCTGGAGCATCAGCCATGGACTGGTCGTCGTTGGTCACAGAGGGCATTTTTATGCCAAGATGTCCCCAAAACTCGACGGGAGAGGACTGATAGAAAATCAAGAGTAAAGCTAAAATTGTGTAAGATAATCTACGTTCGCAAATTACACTAAGACCCTAATCCACATTGTTGATTGTAGTGTTGAGAAAGCGCGCGTTTATGAAGTGGGATATTGCAATGGAATTTTGGAAAATCGACATGCGGAGGATAGTGCGTACGTGGGGTAGGCTGACTCGATATGGGAGTACCCGCAACAATGGAAGGAAGAAGTCGACGAGTCTTGCAAACAAGCCACTAATTCATGCATCACTGCTTGCGTGGCTTCATTATTGCCCCCAGGTGTGATGATTGATACCTTGAGACTCATGCCTTTAATCAGTAGCTATCTCGAACCTGCGATGGATGGAAAGGCCGAAACTAACTTTCCTCCAGGGCAAGGCGGTGTGAAAGGGGTATTTTGAGTGAGCATTCACTGCTAGCGCAGAAGTTAGCCAGCCCTTGTACGGTGATTAATGGCGCGGAGAGATATAGACGAGTAGATGATACCACAAGCGTCGCTTCGGAATACTGAGCTGCTTGGAACTAGTCCGAGAATGGGTGCGTGCGGCAACGAGATCCCTTGATCCCCTCTCGGATGTTTCATCTCTTGTTGCGACCAGCTATTTCTATCTCTGTTGTTTCATCAACCTCAACTGTGGCCCCTGACCAACTTGTCCTTTTCCATCAATGTTCCGTTCCTTGAGCGACATTGATTATTGACCATGGCGACAGCGGCTGTGACATCCCAGCTGCCCGTGGAATCAGCCTCTCCTCAGCCTTCTCTACAAGCAAGATCATCACCCAGTCAAGTCGAACGAAGTGTGCCCTCAGCCACGCAGAGAACAAGCTCTCCAAATGCTGCCATCATCGTGAATGACGGTGCGGCAAAGCAGAAGCTCACCCCGGATGGTAAACGGTCGCCCATGTCGTACGTTCCCAAATCCCTATCTGCTCGCTGCAAAGCCATTTCGTGTTGCTCCTCTATTTCACACACCCTTCTCACACATTCAGCAGATCGCGACATGGAAATCCAAAGATTGTTGTCAAGAGAGAACCACCCTCGTCACCAGAAGTCCCCGCAACTGCCAGGCATAGGCCACGAAAACTCGACTTAGTATCGAGTAACACAGAGAAGCAAGCGGCAAGTTCAGCGAAGCCTTCGGCGCCGCTGACTTCGAGGGAAAGTGGAAGCATGGCCATGCATGACGTCGGACTCGCCTGCTTATCACCCGGTTTCCAAACACAAGACCCAACCATGCAGCAACAGTTACAGCGCAGCATATCCGTTCGTGACCAGCAAAGACACATCATTGAATCGAGGCTTCAAAAAACCGCTAAGCCTGCTGACCCGGATGGGAGGAACACAACCGACAATCCCTTTGGAGGCGGGATGAAGACACCATCAACCTCGAAGAAAAGGCCACCCAATGGATTGTCTATTGTACCCCCTTCCCACGAGCAATTCGCGAATGAACGTGTGATCCAATCTGCGCCGTTGAACCAAACATTTACAGGAAGACATCAACCTCATCCTATGACTCGTCACGTAGCCAACCAACCTTCAAATCTCTCGAACACTTCTCACATTCACCATGTACCTGCGACTCAAACATCTAACAGACTTCCTCCAATATCCGACGTATTTGCAGGCGAGGGTCTCGGAATGCAAAGAAAGGATATTCAATACACCGCGAACTCTAATTCGAATTCTTCTCACTCCAATCACCGACCGCAATTTCCCTCACCAGGTCAACAACCGCCTTCTTCACATCCTCCTCTTACAGGTAGAGACAGGGAGTACCTGTCCGCAGATGAGCACATTGCTGAACTAACCCATGGGAGAGAGGATCTCCATCCAAAGGTCATTCATTACAGAAGCAACCATCCACCCACGCCCCCTACACCCCCTACACAAGGAGGCGCTACATCTAACAAGCTCGCTTACAGCCACTTGAACGGAGACGCACTTCGAAGCGGCAGAAGGCGCCCTCGCACTGAGTATGAGCGTGACATGGGTACACCACCCTTAGGAAGTGGGCCTGACATGAGGGAACGAAGGGGCCCCTTTGGACTTGGTATTGATAGTCCTGAGACGCAAAGGAGGAAGAAGGATGAATTCCTGGGTCTTTGCGCAAGGGCTTGGGACCTCTTCCATTCGTAAACTGTTGCACGATTCTCGAACGATTATTTGATTGCCTGGAAATGGCAACCTGACTTGCCCCCGTCAAGATGGTAATGGAGCGGTAAAGTATGACTGAAGAGGACTTTGGTGGAGTAAGTGAGCGCTGTGAGCACGGAATTAAGGAAGAGGACTCGTTGCAGGGAAAGACTCGCAGATATGGCAACATGTGGGAATATGAGCGATGGCTGATTGATTCTTCACGAGGCGGCGCTGCTGATCTCACATTTATTGCATTGATGGATTGCGCTTTGACTATACTATGAATCTGACGGGATTGGATTGCTCTACTTTCGAAGTTTCACTTCCCTGCTTGCTTCGTTCGTATGGTGTTGGTAGGCCGAGTTATAAAGCAATATTTCACAAGATATGCTCAAGCCACTACCTGCTCAGCATCATACAGTGCTTAAGGCTTGCTGCGTGGTCTTATTGAACGATTCCAGATCTAAACACTCTTTGACGTGGCAGCATTCGAACGCCTAAGATGTGGACGCTGCTGGTTGGCTCTCATGGCGCGTAGAGAACGCGTTTGGGTGGAGTGCAAGGAGTAACGGCTACCAACCACTGCTTCATCGGCCAATGCTTCTGTCTTCTCCACTATGTTCATACGGTTATCTTCAGACGTTACCAGAAAATCTCCTGCGTTATTGGCCTTATTACAGCAGATCTCCTCTGCTGCGATACCTGCTCCTGCTACTTTGACGCCAAGCCTTCCCCCCGCACTCAGGTTCCTCACTACTATTGAGAGATTGACCTCTACCCAACAACTACTCCTTGCTTACCCACCGTTGCTCACCATTTGCTTCCTCAACATCGACTTTGCACATTGATACCTTTGCTTTTTTGACCAGCACAAAGTTGTGCACTTCATTGACTTGCACGGGCAGAACAGGACATCCTGACACGCCTTGAGTCGAGTAAATTCCTAGCTTAAATGCTCAGCTGACGCATCACTACACATTCCATCCTCATGCAGGATTAAGTTATCGCAACATTTTCAGACTTTCGCAGATTCCAAAGCCATTGCTCCGGAAGGCCGTTGACGGTGGAGCTGAAAGCACGTCAACCATCGTGGCACGAGGTAGCTATTCAGCCACGGCGCACACTTAGCCTTATTAGCAAGGACAACCACGAAGGCAAAAAACATCAAAACATATCAAAATACGCGTCGTATGAGCATCTAAACCCTACAAAGGTCTCGAGAGTCTGATTGACCCCCGCCCTCGATGGCGCCGACGCGCCCAATTGAGATTTTCGAAGACACCCCGAGCGCTAACCCAGCCACACGACCGGTGCAACACCCTCCCAATGGGCAAGGGCTGATGTTCTTACAAGGGAACATGCAGTCTGCATTGCCGACCAGCCATGATATTATATTCACTCCGCCTTCTTCAGGTTCCAGCGGTCGATCGCCATTGAAATCATTCCGTCACCCGAGCACCTCTCCTCCGAAGATCAACATCACCAACATGAACGTCTCCATCCCTCCTCCACGGTCATCATCTTTCAAGACGGACTCCCCTATAAAGAAGCCAATGGCCAATATGTACTCAGCGTTTCCCCAAAAGATGTCAAGACCAATGTTCAACGCCTTCCCAAGTTCAGGCTTAGCGGACAAGGAAAATCGGCCACCCTTTCTGCATAACGAAAATATTGCAGAGTTTCCAGACCCCTCTTGTGGGTTGAGGCCTAGCTTGAAACGGGTGTTCTCGTCAACCAACTCGCTACAGGACAGCACTGTCAAGAAGGCACGGGTAGAAAATTCTGTGCTAGCTGAGCTGCCAGACCCAAAGAGTTTGCCCTCGGTGGAGGACGATGGCTTCAAGCCTCATCATAGCTATGCTGAACTTATTGCCATGGCAATACTTAGGTCTCCCGAGCGCAAACTAACACTCTCTCAAATATACAAATGGATCTCAAACTCCTTTGCACATTACCGAAATGCGGCAGACGGTGGATGGCAAAATAGCATTCGTCACAACCTCAGTCTCAACAAGTCTTTCATCAAGAAAGAACGTCCTAAAGATGATCCTGGGAAGGGCAATTATTGGGCTATCCAACCGGGCGATGAATTGAACTACCTTAACAAGGAAAAGAATCGTCGGCGGCCAACCTCATCGTCCAGTGCTAGTCAGAAAAGTGCTTCTCAGCAGCCTTCTAGTGAAGGCATCAGCTCGGCCCCTCAGCTTCCAATGCCATCTACAGCAATCTCCATATCATTGTGTCAGACAAAGGAGCCCTCCTCCGATGCAACCATTCCAGCATCAGATGCACCTTCTTCCTCAGACGAAGAAGTGAAGGCGACAGCAGCGCCTGACAGCAAACAGACCCCCTCGTCGCCGCTGCAAGACATTCGGTCGTCACCGCCACTGCTTCCTGATTTCCGGGAAGACACTCCTTCCCCCGGGTTGGATCTCGACCCTCCTTCCTTTACTAAGCCACAGACTCGCAAACGCAAACACGTAGAAATGGATGATAGCGGATACTTTTCGTCTCTCGATTCATCTGCATTACGTCCCCATCCAGAACCAAAATTACCCAGACTCGATCTTAGCCGCCAAAGAATCAAGCGAGGGCGCGCTGAGGAAGAGATTGCCCGAATGCGCTCTTCATCGCATGATATCAGCCCAAGTAGGGTTCGATCATTTATGAAGCAGGCTACTCCATCACTGATCTCATCTTCGCCCGTCAGAGACCTGGACACTGCTTTGATGCCACCACCGTTGACACCAGCGGCACATCTGAAGGCTCCCAAATTACCTCCACCGTCAATCTCCCCAAACACCAATCTTCGCATGCACCGTGACAAGATCAGGGAATTGATTGGCTCACCGCAAAAGCAACTCCTTAACGACAGCCTTTATAGTCCAGCCTTTAAAATAATTGAAGACGCGGGGGACGACCATCCCTCGTCGGACAATGGCCTTGATGCTTCATTCAGCATCTTTAATGACATCGACAATGCTATGCTTGGTCGGACGATCTCGAACTCGCATCAGAAGCGACCTGTACTACGTACTGATTCGGCACGCAAGTCCTCCAACATACTTGCCGATATCACGGGAACAGGTCGCAATCGAGGCTCGCTATCTAATGTGGGAATTACGGACTTTGAATCGCCGCTAAAACAGAAGTCTGCCAAATCGCCACTTCGCTTCGAAAGCACGATTGATGAATACCCTCAAGAGGATCTTTTCGACATCCACTTTCTGGATGAAGAGGAACCAGACGATTACGGTGGTTTCGATATCTTACAAGGCTTTTCTAAAATTGGCAGCAATAAGCCGCTGAGCTCTTCCACCAAGAAATCTTCGCGTCCAGCACTAGGTGGCAGGAGTCACACTTCGATCTTTTGAGTTAACAGCTGCATCAGTTGCGGCTGAGATTCCTATCACTCAAGATAGCAAAAGCTAGTTCGTGCTACCAATGCTGAGGCTCCCAGTACCACTGTGGCTTGGTTAAAAGTTTGTCGTATGCGAGGGTGTTTGATATTTCGATGTTCCACTGCACGAGCTGGATCATATCACGACAACAAGACAGTGAGGCCAGCTTTTAGAGTCATGTGGAAGGAGCAGCACGCAGTCCTATGATATGATGATTTGATGGAGGTGGAGTACCCGGCATATGATTACGAAACAGAGCGAGAGCAACGGCGAGACAGGTTCAGCACTCTATGAGACGATCATGCATGATTAAGCAAGGCGAAATGGCTGTTTAGAACTCAATATAGTTTTTATGATCAATGGATTTGCATATTTCTCATCTTAGTATTCTCAGTGGTATCATTGTCATTTGCATTGCTGTCTTTGAGCCACCGATGCTGCTCGTGAAATAGGTATCATTGACTAGCCATCCAGTCCGAACGCCAGCGCTTTCATAGGAGAGATCGTCAATTCCATCCAGTTGTGAGCTTTACACCACCCTCATCGTCACTGACTTCGATCGTTTCTTCATTGCTCGCCTCGATACTTTCGACCCTGCTGCTAACTTCAACATTCATCCCACTCCACTTCCATGTCCACCCAGCATCTACAGCAAATTTCCTCCCCATCGCACCGCTGAATGCACTAACATCACTCCACCTTCTCGCTTCCTCCAACCACCCAACGACCTGAGCCAAAACATCAACCTCCACCACTTCCACTACATTCTTCCCTTCACCTTCTTCACCTGCTCTCTTCCCACCCTTCTTCCCCTTCCCCCGCTTCTTACTCCCATCCCTCTTCAACTCAGCAACCCACTCAAACTCCGGCACATTGACCAAATTCCACGGTTCCCCCTGCGCCTTCACCTCACTATCATCCACCAGCACCGTATTATGCTGACCCCACCTCGCTCCCTCCACATACCCCGGACAAGATTTCTGCACCGCTTCGTTGCCCCACACACTCCGCAGCCGCTTATACACCTGCACTTTCTCGCCGTACTCCTGTGGGCTCAAACCCAGTGTGTCTCTGCCCCATATCCCCACGAGTCGGGATATTTGCTGGGGCGTGAAAAGGCGGTCGCAGAGTGAGCGGACGTTTGTCGGCATCGCGGATGACCAGATCAGGATTTGGTAGTTGGCGAGACAGTGGGTTAGGAAGTCGGAGAGGTGGGGGCGTGGGTTGTATGTTGCGGTTTTCTTTTTGCGGGCTAGTAGTGTGCCGTTTAGGTCGAGAATTAGGAGGAGGGGTTGTGGAGATGAGAGCTGGGCTGGAGGCGTGTGTGCGAGTGTAAGGTAGGCTCCTGACGGTCGGGGCGGCGGAAGTGCGGTGATGGGCTTTTTGGTGGGTGTGCGTGGTCGGATGGGGAGACGGCTTTTTAACGGGTCGAGAGCGAGAGGCGGTTCAGGGAAGGGTTTGAATGTTCCAGCCGTAGCGGACAGACGCGATTGAGTGGTTCTACTTGGTTTGTTAAATTGATATTGGGACGTAGGGGATATGGTTATGACCAACGGAGCGGAGACTGATTGCGGCTTTCTTGCCTTTGGTTTGAACTCCTGTGCCCATCTCGGCTTGCCATCATGCCGCGCCTTGAGATCCGTTTCCGGCAAAAAGCCAGAGTCCCGGGTTCCCTTGCTATTGTTGTTATTGCTGTTGTTGCCTGGTACCCGGCCATTGGGATCACGCCCCGAGCGATCTCTGCTACTGTCTTTCGCTACATTCTGTAGGTTTGCAGAGAACGAGCTGCCAAGAGGAGGCACATCCAAAGGTGTGTAGGAGGGTATGTCGTCAATGTTTCTCCGCCTTGAAATGTCATGAATCGTGCGTTTGTGAGGAGGTATGTAGGCTTTCGGAGCGGTTTCTTCAAGGTTTAAAGATTCAACGCCCGTAGTAGTTGCAGTGATCATGGCGCGGGGATGTTTGGCGCTCATTATAGGTACAAAGTATTGGAGAGATGAATAATTTCTGCTCTTGAGAGATGCATGCTTCGACATGTGTTCTAAGCAACGTATATGCGTGGTAATACTTCAACATCTAAGCAACGCAACAATCAGCGAATAATCTGACGCGTCAATGTCTTGGCGCTGCATGCCGGAAGGGAGGGCCGAACCCTTTATTGAAAGCCTATTTACCCACTTGCTCAATCCCAGATCCATCATTTGATTACGACGAAGAACGCACACGACGTCCGATGGCTAAGCGAAAACGGGCCAATCTCGACGGTGAGCTGTCGCAGAAACCCAGCTTCAGTAATCACTCTGCGAGAGCTACACAGTATGGTTCTGGTAGCAAAGCAGAGATGAACAGTGACGACGACGATACACATCAGTTTCGCAGAGTACGCGCGCATAAGGGTGGCAGTGACGACGAATCATCTTTGGCCAGCTCTGACGAAAGAGCCGCTCAAGAGTTGCATGATGGTAATTCAACTTCCGACACCTCAAGTAGCGAGCTTGAGAAAACCAAAAGTGACGGAGCACTTTCGACGCCTGAAGTATGCTGCCAATCGTTTTATGATGAAAAGAATACCCTATGCTAATTCCTTTCAGTCCGTTATCAGTGACTCAGAGCCAGAGGACCCTGAAGCCGCAGGTGAAGCTCCGGATGAAGGAGTAGCCGTCATCTCCTTCGGCGCCCTTGCAAAAGCCCAAGCAGCCCTCGGCAGGAGCTCTCGAACGAACCACGACCGGAACACTTCCACAGCCAACCCATCCTCAACACGCGATACAGATGTAGAAGCACTCGAGCGCCGTGCTGGCAAGAAAGATACGCGCGACTTCGACCGCACCTCCAAGCATGCCCCAACCGAGCTCTCTTCCAAAAAGGCAGTCTCCAGAAAGCGCTCCGTCGTCCCTGTCCATCAGCGCGACATCCGCGACCCGCGTTTCGAGCGCATCAGCGGACCTGTCGATCATGAAAAAGTGAAGAGGAATTACGCATTCCTCTCCACGTACCGCGACGCAGAAATAGCGGAGCTGAAAGTCGAGATCCGCAAGACGAAAGACGTGGCAGCGAAAGAGAAGTTGAAGAAGGCATTGTTGAGCTTAGAGTCAAGGAAGAAGACAGACCAGCTGAAAGAGCAGCAGCAGGAGGTGTTGAGGAAACATCGGAAGGAAGAAGGGGAGAAGGTTGCTGCGACGGGGAAGAAGCCGTTCCATTTGAAGAAGAGCCAGGTTAAGGAGCGGGCGCTGCTGGAGAAGTATAAGGGGATGAAGGGGAAGCAGGTTGATAAGGCTATTGAGAGAAGGAGGAAGAAGGTTACTGCAAAAGAGAGGAAGACGATGCCAATGGAGAGGAGAGGCTGATTGCCTATGGGTGCATCATACAGCTGGAATTCGATCAAGACATAACGGATCAGTGAAAGTAATGCTGTGCATTAGATGTGGATGTATATGCGAGGAGCACTTTCCAAAACGACAGCTTCTAACAATCGCTAAATCCGTCAAACCCAAAGAAAGCGCTCGTCACCTACGAAACGAGTCTCGATTGCGGTCACGTTCTCTATCCCGATTGTGATCAGGACTTCGACTTCGCCGTCTACCCACGTCGCGGTCATGAGGATCTCTCCTATCAGCCATTCGCCTGTCACCCCGATCATCTCTTCGGTATGGTTCGTCGCGACCCCTCCGGCTGTCGTCCCGAGATCCGTACGAAGGTATGTAGGTGTCGACTTGCGGTGGTCCGCCCGCTTTGGGTCGTGATCTGCCTTCATCATATGGCAGTGGTCTGTCTCTGGGCGGACCACGGTCCCTTGGAGCATCATGAGGGCGGGGGCCGGAGTAACCAGGACCGCCTCTAGGAATCTCAACGGGTGGTCGTGGAGGCAGTCCATTGGAAGGTCCCCTTTCCCACGCAGGTCGACGGTCCGGTGGTGGCCCTCTCTCCCATGCCGGTCGATGGCTTGGTGGTGGGCCTCCCGTTGGTGGTGGAGGTGGGATTCCAGAGCCGTACGGCAGCTGATTTCGATGGTCATAGCCATTTCGTTGGGGTGGGTATGCATGACGATCATTATAAAGCCCACGAGGGGGATAGTGATTTGGACCATTTGGCAGAACGCCATTCGTGAGGTCGGGGTCTTGACCCATGCCAACAGTCCCACCAGCAGGAGCTGGTGGTGGTTTGGTCAATTGCTCACGGTTTTTCCTCCGATCCAACTCATGAGATTCTTGAAATTGTGGTATATCTCCTGGTTTGGCCGGGAGAGGATCGGCCTTAAAGTATGGATGTTGGAGAGCGTCCATCGCATTTATGCGCGTGCGCCAATTAAGCTTGAGTAGTTCACCAAGTAAAGATATGAACAGCGATCCTTGATCACGAAACGCTGTGCTCAAAGTGCTATGACATTTCTTGAATTCCTTAATACCTTCGCATCCCTTGAGAGCGCTGAATCCAGGCATGTTTTCCTCTGTTGGCGATCCCACAAGATTGAATATCCGTTCAATCTGGTCGAGATCGCTGCTTCCAGGAAGGATTGGTCTTTTGTGAAACATTTCACCAAAGACGCAACCCACTCCCCAAATGTCAATTGCAGGCGTATAATTCGGGAGTTGCAGTAGTAGCTCAGGAGGACGATACCAGCGGGTCACAACGATGCTAGTATAACCTCTTGTAGCTTCACCGTTTCCTTTCCCTGGCTCAGGTGGCGGGTCATCATAAGGTCTAGCCAAGCCAAAATCAGCTATTTGGAGGATGCCCTCATTGTTTATCAAGAGATTAGCAGCCTTCATGTCTCGATGCAGTATCTTGGTCCTGTGCAGGTACGTAAGTCCTTCCAGAAGCTGTACCATATAGCATTTGAGATGGGCTTCTGAAAGACGGACCGTTGGGTTCTCCAAAAGGCCGGAGAGATCGTGGTCCATGAAGGGCGTCACCATGTAGACGGTAGCAGGCGGAGGTTTCGCTCCCTCTTTGGCCTTGTTGTGTTCCATAGCCATGTCTTCCAATTTCAGAACGTTGGGGTGCGACAGCATCTTCAACAATTTGATCTCGCGTAGAGCCGTTACTGGAAACCCATCCTTCTCTTGGTGCCTTACAATTTTCTTCAGGGCAATAATCTCGCCTGTTCGCCGCGACTCTGCTTTCCAGACTTCTCCGAACGTCCCCTCACCAAGTTTAGACATGATTGTATAATTACTGATCTTTGAACATCCTTGGAATCGTTTACCCTTCCCATCTCGTGATGTCTCGAGACTTTCGCCAGCAGGTCTTTTCGTCCCAGCGACCTGGCCATTGGGTGTCTGAGGATAGCTATGCTGAGCAGGGGTCGTCATGGCCGTGATAAAGTGGTTATGGGGCAGCTGCTCGACGCTTTGGCACACAACAGACACCAAAGGTGATACCAGCAAGGCTCAAGGAGGTGATGACCAAAAGATCATAGACTTCGAACGACAATGGTTTAATGTCAAGGCAATGACTGGATTATTTGAGGCATAATGAATGGAAGCACTTGCATGTCCCTGACATTGGTCGGTAAATGGCGAGAGTGTTATGACCAATTACCATTGCTCAAAAATTACGAATCAGTTGCAGGTGTTGAAATCGGTTGGTCATTTTGCGGGATTGCTGTCGTGCGCTCGTAAAGAGACAATGAGAGGTCTTTGCTTTTCTTGTGCTTGAACAGCAGGACAATAGCGAGTGAAGAGGCCAAATTTGCAGATCAATCTATTGTTCTTGTAATCCTACATCACTGACGGCAGATGAATCACTTTGACCTCTGGTCGCGGCTATAGCCGACATGCAAACTCGCCGCATCTGTATATGACCTCAGCCTTCCAAGACCACCTCCAGTGAACCAATCGACCCGATGCGCATGCTTTGATCAGCTCGGTACATTCCCTTTGAATTCCTGCTTGTCATTTTTTGTGCCTAAGGCGTTGGTCCGCGCATACAATAAGATGGCTGGCGGGCATAGTGCTCAGGGGAAGAACCCTTATCCAGGTCATCCGGTTCATGTCCATCCGGTACTTATCCCCATCATCACATCTTGATTCGGTCAGTCTAGGGCAGCTGATCCATTCATGTACCTCAGGCTCGACCATTCTACCGCTTATCAGCTTGGGCGCTAGGAACTTCAATGTGGTTCTTCGTGAGTGCGGATATGCCTAGCGGAGAGAGCTAAGCTTACGAAGGCAGCTGATGTATCGGGCAAGGAAGGACGGCCCAGTATTACTGGGGTGGAAACATCCTTGGGACCATTGATTACCTTAAAAAAGCATTGAGGAGTTTGGGGCAACTTCAGGTATTGGAGCGGACTCGAGGGAAGTTGGATTCTCACGGACGGTACATGGTGCTGGGTTGAGTCTGATTATCTGAAACTACATCGGAAGCGCAGATACAGCCCTAATGGCTATGTACGGCAATCCGCACCTTCAAGAGTGCCACAGCGGCGACACAATGAATTAGCCTAGGTCTATGCTACTGCGGCTTTTGGAAGAGGCAGTGGGACACGCCCCAGACGTTTCCTCCTTCATACGCAAATAGCTCTGCACAAGCCATGTAGAAAATCTGCCACCGATAGTACCACATAGCTACGTTGTTCTTCCCGTACGTCTCCTCCAGATGCGGCCAAATCTCACCCTTGCTTTCGATCATCTTCGATAGCCAGTCCTGGAAGTTGATCAGCATCTCGCAAGTCCACTCCTTTGGGGGCAAAATACCTCGCAAGTGTGAGCATAGTGATTCCCATTGACCCACCACTGCTCCAGCAGATTGAGGTCCTTTTGGAAGTAATGCAGCAGATCTGAAGATGGCATGGTGCCCCCTGTAAAGAAGTGTGTACTCATCCAACCCTCTTCGAAATCATATGGGGTCGATACGTGATTGAAGATATGCACGAAAAGCTTGCCTCCAGGCTTTAATGCTGTTGCGATCTTTTCCATCAAAAGTTCATAATTTTTCATGTGCTCGAAAAGCTCAATGGAAATGACTCGATCGAATTGTCCGGCTTCGAATTCGTATTCCACAACGTCCCCTGTCACAACCTCCAAGTTCGTAAGTCCCTTCGTAGCGGCTTGGTCATCAATGTATTCCTTCTGCGTCTTCGAGTTCGAGAATGCGGTGATCTTTGCGTTGGGATAGATCTCAGCGAAGTAGAGCGCTCCGGATCCCCATCCACATCTTATGTTGGCTGTCCGTCAGCCATGGGTTTTCTTCTTTTGCGCAAAGCACTGTTCGCACCCTAGGTCCAATATTCGCATGCCGTCACTCAATTGCGCTCTTTCCGTATACAGCTCAAGCATCTCTACCTCCGCTTGCCCCAGTGTTTCCTTCCCAGTAGGGTAGAGGCAGGAGCTGTACTTCATTCTAGGACCTAAGCACGCTTGCAGGACTCCCGTCCCTACTTCATAATGCTGAGTATTGGCAAATGCTGTCTCTATTGCTATAGGTCGCGAACGCAGACTCTTCACGTAAGCCATCTTCTTCTTGTAAGCCTCCTCGACGGAAGTGGATGCGATGATGTGGAGGCGGTCGCGGAGCTGATAGCGTATGCCATAACGGATAACCGCTTGGGGAAGGTAGCCTCCATCCAGAATCCAATCTACTTGTTGTCAGCTGTGACTCTAGATAGCAGTGTGTAATATATATGTTGTTGAACGGACCATAGTTCATGTTGGTGGCAGATATGTTGCACAGAATTGCCAATTGAAGTGAACATCAACGGGCACAGTAAGACTGCTCAGCTTCGTAAAGGCGAAGCATTGGCAAGGAAATTGGATTGGCGGCAGGTTTGTGAGCTTTAGTATTCATTCAGCAAGCGCAAAAAAGAAGACTGAACGTCTTAGTATTTTATTTCATGATAAATACGAATACGAGCAAAAGTATCATCTATATTTAAAGGTGCATGTCAGCTAGGACCATTTTGTACTGCTTTCTTTTCTTCCTACGGCCCTGTCTCCAAGTTTGTTGTAGCCTCCCAACGTATCGAGCCATGCTGGGAAAAGCCTTCTTCTCGCCAATCCATGCACACGCGAAACCACCCAATGCCAAAACAAGTATGAAGATTTCAAAATTCAAAGGCATGTATGTCAGTTGCATCAACCGTGCCAGCCAGGTTCCTGGGTCGAGTAGTAGATATGCACAAAACAACGACGTTGTAACTATGGTGACGACGAATGGCACTTTGATTTCGTCAGCTTGGCACCTGTGTCAAGGCAAGAATGACATACAATTGTTTCTCATGGTCTGACGGAAAGGAGGCCCAACACTGAGCACAACCCCTGAGAGGATGTATTGGAAGCTTGAAAGCCGAAAAAGCGCCGTGTTGTCTGAGTTTTCAATATTTGAACTTTCGGTGTCCAGCACTGGTGGTGTGTACCAACGCGTTCGTCTCACAAAAACGAAAGCAATAGCCTGAATCAGCAGACAAATAGCGATCTGTCCCATCAACGGGGTAAGGACCTTGCGCGAGACTAAACTTGCCGTCGGTCGTTTTGGGCACAGAGTTGGGTAGGCTCCCGTCCACCCCACTGAGAAACAGTTAACCTATGGCTCTGAATTGTGAGAGCAATTACTTACTGAAGATTGCAACGGGTAACACCAAGAAGATATCGATGAATAGATACTAAATCCATCAGAATCCACAAGCAGTCTCAGCACATGGAATTACCTGAAAGTCGCCAAGGTTTGACGCAAATGAGTACAAGAAACTGACTGAGATGAATTGGATTGCGGAGTAAAGGCTCATATATTTGAAACAGCAGAAGCTTGTTACTAAAGCCGCTCGACCCTCTCTAGAGAACAATCAGCTACACAGAACACAATCAGAGAAGAGTCTCAACTTGCCTAATAGTCTCCGGTACACAGGAAATGTCAAAGACACGGCTGGTGAAAGGTGCCGCAACAGAAGCTTCAGCTTCTGACAACGATATTCCTACGTCCGCAGCCTTGAGCGCTCCGCAGTCATTCGCGCCATCCCCGCAGAAACCGCAACAATAGTCGATGCTCTGAAGCTTTTCCACTAATTCATGCTTCTCATCCGGTGACATTCTCGCAAAGATTTGGCCTTGTACCAGCATCTGGGCTTCATTAGTACAAGCATGCTCAAAGCAGGCTGAGGTAAAGGCACCCGTTTGATAATCTCTTCATTTGCATACTCGATGATCCACCGGAAAACATCGCCTGTTATAGCAAGTGTGAATTTGTGGGAGTGTGATCGATCAATTTTAGCGCCGTCGCTTTCAGTGGAAAGCGGCAACGGCTGGTACAGTCAGTCAGTAATCATACAAGTTGCGAATCTAGTGCCTTCTTACCAACAACGTATGCTCGTCGAGTTCAAAATGTATGTTGTCTACGCTTTGCCATTTCAGCTGAGCTTTCGGATCTCTACAGTCCCCCTCAACGAAGTGAGGTATGAAGCAATGCGCATCGTTGTCGATCAGTTCACATTCCCGAGCTACACTGATAGCAGTGAGAATATTGTCTCCAGTGCACATGATACTGCGGATATTTGCGTCGTTGAGCTCTTCAATAATACCGGTGGTAGCCTCTTTCAATTTGTTCTCAAAGATAATGAACCCGAGGAAAGTCAGGCCAGACTCAGCGTCTTTTCTAGCCAATTTGTGCACCTTAGGCCAGTCCAGGGACTTCACGTATTTCGAAGCACAAGCGATAACACGGAACCCCCTGTGAGTGTAGTAGTCTAGAAGATCATCGTAGTCAATTGGAAAGCTATCCTTGTTACAAATCTCCCTCATACACTCAGGAGCACCCTTAACATAGACATTCCCTCCTGTGGTACCAGATTGGCCAACAATGACGCTGGCCCGACGAAGATTGGATACGAACTCAAATGTCTTGAGTGTACCAAGCTCAAAAGGCTGATCATCGGGTGTTTCAGAAGTTTCAAGCCGGGGATCAGTTCCGGGAGGTGGTCTTGAGATTGATGATGGTGAACTAGGGGCCTCGTCTCCGTCAACGCTGGCTTTCTGCACTAGTTCCTCAAAAGACCAGCCTGTAAATTCAAACATTTTCATGTCTAAAGGATCCCCCATGAGCTCTCCTTCGATAGAGCGAAGAGAATGGCAGGTGCCCATAGTGTACAGGATGGCTTGGTGCATTTTGTACTCGATGGTTGGGTCTCTTTCATAGGACGCCCCTGGTAGTAGGGTCTGCGAGTCTTCACAAACATCACTGAATCGCATGGCAGGACTGTTCACGACTCTGACTCCAAGTACGTCAAGACCATCTTCAGTCAAGGTGCCCGTTTTGTCGAAGCAGAGAACATCCAATTTACCTGCTACGTTGACTCTCTGCGGACTGATGCAGAAGATATTCTTTTGCTTAAGCCTAGATAATGCAAAATTGGTCCCAATAGTGAGAGTGGCTGGTAGAGCTGGAGGTACAACAATGGTGATGAGATCAAGCGCCCGGACTATGATCAAATGCCAGGCTAGTTTGAGCCGTATAAAGTTAACAAGAGAGGCTGTAAACCCGAGCGCTGCAATGCAAGCCATGACAGATATGTACCTAAAGGCATCTCTGTAGAATTTGAAACCTGACGGTTTGGGGAAGAGCATTGACCTGACTAACGAACCCTTCGTTGTATTGAAACCAGTTCTTATGACGATTGCCAACGCAACAGCCTCATCGTCTTGGCTGTCTTGGGGCCGCCTGGCTCGAATGATCTTAGTGCCGTTGAAGAGGAAGTGTTTCGCTAGATCTGGGTGCATGGCGCTAGCACTATCTTTGAGGAGGTGGAGAGATCCATTCGTGGCTGGGATCTTAGAAACAGGAACAGATTCACCTGCCGCTCGTTAGCTGACGCTCTAGCAGACCACCCCAATCCATTGACGCACCAGTCAACATGCTCTCATTGACAATGCAATCTCCGGCAAGGAGAAGGCTATCGCAAGGAAATTGCGTTAGGGAGGGATCAGATATTTCGTAAACGTCGCCAGGTACAAGCTCATCACTTGATACTTGCCGCCCTGTCCAATGTCAGAAACACTAAACGGTCACAATGGTGGTCACCGCTACAAAAACTATTCCTTAGTACTCTAACATCGCATTCAAAACGAGAGACTTCGCGCAGTCGTTTCATCGTCTGGAGATGTCAGCAGCAGCCATTGGGAAGGGCGTAGAATAGCTTACAGCTCGCGTTTCCACAAGAGTAGTTGTGATGCTGACGAGCGAAATGAGAAAGATGCAAGCGGCATAATAATAGTATTGGTCGAGTGACCATAAGATCATACTGGCGATCTGGAATATATAAAATGGGTGAAGGACCTGGAAGCATTAATACTCCAATCCTTGCGCCAAGATGAGATTCCATACCTCATCTATCAGAAGCTGCGAAATGGACTTCTCATGAATATCGATGAGGTTTTTGTCAAAAACCAGCTCCCTTCGACTTCTTTCCTCACTTTCTAGGCCGGCACGCATTGCCTTTACACTCGTCCAATTTGGATCCACCCAATCACTGTAAAGTAGGAACTTATCTTTGACAGGGTGAAAGCAGAAACGTACGTATCGGTAGTCTAGGAAGCATATTTCGGGCAGGATGGGATCTTCTTCCTCATCGTAATCGGACGCATACCCTTTCGTTTTACTTGGTCCAAAGACAGTAGACAGTGAGTAACCATAAGAATGCTTGTTTAGGTTCTGGACACTCATCTCGCCCCATTGATTCTGGTGTCCTTTAGCTGAAGTTTTCGTCCGAAGCCGATAAGCTGGCACTCCTACCTCAATGACGACCCAGTCACAACTACGCAAAGGTTTCGTAACTCCGATCAGACGGACTTTCCAACTTGGGAGCCATCTCAGAGCCAAATAACCAAGCCCTAGTGTCATTACGCAAAGGACAGTATAGACTGCAAAGCCAACGGATCGAGTGCCAAATCCGGCTATTGCAATTGTTAAGTCCTCGCTAACAACGTAAATCTTCTGGCTGTGGCGGCCGGATCGATGAAACCCGCTTGCCTCGGATCTGGTAGATCCTCGACGCAGCAGCAGTGGGTCTTCAACAGAGGACCTCGAAAAGGCAGATGACTTTCGCCCCTGTGGAGATCTCTGGCCTGACTCGAGATCATGATCGAATCGCGAGTCTTGTTGATCACTAGACTCAAAAACACTATCTTCGTCATCAACTATTGCCTGGTCTTCAGACCACTCCGGCGACTCGTCATCCTCCTGGAAATATGTAAAGCTTGCAATAGAATCCGTTCTCTGGCGTCGGTGAGCAAATCCAGTGACGCTTGACGGAACGCTTTCGGACATGGGCCCTGCAAAGACCTAGCAAATCTTAGGTTAGATTCCAAGTTTCAAGCTGGACTGTCACCTACCTCATCATGTGCCATTTCGACATCTGAGACCATACTGGCACTGCACAAGAGGTCAGTATTTACATGACCAGACGCAATTCCAATGACTGACTTGCTGATATTGGAATCTCGTCGGTATAACGATCCATTACTGTATGAATACTCGTCATATCCATGACTTGCTCTGGAGCCGCTTCGCCGCGATCGGCCAATCGGCCTCGCATTGGAATTGTTCATGACTTCCCAATCTCCAAAGTTGAACTACCACATGGACTACATCGGAACCTGCGCGATGGTCACGCCCTACTAATGGAAGACTAACATTGCTCCCTGCTAGTCCATAGAGGCTAAATGTCAGCTCGGTTGGTACACAAATGTGCCTGGGTCTAAGAGTCTCATGGCGGGGATGACATTGACATCCCAACAACGTATTTGTTGAGGAAATCTGTGACTTGTGTTAACGTACGGACCGCTGCGTCATTGTAGAGCACAAAAAATATATCAACACCTTGAAGTTTTGCGGGGCGGCTCCAAGCGCGATAGGCGCACGCACCACAAAGTTTATGATTTTCCTGCTAGTTTACCTTTTTCATATTCGGAGCAATTGACTCTACCCCCACCTAGCCACGCAGAAGCAATCATGGCCTTTGGAAAGCTTTACACGCGCGAAGTAAGCTTGAAAATACACCTTGGGTCCTACATCATTCATCTCTGACCATTCTCGACAGGCTAACCCTCGGTCTATCGCTATTCGTGCGGTCGCCAAGGCGAACAAACTCGACATTGAAGAGGTGGAAGAAGACATCAGGAAAGGGCCGCTCTCATTAGACTACCTCAAGATAAACAAGCTTGGCCAGGTTCCTTCATTCGTGGGTGCTGATGGCTACGAGTTGACGGAAAGTATTGCTATTGCAATTTACAGTATGTCTCGTCCAATCCTGCGTATACGACTGTTTCATCCCAACACATATGATGAGAAATCTTTCAAATACAGTTATCCCTGTCTGAAGACTATTGTTGAGACTTATTCACACTCTGAGCCTATCTTTGCCACTCTTTATTCCTAGTTGCTCTGCATGACTCACGGGCGCTTCTAACAGACTTTAGTCACATCGCAGAATGAGAAGACCTCTCTACTTGGCAAAACCAAGCAAGACTATGCCTCCATTGTTCGCTGGATGTCTTTTGCCAATAGCGAAGCTCTTCCACCGATTGGAGGCTACTTCCGGCCCATCTTGGGTATAGATCCTTACAACAAGAAGAATGTCGATGAAGCTCTCAAAACCACAAACAAAGCTCTAAAAGTCTTCGACGAGCATCTCCTTGTTCACACCTTCCTCGTCGGCGAGCGCATTACCCTAGCCGACCTCTACGCCGCCGGCATTCTTAGCCGCGGCTTCCAGTACATTTTCGATAAGAAATGGCGCGAGGAGCATCCCAACGTCAGCCGATGGTATGAGACTGTTGCAAATCAACCTATTTATTCTAGCGTGGCACCAAAATTCCAATTCATTGAAGAAGCACTCAAGAACCAGGCACCAAAGAAAGAGAAAGAGGAGAAGCCAAAGCAGGAAAAAGCCCCCAAGGCTGCGCCCAAGCCAAAGGCAAAGGAGGTCGATGAAGACGAGGAAGATGAGGCTCCACCGCCGCCAAAGCCTAAGCATCCGCTTGAGGCGCTTCCGAAGCCAACCATGGCGCTTGACGAATGGAAGCGAACCTATTCCAATGAAGAAACCCCTAATGCGCTGAAATGGTTTTGGGAGCACTACAATCCTGAGGAGTACTCGCTATGGAGATGTGATTACAATTACAACGACGAGCTGACCCAGACTTTCATGACGAGTAACCTAATCGGTAGGTCCATGTATTCTCATGTCTTCGGATACGCAAAGAGTGGAGAGTGAGCTGACGAGTATCCTATTTGACAGGTGGTTTCTTTGCTCGCCTCGAAGCTTCCCGCAAATACATCTTCGGATGCGCCTCGGTCTACGGCAAGTCCAATGACAGCGTCATACAAGGCGCATTCGTGATCCGCGGACAAGAGGCTATGCCAGCTTTTGATGTAGCGCCGGATGTCGAAAGCTACAAATTCACGAAGCTTGACCATACTAAGTCGTCAGACAAGGCTTATGTTGATAAAATGTGGCTGTGGGAGGAAGGCGTAGAGGTGGACGGTAAAACTTACGAATGGGCCGATGGTAAGGTATTCAAGTGAGCATGTAATCGAGAAATGCTGCATCCAATGAAAAGAAGTTGTCGAACAACGAAATGTGCGGCACGCGGAAACTAGCGAAGAAGGTACAAGAAGCCTCAGCTACATGTAGATGATATCGTGCCGTCATAGAATCAATCAGTACCCTGTGCATCTAGCTTCGCAAACCACATAGCATGCTTCTTCATCAACCTACGTGCTCTTGTGCATTCATCACTATTGATGCCATCACCTTAATTCATCAATTCCTTTCAAATCTGTGACGGGATGTCCGTGGATTCGCACCCTTTCTGCTGCATCTTGTATTCCGAAATATCTTGTTGACATATCCAAATAGGGTCATATAATCTCTGCACTTTCTCACGAGTAGACACTTCCAATCACACCATCGTGGTAGCAGTGACTGGGGCCGCAGGCATCGGATCTGGCATAGACATAGACATGTCCATATCAGGAAAGAATGGATGCAGAGCGTACACGGGACCCTTATTTTCTTCTCCGTCGAAGAGCAAGAAGTTTTGGATCGGCTGCTCACGCTGACCCAGCACGTTGATGACATCTTGTGCCAGCTGGCCCCCTAGAAACGCTGTGACCGGCGCAAGCTCGCTCCCCAAATTTTGCATGAAACTCTTGAGGTTCTCGCTCCGGAGCGTCTCGGCAGGTAGTTGCAGCTCTTGGTGCTTTTGTTGTGCCAGTGTTGTGAAAAGCTCAAGATCAGGGCGAGAGGGCCCGGGAAGTCTACCTGAAATATTCTCGAATTCCCAGATGGCGCGCAGACAGGAGAGTAGAGGTGGCACCTGCAGCTTACGCCGGCGTGAGTTACGAAGATCCTCCGGCAAAGGCGACGTGTTTGCCAGCGGTATTGGGGTGTAAATTTCTTGCTTTGTAACCATTTCAATAACTCTACCGTCTTTTCGCTTGGTGCTAGTTGCGACCACGTTCCTGGTAGGAGTCTCACGGCCTATGGTTGTGGGACGGTTTGACTTCTCACGCTCAATAACAAAATGATGTTGATTGAGGTCTGCAAAGATGAAACCATAGAAGCCATGTGTTCCTGCAGCATAGAATGGCTTGCCTGACAGTCTCGATGCTGCATTGATAGTTGAGAGAGTTTTGAGGTCAAGGTCGGTAGCTATTACCATATCGAAGGGTACATAGAAATCCATGTCCTTGGTCCGAATGTCCTGAGTTTCGACATTGACGGTTACTCTTGGGTTGAGTTTGCGGATCTGAGGAGCAGCAGCTTCTGCCCTCTGTGAAAAGGTGAGACAGGAAACCGTCATGGTATGAGATGCACGTCACATACGTTTTTGCCTATGTCCTCGTCGGAGACGAAGAATTGAGCTCCCAGATCGTCATCTTTGACCAGCTGGTCGTCTTGGACTGTCAGTGATCCTATGCCAGCGAGCACAAGGTTCTTCGCTATCTCATTTGAAAGGGCTCGCATGGTGATAAGAAGGATCTTCGCACTTCGGAGCCTGCACTTTGTCAGCAAGACGATGCAGAGTCGACCTTTTGCGTTACTTTTCTTGAGCCTGAACACCCCAGAGACGTATTTGTCTGTCGTAGAGAGCAATCTCATCTAGGAACAGTCAGTGATCATTATTATCAATCTATGCGCAAAGCAAAAGCAGTACCTGCGCTGATAGATTGGTTTCCGTTCACTTGAGCTTCAGTATGAATGGAGGGAGATATAGCTGGCATGTTTAAGGAAGCAGCAGGTGAAACACCATTGAGTTCAGGCTGTTGAGGAGTGATTCCGTTGTCCATGGTGGAAGATGTGAGCGTACTCAATGAGCAGGGGGAAAGCACAGGTCATATCACGTGCATAATAGGTGATCGCATTTAGAGAAGCGATGGCGCGCCTTACATAGGGTTCTGAACAAACACCGCGCTCGCAAATGCTCTTGCTTTAGCTGCCTCTAAGCAGGCTAGGGTCAAGAGGGTGCCTAATGTTTCATGCACAATGACGCCTAGTTTCAGCTTTCCCGGGCGGGCCACCCCCAAATCAACGCTCGAGCACCCACCGGCTACTGCCGCTAGAACTAACAACTTCTTGGGCGCTACTTTCGTGCCTTATGCCCCGGTTCACACCACATTCTTGCACAACCAGCCATATCGTCTGGCAACATCAACGTGTACGCGATACAAGCCCCATTCAGCGACTAACAGGATATTTTGCTGGAAGATCTGTTCTCACTGACCTCATCCGGGCGCCTGTACGCCGGCCAACTAAATCTCGATTGCTTCTCAAGCCCCGCGCCCGACCCTCGATGAGCACGCCTTTCTCGTCTTCCATTATGGTAAGATGCTAACCTCCTTGCTTCTAAAACATTGACCGATATCATTGCTCTCTTCTGACTTCTTTCCTCGCAAAATAGTCTGGCAGCTTCGACTTTCCTCCAGCCTCAAATGGTACTGATAGCCCGGAAGGGAGCCATAGGCCCACTTTCATAGACCCCCGCTCTACACATCTGGACTATAACGTAAGGGAGACAGATCTCACGCAACTCGAACGAGACGACTTTGAACGACGAAGAAGAGCTTTCGATTTCCATTCTCGTCACTCGTCCTCACTACACGGCGGTACGCGTCGACAACATCACGAAGACCGAGCGGCCGCAAACCAAAACTTTCCTACTTCGGCCATAAGACCTCGTGTTTTGGGCTCGCGCATCCGACGTCGTCTTGCCAACAATGCTCATAGTCCTGCAAGATCGTCCGTCCATATAGATAGCTTTAGCGGCGTTGACCTGCCCGAGCCAACATTACCACGGGCAGATTTGGCCACCGCCGAATACTCGGGTGAAGCGGAGGTGAACCGGAGGAGAAAGCGCTGTAAGCTTGATGAAGATCGCCTGAATAGAGGGAGCAAGGTTTTCAGTTACGAATGGAAGGGTCAGGTCGTGCCAGGTCCGTTGAAGATGGAGATCCATGCTTGTGACGGCGGACTTCATTCAGATGTCGCGGCACAAGATCGCCAACAATACCGCCGAGAGAACATGCTTCGGAACGACAAGAGCGTCTATTGCACTGACCGTGCCCATTGCAACATCATTCTAAGGCACGTAGGAGAAGCTTGCTTCTCATTGAAGAAGCTTGTCATCAAGGCTCCCGAGAGTGGGTTCACTGCACCGTAAGCAAGGTTTCCTCTACTATTAAGTCTGTCGATTAACACCCCAGAAGCATTCAAGAAGGCATGATCTTTGTGTCCATGACCCACAAGGATCTCCTTGTTCGGACTTCCCCATATCACCTCCATTGCGAGTCAGAAAGTGATTGTGACTCTGATGAAGGATCGCTCGATCATGCAACATCTCCCTCTGCAGTTCGTCCGGTCTCACGCCGGCGAGATAGCATGGCTCGGGCGGTTCCTCCACCAATTTCTGACTCCATGTATCGCACCGTTTATCGTGGTCCTTGGCGGATCACGGAGCCATATCCCACCACACCACTTCAAGCAAGCTCGGGCAACGACGCTTTACAATCAACCCCGAGCAGACAGAATACTGCAATGCTGTCACTGCACCGTCGAGACTCTTCTGAGACGACCACGATCGCCAACCAAGGCTTCGCTGTCACAACCCACTGCAACGACCCTTCAGAAGACGAGGAGGAGGAGTCCTCACCGCAGACTCTTGCTGACCGCTACCAGCGCGAACACATGCCGAATGCGTTTTCTCCCACTTCCGAGGACGACGCTGAAGAGGCCTTAAGACAAGACTCGAGAGTAAGGAGGCTAGGTCTATCACCAAGCCAACTCCAAAACCACCGAAGAAGGGGTACGAGGAGGACATCACCTTCAAAGTTTGAGGTCGTGAAGGATGAAGATTGCAAAGTCCCGGTTGAAGACATTCTCTCTCCACACGCGGAGTTCTTCATTGACAAAGATAAGAGTGTTATCAGCGTTTGCTTCGAGCCCCCTGTGTAAGTTCTTATGCTTCCTTGACTGCTGGAATGGTGCCAGTCGAGTCCAACTGACTCTGTTGATCAGCTCTGGTAAATACATTCTCTTAAAGCTTTGGAGCCCCAGCAACCACAACATCGATATTCAAAGCATCATCGCTCATGGTTTTGCTGGACCCAGACTTTTTCCAGCTACCGAGATGCTGTAGAATACCACGTTCGGAATCGTTAGGACTAAATGTATGACGGCATCTCTACATAGACATTGGATGATAGATACATCGACAGCAGCTCCAGGGATTACGAGCTGGTGAAACTCAAGACCGTCAGTCAATTGTCTTTACCAGTGCATACTTGAATGATAGCACAAAATGAGAAATTACGTTCCAACAAAGCGTGGGTACAGAGACTGCAAGCAATAGAACTTTGGCCAATGATTCTCATTGATTATGACCTGGTTTGCGGTGCATATTGCCTAATGCAAGCGATGATGTTCAACAACTCCTGCGCTAAAGTATGGTATCAAATCATGTCCCAAATAATTCATGCCTCCCAATACCAAAGCTCTGCACTTCCCCTCAAAGAATAATCAGACGTTGTCAACGACAGCGTTGTGGTACCCAACCAAGCTTCTGCTGCTAATCCAGGGTCAAAAACGACACAATCCCACCCCAGCTATTCTTCCTAGGGTATCCCATCACCTTGGCCGTAACGTCATAATTTGCCTCAATAATGATGCCAGCATTCAAATACGAATCATCTCTTCGCCTCTATCCAATATTCTTCCCCATCGCTTGTTTCATATAGAACCTTCAAAGTCCTTATCCATTCAAACATCAACAAACCACCACATCAGCGGGGTCAGAATTGGTATTATTTGTCACGAAGCCACCGTAGTCTGCCAAACGCAATGACGTCTGCTGGTGCGGTAGCTCAAGGTCCAAGCCAATGCCACTGTCGTCATGAGGGTCGTCAAAATGAATCTCTTTGCTAAGCTGTGGTGGATTCGTATTGTGGTTCATCTTCTGAGGACTTTGTCGCTGTATTGTCGTCTGTCGCTGGTTTGATAGGTCATGCGAATGGTGTTCGTTACTTCTTTGAGAATTTTGCTGGGGTTGTGGGTGGTCGTGAATCCGCGAGGTAAAATCCTGTCCGGCCATTGGAGGTTTAGAGGGCTGTCTGGGCAAATACGTCGGCTGTTGCCCATAGAATCCAAAATAAGTCGGATTTTGGGTTTGGTATTGATGGGCTTGAGTCAAACCTAGGCCGATACCATTCTGTTGCGCCGGTTGCGGCACGTTACCTGATCCATACATCGGTGCAATGTCTGCTGCGGCCGTTCTTGGTCTCGATATCGGAGCTCCAAAATCAACGCTGAAGCCTGCTTCCTCTGCAGAGCGTTTGTTTGGTCTCATCTCAGTGGTGTTGGGCAAATTCTCCAAGAATCCACCTTTTTCTGCCAGCCATTGCAGCATCTCGTCAACCCAGACTTTGGTAACAGTCCATTGGCCGAAACTGACCGCAGTCGCCATCGTGATATCTCGCAGCGCAGCTGTTCCAACATCGCTAACGCAATGTAGTAGCGTCCGTGGATCTGCATTTGGAAAACGAGAAGGGAGGCTATGCAAGAACGTAACCCAGCGATCTAGTACCGAGCTCGTAGAGCTATCATCCAAGCTGTGAAAGTCAGGTGTCTTTTGGCCACCGTGTTTCTTAGTTGACACATATATTTGCTGCATTGTTGGATAAGACATCATGGAGAGCGGTGATAAAAGATTTCGAAGCTCTGTTGTAAGAATTTCAATGGTGCGTGAATACCCTAAACCTGGCAGACAGGTTTCGGCAACAACGGTTGGCTTTACGTGGTGTACCCAATCGTGCCACATTTGTTGACGAGTCGCGTCGTTACCCAAAATGTGGGCAGCAGCATGTGAAGCTGCATTTACGCGGAGCAGACGACCGAGGAGTCCAGCGAAGATTACAGCTGGGCCATGCTTTGCGTCCTGGACATGTTGAGGGTGGGAAGAAAACGTATTCAAGACGTGACGACCGAGATTGTCTGATATTGTCTGGAAAACATTGGTGACAACTTCAGGCATGACCTGCAGAGCAAGTGGCGAGACAAATTTGATCATCTTTTGGTACATCAACCAGTCACATTCTCGGATCCAGGGAGCGAGAGTAGGATGAACGAACAGCTTCTGACATGGGACGGTCAAGGTCCCATGGAAGGAAGAGAAAGCATGCCAAAAAGACCTCTCTTTGCAAAATCGGACGCAGTCGATTATTGAAACACAGTGTGATCGGTAAAGTGCCTTTAACGCAGCAGCTGTGTCTGTATCGGTCCCAGCAGGAAGCCAGGCTTGCATATCCGGCAACTCAACGGGTGCTTCATCCAGAAAACCATCGCCACTTTCATCCGCGAATTTGAGCTGGCGACTGATCATATTCTGTCGTGAAGGCCCTTCTTGGAGTCCAGATAAGCTGCCGTCTAGGAAGAGATGACCTTTCGCAACTTTCCTTTGGGAAGGTCCAATCCGAGGTGTAGGCAATGACAGATCCGGTGAAGGAAAGTCAGCCGTGTCTGCTCGGACCTGCTGACCTGCCCTTGTGCTTTCCGCAAAGACTCCGGCAAGATGGTCGATACTTCGAGAAGTCATTGATGGCTCAATATTTGGCTCATCAGTGATCAATTCCAGATCTACGTAGTGATACTTAGACTCGCCCCGCATGCCAAGTCTCCGAGTGGTGATGTCTGGGAATATGATACGAACGAGCTTGCCGAATGAGGCAGGGTTCAGCAGGGGCACACGCTCAGTGCCACACCGCTGAGCATACTGAGCGTACACTCGGTTTCTTGGGACAGACGTGCTGCTTCTCCGGCAAACGCAATTGAGCCTGCCATAAACTGTCAGCCTCAACACTGTTGTTGGAAGCTCACTACCATACCATATCATAGCAAATATCTGTTTAGTTTTTTCGGACTTCGGTCCCCTTTCGTTTGCAAGTACAGAGCCCGCAACCTCCTTTAGATCTCGATGGCGATTTTCTCGGAACAATCTTCGTAGCTCTTGATCATTTGCTTGGCTGGAGGTATTTGCTTTCGGCTTCTTTTGTCCATCTAGCGTTTCTGCTCCTATCTGCGCCTTATTCTCGCCAACCGTAGGAAATGACAGGTTCTCCTTGCTATCATGGGAATGCATGTGCTGATATTGAGGCCTTGGCATGTCATAATTCCCGCTATATGCAGTATCCACACTCATGGCCCTTGACGGAGGGGGCTGGATTTGCATAGTCGGGTTGGCGTAGCTTTGATCTGGGTTGATCAATTGCTGTTCCGAGCGAGAGATCATTTCTTCCGGACTGAATTGTGGGGAGCCAGCTGCTTGTGATTGTCCAGGCTTAGGGCAAATAGACTGGAAGACATGTTGATATCCGTTAGACGCTTGCTCGGTTGGAGTGCTAATGCTAGTTGTAGATGCTCGTGACACAGGTCTTGGCCGGCTGCTACTCGTAGATGCTGAGGTATTTGACCTGTGCCTGCTGGGCCCAGGAGCCATGAAAGAAGACGGTTTCGGCGTTGCGACAGCTACTCAAGACAATTAGTATTGTGCATAGTGACTGGCACAGAGCTTCTCGAACTGAATAGGTAATCTCTTCAAGAAGGTGATGTAGTACTGAGCTTCAGAGTCTATGCGGTATGTGCTGTCGTCTGGAAGGCTGCATATGGAGTAGCTAAGCGTGCAAATTCCCCGGGAGCTGGCTGGTCAACAGATATGGGGTGGAAAGAGCAAGGTGCGATGTCAGTGGCCGAAACGGAAATCGAGTCGTTGAATATCATAAGGAGAGACCACTGCGAAACATCTTGTCATCACAATCAAGCAGTAGTGCGCCACCCAGGTTGCCGACAATTCTTTGTGATGAAGATTTGCGATATCAAGAAGCGCATGTTTACAGACATGGTTGCTCGGCCCACAACAAAAGCCGCCAAGGCCGCTAAAGCAAAACGGGGTTAGCTGATGATGTATCGCGACTTCTATCATACCAGTTTTTCTCAACGGCAAGAACATCTTCATCAAAACAATCCACCCAAACCTGACAAAGACAACGCGAAGCAGCTTCAACAAATTCATCTTTTGAAGCAAGGAAAGACCACTTCGCCTCGTACGCAGACAACAATCAACCATCATGTCGTTCCAAGACAAAGCACAACACCAAATTGGTCAGCTTGATAAGGAGGTATGTACTTGTTAGAGCTCTAATACCTTCCATCCGCGCGAGAACTCGCTGTATTCAAGACACTGCAGACTCACCATTGCTAACTGTACCGGGCAGCTCTCCAAATATCCCATGCTCAACAATTTCGAGAGACAGACATCTGTTCCCAAAGTCTACGCCATCCTTGGTCTTCTTGGTCTTTACTTCTTCCTTGTGTTCTTCAACATCGCCGGTGGTTTTCTCGTTAATTTTGCCGGATTTCTCCTTCCGGGGTATTATTCACTAGAAGCACTGTTCAGCTCAAGCAAGACCGATGATACTCAGGTACGTTACCTCTAAAGCAGCCTCAAGCGCTCAGTCCAATTTACTGACATTTATCTAGTGGCTGACAGTGAGTGATGCCAACAACTCCAAATAAGAACATCTTAAATAACGTGTCACTAGTATTGGGTGGTGTACGCCTTTTTGACGGTCTTCGAGAGTGCTGTCAGCGCCGTGTACTGGTTCCGTAAGTCTCGGATGTCCTCGATCGATTGTTCGCAAGATAACTAACTGGCATAAGCCTTCTACTACACCTTTAAATTTGTGCTTATCCTGTGGATGGCGCTTCCTCAGACTGGGTAAGCTGCAAAATTGTATCATATCGACCAAGGCTAACAATTTTGTCAGTGGTGCTCAGATCGTCTTCCGCTCTCTTATCCAACCGGTGTTTGCTCGGTTCTTCCATGAGGGTTCCACTTCCGGAAACCTTCGTTCTCAAGCCGACCAAGCTACCAAGCCTCATGCCACTTAAAGCAAGGCAATCCCTGTCAGCTTTTTGCAAGACTTCTTCGTGTGCGTGCGAATGGAATACAAGCAATTTTGGCAAAGACAAAGATGGAGTCAAGCGGATCAATTCACTGATAGAAGGACACCATTGCGGCTCCGCAACGAATAAACGCAGTTTGATGGGAGTGAACGATGTCTATTGAGCTGCGAGCGCATCAAAAACGTGCTATACCACGCTTCCATAGCTTTAGAAGCATTCTTTCCACTGTGAAGTTCCTCGCTATCTAGGAGTCCAGGGTTTCCACCATCTCTTGCTTTCACGTACAGTTTGACCGCAAGGACAAGATCTCCGCTCAAGAGCATCATGACCATGCATTTCCATATCCTGCCTTTACACCTTTCTTCCATCAAAAGACACCCATGCCTTTACCCCAACCTTCCACACGTGGATTGATATCGATAGTGTATGGAAATGGATTAGTCTCGCTGGTAGTAATTGGAGGTATGTGCTCCTTGTCACGATTCACTATAGCCAATATTTTCATGGCGGTCTTTTGCAAAGACGATCCAATCGCTTTCATGACCTTTGTTCGTTCTTCACGGATATCAGCATGTTGTCTCTAAGCATCATTGTATGCGCGGCTGACCATCTTCCGTTCGTGGTGTCGCAAGTGTTACCTCTAAGCTCCACTTTTCCCAACAAACGTCTTCCTCACCTTTCGCTCCTGTGAACCAGCCTAAGCCGCCACCACCTTTCCGACGCTTCTTCTCGAAGAACTGAACCGTCAAGGTTCCACGGATGCTGCCCTTGGGGGACGAGGTCGAGCTCAGCTGCCTGGCTAGTTGCCCCACGCGAGTGTCAATGAGGGTTTCAAGCTCGGGATCTGCGACGTATGGGAGAGTAAAGTCGAGGACGTCAAAGGTGGATGGACGTAGCGAGGGAAAATAGCGGTGAAAGAATATCGTGTGGAGTATGCCTATGAGTTCTTAGAAACAACTCAGCGAGCAGGGTGTACGATTAGGAAGTACCACGGACGACATCTTTAATGCATGTCGGGTCTGCGAACACTTCTATAAGGTACTCTGGAGGCTTGCGCTGTTCCATGTTCCATGGCAGACGTTTGGAGCTGTCACATTCAGATCTTGGCCGCTTGGGGTGGTCGAGTTCCTGCTGCTCCGGCCCCCACTAAAATCCCGTCAGTGCCTCGGCGCTTCTCTGCCACAGATTTTCTGCCCCAGCCCAACCACACCGCCCAATGCTGCACTCTACAAGCGTCCGGCCGTTCTGTCGTTCAGAATGCCATCTTCATGATTACTAGGTGTGAATCTCGGACACTGTGAAGATGATTACTGCGACGAAGCGCTGGCTGCGCAAAAACCAAGTGAATTTCGCCATAGGCTTTGGCGTGATTGGAGCTGGATACATTGCTGGCCAATATGTTATCTCAAAGCTCGCAGAAGCCAGGGAGCGCATGGCAAGTGATCGCGTAGCAAAGGAGAAGTACAACAGCCGTTGCAGCTTGAACTTATCACACACTGACCGCCGGCAGCTTACGGCGAAGATTTCAGCAGAATCAGGAGGACTGTACCATTACCGTGTTGGAGCTTCTACCTACGGTCACTGAGCACATATTGGAAGCATTGCCGTCAGAGACGATCACACATGAGCTTCAGCAGAAGAGAGCAGAGAGACTAGGCCGGAGCGCTGGCACTTCCGAGGTTGCCCCTTCTGAATCCTCAGCAGCCCCAAGTGTAACAGATGAAGACGGTAAAAGCTTCTCAAGTGAGAGCTACGTTCATGCTAGTCAGGCGGAGACTCCCACTCAAAACAACAGAGACACGAGACCGGCAAGAACAAAGGTCCAATTGTGGACTGAACTCAAGATCAGCTGTAGGTCGTCGTTATCTACAGATGTCGTACACGACTTGCTTACGCTAAGCAGCTGTCACTAGAGCCTTCACTCTGATTTACACCGTTGCACTCCTCAGTCTGCTCACCCGGATTCAGCTGAATCTTCTTGGTCGGAAGAACTACCTGTCAAGTGTCGTTTCCCAAGTATCGAACACCCCCAAGACTCCAACGATAAATCTTGAGAACCGCGAAGACGATGCGTCTGAGCGCTCATACGGCAATGACTTTGAAACAAATCGCAAGTATCTGACTTTCAGCTGGTGGCTTTTGCACAGGGGGTGGCGTGACTTGAGGTTGAGCGTTGAGACAGCTGTAAAAGAAGTCTTCGGCCCTTTGAAGCCAACAGAGGACATTCCATTGGAGAAGCTTTCAAGCCTCATCATCGAGGTGCGAAAGCTTGTGGAGGGCGCCACTAGTGAGGAGAGAAGGTCTGTCTTCTGGGTCTTGTTGTGGGGCGATGCTCACATACCTTAGCGCTCGCAAGTGGCTTCCATACTTGCTCCCTCCGCGAGAGGAAGAGGCTTCTGTCCTGCAGCAGTCAGGAGTATCAACAACCTCTTCAGCTTCGCCGGTCAATGAAGATCATTCCTCTTTGCCCTCGACTGAGGCACATATGTCCACCTCGAATGATGAATCTGCACCACCGTTGCGACGACTTCTAGATGAGACAGCGGATTTAGTTGATTCGCCATTGTTTCCCCATGTCCTAACTTACCTTTTAGATGCCGCATTCTCGCTTTTGACCGATCAGAAACTTCGTTCTGAGGCATACAAGCTCCAGACTCAACAGGACGACCAAGCTAGTCGCATGCAGGAGATCCCAGACGATGACCCATCATGCGCTTCAGCCAAACTAGCTACTATTCTAGCCGTTATGACTAGAGAAGCACATAAGATTGGTAATGGCATGCCAAATGAGTATGTGCAGGCTTTGGAGAGCGTGAGCGATTTGGAAGGCTTTGCAGCAGTCATCTACAGCAATAACTTTGATCTTGCAATAGCTGCGGATGACATCAACGCTTTACCGGCCGAAAACCTGCAGAGCAGCCCAGGCGTATATAAAGAGACCCCGGTTCCCCCGCAAGCAGGCTCAGTCTTGTATAACAAAGCCTCACATGTTGCTGATGCAGCCTGGGACGGTTTTGGGAGCGTCTGGAGTCGTGTAATTGGGTCGTGAAAGGACACGAGTCTAGATTGGGTTTGCCTTTCTTGAGCTTGCTCCAGATTGCCCTATCTCGAGGATCCCCGCCCGATCATGGCGACCTCATCAGGCTTCTAAAGGACGCGATGCGTTCTGAGCTCTATGCGCTGTCGCTTTTGCAGTGAGGCAGATGTCTCTGAGTGATGTCGCCGTTGTTTGAACGCCTGGACTTCTGACTCGGGGTCAGTTGCAAACTTCTTGGTATGCCCATTCTTGGTAAGCATTTTCCACTTCTCCTATTGCCAATTTGATGATGAGAAAAGTCAATCCATTCTATGAACCTGCTCTTCCCATCAAGTCTTGCTCACACACTCTAACATCTTTCTCCGGAGAGTTGGGACGGGTTCTTGGGCTCTACAGACTCCAGAGTCAGTGTCTTCTAGGTATCGTTTTGGTATCAGTTGGCGCTGGCCGGTGGGTTGGGCTTGATTTAAACGGCTTTACTGAAATCCTTCATACAAAGCTTAATAGCCCCAGGATGCGAAGATCGACGACGATTGCTGACCCGGATCTAGTGATTGAGAAACTTCTCCAAAAGCGCCATTGGATAAGTAGAATTTACCAAGTCCGCTACGAATGGTCTGTTAACTTCTTCTGGCCAATACGAAAATCCGGGCTCAAATGGGACGCAAGTGAAAACTAGACCGCAATAGGAATTGGGCGTCGATTTCGATTTCACGTCCTTATCATTAGTTTAAGAGATTACAACAGGATACATCAAAATCCTTGACTTATGGAACGCTCGGCGTCTGGACATACGCCCGCGTAGTTTGGATCCTCCACCATTCTTGGGCATTGCAGGATACCTGAAAGTTGTCTCACAATTGAGTGTCGATGCAGTGATGGACACGAAGTGAAATAGCGAGAGTGAGCTCCTGTACTTTAGAGACCGCGCCTCTTTACGCGGCATGGTCAACAAACGCCAACAGATAAACACACAAGCGCTTTAGCGAAAAAGAGTAGTTATGATCTGAGGGTACAATCTAGCTTTTATTCTGAATCTCTGACCAGGTATATGATGCCTAAAGTTTCCTTCCAGGCCAGACTTACTCGCTGGGTCGGAGTCGCATGATGTGCTCAGCGCAGCACTCAGGGCCAACGATGCTCTCAACTATGGGAAAACCCGTCTCATTGGTCACGAACCCTACGAAGAGCCCCTTAAGCTGAAGTCCCCTGCTGCTTTGGCACTTTACAAACTAAGGCCAAGGAGCTCGTTACGATCCTCTGATTTGGGCAACCCCACCACTTTGAGGGTTTCCGCATGGCGTGCCTGTCAGTTTATGAATAAGCACGAATACTGGACGACTACTCAGTATAAAGCTGTCAAAAAAGCAGAAGAAGATGCTGCAGACATTATACACAGGGTTGTGGCAGGATTTGGGATTACCCCTTTTACACCTTGCTATATCAGCCAGAGGGCTGTAGTCTTCTGGAGCCGCCATCTTGGCTTCGTTGTAGCAGACACCAGAGAGAAGCAAGTATAGAGGGGCGACTGTAAGCATAAAGAGTCAGTCAGACAGTCTTACCTTGATGGAGACCTTTTTTGGGGCCTGAGAGCTTTGATGTTGGTGAAGTATTTGGAATAATGGGGGATTCCCAACCTAAACGAATGCTTGTATCATACTCAAATGTCTGCATGATACAAGCGCCTAGGTAGCAACGAATGGGCCTACAAAAACATTAAATGAACGATGAACGTCCGCCAGGCTATTCGCTCGTTCGATCATATCATTGATCACATTGTATATGAACAGAACATGATGTTTTGAGTCAGATCCACAATAGATACAATTTACCTTACTCCAAGCTTTTGTACTCATCAGTCTGCGAACTATAGGCAGAAACATTGGTGTGGATATCAAGGAACTGCGGCTGCTATTTCTGCTACACTGTCAGGACGACTTCATTTTTTGTCCCATTTTCATCTTTCATATTGATTATCAGCCGTCCTCGATCCATTTTCTCCTGCCCACTGTCCTGTTGAATCAAAAATTTCCTGCCGCCTGTGCCAGAAAAATATTCAGAGAGCAAAGATTTTGAAGGCGATAAGTAACGATAATGAATTGGTGCGGTGTAAAGAGTGAAACCCAACAACAGGCAGAAGAGTCTCCCTAGGAGTCGAATTCCCACGGTCACAGTGGAAGAGTGTTACTTTCGGGGACAAAAAAGGCAGAGAGAACAAAAGTTAGTATATATAGAATAAAATAAGGAAATATATCAGCGATAGATTCCTTAAGACTCTTGTTCTGTTTGATACCTCATCGTACACGAAACGCTCAATTCAATCTTGGGTATCTGTACACAGCGCACGCTTTTTCACCGCTGATTAGCTTTTACACTGGGATAGACGTCAGACCGGGACATGGCTAACTCTATTCCCAAGCCTGAAACGCATCCAGCATTCTCATAAGAACCCAATAGCGAAAAATGTTAAGTTGACTGTCTGGCCACTAAAATACATGATTTTAAGCGAGCACTCAGGGTAATGAAGACATGGCCGCTTGGGGCACGCCCATTTGACATTCACCTAAGAACTCCACACATCCAGTAGAAAGTGTGCCGCGACTTGCTCAGTGCTCACTGGGTTTTCTTCTCAAGAGAAGAGCGCTTCTCCGAATTCGAAATTGAGAAAGAGCGCAGCAATACCCAGCAAGTCCACAAGAATCCCACAAGAACCACCCCAATCGTCGTAGCTGCTACATGCTGAGTTCGCTCTAGATCCAAGACCGGCACCGAAACTTGCTCATCAAGTGACCCGTTACTTGAGGGCTGTAAATGGTAGAACATTGTCTTCGGTCCAAAGAGGCCATCATAACCCAAATTCACCCGGTCGAAGGGGTTCACGCTCATTTTCGTGCCTTCTTCTGCAGGACAAGCCCAGAAGACTGTAGGCCAGGGAAGTGAAGCTGTGGCCTGACCCGAGGACTGCTGGGAGCTTTTCGAGTAGTTTGACGATAAGTAACGCAGATGAAGAGGAAATTTGGCTGACCAGCTGCCTAGCTTGTTTGGAGGAGGTGCTAGCTCAAACAGCAGCGCTGAACCCCATCTCGAGACAGCCCATTCCGGCGCTTCTAGGTCTGTCTCGCCGGACAGGGCACGTAACGCTCGAAGATTGTTCGACGCCAGGAAGTTGGCAGATGACAGTTGATACTTGTCGACAAAGAAAGCGGAGGGGAGCGTCAGATACGCGTGTAATGCGCAAGAAGGTGCCGGCGGGGGTAAAGCCGACGGGAAGTCAACACGCAAGGTAGGATGGAGTCCAGTGGGTGCTTCGAAGTAAGTGGAAAAAGATGAGATGGTATTCGCGGGTGTTTGATGGTGGCGTGAGGGAAACGAGAACAGAGTGGATTCTATGTCATTAGTGACATGTTCTTAGAATAGGATGGTAGCTTACTTGGCTTTTTACCCTTGCCAGCTCGGACTAAGAGACCCCCGAGAGATAGCTCCTCAGGTTCTGTAGGCTTTTGATTGGAAAGTATGCCTATCTCGGTTGCTACAGTGGCTCCAAAATCACCTATTTGTTCATCCCAAGTGCCTCTAATTTTCTGTGGATGCCCGGAGATTGGCTGATCAAAATACGCACTAAAGACGAGTGACTGCGATATAGTATCATAATCAATGTCGACGTATTTCGCAGATGCAACCCTCCCAGCATAATGTTGACACGGACTGTTTGTTTTGCAGCATATCACTTCTTTAATGTAGGTAGATAAAGTAGAAAGATTTGGCAGGAGATGGTGATACTGAAAGGTAGCAGAAGACGCAAACCTCTCGGATAAGATATTTGGTCGTGTGAAGGATTGCTCATTGCAGTTAGCTAGATGCAAAACAACCAATGTACAACCTACTTCAGGAGCTGTACAATTGATCAAGGGAGTTCCAAATGTCTTGGATAGTAACGGACATAGCAGGTCACTATGGTTTGCAGAGTTAAAAATGCACAGACTGCAAAGTGGGATGATCTGACGTACACTTTTTGTCTCTTCAATGGGGTATAGAAAATGTGCAAACCAGGCGGCAAATAGGACGCGAAAGGAAGATAACGTTCAAATGAGCTCTGTGAGACCCATCTTACGTGAATCTCATGCAGTTGTTTCAAAGACCGCCAAAGCTGTTATTGTCAATTTTGATTGGAGAAACAGAAGGAAGACATTTCATCACCTCCTGTGGAAGTTCGTATAAACCAGCTGTAAGGTGGTCTTCACGTGCACCTCGAAGGTTCTTTATACGGATCTCATGCTCAGAAGTGGACACATCCTCTTGTCTGAAATCGTTCCTGTTAGCATGTACAAAGGTAATACGCCTTTTCATTTTAAGCTATTCAGGGTGTACTATGGCAGATTCTCCTTGAAACCCCAAGGTATGCCACAGAATGAGCTTATCCCTTTTCCAAAAAGGTTCACATACGATGCCCGGCGACTGGCTCAAAACCTTAACTCTAACCTTCTTCACCCCCGCCTACGTAGTTGCCCGAGAGCAAATCGAAAAGACCCCTTGTCTTTCCCTCTTTGCTATGCCGAGCATTATGCATTTCCTAAACTTATAGACACTGACTGCCCAAGCTTCTGTTACAGCCAATATCAGCATGAAGCTCCTCACATCTACCCTCTACCTCCTTGCCCTGCTCACGCTTACCTCTTCTCGAAAGCAACCCGAGCGCGTCCTCCTCTCCTCTGTCAAATCGCTTACCCTTCGTCAAGGTCTGAAAGTGGCCCACAACCGAGTCTCACCAATCCCGCAGCTCAAATGTGTGGGCGGTACAGCGAAAGGTCTCTATGACATCGACGTACTGCGCTGCAAGAACGCCGGCTCCTCATATAATGAAGCTGATGTAGAGTGGACGTGCGCCGCTTCTCTGCCGCCGGAATTCAAGCTAGGCAGTACAGACGTATCTTGTGAGGGGTTCAGTGGGCCCGATGACCCGTATGTGTTGAAAGGGAGCTGTGGGGTGGAGTATAGGCTCATGTTGACGGATGCTGGGGAGGAGAAGTACGGCAAGAAGGGATCTAGTACCTGGGATGATATTCCTGGGAGATCAAAAGGCGGCGATGTGATGGCTGTGCTGTTTTGGCTGGCTTTTATCGGGGTCTTAGGATGGATGATATATGCTGCCTTCTTCCGAGGTGGTGCGGCTAGACAGCCAGGTGGTGCTCTTGGAGGGTGGGGAGGTGGAGGAGGCGGAGGTGGAGGCGATGATCCGCCGCCGCCATACGATTATCAATCACCCCCACCAAAGCCAAAGACAAATACCTCATTCGGATTCTCAGGATCTACAGCACCGCCGGCGCAAGAAGGCTGGCGACCTGGATTTTGGACAGGAGCAGCAGGGGGGGCAGCGGCGAGCTACTTGGCCAGTAATAGGGGTAATCAGACTCGTCAGCAACAGCCTAGAGCTCCAGACACATGGGGCAATGGAGAAGGCAGCTCAGGCTGGGGTGGGGCCTCAACCAGGCCAAGTGGAAGCTCCTCTTCAAGCTCGAGTTTTGGCTCGAGTAGGTATGAAAGTACCGGGTTTGGAGGTACTAGTAGGAGGTAAGAGTGCTGTTCTCCTGACTTGAGAGATAATGACAAGCGTGGCGCTACGGTTGGGTTTTGGAAAGCGTAGTACAGGCTTAGAGTTATTCGTGGCTACCAATATTCTTGTATGCCCTTCCCAGCACTTGGTTAAGGGTTCCATATTTGCTCGGTCTAGATGAACTCGACGCTTTCTATCTCAAGCAGCTGTCGGAATCGCAACTTGCCCAGCAACCTCATTGTTACCACCTGAAAGACCATCGCCTCCCAAGCCATCGTCATCCTTCTTTCTTTTGCGTGGCTGGCGCTCTTTCCCCTTTCCCTTCTTCTTTTTCTTTCTCCTACCCCTTCCCTGGCTGTCTTTACCAGAAGCATCCTCTGAAGCAGCAGCATTTTCAGCGGCGGCTTGTTCTTGTCGCTGCCTCTCTTGTTCCTCAAGATGTTCGTTTTCCGCCGCTTGCTCCTCTTCCAACTTCTTACGATCTTCCTCCATGACCTTCTCCAGTTCCGCAGGATCTTCATACTCTGCGCCAGTCAATTTCTCGTATTCTTCCAGAACGACGGGCATCTTCTCTCCCAGCAGTGTTGCTTTGATTCTTGGATAATCGAGTCTTTCCTCCTTCACAAATTTCCGCTTGATAGCATGCCTGCTCTTGCCAGGGAACATCCTACTAATCAGGTCAAAATCCGTACCAAACATCTTCAGTCCCTGGTAGAATCTATCAAGAAGCAATTCGTTCCATCCTCCCCCTACGTCTCGCTTAAGAAAAGATCCAGCAGTTACCCGTCGACTCAAATCATTCTCATCGATGGGATCAAGCTCTTCAAGATCTCGCTCGACAGCAGCCGCGGCATGCCGATCAATGTGTAAAGAGTCTTCGTCAATCTGGATCTGCCCATCCCTGATGACCGTGTTAGGAACATTGAGCGCCACCTCGTGTTCTCGGTCTCTCTGTCGCTCCTGACGAGTCTCTCGCTCTCGTTGGGGCTCTGCAGATCCTGTTTGGTTAGGAGACTCGGCTTGGCCCATCATCTCTTGAAGTTCCTTCTGCTTCTGCTTCACAAATGCAGCACGATCCATTTCTCTCAACTCTTGTTCACGCAATGACATCTTGCCCGTGTGGGAATCCCGACATAACTCCATCATCTTAGTCTCAGCGGGTGCTATAGTAATGTTCTCTGCACCTTCGGGAGTAGACACTCGCTTTGAGGGTCGCCTACCCTTCTTTCGAGTTCGGCTCGCCCCTCGTACGGCGTCTTGAACGATGTCGGCTGCTGCGCCCTCAATGGCTTGTTGACGTTCTGACACCTTGGGCTTCTTAGCCTTCCTTTTCCTTGGATGTGAAGACGAGCCAGCTTGCTCTTCAGTGTGTTGGCCTGCTTCCTCACCATGTTGTTGCGATGAGTCATTATTGGCACTGGGCGGTGTGGGTCTTCGGTTTGCTCTTTTAGCGGGCTTCTTGCGCCTGGAGTCAGACTGTTTATCCGTAGACATATTCCGTGTAGCTGCGTTTGGAAGGCGACTGTCAGATTCATTGTTCTCGGTGCTTGGGATTGGCACATCTGCTTCAACCGGTGCTACCTTGGCCCTTTTAGATACCGCATGTTGCTCATTGGTCTTTTGACGCTTCGTGACTCTTGCAGATGTACCCGAGGACCAGTTCTCAACACTTTGGGTGGGACTCGTTTGCTCTGGATGGTCATGCGAGCGTGTCGCGTGTACTACTGAAGATGGTGTCGCAGTTGGAGGCTCCCGAGGAGTCGCATGGACCGGGCTTCTAGATGAGGGGAACGTCGGAGGATGGCTGGTTTCAGTAGGAACACTGATAGCACTTGCTTTGACAATTGTGTTCAAGGACCGCTTTTGAGGAACAATCGACGGAGGAATCGAGTCTCTAGGCGCAGGAGTGCTCCGGGAGGGTACAGGTATCTGGACTGCATTGAGGTTGGCATCGTTTGAAGGCGCTACTCTGGGAGCATGCGAGCGACCTTGATTCTCTCGCAGGATAGCGAGAGGGCGCGGCGATGCTGTCGATGAGTCTATGGGTCGTCGCAGACTAGGAGGCTGGGGTGTTTGCGACTGGGTTCGCCGATCTTCACTTGGCCTGGTTGAGGGCGTTGCTGTGTCTAGAGCTTCAGAACGGCGGACTGGTGCCTTCTTGGGGGCGAACTTTTTATTTGATTTATCTGCGAATAGTTAAGAGAGTTTCTGGCTCGAGGTGGACAGACCGACTTATGACGGAGCTTCCAAGAGCTGACATTGCAGCAAATGTGATACGCGCCGAGGACAAATAATCTACGATTGGATCGAGCGGCCATGAGAAGAGTGAGACAAGGGATCGAAAAGGGATCGAAAAGGAGGAAATAGCTCCTCGTGTTATGATATTGATCCTCGCGGTCAGGATATATAAAAGTGGGGTCGCAGACGGCAAATCACGGGCCGAATGATGTTCCGCTTTGCTTGGCCGCGAAATCGTCAAACTTCAAACAACGTCTCCTATTATCTGACATACTTTGAACGAACAAACAAACACCAGCCCGCCTTTATTCAGCAGCTTTCGTTCTTATAAAACTTTCCAATGTGCTTATAGTCGTGAAAGATCTTCCAGCGCTTGACCCAAGAGGTCGTAGATCCTCATGACCCTCGTTCAGAGCCAGGTCGTCTCCCTTCCTTCCCCCGATAATCTGATCAAGATGGAAGAAAGGAAGCGACCAGCCACTCATGATCAAGATGATGGGTTACCGCCTCTCAAGAAGCAGGCGACTTCAGTCAACGGGGGCTCCAAGGCGCATGTTGACGCCGATATGCCTTGGAAGGACGACTTAGAGGTAAGAAACACCCATCTATCGCACCAGCCATCAAGTTATTAGACATTCTTTGCGCGATTGATCCGAATATTGGGCTAACGCGATTACAATAAATGAAGCGGTTCCAGAAGGAGGCTATATGGCGACAAATGCAGGAGCATAAGCGGGAGCGCAATGCTATTGAGACTCGGCTGAACAGCGCTGACAAGCGTGCAAAATATCATGATGAACACATTAGGATAATTGATGGATGGTTTAGCGAGGTAAGTTAATTGGCATCTTCTGATTTGGTATCAAATTCTAATCGGGCAAAGTTACTCGATGAGGTGAAGCTGCTTGTGGGAGACGTGGAGAATCACAAACCCTTTACTCCGTTCCCATCCGCATTACTGGACTCGGAATCTGAAGCGTTCAAGACTCATCTAAAAGCTCGTTCGTCTGAAATCTCATCTGCTGTGTCGAAGCTTTTCGCGCACCGGCCTACTGCCACGACCGAAGTTTCAGAGCTTCAGGGACGCTTGGCGCAGTTGCTTGCTACTGAAAAAAGTCATATAATTGAACTTGAGAGCGTCAGAAATGACCAAACGAGATTAGAAGGGCGGTTGGAAGATGCTGTACTTCGCTATATGCTTGCTGAAAAGAAATTGGATCGATCCAAAAGTGCGACTGTCGCAAAGCTAGAGAAACAAGCTATCTCTGGTGGCAGGAGTGAAAGTGGAAGTGGCCTCGGCGGTAACAAAGATGTGTCTGGAAATGATCAAAAAGAGCCAGGCGCGAGCAGTGAGGAAGTTGCTGCTGCTGAAGCTGCGCGGAGAGAGGCTACCGCAGAATCGAACAAGCGCAAAGAACAGATCGATGCTTTGGAAGCTGAAAATGAAAAGTTGACGGTCGAGGTAACGGCTATGACGAACAGACTATCACAATTATCAGACGATGACTACAGTAAGACAGACCTCTTCAAGCAATTAAAATCTCAGCACGAGGATGTCATCAAACGGATCAATGATTTGGAGGCTACTAATATTCAGTTACGGGAAGAAGCCCAAAAGCTACAAGCAGAAAGGACGGCTTACAAAATGCAAATTGATCAAGAAAATGCGACGGTGATTGCAGAAAGAGAAAGGCAGCTTGCTCAAGCAGAGAACGATCTGGCACGGATAAGAACGAACCGGGACGAGCTGACTGCCGACGTGACTATGCGGAAGGCCGCTCAAAGTCAAGAACGAACTTCTTTGGAACAGATTAGAGAGATGGCTAGCGCGAAGGAAGAACGAATAAAAGCGCTCGAGTCTGAGGTTGCGCGATTGCAATTACAATCCGGTCAGACTTCCCGCCCAGCAAGCCCACCAGCAAGTCTTGATGGTGTGCCATCAGACGAGATGCAGAGTCGATTTTCGAATCTGGAAAAGCAGTACAATTTGCTCAATACTGAACTGCAATCAATGGGTACAGCTTTCAGCAAGGCAAACAAACTTGCTTCGCAAAAAGTTTCGAGCCTCAGCTCGCTAGAAGAAAAAGTTCAAAGGCTCATTGCAGAAAAGTCGAAAGCGGATCAGAAATATTTCTCTGCAATGAAAGCCAAGGAGGCTCGGGAGCAAGAAGTGCGGACTCTTCGAGCACAAAACGCAAAGAGCTCTGAGATGGTGACTACCCTCAAGGAGACCGAAGCCGCGAATCGGGCACTGCAAGTCGTCTCTGAGAAGCAGATAACGGAGACCAAAGAGTCACTGCTGAATGTTCAGGCCAAATTGCGACTAGAGCAACAGTCCCTCACGGAGAAGAATATTCAGATAGAAAGCTTGAAGTCTCAGATCGAGGGACTGAAAAAGAACCTCAACTCCAGGGATGAACTCGTGACGACAAAGTCCAGCGCATGCCGAAAAGCAGAAGTCGAGATCGAATCACTAAATGTGCGGTTGGAGGAGACAAAGAAAAGTCTCGAAAGCTGGCGGTCCAAAGGCTTGGGCAACCAGAGTGGCGAGTACGAAATGCTGAGAGTGAGCTTCTCTCCCCCCTTTTCTAAGTGTTTCCAACATGCTAACCCTAATGTAGCAACTCGCCCTCTGCACGGTCTGCCGCGCCAATTTCAAGGACACGGCTCTCAAGACATGTGGGCACGTCTTTTGCAAAGAGTGCGTCGACGAGCGCACCCAGTCCCGGTCTCGCAAGTGTCCTAATTGCAACCGATCCTTTGGCTCTGGAGACGTTATGCGAGTCACGCTCTGAGGTTACCCTGCCATTATATATAACCCCAGTCTACCTTTCGGCTTTTCTCTATTCTGTATTACTAACAACTTACTTGGCCTCATACCAATTTTCTCTTTCTCGGTAAATCGAGGAGGTAGCGAGGATAGCGGCTGGCTTGGGGTCTGCTCTTGAAGCAATTAGCGCATTAGTGTGCACGAAGTGGAGTCCTATTTTAAATTCTTAATAGAGCGCGCTGGATTGGCTTTCTTCTCTTCAATGTACATATGTGTCTCTCAATACAAGCCCGAGCATCAGAAAGTCAAGCAAGCTACCACACTCTTACTCTGCAACGATGAAACCCAACACAATGCCTCGAAACGGACCCTTATTGATTGAACATACTTTCTGCCATGCCTATCATTACAACATTAACGTCATGCTTGACACCTAATTTACTTCAACGCCGTGACTCAAGTTACGCTGGGCACATATCAAGTAGCCACAGCGTCCTCTGAATCGGGATGTTAGCTCTTGAAAGCTTCTCTGGTCTTCACATGGAATCCAGTGAACATCAAACCATGTAACGGCCATCAAACAGTCCCTGCAATACTCAATTCCCGGATCTCCCCCAGAACCTCCTCAACTCTACTATCCAGCATGCCCTGCGCATATTGCTCTCTCGTATCTGCATCCAAATACTGTTGCACCTGGGCCATCCGCGAGTATGCTTCCGCGCAGAACCGCAATTGTATCTTCACCAGCGCCTCAAAACTCGGGTCCAAGTACGGCACCCGCAGGTCTATCAGCTGCGGGAGTTCTGTGAAAAGTTGCTCATTTAGTTGATCGTAGGCCTGTTTCGCCATATCGGACTCTCGCTCTGCGCGGGGCAGTTTTGTGGGATCTTTGTCGGGCTTCTCGACGAGCTTTTTTACGCGGGCGCGGGTAGCGTCGTAGTCGAGAAGTTTGTTGTTGCGTTTTTTTATGCCTGCATGGTCGAGTAAGAAACAGGAACAATGTTGTGGAAGAAGCCAGAGGCATATGGTGGCTTACATTCGTTGATGTCTGGGAAGTAGGCGCAAAAGCGAGATATTGGTTCGAGAACGGTTTGTCTGTTTGTTGTCAGGATTTCTGAACGGAGAGTCTCGCGGGGGTGGGGCCGGGGGGGAAGGTCATGAAGTACCTGTATGGGCCATCAAGTGCTTTAATAGTCTCTGCATCGAGGTCTTCCACAGCTTGCTTGTAGCTCCGACTGACTCCGTCATTTGCCCCTGCGTCTCCATAGAATGCGTCTATCGTTTCCGCTATCCTCATTTGAGATGCAGTCATTGCTACTCACTATGTCAGTCTTTGTTGGGCTTCTGAACATTCCTTCCCCATAGTATGACTGACCTCGTAACGAATCTAGGTAGCCCTTTGCTTCTTTCTGTAGCCTAGTCGCAGCGGATTCCATTGTCCGGTACCTCCTATATGGCCTATCAGTCTACCGTCTTCAAGACCAAGGGCCCTGTAGTGCATACCTCTCTTCTACTTCGTAGTCTCGGTCGTTTGTCTTCTCCACATGCCCTGGCACTCTCCGTCAGCCCCTCCCTTCACAGCCCCGTGTCGCAATGGCTTCTAGGTAGGTGCCATACCAGTCTTCATCATGACCTGGGTGGTCGCCCGATTGGCGACCTTCTTGAAGCCTGCAGACTTGCGTCAGTTCGACTTGTACAGGCAAGCAAAGAGCATAGGGACACTGACCAGCCCATGACATTTGCGGGGATTCTCAGAGTGGGGGAGAGGATTGAAGGCTGCGAAAAAGAAGTAGGTGATGCGGTAGCTTCAGCTGGAGGACTACTGTAGAAGCTAAGATAAGAAATGATAAAGTGGCACAAATAGCTAGGTCTTGTCTGCAGTCGTCAGTCAGTGTCAGAACGTCGTAGTATTGTCATGGTGAATGATACAACATTGCTTAGAGCTAACAGAAAAATAACATTTAATACAGTACTAGTGAACTCAAGTGGTGAAGATTGGTTCCAAGCCGGAATAATGCGAGTAATGGGACGGAGGTGTGCCAAAGCTGGCCCCCAACCCTGATAAGAGGGTGTCTAGTGGACCATATTCTTGAGAATGCGCTTCATGGAGGATCTCTAACTAAACCCTCTGATTCTGGCATGTCTGGCAGCTCTGGTGTGGGATTGTTGCTACAGTCCATACTCGTTCGCTAAGGATGACATACGGAACGGCATAATGGGAATGAACCAAGAAACGGTCAACGATGATGTGCTCAAACGTGGACAGAAGGGACAGAATTTGCTTTCGTGGATATACATCTTGCTTTGAATGCTTGGAGAAATCCAAGGTTTCAGAACAAGACGAAATGTCATATTAACCAACTAAATACAAGAAATACTACTCATGCAATGATCGTGTGGAAGACACGATCCTCTTTCACAATGCCCTCCATGCCCGCTAAGATTGACTACCCATGTACCCATCTATCGCGCAAGATCGAACACACAAATGCCACCGCCGGAATATGGAGTCAAGCGATTGTGGGTCTCCAGTTATCATTCAATAAACAAGGTCGTAAACGGACGTGTGGATATCAAGTATCGTAAGATGCGGTCAGAAATGCCATAACGTGGAATTCTAGGCAGGCGTCAACTTTTGGTGCATAGTGCAACAATCAGAAGCCTTCCTCGGCTGCTTTGCAAAGCTTGATCTCGCGGACCCATTCCGATTTCAGAACTTTGGTAGCAGTAAGACGACGTTTGGCACTCGGGTCAGGATCCAGTATAGAGTAAATGACATTTCGGCAACGAGCCTGTAGGACCGTTGTTAGCAGAGAACTCGTATATAGAGAAGGAAGTTTCCGAACTTACCCTGTGAAGCGTCTCTATAGGACCGTAACCATCGTCTCCTTTTCGGCCTTCCAAGTACCGATCGAAGAATTCATCTTCATCTCTCTTGGCGATGCGCCACAGATGTCTGCCGGTCCTCATGGCCATGTAGATGACACCGCAGGCCCAGACATCTACAGCCCTTGGGTCAAACTCCTTGTCGACATATTCCTCAGGCGCAATATACGGGGCAGATCCACAGAGGCCGGCAGTCATGTGTGCTTCCCTCTCCCAAGCCATTCGGAAACATTCACCGTTGCCGAAGTCTGTGATCTTGAGGGCTCCATGTGTGGTGAGCAAGAGATTCTCCGGCTTCAGATCACGATGGGCGACACCCATTTCATGTAGATACTCAACCCCACACATGAGCTGCTTGAAGTAGCAGTCTGCTTCGGTAACTTCAAGCTTGCCAGCCGCGAGGACCAGCGTATATAGATCACCCCCAGCGCAGAATTCCATGATCTCGCAGTAATCACCCTTAGCGTCTTGCAGCAGGTCAAGAGTGTGGATCACGTTAGGATGGCGGAGAGAGGAGGAAATGCAAAATTCCGAAGTTAGGCGTTTTTGATACTTCTTTGGAGATTCCTGAGGTCTTCGTCGGAACTCCTTGACAGCGAATAGCTGTTCTGCCTTGTTGTCCTTGGGATCGACCTTATGAGATATTCTGACTATTCCAAATGCGCCCCGCCCAACAATCTCTTGACATTTCCCGTATTTCTGGACGAGAGTGGCAGTTGAGTTAGGTCCGCCTTTCTTATCCTGAGCGAGCCTGTCGCGCTCGCTTCGGAGTTGATCGACCCAGTTCGACATCAGAGACAGTTGCTGATGATCATCTGCGTGATCTTCCTTCTTCTTGCCGCCAAGCATCTCGCGAAGCATGTCTGAAAGTTTCTCCTGCCGTTTAGCACTCTTCAGAGTGTGCTGATGTGTGCCATCCTGAAGCATCTCAAACCTCCTGTGCATATGCTCCTCCTTTTTGATATTCGCCACACTAGGCCGGCGGTCGTTGATGCCGTCAGTCGAGGTCTGGGGACGCTTGTCAGAGTAGGATTGCTGCCTCGAGGGAACCTTAGGGTACGTAATGCTGCCGTTTCTGCTGCCGTTGTCGGTCGTTTCTGACGCTACGCTGTCACGATGAAAATCTGCATCCTTAGGAATTTTGCCTTGAGATGAAAACATGCGAGTGAATCGATGCGTTATCGTGGGTTTCTTCGTAGAGGATGGAACCTCAAGCCCGCTGGCTGGGGCATTGGAATCCTCGGAAATTGAGAGTTTAGACAGTGGTTGGTTGCCATCTTGTGATCTGATGGAGGACGATGATACAGAGGGTGATGGAGTTGGTGAAGGCCGATGTACCAGCGTACTAGATTGTCCGCTCATGTCTCGGTGTGCGAGGTTGATGAAAAGGATGGAGCGGGTAGTAGTGGGATAGAAAGGGTGAGATGAAGTAGGGGTTTTGAAGCAGACTGGCGGGCCAAATGGCCCTGCCCGCCTTGTGAGGAAAGGTCAGAACAGTGGTGCTTTTGCTGATCACAGCGATTGTCGTGTTGTGTAGGAAGTGGTAGAAGAGGGGGGCTACCCTTTATTAGAGGGTCTCTGCGGGAGGCGCTAGAGGCCCCTCGGACTAAAATAATGGAGAGGGCGGAGCAACAAGCACCTGCAGGAGGTTTCGAGAGTGACCAGATGATTAACAATCCCTCAACTCAACAATCAATTCAATTCTTCCAATGATGTGTAATGCCTTTTGCTTGGCTGCACGAGAGTCGTATGCCTGCCTTGGATAATGATAGGATGGGCAGTAAACTATCTCTCTGCTCCTTCTGATGTTGATGCTGATCTCTATTCTGTGTGTGCGTGCTTGTTTGTTTGTGTGTGTGTGGGCCTGGGCAGTTAACGAGAAGGTGGGGAATCTGAGTTTCGCCAGAAAACACAGTCAGGTGTCTGGAATTTATTAGGCTGGATCAGTTTCTGCGTTTCGCATGAGAGAGACCACGAAGAAGGCGAAGAGAGTGGATCTCTGGCGAGATAAAAATGCAGCAAGAATGCAATCGCCCCCCATGAACATCAAATCAAATGATACAGACTAACACGATTTTGGTTCTTCAAAATCTACTCCTCTGAACCTTGGAGGCAAAAGTTTTATCAATTTCCATGAACCTTTCTTGTCCCCCAAAAGCTTGGTACTGAAATTTTCCTAGAATAGAACGATATAAAGAAAGTTGTCTTTCATCCACCTTGTTTCCTTTGTGAGCAAAAGCCTTCCTTGAATGTATCATTATATCAAAGCTTTCGTAATCAATAGTATGCCAAAGAGAGGCTCGTGCTCGGTGGAAGAGCTTTGCTGTCGATGTAAAGCCAATCCCATTGAGAGTTCGAAAACATTCAGCAATTCTAGGGCAACCTATGTTACCTATCTGACTCAAGCACACCCTAAGCTTCAGATCCACTGCGGGTTGACGCGGCGAGAGCGGTACCTAGTCTCTAGCTGGCCCTGACGTGACAACAGTTGAGAGATAATCCCTCATACATTTTCGCGATCCTTTTGCATTTCCTTCGGAGCTATCAGATGCAAAGCCAGAGTTGGGCGAATGCCATGTCATCTTCCTGGATGACTTTGATGATCTGTCTGCATCTACGCAACAATAGCATGGATCGTTGTTGCTTGCCGACCACGTTCATGAAGAACAGGTTCTCACTGGTTCTTCAGCCCACCGTTATCGCCATATTCACCCCTTCTCGTTATTTTTCCTTGCTGCAACTTTTGGCTGTCGTTGTGCAGACTCTGTGGAATGACATCGTTAGTGCTCTAAGCTGCATAGCTTGATAAGGGCCACTTCCCCGGTACCGCCAGGCTGTGCCTAGCCCTGCTTTAATAGGGTATTTGAGAAGTCTGTGGAGACTGCAAGTGGACTATCTGGGACGCATCCGTTCGGCTTCCTCCCGGCGCCCTGTGGCTAACGGACTCATGAACTGAAACAAAAAGTGCCTGCGTTTGGTTGCTGCCCGATCTATGATCTATCTGTGCGTAAGCTGGGACCCGCGAACAGCCTCGGTTTCGTTGTTCGAAGAGGGTTCTCTACGTCAACGTATCCCTGGGCCCAGCGCATGTGTACGCAGATCAAAACATGCTAGAGATGTCCACTGCAGAATATTTTAGGACAAGGAGGCGCTGGAGTATTTTCTTGGCCTGTACGTTGATACTCAACGGCGAATCCTTGTCAAATCGCTGAAAGCGGTAATCCTAGCCAGTAGGATATACTGTCTCCTCATACGTGGAGAATCAACTTCAGTACGGACATTAACATCATCTAACAGGTGTACGCTGTTATCCTTGATTGACGATCATCACGAATTGTGTTTTCATAGATACTGAACAGCTGTGATCAATTGGTCCTGAACATGGTGATTAAAAGCCTTAGGTAGGAATCCTCAACTCGTGAGAAGTATATAGAATATCTCGGTCGTTGAGATCTATCGAAAATTGGCGAAGAAATGCACAGTTGTCACTGTGAAAGTTGCGAGAAGCTAAATCTAAAATGACATCCCAATGCTAAGGCACGTCCAATGTCGTTCATCTTTTGGTACTAACATAAATGCCTGAGGCAAACACAGGCCCACACGAAGGGCAGACTGAATCTGCTATCATGACGCCAAAAGTCCGATAATTTGCTTTATTTGCAAGAAACATCATATCTAGTACCGCTTCACAAATGTCCATGCAACCGGCCTCCAAAGAGCCTGCATGCCTTGTTGGATCTACACACTTGGATATCGATTGAGAGAAATGATTGCAAAAAAGCACGGGAGGAAATAATGGAACTATATCAACCAGTTTGACCCGCTAGATCAAATTGTGCGTGTCTTTAGACGTCCGTTGAGTACTCCAATAGAGATTGTGATGATTTCCATGGAAATTGGTCATTACTAAGACCGTGGAAATGAAATCTCGCAAACTGTAAACACCTACCAAACGTAAACAGAAACCAACCGCGGCAATTCTCTCCTCTACGCGATTGGCAGCATGAGCACTGGCTTCGACATTTTGTTGAAGGCAGCAAATCTGACATGCAAGTGCTGGAAGGAATGAGAAGCGAATATGTGGACGCGTACATACCTCCTACTTGTCCTAGTGCGGTGCTACTTGGCGATATCGCCGAGTTACATCCATCCTGACGAGAATTTCCAAGGACCGGAGGTCATCGCCGGTGAAATTGCCCTAATATTCCCTACACATGCGCGCCGGCTAACAGTCTATCGGCAGGCTGGATTTTTGATCTTCCCAATCGTTGGACATGGGAATTCACATCGGCCGATCCTGTTCGCAGCATCTTTCCACTATGGCCCGTCTATGCCCTTCCTATGACCGTCCTGAAGTGGATCTGGGCAGGAATTGGGACCGAAGATGTACCTCCAGAAATCACTTACTATGCACTCAGAATCCTGATGTGCATACTCAGCATCGTGCTGGAAGATTGGGCTATACACGAACTTGTACCAACGCGGCGACATCAACGCAGGGCTGTCATACTCGTCGCTTCAAGCTATGTGACATGGACGTACCAAACACATACGTTTTCGAATTCGATGGAGACGTTGGCAGTGCTGTGGACTCTTGTGATGATACAGCGGATACTGGATAATAGGGTAGGAATACGTTGTCGTTATTAGTTCAAGATCTGGGCTGACCGTGTATTAGCAGCGCTCTTCTTTGCTTTCCACGGCTATACTTGGGCTCATCTTGACATTCGGGGTCTTCAACCGCATCACCTTCCCTGCCTACACCCTTATACCATGCTGCTATCTCCTTCCACATTTCCTCAAACGGTAAGAAGCACATTTCGAAACGGTTCAAGTGCCCTTAGACTAAGAACATATAGGCCATCGTCCTTTCTGACCCTCTTCGCCACAATCACGCTCGCAGTGTCCCTTGCAATCGTCGCAGACACCTTGTTCTACCATCCAGACTACAGCTTCAAAGCCATCCTATCATCTCCAACTATAACACCCCTCAACTCACTCCTCTACAACTCCTCCGCAACCAATCTCGCCCAACACGGCCTCCATCCCTACTATCAGCACATCCTCGTGAATCTCCCGCAGCTCCTCGGCCCTGCCCTCCTCCTCGTGCCCACGAAAATCGAGAACCCAGCGTCCTCGCTCCCAGTCATCTCCGCGCTCAGCGGACTGCTCATCCTCTCCGGAATGCCGCACCAAGAAGCGCGATTCCTCCTGTCCATCGTGCCTCTGCTCCTGAGCTCCCTGCGGGTACGGATATTCAGAACTCAGACCGTCATCTGGATCATTTTCAACGCCGTCTTCGGCGCTTTACTGGGCGTGTACCACCAGGGCGGCGTGATGCCCGCGCAGATACAGCTGGGTAAGCTGAGCTCTACAGAAAGCTTGGCTGGGGTGAAAGAGGTATTCTGGTGGCGAACATACCCGCCGCCTATCTACCTTTTAGGTAAGAACACTGGGATTAACACTACAGACTGCATGGGAATGCCGTTCGGGGAACTTGAGGCGCGCCTACAGCAGGCTCTGACGGCTGGTTGTGTAGCTGGTCGGACGAGGAGCGTTGGATTAGTTGCACCTTGGTCTTCTGTTGAGGTTGATGGGTTTCAAGGAGCTAGGGAGGGAAACAACATGGAAGTGAAGGAACTTTGGAGATGGTCGCGGCATCTGAACCTGGATGATCTTGACATCGGAAGTGAAGGGATTTGGGGGACGCTGGGGAGAGTGGTTGGGAGAAGAGGTCTTGTGATATGGCGTGTGGAGAAAACGTGTGCAGATTCAGGGGCAGATGTGCTGGGTGGAGATTGGTAGACTTTGATTTCGTTTCTTCAGCTCTCATAAAGATAGATACCCGTGGAGATACACTCCAAATTATTGAAAATACTGGCATAAAGTATCTGTGTCCGACAAAAGGAAGCAGCTATTGGTGACCCATAGCCGGCGAGCCTTTTATCAAGCGTTAGCTTATGAGCATCCAACCGTAATTCTAGCCGTTTGTTCGTGGCATCCTCGTACGAAGACCTGAATACCGTGGATATGTTCGTCACGTAGCAGCACCGCCATCATCACCTTCATCTGGCTGATCAAACAGGAAGTTCGCAGCAAGCTCCTCGTTCTTGTCGCAGGCAAAGTATGCCTGAATGACGAGATCCCGTTCAAACCCTAGGCGGCACAGCTGGGAAAAGAAGCAGACATTAGCAAGTATCCACAGGAAGATTGCAGAGGTCGCAATGAGACTCACCCGTTCAATGGCATCCCGCTCTTCCTCGGTGACGCTGATCTCTTGTGCTCCTGGCGGCAGCGGGACGTCGTCTCCTACATCCTCGCTCAAAAGCCGCAGAAACTGGTCTGGGTTCTCACCAATCAATTGCGCGAGCTGTGGGTTGCCATGACCGACTTGTTGTAGAATGGGTTCGAGCATTCGCGGCTGCGTCTGCACAATCTGTCGGAGCTGCTGGAATTGCGGGTTGCTGCGTAGGAAGTCCAAGTTACCTAGCCCTGCACCTTCACCGCCTGCACCAGCCGCTGCACCTCCCATGGCTGCAGCCACCCCTGCGGCCGCTCCAGCCGCCGCGCCCGCTGTCCCGGCTGATGCCCCTGTACCTGCACCTGCAGCTCCGCGATTTGCTCGGGCACCACCAGCTCCACCCCCACGGTTTGCCTGGGCTGCTGCCTCGAATAAATTGATTGGTTGATCACCTTCCTCACCAGAAGCCGGAGCCGGAGCGGGCGCTGGAGTAGGTGTAGTCCCAGCACCTTGAGCAGCTGCTGGCGGAGGTGATGCAGCTGTATTTGCTGGACGGTTACCACCAGCCCCAGCCCCAGCCCCAGCCCCAGCTGCAGCTTGCTGTCTCTGTTCCTGTTGTATGTTCTCTGGAATGCCATTTAGGAGATATTCGACTGCGCGATCTGGGTTGAAATAAGCTGCTCGCATGGCTCGATCAATCTCTGCTCGAGGAAACCCCATGCTTTCCATGTTCGTGATGGCTGCTTCCCGTTGCGCACCCAAGGCCAGCGCGGACGGATCGTTGAAATCTGCAGGTGCTCCACCGGCGGGTGCTGGCGATGGTGTAGCAGGGGCATTGGATGTCGTACTCGAAGCAGGTGCAGGCGCGGCGGGGGCAGCTGGTGTCTGTGATGAGGCGGGCGCAGGTGTGGATGGTGCGGCTGAAGAAGACGAAGGTGCAGGAGCTGCTTTGGGCTTGCAAAGTGTCAGATTGCTGCCCCAGTAATCGGAAAGGACGAGTTACCTTCGATGTCATGCAGACTATAAACCCCTTTTCTTCAATGCTGTATGATTCAACGGTGTTTGCATCTTGTAGGATTTTGCCTTGACAAGTATGGGTGTTAGTTCGTCGGCGATGCATTCAGGCTCTAATATCTTCGTCGACGTACCGGAATATATGAGCTTCTGAGTGCTTGCTTCCCAACCCTTCTCAGCTTGAATCTTCTCTTTGACTTGAGCAATCTGTACGTAGAACTTATTAGCGCTCATAGGCGCTTGCATATGGCATGGAGGAGGATTGCCTCCACGGAATAATGAGCAAGCCTTACCGTTTCAGATGGCTCAACCTCGAGGTTGAACTTCTGCTGCTTTAAGTCCTGAGCAAGACCATGTCGTCAGCTTCCTCGCGCATGAGATGAGCGGCGAGCTACTCACCTTGAAAGTCAACTTCATCTTGCTCGACTGGCTCGGCACAAGCCGATGCGGTGATGGTGTTCTGGCTAAGATGGACGGATACAAGATCAGAGAGAGGTTGAAGACGTCGAGCTATGGTGGCTAAGGAAATATTGTAAAGATTGAGAATCTCAACTGATAAGTTTCGAGTATGTCATGCCTGGTGTTGGACAAAAAAGCTTCACACGCTATCCGCTGCCTAGAGCTGTGGGGCTGATTACGTCGGGTTTAATGCTCGGATGTAAAGACCCCCTTAGCAATAAAGTTCACTTTCGTTCCGTAACAGGTGAAGCACAACAGAGCAGACTCAACACAGAGTAGCCAGCCAGCCTTGGGGCAGATTTTCGTTGTCTGGCCGATCAACCAAAGGAGAGAACCATACAAAACCCATGATGTACGGAGCTCGGTGGAACAAGTCTCAACAGAGGGGCATCCTCGCTTCCTGGGTTTACTTTTGTTTGGCTTTCCATTTAATGCTACCCTCGCCTCCCTTGTTCAGTTTGGTGTCTTATGAGGTATAGTACAGTCTACAGTGCGCTTTGCACAGTTATTATACGACATCTCTGTCGACCTGTAGTACGAAAGTGATCTCGCAAGCGACTATTTCGCCGAGGCCAGTCCGACCGCTCATGATACGACGTCGACTTTCATTAAGGCAAGCCTCCTGGCACGGAAGATCTTTCACGCAACCAGCTTCTCAAAGTCAGCTATGGACTGGAAGCTGTTTCCACAATCATTGGTCGCTCAGCGCTTGGGCAGGCCTCGTTCCATCGTACGCACGTGTCAAAAAGCATAAGTACGAAGTGATGCAGCAACACGACTAATCTTGCCATTGCTTGTGTCTGAGACCGATGAATTGCGACCCTTGGAAGTGACAGGTGCCATTGATGGCAGTACCAACTATAAGGATCACTTGGGGTAGACGCTCTATGACACTCCTTCCCCGCCTTTGCCGGCATCGCTATGCTCATCATCGTGCATCAGGGTTTCGAGAGTCGTCAGAACTTTACACAAAGGGCAGGGACGCATATCTGTCAGATGCCATGGCCGCTTACTTATGCGACTCCCCGAGAACTACCGACGCTTTGCTGGCCCTGCTTTATCTGGTCGGTGAGCTTGATGAAAACTTGTGGCCACACGCTGTGATAGCAGCCTGAAAATGAAAAGTTGGAAGTTGCTAGGCATCAAAGCCTGAACATCAAACAGGAACAAGCCCATGTGCATACAGAACGACCAGATCTGGTTTCTGACAGTCGGGGGCTGTCGGTTAATCGAAGCAGCCAATGATGTGCAGCCAGGTTGTTTTCGCGCGCATCTCGCGTCCTTCCTTCGGCTACGCGACTTGACTTTGATAAATTTTCAGCTTTGATCTCAAACCTTCTACCGCACCTTTACCTCCTCTTTCTTGTTGCCATTCTCACGTGTATCTTGCAATCATTCTTCTAATTCCGAAATGTTCTCTTGATGCTCTGTTCGTTCCTTTCCCACGTGTATGGAAGCAATCTCCGACTCTGTACTCGAATTCTATCTTTAGAAAACAACTTGATCAACTGAGCTAATTTCTTTCCTTTACGCTACCATGCGACTGTGCTATTGATCGAATATCACCGCAAACCTTGGACCATCCTTGTCTTCTAAGTCAATATTGAGACATCCCGCAAAAAAGGGAAATTTCTCCAGATTTTCTCAGTCAACAACTTACGAATGTTACACCATACTCGACTCAATCCGTCAAGCTGTTCCCTTGTGAAGTCTAGACAACAGGCGATGACACTCAATTGCGATATCAGGAATCCACGTCAGCATTTGGGCATTGTGGAGCTAGTATCCTTCCAGCAGTAAGGGACACTTTCACCAAGAAAGATACTTCAGAATGCCCCAAACATGGGCGCGACTGTTGTTGGGCATTATAACGATTCTGCTCACCCTCGCAGCCTCCGTTCTCCTGTGCATCCTTGTTGCATCAATATCTCTGACTCAAAATCGAAAGCTGGCTGTTCTGCTCCTTATAGCTGTGATTCTCGAGGCATTGCTGTGCCTTTCTCTAGGCCTGTTGTTGTTACGTTATCAGACATGCACATCTCAGATAGGTGCTTTGAATGCAACGGCGAGGAGGAAACGACGATACCTGGTTCTAGTGTTGGCTGGACTGGTACCAGGACTATTAGCTGCGGCAATGACTGCAGCCGCGTTTTCTGTTTTCACCAATGCACGTACCGAGAGACTCTTTGGTCGGCCGGTCCCTGCAGTCGCATTCGTTGTGTGGGTCTCATCTTTAGTATTTCAGCTCATATTTCTGTTCGTGCTCGGGTCCTCTTCGAATGTCAAGGGTCACTCGCCAGCGCAACAACTGCCATTAGAGACACAGATAACTCAAATTCATCAGACAAGTCGGCCACCGACATCGAGCACGAGCATCTCCAACCCATTTTCTGAGATCAAGTCTACCGTCTCGCCTTCGATTTCAGCTGTAGACGGCACAAGCTCGATCCGTTCATCATTTTCGACCCATCGGAGGCCGACTTCATCAAAGAAGGGATTGTCCATACGCTCGCAATCTCAACCACGTCATTCAGAGCGCTCATCTTCGGACGGACCGTCCAGGCGTCCATCCCAAGACGAGGGTGGATTTGATGCTTGGGACACTTCTGCTGTCTCTCCAACACTTAAAGACACCGTTTTACAAGCTAAATCAGTTGGGAAAGGTGTAGGTTTACCAACTATACCTGGAAGTCGGTCGCCGTCGCCCGCAAAAGCCCTCGAAGGCCCTTTTTTCGACCCTAGCCCAGAAGGCAGTCCACCGCAAAGTCCCTTACCTCAACCCTCCGTCTCGATTCCAAACTCGCCTGTGCCAGGCTCTACAGCATTTACTAACTCTGGAGGTCGCTTTCCTGCCGGTGCAATGTCATCAAGCAGTGCTAGCCCACCATCATCTCCACCGCAATCTCAGTCACGAAAATTCTCGAGGCCTCCTTCACTCGCACGAAGACAGTCTGAAGAACACAACATTCATCCACTCTTCCGCTCTTGTAGTCCTACACCTCCGCCAAGCGCTTCGTCGAACACCGTTGTCACAGCCGCTCCAGAAGCCGGTGTGTTTATCAATCGGCAAACTTTGCACAGAATGCGCTCTACCAGTCAGCCTCCAAACTCGAGTCCGCTCCAGAGGTCTGAAAGTTTTGGAAACATTCGCGAAGTAACATTACCTTCGCCTTCAGTGACATCTAACGAACAGTCTCCATCAGTTGGCGCAAGGCGAGGAGCATTGCACCAGCGCAAGCGATCAGCATCTTTTGAAGGGTGCATCATAAGGCCTGAAATGTGAGAAGAGACTTTTATGAATGATGACGACGTTAATGCACTTAATGCGTATTGGACGGAAACTGCCCCAGGCTGGGGCAAGGCCGGGGACCGAGTATGACCAAGGTAATGTGGAATAGAAAAGCAAGTCATGAATTTTCTTCAAATTACTATTCGCCTCGACCGCAAGCATTTCGAGGCGCACAACGCTTTTCGTATCGTTACAATCTCTATTTGCAACCGACTTCATGTTCGTTGGACATCCGAAAGTCGATGGTGTTGTCCTACGTATGACACTCCGACAAAATGCGCAGAGCGAGTGTCAACACTGACAATAGCCAAAATGCTTGAAACGCCAACCCCCTGAAATGCCCTATTGTCCCTATAAGGCGACAATGACTATGCAGCAACGATACTCAGAACAGACTTCACTTTTGCACACTGTGCTCTCTATTTCATTCCCTTCTCTACATACCGTTTTTCGAATTTCTATCTCTATACCGATCGCAATAAACTACACTTCTGTCTATTTATGTACTGTCGCACATCAACTACATGCTTCCGCGTTTGCTGCCTACTTGAGTAGTATTTGGTTATAACTATCAGCTGGTCTGACCTCGCATTCTGCACTCTTACAACTCCATCGTTGTCGTCATTCGCATCAGCGTTTACACAGCTTTACCTTTGCTGACCCATATATTGGGGATGTTTGGTTGTTCATTTTTCAGGGACTTGGAATACGGACGAATGTTGTGTTTGTAATACGTTTGAAAAGCGTAAGCACCTCACTTGACTTTTGCCTCACTGCAATCATTCCAAGAACTCTTTGTCACTATCACTTTGCAGGCCAATTCATATACCCGTATGTCGCAAATACTTTCACATATCACATCATGCTTGTTTTGGAAGGCATTGTCTGCATAGTTTTACACATCTCTGGCGGTGAACATTGTTTGCGCTTTTCGCATGCTGTCTATGCCCGCAGCCTTTGGATGTCCTCTTCTCAAATGCTTTCCTGCATTTCACTACTATAGCCTCTCACTGACCCATGTAGCAAAATGACTCCAGCTCGGTCCACTCACACTCGATCTTCATCGGACTCCTGCTCAGACAGTGCCAATGGCATCTTGAATAGTTCACCCCATTCCGGAACAAGCCCCCCAACTCCACCAACGCCGGACGATCCGCCTCATGTTCGACGGATGCTCAATCATCTCGAACCTGCCCCAAAGCTAATCGAGGGTCGCAGGCGTGCGAATAATTATGCACTGGAGATCCTCTCCACCCGCATCCAACAAGACCCTACGATCAACCAAGACGAGGCCATCTGCATCAAAGTGCTTTTCAACTTCCTCGAAGAGTCCTTCCAATACAACAGGATTCAGATCTCACGACAATGGCACGCGGGCTACAAGCCCAACTGGGACGAGACCTGGGCGGAAATCCACCCCCTCAACCAAGCATACCTAGCCCGAATAGCCAGAGCACGTGAGGCAGTTGGACTACTAGCCGAGAAAGACATGGTCGACCAATTCTTAGCGGTCGCGGTATCGGTTCAAGAGAGCTACGAAGAAGATGGAGACGCCGATTGGAGCGAGCAGTACCAGAAGATCCGCCGCGGAATTGCCATCATCGAGGCTGCAGAAGCCAGCACAACACCTCCCACGGCGGTGGAGATGCCTCTTGACAAGACCTCCCGCGCTGCAATTATCAATCTCTTTGAGATCTGGGACGGAAACCTGGCATCTCTGGATCCCAATCCCACAAAAGCGGCAATGCAAGCGGCGGTGCCGTACAATTGGGCCGAGATTCTGACGATACACCAGCAGAAAGTGGCAGCGTTGCCAAAGCCCGACGATGGGATACCAGGCCCGCCAAAAGATATCGAAGAAATCGCTGCGGAGCTGAAGGCCGAGGGGTGGAAAGCGGGTGCAACGCTGGGGACGAGGGGAAAAGGGGCACAGAGCAAAATACTTGGAGGCGAAAGTGGGCCGAAACTTGTTGGGAGCGCTAGGATTGGCAATTTGGTTGAGACAAGGGGGAGGAAGAGGCGGATACAGACGGCGAAGTCGGCGTATGAGGTTGCGAGGGAGTCGCATTGGAAGAAAGTGAGGCAGGCGAATGTGAGGCAGGCGGATGAGAGGAAGGGGAGTGGAGAGGCGGGTTCGTCGAAGAGTGCGAGCGATAAGGGCAAGAAGGTCTCTCCAAGGGGGAAGAGGAGTCCGAATAAAGGCAAGGGGAGGGCATAGATGGCGTTGACGACGTTGGGCGATATAGTATTGGAGTTGTCGGACTTTTTTGTTTATTGGAAAGACGAATATCAACAACCGTAGTACTATGTTATTCGGTCTTTTGGGATACATATAGCAGATCAAGCATTTACAGGCCAAATTGGTCGTCAACGGACTCGTACCCATATGTTCGATGTATATCGTGACAGATGGATGTTGCTATGAAATCTTAAATCGTCAAAGGATCCAGAAGGGATTTCCTGAGTCAGCCAGAGGCTTGATCTCTTCAAGGACTCACCGCTAACCTGAAAAAGAATGTGTATGCGCTGTCGGGCGAAATATCTCAGAGTGAATGACTTCGTGAAACAACCGCCTGCGTTCTTTGTCAGTCCACACCAGCCCCCTCTTTCACCTGCCCCTCCAATAGCCACATGAACAAAGAGGTTTTCTCTTCTAACCTGCTTTTGCTTGACGCCTTGATCATACTGTTGGGTTCAAGTCTATCACACGATACCTTGTTCAAGTTGTCATTTACACCCAGGAACTAGTCAATACATGTGATCAGCAAAAGTAATCAACGGGGGGTCAGACGAAAGTTCAATCATAACAACCGAGGCGCAACAACATCACGCTTGAAAATGAGTGATCGAGAAAAGCCCATGATCAACTCCAACCCATCGCTTCAGCGCTATTACTCGAAGCTTGAGTCCAGGATAGGATACCGACTGTTCCTAGGTGGTACAAGGCATTATGGGTATTACGAGCCAGGTGCAAAATGGCCTTTTCCCGTTTCCGCCGCACTCCGAAGGATGGAAGACCACTTGTTTGGCATGTTGAAGCTTCAGCCAGGTGCGAAGGTCCTGGATGCTGGTTGTGGTGTTGGTCAGGTTGCTATGCGGTTTGCAAGCAAAGGGTTACAGGTTCACGGGATCGACGTCGTGGAAAACCATGTCCGGTGGGCACAGCAAAATGTCAAAGCCCAAGGGTTCGACAAGTTAGTCATGATCAGCTTGATGGATTATCACCACCTTGAAAAATTCTCAGACGAATCTTTTGATGGCGTCTATACCATGGAGACTTTAGTGCACGCCACAGACCCCGAAAAAGCCTTGAAGGAATTCTCCCGTGTCATAAAGCCTGGAGGCTCAATTGCTCTCCATGAATATGATCATCCTGATTATGAGAATCTTCATGAAGACGTCCCAAAGGAGTTGGTGAAGTCTGTGAACAAAGTCGACAAAGAAGCAGCAATGCCAGGGCATGGGTCCTTCAATGAAGGCGTCTTGCAATCCATGCTGGAGAAGGTCGGGTTTCAGGATTTACAGGTGGAAGACTTGTCGGAAAACGTTAGGCCAATGATCATGCTTTTCTTTTACGTGGCGTACGTACCTTTTCTCATCATCTGGTTCCTTGGCCTTCAAGCCTGGTTTCCTAACACTCACGCGGGATTTCTGGGCTATTATCTCGGAAAATGGGGTCTTGCGCGTTATGTCGCAGTGACGGGCAGAAAGCCTTCAACAAAGGACTCGCATAGTCATGATATTCAGGGAAGGAAAATTGCATAATGGAACTGACAATGTTCAACAAAGTGGAACCGAATGCTTCACCTTGCAAGCCACATTGCACTGCAAGACACATCTTCCGCCTTACTGAGGATCTACTGACCTGACTCAATCCTGTTAACTTAGCGACTGTATTCGTACATAAAGATCTTGATCCCTGAATGACTCACAGCCACCTTTTGGGGAGGCTTTCAATAAAGGTTGTCGCATAATGAGTCACTCTGACAGTCAAATTAGCTCGTTGACTCCGGATCAGGACATGGTAAGAGTCATGGTTATCTTGATGCATGTAAGCACTCCCACTTAATTGACGACGAGTCGAGACCGAGGTCTTGGCGTCTTGGAGTGGCATCATACCCGAGTTCTTGCCCACGACTCAGATCTTATATATAAACGCTGTAGAAAGCTTGCAAAAGTGCTGTCCGACCCAAATTAGCCATTTGCGTTTAAGACCTGACTCTCTTTTCAAGGAGCAGCTTCTCCGCGTCCTCTCTAGCTCTTTCCCATCCCCACACCCCACCACTACAAACCGTCTAACCCCTCGGACTGTCACAACATGGCCGTACGCGCGCAATTCGAAAATTCCAACGAGTGTGTAACTTGTCCGAGCCCGTTCCAATTTTCGTAAGCTTATCAGCGATATCCTACAGAGTTGGCGTCTTCTCCACCCTCACAAATGCCTACGCATTGGTCCCAGTTGGCACCAGTGAGAACTTCTACAGGTGAGTGGCTTGCATGCACACAAAGCGAAGGCTTGCTAAGCCAGGATCCCGCAGCATTTTCGAAGCTGAATTGCAAGATGTGGTCCCAATATGTCGTGCGACAATAGCAGGTACACGGATCATTGGAACTCTGACTGCGGGGTAGGTGCTCTTCTCTCCTTGTTCCAACACAGGTGGACTCATACATAAGCAGGAACCGCAAAGGTCTTCTTGTCCCCACTTCCACCACTGATCAAGAGCTCCAGCACCTCCGCAACACTATACCCGATCCAGTCAAAATACAACGGATAGAGGAACGCCTGTCTGCCCTCGGCAATGTCATCTGTGCGAACGACCATGTCGCTCTCGTTCACCCGGATATAGAACGAGAGACCGAAGAAATTATAGCGGATGTCCTCGGGGTTGAAGTGTTTAGGCAGACGATTGCAGACAATGTTCTTGTGGGAAGCTATATGAGCCTCTCAAATCAAGGCGGGGTAGTCCATCCAAAGACATCGATACAGGACCAGGATGAGCTATCGAGTTTGCTGCAGGTACCTTTGGTGGCAGGTAGCGTGAACCGGGGCAGCTCCGTGGTCGGCGCTGGAATGGTGGTGAATGATTGGATGGCTGTTACTGGTGTCGATACGACGGCCACAGAATTGAGCGTCCTCGAGAGCATCTTCAAACTCGGAGAAAGCACCGGTCCAGGAGCGATCAACACTACGAACAAGGCAACCATGGTGGAATCCTTTTATTGATAGGGACCCTCGCGACGAGCTGAGCGCGCTGGCATCCCTGTCCGGGATGCGGTGAGCAGTGCAAGCCTGATGGAAGACATACTTTGGGATATTAGTTGGAAATCAGCTGCAGCTGTTGACCTACAAACAGGTTTGAAAGCAAGCCAGGTCGTGCCACTCTGATAAAATTACACTCAGCTGCCAGGATGAGGAAGGGTCTTGGGATGCAGAGAGATGATCAATCCTGCAAGGAGCCGGTCTGCCATATATTAGGCACACCAAAAAGAACTCAATGAAAACGACGACTTACCACAAACTGTTCTATGCCTAGCTCAAACAGTTCACAATTGACACCTAGTCCTCCCGGATGCTCAGCCGGTGAAAGCGGGTTCTTGACGACTGTAGCAATTAGCGGAGTTAGATGAATTCAGAACAGAGCCTACCATATTCGACATAGAGACTGACGTAAATTTGGTGCAGTACGATCCTGAGGTTGTTCGTCTTCGTGTCCGTGACCATCACAAATTTCAAGGAAGTAGGCGTCTCGTAGTAGTGCAGCTTGTAGTGACCGGTCCGGTAGGAGATGAAGCTATGCAATTAGTTGTCTGAAATTGGAGAGCTCTGCATATATGTTCCCTACCTATCGTCTTCTCCCCCAACCTTGCGGACCAAGTTTCTCAACGAAAACACGACGCCAAATACAAGCTTAGCATCATCCTCGGCACTTAGTACCCTTTGATTGTCGGGCACGCCGTTGGCCTGTGGAACCTTCGATGACGAGACCGGACGTGCTGCCCATCGCTTCTTGTAGATGCAATCAGCTACATCCTACGGTCAGTACGTCTATGCCACAAGATGCCAAAGTGATGTACCATGACGATCAAAGATATAAAATGAGTAAACGACCATCTTGTCTAGTATCAGCCAGTTTATGCAGCATTATTGTTTGGTTGATGTTAAGAGCCCCTGAGGTCAACCCTATCCGTCCCACGAACGCGCGAAATAGCCCCTGACAGCCTTGGCAACGGTCGTTAGGTTATTGATTGTGTCGGGCTGCTATGACTTGCATTCAGAAAGGCTGAGTCAAGTTACACCATGCCATTGAAACGCGCCCTATTGTCAATTTCCTAAACACTTCTGGTCATGGGCTCCGAAGCTGAGCAACAAAGGTCAAAGGAAGAGGCAGCGGGAATACTGCCCTCCCATGGCTTTGCGGTAGACCTCCCTGGCGGTGGGCAAGACTCAAGACCTACAAATATTAGACATGTGTATGCTATCCCCACCTTTTGTCTATGGGCTGTAATGCTAATCAACCCCTCCTCAGATCTTTACCAGCCTATGAAAGCCCTCTCCGACATCATCGTCGCAATCAATCGAACCCTCGAGCAGTCAAGGAAACGCTGCATGCCCGCTCAGAATACACAAATAGTCAGGATGATGGAGGGGGTGCAATACATAGAATCAATCAGTACATAATCAAGCAAGAGATTGGTCGAGGATCTTTCGGAGCTGTCCACTTTGCCGAAGATCAATACGGCCATGAATATGCAGTAAAGGAATTCTCAAAGTCAAGGCTGCGTCGACGGGCCCAATCGAACATATTACGGAAACCTCATGCAGCCCGGCAAAAAGGTGCCATTGCATCTGGCCTGGGCTTCAATGCGACCATACATCGGCAGTCCACAGCAGACCTTGAGGATGCCGCCGAAGCCGGCAATCCTTTGTACTTGATCAAAGAAGAAATAGCTATTATGAAGAAGATGAATCATGGAAACTTAGTGTCTCTAATTGAAGTACTCGATGATCCCTCTGAAGACTCCCTGTATATGGTGCTTGAGATGTGCAAGAAGGGCGTGATCATGAAAGTTGGAGTCGACGAGAAAGCGGACCCGTACGACGAGGAGAGTTGCAGATGCTGGTTTCGTGATCTGATACTTGGCATCGAATATTTGCATGCACAAGGCGTCATCCATCGCGATATCAAACCTGACAATCTGCTACTGACTGAGGACGATGTCCTTAAGATTGTAGATTTCGGCGTTTCCGAGATGTTCGAGAAAACATCAGAAATGATGATAGCGAAATCAGCTGGATCGCCTGCGTTTCTACCACCAGAGCTCTGCATCGCCAAACATGGCGATGTGTCAGGCAAAGCAGCTGATATCTGGTCCATGGGTGTTACTTTGTATTGCTTGAGATTCGGACATCTCCCGTTTCAGCAGTCGGGTGTTCTACAACTTTATGAATCTATTCAAAAAGACGATGTGGAACTCGAGGAACAAGTGGAGGCTGATGAAAATTTTAAGGACCTCATGCATAAACTACTCGAGAAGGACCCATTCAAACGCATTACAATGGCTGCTTTAAGGGTAAGTTGCACAAAATTGTTCCTGTACACAAGTCATAATGAGTATCTAGGAGCATCCTTGGGTGACTAAAAATGGCAAAGACCCCTTACTGCCTGCTGAAGAAAACACCGCGAACATGGTCGAACCACCTACACAGGAAGAGAAAGATCAAGCAATCACGGGAAACCTAAATAACGTTGTTGTTTTGGTGAGTAGAAAAGCCAATACTAGAGAGATTTTATTAAGTATTGTTTAGATGAAAGCGGTGAAGAAGTTTAAGAACATAATTGCTCGTGGTAGACCACCCGTCCTCAACGGCATACTTGGCAAGGATCATAGGATTGTTCAACCACCCTTATCCATAGACTCTGACGACTCTGGGAAACCACCCTTGTACCACAAGACCCGCAGCATGGATGCACATGACCGGCGGGCTACGGAGAGGGTGTTAGTCACCGAAGGCTTGCATAGAGACATTAATTTAGACAGCAAGAAAGGCTCTACCGAGGAGAGAGAAGACACTGCGATTACGTCTTTAGCCAAAAGTCCAACCTGGTCCTCTAGTCAACAAAAAGCCAATCGAGATCCAACAAGCCCTAGCAGTTCCAGACGTGATCTTGACGCCGATCCCAAGTCACATCGTATTGCTCACGCTGCGACATTTCCGCTGAATCAACACCATGGCAAAGGCCACGCACATGACCCACTCGAGGACCATCTCTACCTGAATCTAGGACCTACGGCTACCTCGCGTCCACCCACGCCACCAGCAGTCAGCGAGTCTCCTCCAGCAGCTGACATTGACATATATGAAACAGCATACCGAAAGGAGGTCGAACGTCTGCGAGCGCAGCGAGGCAGATCAGCTACCTTATTTCTAACTAGACGAGTAGAGAAGATGCAGAACTCTCTGAAAGACCATGGCCTAATCTTTGGGAACAGTCAGTCAGTCTCAAACCCGGCAAGTGGCGGTTTTGCAAAGATCATCGAGGCTGCGCAATCAAACGCAGCGAACGATGTAGCTACAGCAGACGATAAGGAGAAGAAGCTCGAAGAGGGGATCGATGATGCCAAACAGGCAACGGAAGGCGCGGCCAATCATGGAAGCTCCCAAACAGACCCCGAGGCGAAAAAGCCCAGCAGCTTTGGAGGTCTGTCAAGACTGATAAACCAGGCAAGATCAAAAATGGTTGATCCTGAGGAGAATCAATCTCATTGACCTTCCAGCAGTGTAGATTGGCGCTATGCCCCGGGCTGGTGTTGAAGTACAGACGAATGGCATGATACATGTGTGGATTTGCAGCGTACAAGCGACCTCATGAAGCATGGCGTTAGTGGACTTTGATGAACATTGACAAAGAGGGCTGCTTATTCTTCTTGGAGAGTTGCGATGTCTGTTGGGCAACACTTGTCTGTGGAAGCTTCTAGTACGCATGGACGATACAGAACCTATATTCTTAGGCTGCAACGGTGTTGGGACGTGATTGCTTTCTTCATGGTGTTGAGGCACCCATTTCACTGCGTATTTTGCCTGCTTTGTGTCTTCAATTGCAGCCGCATAGTTGAGTATGCAAGTGTAGATCCGATCAATTGCGCAACTGAACAGACTTGGTCATTTAGAGGACCTGTCCTAAGTGACAGGGTTGTGAATGTGTCAAAAGTAAGGTACACAAAGCCAGTGATGTTTCTTCCGCCAAGGCCAGCCACTTCTGCCTTGTGCAACTCTCATTGTGACACTTCAGGAATCCTTCAACTCAAAAAGGCCAGCCGCCCCTTCCTTTCTCTTCATCTTCTCACCCAAGAAACCTCCTCTACTGAATACCCCATCTCGCATATCGGTCTCTAAAACCCCACTATCAACCAAATCAATAACCCCACTATCATCATCCACCCGCCAAAATGGCCGAAGGACAGACTATCAAGCTCCAGAGTTCAGATGGGATCGAAACTCCTGTCGAGCGTGTCGTTGCTGAGCGTTCCATTCTCATCAAGAACATGATGGAAGACATTGGCGAGCAAGCTATGACGGATGCGATACCTATTCCTAATGTAAGTGACAACCTCAGTGATTTCAATTCAACAGCCCCGCTAACCCTCTTATCAGGTCAACGACGCTGTCTTGCAAAAGGTCATCGAATGGTGCAAGCATCACAAGGATGATCCACCCGCCGCCAACGAGGATGAGACCGACTCTCGTAAGAAGACTACGGATATTGAGGAGTGGGACCAGAAATTCATGCAGGTCGACCAGGAGATGCTTTTCGAAATCATCTTGGTAAGTAAAATGACACTCAAAAGGTTACTTTCAAGATGACTCATTGCTAACGTCCATCCTTACACAGGCTGCCAACTACCTTGACATCAAGGCACTACTCGACGTCGGCTGCAAGACCGTCGCAAACATGATCAAGGGCAAGAGCCCTGAGGAAATCCGCAAGACCTTCAACATTCAGAACGACTTCACGCCCGAGGAGGAGGATCAGATCCGCCGTGAGAACGAATGGGCTGAGGACCGCTAAGGGAAGGCTACGATGGTGCTTCAATGCATAGGCGTTCGAAGGAGTAGAAAGGAACGCATCAAACGAACGATGCTATGATTTCGCAGACGGCTTAGTCTGCATGCTTATGGGGTTAAGGCATATTGTGATGCTCAACATACAGCTCATAGTGACATGAGAATCGCCTTTCCCCCAATACTTTTTATCAAAAAAGTCCCACGAGAGATTTGGCATCAATAGCTGTGAACGCGGGTCTCTGAGTGAAGCTGCTTGTTGTCACAGATGTCTGCATTGTGTAGTATAGGCTAAGATGCTTGTTTTTCCACCTTGCTGTAGCTTTCCACCTGAGCCATCACAACAGCACTCCATATTGCCCCAAATGATCGCTTGCCTCTCAAGCCATTTGATGACATTGTCGTACCGTACTCGCCATCTGACATATCGCCCCTAAATTCCAATTCTCGTCTTTCTCCAATGCCTTCGCTTTGCGTTATAGCTGTTTGGAGAATGTAGTATTAGCGTCACGTTCTCTAAGCTCAGGATTTCGAAATCTTCCTCTGATTCGATTCTTGACGTTTTGACTCGGAAACTCTTCACTTGATGATTGAGACATACCGTATTGTGTTACCGGTCTTCAAGCGAATCCATTGAGGGATAGGTCGATTCTGCTTCTGTGCCTTGGCGAGCTTCTGCTTTGTCCTGAATGACTTGTGGGACTACGATGAAAGATCAGCATCATCATGAAACGTACACATCCAGGTCTAAAGCGCCTACCGGCATCTTGAGATACAGCAAGCCGTACTCGTGAAGGAAGGCTGTTGGTATTGAGTGGTATTTGATGAAGAAGTATCTCTCAGCGGGGTTTCTCCTTCTCCGTCGTGTTCGTTTAGCGAGCACTGTAGGGCTGAGCCGCGCTAGTGACGCTCCCAGTCGTAGATGCGACCTTAGTGACTCATTAACCTCACCGGAACTGTTGGGAAATACAAATTCAACAGTTCTGTAGTCAGACCATGCAGTTGCTCAAATGAGTCAAACGCTTTCAAGTTCTCGTCGCACGACCCTGGCGAGACGGTACATTCAATAATGACTTAACCTCGGATTAGCTAAATCTTGCGACCGCTAGGCCGGAATCCGCGGAGTTCCGGGAGCACCAGTCTGCTAACAGTTTAGGCCGGGGAGTCTAGTTCTCGAAATTAAACGAGCCGACCTTCTTGCCCGGGTAAATCGCATCCGCTGCTTGCATACGGAGTACAGGCACTCACAACGATTTATTCGTCCGCCTTGATGATTCAATCATGCACTACATATATAACGCCTCCTGTATGCTAGCTCTCAATCAACACAGCATTTCTCCACACTCGTCATTCTCCCTTTTGTACCATCCCCCGTGATTCAACTGCAATCTCGTTCTTGAATGCGCACTGCTTGTTTGCTTCAATGCGCCTGCCTAAACCACCCACTAGAATGACCTGACAATAGGCACCGAAGTTTGTCGTGTATTTTAAGCCTGATTGCCCTGTCAGTCCTCGTTCCTGGAAGGATTCTCTGACAGCTAAATTCAATCAACATGGACAATAATGCGAACGAGCTCAACCGTGCTGCCAACACCCTCGGCGCCGAAATTGAGAAAAAAATATCCCGCCAAAACAGCAGGAGCGCTCTTCAAAATGACGAATACACAGAGAAGCCTTCTCATGTTCCATCAAATACCTCAGGCTCGTCCTCCCAAGACGTCATTGACCTGGAGAAGTTGGATTCAAAAATCATCAAGATTGGAGACGAGAAAGAATCTGAAGATGAATACGCTCATCTCCCTGAACATGAAAGGAGGGTCATCAAGAAGCAATTAGATATTCCAAGCGTTGTGGTCACATACAGGACTCTATACCGATATGCTACAACATGGGATTTGGTTATCACTGTCATCAGTGCCATCATGGCTATAGCAGGGGGAGCTGTAATGCCGTTAATGACCATTATCTTTGGTGAGCTTGCCGGAGTCTTCCAAGGCTACTTCCTCGGCACCGTATCTCAAGGCGAATTCAACGACCAGCTCAATAAATTTACGCTTTACTTTGTGTACCTTGCGATTGGGGAATTCGTTTCCATCTATATATGCACAGTCGGTTTCATCTACACTGGTGAGCATATTACACAAAAGATCCGAGAGCAGTATCTTGCAGCCATCTTGCGCCAGAACATTGCCTTTTTTGACAAGCTAGGGGCTGGGGAAATCACGACTCGAATTACGGCCGATACTAATCTGGTCCAAGATGGCTTGTCTGAAAAGATTGCCCTGACTCTCACAGGCATTTCTACCTTTGTTACAGCTTTCATTATCAGCTTCATTAAATACTGGAAGCTTACCCTTATCCTTTCCGCCACCATCTTTTGCATCGTAGCAATCATGGGTGCTGGCTCAGCTTTCATTGTTAAGTATAACAAGCAGTCCCTAGAGTCCTACGCTCTTGGTGGCTCCGTTGCGGAAGAAGTTATCTCTTCAATAAGGAATGCCACTGCTTTCGGTACTCAGGACAAACTTGCCCGCCAATACGACGAGCACCTCAAGGAGGCCGAAAAGTGGGGACTGAAGCTCAAAATTGCTTTGGCTTCCATGATCGGAGGCATGTTCACCATCATTTACCTCAACTATGGATTGGCGTTCTGGCAGGGTTCACGATATCTGGTGTCGGGAGAAATGTCGCTCGCGGACATCCTGACTATCATGCTTTGTATCATGATTGGCGCTTTTAGTCTGGGGAATGTTGCTCCGAATGCGCAAGCATTTACGACTAGTGTCGCTGCTGCCACCAAGATTTACAGCACCATCGACAGAACGTCTCCTCTCGATCCCACAAGCGAAGAGGGCGAGAAGCTGGATCATGTTGAAGGGACAATCGAGCTCAGAAATATCAGACACATCTACCCATCTCGGCCCGAGGTCGTAGTCATGGAAGACGTTAACTTAGCTGTGCCGGCAGGGAAGACAACAGCACTAGTTGGAGCGTCAGGGTCTGGTAAATCAACAATTGTTGGCCTTGTCGAACGCTTCTATGACCCGGTCGGTGGCAATGTATTTCTCGATGGTCATGACATTAGTGACTTGAACCTCCGATGGCTGCGGCACCAGATCTCGCTTGTCAGTCAAGAGCCCGTCCTTTTTGGCACCACAATCTTCGGAAATATTGCCCATGGTTTAATCGGCACTCAACACGAGCACGCGAGTCAGGAGAAGCGGAGAGAACTCATTGAAAGTGCCGCCAAAATGGCAAACGCTCATGATTTTGTGGTTGGTTTGCCTGAGGGATACGAAACAAATGTGGGAGAGCGGGGGTTCCTCCTCTCTGGAGGGCAAAAACAACGAATTGCGATTGCACGAGCAATGGTCAGCGATCCCAAAATCCTACTCCTTGACGAAGCTACCTCTGCCCTCGACACAAAGTCTGAAGGAGTAGTTCAGGCAGCATTGGATGTCGCGGCACAAGGCCGGACGACCATTGTCATTGCACACCGGCTGTCTACCATAAAGACTGCCGACAACATCGTAGTAATGTCTCAAGGCAAAATAGTTGAGCAAGGATCTCATAACGTGCTCATTGAGCGTCAGGGCGCTTACTTCAACCTTGTTGAAGCTCAACGTATCGGGGCCGAACAGGAAGTGCAGGCTATGCCAGACAGCACTGAGGACGATAGCACCGAGGAATCGTTAACTAAGCTGCTGACAGCGACAAAGAAGCTTAGCACACAGGATCTATCCCGTAAAGCCACAGAGAAATCGATTTCGAGCGTCGTCTTGAAAGAAAAGGAGTCAGGCAAGGGACCTCACTACTCTCTGTGGACATTGTTGAAACTTATTGCTAGCTTCAACAGGACTGAGATTTGGTATATGCTTACTGGTCTCTTCTGGTCCATCATTGCGGGAGGTGGCAATCCCACACAATCAGTCTTCTTCGCAAAGTCCATTGTTGCTCTATCACTACCATCGACTATGTACGGGCAGCTCCGACACGAAGCTGACTTCTGGTCCTTGATGTATCTTATGCTGGCAATTGTTCAGTTCTTTGCATACGGAGTTTCTGGTATAGCTTTCGCATACTGCTCAGAAAGGCTTGTTCATCGTGCCAGAGATCGAGCCTTCAGGACCATGCTCCGACAGGATATAGCGTGGTTTGATCGTGAGGAGAATTCCGCCGGAGCGTTGACTTCTTTCCTGTCCACGGAAACAACTCATTTAGCGGGTATAAGTGGTGTGACACTCGGGACGCTTCTTATTGTCAACACTACACTGATAGCCTCGATTGTGATGGGAGTCGCTATTGGATGGAAGCTCGGCCTGGTGTGCGCCGCAACGATTCCCCTTCTTCTCGCTTGTGGATACCTCAGGTTCTACATGCTCGGGAAATTCGCGCAAAGATCGAAGAAGGCATACGAAGGTTCTGCAGCCTACGCTTGTGAGGCGACTGCTGCAATCCGGACCGTAGCCTCGTTAACACGTGAAGGCGATGTCTGGGAGCACTACCATCAAAGGCTGGTCGAGCAGGCGAAAAGAAGTTTAGTGTCTATTCTCAGGTCATCATCGCTCTATGCTTCTTCACAGTCACTCGTCTTCCTTTGCAACGCCCTGGGTTTCTGGTATGGAGGAACGCTCATAGCAAGCCGAGAATACAGTCAATTCCAATTCTTCTTGGTGTTTTCCGCTATCATCTTCGGCGCACAATCGGCAGGCACCATTTTCTCCTTCGCGCCTGATATGGGAAAAGCCAAGCAAGCCGCCCAAGAACTAAAGAAGCTATTTGATCGTCAGCCAGATATCGACTCCTGGTCACCAGATGGCCAGCCTCTCAACCATGTCGAAGGGACCATAGAGTTTCGCGATGTACACTTTAGGTATCCGACCAGACCTGAGCAGCCCGTCCTTAAGGGCCTGAACTTGACGGTGAAGCCGGGCCAATACGTAGCTCTCGTGGGAGCCAGTGGATGTGGCAAGAGCACAACAATACAGCTGATGGAACGATTTTACGATCCACTTTCCGGCGGTGTATACATTGATGGGAGAGAAATCTCGAGTCTCAAGCTCAACGACTATCGCGGCTTTCTCTCCTTAGTAAGTCAGGAACCGACCCTTTACCAAGGCTCGATCAGAGAGAACGTCCTCCTCGGGGCTGATCGAGAGGATGTGCCGGAGGAAGCCATCGTGCAAGCCTGCAAAGACGCCAATATCTATGACTTTATTACATCCTTACCGTAAGTCATCTAAAATGTGTGCGGGACCACAATGCTGACATATTATCAAGTGACGGTTTCTCTACCATCGTCGGCTCGAAAGGCAGTATGCTGTCCGGCGGTCAGAAGCAGCGCATAGCCATAGCTCGCGCTCTCCTTCGCGACCCCAAGATCCTCCTTCTGGATGAGGCTACTTCCGCCCTAGACAGCGAATCCGAAAAAGTCGTCCAGGCGGCTCTCGATGCTGCTGCTGAAGGCAGGACTACCATAGCAGTAGCGCATCGCCTTAGCACGATTCAGAAGGCAGATATGATCTACGTTATTGATGCAGGGAAAGTGGTCGAGCATGGGACACATAACGAGTTGTTGAAGCTGAAGGGGAAGTATCATGAGTTGGTTAATTTGCAGAGTTTGGAGAAGATGTCGTAGTGTTTGAGTATGCATATGGGATTGTGAGTGGTAATGTGGGAGCTTCCTCTCAGTCATTAGCGTTTGGCGTTTCGCATGGATGGCTTGTTGGGCGGGCGTAGATGCATAGCGTGGGTGTTCTGTGCAGACGACATATACCACTCAGCAGCTCGTCTTGATCTCGTTAGCATAGCATCATATATTCTCCGCTGATTCGTCAGACGCTACGTCTGCCCTCTTCGGCTTCAATTCTTGGAGGAATCCCATGCGTGATCATCCAGTCTTCGTTGCAGCCTTTCAAAGCTCAAGAGCCTTCCTTGCACATCACGTCAGTCCCCAGCCTTCAAAGCTAGTTTTTCAGTCATTTGGCCCAGCGCCAAACTCCTCATACACATCCACCACCCTCACTCCCCTCTGCTCAGCAATGATTCCCATGAGCCCCTGCCCCATATCTCGGATCTCATTATACTCATGCAGGAGCTTGATGTGCTTGTCGACTAGAGCTTGAGGATCGTCTGTCCTGCTCGTGAGGTAAGAGGGAGGAATGAGGTAGTGATTTACGGCATGGAGAAGAAGACTCCGGAGACAGGAAACGGGGCCTCATACTTGAGTTGTGAATTTATTTTACGTTGTTTCGCTTCTGTCTCCGCGATTTGGTCCTCTAAGGCTTCGATTTTGGACTCGAGTTGGGCCTGAGGGGACCGAATGTTAGGGTGGATTTTTGGCTTTGTGGAAGAGAGTGGATTTCAACATGAACAAATAGGAAATAACAATGCAGGCATATTCAAAAAGTGGAATGCGAGATATGGGAAAACGTACAATTTTCTTTGCTTCGGCTGGAGCTATCGCTGGTTCTGATTGGGCGGGAGGGGATGATGCTTTTGGTGAAGTTTCTTTTGCGGAGTCCTGGGAAGGCTTGGGAGGAGATGTGGAAACATGAGGATTGAGATTGATATGAGAGGATGGAGAAGACGGCATTTTTTATACGTAATTGAAAACGAACTGAGATCATACCACACGTTAATAAGTGAAAACAATTAGATGATAGAGGTTGGGAAGAGGTTAGGGAAGGCCTCTTTTTGTTTATATTACTGAAATGTCAACGTAATGCGAACACCTGCTGGCCTCAAAGACTATGGCGATATCCTTACGACTTTGAGTGCAGTATCGTAATCCTATGATAAAGGAAAGTTGGTTAGCCTCATAAGAGCTCATGAGAAAGGGGTATGAAAAGGGGTAGTTTTAGGCGGGCTCTCCTCCGCTCTCCGCCGCCACTCCGCCAACTCCCTTACTCTCAAGCACTCTTAATCGTTGCGGATGAAAGTTACGATTCGCAGACGCAAGCGAACCTCTCTATCCTTGTTCACGATATCTTTAATCCCTACGACAATGTCTGCCGCTCTCGTAGGGCCCGATCTTTGTTCATAGCTACTGTCCACCGGGCATCCTCTTGGGCTGTACATCATCATGTCACTACCTCGATCCTTCGTCATCCTCCTGTCCTTCCTCTCTGTTCTCCCGCTGGTAACATCACACGAGCACCATGGCGACGACATACCAGAAGGCCAAGCTGTTTCCGCTGAGCCCATCGTACGCTTCCATCTCCCCACGGCAAACCACATTCCAGCTGACAATCTAAGGACTCTATATTATGGACCCACATACTCATACAGATTCTCGCCTTCGGCATTATCTTCCCTACCGGCATGGTTCTCGGTATAGTACGCTCACGATGGCACGTTCCAGTTCAGACAGTCGGCGCCGTCGTTGCAATCGTTGGATACTTCCTCGGCCACTCCCATGGAGGCAGGCAGTTCAAGCATAATATACATGCTTCTTTCGCTACATGGTTGATGCTGCTACTTATTACACAGATCGTTCTTGGGGTCTATCTGCGATTGCATCTTGAGAAGGGCATACACGCAAGGATACGACGGGTGGTGGTAATTCTGCATGGGGTTGTCGGAAAAGCTATGCCAGTGGTAGCATGGGTGCAGATGCTTTTTGGAGGCATTGTTGCGCTTGGGTTTTGTCGCGCTGATCATACTGGGCAATGTTTGGCGCATTTCATTATGGGCTCGGCATTCATTGGATACGGGATCACTTTGACAATATTGCTGCTTGTGGGGCAACTGTGGCTGAAGCGAACCGGCAGGAGTCAAGAATTTTTCGATTCGATCGTCATTGCTGCGTGGGGATGCGTCAATACTTTCACAGAGCACAGGTGGGGCCAGCCTTGGGCCCACAACGATATCCAGCACACTAGTATGGGCATTGTCTGGTGGTGTGCGGGCTTGCTTGGGATTTGGCTCAGTCGCAGAAGAGACGGACGCCCTAAGAGGAACATATTTCCAGCCCTGGTTATCTTCCTCACTGGCTGGGCCATGGGCTCACATCCGCAGAACCTAGAATTCAGCACGCATATGCATGGGTTTTTTGGCTATACGCTCATGGCTGCTGGGGCTACAAGGATTATTGAAATTGCATTCGTGCTGAAGGACAAGAACACGATTGACAACAAAGACGTTGAGGATACGAATAGCTTTCAGTATCTCACACCTTTCGTGAGTTCCCCTCGCCCTACACTGACTTGAAGCATCTGCTGACAAACATAGCTTCTCTATGCCTCTGGCTTTCTCTTCATGGGCGCCACAGAGGAGCAGATGGCTTTGCTCGCCACCGCTCACGTCACGCACGTATCTTACATTCTGCTTCTCTACAGTGTTGCCTTCTTACTCTTCCTTTTTGTGGCCATGCTGCTACAAATCTATGCTGCACATGTCTGGCCAGTTGATCGCAACCCAGTTGTCTTGCCGAAGGCGAATGGGAGAGCAAATGGTCATATCAGAGGTGATAGCCAGAGGTTGCGAGATGCTGAAGAGTTTGAGCTTGAGGGACTAATGAGCGATGACGAGGTAGAAGGGAGTCGGCCTCGTTAAGCATTCTTGGGCGATCTGGGGATTTGCATAGCATGTATATTGTATTTTGGTCAAGCATTGAGGCTATCTAAGTCCATCAAGGGGATTTTGAAACAAATTACCCATTCGATTGACTATTTCCTTTCTTTCTTGAAAAGCGACCTGAGTCGATGTAAGGCATAAGTATGAGCGTTCGATCCCTCGATGTCGACCCTTGGTCAGGGGTTTTGAGAAAACGCGTTATTTAGTGCGCCGTAATTAGCTTAGTAAGCAGAGCCTTGGCACTATCCATGACAATCCCCCCGATATCGAAAAGCCCTCAATCCGTCGAACGATTTCCAAAACAGCGCTCAGATCAACCAAAAACCCAGCTACCCTTACAATTGAGCGGAATACAAGATGCCAAAGGCCGAAGTTGGGAGCACGAAATACCTCAGTAATCAACTCAAGAGCAAAGGTCTCCAGCGGTTACGGTGGTGGTGCGAAGCGTGCCATAAGGTATGCAGTACATCTGAGTGTGACCGTGTCTACCTGATGAGGCAGTGCTGACTTTGAGATAATGATCAGCAATGTCGAGATGCAAACGGCTACAAATGCCACACTATGAGCGAGTCGCATGTTCGCCAGAGTAAGCCGAGCTCCCCAACGCACGGAATCTGGAGGTTGTGTTGACTCTTTCCTCTCTTTAGTGCAAGCAATCGGCGGAAATGCCAATAAAGTCATCTCAGACTTCTCCAACGACTTCCAGAGGAACTTCCTTACGCAGCTACGGACGGCACACGGCACCAAACAGGTTCATATGAACAAGTTCTATCAAGAAATAATCGCAGAAAAGGAGCATGTCCATATGAACAGTACGAAGTGGTCTTCGCTTACAGAGTTTGCGAAGCACTTAGGTCGAGAAGGGTTGGTGAGAGTGGAGGAGAACGACAAAGGCTTGCATGTTACGTGGATAGACAATTCACCAGAAGCATTGAGGAGGGCGGAGGCTATCCGGAAGAAAGAGCGCCAAGACAAGGGCGATGAAGAGCGAGAACAGAAAATGATCCAAGAGCAGATCGAAAGGGCAAGGCTTGACGCTGAGGCCAGGGTGCGAGATGAGGATGCCTCAGGGGAGGGCGAGCTGCAGCGGGCAGAAGGCGAGAAAATTACGCTCAGTCTTGGCTTCAAGCCGACTCAGTCAAAAGATCCCACACCACCGAAAGGCGAAGAAGAGGATCAGTTACCCAAGAGGGAGAGCAGCACGGAAAAGCCCAAGTCGGAATCACCTCCGACAGGGGTACCAACGCCGCCACCGGAGAAAGTGAGCTTGAAGATGAATACGACGGCAAAGCCCAAGAATGTCTTCGCTGGATCTTCGAAGAAAAACGCTCTTGGTGGTGTGAAGCCTGGTCTGAAGGAGGCACCGAAGCGACCAATGAGCGAGGCCGAGAGAATAATGAAGGAAGAAATTGAACGAAAGCGACTGCGGGAGTCGCAAGGCAGGCCAGGACTGACCACTAAGCGGCCAAAGCTGTCATGATTATCTTGGAGGCATTTGAGGTACTACCAATCACAAACATTATCATATTTTCGAAACACAGCCACAGCCAAATGTGGTCTCGGGACGCATGCTTATTTGAATGCTCGGGCAAGGACAACTAAGTGTGAGGGATTAGAGGTTCGTGAGGGCCACAACCAGGCACCTTCCTGGTTCAGCATCGCTGATACATAATCAGTCCAACTGGCAAGAGACTACTTCGATTCGAAGCGTTAACGGCATTATGGATTAACTTGCAGATATCAAACCACGATAGATGGAAAAAGGGAAAAGGGATGTACGAAGTTTTGATGACGATATAAGCGAGGACTTGTTCATGAGCGATAGAGACTAGATACCCTCATTTGCAAATATTTGCTCTATGCTCTACTACCCGATCTGAGTATTAGTATGAGTGTTTCTTCCGCCGTGTCCATTGGAGGATTTCTGCTGCCTTGTTGGTGTTCAGCCCTACAGCCTCATATCAAAATGCCACGCTTCCTGATGTCGCCTTTTTCCTTCTTCCTTCTTCCTCAACTTAGTTACTTGCGCCTTTCATCCCTTTCCAAACTCTGATAAGGTGGTATCATTATTGATGTCGGCCGTAGACGCTTTCCGGCAATTGCCTCCTGTTTCCAGGTTCGTGCCATCACAGTCCCCCCACAAACCTTAAATACCCTACGTAAAATAAATATCTAACGAGGCTAACCATTCAGAACCTTGACAGCACTCACTCTCACCACCTCCGTACTTGTATATGGCGGCCTGCTTAGCGGTCGATGGGTTGTCTACAGTTTATCTCTAATCCTCAAGTTCCCCAAACCTGAGATATGGCGCTTCTTCACCCCGTTCTTCATCACTGGTCCGGACTTTGCCATCATTTTTGACACGGTTTTTCGTAAGGACCTTCAACTTTGATAGGGATGGGAGTAAAGCTGATATTCTGTCCCCTTCCCAGTATGGCAGTACTCCAAAGCCCTGGAGCTTGAGAATCCAAGATTCTCGCAACCAGGAGATTACTTTATCTATGTGCTCTTTTTGGGCACCTTCATCATAGTAAGTGGACTATTCATCTTCAGTGGTTCTCATCCTTTCTCCATACTTTTCTTTCTTCGAATGCGAAGAAGATACATATAACCTCGCCGTTCTGCTCGCTCAGCCTATTCTAGCTGCAGCGTTTCCTGGTGTGCGAGGAAGATTGCCCTTGCATCTCGCGTAGGCTCGTCATTCGCAAGTCAATCCAAAAGAGCCTACGTGCGGTGTGAGCATGGTGGAAATGTCAATACAAAATCCTGCGATTTCCTACTGCGAAACATTGGGTGTTTTGGCTTTCCTACACACCGATTGACCCTATGTGGTTTTGATGTTTCTGGTGTAGATTAAGTGCTTTGCACATACATGGATGCAATTGCTTTGAACAAGCGCTGATATCCTACAGGCTAGTGCAGGACACTTACTAGGTGGGAGCATATTTCTCCAAGGTTAGAGTAACTTGAATCAACCCTAAGAGTCTGATACTGATTGGTGCAGCTTTGATTCTCGGAATTGCCTATACATTCGCACAAGACAACAAATTCAAGAAGGTCTCTTTCATCGTTGTGAAATTTCAAGCAATTTACCTACCATGGGCGATCTTAGCAGTGACTCTTGTCCTTGGTGGGCCAAATGCTGCCATGAGACAGATTACAGGCCTAGTCGCAGCACATCTTTATGATTTCTTGACTAGAATCTGGCCAGTCTATGGGGGAGGCAGAAATTATGTTGTGACTCCACGATTCGTCAAGCGATGGTTCGGCGCCGATCTACGCGGCACAACAGTGAAGGGTTATGGGACTGCTATCAGGCCTCCAAGCCGACAGTCAAGCCAGGGGTCGTCTTCTGGCTTCAGCTTTGCCAATTCATGGGGTCAGAGAGGGACGGGCAGAAGATTAGGGGGCGACTGACGAAGAATCGATGCTTTTGGGGTGCACCTATGTAGACTCAAGCTATAGATGGTCAGTCTATGTAAATTATTCAGGCTTCATCTCTATTTTGCACGCGGTGGTCAAGATAGTGTAGATCGTGCATATTTTTGCATATGAAGCACACGCTAGTGCCGGATAAACTTTCCTCGATCCAGCCGCACAAAATTTCCAGAGCTCTCCGCAATTCAGGGAAAGAGCTACCACCACACGCCTGCAAAAGGAGGAAAAGAGGAAGGTACGATCAATCACTGGCTTCGCCCGCCCAGGAGCGCTAGAGGATGGCGGCAAACGAGGTCAAGGAGGAGGATGAAAAAGACTACTCCATCAAACCTGAAAACATCGGACCTGTGGTAGACACTAGCGATTGGCCATTGCTTCTCAAGAACTACGACAAGCTTCTCGTTCGGACTGGACATTTCACACCCATACCCGTTGGGTGCACACCTTACAAACGCGATCTCAAGTCATACGTAAGCTCTGGTGTGATAAATCTCGACAAACCTTCCAATCCATCCAGTCATGAAGTCGTTGCATGGGTCAAGCGAATGCTACGGTACGCGCCTAATCCTAGTGAGCGCTGGGCATACATGCTGACCCGTCCTTAGCATTGAAAAGACAGGCCATAGCGGAACTCTAGACCCCAAAGTCACTGGCTGTCTCATCGTCTGCCTCGATCGCGCCACTCGTCTCGTCAAGTCACAGCAAGGCGCAGGTAAAGAGTATGTCTGTGTCGTCAGATTACACGACAAGCTGGCTGGTGGAGAAGCACAGCTGTCTAGAGCTCTTGAGATGCTTACCGGCGCTCTTTTCCAACGTCCACCACTCATCTCTGCTGTCAAAAGACAATTGCGCATTCGCACAATATATGAGAGCAGGCTATTAGAATTTGACAATGATAGGCATCTGGCTGTCTTCTGGGTCAGCTGTGAGGCGGGGACTTATATTCGAACACTGTGTGTACATCTGGGCCTTTTGTTGGGGGTAGGAGCACATATGCAAGAATTGAGACGAGTGCGAAGTGGAGCTATGGATGAGCAAAGAGGAATGGTCACGTTACACGATGTGCTTGATGCACAATGGTTGCAGGACAACAACCGAGACGAGTCAATGTTGCGGAAAGTCATCAACCCTCTAGAAAGCTTACTTACCACCTACAAAAGAATCGTTGTAAAGGATAGTGCAGTCAACGCAGTATGTTACGGCGCGAAGCTCATGATACCTGGGCTATTGAGATATGGTCAGTGCTACAATTTCTCATCGTATTGAATAGGAGCTTACAATCTCGCAGAGTCTGGGATTGAGCTGCATGAAGAAGTAGTACTCATGACTACTAAAGGCGAAGCTATCGCGCTGGGAATAGCACAGATGTCGACGGTTGAGCTCACAAGCTGCGATCATGGTGTTGTTGCGAAAGTCAAGAGATGTATAATGGAAAGAGATCTCTATCCCAGAAGGTGGGGCTTGGGACCCACTGCTCTTGAGAAGAAGAAGATGAAGTCAGACGGGAAGCTAGATGTGAGCTTCCTTAAAGCAGACAGGAAACTAGGCTTGCTAACAAGACGCAGAAATTTGGTCGTCCAAATGAAAACACGCCGGCGAAATGGAATGCTGAGTATAAAGACTTCACTGCGCCTTTGCAAGATGGAATCTCTGCACCACCGAAGATCGAGGACCCCGGTGCACCCCCCGCAAAACCCGAGAAGCAAGCCGAAGCAGGTGCTACAGCCAAACCACCAACGCCCAGAGCGATGTCACCACCTATCAAGAAAGAAGTAAAGAAGGAGAAAAGGAAGCATCATGAGGAAGAGACACCTGAGGAGAAGGCAGAGCGCAAGCGTCGAAAGAAGGAAAAGAAGGAGAAGAAGGAAAAGAAGAAAGAAAGATTGAAGGGCGAAGGTGGTAGTGACGAGAGCGAGTGAAGATATTTGGAAAAGTTCATATAAGAGTGCCGTGCATGGTGCTCTTCCATTGTATGATAAGTAGCATGGAGCTGCAGGACGCATACCCACCATGGTTGGCTGAATGATCATTGTGTTGCAATTTCGAGAGTGAATTCGAGTCTTACCTTTTTATTTATGTATATTCGTCCAAATGCGTAGAAGTTGATCCTCTGCTCCCAAACGGGACTTCTGCGGAGTTGCTCGGCTCCGCGAATTGCCCCGCTGACCTCTACCAACTTCTTTAGACTACAACTACCTAGCACTTGAACGAAGCTTGTACACCTACCTGGACCTAACATTCTTCTTCGAATATGACTGCAGAGTTTGCAGCAAGCCTGCTCGAACACGACAGCCACTTACTCCTCGTAGAACTCCCTTCCTTCCAACGTCCCCCTACATCCTCACCATTCATCCTACTAACCCAGAACTCCCCAGGAACAACCTCTCCTCCGTCTCCCCCAAGAGCTCCTCCGCAAAAACTTCAAAACAGCACAATCGCACCTCGAGCGCGAAAACAAACAATTCCTACCCCTCCTAAAATCCACCGCAAACGCCTCCTTCTCCGGCGCCGACACATCCACCACCTTAAACTCCCTCGATGGCATGATCACCCGGCTCAACACGCTCAAACGCAAGATCGAGGTCTTACATGATGAAGAGACGCAGTTGCATGCAGCGAGTAGGAAGCGGCTGGAGCATTTGAGGAGATTGTATGAGATTGAGAGTTTGATGGATGTGAAGTATGATGAGTGGAGTCGGGTGAGGTTGGATAGGTTGCTGGTTGAGTATCTTGTCAGGCAGGGGTATGCGGAGACGGCGAGGCAGTTGGCGAGGGAGAAGGGGATTGAGGAGTTGGTGGATTTGGATGTTTTTGGACGGTGCGAACGCATTGCGCAGGGGTTGAGGGCGGGGAGGTTGGAGGAGTGTTTGGCTTGGTGTGCGGAGCATAGGGTTATTATGAGGAAGATGGATGTGAGTGTCTCTTTTCCTCGTAACAGGAATGGATGAAGGGACGAGAAGCGAAAGGGCTGACAGCACGACAGAATAGGTTGGAGTTGGAGTTGAGATTGCAGCAGTATATTGAGCTTTGCCGGCAGAGGAAGGTAGTGGAGGCACGCGAGCATGGCAGGAAGTATTTTCCACCGCATGTGGAAAGCCAAAGTAAGAAGATTTTGTTTGCTGCTGGTCTATTGGCATTTCCGCCAGACAGACGGCATCAGTATTCTGTGGGTGCCTATCCTTTCCCCATCAAAACCCTCGAGCTGACTCCATACAACAGCCTTGGTGCTCTCAGTCGCGATGGAGCGAGCTCGCTGCCCTGTTTACCGAAACGCACCACCAGCTATTCTCGGTTCCTTCAAGGCCACTTCTCCTGATTGCACTTTCCGCTGGTCTCTCCGCGCTCAAGACACCCTCCTGTCACTCGAAACATGCTAGCAGCACAGCAAACGCCAGCTCAACGACAACCTCATTATGTCCAATATGCTCAGCGGAGCTGAACGAGGTCGCTCGAAAACTACCTTATGCTCATCACACCAAAAGCTTTGTGGAGAGCGACCCTGTCGTCCTGCCGAATGGTAGAGTATATGGGCGAAACCGGCTCTTCGAGTACTGCAAGAAGATGGGTCTTGCGGAAGGCGAGGTCAAAGACCCAACAACTTCTGAGATATTCCACTCGGGCGACCTGAGGAAGGTTTACATCACCTAAGTTCAATAGCATTTGATCGGGTAAGCCTTGTCTCTCAGTTGTACAGCGAGGCATAGCATAGCGATTGCAGTCCGATTGATAAGTCTGAGAATGAGAAGTATGCTGCCTCAATCGCTGTCTGATTCGCTGTCGTCACGTTTCCTCTTCTTTGGCGTAGCTTGTTGCGCAGTGTTCGGCTCAAAGATACACGTCCTGGCCGGTCTATCCTCGCCCTTCCAGCCACCACATCCATCAATATTACCCAGCGTCCTCGCATGCCTGTAACCCGGATACGCGCTCGCCTGGAACTTGAAGCTTCGCTGCACCCTCAATCCCACATGGCGCGCTAAATCTCGCACATTCCAAAGCTCATACGGCTCGCCCTCAAACACTGTCATAACGATCTGTCCATCCTGGGACAGTAGAGGCAAGGCAGCCTTGAAGAAGCCTACAATAAGCTCTTGGTTCGCTCTGACTTGCCTATTCACGTCCTTCGTCAATCCGCCTACGTGTGGGAAATTGAAGACGACTCTCCCCCAGTCGCCCTTCCTGAGCTCTTTACTACCCCCACAGCCGCCAGACCGGCCGAGCTTTGTTGCGTCAATGCCGTACTCGACTTTGCAGGTTTCTTCTTCGGTCAATGCTTTTGTATTGGCGGCGGCTTGAGGGTACTTTGACAGGACGGCGGAGTGGGAGTCGAAGCTCGTGGCATGGAGGTATAGGCAATTGTGATGTTCGAGCAGGGAGCGTGAGAATGAGAAGTCTCCTTCTCCGATCAAGAGGATGCGATGCTCGGGCTCGAAGGGGATGGTGGGGGGTTGTTGAACATTGCCGGTTTTAGCTTTCTTGTTGGAGCCAGTATTTGCATTGCTAAGCTTGTTTGGCTTGCTCTTTGGCTTCGACAATTGCTTCTGGAGCTTTTGCTTCTTAGCCTTGCCCATATTAGGGCCTAAGTCACGCGTTCAGCTCGAGACCTGAAGTTGAGATCTCCGCCGAAAGTCCGCATTTTAGCGCGGCCGGTTCTAGCAGACCGCGTCCATGCTGCGCACATTTCAGAATGACTACCTATCTCTATAAATGCCTTACCCCAACCCACCGTCAACTGTTCTACGAACGGCGACGAGCTTTGATACCATCAGCTGAATAGCTCTCTTGCGACCTTCATTTCGGACTGCCTTGTTACTTTCATCGTTACTACATATGCATGGAAGCTTTAAGCTTGCTAAGTGGAACGTATAATGTCAGCGCATCAGCATTGATCGATCTGAACGTGCGTTGAACCATGCGGATGACCTATGTCGACTCATGATGAGGGGCTCTCGCTGGAGACGAAAATTGCAAGACTCGAGCAAGAACTTGCAGAAGCTCGCACCCAGTTGAAAGATTCCTCGGTCTCAGCTCCTCACTGTGAAGATTGTCATGCGCCGGAAAATCATGACGACGAATCTTTCGACCCATCCCTTATCCCTTCCCACCACCTCCTCCACCTAACAGACAGCGCACTCCCACTTGGTTCCTTCGCCTTCAGCAGTGGGCTCGAGTCCTACCTTGCGCACCACTCGCCTGCGCATAATGCGAAAGCCGGCACCTTACCCCATTTCCTACATACAAGCCTCACCTCCCTGGCCTCAACCACCCTACCTTTCCTTATCGCAGCTTTCAAAGCACCCCAGCGATTGCAAGAGCTCGACGACACCCTCGACGCATGCACTCTGTGCCCCGTGACCAAGCGAGCGAGCGTAAGCCAGGGGCGCGCATTGATCACCATCTGGGAGCGGTCATTACGAGCAGAGGCCGTGGAGAGCGCTGCGAAGGAAACGATGCGAGATTTCTGCACCGCTCTGAAGACGTCAAAGAACAACGATGAAGGCGACGTAGAGCTACACGCGCATTTTCCGCTCGTCTATGCTGTGGTCTGCACTGCGCAGGGGTTGAGTCTGCATGAGACCGCGTATACGTATCTTTTCAATCATGCAAAAGCTGTGGTGAGCGCGGCTGTCAGAGCGAGTGTGCTGGGTCCGTACGCTGCGCAGAGTCTGCTGGCTTCGAAGTGGTTCAGGGGTGAGATTGAGGGGGTGATGGCAAGGGAATGGGGAAGGGACGTGGATGAAGCTGGGCAAGCAGTGCCGGCCCTGGATGTGTGGGTTGGGAGACATGAGTTATTATATTCGCGGATTTTCAACTCGTGACGTGGGGTGATGTGCAAGAGGCATTGTTGATGCGGAATTGTTGATGCGGAATTTGGTCTGCGATGCTCAAAGATCGTTGAAGTATTCATTGGTATCAATATGGCGGGTGTCATCACCGCTATCATGTCTTCATCCACGCCCAACGCCATGCAAGAACGCTAAAATAACGCATGTAGGTCAAAGCCTGATTTCGCTCAAAATCATAAGACCTCCTTTAACTGGGTCTTCTGCGCTGGGGTCAGACTTGAAGGGAATCTGACCTTCACTTCGATGATCATGTCGCCGCGTTCGCCTGGCTTCTTGCTCTTAGGCATGCCTCGCTCAGGAAACGTTTCTCTGAATCCGGGACCCGTCGGTCCGCCTCCTGATACCGGTACTTGCTTGCCGTCGATTGTTGGGACCGTACGTTTCCATCCGGTCAAAGCTTCTTTGAGATCTAACTCGATGGGAGCTATCAGGTTATCTCCATCTCGTCTAAAGTTAGGGTGATCTTTCTGTAGATGTCGTTAGCATTAGCTTTGTGAACACACTTCTTCAGAACTATACGTACCTCGCTTATGATGAAATGCAAATCCTGCGTTCCTCCCTCCTCTTGATCACCGACGCCCTTGAACTTAATCTTTGTGCCAGCTTTGTAGCCAGGCTTCACGTCAACATCCAAAATCTTGTCTTCTACACTCTTCTTCCCTGTTCTCGAGTCATAGGTCTTGCGCTTTATCTTCATCTTCTTGTGTGTGCCCCTGAACAATTCTTCTAGTGTGACAGGTAGTGGTCTCTCGAGCGTAGTGACTTCAGGTGTAGGTGCTCGCCTCCTACCACCGCCGTACGACTCTTTCCGTGACGCTCGCGGGCCCCGACTACCCCCGCTCGAAGCAAATTGTGAGAAAATGTCTCCATCATCACCCATGCCCGCGCCGCCACCTTTGAAGAAGCTGTTGAAGATATCGTCCGGGTTGCTGAAACTAAAGCCTCCACCCCCTCCGCCCCCACCAGTGCTGAAGTGGAATGTCCGCGCCCCTCCACCTCCTGGCATACCACCACCACCACCACCACCACCAAACATTTGTTCAAATCCGGCAGGCATGCCACCTGGTCCAGCGCCGGCCCCTCCTCCGCCCGGTGGTGGTTGTGTTCCGCCGCCCAGAAGGAAGTCAAGGCCATACTGATCGTAGACTTTCCGCTTTTCCGGATCCGAGAGTAATTCGTATGCTTGTGATACTTCTTTGAACTTCTCGCCTGCTTTTGGATTGTCTGGGTTCTTGTCCGGATGATGCTTTAGGGCCATCTTCCTGCGTGAAGAATTAGCATTGTGGGACATTAATGGAATGATGGACAAACCTGTATGCTTTCTTGATCTCATCTTGTGATGCCTCGGGCTTAACGCCCAAAGCATCGTATAGTTTAGTTTCGGCGACCATCGTAATCTCGTGTCAAATGGATATTCCCTGCGTGTGGGATTGGGAGGAGCAAGTGTTCAAGTAGTCTGATCAAACCTTGCCTGCAAGACGGATACAGGATTGCCTTGTACTCCACGGATATTATAGGTTCGAATTTATAGGAAGGTAATTAGATTTAGCAACGTACAGCGAATGAAAGATGATCATGAGACCCGAGCAACTCTCTCCATTGTTCGCTTCTCCTCTTATGCGTGTGTGACGTGGAAATGATAGAGTCGGCTGCATTGTAACCCCCTCGGGCGGTCCCGGGGGCCCTCTAGACGATCGAAGCTTCTAGAACCTTCCATTGTAAGGGCTGCATTCCGGGTGCTAACGTCCTTAGAAGCCCCTTAAGCAACGAAAAAGGGGTTGGTCTGGTACGTTCACTTTGCGACTATCGATACAACATCTTCGTCTGCAACAGGATGGCCTAGTCCAACTCGTTGAGGGACATGCCTAGCGCTTGCTCCCCAGACCAGGGCGTATTTGAATGTCTCCTTTAGTGTGCGATGAACCTGGTCGCATACATCCTCGATTGTTGAGTTGTTCCGGACGATGAGTGCTTCGCTGAAGTCTGGCTCCACCCCTTTTCTTTTCGTATAGACACGGATCAGACGCAATTCTTCCCAACACCTCTCAACAACATCTTGGATTCCAAGGTCCAATTCACAGCTCATGACTGCGGTATTCGGCTCTCGGGCTAACTTATCCAAAAAGTCCATCGATACCGAATCAATCTTGTTGTACACGTAGAGGCTACAAATATTAGATCTTCAATAATGATATGCCAAACCAAAACGTACCACTTGATGTATTTACGATGATCTTTCATAATAACATCAATGAAATCGTCAACCGTCGCTACACGCTTGTGAGCCCCGTCCATGATTACACTCACTGAACGTACCATATTCATCTCGAACAAGGACTTCGCAATTGAGCATTTTATAATCGCGCAGAATGTTGTAGAGCATCTTCTCATCAAGGTTCTTAGGCGGTGACTGGAATGTGATCTTCATGCCTCCAGCTTTCTTCACTTTGAGATAGATGTTCCTATTGTACATTCAGCTAAGCTACGCTTGTTCACCAAGGGTAACTCCTACGGCGGATCGCGATTCAGACGAATACCCACAGCTTCAAGTTCTCGCTCAAGCTGTGCTCGCTGTTCCGCCCGCTTCGTGGCGTCCAGGATCATCAAGACCAGATCACTCGTCTTCTTGTGTTAGCTCTGTTTCCACGGCCGTCGAGATAATTTGTCTACCTTTGCCGCAGAGATGACTTGCCGACCACGGCCTTTCCCTTCGCTTGCCCCTTCAATGATACCAGGTAGATCGAGAACTTGAATCTCTGCCCCGCCATATACCAGAACACCAGGGATCGCAGTAAGGGTAGTAAAAGAGTAAGCAGCAACCTCACTTTTGGTTTTGGTGATCTTGGACAGAAATGTCGATTTACCGACGGAGGGAAAGCCAACTAATGCAATTCTTGCGTCTCCGCTCTTGCTGACATCGAAGCCACTGCCACCACCCGATCCAGCGCCTGGTGCAGGCTCTAGTAGTTGGGCGCGTAGACGTGCAAGCTTCCTAGCAATATCTGAATGGCGGACTAAACGCACAAAGACGGGTTTCTTACCCTTTCAAGAGACCCAAATGATATTCTTAAGGAAATTAATAAATGCACAAAAATCATATAGAAACAATGCTTGCCTGTAGCTTTGTTCTCTGCAATATATGAATCAGTACATATGTGCATTACGTACATACATGCATACTCTGCGTTCTACGCATCTCATCCTCAATCCTTGACTATTTAGCACAGCACAAGGCATCCTGATTTCCATAATCTTACTCTTTGATCTTCTCCGTGATGTTCACCATTCTTGCGGCTGTATCTTCTATCTGTGGCTACAACAATGCTCGAAGATAGCAATTTAGCAGGGAGCACCTGATTTGTGTTGAAAACAGTCGAGTAATTGCTCTGCTTGCTACTGTGACGAAGCAGCGCTAGCGGACACTAGTCTAATCGAAGCGCCCTCAATGCCACACCTCGCTTACTTCTGATTGCTTTGAGTATTCCCTTTCCCTCCTAGAGTATACCACTACGTGGCCCTCAATAGTATAAATATCATTAAGGCGATGATGCGTCTCTCGCTTAGGTGACCTAGGTCATCGAAGGAGATATTCAGGCGCATACGTGTGCCACGGTACGCTAGCAAGATGCCCATTGCAGTGCTATGGCCAGTTCTACCACCAATTATTCCGAAATCCAGAAAGACGAGATCGAGGCATTGCACTCTATCTATCTTGAAGACTTTGTCGAAGATGAAGCTAAAATTGGTGCATGGAATAGGAGTTTGGACCCTTCTTTCCGCATTAGTCTAAAATCGAACGTGGATGAGGATTCTACCATCTCTCTCCACGTTTCATTGCCACCTACTTACCCAAAAAGCCTTCCAAGATTGAAAATCAATTTTGGAAATAATGTTGCGCAGAAAGCACGACTTGCTGCTGAAAATGTCGTACTACAAACGCCCAAGAGTCTCTTGGGTTCAGAGATGATTTATGATATAACGACAGCTCTGCAGGAAATTATAGACAAGTCAGCGCAGAAAGGGACTGAGGAGGTCCCTACGCTAGACGAAGAAAGAAACACAAAGCTAGATGTCGCAAGGCGGCATGCTGAACAAGCAGAAGCTGAACGACAACTTCATGCATCGGAACTAGCTAATCAGGAAGCGGCAGACCAAGAGAATCAGCTGCTAAATGAACTTGCACAGCAGCAGAAAGCCAGGGCAGAACGACGTAGTGCTGGCAGTCGCAATGATTCAGACGAAATACCAGCAGTAAGTGAGGTAGCCGGAGGCTTAGCTTTTGAGCGACCTTCGGCGAAGGTAAAGGATCCCACTGGGAAATTCGTAAGTCTTAGAGCTGTTTTCCAGAAGACCTTGTATCGAAAGACTAGTACGTCAAAGCTCTTCCTTGTGCAACCAAGCCCAAGGCTAGATGAAGAAAGTAGCAACGCCTTTCTATGCTTGAAACAATGCGATTGTCTTGGGAACGATCCTCTTTCCAAACGGAGAATACAAGAGCTGGAATTGCAGCTTGACACGCACATGCATATGGCGCCTCATCCAAATGTAGTAACGCTTTTGAATTTTCGAATACAGCGGACTGAAGCTGTGGCTGCTGAAGCAACCAAATGGCTGATTAGCATACTTACTGAATTCACCTCTCAAGGCTCACTGCAGCATCATCTTAGTGTTGCTGAACATCTGAGCCCTAAAAGAACCAAAGCTTGGTCAATGCAATTGCTCGAAGGGCTTCATCATTACCACCAGCAAGGCTTGGTACACGGAGCTGTACACGCAACGAACATCCTTCTGTGGGATAGTGAAGCTCTGACGACGGTTGTAAAATGGTCGGATGGCAGCTATGCCCGCAGCTTGCACGAGTTGACAGCTCACCGTCAAACACGCCTTCCTATGGGCTGGAAAGCTCCAGAAGTACTGCTTCATGAGCCAGTCCAAGGCTTATCCGCCGCTACAGATGTGTGGTATTTTGGCGTTTGTCTTGTACAAATGGCCTTTGGGTCGAGTACGCTGAGACAGTATGAAACGCCACTGGTGGCATTGAACGATCTTGCAATTACCCAAAGTATGAAATCTGTCTTGCAAGGAACCTTTAATGCAAATACTAAGAAGAGACCATCTTGCTGGGATCTTCTCCACTTCGAATTCTTCAGAAACGATGAGCCGTTCTTGGTAGCTGAGGAAGCAGGTTCGTACTCCTTGACAAGACCCCGGACCCGCCGAGATTCCGAAGCGCCCGCTGAAGCTTCGGAGTATGCTCGAAAGTTCGTTGAAGAAGGGCGTCTTGGGAGAGGGGGCTTTGGTGAGGTTTTCCGTGCTAGAAACCGGGTTGATGGCCAACTATACGCTGTCAAAAAGATCAAGGCACGCTCCCGCGCAGCCTTGGATCCTGTCCTCAGTGAAACAACAGTGTTATCACGCCTAAACCATCCCAATGTGGTTCGTTACTTCTCCTCCTGGACTGAGGAGGACGCCGGTGAGAACGACCGAGAGCTATCAGAGCCCAACACGTCCTTAGAAACAGGTACAACGTCTCTAAGCAGTCTAGACATGCATCCTGTCTTGCCACCTAGCTCAAGAGGCCTTGATTTTATTAGCTCTAGTCACGTAGTCTTTGGCAATGCGGACAGCTCTGAAGAGGACAGCGAAAGTGAGGACTCGCGCGAAAGCATCAACAGACCGGACCCAGACCATAGGCAACATATTAGGCAGAAATCCTCGGCAAGCCAGGAGGACGACCAGACTGAAGACTCTGCAATGAATAAGGCGCAGCCCCAGGCTGGATGGACATATCTGTACATTCAAATGGAATATTGCAAGCAAGAAACATTGCGAGATCTCATCAACTCCGGCGTCCAGTCCAACTCAAACGAGTGCTGGCGGCTTTTTCGGCAAATGGTTCAGGGACTGGCTCATATTCACTCAGCAGCCATTGTGCATCGCGACCTGAAGCCTGAAAATGTCTTCGTAGATAGCAATGGAGATCTGCGCATCGGTGATTTTGGTCTGGCTCGTCCAGGCGAGCAACGCATTGCAGGTTTCTCGAAAGATTCTAACAAAGCAGTCTCGAGCTTCACAAAAGATATCGGTACAGCATGGTACGTTGCGCCTGAAGTCCGATCGAGCAGTGCCACCAAGTATGATGAAAAGGCAGATTTGTTCTCGTTAGGAATCATCTTCTTCGAGATGAATGTCAGATTTGCGACTGGTATGGAGCGCGCAGAAGCCCTAGAGCCACTTGCAAAAGAACATCACAAGCTTCCGCAGTCACTCTTGTCATCGGAGAAGATGTTACAGGCTCGCATACTGACGAGTCTTCTTGAACACCAACCATCGCAAAGGCCGAGTTGCGCTGAGCTGCTTGACGAAGTGCCTGTGCAGGGTGAGGATCAGACCACTCAGCTCGTTCGTCGAGAAGTTCGAGACCCTAAGTCGCAGCTGCGGTCTGAGCTGATCGCTGGCCTGTTTTCCCAAACTCCAAAAGAAGAGACTGTGTTGGATGGTGCTCAGCTCACTTTGGACATAGGCCAGAAAGTCAAGCTTCTAGAAGGCTTGTCTGCAATGTCACGTCATTCGCCTGACTTGGAACTCCAGACGAAAGTGAAGACGCAATTAATGTCAATCTTTCAACGTCACGGTGCAGTCGAGCGTACAGACAGTCCGGCGCTAATTCCCCATCATCCCTGCTATGCGGCTTCAGATGTGGTCCGCTTGCTTGATTCCACAGGCAAGCTTTCACAACTACCGTACGATTTGATCCTGCCGAATGCTGTGCTCATAGCGCGGTCTTCACGAAAGGAGGCGAAGACCTTTACTTTCGGCGACGTGTATAGGCCGGACATTCGAAAAGTGGAGCCCAACATATATTCAGAAGCGGACTTCGACATAGCAAGCTCAAGTACGGCTAACCTTGTTTTAGACGAAGCGGAGACTATGAAGGTCATCGACGAGATCATTGACGGCTTCCCGAATTTGGCTAATAGTAGCATGTGCTACCACATAAATCACTCTCAAATATTAGCTAAGATCTTAGCATTTTGCGACGTCCCAGAAGCCAAAAGATTTCTGGCCAAGGAAACGTTGAGCAAGTTGAATACGAACGACTGGTCATGGCAGCGCGTCAGGCACGAATTGAGATCGCCACCATTGTCCATCGCTGCTACAAGCCTCGATGAGCTTGAAAGATTCGATTTTCGTGATACTATTGAGAATGCATCTTCAAAGCTTCGCTCAATGCTTCATGATACTGCAGATCTGGAGGCACCATTTGCTCACATGCGAATCCTCATCGCCTTTCTCTCACGCATGGGCGTAAGACGAAAGATCTACCTTAGCCCTCTGAGCAGCTATAACGAGAAGTTCTACCGAAACAATCTTTTGTTCCAATGCATTTTTGATCGGAAAAGACGCGCCGTTTTTGCAGCCGGGGGACGTTATGACAGGCTTATCCGAGAGCATCAAACCGTGGCCTCCCGAGACTCTCATATTCACGGCGTCGGCTTTCAGATGACATGGTCTGGACTTTGCGCTGGCATGGCTTCCTACCTTAACGCTCAACAGAAGTCTAAAGCCAAGCGCAAGCCACAAATCGACAGGAGCTTGTGGGTTACGCGGCGATGCGACGTTTTGATTGATTGCTACGATCCGAGACTCCTCGAAACCGTTGCCGTCAGAGTTCTCAGCGAGCTTTGGGCTCATCACATTAGTGCGGAGCTGGCAAGCATAGAAGACTCCACCATCACCAATGCATCTTTTACCAAGTCCTCACCGCTGAAAGAAGACCCGAATTGGATTGTACTCATCAAGTTCCCTGATGTAGTCAAGGTCAGAAATCTAATCAGCCAGGAGGACACAGAAGTAAGAACGACGGACCTGATCAGTCACATTCAAAGCGAGATTAGAGAACGTAACCGCACCGAGGCTCGGCAGCCTACACCAAAACTGTCACGGAACGACAGCCGACAAGAAATGCCTTCACATGATCCAGAGCCCGATGTCAAGGTGCTTGTTTCTGAAACAAAGGGCAAAAAGACCAACCGAAAGACTATTGTTGGGGAAGCCATAGCGCAAGCACAAGACTGGCGCAAGTCTTCTATCGAGAACCCTATCATCGCCATCGAGATCAAAGACGACATATTCCAAGGCCTCCATAGTACCCGTCTTGACGATCCTGATTCTTGGAAGAAACTCATTCAAGCATCCCCAGCTGGTGACCGCCAGTATCTCGGTCAGGTGCAGACAATGCTGAAAGAACAGCAGAATACGAATGCTACTTTTGTGTACAATTTCCGAACAAAAGCGATCATGTACTATCCACTCAGAAACGACTGAGATGTTTGGATTCCTAATGTCAGGAAATCTTGTTCAGCGATGTGAAATCCTCTTAAAAGGAGCTTATCAACCTTAAAGCCAAATGTGGAATATGGGAGGTGCTGTAGATAGGTCGTGGTTGGTGTAGATACAAATATCATTAGTCGCTGTCATCATCACTGCCATAAGCTACTAGAGGACCGACTGGAGCTTTTGGCGCGGCCGCAGAAGAGATTGCGCTTGCTCCTTGTTTTGTATTGTGCTGTCGTAACGTTGCGATAGTGGAGCTCTTCAGAATGCCATTGTTTTCTTGTGTCTCGCCATCTCGCTCCGTAGTTCCATTTTCCAATAGTCTCTGGTCGTCTCCACCCTCAACAAGCCCTGCCCCAGCATCGCCGCTTTCCAGAGCGCGATTCCGAGCATACCACACATCATCTGGTGCTTCATATCCTTCCAAGCCGAAGCCTCCTGTCAGTTTCTTCCTTTTCCTCGCTTCCGGGTCGCCTTCGATCTCCTTCACGAACTCCTCGGGCAAAGCCTTCCGCACCGCTTCGGCAGCCTGCTCCTCAATTGCTCTAGCCTCCCTTTTCTGCGCTTGTGGATTCGGATCGACTGTGGCCCATCGTACCTGTCCACCTGTAAGTTTATCTGCAAGAACAAGGTATTGTAGATGTAGCTGTCTCTACTCACGTTCAAGATTTCCTCGTGATCTAAACTCTATGAATCACCCAGAAGTCAGCATTGCCCCAAAAAATAGTTGTACGAATCGTGAGAAAGGTCTGTACATACTTGGTGGGCCATTGCTTCTTTGGCAAACTGTGCATTCGCTTCGTTCGAATACGTCACAAACCCAACGCCTCTTGCTGTCAGACACCGTATTCGATCGATCTGTCCCCACTCTTGAAAATGTCGGGCAACGATCTCTTCGATATCATCCGTCACATGAATTCGGCCGATGTATAGCGTGCGGTTCTGGCGCATGAAAGAGCCAACTCCCCCCATATCATCGCGGTAGTCACTATGTTTGTCTTGGTCCCCTCTAAGTCAGTATCGTCTTGCCAAGTTGACATAAGAATCGCAAGGCGAATTTCGGGACTACATCCTCAATGCACAAAGTTTGGAGACTTATGATGCATCCAGATCAAGAAGCGGCAACCTAGGGATGATACATACCACGGCCGAAACAATCCATATTTGGTTGAAACGTGTCGAAGATTCCTGGCAGGCGATGCAAATACTCGCAGTCTTGTCCTCTAGGGCAAATGCCCCTCGCAAAGAACAAGCAAAAGTATCCTGACCCCGACGCGGTATCTGCGCGGGTGTAGCCACTATCTTTGGCCACATTGCAACGACCTGCTGCGTGCGTCTTACTTAGGTACTTGTCCTCGCGATCGCCTCCTGACCACTTGTTATACTGGAGAGAATCCACGGTCAGTACAAACTTCAGAGAAACATACCTAGGAGCTATACAAACCCAGATATTGAATATTGTCCCAGTCTGAGGTGGTGGTTCGGACTTGAGGGTGGACGGATCAACTTGCGGCCTTGCTGGTCGTTTCTTCCTTCGTATTATCTTCTTGGTCTTTTTCTCACCATTTGGTTGTGGAGATTCTGTGGTAATATCGGTCGCATTGTTGAGAGTCGCAAGTTCGGTAGAAGTGGTGAGCTTTGTATTCTTATCGGGTTCAGGAGAGGTATGTGATGGTACTGTGGATACATCGATTGGAAGATTCGCAACCTCAGCCATCGTCGAGAATCTTAGAGAGTGAGAAAGCTTGATGCTGATATCAAGTGACTGGGCGGTTTCTGAATTATTTGAGGCTCCGCCGTGATGCTGCGCTAACGGCGCCTAAAGCTAGCTGCAACCGGAGATAGCGTAATCTCAGAATGCAATCTCCGGCCGAACATCTACCGAAATGTAAACAGATCGAGGGACGAAGAACCTTTCTAAATATGCACGATTTTGTCTACAATAGCTTCACTACACTTAGCAGGACTTCTGAAATATGCTTGACTGGTCTACAGGACCAATGCGAGTTGCTGATGCGTTTGCAACTCCACTAAGTACGCCTTCCTCCATGCGCCTGGGATACTAATCTAACGATCAATGAGTAGATGAGGGTGTGTCATGTATAGATGAGCCTCCAGAAACGCCGGCGCATATATTCGCGCTTCGCGCATTTAAGACAGCCATCTTTGGTACCCCTCATCCAGAGCAGCAGATCGTCCGGACGAAACGGAAAGCCACACCAGGACAGAGCACCAGAAAAGGCCCGCCGAAAAGCGCAGGTCCAAAAAAGGAGCAGATTAAAGCTGAAGAAACTGCACGCACCAAGGGCTCATCAAATGGGATTCCAGCTGACTTGGTTGTATCACCAACCAAAGGTATTCTCTTGACGCCCGGGGTTGGCACCTCGCGAAGAAAGAACGTCTCTTTCATGCACTTCCACGAGGAAGCAAATGTCCAAGAAATAGAAACGCTCGAGGTAGACGAACCGATGTCAAGCCAAGACAATTCACCGACTCGAAGGAGACATCAACGCGATATGCGACCACGACCGTCCAATCTTACCAAGACGCTCGTAGAATTATCAAAGAAGAGGTCCGATGAACCCATGGACGTGAAGACTAACCCACCACAACAAGAGGGCGCAACAGCTTCGCCAACATCGCTAAAAACAGCGCTCGATCATGCCGTTCAAACAGAGTCTGATCACACCATCGATCTCTCTCAGCCGCGCTCACAATCAGGCCAGCACTGGAAAACAGAGTACGAGCGTTACTTTCACAGATCTGACCGCGAGCTCAAAAGTGTCCTGCAACACGGCCAAAATGTCAAATCCTTTGCTGTCCAAAAAGACTCGGAAGCCTCAATGCTTGCGGAAAGATTACAGCAAGAGGGAACCAAAGTTCGAGCGTTGGAGCGAAGAATATCCAGGATGGAGGAGCAGCTTCGCGTTGCTCAAGCGCAGGATCCTAGGGGCCAGGGCGATCATGCGAGGCTGGTTGCTGAGCTTGCACAACAGACTGCCTTGGCTGTAAAGTACAAGCAAAAGCTCGAGCAGCAACAGCACGACACTGAATGGCTAGCTCCCAAGGCCCAGGGCACACTTAGTGCAGGAGAAGAAAATCTGGCTGACGAGCTGGAAAACTTGCGTCAAGTTGCACAAGAGGCCGAACAAAGAGCAGAAAAGACGGAGGCTGAGAACACTGCGCTCAAGCGGTCGCTTGCTCGAGTGAAGGAAGAGATGATGAGTTATGAGTCCAGAAGAAAGACCAGGGAAGAGAGGCTGAAACACAACGAAGAGAAATTTAAGGCTGCAAAGGACCTAGCTGAGGCTCAACTGTCACAAATAAGACAAGAGCACAAAAATTTGTTAGAGGGAAAGCAAGAGCAACCAATGCCCTCGAATCCAGAAGGGTCCAGACCGCTTCAGCAATCTTCAGGCAATCTTAGTCCGCAGAGAGGAAAAACATCCGATGTTCAGCAACAAAATATGAAAGAAAACCGGCCGCAAAGCACATCAAGATCGCCCCGTAAAAAGCGCCAACAGAAACCCGCAATCGACATCTGGACAATGAGCAGCCCTCGAGAAGAAGAAAACAATTCAAACCAGACCAAAGGTCACGATCAGTCCGACATACCTCCCTCAAGCGTGAAACACGACATCCACAGAGCACTCAAAGAAATCGACCTCAACCTCATACCCAACGAAAACATCAAGACCGCATCATCTCCTTTCACAGAAAACCCTCTACCAGAAGACTTGAATACGAAAGGGAAGAAAGAGCCCATTGGATACGAAGACGGCATGCCCGTCTGGGCCAGCACATCCCTTACACGGCAAGAGCCACCAGCTTCTTCACCAGCGAAGCTGCTGCTCCAGCCTTCAAATGCGGACTTTTCCGATCTGCGGAGAACGTCGTACCCGACTACCGGTCGCTCGGCGTCGATGGTTTCCAGACCTAGAGGTACTGGCAATAGGACTGGCTCGATGGGCTCGGTGAGGAGAGATAGGTCGCCCATGACTGTTGAGAAGCAGGCTGAAGCGAGGGCAAGATTAGCGGAGAGGAGGCGGCAGAAAGGCGAGGCATGATCGATTTGGATATAGCTTATAAAGTGTTGTCGATTAAGTTAGCGTCGTAGTTTGGAGTGTCTGTTGGGTAATTAGTTCATTTGGAAAGATGCTTAGTTTCGAGTCATAAGTATGCTGTTTTGCTATTATGCGTAATCTCATGCCGCCTTTTAGCGGTATATTCGAAGACCATCCATCCTATTATCCGTAAGCGAAGTTGCTGCTGAACCTCAACCCTGAAACTCCGTTGCTATGATTCGGGGCCCGATGGACTTTGAGCGCCATCGCTGTGCCTGAAGGAGAAGGATGCGCCCCAGGTATAGCCACCTCATACCATGCAAGTCTCTTCCCATCGCATTTCAATAACTTTATTCTTCCATCTCCTCATCCTCTTCATCCTCCACCTCCTCCTGATCTTCCCCTTCATCATCCTCCATATCGAAATCTCCTTCGTCACTATCAGTATCGCTACCGCCAAACCCTTCTTCCTCCCCACTATCGTTCCAGAAATCGGCATCATGATCCGCTGGCTCCGGATTTGGTCTCTTGACTGTGCTCTCATGGGTGGGCATAGCAAAGCCCTTCGGAATATCCTCCCGGCTCTTCTCCACATCCAGCTTCACCCGCTTCTTAAAGCCCTCGTAGTCCTTCCTCAACAGCACCCCGGCATCCACATTGGCCGGAGAAGAGCATTCTGCATCATCTAGCAGTGAGATAATCGATAGTAGGACAGACTCGACCCGTTGTACTGGTGACCAACGCTCCGCAGCCTTCTCTCCTGATTGTTCATCGTCGCCAGGTGTGTGCAGGATGCTGATGCAGAGCTTGCCGTCGGAGTAGATGTTGGGGTGGTAGAGTGGACGCTTGAATTGGAAGGTAGGTGGTGAGTAGGGATAGTTGGAGGGAAAGGTCATTGTTGCCTTAAAATAGCCCCCATAGTACAGGGAATCCGGATTTATGATCATCAGAGCAACTGACCAGTCGGTAACAGAGTCGTCGATAAGCTGTTGAGCGAGTGTCAGCGGGTACGTGTGGAGGCTAGAGGGGACGCAAGGGTGCTTACCTCGATATTCACCCATTTCTCTTGCGAAAGGGCTTTGAACTCGTTCATCAGAATGCGTTCGGCCATGGTTGCTGCAGCGTTGTATCTCTGTATTTCAGGGGTTTGAGAACGTTCAGGCCGTTGTATTGACGTTTAGTTGAGAAACAGTGAAAACGGCTGGAGGATCACGGTTGAAAACGGTAACGGTGTGGCTTTGTAATATGCGGTACTGCTAACAATTCAGGTGTCATGGAGGCATGGCTTGGCTACTTTGCAAGAACAAAGCCATCATTGTGCATCACAAGCTCCATCGATGTAACACATGGATTGTAAGACACCTGTGTCAGCAGATTCAAGGTGATGATCAAGCAAAGGAGAGAGGTCGAGGTGGACGCTTCTGTACCTGCTGCTTATCGATAAGCGCCGAAGCCTGAAGCCTGCCAACTAATTACACGAGGTTGCTCTTTATGCTTTGTGTAAAGACTCTCTAAGTTCACCGCGGCATCTCCCAATTACATACTGCAGATGGCGGCTTATAGATCTCTGAAAATGAGCCAAACCTTATTTGCATCAAGCAATTGGACAGTGACAGTATGTCTTGGTCAATATACGTAGTGAGCTATCTAGCCTAGAATCTCTCAAAACTAAACGTATCCGTGGTAAGACAGTGATTTCGAATATAATGTAAGTGGCCGTATGTATACATAACTTCAAGGAGATGTAAATGTAGATTGCACCATTCGGGTGAGGCTGATGAGCTGGTAGACAATGTGTCTTGATAGAGGTATTAAAAGCATATGCCATAAATCATGGTAACTTTGCTGTGATCGTGAATAGTACTTGACATTGCATTTACTGTTCTGAGGTCGTTCGTAGAATTGGAATATTTGAGAGTTGCTGGCGTAGACATGCTGGTTGATGCGTATAAGACAAATGTGCCATCCTCGAGAAGATTCATAAATGCGTAAGTAAATGTTACTTCGTTTGACTTCCGCTGAGAACAATACGCGATAGTAAGTAAATAGCCGCCCTGGAATGCTTTTGTTCCTTAGTCTCGTTGGAACTCATAATATGATCGTGAAGGAAATTTTCGCTGTAGTCGATTCATCGTTCGTTGGCATCTAACTCATTGTTGCTTCCGGGGCTTTCTGTGGATTATATTCCGATGTTGCAGGTTCCCGTAATCTCTCGTTTGGTGTATCTGATGCTGCTGTGCCATATTGTAAAGTAACACTGCTCTGAGCTGTATCAAATTGTGAAGGCGCACTCGGAGCTGGTTCTCTTGCAGGTTCGGCTTCTGAATGTGCTGCTTGCTCCTGCATTCTTGTTAATAAGCTCTCCGAGGCTGGATATTCTGACACTTGAGTTTCGGGAATCGTGCTTCGTGGTTGCCGTTCCGGGGTATCAATTTGCATTTGCTCTTGCTCGGATGGCATAGTAGGTACCGGAGGAGGATTACCGCTGGCTATTTGAATTTGCAAAGGAGGCCCCATGACTTCCGCTTCAATCTTCTGTTTCTTAGGCTTTCTCTTGGAGCCTGGCGTTTCCCCAGCCTCTCCAGATTGCTCTCCTTCAGTGGATGGCCGAGGCGTCTTCGGTTTCCTCTTAGTTGGTTGATAGACCTGCCCTCGTGATGCTGCTTCAGCCTCCCTTAGCTCCCTTTCAGCCTTGCTTGGCCTGCCTCGCTTCTTTCCGGCTTTGTCTATCGCTTCTCCTGGCGGAAAAGGTGTGGGTTGAAAAGGCGCAGGATGACCTGGGTCGTTGACCGGCGCGAACTGGTATTGAAGCGGCTGCAAATAGATGACTTGTCAGCGGCCCACAAGAATGATAGGGTCTCATGTCTTCATGTATTGGGCTAGCCTACGTTTTGACCAGGTGGAACAGGCGCCATGAAACCTCGGCTGGGCCTTGCGAGCAGGTTGTATTGGTTCTGGCAAGCTGCGAGTGAGCGCCCTGTTGACAGCGTCAGCGGATGCTTGATAATTGCAGGCAAGATAAAGCAGGAGAACTTCTCCAGAGCAAGGGGATGCACCGCATTGCGGAAGAAGAATGCAGCGTTCATACCATTTGGTAAGGCACATTGATTCCATTGAGGGGGAATATTCCTCTCCTGTATAATCTGAACAAGGTCCATTGGCGGGATTGTGGAGGTCTTCAAGATCTCGGCCAAGAAATAGCGCTATAATTGAAATTCGATGTCAGTAATGGTCCTTCAGACCTGCACAATCCACGACCGTGCCTCTGCGTAGAGACATGATATAAGTGAATCTTCTTCCTCACCAATTCTACCTCGCTGAAAGGTTGCTCAGGCAGTGGAGGCATAGCTTGACCCAGCAGGGTAGGCGAGGGTGGAGCCTGAGTCAAGCGGGGGCCAGCTGCAAGTGAAGCATCAGGCTTCACTTGGAGCGAGTTGCAAGGGTAGGAAAAAGGGTAGGTGGGGAATTAAAATAAAGTAAAAAGCAAGCGCCACAAAAGAGAGACATGAATCATATGCTCGCCATGGCGATTGTAAGGAAACAGGCAATAAAGAGTGACTGCACTGCTGAATCGAAGGTGAGAAGATGGGGGTTGTTTGAAGACGATACTCGGAACGCAGCACTGGCGAGAGAAAGCTCCTTAGACATTAGTCCTTAGTCCTTATGCAAGTCGCGCGTCAAGAACTTCCCGTCGCTAGTCAATCTTTCTCCCACGGGCCTACCTCAGACGTGCAGGAGCACCAACTTTTTCGACCCCCATCGAGCTGATCATTGTTGCTCCTAGCACATCTGCGGAAAGGGAAGGTGGAAGTGGTGAGGAAGTCGAGCGGAAGTTTACGATTGTGGAAAGTTGCTGTAGCACCAGGGATGTCGTCGAGCAATGGCCATCCGATTTGCTCGATTTCCTCACTGCCAATGACCGATTTCTCAGGCGAGATTGGCCGAACCATCCCTGCTCAGATCTGCTAGCGTGCCGTCCCTTTCTTTCCCCTTCTCAAGAGGCCGAATCAGCTCCGCCCGGTCCAGGCAAAGGCGGAGGCCTCTGCCCTCTTCCCTCTTCCCTCTTCCTTTGCCTTGCGAACTTGGTGTTCGTGGCGAAGCTGCTAATAATAATAACGATGGTGATTTGTCGGGTGATGAGGAGCTGACATTCTTCTTCACCTTCTCCTTCTGTTTCCGTCTTCCTTACCCCTCAAAATCGGTCATGCAGGTGTTGTCCATGGTTTCAGGGGACTTGCCACGGTTTTATTATACGAGCAAGCGAGGCAATGTTTCACCTGAGCCAGTGTTGGAGGGAAGAGAAGCGGAGAACAAGGGCAAGAAGCTTCTCTGACTTCACCTCTCACAAGAGTGTGATGAAGGGATGATGTATGCAGGAGCGACTCCATCAGGTCTTTATATGTTTTGCACTTCCTCTTCCGTCTTCAATGGTGCCCAATACTACCCAAACACAACACCATCGCTCGCCGTAAATCGGAAGCCTGCCACGCTGGGCGGCGATCTAACTTCGTACTCACCGCTTCTTGCACTCTAATACGAACTCTACAAGGACTCGCTTACCACCAAAGTAGCAATGATCGTTGTGACCAGCACCACTCTACGCATCGTGCGGTAATAGAAACCCAAGCAGAGTCTGGAAATATGTATACTGAGCTGGCTTTTGTGTAGAGCTAAGAACCCTTCTCGAGCTCGCCTAATACATTCTGACAAGATGCAATGATACTAAAGCAATTGATATGGGACCTTGTGCAAGACGGGCTTTTTCGCGACAGCAGGTGGCGGCTTTGGAAGTGACCCCACTTCCGCACACAAGAGCCATTTCTCGAAAATACTTCTTAGACAAATCACCATCTCTACCCTATGAGAGACATCATTTATAGCATCCAATGTATAGTAAAAGTTCTCTATGAATCAGACACTGCCAAATTGTGGTCGCGCCTGGCCATAAAGGCTCTCGGCTGTTTTTGCGCAGCCACTCCTCTTTCTCTCACTTTCGTTTCATCACCCATCTTTGCTTGTCGTTGCTGAGTCTTGATTTACATCAAAAAGGTAGTCTGACGGGGGAAGAAAAGGGTGCCGAGCAGGAGGATGGCTCTGGCCTATGAGCTGCGCTTAATGAGGTTGTCGTCTGTTTCTAGCTAAGGTGGACTTGGGCTCGACCGTTCTCTTTTTGCTCTGCACTTCTGGCTGCTACTTCTCTTACCTGTCCTACCACCAAGAAAAGCTTGCAAGAATTCATGAGAAGCAAACCATCATTTCACGACTGTTCCGGCGTTCCTCCCTCTAAGCCGTCCCGGGTTCACCCCACCGACCGGTATTGCTAGAATTACCGTTAGAGCTTCATAGGACACTGCACGACCTAGTGTTCAACTTCGCTCGACGCTTGACAACTGACACTGCTGAGTCCGTAGCCTAGCCCTATCCATGCAGCAACGAGCAATCACTTCTGTTCTTCGTTTACCCTTCCGCCATCGTCACCCAACCTCGTTCTTCAACAACCTTAAATTATTCTCTTGTTCACATCAGGCGCGATGTCGACGGGCAGGACTCCAAGACAAAGCTCAATAATAGAGACAAAAGTGGGAGAGCTGAAGCTCGAGAATGGTGTAGGCCATGGAGAGCGCGGTAAATCGCGAACGAAGCCTGAGAAGCTCTCACCGTCTTCCTCCGCCATGTCACCTGTAGACGCTTCAGCGCAGTCTACCTCCAACTCGCCTACAAAGAATGAGATAGTACATTCATCCACACCCGTGGAGGAGAAGCAAGAGGAAGTTGTCGGTGGTGATGTTACACTCAAGATGGAGCCAGGGGAGCCTCCCAAGTTGGCGAGGAGCTCGTCACAGAAGATTAAGGCACGACCCCCGCGTCTCTATCTCGAGGCCATGGATAGAACGGCGGAAGCGCAAAAAGACTTTAGCATGCTACCTGAGTGTACCTATTCGAACAGATACATAGGCTCTACAGAACATGACTCGATGGATTGTGACTGTGAGGAAGAGTGGGGTAAGCTATACTACAAGCGCCCATTTGGCATTATAGAAATTGCTGATACTAATAATGCTATCCGTAGACGCCGTGCTCAAGGTCAATGCAGCCTGTGGACAGGACTCTGACTGTATTAATCGTGTGACGAAGATGGAATGTGTAGGGGAGTGCGGGTGCGGGTCAGAGTGCCAAAACCAGCGCTTTCAACAACGGCAATATGCTCCAGTAACTGTCTTCGAGACTAACAAGAAAGGCTACGGTTTAAGAGCCGATGCTGACTTGAGTCCGGAGGATTTCATCTACGAGTATATTGGAGAAGTCATTGGTGAGGCCCAATTCCGGAAGCGCATGGTCCATTACGATGAAGAGGGGATCAAACATTTCTACTTTATGTCCCTTACCCAGGGCGAATTCGTCGATGCGACAAAGAAGGGCAATCTTGGACGATTCTGCAACCACTCTTGCAACCCCAATTGCTATGTGGATAAATGGATGGTGGGGGAGAAGCTCCGCATGGGGATCTTTGCCGAGCGGAAAATTAAAGCGGGCGAAGAGCTCACGTTCAACTATAACGTGGATCGCTATGGAGCTAATCCACAACCATGCTATTGCGATGAACCAAATTGTACTGGCTTCATCGGTGGCAGGACTCAAACTGAGCGCGCCACAAAATTACCTCAGGCGACGATTGAGGCTCTTGGCATTGACGATGGAGATAATTGGGACACTGCAGTCGCCAAGAAACCTCGAAAGAAGAAGGTTGGAGAAGACGACGAAGAATACGTCAATAACGTCCAGCCTAAGGCTTTGACTGAAGACGGTGTCGCTAAAGTCATTTCGACTTTGATGCAGTCCAAGGATAAGTGGATTGTGGTCAAGCTCCTTAGCCGCATACAACTATCCGCAGATGAAAAGGTCCGGGCTCGTGTCGTCAAGATGCACGGATATCAATGCCTGGGCTCTAATTTAGCTCTCTGGAAGGAAGACGAGAATGTCGTGCTGCAAATCTTCGACATTTTAGACAAATTTCCACGGCTAACGCGCAACAAGATAGCGGACTCTAAGATTGAAGCGACGGTGGAGAGCCTTAAGAACAGCGACAGCGAGAAGGTGGCATCTAGAGCTGATTATTTACTTCAAGAATGGGCAACTTTAGAAGTCGCTTATCGCATTCCTCTCAAAAAGCGAGAGGTGGACGCAACTGCTACCTCCGAGAAGCTTAACCGTTTTGCTCGACGAGGAAGCAGAGACGAGCGTAAGGTCCCTTCGAGATCGAACTCAAAAGATGGCTCGAGGTCACGATCGAGGTCGCTCGAGACTCCCAAAGGCCCGTCGGCGCCGAGCGGCCCTAGGAGCAACTTTCCTCAACGCCAACCTGGGTATCACGCAGGTCCACGTCCGCCATTCCGACCACGTCCTTTCACCAATGGTCTACCTGAGGGGTGGTTTGCTCACAAAGATGAGGCTGGTAGAACATACTACTATGACTTGACCGGTACCACCACCTGGGACAAGCCCAGAACAGTATCGAAGCCTCCTGGACCTCCCACAAAGCCGAAGTCTGCCAATCAAAACCTAGATGATCTCATTATTGCAATCACTAAGGCTAAAGAGAATGAGCCAAAGGAAAAGGTGCCACCGCCCACTACAACACAGCCAACAGCTATGAATGCCAAAAGCCAGGGAGGTAATAGTAGAGAGAAATGGAGAAGTCTGCCGGAAGAGAAGCAAATGAAGCTTTATGAGAATACGGTAAGTTTTCTACTCTTCATGACTTCTCAAATGTTTCTCGCTAAGTTATCGACAAGCTATTTCCCCACGTCAAGTATATCATGGATAAGTTCAAGGGCAAGTTGCCTAACGAAGATTTGAAACGATTTTCGAAGGAGATTTCCAAAAAGATTGTCACTGCCGATTTCAAGAAAGGAAGGGTAGCAGACCCGACGAAGATTGACACCAAGAAAGAAAAGGCGGTGAAACTTCACGTCAAAGAGTATCTCGATAAAGCGGCTAAGAAACACAAGGAACGTGAAAATCTTCGAGCGGAACGCAAGGCCCGAGAGACCAATGGAGAGAGCAAAGAGGTCACTGAGCCTGACGCCAAAGGAAAGTTGGTTGAGGGGACGGGAGGACATAGTGATGGCGACGAAGATATGATTATGTCCGATGATGAGGAAGAGTCGAAGCCGAAGCTCGATGCAAACACGCCGCTAACACCGATGGATCAAATGTCCATCATGACTGATCACAAGCGAAAGAGAGCTGAAGCGGATGATGCTCATGCTACGCCGTTCGAGGATCCTGAAGCTACACCTAGTAAGATAATGCGATCAGAGGCGCCTCCAGCCCCACCACCTCCACCATCAATGTCCGAAGATGACTTCCAGAGCCCTCTCGGGCTTCCTGCCGATGTTTCGAATGGTGGACCAAGTGCCTTTGATTCTCCAGTATCCCTAGATCCCAGAGCACCTCAAGAAGCGACTCTGGTGGTAGACGGGACTTTAGTCCAACCTCCGCCTCCGCCTCCACCTCCCCCTAATGCAATACCAGATACAACGATATCACCGACCGAGAACACGGAGTCACCTGGAAAGGACGTTGAGCATGCCTACTCACGACACGCTATCGAGACATAAATAAGTGAACCACAGTCTTTCCCCACCGCCAACTTCGAAAACCCAGAATGGTCTTCCCGCCGTGTTTTTTGGCCAATTCGAAGCTGCAGGGAATCTTTGAGCTGAACAGATCATTCTAGGGCTGCTATTGGATTTTGATCAAAGGAATTCAGCGGCATTGCATAAATGGAAAGGTGAAAGCCAGGCATGTTTGATACCCCATACTGTGATATATTTGTTAATAATGCACTGAAGTATGCGGTCTCGTGACAAATGAGAAACATTTGAGGGTTTCAGCTGGTGCTGGTGTGTGCATTTGTTTATATGAAATAAGCTCCCAACGGCTGCAGTTCGACGTCACCCGCCAAACGGTGCCGGCCGTTGCCAAGCCCGCCCCCTCCCCCGCAGATTTATCATTTTAAGGTGTCCCATTCATCATCTTCCCCAGCCCTTGTTGTGGCAAGTAACAAGTGGGACTTGACAGCCTGTGCTAATTATCACCTCTTGTTAGACTATATACAATTCTTACGAAGTGCTGACCTTCTCATTCTTGACCGATCTCCGTCCATGGCCGCCATGGCCTCGATCTTCCGTGCCTCTGCACGACTTCGTCCATTCTCTCAATTCAACCCTTTCCGCTCTATTACCTCAACCAGCAAGCACAGCGCAAATGCGGCAGCCGCCAGCGCCGTCCAGCAGTCCAATGGCGAGCAAGCCTTCTTCCCAAATGAGCCCCCTCATCCAACCGTTCGTACACCGATACCAGGCCCTAAGAGCAAGAAAGCTATTGAAGAATTAGACAAAGTCTTCGATACAAGGAGTTTGAACATGCTAGCCAATTACCGCAACAGCTTTGGCAATTACATTGCGGATCCTGACGGAAACGTGCTGCTGGACGTCTATGCACAGATAGCATCCATCCCAGTCGGCTACAGCAACCCGCACCTTCTGGCAGCAGCAACATCACAAGAAATGGCCAGTGCGATGATCAACCGACCAGCCCTCGGCAACTTCCCCCAGCACGACTGGGCGGACATCCTCAACACCGGTATCCTTCGGGTAGCCCCAAAGGGCCTCGACCAAGTCTTCACAGCGATGGCCGGCTCCGACGCCAACGAAACAGCCTATAAAGCCGCCTTCATGTGGAAACGCCGACAAGAGCGAGGTGGCCCTGAAGTCGACTTCTCCGCCGACGAGATCTCCTCCTCTATGAACAACCAATCCCCAGGCTCACCCCACATGTCCATCCTCTCCTTCCGCACCGCCTTCCACGGCCGGCTCTTCGCCTCCCTCTCCACAACCCGCAGCAAACCCATCCACAAACTCGATATCCCCGCCTTCGACTGGCCGCAAGCACCCTTCCCTCATCTCAAATACCCGCTTTCCGAGCACGCGCAAGAGAACGCCGAGGAAGAAGCCCGCTGCCTGGCAGAAACGGAGCACCTGATCCAAAATTTCCACAATCCCGTCGCGGCCGTTATGGTGGAGCCGATCCAGTCCGAGGGCGGGGACAACCACGCCTCGCCTGACTTCTTCAAGGGCTTGCGCGCTATCACCAAGAAACATGGTGTTCTGTTGATAGTGGATGAAGTGCAGACGGGTGTGGGAGCAACGGGTAAATTCTGGGCACACGAGCACTGGGGCTTGGATGAGCCGCCGGATATGGTGACATTCAGCAAGAAGGCACAGACTGCAGGGTATTACTATGGGAATCCGGAGTTGAGGCCCAATAAGCCGTATAGGCAGTTCAACACGTGGATGGGAGACCCGGCGAGGGCGATTTTGTTCAGGGCGATTGTGGAGGAGATTGAGAGGTTGGGGTTAGTGGAGAATACGGCGCAGGTGGGAGGGTATCTGTATGAGGGGTTGGAGGGGTTGGCGAGGAAGTATCCGGATCAGATGATGAATTTGAGGGGGAAGGGGCAGGGGACTTTTATTGCGTGGGATAGTCCGAGGCGGGATGATTTTTTGAAGAGGGCGAAGAGCTTGGGGGTGAATATTGGGGGGAGTGGGGAGAGGGCGGTCAGGTTGAGGCCGATGCTTGTTTTCCAGAAACATCATGGTGAGTCTTTGCTGCTTGACCTTAATTTTGCTTTCGAGGTTGTGAAGCTAATTATTTGTTTCAACAGCGGATATTTTGCTCGAGGCGACGGAGAAGCTGATCTCGACGTGAGATGAAAGATCGATTGATTTAGTCATGACGGTGATGAGAGCAATGATATACATGTGGGCAATATTTAGCAAATGACTGTAATCAATTGATCTTGTAGTGCCTTTCTAAGGCCAGAATACGATGCCTTCTCTTACTTTTCTGCTTCGCTCTCTCCACAAATGCCTTCATGTAAGGCATGCATCTTCGAAACTTACGTTAATTATCGGCAAGCTTGCTAAGTGAGACAAGCAAGCTTTGATAAGGTTGAAACATTTCTAGTCGAAGATTCAGGTACAGATGCGAGTTTCCAGAACTAACTTATAGCCACGTTTTGTTTCATCTCGACCACCAAGAATAGATACATATTGGCACAAAGAAAGCATCGTGGCTATGCTGGCAGTCACAAGTGCGGACCACATAACCAGACGAGGTCGATAAGAAGGCACATTCGGCGAACGTTGAGAGTCCTTTCCATCAGTGATAAGGAGGTGCCAGAGTGACTGCGATGAGCTCGTTTTCTCTCGACTCGCGTTTCGTTCGAGTGGGGAGAACTGTGAGTAAGAGCGCAAATTCTCTCGAAACGATCAAAACAAATGTGAATCATCGCATGAAATGCAGCAAAATGGACTAAATGGTCGGCAATAGCCCATCGCTTGCCTGTAAGAAGCACCAAAAATAGTCCGAGACGCGGGTGTCACAAACGACATACAGACCACCATCTTTCTGTTTCTCCCATGCACTGCATTGAGTTTAGATCTTGTGTCAAAATGCATCAAGGCGACCAAAGAATGGATTGCCGTCGATGTGGCAGCTTTGCTTTGTGGTGTCGCTATTTCCGTCGTGCATACATATTTTGCGTGCATTCCCGCATGATGCGCCCAATTCTGGGCTTTGCTTCTTCGTGAAATCATCTCTCATAGCGTGCAAGGTTCTTCTGTTAGCTTGCCATAGCTGTGTTCAAGAGCAGCCAAGATGGGGGCCCTGAGAGCAGGCAGGGTGTACAGATTGCACAAGAGTGAGCCTACATGGCGGATTTACGCCTTCTTGCGGACTGCCACATTGCTCTTCTCTATACTCACAATCATATGCTTCGCTGTCTTGGTCGCCTGGAATGCGAGGGAGACGCCGAATTATGCTGGTTGGAAATGGGCTAGCTGGGACCTTCAATGGTGCTTATTCGTGCCGGTAAGTGAAGGCCCAGATCAACGCGCCAGTCTTGTATCAAAGAGCTGACAAGATTCCCTAGGGCACACTCTCGATAGTTTGGAGTATAGCTACTGTAGCAAAACTTTTCTTGACAACCAAATTCATAGCCTCTGGCGCAGACATCGGTGTCGAACTTGTCATTGCCACCTTTGGTGTTTTCACGGTAGTCTATGTCGCCTCGGTGAGCGGACCCATGCAGTGGTGGATTGATGGCCAAATCTTCAGGAGCTCGGTAACTTATGCCGGAGCATGGGAGACAACGGGCATTGTTGCATTGATACTACTGCTGTAAGTTGCAAATACGTTCACTGCAACATGCCGCTAACGCAGGTCATAGGGTTTTGCACCTGGGTTTCTTCGTCTGGGCGTGGCGGCGAAATTTCGCTCAAGCCGAAACAGAAGTCGATTCCTTGAAAGGACCACTTGCGGTCAGGCGGAGCGACAGTCTCAAAGACGTCAAAATCAATGTCGAAGAGGTGGACTTCGGGCGTTGGCTGGAAAATCATGACGACCCTCCCAAGGTCCCAAAAGTGAAGACAAAGGAAGAAGAAGTCTTTGAACTACCGATGCATATGACGACATCCAGACAGCATATCGCTCGGTACGGCAATAGTTGGGAGGTTGCCACAATCAATAGATTTTGAGACCGGCAAGACTCCTTACTTAGCTTTGAGCCTGTGTTGAGCTTCGATCCGAGTCGCTGACTCGATATGTTGCTCTCATTTCGGGCATGCCCTGCTACTGAATGTTCTTTCATCGTTTCAAGCTACCGTAGTACCAATGGCTTCCATTCAAGTAAATGTGTCTTCATCATATCGCCTGAGTTTCGAGCCGTCGGCCACATTGGTCAGGGACTACCATGCTTCACTTTTCCCAGGCAAGCTTTCCAAGCTCTTCAGCAAACTGCACGACCTCACTTGTAACATCCTCCCTCTCCTGCCTTGTCATTTTCCTTAGCACATGCGCTGAGACATCCCTACTCTCACGGCTGGTCGGCCTCCCTATCCCCACTCCAATCCTCCAAAAATCCATTCCATTCAGACTCCCTATACAGCTCTTCAAACCATTGTGTCCTTTCGCGCTACCTCCTTTTCGAATTTTGATCTTTCCCAACGAGTTCTCAAGATCGTCATGAACGACTACCAGTCGCGCTCGCTTCTGCTCATCCATATCAAGGTCACGCAAAAATTGTCGCCAAGCAGATGCAACTGCAGGGCCAGAGACGTTCATGAGGGTAGGTGATTGCCATAGAAGGGCGTCTTTGCCCTGAGAGATAGAGCCAGCACCATGCGGGCGAGAGCGCGTAAAGAGGGGATAGCCGAGGTGAGAGGCAAGCGCTGTGAGAACAACGTGGCCTGCACTGTGGAGGGTATTGGCGTACGTAGGGCCTGGGTTGCCGAGAGACGCTACAAGGAGTGGACGCCAGTGCATCGGCGGTAGAGAGACTGAAAGAGGAATTGAAGATGGAGGATTTGGAGGAGGGCTGCTAGCGCGGTTAGCCGGACCGGCGTTTGATTGGCGAGACTTTTTCGACATTGTTAATGCTTAACTTAGGTTGCCGTTGTATATATATGTTAACGAGTCTGAGAGTTTGAGGAATGCTAAGAACGATGGAGGGTGCTATGGAATGTAAGTCGTCCACTTAAAGTGCGCTGCGATTTGTATTTGTCGTTATTTCATTGAGTCATCCCGCCACCCTTGTGCGGCTTTGTCATTCTACCAAGTCTATTGTTCCCTTTGAGATCATCGAAGTGTTTTCGCTTGATCTGGAGCAAAAGACTGTACTTAGTAGCTTCCGTCCGCGGCCAGTGCTTGCCGTGCGTTGTGCATCAAATACTCGTGGAGTGTGATAGAACATGAAGCTATTCGCTCTAGCTTACCGTATCTCCTTTCTTCGCTATTTGTCTGACTCCTACGTTATTCTTTGAAGCCGTCGTCCGTTCCCCTCTGACAATTGTAAGCCGTTTGCTACTATCATCAGGCACAGTGCGGGGGAACTAGTAGCACGAACAGTATTAAATTGGTCTTTCCACTTGTTTGATCTCATCGCCCCAAGCATCTAGTATATGATTGTGAGTCAAAAGAGTCCCGAAGTTGAGAATGCAGAACAAAAGAGTTGCACTCACCTCACAAAGCTCATATCCAAGCGATTTCTTATTTCTCATGTGCATCGTAGCAATCAATGTGTCTTGAGAATCAGCATGTCCGAGAGACGATCTAGGTATGGCTGGTCCTAGATTAGGTGCTCTGGATTTGTGCCAGTATCGGATTTCATATCTGGCTGGGAGATAACCTGATCCTGGGTTTGTTGAGCCCAGTCATGATGTAAAGAGGGGGTATGACCCTCAAATTTTTTCAAGCAGTCTGTTGCGACCGTTGATGATACCTCACTTTACGGACAGCCACGTAAGTACGAGAGATGTGATAAGGATAGCAAATGCAACCGGACTTTGGAGTGACTCGGCACTGTTGATTAAGTTACGTCCTGGAAAGTTACACTTCCATTGATCAGGCCCGACATTTTCTAGTTTGCCGTAGGTATAATTCAAGCCGTGACCCTGGAGCGGACATGAGAAACCTAAGGCGGCGGGACAGCTGCGCACAAGACCATGGCAGAGGTCCTCGCATGGCAGTAGCTCTTTATAATACCCAGGTTTGATAGTCTGATCAACAAGCGGATTTCGGCTCTGGGTAAATGCGGTTACATTCTTCTGGACATCCGTGTACGACACATCATCTTGATTGATGTTTCGAGGCTGTAGATATTCCGCAACATTCGTAGGGTCTTCACAGCGTGGAACTGTCACGGCACAAAGCCAATCCTTGTACGCGCTGTAGCAATCGTCGCAAGTCACAGCTAGAGAGTATTGGGCAGAAGCTGTAGTGTTACAAGCTATTTGAGCCAAGGACTTGTTGAAGTTTCCAATAAATGACTGTGCGTAATCATTGTAGACTCTCTGGAGACCTGCCAAGTCCGCTATGGAATCTGGGTTGTTCGGTACAGCATATGCCACGTCTGGGCAAAATCCAAGGCCATACAAAAGTTTGCAAGTATCGGCTGGCAATGTCAGTTCGAGCAAGTGAGCTATTGAAAAAGTCGACTTACTGGTCTTCGTTTTGAACGTCGTCATATTCCAAACGGTACCGCCACCGTTGATCTTGCCACCACCAATACTATCAGAATCTCCATTGGTACCTTCAAGTGCGATAACGGCCACATAGTTCGTACTGTTATTCAGTCCTTTGATAAAAAACTGCTGTTGCGGCCTTCCATCACCGGAAAAGATGATGGTTGAGTTGATATCTGCGGCATCTTGGACTTGAGCATGGTTTTTCAGTGCACACATCGATCTCGTCAAACCTCTTATGTTAGGATCATCCTGATCGGACACAAAGATCCTGTACGGCAGTGGTGATACGTTTTTCCAAAAATCATGTATTGTAGGGTCTTCCGTGTCGTTGCAACTCGTTGTGTTGTATGTATGAATGATTGCCGCACCATTATCACTATCCATGAACCGAGAGACGGTGACATTCGTGAACTTTGTATAATACTCATCATTCGAGACAGTCAGCTCGTAGTTGTATTCGCCCGAAAAGTCATCGCTTGGGCCCGGCGCGTTGATGCCGATATATACGTCGCTTGCCACATCTGTAATGTTTGTTTCCCCATGACCATCGATGACCTGTATCACTCTGTCGTGAGTACTTGCGTCAGGCTTTGTATTGCCAGAAGAAGTGGAAATGTAGGCAATAAGTTGCTGGGGGCTACCATCTGCTTTCGACACCTTCGGGCTTGGCTGATCACAGGTGCTTAAGGTGACGAAGAGGATTGAGTCTGATTGTCTCTTCCGAAGCTCCGCATTTTGAGCGTCCTTGGTGGTTTTGTTAGTTGGACAACCATCACGGAAGGCAGATGGCAGCCCAGAAGGGGCGGGTGCTCGTGGCGCTAGTTCTGATTTCTTGAAGGTCCAGAATTGAGGAGGTTGGCCAGCTTCAATGTTCAGACGTCGAGGCTCATTGTTTGAAAGTGTTTGTGGGTCATCCGGCGCTCTTCCAATGATACTTCGATCCAGTCCTAAGAAATTGGGCAGGTAGCGCTCAGCGAGATGACCGTAACTTGAGACGAGGTCTCGACTGTTCACAGCATCTTCACTCTCTGCAGCAAAAGAGGAAGCGCCACACAGAATGGTTGAGAGGGCAAAAAGCACGTAGGAAATAGGTGTCAAGTAGCCATGCTGTCTGTGTGAGCCTACCGCCCAGGGTGGGCGCATGAGGGAGAAGAGGAGCGACAGTCTTGTGCAGTGGTCGCGCTAGATGGCCTAGCAAGATGCCTTCTCATACATCGGCATAGGAAAGCGATGAGGATAGAATCAAAGATTGTGAGTATGGGTATCCAAAGTCGTGAACTTCGAAGCACACCTCATGCCAGCCTTGGCAGATATCCAGCCAATCGGATTTCCACAAGGAACTGTAAGCGGGGAGCAACGCCGTGTTTCTCTTTCATCTCATCAACCCTAAACTTAGGAGCTTACAGCCTCAGCTGATCCCATCGTGCAATGCGAAATCCCATCGGAAACCCGGATGGCATACTCGCAATGCCTAGGGTCGCTGATGGCAGCGTAGTAGAGGTGGCTAAACCCCGCCGAACAGCCCCGATTGCCCACGCTATGCCCCCTACGTTCTCGCTGACGGGGCCCCTCATTATTCAAGCTCTGAAGGCATCACTTCGTGCTCCGTCTTTGAAAGAGCGGCGTATCACGCCAACTGATCAAACATAGCAGACGGTCCGCGCGCATGGCTGACGAAACCACTCCTCTCCTCAACGACAACGATGTCTTAGATCCTCATGCACAATTCTGTCTACTTATTGGCGTACCGCCGTTCGATGAGCCTGACAGACACCATCCTGCCTCCAGCAGTAGGACTCTGTACAATCGCGCAAATCGCAAGCGCAGATCTCAGAGCATGACGTATAGTTTTACTGCCGCATTATCCAACACGCTCCTCCTCTCGCAGGTAGTACTTGGTGCTACGCTTACTGCTTTGGGTGCTTCTGAATCTAGCCATGTGCTGATCACCATCTTTGGCGTCTTGAATACAATTATCGCAGGCCTGGTAGCGTATCTGAAGTCGCGCGGCCAGCCAATGCGCGCCCGCATGTTCCGCGACGATCTCGAGCATGTGGTAGATGAGATAGAGAACAGTAAGACAATGTGGCTTGGAATCAAAAGTGGGATACATGGGTATGACGAAATAGACATAGATGACAAGGTCAGTGTACGGAGTGAAGTGGCACGGCTCACGCGGCTCTATGAATCGGCAGTCAAGAAGTATATGCAAAACAACCCGGATATGTACAGTATGGGAGGTGGAATGCTTGATGCAATCACTGGCCTCAGAGCAAGGCCAGGAGCTGGCGTTCAGCTTCCACCCGCTGCGACGGCTCCCAGCGCCGGTGGTGGAGCTGCGCCTGCTGCGGCGCCCATGGCCGCTCTCGCACCTGTGGGAGAAGCCGATGAGAGTCCTGCGACGGCGAAAGATGCGGTTGTTAAAGCGGATAAGTCTGATGAAGACGGTTCAGCCACTTCAGATGGTAAGGATACCGAGGCAGTTAAGGGAGGGGAGGAGAGCTCGGTGACAGGAAAAGATGGTGTCAAAGCAGACGATAAGGGTAAGGAAAAGGATGAGGAAACGGACGCAGCTGCTCACTCAGACGAGCCAACTGTCGCCAAAAATGAGGATGCAGATGTTACGGAGGGTGCTGCTTCAGAAGACAAACAGAAAGATGCTTCTCGTGCAAAGCCGGCATCCGCTGCTCCTCCATCGCAGAAAGATGATGATCCACGGGTAATAAAACAATAATTTAGTGGATGATGTTCCCAGCTCGAAGAGCGAATGCCAACTGCAATACTGATACTAAAGACGTTCGCGAGCAATATTGCTTATGGTGCCACTCTTGCTTCAAGTTGACTGCTTGAAGATGTGTTCACCTACATTATCTAGTCCTTAATGACCCACTTGGACTTTCTAATGGGAAGTCAGTCTGCCAGAGTGAGGATGGTAATTCGAGAAATCAAGTTGATGGTAATACAAACACTTCAACGTAGCCTTGCAACCTCGATAGCTCAATCGAGTTTATACTAAGCATTCTTGTACATGCTGCAGCCCTTGTGGGATCATTGGCTATTGAAAATGCCATATCTAGCTAGTCGCGGTTAGCGTCGTCAATTGACGGCATCAACCAAACAACCCACATCCTGCGGAACATGGGGCCTGCAGAAGAAGATGCCTCCATGTTGCCTCATGTGAACAGATGGTTTGGCTAGTCGGTCTTTGCAAAATATGCTATGTCAGGCCGACGGCTTCTAGACGTCGTAGCAATATTGAATGCTTCAAGAGGGGTGGCCGGAAAGCATCTCGCCCTTCGTAGGAACGAGCTTAATGTCTTTACTAAGAGTTCTTCCCTCGCCCAATCAATAATCTTACAGAGGGAAAGGGCTACAAGAACAGTAGATGCTGCGTTAGCTCTCGCGCGCCGTCTCAATGAGACAAGTCCGAAGAATGCCTCCCAATCGGGCGACTCAACCAGGACAGAGCAGGATATTACAATACCGTCCAGAGACAAGACTTCAGGGCCTCAAGAAGTATCACAGAAGCAGGGATTAGCTCAGGACCATTTCTACAGCCAATCCGAGGCGAACACAGTTATCGAGCCTGCTGCTGCTGGAAACCTAGGTTTACACCAGGAGAAAGCAAAGGCTGACCCTCTTCCTGATGGTACGACACCACTTGCAGAATCGTCGCAGAGTACCTCAGAGACAGAGGCCGCAAAGAGATTGCAACGGCAAGCGGAACAACAGATTCCTTCTCAGGCTGCTGAGCCGCCACCCACGTCAATCGCGGACTCAGAGACGGCCAAAGTCGAGGGGCTGAACGTAGATCAGGAGCAGGATGTCTTTTCTAGCCCTCCAAAACAGAGTGGCCCTGTGCTTTCGGCTTTGCCTCGTGTGAAATTGCCTAAGAATGCTGAAGACAGGCAATCTACTGAGACTATCAGTGATAGCCAACACTTGAATCAAGATGTGTTCTACTCGTCAGCTCCTGAATATATTTCCCATACCACTGTGGAGTCCCAATCAGCTGAGAGTGCTGAACAACTCCCTGAGGAGGCCTATGCGGGACTCTTCCAGTCACCCAAAGTTGCCAAGATGCTGCGTGGGGACTCTGGGCAAGAATCTAAGTCTAAAGCTCCGACTTCGAAGGAGATTGAAAAAGATCTTTCTTCGGGAACAAATGCCGCCAATGGCGACTTGCCGAATCCAGCATCAGGTTCCACCGATCAGCAGAACACGGCAAGTGACGTGCATCAGTTAGCTGCAGACATGGCGGCAGATACACAGAGACAGACTGCTACTGCATCGCCGGTAAGCCTCACATCAAGCCCGTGTTGGCTTGCTAATGATAGACTGACAGTTTCCCCCTAGCCTCCACAGGACCTGACTGCAACTTCTCCCGGGCAAGCTTACGAGATGCGCGAATCACGGGTACCATCTTCTCGATTCGGCAGGCTTTGGCAATATGGCGGTTTGGCAACTTCTATGGCCTTTGGCGCGGCTGGCGAAAGCTTTCGACGAATTGTAGGCTCCCCCAGCATTGCAGGTGGATCACTTGTTCTCAGTGCAGCCAACATGGAGAGGCTTGTAGCTAAGCTCTCTAGAATGCGTGGTGCTGCCTTGAAGTTAGGGCAAATGATGAGCTTCCAAGGTCAGTCTGCCCTGAGGGGGAAGGCAACTGCAACATTCATACTCATGCAACTTAGATTCGAAGATGCTTCCTGGACCTATCAACGAAGTCTTGCAGCGTGTGCAAGACAGCGCTGATTTCATGCCACCTTCGCAACGAAACAAGGTGCTTGTCAGTAACCTTGGCGCTGAGTGGCGAAACCTCTTCTCTTCATTCGATGAGAAGCCAATGGCTGCTGCGTCCATTGGTCAAGTGCATAAAGCCGTACTGACATCGACCGGGCAAGAAGTTGCCGTAAAAGTACAATATCCCGGAGTAGCGTCATCGATCGACTCAGATCTTTCAAACCTCTCTATCCTATTGACAGCATCACGTCTACTGCCAAAAGGTCTTTACCTAGATAAGACTATCGCAAATGCTCGTACTGAGCTGGCTTGGGAATGTGACTACATTCGTGAAGCTGAAATGGGCGATCGCTTCCGCAAGCTTCTCCATGATGAGAGCGATGTCTTCCACGTCCCCGCTGTAATCAAGGAGGCTTCTGGTCCTGAGGTCTTGACCGCCGAATACTGTTCAGGAACAGCCGTCACAAAGCTGCAGGGTCTTGCTCAAGATCAAAGGGACTGGATAGGGACAAACATTCTTCGTCTTTGCTTGCGTGAGATCACAGATTTCAAATTCATGCAGACTGACCCTAATTGGACAAATTTCCTCTTCAACTCAGAAACGAAGAAGCTCGAGCTTCTCGATTTCGGTGCTTCACGAGACTACCCTGACAAATTCATATTACCCTATGTCAGGAACCTGCTCGCTGCTTCTCAGTCCAACCGAGAAGCAGTCCGAGATCTGTCCATCGAGCTTGGCTACCTGACTGGCCATGAAAGTCAGGCGATGGTCAATGCTCATGTTAATTCGGTCCTGACGCTTGCGGAGCCATTTATGGAGACTGCGCCTGAGGTTTATGACTTCCAAGACCAGACAATCACAGATCGAGTCAGGAGTTTCATTCCAGTGATGCTGAGAGAACGATTAAGTCCACCACCGGAGGAGACTTATAGCCTTCATAGAAAGTTGAGCGGGGCATTTCTACTTTGTGCGAGGCTAGGTAGCCGGGTCAAGTGCAGGGAAATGTTTGCAAATGCCATGAGAACGGCCGGAGTGCTCTAATAGCAGAGCTCAACATATGCTTAAGATGCAAAAGATCTTCTGTTTTCAGCAAGCCGATCATCTCGGCTAGTAGCAAAAAAGTGTCGTTCTCCTTCCATCATACGCCAGGCGCTATGCATTCAATAATCCTTTGGCACTCGACCGTCTGGCACCAAGCTACATTTCCTCATCTTCTGCCGTCCCATCGCGAGGCGCATATCTAGCCCCGGCATCATCCAAAGTCTGTTTCACCTCTTCCGGCAGTGTCCCAACGACTTTGACCGCATAGATGCCCGGCACGTATCCATCCAGTCTCTGCCATCTGGCGACCCAGCTTGTTGTAGGATCTTGTAGCGTAATAAGACCTTCAAAAACCTGCGATGTGCATTCTTGAATATTGTCGGTGGAATTTGCAAGGCTAAGGTAGGATTCGCAATTCGGACAACCCTCACGGTTGAAGCGCTGGAGGTGGACAAGTCAGCTGTTTGCAGGACAAAGTAGGACTCCAAAGCTCACAGCTTGAGTCATGACTATGCTGCAGACCATACATGCCCGCAGATAGCGCTGCTGAGCGCCCGTCACCACTGATGAGCTCATGAGTGTTGTCGTTCTGTGAAATGTATGATGGAAGTTGATATCCGGATGATTCTCTTTGAGGCTTTGAGCCATTGGCTCAGCCGGCAATAACCTTACATATCATGCCGAGGCTGCTGAACTTTAATTCTATGTCACCCGAAAATCAAAAAATAATGCGGATCACTTGTGAGGCATGATTCTTCTTGCTGTACTCTTTCTTTTTAAACATATATACAACTTTCATTGAAACCACACTCGTTCGAAAAGGAAAAGTATGCCTGCATCTGAAGAAGCAATTGCGCTGAAGAAGAAGGGCAATGATGCCTTCTCCAAGCACGAGTGGATGAACGCTATAGATTTCTACACTCAGGCAATAATTTCGTATGATTCAGATCCAGCCTTCTACTGCAATAGGTGCCAGGTATGATTCTCACTGGCTGATTTGCTTTTGATGTTAAGTATTGTACTGACAGCGTCGAAGGCGAACATAAAATTGGAGCAATATGGATATGCGATCGCTGATGCAACAAAAGCAATAGATTTAGACAAATCATATGCAAAGGTAGAGAGGAAGCAAGCAAGATTATTGTTTCAAGTTTTCTAATCTTAAAAGGCATTCTATCGGAGAGCTGTTGCGAATACCGCCATCTTGAAGTCACGCGAGGCGTTAAAAGACTTCAAGTCCGCTGCGAAACTCGAACCAAGTAACAAGGAGACGAAGCTAAGGTTAGCAGAGTGCGAGCAAATTGTAAAGCGAATAGCTTTCGAGAAGGCTATCGAGGTTTCTGATCCCCCTTCTGCCTTCGAAGGATTCGATATAGACGCCATTGAAGTCGAGAGTACTTACGACGGTGCCAAATTGGGCAAAGAAATGACGCAGGACTTCATCAACGATATGATAACGAGGTTTAAGAACGGGAAGAAACTCCACCGGAAATATGTCTTTCAGATCATTCGAGCAGTCCACGACCTTGTCTACAAGGAACCCACGATGCCCGAGGTAGAAGTACCAAAAGGTCACAAAATAACAGTCTGCGGTGACACACATGGGCAGTTCTTTGATCTTATGGAACTATTCAGACTCAACGGCTTCCCCACGGATTCTCATTACTACCTTTTCAATGGTGATTTTGTAGACCGAGGATCCTGGTCGACAGAGATTGTGATACTTTTGTATGCTTACAAATGGCTGCGACCAAAGTCCTTTTTCCTTAATCGAGGCAATCATGAGACAGACGACATGAATAAGGTGTACGGCTTTGAGGGAGAATGCAAAGCAAAATACAACGAAAAGACTTTCAAACTGTTCTCCGAGTCTTTCTCCGCATTGCCCCTTGCGACTCTCATCGGCAAAAAGTACTTCGTTCTTCATGGCGGCCTCTTTTCAGACGACAAAACTTCACTGGATGATGTAAGGAAACTCAACAGGCATCAACAGCGGCAGCCTGGGCAACAGGGATTAATGATGGAGATGTTGTGGACAGATCCGCAGACCCAGCCAGGGAGGGGACCAAGCAAGAGAGGCGTGGGAATGCAATTTGGACCTGATGTGACCAAGAAATTTTGCGAAGCCAATGGACTTGATGCAGTAATTCGAAGTCACGAAGTACGAATGGAAGGTTACGAGGTCGAACATGATGGGCGGTGTATCACCGTGTTTTCAGCACCCAAATACTGCGACAGCACAGAGAACAAGGGCGCTTATATCAACATCGGACCAGAGTATAGATTGGAATATCACAAATTTAATGCAGTACCGCATCCGGACATCAAACCTATGGTAAGTTCTGGGCTGGGTGCAGTACACAATCCGCTGACAGTTCCTAGGCATACGCTCAAAATTCGCTTATGTCAATGATGTGAGACGTTGTAGCAAGGCTTAATACGTTGAGCTCAATCATTGTCGTATTTATTCAGCGGCATATACTCGGCGCCATCATTTGCTTTGAGCGACTGTTGGCATGCTAAATCGAAGGGCGGTAGGATAGAGTCCAGACACATGTACACATAGCCAGTCTGTCAGAGTTCATCCTGGAGAGTGTGATAAATGGACATCTTCACCCATTAAACAGCTGTTGCCCATCACCAACAGCTAAACTCCCAACATCATCGCTCCTCCTCTTGATTTGCCAGCTCACATTGCGATCTTTGCTCGCCCATTGACTGAGTGCGCCCTGGACTAGATCACCATCTTCCTTTGGTACTCTAATCCAGACCTCCGTGTCCTCATGCTTGAGAACATCGATGGGAATTGTAGTCCCCGTGAGACCTAAATATTGTTGGAGTGCCGAAGTTATGTAGGTGCGGGCTGTGAGAATATCTAGGGCTGGTGATTTGGTAGAGCGAGCGCCAGACGTGTTGAGAGACAAGTGAAAGTAGGTGAATGGAAGCTTCTTTACCGTTACCTGCCTTTTATCTGCAGATGGCGACTTGTCGCTAGCTTCTTCTGGCATAAGGTAATGCTCACGGCTACCTTAATCCAGAGGCTTTACTCTGCGACTTCGCAGGTGGGAACGCCAGAACATTTGAAGTGGGAGAGACATTGGATGAGGCTCAAACTAGCGGCCGCTTTTAGCGCAATGCGGCTTCTTTAAACTTTTGATCATTGCTAATCCTACAATTAAAACACCAACTTCGCTGGTATTGGCGTCAGACAGCTATGGCGTCCCCTACGATGGCGCCTTCAATGGCTTTGACAAAACGATCTTCAGACAGTGCGCTCATGCCTCCACCACCGCCACCTAAGAGAATAAAACGCCCAGCCAAAGTCCTAGACGAGGATGACTACACTGACGCCCTTTCACATATCATTGCACGAGACTTCTTTCCGGGTCTTCTTGAAAGCGAGTCGAAACAAGACTATCTTGATGCCCTTGATTCAAAGGATTCACAGTGGATTGCATCCGCTGGGAGGAGGCTCACAGAGGTGATGACTCCAGGCCCGGACGGACGACGCCTTCGGGGAAGACGGGGCACCAGTCTTGCAACTCCAGCTCGCGAAAGTGTTGCAGACACACCGAGATCATGGCAAGGAGAGACACCCGTCTCTCAGAGTTCTACACCTGGCGTCCCTTCAGAGTCACAAAAGCCGGCTATTGACACGAACATGAGTCTTGGGGCATTTCAGCAAAAATATACAACCGAAGACAACGAAAGCTTCTACAAGTTGGTCGACAAGCAGAATCAGAAAAGGGCAGAAAAGTATGCTTGGATGTGGTCAAACAACAAAGTCCCCGCTGCTCGCCAAATCGCACATCGCAAACGAGAGAAGCTCATAGCGGACAAGAGTGCCGCTGAAGTGGCAGAGGATGGTAAAGAGCTAGCCATAGTCGAGCCTAAAGACAGTCGAAAAGCCATGCCAGACCCCTGGAAGTCAGGTCCAAGAAATGGCTTCATGTTTGCGCCAGAATCCGTTGAGGATGAAGTCCAGACTGTCGCCCAGAAGAATGAGGAAACTTCCGTCGCCCCACCCAGAACTGTTGCCTACGATAACACTAGGCTTCCTGAGAAGCAGCTTTCAGGAGAATCCGAAAGGCCACCATCGCCTACTCTTTCAGCAGTCAAAGACGCTATAGCTGGTCGACCGCGCCCGACGGCTTCCGAAGCCTCATTTACCGGCGCGTCCACTCCACGAGTTAATGGCTATGCATTTGTTGATTCCGAAGAGACTGACCCGCCATCACCACCAGAATCTCATAATCAGCTGCTACTTGGGAACGGCGACAGCACACCCAATCCATTCAAATTGAACGAAAGCAGCAGGCGTGAAGCTCTCCACTATCGCATGGTGGACAAATTATCCAAGAACAAGCGAACAGCTACTGGCAAGCGAGAGTCCGACGTCAAAGCGCAGGCAACGCCGAAATTCCTATCTAGTCCGAGAACTGAGAAGAAAGGGGGGCTGACACCAGCAGCTGAGCGCTTGTTGGGGAAGGTTGGAAAATCGATACCGCAGAGAACGCCAGCAGGGATATGGGAGAGCAGGGCAAAGACACCCAGGAGAAGTGGACTGAGGGATATGCTTACGCCGAAGACGACCCAGTGAGAATTAGGGATGTACCATGACTGTATGAGATATCGATGATACCCAATAAAGCGTTGCGTTTCGCCTTCACATTATTCACCAATTGACTGCCTTGCCTTACCAGTTCACGTTCATACGATGACACCTATCATCGAAACTTCCATTGCTGACCCTTCTACTCCTATCTACTTTACGTCCTATAATCCCCATTAATAGTAACATACTCATGACTAAAGTCACAAGTCCAATAGCTCGCCTCGGCCATATCACCTCCACTCATCGTACCCCCACCACCCAAATCAACCAAAATCTCCAGATCCTCCACCGCAAGGATCTCCGCCGCCCTTCCCTCATCCACCGCCTGTGGTTCCCCATTCACCAGCAACTTCAGAGCCTCGCTCCCGTCCGTCGGCACAAATGAAACAGAGGTCCTCTCCAACTCCATTGCCCCGGCGCTCAGCCCCGGCGTGTAACCTGCAGCACACAGGATGCGACCCCAATTGGCGTCCTTACCGTACAGCGCCGTCTTGACGAGCGGTGAGCGGGCAATGCTGCTGGCAATCTTCTTCGCATCGCTTTCCTCCTTCGCGTTGGTCACTCGAATGCGGACAAATTTTGTCGCGCCTTCCCCGTCACGGACAACGAGTTGGGATAGCTGTTGCGCGAAGGTCGTGAGGACTGAGATGAAAGTTGTTGCGTCTTCGGTCTTCGTGATAGGATCACCGCCTGCGGCGCCGTTGGCGAGAAGGGCGACTGTGTCGTTGGTGCTGGTGTCGCCGTCTATGCTGATGGCGTTGAAGGAAGTGTCGACGGCTGTTTTGAGAGATTCTTGGAGAAGGGAGACGGGTACGGGGGCGTCGGTGCAGAGGATCCCGAGGAGCGTCGCCATGTTGGGGTGGATCATGCCCGCGCCTTTGGTCATACCTGCTAGAGAGTAGGTTCTGCCTGGGTATGACGGTAGTTGGAATGTGGTTGACATGAGCTTGGGGAAGGTGTCTGTTGTACAGATAGAGCGAGCAGTGGTCAGCCATGCTTCGTGACTCGTGGTTAGAGCATTGAAAGCCTTTGGGACTGCATCGAGAATCTTGCGGATTGGCAAGCGTTGGCCAATTACTCCTGTAGACATTACTAGAGTGCTACTGTGGTCTGGCTCAGGTATCAGTGTGGAGTCGACTGCATCTGCCATGCCTTTCGCATCCTCTAGTCCTCCTTTCCCTGTGACCGCGTTTGCACATCCAGAGTTAATGATAAGAGCCCGAATGCCATCACCGCCTCGCCGCTGGAGTGTGTCTCGGCTGACGGTAACTGGTGCGGCCTGGCATATGTTTTGTGTAAATACTGCCGCCGCTGAACATGGTGTTTCTGACAAAAGGAGGGCTAGATCAGGAAAACGCGTGTTCGTAGGTTTGACACCAACGTGCGTCCCTGAGACTAGAAACCCTTTGGGATATGTTCCTGAAGTAGGCAGATATTTTTGCTTCGCTGCTGGAATTGAGCCTTCAAGAGGCGCGGAGTAGTTGCGGAATTGTTGGTAGGATGCCCTCCGGAGTGCTCGGATTGCCATAATAGGAAGACTCTTCATGAAAAGAAGCTCAATTCTCGACTATCGACAGTCTCGAACAAGATATAGGGGAAGATCGAAAGCACAAACAAATATGAATTCCGCACATTACAGCCAAAAGTGCTCACCTGATTAACTACAGTTTAGACGCTTCGATACAGAATATCTCCAGAAGACAGAATTCAGAGGTCCTAGAACTTAACCAACAGATCAATTGATGTAAGACAACATGTACAAAGCTGTATTTAGAGATGTCTTAAGTCATACATACTCCAGGGTAAATTTCCAGACATTGGCGCATGTCGGGGGATTTGCTCGGCCCGGACCTTCTTCATTCCAAGGATGAATCGAGGCCTAGACCAATCCTAGTATAGGGCACCTTTCGGGGGGCTTTCGATGCAAAGTCGAGGTCCAACTCATCCCCTGACTACGAAATCCTTTCATGAACACAAAGTTACAGATATTCTTTTTCCGATGATGCGAAAACGACGACCTCGCACATACTGAGTTATAGCTTGACATGTCCTACCGGAATGGGTACACTAACGGAACCTACGGCGTGAATCGCTACGAAGACAGTCGTCACGATGAAAGTCCTGCCCCAGGGTCAAGCCGTACGAGGAGAGGCGGAGGATATGGCGGCTACTTTGACAACCAGCAGGAGACTCCTCCGCCAGAGCCAGAGCAACAGCCGCCTCTCGCGACTTTTCGAAGACGCCGCGAAGATGAACCGTCAGGTGGATTCGGGCATTTCGCATCTGGAAGAAGGGACACAGATGAGTACAACAGCAGTCGCAGCCGCGATAGAAGTGGGCGCGGACCTGGAGATTTGTCGCGCCTACACGGTGGTGGGCCCGGAGGCAGACAAATTGAGGACGTACTCAGCCATATCAATGACAATTGGGACGTTATGACGAAAGAAGATTGCGTGCCTGTTCATGTGGCTTTACAATTGATGGACTACAGCTCGCTCGGGCGTGGCAATGATTATCAAGACTTTCAGAGAACGAGCAAATATCTGCAAAAGGCGTTGAAAGCTATCGTGAATGAACACCACCAAGGCTTTAACAGCTCAATAGGAACATTCCACAAGATACAGAACAGTATACAGACCTCCCAGGCACGTGTTAGGACTCTTAGAGATTCAATGAAAGGAGCAAAAAGCAATCTAATGATTACGAAGCCTGAGTTAAAAGCTTCTGGTGCTTCGTCTCAGCACTACGATGAAATGCTGCAGATTTTAAGTCAGATCGAAAAGCTTCAATTGGTGCCAGAGCAACTGGATGCTAGGATATCGGATAAGCATTTTCTGACGGCGGTAGACCTCTTGCAGGATGCTCTGAGGATGATCAGGAGAGCAGAAATGGAGAATATTGGGGCCTTAACAGACCTCCGCATATACTTCAGCAATCAAGAAACGTCCCTGACAGATATACTAGTTGAAGAGTTGCATGATCATCTCTACCTCAAATCACCGTATTGTCAAGATCGATGGAAACCTTACAACAGCGAGACGGCCAAGAATGACACTGCTGCAAGTAAAGAAGCTACTGCATTACCAAACACGTGGGGCAGACCTCTGTATCGTTTTCTTGACAACATGGATACTTCAAAGCCGCTGGAAGATGATGCGTCTCGAAATCCTGAAGTCGACAGCTTTCAGTACATTCACATGGTCATTGAATCTCTGCATAAGCTGGGCCATCTTGATGTTGCTGTCGATCGTTTAGAGCAACGTCTGCCTGTGGAACTGTTCTCAATTGTAGATCGCACAAACCAGGAGGTAGATATCCGCCACGCAGCCGCAACAAGGGGACCAAAGCTCGAGAAGGGCGCCATGTCATTTGATATGGCTCGCAATCCCGGCAGGAATGAGGTTCTCAATGATCTTTTGTGGACACTGTATTCCAAGTTTGAGGCCATTGCGGAAGGTCATCGAGCTGTACATGAGGTTTTGATGGGCATCTTAAAGCGCGACGGCATCCCACAATCGGAGAGTCTCACCAGGGGTTTCAAAGAAATGTGGAAGCTGTATCAAAGCGAAGTATGTTATCCAAATTTGCACACCAAGGGAAGAATCTGACTAGTCTAGATGCGCTCTCTGCTGCATGATTATTTAGCAGCAGACGGCAATCAGTCATACCGACTTGGCCGGCAGCCGGTCACTGGTGGCAACATCTTCCAAAACTATCAAAGGGAGCGGAATAAGGTCAGTCTGTCTGTCTACCGGCCATATGGCATTTCCATTGACTGTCTTCAGCGCGTCTTCAAGCTTGCTGAGGTAGATCCAAAATCTGTCGATTTCGCCAAGGACCAGCAGGACCTAGATCAGATTCTCGAGGCATCAGTGCCTGGGCTAGTGTCAAAGTCTCAGAGGCGGTCAGGGCTTACAACGAACACCGTAGGCCAAGCCAATGATGGGCCTGCTGCTGGACATAAGTTGCTTGTTGAGCCAAACGTCTTCAACATTGGGTCTCTCCTGCCACCAACTCTGTCTTTCCTCCAGAGGCTGAGGGATATTGTACCACATGATGCCGACATTGCCGTCAGCACTTTGACATCCTTCCTTGATGAATTTCTTGTCAACGTTTTCCATCCCTCTCTCGAGGAAACGGTGACCGAGCTGTGCAGGCTTTCATTCAGCGACCTCGAAGCCTTTAAGCTAGATCCACAATGGGCACAGCATGCAACGAAACCTATATTCAAGGGAGCCTACACATTCTTCACCTTGATCAGATCTTTTTGCCATCTGCTCGACACAATCCCGCCTGATCTGACATCAACGCAACTGATCATCACCCAAATAGTGAATTATTACGATAGATGTTGCGAGTGGTATCGAGCCCTCGTTCGGAGACCACAAATGCAGGCACAAGAGGAGGCCCGGCTAAAGCCTGCGGCTTCAATGGCTGACAATGGCGATATTCGCGAACTCTGCGAACAATTGGTTGATGCTAATACAGACAGCCAGTCAGATCTTTTACGGCGTGAAGTAGCCCTGTTGATTGATAGAACCAACGCCACGCCTTTAGAGCCCTTTGATATTGTTTCTGACCGCAGGTCTGTCACCGCGCTCTGCCTGATATGTAACAGCATGCAGTGGCTGGCAAGCCATTTGCAGGAGCTCCGCCGCCTCGTTCCCGAGTCGTCTCACAAGCGCAGCAATTCCCAAAAATCCTTCCATACCCGCCAATTGTCTCTCTTCACAAATGAGATTGATCAAGCTGAAAATACTCCGATCTATCTTCCTATGACCTCCGAAACAGTCACAGCTTTCGACAGTCTACTTTCGTCCATCCGATCACTCGGCTCCACGGCTCTCATCACACTCCATCTCGACATCCGACTTGGCATCATTCACATGCTTGCTCGCACCATGGCCGCACCCTATCTCTTGAGCCAGATAGTCGAAGAGCCGGATCCTTCCGTTCTCTCTTTGAACTCTGATCTCCTGTCTACTGTCGACACTCTCTCAACACACGTCCCACAAATAGCCCAAAGGTTCATTATGACAGGCCTTGATCACCTGGTGGATACCTACCTTGTCCACAATGCATCACAAATCAGACACGGAATGAATAGGCATGGCTGTGATCGTATGCAACTCAACATTATTGTCTTGACCCACAATCTCAATTCAATACCGGCATCCGCCAGAGCAGATGATATCGACCTTTCCAGAAGTGCATCCTATTACGATCTTTTCAGCGAAGGCGCTGAAGGCATAGTATCAAGAGCACGAGATCAAGGCGGCGCAGGGCTCGAAGGCTTTAATCTCGAAGAGCTGAAGACTCTGGTGGAACTCTGGTACAAAGAAGGCTCGGAAAGCTCAGTAAGAGAAGTTCAAGTCAAAAGTCAGCGAGATTGTAGCGACAAGTTGCTAGTGCTGAGTGAATGTCTATGGAACAGGTAAGGTCAAGAACCTAGGTGTTAAGTGCTGATGACATGTTTTGGGGAGCATTTGATTCTGAGATACCCCGCCCTTTTATTGTAAATGTGTACAAGATATTGATCCTACATTTCCTCCTCCTGACGGCCGAGCTTCCTCTAAATTGGATGCAGCTGCAGATACATGTGCTGTGATTTCCAAAGTACTACTGGGCGTCATTATGTTACGAAGCCTTGTTTCTCGAAAAACTTCTCCTCTGTTTTGTCTGCTGAGATAATACGACCCGTGAAAGCTGCTTTTCTCCATTCTAAAGGGTGTCTGCTCACCATAGAACAGGATGGTTCAAGGCAAGCATTTCGTCGTGGTGTGAGCTAACCAGTACCGAGCGATTACAATCACCCTCAAGATGCAAATGAACTAATCTCGATGGTTCGCTAGATTCAACGCACTACGTCTGGGCTGCTGAGCTGCTCTAATAACGTTTCGAAAGGATGATATACTTCGCCAGCTGCCAGCCACAGCCGTCCAAGCTTACAAAACGCTTCTTCAACCCCATCAATCCTTGTTCTAGATGAAGACCCATCAGCGGTTCGGCCGACAATCCACCCCATGACCTGCCTAAGACTGTGCCAAATTGAAGGACACCATGCACCGCACACTTCGCCTACTAACCCTAACCATCGCCTGCACAGCAATCAGCCTCACCCTCTCCACCCTCCTCTCAATCTTCCAGCTCCCCAACGCCCTACCAACCAACTCGACCACCTCTGAACTCCTCCTGCATGCAGCTCGACTTACCCAAAACCCCACCCACCTACCAACTCGCCCCAAATGGCCCGACTCAATAATCTACGCCGAACACCCCGGCCCCATCATCCCAACAAACACCCAATGTCTCAACCCCGTAAAATGCTACTGCTGCTCCATCGCGCCCGCTGCGGCTCCAAATGGGGGTAGCACTGTGTGCGCCAGACATACGGCCCCAAACTCTGACTCCACACCAAGAAACTTGACTTTGGAGGAGTGCGGCTGCTGGCAGCTTCGGCCGCATGGGAAGGTGTTCTGCACGTATCCCGCGAATAGCACGGCTGTGAAATGGGCGGAGGACTATATTCTTGACGTCGAAATGGAGTGGTTGGAGGAAGAGGTTGTGGAGGTTGAGGAAATTATTGTTGGAGAGGATGGAGAGGGGGAGAAGGTGGATGTCAAGACGGAAACGGTGGGTGAAGGTGCGGATGCTTTGCCTACTGGGGTGAGCGGGGGAGGTGGTGGTGGAAACCGGGAAGACCGGGAAGGAAATACAGGGGTAGAGAGACAGGGGAGAAGAAGGATGAAGATCCCGGAGGAGTGTACGAGAGGGAGGAGGAAAAGGTGTTTGTGTTGGACTGAAACGCCGGGTGGGGAGATGAAGTGTGGGAATCAGGCCTTGACGGGGAAGTTAAGGGGTGAGAAGGGTGAAGATAGAAGGAAGGGGAGTGGCTAGACGGTGCGTAGAGCTTGGGTAAGCAAGTATTACCCTTCTATAAGTTATATGGCTAAATCTGTGCAACACACGCCAGTGAGAGCGAGATAGATGCAGCTCATGAGTTGCATGAAGTTGTCAGTGCGTGTCTTATACTCATATATTATTTGTATTCCATAGGCCAGTCCAAGCCGTCTATAGCAAGCGTGCGTTCCAACGAGTCATCTTCCTAGAAGTCATGCTGGGGTGTCTCTGAAAATTTCGACAATACTCGCTCAAGAACAAAGAGGTGGTAGACTTAGCAGGTTCAAGCTCCAAGCTTCCCCTGACCTTCTTCCTCCGCTGCGTACCCTTCATCGTCGTCATCCATTCTAACGTCCGATGCATAGCCGCTGGGCTTATATTTTCCTCCATAGGATCTCAGCAAATCTCCACCGCTCCCGCTCTCCTGCATCTCTTGCCCTCCCCTCAGACTCACCGGAATGTGGTCATCTGTAGAGCCTGTGGGCCTAGGCTTTGGTTCCAGAGGTCGCAGCTTCTGTGGTGGTGCACGTGGTCTGGTTTCGTAGTCATAGTCCTCATCCGACGCGAACGGATCTGTTGGAGGGTTTGGATCAAAGGGGCTGCTGCTTTCACTCCCAGCGTCAATGCTCGAACGAGCATTTGGTGAGCGGTCATACTCGACTTCCAAATCAGAGTCGTCAGTTGCGTTGACTTTCCGCTTCGGAATTGCAGGTGGGTCGAAATCGCCACCGTGATTCTGGGTGATGTAGCTATCTACTTCGGCTTGGAAAGCTCGATTGTCTGTACGAACAAAGTTCTCAAGTTGAGGCGGTAAGGGGGCGGTGTCATAGGATACCGCGTGGTCGCTAGCATATACCAGTAGGACATTCCGACACTCTGTGCTGGCAGCTATCAGGACCTCGTCTTCTGTGATTTGATCGACTTGTACAGGGTCACTAGAGCTGGCGTTGTATTCTATTTTCCACCAGGCGTACTCTTTGGGAGACGACTCGAGCATGCTGTCGTCAGCCACGGTTGGGCTCCGTTCCAATACGTAAATAGTGTGCGGATTCGTTCGAACCCCTCGTAGAGTGTACCGATGAGTTGGGGAAAGGAGGGGATCATCAGACGATTCCTTAAATAGTTTCGACGCCTCCATTATCCGCTGACAAACGCTCTCTTGCATTTCTTCCAATGCTTCCCCATGTTAGCGTCGAAATGTCAATCTTTTCAAGCCACATACCTGCCAATTTCTCAACTATTTTTTTGGTCAACTTCGCTAGCTCCTCTGTTAATGGTGTGTAATTGGTCAGAGGAGCTGTTGAGTGGTTGCTGTCACGGTCCGTTGTATCATGCCTATATTCGCTGGTATTCTTCAAGTAATCAACGGTTTTGTTCATCACCTGGCCTGCATCTAAATCTTTAGCTCCTCCTGGCATCTTGATTTGGGTCATCAATTTCCTAAGTTTCTTTGCGCCATGCGCTTCAGCAAATATTGCCTCTTTACGATCAATCATCTTCTTCGCTTCAGGTATTGATGACTCTAGGTATCGGTCGGCATACCATACAGAAGGTACACTTACGCCGAGACCCTTGCTGCCGGCTGCCGTGTTTTGTATCTCAAAGGATATAATGTCGCCGACTTCATCCAAGAAGGTCTCTGACGAATCAGCCCAGATTAAATCGTCAATAGCTTCGTACATAGAAAAGCCTTTATCAGCGGTTTCGGAGTCTACTCTGATTTGAAAACAGGTGAAGTATTCATGGTCATCTAAAGAAACGTCCTCAGAGACCCTTCGGGTGCCGGTTGAGCTGAAGATGTTCGATAGCGAAGTATCCACTGCGGAGGCTAGAGTGATGTTCTTCCATGTTTCGAGATAGGCAGGTCCTACGCTATCACTTTCTAGTGTGGTTCTCATTGCTGGAAGATTTGCAAGCGCATCTGCACTCCCGTATGCCCTATCCGTACCATCTAGAAAGGCCATAAGACGCTGCGTTTCGTATATTACATCGTTGAGAGGTAGTTCCGGGCTGCTCTCATCCACGTTCACGACTCGAAGGCTTCTAATGGGTGTTCCATCCCACCATTCGCTTTCTCGTCCATAGTCATTCAGCAGATGACTACGATTCAATAATGCTTCTCGCGCAATTGGAATTGTATGTAAGATCTTCAAAAGAGCTGGTAAATTACGACTCGCAGATGTTGGCTTGAGGAACGCAGGTGTCCCAGGCTTGCGCTTTCTATCGGGGGGTTCAGGACTGAGAAGAATTTCCTGTGTATTGGCTTCCGGTATTGTCAGTGTCCACTTCCCTTTCTCGTAATGGCTTTGGGTGGGAGGACCAAAGTACGGACTTCCATCTGTTATCCCCGTTACTTGACCTGGCAATGTTTGGCTCTCGCTCAAGGACATTTCCGTAGCCTTTCTAATCTGCTCCTCGTAGGTCCCTTCACTAGCTAACAAAGGGTTGTTCTCTAAAGCATCGTTTCAGTTTTGGCCGGTGATGGGGAGCGCGGAGGGACGTACGGGGTCCATGAGGTTGCGTTGTCTTTTTATTATCGACTCTAGAGGGAGGTCTGGATGGTGCCGGGTCATGTGAGAAGACACTTGGATCTAGGGTATTGGTATCGTTCCCGCCAAAGGCTTGAATCTTTATATTAGTCGGTGTTCTGCTGGAAGCCACGGCGCGCTCTGGTCTTAAACTCTTCATAAGATTAGGGGTAACTGACAAGCCTCCATCTGGGACTGCGGCATGTTGCCTTGCCTATCCGTGTGAAATTGTTGCTCAGAGTATGTCTCATTAATCTTTCATAGCTGTTAGCAAACTAAGTTCCCTAGGAAGCAATGGGTGAATCACCTGCGGTGGTGGCAAAGGAGCCAGGTTGCCGTCGTAGTAGGCATTTACAGCGTTATTGATATCGTTGTTGTTTGCCTAGAGAAGTAGTTAAACGTTTGGCCAGCCAATACGGAGTATGTTATCTCAGAAACTTACCTTCAGCCACGCAATGGCGTTCGATCGCTGTAGACTGGTGGCATCTATGAAGCTGATGATAGCTTCTTCAGGAGGCTGTACTGCCATAATTAGGGCCAAATAACGCCGAGATTTAAGCTTCGACAGGTGCACAGTAAAAGGGAGAATGAGAGTAGAAGGGCGTGTAGTCTGTCATAGATCGCTACCGTAGTCAATTCAAAAGAAGTCGCGGAGCTTCTCCATGCTGATTCCATAAATACGCAATGAAAAATTAGGGCGTCGGGCCACTCCCGCCTGTCACTTAGCGGCACCAGCGCCACGTTTTGGGGCACGCCTCAAAGACGAATCTGCTGCTCGCGTGGCACCGACATGCGTTCAAAGATGCAGCCAATGCAGTGGGTATCGATTTCCTCCTAGGTCGCTCAAATCTCAGACTTTAGCATCAGTAGAGTCGCTCAACAGGATCCAGAGACGACGGGCTTCTTCACAAAACACGAGGTGCTTTGGAACTGCATACGCCTCGCTCAAGCTTCATGCGTACATTGCCTGCGGGTCCAACACCTCTGATTAATCATCGCTGGCTCTATTGGCCACCTGAATATCACTGAACAAGTTAAGCTGAAGATTTGTCGAGTCTCATTTATAGGTTACCTGGCATTTGAGTCGATACGGAACATCCCTGATTTACAGGAAGCCATTTCTACATGTGGAGCCACAGATTCTGCGTCTCAATGTTATCATTGACCCTTTTTAATATGTTGGCTGGCTTAGTATTATGTTTGGCGCGCCATGGCGGGCTCAAGCTGCAGGCTGATGTCTAGTGCGCACACTACCCTCTAGCTTGCATAGATCGGCGATGTGTAAAGCGTCGAAATGTGCGAACCTCTTGCTATAAAGACTGAAGAGTCATATCTGTTGCAAATGTGGTCGCTCTCAACCTTTGCCTGAAACATGCCATCTTTTTATCTTGGATTTCTTCCCTATATTGGATACCGTAAGTATCGTGTTTGCACCAAGTATGATGCATATGATGATTAATGGTGCGAGCAGACCACATATTGATAGGCATTGACATTGTGGCTATTGTTCTAGCGTGTATGTCAAAGTTTTGTCATTGTGTCCATAATCCTGCAGCTGACATTGTCAGCGTTGGTTGTTGCAAGTTCCTCGTCTAATTCACCGCTACTGCCTGATATCTACGTTCTAAATTTCAGATATGGGAGCACAAATTCTACAGACCCCAGCTTGCAAGAGGTCAAAGTTGGGTATTTTGGCTACTGCGTTCTGTCCACTGTTTCAGACACATGTGGCCGCAATCCATCTCTACAAAGCTCAGGGCAAGACATCACAGATCCTCTGAACCTGATCGAGTATGCCCGTGATTTCAAAGACGATGTTCTATTCCCATATTTGATGCACGTTTCCCAGCCAATGACATCTAATGAAATCAATTGACGAGATTTAGCATACTTTCTATCATTTTCGCCGTCTTCGCCATGAGTCTAATGGCGACGTTTCCCGGCTGGCACGAGGAGACTGACGACAACGGCAGTGAACGCGACGTGAAGCCATTTCCCTCGCGTCCAATCTCCCAACTCGCTGCTTGCTTTCAAGTGGTGGCTAGTCTGCTTTCGTTGGTCTCTGCGGTATGGCAACAGAGTGCAGCCAGCGCCTACGCTAGTGCGGTGGACAGGTTCAAGTTGAATTCAGTCTCAACGCAAGTGGGCAGCGCCGGTTCGGCGCTGATGTGGATCGCATGTTGCCTGAAAATCTTAGTGGCCGTAGGGATCTTGATCCTGATTATTTCCATTCAAATTTTAGATGCTTTGACAGATGATGTTGACGACAGAGCGAGTTCTCCTAGGGATAATGATGAAGGCTGAAAGAATTGGTCGTCAATAGTGATGAACTACACAATTTCGTAACACCTGACATTAAACAGATACAGACTATGAACTCGGATTTTGAATAGACGACATTAAAGGAAGTCTTTCTCTTGCCATCCCACGATTGTATCTCAGAATAACATGATATATATTCATATAAGCCAATCCAAATTGCTGTTCCGGTTCCTTTACTTTTGCTTTTCAGGAAGACATTGGAATCAGCTTTTCAAAAAGTACCCCTTTCCACAAACACCAAGAATTCGTAACTGGAAACCCCCTCCGTAGAATCTCAAGCCCATTAGGGCTCCGTTCCTAAGTGATATATTCTCAAAATTAGGCTTTCTGTAAGACAGAAACACTACCCCTGAACATGAGATATAATCAGCCGTAACGACAAATGTAATGTCTTCAGCGTCTTGATTTGACTTTATCACGGTCATCCTCGACCGTCCACCTCGAGATCAAATCATCAACAGAGTCTTCCGAACTCTTCTTTCTCGCTCTGAGCGGCGCTGAGTTGGTCTTTCTGCTGCGAGACCGCTCGAAAGATGGTTTTGATCGGACTGGAGTCGAGCGGGCGTGCCGCTCTATTTTACGTTGCATTTCTTTTCCTAACTTAAGCTCCATCTCTCGTTGCTCAGCTGATTTTGCTGGCTTGGCTTCAATCTCTACTACGCGTTTACGTTGCGCTTCTTTTCCTAACTTAAGTTCCATTTCACGTTGCTCAGCGTCACGCCATCTTCTGCTTTCAGTCGCTTTTTCTGCGTCTTTCTTTGCTTGGCTCTCAATACTTTTGCGTGTCTTGTCATCGGTTCTCCTAAGCTCTATTCCACCTTCGTCTGGATGAGACATTCTCCTGCGCTCAAAACTTGGGAGTGAAGAGTCTGAAGCGTCAGATCGTCTATCACCTCGTGTCCTACCATGCGAGTATGAATGAGAGCGGTGGCGGCTTGGCGGCTCATTCAGAGGGATTAACCTAGTAGATCGGCCCTTCGGCTCCGGGCGTCTTCTAAAACTGTCCGAATCGGACCCGCTGTCGAAGAAATCATCCTCCATATCGTCTGGGGGGATAAAAGACACCTGTCGAGACCCGCTACCACGGGGCGCCGGATACTGGCCAGCATTATCCCTTCGCGGTACAGCATTGTGTGGAAGGTGCTGCTGCATCATTGGAGGACCTTGTGGTCTGCGTTCGTGGCCCATATTCATATTCTGTCCCATTGCTATTGGTGGCGGCGGTGGCGCTGGTCCGAAGTTCTGAATCATGGGTGGCATGCCTCCATACGCGGGCATATCTGTAGCACCTGGAGCAAGTCGGCGCTCTAGTACTATTTGCATAGAGTCACAAGCTGCTGAGCTCTTCTTCTTGGGGAAGGTTTCAATAGCATTAATTGTCCATTGAAAGCGACGATAGTCATGGTATGAGTAATACCTCTCATAAACTAGAAGAGAAACCTGTCGCTGTTGATATGAGGTTAAGCTAGCGTAAGACTGCGCAACAGATTTCTTCTTCTTCTTCTTCTTCTTCGTGAAGTTCTCCACCATTTTCTGTAACTCTGACTCATCTAAAGGCAAATAATCTCTGGTAATATTTCCCCAAGATTTAGCTTGCACTTGAGGACTTGTGTAACGCCGAAATTGCCACAGTTCCAATATAGTCTGGGTATTTTGAGCTGCAGTATAAGTGGGAACCACAGAGTAATTAAGTCGATCTCTGACGTTACGGCTCTCGTATGGCGGTCCTTCGAATGGCCGAAAGGATGTACGGCCATCAATTGGAGGGCCAAATAAAGACGACGATGGCAAACGGCTATCCGCTGTGGGCAGCGAAGGTGGAAAAGGTTCTCGCGGTGGGTTGCGTCTAGCCGGCTGGCGTTCGTTATTTGTCGCAGGCGGTCCATTGTTTCGTCTTTCGTTCCTCGTTGCGGGGTGAGGACTTTCATTCCTGCTGACCGAACTGAACACGAAATCAGAGGGCACTTGGTGAAAATCTTTTACGGAACAATCACTTACCCAGAAGAGGAATCAAGATGCTTTGTCTTGCTAGTCTTGTCCTTTCGTTTACCAAAATGTCGAGCCTTTCGTAGCCAAGTCTTTACGCCGCTGAACGTAGAGGTTGGGAATGCTAGATCATTCCTGTCCTCACTGACATGCTGACTTCTCTGATTGACGTTTCCAGCTTGAGTCTGCTCTGGCTGAGTAGAGCCCTGGGGTTGCGTTGATGGCGTTTGTGGATGTAATTGTTGATCACCGCGATCAGCGTGTGGTTGCTCCGAATTTGCAGTCTGGGTAACGGGAGAACCCTCGTGAACCTCAATAGACGGCAGGCTCAAATCTGATTCCAAATCGCCACCGTCTTCGCTGGAATCATCGGTAGTTGTTTCTGAAGAGTTGCCTTTATCCACAGCACTAGAGTGGACAGATTCTGCATCACTAGGATCATTAGAATGATTTGATGGGAGGATCTCATCATCAGCTGACGAGCCGGAAGGTTTCGCATCTTCATTTGGTTGTCTTTGCCTAGCTGCATTTGCCGATGGACCTGGCTTAGCCTCGCTGGGGACTGATGGGCCGCCTTTGTCAGCATTCTCCGACTTCGCAATGGGTTTGGGCTGAGGTTTCAGCTTTGCTAAACGGCTCTTTACGGACGCCATCGGAGTGCTTCCACCGTTAACTAGCGGCAACCGACTTTGATTAACACTATTGTCCAGGGGCTCGCGGTTAACGTGTGACGAGAGGTTTCCATGGGGTAGATTTTCTGTTATCGGAGCTCCCTCGCCTTGTTCAGCTGCCTTTTCATTCTTTCTACTTTCGAAATCATGGCCTTGGTCAGACACTTGCTCGCTATGATTACCTTGCTGATGTTCACCTGCAGTCATGAAAGCTCCATCACCGTTAAGGGTTTGGGCTCCGGTGCCATCAATATCGATTACTCTGGGGACTCTAATAGCGGGAGTATTGGGATAGGCATCGGCATTGGGGCTCTCGCTTCGTCCTTTCCCTTTCCACATCGGCATCGGGGATTTGGTAGGTACTCCCTTGCTGATCGATTGGTGATTCGTATTGATTGGTCCAAGATCTTTGCTGGGCGGTTTGTGGTGCTCATTTTTCTCCGTTGCTCCAGCAGTCACACTTGGCCCTGCTGTAGTCTTCTCTGTCAATGTATATTTTTTTAAGTGCTGATATCTCCGCTGCGCTACTTCTAACTTCAATTTTCGAATCTCAATGTTGTGCTTTTCGATCCGTACGTTGTCTTTATTCTCCCTGTCCCAAGCCATTAACAACTACACGTCTTGATTCGCGCCTGATCATACTTTCTCGCAATTTTTCGCTCGTGTGCTGCCATCTGGCTCTCATGTACCTCGCGCTTGTACCTAATCACACCTATCTTTAAGCCTACATCAAGCTTGAGCCTATCGAGGTCGTTACGGAAGATTGTGACGGTCTCAGTACTGAAAGACCATTTCAGCCGGTCCTTTGTGCGCATATTGTCATTATCTTGCGGGTCGTCACCCGAAGATTGCTTCTGGCTTCGGAAAAGTATGACACGAATGTCACGAAAAAGTACTTTGCAGTCATCAACGTTCTCGGATAATGAGCTATAGAAGTCTTGCGTGCATACTGCATAAGGTACGTGAGTAGATAATCCTTGGCTAAAGAAGGCGCGCGAAGAAATGCCGGAGGTCATACACTGTGCATCTTGCTTGAGAATTTCCTCCAATTGACGCAAAACGGCGGAGGTGCTTTTGACGTCTTTAGAGATCTTTTTTATATCTTCTTCCGCATTCTTCGCTCTTTTATAATAGGAGTACAAAGCGTTTGAGAGCTTCAAACCTTCGGAGGCTAAAGTTGCGACTGAGGCGACAACGCCGAAGATTTCAGCCATCAAGGAAGCATTGGACGTGGTGCCTCAGCCCCGTATGTGTTTCGGTGCACATTGTCCAATTCGCAGCCATCCTCGAGGCATCATCTAACACGAGATCGATTTTCGAAAGGAGGAAGTAAGGAGATCGTCTTGCACAGATAAAACAGTTCCCAAGCCCACAAGGCGCAAAGACTTGTAGAGCATCGGAGGTGGAGCTCTGCGAAAATGGAGGTTATCCTTGACGGATCGGCGTAAGCAAGCAGCTAACGATGCAGCCTTACGTGCAGCCCCCATCATAGCCTCCTGCTAGCCCCTTGTCAGTATGAATTCTGCACCGAGATGGGTTCTCTTCCTACCAATTTTTTTGCAACTGACATGAGGCTTATATTCCGTATTATAGATTCGACTTAAAAGAAGTCTGCAACAGCTATTATAGTCAATATCTCATAAAGAAATTCATATTGAAGACCCGATAATAGGTTCAATAGGGCTCACATCTGGCATCTCTCCGTACGCCTTTTCTACCTCCTGCCAAGCTAGCTTAAGAGAGTTGCAAAGACACCTTTTGCTGCAAACCCTCTATGTATTGACCCAGTATTAAGTTTTAAGATAAATCATACCTGACAAAACAGGAACACAAAAGCAATTGCAGTCATAAATCTCGTACGAAGATGATACTTGAGGCTTGATCGTTAAGGCTCATTGAAGAGTTGCCGTCTCAGCGGGCATTGTTTCTGCCGAACGAGCTTAGCAGTAGAGAAATTTGCAATTGAAGCCATCTCGGGATATCCTCACAAAGTCAGAATAATGAAGCGCGGTGGACAGGAAAGCCAGCTGGCTCCTTGCGTACCCATGTTTCCCTGAGTCCTTTGCTTGGGCTATATTGCAAGGTAGACTGGAGATGTAGTTACTGCAGCATACCCAGCTTGCATTCCTTCTCTAAATGACCGTCGGCCCGCCATTCGCCATCACACTGCCGGCTTTGCCCAAAAGATAAAGACAGCAACCTGCACTCACCATCCATATTCCGGTCCTACTCCACGCATAGCTCCTCCTCTCAACCCCAAGATAGGCCCCAACATACAGCACCCTGAGCGCAAGGAACGCAGCAGAAACATTGTTTAGTGTCCCCACATCCACTTTCGCAATGTTTGCGCAGATGACTGAAGCAGTAAACAACGAGAAGTTTTCCCATCCATTGTTGTGCGCTGCGTTGGCGCGTTCGTAGAAGGAGAGGGTGCTTTGCGGGATGGATTTACGGATCGAGGTCTGGAATTTCTGACCGCGCGGGTTTGCGTTGTCGAAGTTGCCGTTGTTGGCGCGTATAATGGCGGAGGTACCGAAAGCTTGAGGCACAAGAACGAGGATATACATAAGGGGGATGGCGTAAAAGGAGTAATTCGGTGCAGTGAGTGTGGTCATGGTTGGCTTGTTGAGTTTGAACGCTAGAACAATCTTTCAGGTTGCGCGATCTATGCTGCACAAACAAGCAATGGTCCTTCAATTACGCGTTGCAGCTTGGGGAACAATGAGGGAGAGCGTTGGGAACAACAATGTTGGAGCAATCGCGTAGCCTAGGGGGGGAAATAATAAAGTTAACGGCCAATAAGCGGCCCCGCCAAATATTAAATATTATATACGGTCTATTTTTCTAAATATTAGATTTAAGACAAAACTTTGTATATAGAACCTGTTAAAAATATAGCTTTGAACATTTCATACGCCAAAAGTTCTTCGTAGAGGCTTTACTTATTGAGATAGAGTATCAAAGCGGTTATTGCTCGTTAACTTTTTTTTAGCTTAGGGGCAGGGAGGATGACGTCCCTTGGCTAGCAGGGTCTTGGCTAAAGATACCTTAGATTTCACTAACAACAAACAATTGCAGCAACTCAACTCAACTCAATCTGAAAAGGTTCAAATTTGTGGCAAAGTGTGAACTAGACTTATTCGATTGCGTCCGTATGTCACTCTATGCTAGGAGTACATCCATTCGTCCTTCAGAAGCCAGGCAGCAAATGTGCATATCAAATGCCTTAATAGTGAACATATCGAGCCACACCGCAAGGAGAAAAGAACCTGAACATATTAACAGAGCTTATCCAGCTCACAATGACTCGAGATCGCCCAAAAAATGCCATAAATAAGACATGCAATTACCCAGCTCGAAAGCTTTCCGCACCCCAATTCGAGCCGTCTCGTCGTAACGATAGAGCGAACTCATAATGCCATTAGCAACGTGAATCATACTAGAAGTCCACCTGGAGTCAATATATGTCACCGAGTCTTTGCGCTGTCCATTGCGGCCTCTTCGGCAGCCACATCGACACCTGCTGCCTGAGCGATTTCCTTCCACCTTTGTATTTCTTTGGCTTTCCTGTTAACGTCATCCTTCAACTTGTCGACGCTGCTGGAGAGTTGTTCGATGGCTTGGTCGGTGAGCATCTTCTCGAGCGACCACTTTTCGATATTCCTCGCTTCGTTCTCTTTCAAAGAGCCGATATAGGAAACGCTTCTTTGAAGGACAGCCCCCTTATTCTTGTCACAGCCTGGGACAATTTTTGCCAGCTCATTTATGCCTTCATTAATGGTCTCTCGCCGGCGACGCTCAACTGGAGTAGAGTGGTCAGAATGATCGTTCGTCTAAGGTTGAGGAGTCAAGTTTTACCTTCTTTGTGATTATCTTTCCGCACCTTGTGCCATTCGTCAGTCCCCACTGCTGGCTTCCCAGACGTACCGCCTGATGTGTTCTGAGTCGGGTCTCCATTAGTACCTGTGTAGGCACCAATACTGTACTGTCCTTCGTTATGGTGATGACTGTTCTCAGGGCTGATGTCGAAGGACGACTCCATATGTCGTTCTTCCTCATTTCCGGAATTTGTACTGGGGAAAGATAATTCAGTCGGTTGAGGAACGGTCAGTTGAGGCATGCTTGCAGCGAGAGCGGCGGCTGCACTAGCTGATGAGGGGTCCACCTCAGCAACGTGACGGGCAACTTCATCCCGGACTGTACTTAACGTGTTTCCGTTTTGCTGATAGTAGTAGCTGCGGTCCATGTCCGCTGGGCCATGATTATTTGGCTGCAATTGTTCAGATGGTGGGGCCTGTCTCCGTGGACGTCCATTGACACCTGGAGAATCTCTTTTCCTCTTGTTCGACTGTCGTGTCTGATTCATCTCTTGGATTGGCGCCTCCATGGTTTGCCCTGACGTATCCCTTAATTGGTAGACAAGTCCTGTAGATGCAGGCATCCCACGTAGATATCAATCTCTGTGCACTATCGCTCTTGTTTCATATCCACTTGCTTGGCAAAGGTTGCTCTGACGGTAGATCCGCTTGGGGTATTGTCCTCTGGCAGCGCCAGCAGGCTCATAGAGGGTTGCACCTAAGTCCAGATGGGCAATGGAGGAATGATTCGAAGATCCGAAGTCCAAATGTCTGCTCTCTTTGGAGCTGTCAATCTGGCGCGACAGCCGTCGCAAACTTGTAAGGATGCGGAGTGACAATAGACACTATTGGTGTTGAAGTCAGCGGTACGTTAGCACATGATGCAAGCTTGTATCACGAGCAATGCAGCACGAGGAAAGCTGCGCAAGCTAGCTCTTCCAGAAACTCGGTGAAGGAGGGATTGATAACAGGGGTCATGCGTTGAGGCTCGAGGAGCATGTCCTGGGCTGTGCAGCAGCCACAGTCGCAGATCAGAGTACAACAGTGCCGTACCACACATGCGGGCAGTTGGGGAAGGCATGGCAGCTATCGACGTATCATAGAGTACATCGGGAAGCGGCAGGAAGGCGACACTCACCCTTAGAATTACGCGGTCACGGGACTCTTTTGAATGTGGGGCTTGTTCAGAGCCAACTGCGGTCTGAGGGTTTTGTGGATGCTGACGCTTTCGCTCGATCGAACGAGGATGAAAGAGGTGGAGATTTTTGCAAGGGCAGCGATATTATGTATTATGTGCAATCAGTACCAGAGAAAGACCGATCTCCTTCTACTTTGCCTATGGGCGGAGTGTTTGTAGATCATGCAAGAGGAGATTTAATGGGGGATTCAGGTTGTCCCTCTGCGCGCTAGAATTTAGGCCGCGGACGCGGGGGTGAAGAGGGAAGAGAGGGGTTGGATCATCAATTGCGACTACAGAGTATCTTGGCTTCCTCTCTGCTTCTTCAGCTTGAACAAGTCCAGATTGACCGCCAATAGGTCTTTCGTTACTTGTAATAGTCTGACATGGTTTGACATCGGAAAGCAGTCATCTGCAAGTCATTCAAACCACCAAACGTCCGGCCCGAGCGTTCCTTGAAGCGTCTAGGGACGAATCGAAGTCACAGAACCACGAATGGAGGGTCAGATGAGAGCGCGTACGGGAGATCATCTGCCTCTCACGCCTCGTATCTGGATTTTGCCACCCACCCTAGCCCGGTTCCTCGATTGTTCGTTGACGGGTATTGCAAAGCAGTGCCACAGTCCTTTTGGCTTGGCTTTGACCATCCAAATCCATGGATGGAAGCCTTCCCTCTAACTGCAAGGAGTCGTTGCTGAACAAGAAGCCTCATGTTCGACCGAGCACTATGCAGTATTCGTCACCTCCGCTCTCGTCTTCAATGCCAGCTCACTTGGATCGTTCCAGCACCGCGCGGTCGTGTACAATTCAACACTTCGCCGGACATGGTAATCACTTACCTCCCATCGCAAATCGTGAGCGCCGGTCCAAACATGAGTATGCTTGCTGAATCACTCAAGATGGAAAGTGTCTGATTAGCAACTCTTCAATCGACTGCCACTTGAGAATGAATGCGCAACTGTTCGAACTTTGATCTGCTCTTGCCAGAAGAAACGCAAAGTAAAGGGAGAGAATACATGCCCGACTAACGACAAAAGCAACGGATGCCAATTCAAATCACTTCGCTTTTCCCAAAGACGAAGCGCGTCGTCAACCGACTGTTCTTGCAGAGTCACCTCGCAACTCATTTCCCCAGCGTTGCAGCAGAAAGCGAATGGACTGATGACGCTTATCAAGTCTCTTGATTCGCTTCGAGGAGCAAATATGGCAAGTGTGCGATTAAGACAGGGTAGTGGGCCTGGGTGACCAGACCGTTGTCGTCGCGATGTAAGTGGCTTCCCCTCGACCCCTCGACCAAATCATCAGGAACAGCGGGCCAGGGGGTCTTGACGTGCTCATCAGCGGCTACAGGCCTAGCCAGGTGAGTCCCCAATCACAGTGAGCAATGCGCCGGGAGCGGGTCACCCGCAAGCCTAGAATCCGTGATGCTTGTAGGCTCTGCAGCCCCGGGAAATGAAGCAATCTACGCAACTCACAATCAACCTAAAGAGGCAATCGTGTGAAACAGCGGACTGTGTGACAAGGATGACATTCGTCCTCTTCTCCTCAAGCTCCCGCATGTTTACCTGCCAATTTCCTCCATAGACGGTACAGGGGCAACATCACAGGGTTGATGTCCCCTAGTGTCCATAGTACTCATATATATCCATGACCAGCAGTCCCTTCTTTTCCTTTGCCTTGTTGATCTGCTACTATTCATTGCGCTGCTGAGCTGCTATCGTTCTCTCTCCCCCACGCTCTTTACCAAAAGACAGTCAGGATACTGTCGTCCATTCGTTATTGTCAAGATCACTCAGAGAGGTCTGCGTTAGCATTCTTCGCTCCTTCGCCGTCGAAATATTCAGGCAATTTAAGACATCGACCTTCAGAGCACTGTTATCTGCCCAAACGAAACCCTCATACTAAACCTCTGTACGTAGTGCAAGATCTTGCGTCCCCGACATGAAGAGCGTTCTCGTCCTTATCATGCTCGCCATCGTTTCATCTGCAAGCCCTTCGCCATGGCGTTCTTATGGCTACCAGAAACACAAGCATCAGCATCTTCACGCTAAGCACCTGTCATCATCATCGACAGCTCCATATCCGTTGTCAACAGTCATATCCGGATCCACGACTGTGCTAGCTCCATCTACTGGAACTGGTTTGTCCAGCCTAGCCAGCCCCGCTCCATCTGGCACTGCTCCTCGTGGTACTGCTTCCCGAGGAACTGCAGCTGGTACGGCAGCTGGGACTGGTGTTCAAGCATCAGCAAGCCTCAAACCCACGCCTAGTGCGGATAACTCTACCCTGCTTGCTACAGCCCGGCTAGCACCAACATCCACTTCATCTTCGGCGACCCCTTCTGGGACGCCGTATGCCGAATTCTTGCGAGGCGTGAATATCGGAGGCTGGCTCCTCCTCGACTCCGTCCTCAACTCCAACCTGCTCAGCGGTGTCGGCGCCAAAGACCAATGGACCTTTGACTCCACCTCCGGCGCAACCTCAGCACTCACCAGCCACTGGGACTCGTACTTCACCGAAGCCGACGTCCAAGATCTAAAATCTTACGGCATCAACGGCCTTAAAATCCCAATCGGCTACTGGGCCTGGGACAACAACGGCACTCCTTACAAGAAAGGCGCCGAAGCCTACCTCGACAATGCAATCCGCTGGGCAGCAGCAGCCGGCATGAAAGTCTGGATCGACGTCAGCAACACCGACAGCACAGGCGGCACCGTCGCCGAAGTCTCCCTCGACCAACTTGTCTCCAACTCCCTCAGCATCCTTGGCACCATTGCCACAAAGTACGGTGGTGCAGACTACGCCGACACCGTGGTCGGCCTCGAGATCTTCTCCTGCCCGATCGGCTCTCCCTCCAAAGACGTCGCAACGCAACAATCCTTCGCATCAAAAGCATACGAAGCCGTCCGCAACGCCTCACCAAACCCCAATCTCCAAATCATCATGCCGGATGCCGCCCAGAAGCCCGCCGACTGGGCACCAACTGCTGAATCCTTGTCGCCAACAAAGGGCATGTTCAGCGTCGCCGAAACCATGACCTCGCTCACCTGCGAATGCGAGCAAGCAGAGACGCAAGTCGAGCACATCCAAAACGCGTGCGAGCGCGGATACGCCATTGCTGGTATCAACCACAGCAAAGTGAGTGTCTACGTTGGTGAATTCAACCCGGCCACAAACGCCACTCTGAATGTTGAAGGGTGGACTGAAGATGTCGTTACCGATGTACGGAAATATGTCGAGGCGAACTTGGAGGTGTTTGAGGCGTATACGAGCGGGTATTTCTTCTGGAGCTGGGGGAAGAAGGAAGAGACGACAACGGGTGTGGGATGGGGGTTCAAGGATGGGATTGAGAAGGGGTATATTCCTAAGCCGTTGAATGATCCTGCGCAGAGGAAGTATCCGTCGCAGTGTGATGCTTGATCGCTGTCCGGAATATGATGTGATTCGGTTGAGGCAGAAAAAGATAACGTCTGTTTCTTATATATAATTCACGACATTGTCGTATATATTTCGGACGTGGTTCCGGCAAATGAAAAGCGCCGGTGTGTGGCGTTTGATAAGTCATACCATGTGCACCTACCGTTGCAATCTACTGGTGATCGCCGTGCCTATCCAAGTCTATTGGCGAGTCTTTGAGCAACATCATTGTCGTCCCAATCGAATACTGCTAGACACTTGGCTAAGTTGTCTTCCTCGTCCTCCAGATAATTAGCCAATAATTCCTTAGAACGCTGTTACTTAACTCATGCAGTTCACATGGGACTACAAATGGGGTGAGATAGCCAATATGCCACATCCATTTTACAGACATAGCCAGGTGGTCGCACACATCCCACCATCACCTCTCTTCACCATTAATATAATCCGCCTCCTTCCTCACCATCCTAAACTCCCCCCTCATTGCCCCCTCCGTATCACATACCAAAACCCCCTCCTCCGCCCGTCCCAGTATGCCCCAAACACCCACTTTCCCCCTCCCAATTCTCCCTACCCAACTCGTGCCCGCATACCTCACACCCTCTTCCAGCTGCCCACACGGATTCTGCCCAGGCTCCTCTCCGCACCTATTCGCACAAACGACCAACACCTCCCCTTCCCCCTCCACAAGCGGGGTCAACCTATTGAGCCAATACGTAAAAGTATCCATATCCGGCTTCCCCCTCTCTTCGTCACCACACACAAGCTCCGAAGGAAAGCTCGTCAGCCAAGCCATGCTCAGCACCAGAATATCCGCTTTAGCAGAGAGGGCAGATGTGCAGAACTCGTAGGCGTCCCACGGAGCGAGGAATTTGCGCGGGTTGAGGTCCATGCAGATGCCGAAAGCGGCCTTCGCTCTCCTCGCCTTGTTGTCGGAGTTGAGATCAATTGTGGAGGTGCCGATAGGAAGCGGCAAGTCGCGAACGAGCCATCCCTCAGGTCCTTCAGTCGCCCACGGTTCGTCGGTGTAATAGAGATGAGTTTTGCGGTAGTGGGCTAGGACTTCGCCGGTAGAAGAGACTGTGATGGTACTATTGTAGGCTAGAGGTTTTACTATGGAGCCATCGTTGCTTTGATCATTGTCAGGGGATGGAGAGGCAAGCTCAGGGTATCCGACGGTAACGATGCAGTCGTACTTCGCCGCAACGGATTTGGCCCATTTTGTGCTGATGCCCGCAACAGTGGGCTCAAGATGGGGGAGGATACTTTCGAGGGTGTGGTTGTAGCCTGTGAAGGCGAGTTCAGGTAGGACTAGGAGGTTTACATCGGTGAGTGGGGAAGCAGAAAGCAAAGCGTCCGCTCTTGCTATGTTGCTAGTCACTTGGCCAAGCTGCGGGGAGAATTGGAGCGTTGCTATCTTCATGACAAGGATTTCTGAATGAGACAAAGCTGTAAATAAGATTGTTGGAAGTCATAATGAGCAGATGGGCGTGAATTGTGGCAGAAATCATGTGTGCCGTTCTAGACATGAGCAGGCCTGTTTGCAAACAGGTTGTTCAATTTATGAACAGGTGCTTCATTTACAAATTGACTTCAAGTGGGCGATGACGGCATTTGAACAGCTGGAATATAAGAACCACAGCATTCAGAAGAGCATTTCTTCTACTCCCAGCTGATCATCATTTGTACTGGTTACTAAGACTGATGGCAGGCCCTGCCTTAGCCCATGTTCTAAAGGCTGAGAAGTACAAGCCTCCAGACCCTAGGCTCAGCCATGCTGGCAGCCTTGCCTTGACCAAGGTCGGGACATGGCCTCTACGCCCTTCGTTTGTCTCTGCTTGAGGCTGTCGTTGTCGTGATCACTTAAAGCTGTCTACAATGAAGACACCTTGACTTCATTGTGCAAATGCCAGCCCCAGCGTTTGGCTTTTCCCTAGGGGACTTTCTTAATGCGATTCTACTTACGAAGAAGATTATAAAAGCACTTAAAAGAACTGGCGGAGCAGCCTCAGAGTATCAGGATGCGATAATCGAACTGAAGAATCTTAAGAAGGTACTGCGACAGCTCGAGTCTCTTAAGCCTGATGAAGATAATACAGACCACGTCAATGCTGTCCGATGCATGGCGCTCGCATGCCAGTTTTCGCTACGTGATTTTTCGAATAGACTGGAGAAATATGAAGCCTCGCTTGGTTCTTACATCAATTCCAGATGGCACGGAGGGATCCCCCAGAAATCCAAATGGGCTGTCTCATTTGGGGAAGAGGTGGAGAAGCTACGGGCGATGGTGGCTGCAAAGGTAGTCAGCATTAATTTGTTGCTCACACTGAATCTTTCGTAAGGAGCCAGTAGATCTGCCATTGGTCGTCCCACCGCCCACACTAACCTGAGCATATAGGCAAACAATATCGAAGAAAGAGTCCAGGCTGAAACAGAGATTGGAGGAGCAACATGCTGAAATACTAGCCAAAAGCGATGAGCAAGGTCAAGATATAAACCGTATTGGCATGGGTTTCGACGCCATGCAAGCGTATCTAGAAAGAGCCAATCAAGCAAGAGAATCACAACTCTCCAGTATCTCCTCTGAGATTGCAAACACGACGTCTTCAATCGTGAGCTTAAGAGGCGTTGGGCAGCAGATTATGGCATTCCTAAGCTCATTTCCGTTAGATATGCGCGACCTGCTGAAGAACATCTTACAGTCAAACTGGCAGATCTATCAAACCCTACTCAGCATCCAGCAGTCTATTTCTCGCTCACCCAATGGATTACTCGATTCGAATATCAGATTCGAAGATGCGATGGGTGAGCCAAAGCAGTTACCTTACGAGTTCTTCCGGCATTGGGAGGTAAGACCTTCAAGAGAATGATCGCGAAAGATTTCTTCTAACTTTGGCATTCAATAGCCTTTCGAAGGCTTTCTCCGCGCTCATTTTAAGAATAAATTTGGTGAAAGCAAAGTGGACAAGGGTCAATATTACATCATTGATCTCAACAGACCCGGTGTACTCGTCAAGAAAGAGCATTGGACTAGATCTATCGGACAAGGAGCACACATATCAATGTCAATGGTGATGAACCAGCTTCGGAGAACAAAAGGGGAATGTCCACGACCAAGCTGCAATGGCACAGGATCTCCCCACTGCAGGACCATAGATATATTGAAATGGTACGTCATGCGTCCAGAGTAGGTTCGTTGCTGCTGACGGCCAGTAGTAATACTTGTAACCTTACATTCTTTGCTAAGAGAGCAGGCATTGAAGAGTTGCTAAGTCGTGTTACTGTTGACGAGGAGGACGAGGAAGTGACTAGGCGGCAAATCGAAGATGATATTCGCATCTATGGCTGCAAACGTGAGCCTCCAGATGCCATCGAGCTTGACGAAGATGATCATTTACGAAAGCTTCCGCCTAAGAAAAATAAAGCCGAGTTTGAGGCCGCGATAGATCGTCCAGCAAAGGCGCGCAAGGTAACTCACAGCAAGGACTACAATTATGAGACCATAACCGCTGTTGATTGGCACACCGGAGAGTCGCCTTTATCGGCTTGGCTCAATCAAAGCGCTGTGCCATCAATACCGTTTGAAAACGGTGATGATAGACAGGCCCTGGATGAAGATCGCGCATTGCTGGCACAGGAAAGGAACGAAATAGAAGTCTTCCGGAATGTTCACGTTGAAGCTGCCTCAGAGACCGGAAATGCCTCAAATGATGCCACTCTGCAAGATCTCACATCTGACCTTGAGCTTAATGGGCAGATGTATTACCGGAACATCGTGGATCGCTTTCCATCTATTGCCCCTTATTTAGCCCGTCGGCTTGCTATTGCAAATCAAATCCGAGCAGCAAGGATCCAGAAACAATCTCGTGAAGAAGAGCAGAGGAACACTGACACAACAGTATTTAGTTCACCTCTAAGACAACCAAAATATACTCCACCTCTGTTTGAGTTCCCAGCAGGAGGCCAAATGCCTACACCTGAATTCCCCTGGTCCGAATTTGAACGCGAATCGTCCGACGCGTATCATGACGAATCTCATGATCCAGGTCCTTGGTATCATGAAAGCCTGTCAGCCACTGCACCTCAGTGTAATAGCCTCATCGGCTCGGTTTACTTTGATAGAAAATCGGGCTTTGCCAAAAGAGGTGATCCGTCGTAAGTTTTGACCCTGGCACCCTTGTCCATTATCCACGATGCCGCACTCGTAACGACAGAGGCTACACACGCCTGAGTAGCCGTGGACCTCACTGACGCTTATATGATGTTAGAGTGAACATGCAGAAACAATCTCTTGAAGGAACGTCAGCCAAATCTATCGGTGGGACACAGGGTCCATTGGATTACGCTTTCCCCATTGCAGGCAAACCACTAGCAAACACTACCCATAATGCGCGTGGGGCCAAAAGCCCACAGCAGCTGGTAAAAAGTGCTGATGGAAAGTATCCGTGCCCGCATTGCAACAAACGCTATCTACATGCTAAGCACCTGAAAAGACATATGCTAAGACGTAAGTTACTCCGCCTTCTATGTTGCTTACATTAACAATGTACTCAAATGTTTAGATACTGGCGTTCGACCTTATGGATGTGCATTATGCCATGATAGATTTTCAAGAAGCGATATCCTCAGGCGCCACTTCCAAAAATGTCGCTTGCGCCATGGAATTACGGCCAAACAGCAGTCGAACATTGAATATAACTATCAGAAAGCCGAGCCGACCAGAAGAATGTCATCTCATTTCAACAACTGGCAACGCAGCTTACCCGAGCAGAACTTTTGGACTGGCAGACGCTCAAGCCAGCGACCACCATCAATAAATTCACGTTCCTCAAGTCATAACAACTCTTTGTATGGTTCACCAAGACCCGATGCAAGTTACCAAAGCCCGACTTATGTCAATGACACTTGGGAAAAGTCATCTACTGGTTCTAACAATACAGGCCGCGGCTTGTTCCCAGCCCCAACAGGCTGGCATCCAACGCATTCGCCCAAAGTAGAGAAATGCCTGTCGTTCAACTGTGAGATCTGCGGCTTCGCTGTCAAGGTTGATCGTAGAAGGGACTGGGAGTAAGCAAACGACCGTAGTTCTCATGGCGAAGTTACTAATTAAGAACAGGCTACACGTTATGCGCGATCTCTGCCCTTATATTTGTACCTCTGAGGATTGTCAAAACACCAGTGTTTCATATTCAACAATCAAGGAATATCTAGAACACGAGATTAAAGCACACGAACTCAAGTGTGACGATGATTTGACGCTCAGTCGGCCCAAAGCCAATAGGCAGGAAACTAAAAAAAGGAAACGATCAAGAATTACGTGTCCTTTTTGCGGTCAACTGACAGAGAATGGGAGAGGGCCAAATTCTAGAGGGCCCCACGTTGGACGACATATGGAGGAGATTGCTTTCCTCGTGGTTCCCAAGGCCTACGAAGACTGGGAATTTTACCCAGATTCATCTTCCACGAGCTCCCGAGGCCTATCGCTTTCAGACTCAACACCACTACGTGGCTCTCCTGATCACTGCGACTCCCTGGCTGTATAATGCCTAGAGCTGGTATTAGGCCTTGCCAGAGTTCTAGTGCTAGTCTCGGCCCTTTTGGTTCCATCGTGTTAGTTTTGCAAGTACAGATGCTATTGCAAGGCAAATAAAAGTTCTCCATCCTGATATCAAAACTTGCAGAGTACCGTAAAGAGTGGTCCATTTCGTAAATAGTCAGTTGTTCTCGAATGGAGACTTATTATCCACGGTTTGAGGCCACTGTTAATGAATAAGGCCTTCTCCCTCTACGAACGATTCGTATATGTCTGGAACGGCACAGCTGTCAAGTAAAAGAGTCGGTTCAGATACACGAAACATCGTCGCAAGACACCTCACTTGATTTTCCCAGCTATCTAAACATCAAACAATAAGGGGTATATGACACACGACATGCACGGCCTTGGAAGGCCTCAAAATTCATAAAGCATCCTCGCTATGCATGACAATGACCACATTCAAAGGTCCAAATTCACAATTCGATAGCATCCTCGGCGCTGGTTCCTTTCTGCTCCTCTGTCGATGGTATTTGTCCCCAATTGGAGGCCTGAATATCACCGTTCGTCATTCCATTGACCGGTTTCTGCCCTGCTAACGCTGCAAAGCCCATAGGTTTGCGAGATGGCATCTCCGTCGACGTTTCGTCCTGTTTCCGTTTTGCTTTCACTCCTTCTCTCCATAATCCATTTGGTAACAAGGACTTATCCGCCATTTCTCTGTGCCGCAACGCCGTTCTTGTTGGAGTAGTGCCACGTTCTCGAATTTCTCGTAGTCGACGCTCTGCCGGTGTCTCGAACCTAGGAGAAGTGGCTCTGCTTTGTGGGGTCATGCTCCGCTCTATAGATTGGCGCTCGGATTGAAACCAGGTTGTAGTCTCGGCCAGAGTCTCGCGAACTTTGCGGATCGAAGCAAAGAATTCGTCGTCGTTATCTTGAGGCTTTGAATCTGATCTCGCAATCGTTGAAGCCAAAGAAGGAGATTCCGGTCTCCTAGACTCGGATTGAGAAGTTGTACTATCTCTGGTCAGGGCCTTCGGCTGCGATTTTGTCTCCGGAACAAGTGGAGTGCTTGGATCCAACCCCATTACTTTCATTTTGAAGTAATCCGTTCGAGTGGTGTTCGATGTCGTACATGCAAGTGACCGTCGAGCTTGCTGTCTCTTCAAGATGTCACCTAGTAGCGATCCATCTCCTGATCTTGCTGCTTCAATGTCTCTTTGCATTGATGTGGACGCATTTCCGTGAGGTGGTGCGGACATTACCGAGCCTCCCAATGTCCTATTTCGCCGATGTGAAGGCCTAAATTGCGTCTGACCCATCTCAACACATCTCTCCACCTCTGCATCCTCACGCTTCCGTTTACTGCCAGCCGAAGCAAGAATGCTGCGACCCTCCGCGATCAATTCTGATGGCAGCGACTGCCTTTTCAATTTATTTACCGATGCCGAAGGGGGCGGCATATCTGAGACGGAGTTGGGTGCAGATGCAGGGTTCTTCAACGCAAGCATTCGAGCAAAAGTAGATTTCGCTAGCTCGGTGGTATCCGAGGGGCTTTGAGACTGCTCACGCAAAGACCTGGCAAGATTCTGTCTCCTCTCCATTGCCCTGCGCTTAAGCCCCAATTGCCAAGCGATTGACTTCCATTTGGTGCAGAATTTCTTTGCAAGTAAGTAAGTCCGATACTCTCCTATCTCGAATCAGCTTTTTGTCCACGCATGTCTGGAAGCAGGACAACTGACTGGCACGAGCCCACGACTTATCATCGTGAAAACGAGCTACTGAACTTTTAATAATTGGAGCAACGGTATGCTCAACAAATTGTTGCATAAGACCACCATCTTCAGTCATCATGATACTAGCCAAAGCCTCCAAAGCTCTCCGTTGCTGAGCTTGCTGCTTCGGCTGAGCTGATGGTTGCGTAGTACTAGTAGTGAGCGCAGATTGAAATGACGATGTTTGTGTTGTCGGTGGTTTGGTGATGGTTTCAGAATGGATTGGGGATTTTTGTTCGCCCGGTGAGAACGTGCCTAAATGAGACGAAGGCGGCTTTGGAGCGGAAGTGGTAGATGAAGTCAATGTTTGAGGGGGGGGGTTGTTTCCAGTCGGAGGTGTTTGTGTTGCTAAATTTTGACCTGTAACGTGTTGTGTAGGTGTGGAAGAAGTTGAAAATAAGTCCGATGGAGTCTTGCTGCTGTTCTGAGGAGCTGTATTCGATGTCTGTGAAGAATTCGTGAACGAACTAAAGTGTGATGATTGAAACCCTGGGGCGCTTGATACAGCAGGCAACGCATTAGTATTGAGTTTTATGGTCTCTTGTTTGTTCTCAACCTTTGGCTGGAACATCGGGGAGGTCCCAAATGTAAGCATAGGCTTGCTTTGAGAAGTAGTCTCAGGATCTTTGCCCTTATCACTCAGAACCGGATCACTGCTGTTTGTCCCTGGCTGAGTGGTAGACTCTGACGTGGCAGAGGTCGCCGACGAGAATTGAGGTGTCGAAAACTGAAAAGCCGGTGCCGCAGTGGCAGGTACAGCATTGTTTGAGGTCGTGGATGAAGGACCAAAGGCGCCTGACGTTAGTCTGGAAGCAGGCAGTCCAGGCATGCCGTGAGCCTCTGTTCTTGGAGGCGAAAGAAAACTGAAAGTAGGTGGTTCTTTTGGCGCATCGGATGTCGGTGCTGAAGCCTGCTTAGCAAATGGGTTGAAATCTGCTGCTTTCTTGGTAGTCGAATCTTGTTGGTTAAAGGCAGTGGTTTCAGGTTGTTGTTGTGTGGATATCTGAAACGGGTTTGGTTTTGCTGTTTCTTTGTTCGCGAAAGGGTTGGATTGAGGAGCAGTGGACGAAGTGTTTTGTGAAAGGCTTTGAGTGACCGGTGCAAAAGGATTCGGCTTGCTAGAAGACTGACCGAAAACGCTGGCAGGTTGAAAGGGATTGGCAGCAGGATCGACCTTCGGAGCAGCGGCATGGTTGACGCCATTTATGACAGGACTTCCAGATCTTGGCCGGTTAGGTGTTTCCTCAGCGTCAGAGTCTCCATCTAGAAATAGAGATTCATCGTTGGCGTCAGACAAGTACTCAGCCTCAGAATTCTCCTCGATCAACCCGTCTGTTTTAGCTTGGTGTACTGAAACACCGTTGATGACTGCAGGCAAACTTCTACTATGCCGTTTGGACTCCACTATAGTCTTGGAGAAGATCTGTTTCCGCCTTGGGTTCGAATCTGTATATAGATCTGCAAGCATTCGTTATGTCAGAGCGGAGGGGCTTACCTGATAGCTGGCCTGCAGCGACCGAGCTGAAATCCACGAATGTATTGCCTCGATCGTTGTCACCGATCACAAGGCCATGATCTTCGCAAAATGCAATTGTTTGTTTATCGTTGTCGAAACCGAGCGCCAGGGTAAGGTCTGACAGTATCCAATCTTCGATCTTCGCGGAGCCCCCTCTTTTGCCTTTGTAGGCTCTCCACAAAGTCTCTAATGCTGTGGTGCGAACGAGGTTGAAATAGATTTCGGCAACACTTGCACTCAAGTAGGAAATTGCATTAGACTTTACTACTGCCCAAAAGCCTTCCGGATTTGCTTGTGCGATGCAGAAAGGTGTTCGAGGCCGGAGGGGACCTTGTTCATCTGTTGCATTTCCAGCGGCTGCGTACAGTCTCAACGCGTTTTGTACTCGTGGATGCTTCAATATTGGTCTTGGCCAAGTTTGTATTCGGTCCTCCAAGTCTGGTCGCTGGTCTTGAATTTCGAAAATGATGCAGTAGGCTCGGAACTCTGCTTCGTTTGGGGAAGTCAACTTATGTCGACTGTCGTCATAATAGTACATGAGCGACAATAAAGTGTTGTTGAGTTGCTCTCGTTCTTGGTGGTGATTGAACTCGTTGTCTACGAGCCCACTTGTTGACAATTGGTGTAACGAAAGGATGTGAAATCTCGCTATACGCTCGAAGCAATCAATGGCGAGCCGAAGATCTTCGGTCCTTGTGACTTGTTGGATGGAGAAGTCGTTTCTGATGCCCCGCGTTCGGTCCCAGACATATTTGTGCACTGTTGCCAACAGCTCTGTCCCACCAACAACGTCGTTGATCAAGTAGTCAAGGGTCTTCTTCAACACAGTTGGAGGTCTAATATCAGATGGCAGCTGCTCATCGTAGCCGGCAGCAGATCTCCGAAATCGTTTAACCATGAGAGCTTCACATGGCACCTTGCTCCCTGTTTCCGTAACCTCCTATCATGCATTCATGAGCATCTTTCTCCGAATCTTCTTGCATAGACACTGATTCACCTTTTCGCTTCCATCCACCATAAGCTGCACAGTCCTCTCTACCCGTTCGAACTCGGGGCACATGTCTTGGCAAGTGCCGACGGGGGTGATCGCATTTGCCAGTGATGTTGGCTTATCTGGATCTGCGAGGAAGCCATGTTGTATGGCTTGTTTTCGTTCCCTTTCTCGACCTTCCTTGAGCTAATCATGGACGGCAACATACGTCAGCTTGGGCATCTTCAAGCTATCAACGCAGGGAGAGTTGTAAGCACCGTTTGGAAGAGGTCGTTCATGCGCGTTTTGTAGGTAGCAGGGTCTGCGGACGCTGGATTACGCCATGGCTCGCTCTTGGAGTATATTTTCTTCTCCGCGTCTGAGGTTGTTGGGGGCTGTCTGTCTGAGTTTCTCCACGGCTTATTGCGGTTTTGGCCCAGCTTCGATGTTCTGGAGTTTCGCTGATTCTCACACCCTGGTAGAGCATTCGAACTCGGTTGACGGCCTGCAGATACTGGCTTGGCTCCATTGCGAATATCACGCCCTCTTCCTCCAGCCTTCAAGCTACCTCTGCCTCGGTTGCTGGCTCTTGTCCGGCCAGGTCCAGGAGGAGCTAACATCACTCCGGCGACCCGGCGGTCGGGCTGTTAATCGTGAATATGTGGACATCAAGATGAAAAGCTGCGACTTCGGAAGGAAAGGGTAACTCGACAGGCGCAGGCGGAAGTGTTTTGTTGATGCATTCGGTTGCTGGATTTGAAGATCGTTGCGGGACGCCAAGCCAGAAACTCTGCTTGTCACGTGATCTAGACAAATCGGTTTCGTGAACCGCATCAGCTTCTCGAGGGGCCTGTCTCAGCTTAAAGAATGACAGAGATGCCTTCTTCCGCTATGACCTTCTTTCTAATTGACACAATGCAATTCTTTGTATCACGAAATTGATTTTAAAGCAGCTTTAAAGCGACTGTTGCAGCCAAGATATCATTGAGAAACGCATTTCAAAAACCTCATCATCAGGGACACTCCTATAGAATTGTCACCTCAGCGTGCGCCTTCTTTACTTCCAGTCAACAGCGGCAATCATCAAAATGTGATATTGCTCCAAAAGCTTGTGTGCCAAATCTGTGGACTGCGGCAACCTGGTAGATGCTGGCTCGCCGAGCCTTACCATGCTTTCTATCATGGATCCATGTCGCGAAAGGAGGTGTACGAAGGCAGGGAGGCCGAAGATGCTATTCATCGAGTCCATACGGGCATTTCCAACAGGCGCCTCCTGACATTGTTCCACTGGCAAGTCTCAGGCGAGATCTTGATCGACTCGGGCCTAGAATCGATGTGAAGGCTTCAGACATTGAGATCATTGATTCTCCCAAGGATTTCTACTCTACGCTTAAATCCAAGATATCCAGCGCTCAAAGGCGCATATACCTCTCCGCTCTATACATTGGCAAATCTGAAAATGAGCTTGTCAATACCATCCACAGAGCTCTCACTCAAACTCCTTCACTTCATGTCTCTATCCTGACAGACGCTCTGCGAGGCACTCGAGAGGCCCCGCAACCATCATGCGCCTCTCTACTCGCACCACTAGTCCGAGATTTTCCAGACAGAGTCGAGGTCCGCATGTACCACACACCAAATCTTACAGGTATTCGAAAAGTCTTGATCCCAAAACGCATTAATGAAGGCTGGGGATTGCAGCATATCAAGCTCTACGGCTTCGATGACGAAGTAATCCTCTCGGGCGCCAATCTCTCAGAGGATTACTTTACGAACCGACAGGACCGGTACCACCTCTTCAGGTCCAAGCCGGTGGCAGACTACTTTGCCCAGATCCACTACGCAGTCTGCAGCATCAGCGCCCGTCTTCGCTACTCCTCGAAGCCTGGAGGTCACTATCTTGAATGGCCCGAATCAAACAAAGCCCCTGACCCTTTGCTCGCACCTGAATACTACTCCGAAGCCGCGACAAAGCTGCTTACCCCTTCCACCACCGCCTCTCACGACGCTCCTGGCCCACCAACCACAAGCACATCAATCTACCCCCTGCTAGTCCACCCACCAACAATCAACACCGAGCTCCCCGCCATAACTACTCTCCTCACCCCCACCCGCCCCATAAAATCCTACACCTTCACCGCAGGCTACTTCAACCCGCACCCGCTCATCACATCGACTCTCCTCGCTCTTTCCTCCCCACCGCACTCAGTGCCAGGAACTGTCCTCACAGCTTCGCCTCTCGCGAACGGTTTCTTCGGGTCCAAAGGGATCAGCGGGATGTTACCAGCCGCATACTCACATCTTGCGCTGCGGTTCTTGCAAGCTGCACGTGGGAAGAATATTGGCTTAAGGGAATGGCAGCGCGGCGTCGTAGGTAAACCCGGCGGGTGGACGTATCACGCGAAGGGACTGTGGGTGACAATGGCGCAGCCAAAGAGTGATATCATGAGAGAAGATAATGGAAAGGAGGAAGAGGCTGTGGGGCCAAGTGTGACACTGATTGGAAGCTCGAATTACACGGCCAGAAGCTACGGATTGGATCTTGAGGTCGGGGCATTGGTTGTAACGGACGATGAGGGCTTGCGCAAGAAGTGGAAGCGGGAGGAGCAGATGCTGAAGGAACACACCCAGCCGGTCACAGAAGAGGGGTTAGGAGCCAAAGACAGAAAGGCGACGTGGAGGGTTAGGGTAGCCATGTGGATTGTGAAGAAAGTTGGTGGCGCTTTGTAGAGTACTATGATACCCCCATATATTTAGTTTGATGAATTCAGATGAAGAGATCATGGCTATAGTCACACCCAACCCAGCGCTATGCAAATCCCCCAATTCATACATAATTACAAACCCTCCATTTAGTCCGAGAACGCCTCGCTCCCATCCAAAGTCATATCACACACCTCTCGTGTGGCTTCTGATTACTGTCTCTGGCCCGGAGAGTCCGGGCTTAAAAAGGCATCTTCAAGAAATTGCCGTTTCTCCTCCTTCTTTGCTTCAGGCGTAGCAGGAGTGCTTCTCGGATGGACTTCTTCCTCCGCCTCAGGCGGACCATCGCTGGAATCTCCATCTTGCAATGAAGGCCGTCCTGGCGAGCTGCCAGACCCTCCACTTACCGAACTCTGAGACTCCGGCGTTGGCGGCGAATACTCGATATTCGGCTTCGTGCCGCCAACACCGGTCGATGTATAGGACTCCTGGCTTGCACTGCGGTAATGTGTCAAGCTCCTGAGCAGGCCATATCGCGATGACGGCCGTGAAGCTGATGGGCTTGTGGTAGGTGATTCGAGCTGTGATGCGTAGCGGGAAAGATTAGCGGACGATTTGTTGATGGCGTTTTGGACGAAAGGCCGGAATTCCATGTACGGCGAGGCCGAGCCGTTACGGGAGAAGATGACCAGACCTAGGCAAAGAAGAATGAGCAAGGATTGAAGGATTGTCATGCGTTTCTGAAATACAATTTCATCGGCAAGGAGGCTTAGGCGGGCAGATAGCGCAAAGACTTCCTGTTGCGACTGCTCCCGCTGAGAGGACAGCTCGAGGACTGTTGACTGCCATATTTGATCGTACTGTCGGCGAAACTCCACAAGCTCGTTCAGTACGGTTGAATTCAGCGTTTCGAGAAATATGGTGGTTTTAACCATCTGTCGCTTTTCTACCTTAGAAAAGGCATCGCGAAGTATCCGTGATTGCTCTTCGATGTACTGTAGAGAGAGGGTTGAGTTGGCTTCAAGCATCTGTAGCCGTTTATGGACAGATTTGAAGAAAGATTCTTGAGTGGTTGGATTGGAGGGTGCTTGTTGGTTTGGCGAAGCTTGGGCCTTAATGGTACCAGTAGAGGTGGTATCGACTCTACTTACAACAGCTTTAGTAGTGTTCTGGCTGGACAAAGGAGCAGCTACAGTGGAAGACATGGTTGAAGAAGTCACATTGGTCCCTGCCGAGATGGGTGTACTCTCGGGATGCACTGTTTGGGACATATTTGAAGATTGAGATGTCGTGACAGCAGGCTTTATTAGACTGCCGACGCTAGGAGCTTCTGTAGGTGTCGAGAAACTAGAAGAAGCCTGTGATGCTGATTGGGAGGTTGAGCTTGGAGGCACACTAGGGTAAGAGCACCTATGCTCGACATCAATCCATGGCTCAAATAACTGTTCAAGCTGGCCGGCAGCCGTATTGTTTCGCCTGACAGATCTAGCCTCTCCAGCCGGTAATGGTATAATTGAGCTTCGCTCTGCTGGAGCTGCTATGGAAGGATTGCTTTCTGAGGTGGACTCTGTGTCTTGCGGCCTTATATCAGATGGAGTCATAGGCACTTGTGCAGAGCTAGCCATTGTGGACTCTCGAATCACCTCAGCAGTGACAACCAATTGCTGTACTTCTTCAGGGGGCTCTTCTGTAGTCTGCCCTTCATCACCCTCGCCCTCATCATCTCCACTTACGCTTTTCATTTCATTGTTGAACTCTTCCATCATGGTCGTCCCATGTACACGGAAGAGGCTCACCGGGCAGTAATACTCATTACCGTAATGCGAAAGCATTTCCACGCGCACGTAACGGGCCCATATTACAGGGTTTTCGACAAGGAAGGCCTGTATATCCCTGCTATTTCTCGCATTAAAGGTCCCAAGTTCTTTCCATCTGTCAAGCTTGACCGGATACTTGTCGGAAACGCTGACTCGAAAGGTTCGAAACATGGAGCTGAAGAATTCGAAGTTGGCTAGCACAATTGTATCTATGAGGATATTGTCGCATAGTTCCACGATAAAGAGTTTGTTCTTCGCAGAGCAAATGTTCAGCATATAACTATCTTTGTTCTCTACAAGAATTGCGGACGGGCTCTTGCATTCTGCATTTGTCTTCACCGTAGACGCAGCGCAGTCGTACGAAGCGTAATTCGTCCTCTCCTTGCAGGTCTTGCCCGCGTCTTTGGGTCTCTTACGGGCGCCGGAGTTCTCTTGTGAACGGTGCTCTTGGACCGGTTGATCGTCTGCTGAGGCGGTCTCCTGTACCTGCGTGCCTCTCAGGGGAGGCGCATTTGGCATGGGTCCTTGGCCAACGAAGCCACCAAAATCGATATCGATCTCAACATCCTCGCCTAACGAATCCAAGGCGTTACTAATGCCTCCTGGTCTTCGTCTCTGCTCTGGGCCACCTGTCTTTGTACCTAGACCCTCTTCTGATTGTCCTGCCATTTTAAGATTCTGCTTTTTCCATTCTTCGAAAGAGAGAAAGTTTGCATTGTCCAGAGGCGATTCAGAATCAGCATCTTGTAGCAAATCAGGGGTAGACGGTGACGCTTTTGGTGAGACTTCTGCTGATGGAGGAGCGTCATTGACAATCGTAGGTGCCGTAGAAGTAGTAGAGTCGAGAGTGACTGAGGTGTCGTTGCGCGACACTTCATTTGGGTTGCTACTTTCGACACTGCTATGAACACTGCTGGTTGTCGGCGTTACTGATGTAACCACGACAAAGTCTTGTCCTGTAAGAGTGGTTGTTGAAAGAGATGTGGTGTTGCTCTGCGGAGTAACTCGGCTGGACCAGCTTGCTGTAAAGCATTGCTGTGGTAACGATTGGATGATATAGTTAATACTGCGGGAGGGACATATGGATGGAGATGGAGTAGGGGTCTGATATGTAGATGCTCTGGATGTAGTTCTAGCTGTCACCTGCGCAGTGAAGGTGATCTCTGCAAGCAGAAGCCATGTCGCTGCTGCTTTGAGGCCGTGCAGACGGAACTCGAACATGCTCTTTGCATCTTCAAGGGCACCGAACAAGAAGTTGTACTACATGAAGTGGCAGGACTGAGCTCTGCAGAGTCGAAGTCGAGATGAGATGGGTGGTGTTTCGTGACAGATGTCAAAGCCAAGCACGTGGTTCCATCAGTCTGACCGCGAATCACCTTTCGGATGCTGCCGCTGCCAGACCCCAGAGGCGGACGATCATCAACTAACATGCCTCAATAGAGGCCTTGGGATGAGCAGATGAAGACACAAGTTTGGACATCCAGCTTGATTCATAAATGGATATGTACTAAATACTGTTGACTATCGACACTGGCAACGAACACCTTTCGCTATGCAATTTTCCTGACCGCTCCACTTATGCAACACCAACGACCCATTTGGAAGTCATATGTACATGGCTTTGTTAAGATTTAGATATCTACCAGCTTCTTCTTTTTCGCCGCTTCGCTCGCTGCTTCCTCCAAGATGTCGAGATCGCCGCTCATTTCGCACATACCTCGGAAGATGCTGTCTTCGCGAGCGATCAATTCCCAGGGAGCATCAAATTCAATGACTCGGCCTTTATCCAATACTAAGACCTTATCGTAGTCGATGATGGTTTGCAAACGATGAGCAATCGTTATGATCGTGCTCTCCTCGACCTCCCTCAACGTGCCTTGAATCTTGGTATCCGTGGCGTAGTCTATCGAGGCTGTAGCTTCATCCATGATCAGAACACGAGAAGCCTTAAGGAGAGCTCGAGCCAGGCAAAGAAGCTGGCGCTGGCCCTGAGATAAATTAGAGCCAGATTCTGCGATTGGTGAAGACAAATTTTTAAACACGTTGGCATTTTCTCGGGTATTGGTGAGAGGTTTAGCCAGGTCGAGGTCGTTGCCTAGTGTAGTGGACGAGGCCTCGGAGATAGCAGGCGGAGTGATAGTGACTGGCGGGGCTGTCGAGGATGAAGTTGAGAAACTGCTGCTTGACTTTGGCTCCTCAATCAATTGCACTCGGCGGAGTGTTGAGAAAATCTCCTCGTCCGTGAACAAACCGAAGGGATCGAGGTTGCTTCTCAGGGTGCCTGTGAAAAGCGTCGGGTCCTGAGGGACTATAGTGATGGCTTCCCTTAGATCTTGCAGCCCTATTTGTCCGATGTCAACATCGTCGATGAAGATTCGGCCTGTATCTGCCTCGAGCCCTCGAAAGAGCGCTAGAGCGAGCGAGCTCTTTCCAGCACCGGTCCTGCCCACAATCCCAACCCGTTCACTTGGCAAAACATTAAAGGTCAGTGCTCGCAGTACTGGACCTAAGTCTTTACGGTAACTTGTCGTGTAATTGTGGAATGATATCGCCCCTTTGCTTGGCCAATTACCCGAAGGTCTACGGTCCTCAATGATAGCGTCCGCTTCTTGGTCAACCTCCATATACTCCTTGATCCGTTCGACGGAGTTCATATTCTGCTCATTTGCAGAGTAAAGTCTCACAAGCCACAGCACGTTTTCAGTGAACATGACGGCATACGTAAGTGATAGACCTGCAGAGCCGGCGTCAATCGTCTTGATAGCTAAGATGACAAAGACTCCTGCAAAGAAAGCGACTAGCGCTCCGGTGAAGTCGACGCGTAAGGCCAGCCATCGATTGGTCGCCCACAAGTATATGAAGGGTCGATTGTGGGTATCGACACGTGTCTGATTCTCTCGGGTGAATCTTCTCTCGTCACCGTACGCTCTGATCGTTACAACGCCACTCAAAGTCTCTCCAAAATGCTGATAGATTGGGCTTCTCTGAATGGATTCCAAGCGCTTTAAGTCCCGAGAAGATCGAATATAGAAAGAGCCGATGGCGAAGTAAATTAGAGTTATGAAGAATCCTGCAACCAAGAAGCCTGGGGTAATAACACAGATCAAAATTATTATACTGACCAGAGAAAAGAGACAACCGAGAAACCCGACAGATACAGGGGACACATCCTGATCGACAGCTTCGACATCCTTCGAGAACCTGTTCATCAACTGCCCTAGTGGTGTAGTGTCGAAGAAGTGTAGTCTGGCCCTTGTGACTGCATGGAAGAGTCTGTGGTGTATTCTCTTAGAAGCTCTCAGCGACCCCCAGAAGATAAGCCATTCTCGAGCCAGGGAGATGAATATATAGAGCAATCCTAGTACCGCATATATACCCAGGTAATGCCATGCATCAACAGTATGAACGGGCTGGTCCAAACTAGCTTGGTACGGCAAGCCAATGCTCGACAACCTCAGGTTCCAAAAAGGACCGTTAGCAGAATGCGTCGATGACGACAGATGGATAGCGTGCATAAAGTGTTCCGCTCGTACAGTCTGATTCTGGCTATCGTCGACATAGCTCCGCGTCCTGATATACGCGTTCGCCCAAGATCGAATCCAGACATTAGCACCAACGGAGCCTAGTTGCTGAAGACCAAAAGCACAGAAGGCAATTACCCAATAGAACCAAGGGCCCATGGACACAAGGTACATCTTAATGACACTGAAGTTGACGCTACCAGCGGCTTTCTTCTCCGTGAGCGCAGACCCTTGGGTGTCTTTCATCTCGCCCATCGACTTCTTGGGCATGTCTACGTGGCCATTTGCTTTTGTGGCGTCCCCTTTCATGGCGTCTTTTGCTTGATCCTCAAGACTCGCGGTCGAGTGTAGACGAGACTGCAGCTTTGAGCCTACTTTGGAGCTAGGCCGTGATTTAAGGATATCTTCACCCAATGCTCCGGATCTGATCACCTCGTTGGGCGAGCCTTGAGCAGTCACCTTCCCGTTTGCTAGCGTCACCACAAAGTGTGAGCGCGGTACACAAAGTGCAACATTGTGTGTGACAAGTATGCATGTTCTGCCAAACATCAGGGGCCCCATAATACAATATTCGAAAATGTGCTTGGCAGTGTGGCTGTCCACTGCGGATAGACAGTCGTCGAGTAACACATGATGCGAAGTCGAATACAGTGCTCTAGCAAGAGATATTCGTTGTTTTTGACCACCAGAGAGCGTGATGCCCTTCTCGCCAACAAGCGTAGAGTCACCCGCGTCTAGTATCTCCAGATCTCTCTCAAGAGCACATGCTACAAGTACAGCCCTATATCGAGCTTCATCGAAGGGTGAGGCAAACAGAATGTTCTCTTTGATGGTATCATTCACAAGCCATGCCTGTTGCGCACAATAAGCGATGCTTTCAGTCAGACCAGTCTCGGAATTCGGAGTAAACTCTTCGCGACTATGTCCGCATGGGAGGTGAACATTTCCTCCAATAAGGGTCATTTCTCCGAGCAATGCCATGAGCATTGACGTCTTGCCGCTACCAGTTGGTCCCGCAATAATATTTAGGTGGCCAACGTGAAAGCGGAGATCCATGTTGAGCATGCGGAATGCAGTCTGCCCTTCAGGGCCACTGCCGTTCCTACTTCCCCAACTAAGAGTTGCTTTGTCAAATCCAATCTCGATCTCCGGTTCGTTGCGAGCTCTTTCTCGAGGCAGCAGCTGGTCGTACTTCTCGGTCTCATCTTCACTCAAAAATTCCTCTACTCTGCCCACTGAAACCTTAGACTCTTGTACGTGAGCAACCATATCCGCCAATTGATCAAGCGGATATCGTAGAATGCCAAACAGCGACAAAGCAGTAAACGCAATCGAGGGTATCAAAGGTTTTTCCTCCACAACGGTATAAAGCATGAAAGAGAAGAAAGTAATCAAGATCGGCACCCCGAACCACACGCCAGCAGCTGCTGTCCAGAGAATGTATTTGTTTCGAAGAGCTCGCAACTCTGCATGTCGCTTCTCGTCAACGATATGTCCGAAGCGCTGTTCCCAAGCAAAGTACTTAATAATACGAATGTTTTGTAATATCTCGTTAGTCGTCTGGATGCGAACATCTGTTGCTCCCATGACCCTCTTTTGCACTCTAGTGAATTGTCGCGCAATAAGGAGGTTGACCGGAAGGATCAGAACCATCATGATAATCCCAGCAAGAGAGCTCAAGCCGAGAATGCGGTAGAGCAAAGCAATACACACGACCAATTGAACCGGCGTACTTCCCCAGAGAAAGTGGAGGTAGGCACTTATTTCGCTGACTTTGAAGGAATCTACTGCCATGAGATTGATAATGGTCCCCACATTAGCTTGCGAATCGTTGGAATCCTCTTGCACAGCTTGGTCTTTGTCACTGTCTTGCAACTTTGAGTCCCTGTCTCTTGGCTTCCATTCCTTTTCGGCTTTCGATTTCTTCTCACCTAGGACGGTGTCTCGGCCAGTGGCAGCCTTGCGTCTTAACGATTTGGAGTAGATTTCCCCAACAATGACCGCCCGAAGACGAATGCAGATTTTACGTCCAATCCAAAGAGCTTGTCCATCAGCGACGGACTTGATGCAATTTGACAACGCAAGAAGGATGATGAAGAACCAAGCGGCATTGACAGGAGTCGCCGCAGGATCCTCCACGAACTCGAGGAATACTTTCATGAGTAGTGTAGGCGCAAATGTAAAAAAGCCAGACAGGACGGCCCAAAGCGCCTGTTTGATGAGATCGCGCTTGAAATACTTGACGAGATGCCATGCCAGTACATTAGTCTTCTTCACTTGGCGGAAATCTGCGAGCACTGCTGCTGCTTTGTCCCGAGCTTCCAGGTTCCATACATCACTCAACTCTAGTGTCTTTTTCCACCCTTTCAACACAATAGGATCGACCCACCCGTATGTCCATGTGGAAAAGAGGTTGGCCATTGGCTCCTGTGACGGCAGCAAAGCCCCTTCATGTTCAAGTAGCACCACCTTATTGCCCTTACGAGCCGTCAATGCAATCAGCGCAAGCACTGTGACCAGGCCAAATTCAACGGACGTTTGTGCCCGCGCATCAGTGGATATCGGATGAATTGTTTCAGATCGAAAGACTAAGCCAGTTAGGATCCATTGAACGCCGTACAACCATGCCGTCTGGTACCAGAGGTTGGGTAGGGATCCTCGCTTGTACTTCGCGCTATACAACCTTAAGCAGACCAAAGCGAGGATGTAGCACCAATTGATCAAGCCAATTATACTTCCAACTCCTGTTTTCGAGGCCTTTCTCGGTAGCAGCAAACTCCTGAGATTCCAAGCAATAAGGACAGCAACGGCGATGAGCTCGACTGCAATAATAAGGAATTGCCCACGAGGCCGATTGGTCTCTATTTGTGGAGCATCCTGCTTGGATTCTGCCAGACCGAGGAGTAGCTCTTCACTTTCGTCGTCCGGAACGTCCCCATATTCTGTTATTTCGCCATTTGCATCGTCTGTGTAGTGTGGGTCGGTCCTTCGTGAAAACTCTACTCTGCTCTCCAACTCTTTCCTCAACCATCGCGAATGATATGTACGGCGAACAGTCTTGATCGTTACATTGAGGAGAGAAAGGGTAAGGGCGAGAAGGGGCAAGGCAGTCTGAAGGTATCTAATGCAAATTCTTAGCAGCCACTTACCTCAAAATCAAGTCAATACTCACCTCTCCTGAAAGCATCTAGAGAAGTCGTCTCTATACCATGTAGGACCGCCACAATGTGTGACCATCATAGATCCCAAGTTGTATGAGAATCCTTATGTCGGCTTGATCTTAGGATCTCCATGAAGCCATATGCTAGACAAACTAGCTATTGATGATGATGGCAAGTCTCCGAGCCTCGAGGCACCTCTGCGGAGTGCGTACCTATCTGAATTGATTGAGAAGTAATGAAATTATGACGCCTTGCCTCGGGTGTAACTGCCATTTGCCGCGCTGCCCCAAAGCTCCCGCACTTCGGCATGTGGCTGACAAACTGTAAGACATATCCTTATCTGTTCAAGACAGCATAGAACGATTGCAGCGTTAGTCAATACATCGAAAAGGGTTGCGCATTCTTTCTGCTGGCTTTCTGATGCCCTCTTCGGTTAACCTATGCTTATGTCCTTTTCTGGTTGCAATGTCCAACGCCTATGAATGTCAGGGAATATACAGAATGCGCTTCACAGAGCCTTGGATATCAATGCTTAGATACTATCTCATGCCCTCTGTCATGCAAACAGAAATGCTCGTCATCACACCATCACGCTTTCCATTTCCAAGGACCATCAGTACTCAAGGTTTCTCACCATCGGCCCCCAAATCACCTTCCGATTGCGATGCGCTGGCCTTTTTGCTGGCTTCCATCTTTGCGAAGAGTGATTGCGGCTTTGCTCTACTCCAAGGTTAGCTTTGAAATAAACTGGTCTGGTTGATCTCGTGGCGCACTTTGAGAAATGCTTGCTCTTGTACTCGCTCAATTTCTTAGTCGCGGGGCTCATAATGTTGTCTGATGGCGAGACATATTTTTGTTGCGACCTGCGAGATTAAGTCAGAAACATTTACATAAAACTACTCCATCTGCTTGGTGCTCCAAATTGAATAGGATTGATGGTGAACATCATGGCAGCCAGCCTCTCATTTCGTAGGGTGGACTTACTTGTCCTCCGCAAGTCTATTCTGCAAGACCTGTCGATGGTAGTCGAGACTCTTGGGCTTCTCCACAACTTCCTTCTCCGAGCTCTCTGACTTGTTCTTGGTTGGCGAGGTAAGTGGAGCGTTCACATCGCGAGAGCCAAGCGGCTGCACTGGGCTTTGAGAAGACATGTTGCCTGATATCTGTGTTGGAGAAAGCTGCTATGTTTTAGAATGTCTTGTTGATGTGACGGAAAGGTTTTGAAGTTCTTTTTCAGAGATTGATGTCTTGTATGAGTTGTGAGTTGATCATCTTTGAATTTGCTGGGTTGTTTACTTTGACGGGTTGCGCAGGACAACCATTCGATTGCCAAGACCTTCGCCGCTAGCGAGATAACCTAAGGTAGTAGATAAGGTAGAGACACAATGCTTTATGTACATCCGAAAAAACCAACGACAAGGCTCACAATAGTCGACTTCCCTCAATTTGCAAAACCCTACCTTCAAAGCTCCCTACATCTCAGACTCGACAAAGAGATCTCATGACTACTTGCGACAAATCGTACCCTCATGCTGTCCAATCGCATCACTACCCTCAACCACCCAATCCTCATTACCCACACAAGGCCTGCACCAAAAGACACCTCTGGGATCCCACTCCCTCTTCACAGCCAACAACTTCTCATAATGCTTTCCCCAAAACGTCTCCTGCCACTCCGGCTCCGTTGGATCCCCTTCATTCATGTAAGCACCTGCATCCGGCGCCAGATCCCTCAGCGCTTGCGTTCTCACGTTCCTGAGATCATCAAATACTTCTTTCTCTTGAGTACTATTGCCCGGTGTCCACATGGTTGGTAGAACAACGTGCGAATAGGCTTTGCGCCAGGCCGGATTCACGGCGTTGCTACCGCCCGGTATTGCGACATTCCTGGGACCGGGACCCGCAACGATGTGGCCAATAAGAGTCCATGGCGCAGGTGCTGCAGTCCGGAGCGCAATGTTAAGGGCAGTGAGATTGGAGGTAAGTGCTTTATGATCAAGAAGTCGTGAGCCTACGCGATTGCCTACGCCAACTGCCTCTCCCTGATTTTGAGCCCATTGTGCAGCGAAAGACAGATACTCTGTGATGATGGTGGATGGGTAGGTTGGGTCCGCCCAGTCGGAGTTGTTGACCGCGGCTTCAATGGGCGCCATGATCTGTTGCACTTCGTTGGCATTCTTCTCAGGTACCAACAACGCACCGCTCAGTTTGCCCTGTTTGCTGGGATCTGTCTCGCCAGGGAAGGATGGGAAGACGTAGTAGTAGCCCATTACGCCCGCTTCGGAAAGGCTAGGTATGAAAGAGTGGAACAGGGTCGTAAGGTTCCAGTAGGTATCCGTATTGGAAGTCGTATTGAAGCTGAAGAGATACTGCGAGAATGCTATCTGAGGATACACACGGACCGTTATGGATACAATAATGGCAAAAGTCGAGCCACCACCCTAAGGACATGTCAGTGAAGTTGAACAATGACCCGGCCTTGAACTCACGCCTCTCATAGCCCAAAAGAGGTCTGGATGATGGTCTGGATCTATGCGCAGAAAGTTGCCGTTTGCTGTCACAACTTCCATAGCCAGTATTTGGTCAGCACCAAGGCCATATCGCGCCGTAAGAGGACCGTGGCCTGCTCCAGTATTCCAACCTCCGATGCCCACACCTGGATCAGCACCAGTTACAATGGTGACATTGTGCTCAGCTGCAGCCTCCAATATTTCACCCCCTCGCATCCCAGCCGCAATAGTGGCAGTCCCTACTGCGTTTCCGTCTTTCTTTTCAAGGATCTCAATTCCTCGAATATTGTGCGTCCAGATCGAGAGTGAGCCTCGACCAGAAGAGCTAGACCCTACTTAGCAAATAACCACGCAAAGATGAAAGGAAACGACCATACCGACTTGGAATGTCATGGCCCGTTCCTTTTACGATCAGTCTGACTCCGGTGCGATGAGCAAACTTCACGCCTTCTTGAATATCTTTCTCATTTGCAGCAGCAATGACATACGCAGGGTAGCCATCGGCAGAGCAAGGCGCCAAGGGAATTGGAGGGCAAGTATCATCATTGTAATCGACTGAGGCAGGCTGCGAGGAATGAAAGGATGAATTGGTCCATTGCTCAGCCAATAGCGTACACGATTGGTTGTTGAATTCTAGTCTGTCGGAGTGACAGACTGCCCCGGCTGGGACAGGGGCAACCAGACGACCGGAGACAGACTGGTTCAAAGCTTTCCAGTCGGCATCTAATGGCCAATCAGGCGACGATGGGGTGACCTTGCAATTTGACGAGCGGCCGATCTCTGGAAACGAAGAAAGAATCAAAACAAGTGAATTGATCAAAGACTTGAATGAAGGCATGTTCGAGGGGAAGTATTCTCTTCTTATTATTCGTTCTTTGAAGAATGAGAAATTGCATGGTGGGCGAGGTGGCAAATTATATATGTTTACAACTTGAGCGAGGACAGGATTCCGTTCGTTGTCGACAAGGCTTTCAGCCATGTTTCTCAAGGCAGTTTTGGCCATTCCAAGGTGATTAATGGCTCTGATAACATTTATCCCAAGTCACGCCACGTGAATGTTGTTCCTGGCTGTTGTTCTAGTGTCAGGTCTAAGCGGACTAAACCTTTTATGGTACCATTTCACGATACCTGTTCAGCCGCATTATGCGGCTTTCCCTGCCTCTGGGGACACACCTAAGAATTCAGCCCACATCACTGGCTACTTCTCTCCGATGCTTGATGTCAAGAAGGGGCAGGCAATCGACAAAGTCAAATGTATCTAAGAGATGTAAGACTCAACAGCCGAAAGCGCCGGCTTAACGTTACAGCTGATCGATTGAGAGTCTTCTGAAGATGTTGATGAGGATTATGTAGTCCACAACACAAAAAGTACAAGGCGAATATTACACTCTTCGCATTAGAAATGAGGGATGTCTCAAGACCCACCTCCACCGGCTTCTCGAACTGAGTCCCTCTTAACTTCGGAAAGCTCTCGGCAAGTAGCCATGGCCATGATTTAATAAGCTGATCATCCATCTCCTGCGGGTTTTTGCCAGAGCTGTTCAGCTCGCTTGCTACATGCCAGTAGGGATGCTGATTTACTCTTGGTACCACCCCTGTTGGCACCTGCATCGACCAGCGCCAGGGAACAAGCCCCTTCATGGATACGCACTCCATGGCTTCTTTTTATGAGTTCTGGACCGCTGGTCAAAGACCATGAGGTCTTCAAAGAGTGAGACCTCTCTTATTTGATCAATCATAGTTTGGCCTTCTGTTGCAACCCTAATTGCTTCAACAATCGCTCACCTTCCTGTTTCTGCTTCTCTAACTTTTCCATGATTTGTCGACTCTGCTTATTTTCATTTCGGCCCATCTGCTGAAGATGCACTTCATCAGGACCGTCGGCAATCCTAAGCGTTCGAATCTGTGCCCACATATTTGGTAACGGCGTATCTTGACAGACACCAGCCCCACCCCAGCTTTGAATCGCTCGATCAATGACAGTCAGGGCCATCTGCGGAACTAAGACCTTAGCCTCAGCAATCTCCTTCAGCGCATTCTTAGCGTCCTTTTCGTCAATCTTCATGGCTGCATTAAGCACGACCAAACGAGCGGCGTCAATTTCAAGACGCGACTTTGCAATCCATTCAAGAATGACACCGTGCTCACTTAATGCGCGGCCAAAAGTCTTCTTTCGAGAATCATTGACACGTGCAATCATCCATTCCAAGGCTCTCTCGGCGGCACCGATTGAACGCATGGCATGATGAATGCGTCCTGGTCCGAGACGGCCTTGGATAATTTCAAAGCCCCGACCCTCACCCAGGACAATATTCGAAGCTGGAACACGAACGTTCTCAAAGCTGATCTGAGCATGGCCATGTGGTGCATCGTCATAGCCATACACAGATAGAACTCGCTGAACAGTGACACCAGGAGTACCAGCTGGTACGAGTATGACAGACTGCTGCCTATACACGTCCTTGTTGTTAGGATCTGACTTGCCCATGACAATGTATATTTTGCATCTCGGGTCACCAGCACCACTAGACCACCATTTCTAATCTGCATCAGCTCAACCTTGTGCGGAACCTATCAAGACGTCACTTACCGAGCCATTCAGGACGTAGTGGTCCCCTTCCCTCTTCATTGTTAGAGTGATATTTGTGGCATCACTGGACGCAACATCCGGCTCCGTCATCAGGAATGCAGATCGGATTGTGCCGTCAAGAAGTGGCTCAAGCCATTGTTTCTTCTGAGGCTCGCTGCCATATTTTGCCAATACCTCCATATTGCCAGTATCCGGTGCGGCGCAATTGCATGCCTAAGAGATTCCTCAGCGAATGTCCTCGGTGGCGTGCTTTGCGTCCGGAACACTCACTTCTGAAGCCGTGCGACTCGCACCCATCCATTCTGCCATCAAGCCATACTCAAGGTTCGAGAAACCTGCACCCTGCGAGAAATGATTCTTGGGCAGGAACAGATTCCACAAGCCCAGCTTTTTGGCTTTCAGCTTCAGTTCGTCGATGATTGGAGGATAGGTTGTCCATCTCTTTTCACCTTCCCCTAACTGGGCATAGTATACGGTGTCGGAAGGGATGCATTCTTGTTCAACGAATGCTGCTACTTTGTTCAGCGTATGTTTTGCACGCTCGCTCACGGCGCCCCTAGCTAGAATGGGGATAATGTCAGATGCCTTTTGCGCCTTCGGGCTGCTTGCAAGAAGCTGCTGACTGAAGTCGGTCTTGGACATCTTGTCAGCAGAGATATGGAGCTTCCGCGATGATAGTATAGCAAGCAAATGATACTAATATTCATACTTCCTGTTGCCAATCACACTGTTTCGCCTCGAAGGCGGGGAATCCAAGCACCTCGGTATGTGCGGAAGCACCCCGCATAGGTTGTCCCGAAGGAATTGGAAGACTCCGTTCTCGACCATTCAATCATATAAATGGCATCCTATACTTTCAAAGCGGTAAGACCGCTCAAGAGAGACCAGCTGCCAGCAGCATGGATTCCTGACTCCACGGCAGGATCGGATAATGTGATAAGTGCGGGCTTAGCATTGATTCCATCTCCCACCCCTTTCAGATGAAAGCGGGGATCTGTATTACCCACACCAGGTTCGTGGAACGCCAGATAGTCCAAGCTCGACCGTCCATCTGACGCCGGTGGTTTGAACTTACGGAGTTTTGAATAGTCTGTTGAGCCTGGCTTTCTTCAGATAACGCGCGCCTCGATCATAAGACTCATTCGAAGACTCTGGCTAGGATGTTTGAAAGTTCTTCGCTCGGATCTGGAAATGTCATATCATTGTGCCTGATCTTAGCTCAATTTCAAGGTCGAAACTGCAGGGCATGTTTCTTCCATGGACCAATCGCGATGTTGTCGAAACAAGGGTACGGCGAGATGGTGAAACGCTGGCCGCCCGGCTTTGGTGGGTCGCTGGGGTGATAGCCTCAAGGCCTTGAGGCTCCAGATCGATCTCTCATCCCCCCCCCAATTGTGACCTGACTCCCACGTGTATCTTCGGCACATCTTTCAGGCGGGCCCTGCCTTGCCTCGCCTGCATGCCATCCATCTCCTCCGAGTGTCGCGGGAAGAAAGTGACACGCATATGTCTCACTCTTGCTCGGTAAACAAATACGACATCATACGTCTTGGCTGCGACAGGTCTTACCGCTCAAGATGTAGAAGTCACATTGACCGTTATTATTCAAGTTGCTTGGGCAGTGGGGAACCAGTACCTCTTCATGCAGCTAATTGCTGATGGGCGACTACTGCAACCGGGCTACCGCTGAGTTAACCTAAAAGGAAGGCGCCACACTCATTTCACTGAAGGATCCTTAGCCTCCGGGACCTTCGCTTCGATCTCAACAGATTCAGGGGCACACGTACGGCCTGAATTCTGTCATACAGACTATGTGAGTCGGCGATATCGCCCACCTGATTTCTTACTTTCCCTTGCCTCCCCTGTAAAATTTACCTCCCACGCTCCTTCAAATCCTTGTACATTTCCTCATGGGTGCTTGCATCGCCATGCCTCGACCTTCCGGAAGTCAAGAACCGAAGGCGCTGCCATCCATGCAAGGCCTATCAACGTTTTCCTTTAGCGTGTTTTGGCACAGACATTTCTCCACAACAAAAGAGGGGAAGGCAATCAGGAGTATGTAGCATGGGGAATCTGATATAAAGTTCTCTTTGACCAGCACACTCTCTGCCGTTTCTCTCCAAGCTGCCGTTGCTCGATAACAGGAAGCCAGGATCTTCCTACCTACATTCTTTTTGTACCTTGCAAGCATTACGTTCCTTTTCAAACAGTCGTTACTCTTTATATTCCACTTTATATTCCGCTCTTTGAAAGAAGACATTCATTCAATACATACGAGTTGCTCCCCAATTTCTACATGGCTATTAAAATGAAATCCATTGCCCTCTTGCTTTTGTCCCTCAACCTTGGACAAGTCCTCGCTGCCCAGGCTGGCAAATATCAACAGTGTGGAGGTGTGGGCTGGAAGGGTGCTACCTCCTGCTCCGACGGCTGGAAGTGCGTCTGCCAGCAGCAATACTACTCGCAATGCCTGCCACCAAATCAAAATCCCCCATCCGGCTTCAACCAAGCAAGCTGTGGCAAACCAGCCGGTGGCTCCACCACTCCACCATCAACCAACCCTCCCAAGCAAAATCCTCCAACCAACAACCCACCTAGCCAACCCTCCACCGGAAACACTGGCAATACTGGCAATACCGGCACTACTCCTGGCTCTTGCGGCGCCTACTCAGGTTCTAAGTCTGGCTATGCCACTACCACCGTAAGCACTCTTCCTCCCTTCCCTTCCAGCTCTCCCCCCCTCACCCTTCACTCACGAAGCTAACCTCCCTTCCAGCGCTACTACGACGGCAACAAAGGCGCCTGCGGCTGCGGCTCAGGCTCCAGCCTCTCACAATGGCAAACAGGCTCGAACGGCGTGCTCACGGCCGCCGGCTCCCCCGCGCTCTTCGACAACGGCGGCGCGAGCGAGTGGTGCGGCAGCGGCTGCGGAACCTGCTACGAGCTCACGAACGCCGGGGCCGTGGCGGCTGACGGCCAAGGATCGTGTGCGGGCAAGGGCAGCAAGATCACCGTGATGGTGACGAATCTGTGTCCCGCCAATGGGAACCAGGTTTGGTGTTCCAACCCCAATCAGTATGGGTATGGAGCGCACTTTGATATTATGAGTCAGGGGAATCCTAATGGGAATTGGGGTAAGCTTTTCACTCACCTTAGTGTTTGTTGGGATTTTGACTGACGTTGGGATTAGATAATCCAGTTGTCCAGTACAAGAAGGTCCAGTGCCCTGTCGACCTTGCTGGCAATTATCAGACCTGTGAGTGTGCTGGTGGCGCTAAGAAATCTCGAGTTCGTCGCTCGATCGTGGAGCCTCCTGCTGCCATCGAGGGCTAGATGATTTGCAGTGTGGTAACCTGATCCTTCCAAAAACTTCTCGGTATGGCATTGATCCCTCCGTTCTATCTTCGACAACTTCACTTTTATGTATCATACTTGACTCTATCGCATCCCTTGAGGAGGCTTTTGTGGATCAGATCAGCATTGGCAGCACGCTCCTTTTAACGACAGCATCATATACAGTGTACATAGCTATCAATCATCACTGCATAGTGGGACATAGGTCTCATCAAAGACATACTCCACCTCTCTCAGTCCTCCTGAGACACTAAAGCTTTTTTCCTCCGATTGCCCTTAAAGTGCTTCTTGCTCCCCGCCGCCTTCAATTCCGCAGGATCCACATCCTTCTCCAATGCCCTCACCGTTTGCAGCTTCCGCCCACTTAATTGCCTTTGTCCCTGCTCACTATACTGGTGATTGAACGGCACACTCAAGTGACCTTGATTGCCCTTCCCCGGCCCAAAAAACCTCTTATCCAACCGCTCCGATTTCTCCCCTTGCACCGGCAACTTCACCGCGGGCTCCACCTCCCCCATCAAACTCGGGTCTTCCTCCCCCGTCACCTCGCCTTCCCTCTGCGCCGCTAGAACAGCCTGCCGTTTCTGAGGCAGGTGCCGAGCATCATACAACTCGGCATTGAATTCCCTCGGATCAATCGGCGGGTCCGCAGGCGGCGGCTGACAGAACAGCAATTTCCCGCTCACATAATCTTTGAGCACATATCTCGCCGCCCTGCTCATATCCGGCCCACCCTGGTTCTGCGCTGCAAAACCCCTCGCAATGGCGTACGCAGTGAGAATCTCCTCAGCGGTCGGCATGCCCGTCCCACCTTCCTCCATTGGCCGCGTGCGCACTTTGACGCCATATAGCGCCTCGAAGAAGCTTTTCGGGATCCGCTGCGCGACGAGTGTTGCGGGACCGGTGTGCTCGCGCAGCTGGTCGATGGGCAGGATGCCGTTGACGACGAGCTCGGCGGTTGTGGTGGCGAAATTTGGGAATACGAGACCGGGGCAATCGCACAGTAGGACGGAGGGCGAGAGGTGGATGGTTTGGAAGTGCTTTGTTTTACCGGGGGTGGAGGAGACGGAGACTTTCTTTGCGCCTATCAAGGCGTTGATGGTGGAGGATTTTCCGACGTTGGGGTAGCCGACGAGGCCGATGGTTGTTTTGTGGGGGTTGTCGGTGGAGTGGTCATCTGAGTGATCCTTTTGCGGGGCGTTTTCGAGGAAGAGAGATTCGAGTTCGTCGACTGTGAGGATTCTTGTGCGTGGTTCGGTGTCTTCTTCGAGTTCTTCTTCGCTCGCCCATTGAGCTTCTTCATCTTCCTTGTCGCGAACGTCGAGCTTTCGAGCTTCTTCTGCTAATTGGTCCGGCTGGTCGTCTGGAGCATCTACATTTCCATCTGCCACGATATCATCTCCATCCTCAACCAGATCTGAAGCTTCATTTCTTTCCTTCGCCAACGACGCCGAGAAGAATCTGTAATTAATCCCTACTTTCTCGAGGTAGTCTGCCCATGCTTCTCGTTGAGGTAGTGTCATCATATCCGCTTTATTGACTAACAATAGGTTGTTCTTCTCCGGACTGACTTCCTTGACATATCTCTCCAGATCCTCAGATCGGAACATCAACGGGTGCCTCGCGTCCACGATTTGGACTATCAGGTCGGACCTCTCAATGACCCTCCATAGCTGCCTCCAAACCTCCAAATTTCTCTCAAAGGGCGTCATGAGCAAATCATCGTTCTCCTGCAAGTCTGCCAGACCTCTCCTCCACTCTAGAAAACTCGCTTTCTCCTTCTCGGCTAGTTGCTGCGGTGTAGTATGTTCATCCCAAGGCGGTCGCCGTGGCACTGTAAGACGATTCCGCTTTGCCATCTGTTTTCGTATTGCCGACCTCTCTTCTGTTGCAGAGAGCAAGTAGGGATTCTTCTGGTCGTTGTGGATAATCTTGACATTATTTATCTTCTCTGCTGTAAAGTCTGTTCCCGCCAACTCCGCAGTGCTGAGGAACTCGTCCAACGCTCCTTGTTCTGTGACACTGCGCATTTTGACCCATGCTGCTTCTTTCTTGTCATTTGTGACGTACTGTCTCCTATAAGCTACTCTAGATCAAGTAGATCGTGGGTCTAGTCTCACGGTCTGGCCACTCTGATCTGTCCGATGTATTCCTGCTGAGACTTTCTTTCGATCAGAACCTCTCCCTTTGCCAAAGCGATCGTTCATCAACGAGTTGCCGAGCCCAACGGCATTCTTCGATTTCGCGAGAACCATTTTCAGCCTCTCTCTGATAGATACAGCGAATAGTATGGTGTTTGTCCTGCGGATGTTTTAAACTTCTGGAATCTGTGATTTCAAATGCGACTGTCAAAGTGCACGTCATTGCCCACTCGAGATTGGCGGTCGCATACGGCGGACTTATTGGGACGGTCTCGGCCAATCTAGCCCTAAAACTTGGCTAAGCCGGGCCGGCCTAAACTTGACGGACCCCTTGAACCGGCCCCTAAGTGGGATTGAAATAGGCAATGTCGGCATAACCCAGCCCTCCTTATGTGTTTCACGTGGCCTCTTCAACATTAACGCACAACTACCGCGCTATGTACGCTATTGCTTACGTATGTCTACACTGCAAGTGTCTGAGAACTTTGTGTAAATTATATGGGCCAAATGAAGCCTTGTGCTGTAGGAGCCATGTACATTACTATTACCCTCTAAAGGATTGTGGATCGCTAATATGAAGCGTTATCAAAGACCAAATAGCATTCCGTAGCCAAAGCAAAGCCCCAAGAAAGACCACAGTGGTGTTTGCCCGGTCCGACCTGCTGCACCCGTAAATGCGGAAACCGATGGCTGGGAGCTTTCCCTCGATGAAGGCTCAGGCGTGGAGGGTGCGGATTCGCTGGGCGGTTCGCTCGAGAGAATCGGTGGCGATGGGGAAGTCTCGAAGGATGTTGGAGATGGCGGCGGAGCGCTGGACACTACTGGGGACGAGACCGCTTCCACGGGGGGAGTAGGCGATGGTGCCACGAGGGATGGTTGCAGGGCTTCAGATAGCTGAGAAATCTGTGGCGGTGATAGATCTCCGGGGTTGAAGGAAGGTGATGTAGGTGGATTTGGTGAAGCTGGCGCAGGAGACGATACCTCAGGTGGCGCAACTGATGGAGGAGGACTGGGCGGTGGCTCTGAGACTGCTGGAATAGGACTCGGCGGTGGCTCTGAGACTGCAGGAGGACTTGGAGATGGCTCTGATACTGCCGGGGGAGGACTCGGTGGTGGCTCTGACACTGCTGGGGGGGCACTCGGAGATGGCGCTGGTACCGGTGGAGGACTTGGAGGTGGTGTAGGCTCCACGACTGGTTCTGGTGTAGGAGCTGGTTCAGCTGCGCACTCCCCTGCGTCCGGGTCAAAACATCCGGGAGTGGAAGTTGAGTCCGCAGTCGAACTGGTTAAGCCGGTCTCCAATGTGGGTGTGTTCACTATATTGGCACGCTTGGTACCTGGGTCTATAGAAGGACCGCCCGGAAAGCAACCGGCAAGCTCTGGATACTGTTTATCATCTCAGAGTCAGCATTCCCGTATCAATTCATTGTGGGAGTCATGAGGATGGTCTCGGGGGTACATTGCTAGTGCCGAAATTCTCGGGACCCATAATGCCTCCAGATCAAGAAATGGGTACTTGGAGAAGATACATACCTGCTTCGAATAGTTGGGGTCCTGAACGAGGAAGTCGATGAAGAATGGATCCACCCAGCCATAATTGGCCTCCGCAGTATCAAGGTCAGCTGCAGGCGTTGGCGCAGCAGCATCGGCTCTCACGCCGCTAAATCCGCTCTGCGTAAAGACTCCTGTGGATGGCAAATTCGCGTTGGTGGCGGTGGTCTGAGTAGACAGCGTGTCAAGGTAGGGTGTTGACAGCGATATGTCTGTCACAACGCTTGCAGCAGCTGCATTGGTCGCTGTTGCACCATCGAAGTATGCCTCTGCATACGAATTTACTCCGGGGAATAATAACGGACTCTGAGTCGCACCGAGCGTTGATGGGAAGAAGGTAGAAGTCGTAGTGCATACCGGCTGGCCATTTTGGTCTGTCACGGCAGGGACGAGGATGATCCTAGCTGTACGGTATATGAAAAAGTTTGATGGTGAAGCACTGCCGTAAGTGTTAGCGTCGTTGGATGACAGCATGCATCTACCAAAGCTTACACTGTCTGTGCATAAGTCACAGTTGCGACTCCGCTCAGTTCTGACTCCGTTGGCGTAGGACCAGCTGGATTACCGTTTTCAGGTAAGCGAGCAGCCCGGTCAATGGTCACTAATACAGAGCTGGTAAAGTCGGCAACGGATGTCTCAACATTTGTGACAACAGTGTCAGGATGCGTTGTAACATGGTATTTGATATCGGTCGATGGTACTGTGTAGGTAATAGTAGATATTGAGATATCTGGAGTAACGTCAGCTTGGGTCACATTTGCGTTGTTCTTCGAAGAGCCTCACCCCCCCAATACCGGTAGTCAATGGTGTCTTGGACAACGAAACAACAACTTGCAGCAGTCGTAGGAGGAGGTGGTGGACTGCTGATCGGTGGGAATTGAGATGATGGGTTCGATGACACCTGTGTAGGAGGAAGGGAATTAGGTGGTGGCGATGGAGAAGTAGTGGGTGGAGACTGGAACGTCGAAGGAGTACTAGGAGTTGGAGGTTCCTGGAACGAGGTGGTCGGTGTAGTGGGAGTCGTTGGAAATGTGGGTGAAGATGAGATAGTTGTTGGGGGGATTTCGCGTGTCACTTCCGTTGAAGGTGCCGAAGAAGGAGATGTTGGACTGGACGGCGGTGTTGAGGGAGAGCTGGAGGGTGGAAGCGGAGATGGAGAAGAGGGCGGCATCTCTACTGAGCTGGTAGTTGAAGAGGATGAAGGCGAAGACATTGGCGGTGGAGATGGCGACGATATGGACGGTGAGGAAGTCGACGAGGATGGCGTGGGGATTGAAGTTGTTGGGGGTGTAACAGTTGGAGGCAACGTAGTAGTGACCGTCGTCGAAATGATACTTGAGGAGTTTGTAAAGCTCCTAGAGCTAGTCAAAGTTGTTGTTGAGCTGCTTGGTGGGTGTGGGAAGCTGGTTGGTGTAGAAGGGGTGAAAGTACTACTTGATGTTGTTGAAGATGGTGTCTTGATTGACGGTGTATGATACGAAGGGCTTGATATGGTCGAGGATTTGCTTGTCGTGGAAGTGGTATTATATGAGAAGCTATAAGTGGTAGTCGAGATTGTTGGACTACTCGACGAAATGCTCAGTGTGGAAGACTTCGACGTGCTTGAAAAGCTTGGTGAAGTGGACGTCGTCTTACTAGTAATCGTCGAAGACGTAGTGGAGTTGTGAACTTGGCTGGTGCTTTTGCTTGTGGTGGAAGTGGTGTTATACGAGGGACTATAAGTGGAACTCGAGACCGTTGGGCTACTCGATGAAGTACTTGGAGTGGAATATTTCGAAATGCTTGAAAGGCTCGGTGAAGTGAACGTTGTCTTGCTGGTAGTCTTCGTAGACGTGGTGGAGTTGTGAACCGGGCTCGAGCTGGTGGAACTCTTGGAACTATAGTGGCTTGTGGAATTGGTACTTGACAAGGACGTGATTGTGACGCTCGACTCTGTTGAACTACTCGTCACACTAAACGTTGTATTTGGGGTGACATAACAAGTCGATGTGATGGTCGATACGAAGCTGGAGCCGGGCGTCGTTCCATAGCTCGGTGGCGGCTTGCTCGCTGAGCTGCTTGTTGAAGGAATGGACTGTGGGGAAGAATGGTGAGTTAAAGAGCTTCCATGATGAGTGATGCCGGTGCCGTGAGAAGGAGTCTTTGTTAACGATTGGCTTTGGTGGTGCTTGGATCGAGGAGACGTCGAGAAACTCGTGGACGATGTGGTGTTGCAATAGACTGTTTCGTTGACAACGACCGTTGAAACTACAGGTAACGTGATATTGTTTCCTTGTTTCACAATTAGCCAAGTCTGAGGAACAGCTACTTTCTTATTGTATAATGACTTACTGTGGTATGGCAGATTGGCCGTCGCATGTTCGATCTTGCAAATCAACGCAGCTACAACACAAGTTGCCAGTACCCGCATTCTGACCCACGAAAGATACAACGAACGAATGTGTGAGGAAACAACTTGGACGTGCCATGTTCTTGCATAAACATACCTCTCAGCCTCACGTCGGCAGAGCTTACCATTTCGGCCCCACTTTGGGAGCTCTAGGGAGTCCTAACGTGCATCCTGCAGGCTGTAAGCACCCCGATGGAGAAAATTGCCATGCAATCCCACGCTAAATCCACGAGAACGCAGCAGGCTGAGGCTAGGTGCAGGATCTGCAATGCATCGTGAACGTGCACTTCAGCTCAATCGCCTTGTTTTGCAGACTGCACGAATCATAATTCTCCCAGCTCTGGTGCACACCACTTTCGCCCATTGGCGGGGCAGTGCATATCTTTGCTGTCCTGGCCCGCGTTCGCTCCTCATTCCGTCATTTACGAGGTTTTTCGACCCAATTCCCACCGATGACTCCCAGTAGGATCTAGGCCCGCTCCCACCGGTGTAACCCACCTTCCGATGGTGTTTGTCATTCCAATCTTGATTGTAGGATCGCCTCCTCGGCATCTCTAATTACGCTTTCATCTTGTTCTTCCAGTAGTATTGCAATCGTATGGATGGGTCTCTAATTGCAGCCGAACCTCATCGTCGCTTCCCAGCGGGACGGCAACAATGCGGATAAGTCGACTAGGCAAGCGGGCGACTTCTTCGGTACCAGCACCAATATCTGTCGCACCAAGTCAAGTCTTCGACGGCAACGATGGACCATGGTCTACCTTTCACATCCAGATTGGCACACCTCCTCAGACTGTGAAAGTGTTGATTTCGACCCATAGCTCAGAAACACTAGTTGTTGACCCCGAAGGCTGTACACCCTCTGATCCTACTAATTGCCCCGACTCGCGTGGTGGTTTCTTCCAGCCAGACAGCTCGAATACTTGGAGCCAGAACCAAGACGCCGCTGATGGACTGTTTCCACTCACTCTTGGGGCCAACCTCAATAGTTCCGGGGTGGGCTCCTATGGCTCCGACTCGGTCTCCCTAAGTGAGCAAGGCGGCAATGGCTCCAAGATCGATAATGTGACCGTCGCTGGAATAGCAACGAAAAGTTTCTATCTGGGGCTGCTTGGACTCAACCCAAAGGATGTTTCACTGCCCGAAACACCTGCAACATACCAGAGCTACATGCCGAAATTGAATGAGAGCAACTTCGTTCCATCCCTTTCATATGGATACACCGCAGGCAATCAGTATCGTCCGGGACCAGTTTATGGTAGTTTGACCTTAGGTGGTTACGATGCTTCGCGCTTCGAGCCCAACAACATCTCGTTCCCTTTCAATGAGACCGACCCCCGTGATCTCATAGTCAAGATTGGGAGTATCTTTCTAATTACCAATGATTTTTACACTATCTTGGAAAATCCCAACCAAAGTATCACAGCCGCAATTGACTCCACCAGTCCATACATCATTCTCCCCCCAGACGTCTGTCAGCAATTTGAGGAGGCTTTTGGGTTGGTCTGGGATAGGGAGGTTCAAGCTTACCTTGTAAATGACACCTTGCACGATGCATTGTCGACGCAAAACACTTCAGTGACTCTGAATCTCGGCAACTCTGATACCACACCTGGACAAGGAATCAACATTACCCTTCCGTATGGGGCTTTTGACCTTACGGCTGAAGCTCCGTTGCTCAACACACCAGGTCGCTATTTTCCACTAAGGCGTGCTGCAAATGATAGTCAAATAACGTTGGGTCGGACCTTTCTGCAAGAGGCGTAAGTCAGCGTCCCTTCTTGGTGATTGGTATGCAGTTGGCAGCGAATATGGACTTACTCCTAATTCATTCTAGTTATGTAATCGCTGATTATGAGCGCGGCAACTTTTCCGTATCCCAATGCAGCTGGGAAAGCGGCGCACAGTCGCACATCGTGGCCATCAGGCGACCAGGAGACGACGTCTCGACCGACTCCGAAGGATCCAATGGACTGTCCGCCGGAGCAATAGCTGGTATTGTGATCGGCGCTATAGCCGCAATCATAATACTAATCGCGCTCGGTATTGAACTTAAGAAGAAGTACCACCGTCGCGTTCCGAAAGATCCAAAGCCAAAGCACATAGATCTTGGAGTCACGGAACTTGACGCTTCAGGAAAGGATCCTTACCAGTTCATGACTGGAGAGAAGAACGAACCCCAGAGCCCTGAGCTAGATGGAGCCGAGCACAAAGGACACGAACTTGATAGCAGCCCCAATGCCGAATCACCCAGTCAAGGGTTTACCAGTCCGGAGCCGGTATATGAGTTAGATGCGGGCTTCAGGCGCAGTCAGGCCATGACATCGCCGATATCATTTATGAGTGAGAGATCAGATACGACCAGGCTACATCAACGCCAACAGTCGGACCCCATCTCCTTGGCCAGCCAAAGTTCAGACAGCACCCCAGGCAACGAACGCAGGGTCTCAAGACTTTCAGAGCCCCGGTCGCCAATGCGCGAACGGTCGGATGTTGCCAGGCGGCTTCGACGTGAGCACTCAGACGCCGCTTCGCCTAAGCTGGAAGTCCCTACAGAGAAAGCAGACGATCCGTAAGTATTCGCTGGACGCTCGACGGATATGGCAGACCCTCAGACAAAGCGAACTGTTATATAGGATGCTACAAGATCAGATGAGCGTAACAACGTCCTAACAGAATGAATTGATCAAGAATATTCCCTCCCTAGACCTTTAAAATTAAAGCAAGCAACAATGTCACCTCACCTGGCTGTTTTGAGTGGAAGTGACCGCTTCATGACCGACAATCTGGGAGTCGATTGTTGTGTGCACACTTTCTGGAGGTCGCGCAATAAGCTCATTGTACATGACTACACCTGGAGACAAGGATAACGCTCAATGGACTGGGGTAATCGACGAGAGCACCCCAAGATGGCAGCGCAATCTGCCAGCGATCATTGGCCTTGCGAGTGAGTTGTATTGGCTCTACGCAAATTTCACACGAGCGAGTGGGAAGCCTAAAGGATCGCGCTCGAAGCACAACAACTAAGTTGAATGGAAAGTGGAAGAGGTTGCTATGTCAGAGCGACAGGGTTTGAGGGAAGTGAGATGAGAGCCCATGATTAAAACCCAGCATAGTTGTTTATAGATTACCTCCTATAATTGTTGCGCAAGGGGTATAGTCTTGGTGGGAGGATTTAAAAACTCGTAACGTTCCCCCAAAGCTTGGCAGGACTGCAAATATTGTTTACTTTTTATTTTTTTCAATATTGATAGAAGAATGAAAATTTCTATATAAAAGATGTTTCAATACTATATTCAAGTAATTCTCTCCACAGAGGTCTTTTTATTATTATATCCGCCAACAAGTTATATAGTTTAAAAACTTTTCTACTATGAGTTTTTTCAAGCTCCCGAGGGTATGGTGCGTTAAAACTTACTAGTCCGAAAGTGCTTAGAAGAGTTGACGGGTCAACCGGACAGTCTCTGGTATCACGAATGCGCAGCATACAGACTGTCCGGTTGACCCGTCTGTCCGGTTGACCCGTCAACTCTTCTAGTCAATTGTATTCCGCCAATGATATAGTAGCATCTTGCTTATCAAATTTCGATGTCATTACTCGCCTAAAGTTCGTTACAACGGCATGAGTGCATTTTGAACCTATTTTGTACTTTAATTATTTGAGCAACATGCCTCGTAGGAAATTGTCAGTTCAAAGTCTGCTTGCTTCAATTTAGAGCCTAACGCTAACCAATTTCCAGTGACAAGTCTACCTCAACAACTTTCCAAGTGGTTCATCGCCCGCAAAATGATCCCAGGATACATGATGAAGACTCAAGCGCTACGGTCTTTCGGGAGCTTGTTCCGCAGCAATCACACAAAACAAAAAGCAGAAAAGACCTAGAATCCGAGCTCTTCAATGAAACATCATCTAATTTTAGCGAGCGCAGTATCAGAAGCAATGAAGGCGAAGCAGCAGAGCAGGGCATCTACTACGATGATACCGAATACGATTACATGCAGCACGTCTACGACCTTGACTCCAAACCTGGAGACGGGGAGAGCCTGTTTGTCGAGGCAAAGACTTTCAACAAAGACAAAAAGGGTAAAGGCAAACAGAGCTTGGAGGAGGCGTTGCGGGAATCCAGTCTCAGAGATGTCCAGAGCGAAAGCGGCCGATCACAGGCTGAAGAGCTATTTGGTGACGATCAAGAGCTCTCGACAGATCCACGGCAATCGTCCTACCAGAACCAGCAGGATATCCCAGACGCAATTGCCGGCTTTCAACCGGACATGGACCCTCGATTACGGGAAGTCCTGGAAGCCTTAGACGACGAAGCCTACGTGGATGACGAAGAAGACGTCTTCGCTAAGATAGCCAGTGGAGGCGCAGAAATCGAAAGCGACGAGTTTGAAGCCAACAGCTTCCCAGAAGATGAAGAGGACGACCCCGACTGGGAATCCGACACCACCGAAAAGCCCACCACAGAATCTCTGCCCCTTGGCTCAATTCCTCCGCCCTCAACCGACACAGACATGTCCGACGCGCCTCCACCAGAGCTCGAGCATGGCGACGGCGCCTGGATGAAAGAATTTCGCAAATTCAAACACGACCAGAAAGCAGCGCCAGTTGTATCGAAACCGGATCTTCAGTCCTCAGTCTTGACTGGTGGAACAGGCGGTATTCAGCGCAAGAAGCGAAAGGGCGCATTGACGAGCAGCGCCGGCTATTCCATGACATCCTCCTCCTTGGCGCGCACGGAAGGCCAATCGCTGCTGGATGCACGATTTGAGAAGATCGAGGAGCAGTATGGGGATGATGGGATGGATGTGGATGGTGATGATACAGCGTCAATATTTTCCAAAAACTCAATGGTCTCGGGAACATCTAATTTGTCGAAGGCGAGCAACATGTCTGGACGGTCTACGAGTTCAAGTCGGCAGCCTGACTTGATGGGGCAGAGACTGGATGGTATGATGGATGAGTTTCTGGGAGGGTACAAGATGGCTGGAGGTGGGAAGAGGGTCACGACTACGAAGTATAGAACACCCATGCAGCAGCTTGATGATCTGAGGAAAGATCTGGGGCCTGCGAGGGTAAAACCACAGAGAGCAAGATAGGGAGCCTGTTGTGTCCGCAGATTGGCGTTGCAAAGAGGGCTTCATGAGCTATGACAGTTAGAGAGATACCCCATAAAGCTCTTGCCATTTTCAACATCATCATCACGCATCTTGCGAAGCCTTGATCTTCGTACAAGCAACTTGCCTCGTGCCACTCGTTCCCTCATGCTCCAACCGTTCCATCCCTTATGCACAGCGAATTTACAGTGAACGCTATCCAGCCATATATGCAAGCTCCTTCGTCCCACCCCTTATGGACTCAATAACTCGAGGGAAACCTCTTCAAGCTCTGCGTATCCTCCTCCCTCTGCCTCGCAACCTCATCCTGGAACGCATTTCCCGTCCCTCCCTTGACCGGTTGATCATGATACTGATCCTGACCATCGCCAAACACCTCCATCGGAATTCCACGACCGCCCCTCTTTCTCGCTCGCTTCTCCATATAGTCCCTCGAAACGCCCCGAATGCTCCTGTGATGCCGGTTGTTTTTCCTGATCCCACAGCAAATACCCAAGATAATCAGAAACAGCCCGACAACTCCGATTGGTACGCCGACTTCCACCCCGTACTTGCCGGGCAAGCTCTTCAGCTTGATTTTCGGCAAGGTCTTCGGGTCGACAACTAGAGCGACTTGTGGGCCTGGCTTCTCCTCCACTTCTCCGTCGAGAGGAGTGGACATCATGAAGAGCGTCATATTCTGGCCAGACCGACTGTTGTTTCCGGCTGCGCCGCGTAACCAGTCTTTGGACATTTCGACGTTTACGTAACCTTGGTAGTTTGGAATTGGATCGGACTTCCATACATTGCCCAGGGAGCTGTCAACGTAGCGAAGCTCGGCTTCATTGGTCGCATTGTCGGCGAAAAGGGAAGGATTCCACGTTACTGTAAGGTGGAGCGGAGTAGGTTAGCTTCATAGAGGCTGGAAATCTAATCTAATCTTTGGAGGGATTGGGTAGCCTTACTTGCGTATTTGTATCCAACCCACAAGTTTTGCTCATGCTTGGGAGAGCAATAAGGCCCAGCATCCGGCATAGTACCGTTGATCTCACATCGTGTCAACTCATTCTTCGGTACCCCAGGAGCCCTCGCGCTGGCCGCAGCTTCTGCGGCTGGATCTTTGTATTTTGACTCCGTAGACGTTGATGATGTGGAAGAGCTTGTGGTGAAAGTCGGCGTAGAGCGCGTGCTTGTGGCTTTGCTTGTTGCATTGACGCCAGGAGCTAGGTACGGGGTTGATACGGTTTTAGTGAACTGCGGAGGATGTGCGATGCGGAACACTGTCTTTGGTCCATCTGGTCCGGTGGTGACTTCTGCTGATGCTCCGGAAAGTGATGCGGATGATGTGATTGATGAGGAGGATGAGGAGTCTGTAGCGGCGGATTCACTTGATGTGTCTGAGGTTGTCTCGGCGGTAGCTGATGCTGGTGATGTGGTTGTCGAGTCTCCGTCTTCTAGAGAGTCATTGATTAGCCGTGCTTTCTTAAAAAGCAGTTGTGACCTCAAGTCAGACTCCTATCGGGTAGCTAAGCTGCATATCTAAAAACGTACCGGCTTGTCGTCTCCTTGGCGGAGCAAGAGGACCTGCCATTTGACGTGACAAGGAAGGCAGTCGAGGGTTAGATCTTCTTATGATTAGCAGTGGATTAGAAAACTACAGCATCCTCTAGCAATGAATGACCGTTGAAGAGCTTTTGGGGAAGACTGTTGGATATTTCGCGCAACTTGATTCCCCGCCGCGCATTTCTTTGATAGTGAGACCGCGCTAGCCAATCCAAACCTTCCTTCAAACTCACGCCTGCATCATTGCATCTGATTTGCTTACTGGGTCGTTCGAGGCTTCACCCTTTGGCCTTTGCCACTATGTCCACCATCTCACGCACTCTACGCAATTTGCGCAAGATAGGTCTCAAGGAGTATGGCCACCAGATGCAATACATGGGAGACACTAAGTTCGGTACCCATGTTGCCACAGACAGATACGGCAATAAATATTACGAAAACCTGCAAGACGAGCTGCCATGTCAGTACATCTCCTCCCTAGCTTTTGAGAACTTAGCGACTTGAGATGATAGTGTTAACTGATGTTTCTATTGTAGTGCGGACCCGGTGGGTGGACTACAAGCAGAAGGAATACGACCCTTCTCAGATTGAACCGGGCTGGCACGCTTGGATGAGCTACCTTGTGGATAAGCCACCAACAGAGGATCCAATCTTGAAACTCGGGCAGAGAAAGTGGGAAATACCTGAACATAGGCCGAACTTAACAGCAAGTCGGGCAGCTTTCAAAACATATTCAACGTAAGCCCATGCCTACAGCTCTATGCTTTAAGAAAGTGGAATGAATTTGTTGATGATATGCTGACAATCTGAAAACAGAGTGAAGCCAAAGATTTCGGGGTGGATACCAGTGGCTGCACCAAGATAGCATCCAGTTTTTGAACATTGTTGTACATAACTTGCCAACGAAGCATCGGGGAACTAGTGGCGCAACAGCTTCCCTATGTGAAACGAAAAAAAATTGAAAACATACAACCATCGGACTGTCCAAAAGGCCAAAATCGTTGTCAATGCAGCTTTTTAAGCAGACTTGAGACTCTTTCCATATTTACGCCTTGCCCGTCAGATTATAACGGAGCGGCGCACATTGGGGTAACGGTAAGGCCCGCTCGCATTTGTTGATGAGCTCCCAGTCGAGCCTGGCATGAGACCCGTGGACGCCGCCGTTCCTCCACCCGCAGCGCCTCCGCCTATATTACCGCCAGCATTGATATCAGAAGAATCACTGCCTGTGTTATCTAGCGGTGAGTTACCGCTCAGGCCGACTGCACCAGTGCTACCAGAGTTAGGTGCTGTAACGGTGACAGTGACGGTTTCGGTCTTGGTGACGGCCTGTTGCTGAGGGCAATTATTCCCAGGGCTGCTGCCAGATTCTCCACTAACGCTATTGTTATTTATACCGAGTGTTTTGCTATCATCCTGACTGGTGGAATTGCTTCCAGAGCCAGCTCCAGAAGTGCCGGTATCGGACAGCTCAGAGGTAGTAGCTGAAGTATTATTGCCATTAGATGTCGACGAGTCTAATTCAGCATTAGAACCCATGTTCAGGCCGGCTTGAGTGCTATCATCGTGGGCCTTGCCTCCATTCGCCGCTGATGTATTGTTACCATCTACGGACCTATTGATGGAATTATCAGTGCCAGCAACATCGCTGGACGCATCTTGCCTGGCTTGATCTTGAACTGTGCTGTTACTAGCTCCTGTTCGATCAGTCGGACCAGTACTTGTTTGTCCGACAGGTTGACTCCCAGGACCTTCAGAGCCCGAAGATACTCCGCTTGGTCCGAATAGAGGCTCCTTTACTGTCTGAGAAGCTTTGGGGTACGCCAAAGGTTTTCTTAACGTGGTTCCATTGTTTCCAAGCGATCCACCACTAGCTGAAGCCAGCGGTGGTACGGCAGACACCACGCCGGTGGGTATTTTACCTGATGCAACAACAGGTGCTGTCCCTAGGGGCATTTCAAGGCCAGAGTCGTCTCGAGCTTTGATTCCCAGCCCATCTGTGCGGATTTGTCAGGACTCGACTTGATTGTTTGGAGTCGTCTTGACCTACTAATAGCACGGAACCGGAACGCTTGGCCAAGAGGCATCGAGGCCAGAGTAAGGGAGGCTAGCGTTACCCGATATAACGAAAAGGAAAGCATGATGGTACCGACTAGGAAGCTCGATGCAATTGTGGCTCTTGAGATAAGAAAGGTCGCATACAACAACGAAGGTTCTGCAATCAAAACAATGGATATCGCTATCTTATAGTGCACGATCCATCGCTCATCATCCTGTTCCGTAGCACGAAATTGCATTCAACAAGCTGTTTCAACGTGCACTATCTTTATAGAGCATATTTGCATTTCCGTGCGGCCGCCCGAACAAGACTAGGGAGCTAAATTCCAATAATCAAACATAGGTGGTGACACGAGCCGGTTTCCAACAACGGGGGCACCGTCTCATGCAAAAGTAGGTAAACATGAGGGAAAAAGATTTTCCAGGTGCATTCCCCGTCAAGTATCCTGTGCGTCGATTTTATTAACAGTTTTTCCATGGTCGTATAAAGTCTTCTCAACGCTGAAGTAAGGCAAACTCAGCGAATCCACAATGTTGAATAGACTAAACTATATCCATGGAAGGATATGGCATGCTAGGATAGCGCCGGAAGTAGATCGCACCGAGATCTCGGCCAGCTCGGGACAAGCAGGTTGAAACGTTTTCGATCATTAGAGCGTCTTGAATAAGATAGTGACTCGTAGCCAAATTGTTAGAAGCTAGCTGTGCCTCCTGTGCTTGCAACATTGCAAGGCGGATGCCACTGATATAAGGCTTATCAATGAGTGCCAGCCTTGCCAAGTCTGTCGATGGTTTCGAACGCGCCTTAAGTTCGCGACACCCGAGTCTTCCATATCCATTAAGGACGTGACAAGAAACGGCCAAAAGCGTTTCCTTCAAAACTCGCCAAAGTTTTAGCAATGTAAGTAATGAAGCCAATATGCCGAAAAGGAAACGGCCAAATTCAGAAGCTCCTGCCGCAAATGGTGTGAGCGCTACAATACAAGAAGAACAAGACACAAGGAAGTCAGAATTGGGTATATACGATATACCGTCATCAGCAGCAAATACGCCAGCCAAACGCAAACGTGGGAGACCTCCGGGTAGCGCGAATAAACCCAAGCCTATACCCAATGGCAACCAGGAAACACCAAGCAAGGGAAAGGGCAAGGTCTTGTTCCCTTCTACGCCGGCATCAAGACACAGGCAGAACAAGTCAGAATCTCCCGAGGGCAAGAGAGCTTTGCGTAATGTAATTTTTTCAAGACAGAAGGAGAAAACACGGGCGAATGGAAATGGTGCACTTGGAGAGAATACAAATGGTGACATAGAGGACGAAGAGCAACTCGTCCAGAAAATCCGAGATGAGCGCGAAGATGGGAGCCAATCAGACAGACAATCAAGTTCATCGGATGAGGCAGTTGGCTCTACGCTGAATACTCCCTCCAAAAAGACACCCAGGAAACGGCGAGAACGAAAATCTCCAACGCCCCCTCAAAACCTTCCCCCTCACGAGGAGTACTTCTGGCAAAATCGGCCTGGCAGAGCGAAAACCTCAAACAATACTTTGTCTTCTGTCTCACTGCTCAATCATGAAGAATACCACAATTGTATATCAGCCTACCAAGATCCACACGCTGCAGCATACGAGACGCTACACGAGATACATTCTCGCTCCTTCCCGCAGTGGGCTTTCGAATTGTCTGAGGACTTTAACATATGTCTGTATGGTTATGGCAGTAAACGAAACCTAGTGACGGACTTTGCACACTACATGCACTCTCATCTACCAATACCGCCGAAGATCCTCGTCGTCAACGGCTACACCCCTGGTACCAACCTCCGAAACATCTTCGCTACTTTAGCCACCCTAGTCTACGACTGCAAGCCCGGAGACGTACCATCAAGCCTTGGCTCTCGTCCGCGAGACATGCTCATCACCCTACTCGCAGAGCTTACATCACATCCACCCGACCATCCAATTTACATCTTTATCAACTCGCTAGATGCACCTCCATTACGTCGCTCGCCAATTCCTATGTTACTCGGTCAACTCGCCGCTCATCCATCAATACACATGCTAGCAACATGTGACCAGCCCAACTTTCCACTCCTTTGGGATGTTGGACTACGGGACCAATACAATTGGGTCTTTCACGATACCACTACCTTCATCTCCTATGGCGGTGTAGAAGTCGCGAACGTAGTAGATGAAGTGAACGAGCTTCTCGGTCGCAGTGGTCGAAGCGTCAAAGGCAAAGGAGGCGCTAGCTTCGTACTGAAATCCCTGCCTGAGAGCGCGCGGAATTTGTATCGCATTCTTATAGCGGAGATCCTTGCGGCTGCAGATGAGGGGAACGTGATGGACGAGGATGCTGATGAAAATGCCGCTGGTGGTGCAATCTCGAATGAATTGGGAGGGATTGAGAGGAAAGCGCTGTACCAGAAGGCCGTGGAGGAGTTTGTTTGTAGCAGTGAAATGGGCTTTGGACAGCTGCTGAATGAGTTTTATGATCATGATATGCTCGTGGATAGGAGGACTGCTGATGGGACAAAGGTCCTTGGGGTCCCTTGGAGGAAGGAGGAGTGCGAGGAGATTCTCGAGGAGCTCATCGGGTGAGGACCAATGTCTGAACTCAAGATCTATCTCTAGGGTTTGTACATGTAAGTGCTTTTGTTTGATATTTATGATACCCAAAAGCGAAACGTATGTCAGCAGATCTATCCAAAGTTCCACAAATGGAACCACATCTCCTTCAAATGCAAATCTGCAAATGAGGGACACTTCAAAGCGGCGCTGTTTCTCTCTTCAGCCACTTCGTTGTCCTTTCATCACCCTCGAAGAAACCTTTCGTCTTCTCGAAAATCTCCTTGTGATAGTCATCTACCCACTTCCTCTCCTTTGCCGTTAGCAACGCCGCATCAATTAGCCTCCTACAGTATGGCACCATAGTCACATGCTCGAATCCAAAGTACGGTTTGTCGCCGAAGTGATGCGTTGTCTCCACCTCTTTAGCCATAATGATATTCTCAATCCTTATCCCAAAGTTGCCATCTTCGTAATACCCAGGCTCGTCCGACAGGACATTTCCGGCTGCAAGGGGCACCTCGCTGAATTGAACGCGCGTTCCGATGCCGATGGGTCCTTCATGGACGTTGAGATAGCTGCCAACGCCGTGACCTGTTCCATGGCGGTAGTCCAAACCCTCCGCCCAGAGGTGTTGGCGTGCTAGTGTGTCGATGGCAAAACCAGATGTTCCTTTCGGAAACACTGCTTGGTCGAGCGAGATTACACCTTTGAGGACGAGGGTGTAGGCTTTTCGTTCCATATCCGTGGGCGTTCCGAAGTGGAGCGTGCGCGTGGTGTCTGTTGTGCCGTCATAATACTGAGCTCCAGAATCACAAAGATAGACTGCCTTGGGATCGATGACGGAGCAATTGCCGGGTTCAGGCTTGTAGTGAATTACTGCTGCGTTAGGTCCAGTGGAGGATATAGTGTCGAAGGAAAGACCGGCAAAATGTTGCTTTTTCGAACGGATCTGCTCGAGCTTGTCGGCTCCTTGGACTTCATCGAGTGTGTTGCCTTTCTCGATAAGTTCGTCTTCTAACCAAGCGAAATATTCGGTCAATGCTGCACCGTCCCGGACGTGGCAGGCTCGCATGCCTTCCAGCTCGGTCTCGTTCTTGACCGCTTTCTTGTCTCCCACAGGGCTGCGCACTTCATCGACCTTCTCCTCTCCTCCGAGCTCCAAGCTAAGAGCCCACGAAGCTTTTGTTGAGATCATGTACTTTCGTGTTGACGATGAAGTCGTATCTTGTTCCGCAGTCTGCTTTTCGTCTTTGGCTGGTGGTGACTCTCCCAGAGCTTTCACATCGCCCAGGATGGCCTCATAAGGCCGTATCTGGATCGAAGCTCCAAGATGATCACGAACGGCTTGATCGATCTTGCTTTCATCTACATATAATGTAGCCGAAGTTGGCGTGACGATTGCATACGAAAAGAAGACTGGATTGTAAGGAATGCTTTTGAAGGGTCAGAGAATTTACCACCAAGCACACAGGCTCTTACTCGTTTCCACGCAAATTGTAAAGCCAAGCCACTTCGTCAAGCATCGCTCGAGTATCCGTCAGTAGTCAAAACGGCATTTGGTTAACGAAACCTACAAATGATCAATCCAGCGCTCTTTTTCTTTTCTAATTCTTTTCTCAGATCCTCAATCTTTTCGCTTGATGGCTTTCCGGCAAAGTCCAAGGAAAGAGGCTTGACCTTTTCACGCGGGGTTGGTGGTCTATCATCTCCCCAAACAATGTCTACAAGATTCGGTTTGACGCCCTCCAAGGATCCGCCACTTTTCTTTCTGGTTTTCTCGGCGAGCTTTCGAGCATCCGCTGCATGATGTTAATGGACTCGATCCGACTCCGAGACTGGACGAGGCTACACATACGCGCTGTAATGACCGTTGGATCTACACCCACAGTTTTATTACCTTCGGATTGCTCGATCGTCCTACGCCACGTCAAGACAGCTTAAAAGGTCGAAGGTTGAAACGGACCAATCCTGCCAAGTTGGCACATCCTCCAGGCCCTGCTTCAGTAGTTCCCAATTCTGGTCGAGCTGCTTCGATGCTTGATTGAAGTAGCGACCATCTGTTGCAAGAGCCGCTTTTTCGTGCGTAATGACCGCAGTGCCCGCTGATCCACTAAAACCACAGATGAACTCTAGCAAGTCAGCTTGCAACGAGATACAGTTCAACCTATTTTCCTACCTCGGCGAGCGTCGCAAGCAGCAATGTATTCTGATTGATGGCTATCCTCAGACGGCACAACTAGCTAAACGGTAAGCAAACAGTAGAGAATCGATACAATGGTAGGAACACACTGTAGAGATCTACTCTGTGCTCTTTCATTAGCTGTCTCAGCCTTTTAAGCCGTTCTGTCGTGTTGACAGTCTCCATGTCGAGTCCGAGCGACCTAGTCGAAGCAAATGATCTTCGTCCGGAATGCTGCAGAATACTAAGGCGTAGGAAAGGCCTTTCAAAGATCACCTTGCTACTCAGGTTACTGAGCAATGGCATCAGTCGACCTGTCACTAGACTGAGAAGCGATTCTCAAGGTTTGGCGGCACTTTGACCTCGAAAATCATGTATCAAAGGCGGAGAGTTTCCGCGCGGAGTTGCAAGAGATTCTCTGAGTTTGAACTATCATTCATCAGCAAAGTGACTGAAATTCCTTACGAGAGATACCCTGATGTACCTAGAGACAATTCATTTGGTGCCTAGATGTTTCTATGCTTCCGAAGCCCACTTTGCGTGCACATGTCTCCATCCTACGTCCCGTCTTGCTAGTCCTCCCCTTTCATCTCAAGCATCCAATTTCGAACTACCACTACTTGCAAGTCGCGAAGGCCATAGCTCGACTACTTACGGCGAATTTGCTGAGGCAATGGCTTACACCTAGTGATATCTTAATTTGCTATGCCTATGTCAACTTCATCCCCAGACCCTTCGCTTGGCGAAGTGCTTCCAACAGTCGTTGATGCTAATGCTGGCAACAACTTTACAGCAGAAGAGATCTACCAGGTAAGTCGTAGCTCCATGGACACTTTATGCGGGCATGTAGTGACCGAGTGGCTAGTTCTTGGAAATTCTGCATCACCGGAAGGGATCAGCAGATCAGATCCAGTACGCCGACAGAGTTTTTCACCAGCTAAAGCAAGCTCCCGAGTGCCACCAGTATGCCGATGTTTTCCTCAGTAGTGATGATACCACGGCACGTTTCTACGGTGCAACTCTATATGAAGCCCAGAGCACCGTTGACTTCGAGAATTCTAATGTAACATTACAAAAGTTGATGTGAGTAGTCAATGAGGACATAACGGCTAATTCAGCTAACCTGAATAGTGACTGGTATGTCGAGCTTGTCAATCAACAAGACAGAAACCTGATCATCGTAAAAATTTGCCGTGCCTTGGTGGGTTTCCGATTAAAACCATCGTCGATTTGGGAGCAAAGCGTTGAGGATTTATGTCATCGACTATACCTTGCCTCTTCGACTTCGCGAGTGGAGGAAGCTGTACCTCTGGCATGGATCGTCAAAAACTTACAAGTCCACCAAAGTCAAGCCGTCCTTTGGTTCCTTACTGTCCTTACTGAAGAGGCTTCCAAGAAAGGACCGTCAGATGCGCAAAGGTATACTATCTTAGTGCTCTCGCGGGATGTTGCTAACAGCCCTGAAGCCTGGCCATAGACCAAAGCATAGTAGACGAGATAACAGCCATTGAGATTCTACTACAGTCAAACGCAACGCCTCTCCTGAAGCCCTCGAATGGCTTACCACTGGCTGGATATCTTATGGATGCTTTCCGAGTAGGTCAGCAAGAGCGTTATAAATCTGCTTTGCTAATCCAATCAGGCATGTTGCGATTGGGCACACACTCATCCCAATGATCGTGGTCGATTGATTGCCTTCCAGGCCTTCATTCCAACATTGTTAGATTGCCTAGATATTCAGCACGTCGATACGGGTGCTTTTGAAACGTTTGAAGACCTGCTCGAGCGATTCCCGTCTATGTTCTCTCAGCAGCACCTCAACATGATTGCAGCAAAGCTAGTGTCACCTGGGACATCGGTTTTCCTGACGCATGTGCAAGATGCATCTCATACCGACCAGACTTTGGCAGTTGTCGGCTTTCTTGCCGCTTATGGAGACATCGCTGTTCATCACATTGTCCGAGCCCCTGACAGTATTTACCAAGGGGTCGGAGATCTCATGCTTGAGATTATGCATTGCCCAGGCTATCCAACTTTGACTGATATGTTGAGCCCTCGTTTGCTTCCAACGTGGATGGCGTATGTCGAGTATGTTCAACAAGCTGCATATGATTCGTCTGAGGAACAGAACGTAGATACAACAGGTGCAGCGCGTCAACGACTAATTGGTCTTATCCATGTATGCCTTTCTAAAGCTCGATGGCCATCAGACCCTTGGAGCAGCCTGACCCACGACGAGAGAATTCAGTTCAAAGCTAATCGCTCTGAGATTGCAGAGCTGTTTCAGGCAACGTACGTTGTTTTTGGTCTTGATCTATTCGAAAAATTTACTAATCACGCCATATCATTGTGCAATGAACACAACTGGCCCGACCTAGAGGTTGCATTGTTCGCTATCAATTCACTAGCAGAGACTTCAGCGCTTTCCGATGAAGGGATACACGCACTCCTTTTAGACCTCTTCTCTTCTTCGATTTTTGAGGACTTTGGCGCTCATTGCGAGTTTTTAGATCATAACACCAAACAAGCTAGGCTAAGAATAATATTCAATTACTCATCTTTCTTCGCAAGTAGACCTCAATTCCTTCCAGGGCTCCTCGATAGCCTTTTCGCAGCCACGCAGGAGACACAGACGAGCATTAACGCGGCCAAATGCATCAAGCGTATCACAGGGTTGTGTCGCACACTTCTAGTGCATGATTTGGACAAGGTCGTACAAAGTTGGAAGGATATTTTCACGAGCTCGACAATCAAGACTAAAATCAAGGAGGACCTTACGAACGCGGTAGCAGTCATTATACAGGCTCTGTCAACCCCTTATGAGCAAATTAGCCCGTTGATGGATGTTATTGAGTTCATGGAGAACAAGTTTCACACTGGGCTGAAAGACCTCTCAACAAACCAAGATCGCGCTATGTTGAAAGTCTCAGAGGTACTGCACTGTCTTGTGCAATTAGGACTTGGCCTACAAGAACCGGATGACATTTCGACCGTGCAAGCAGGACCGCCTCAAGAACCATTCTTTTGGACAGAAGGTCCTGGTCAGCGCTTACAGCAATCACTGCTCAGCATGGTAGAACTTGCTATGAGAGCATTCCCCATTTGTGCTGTAATGATTGAATGTATTTGCAGGATGTTTCGAGCTGGATATGGAGAAAACACGCCGGGTCTGTTCGTTTTTCCTCCTGCATCAACCAGACATTTGGTACTTGCCACGACCATCCAGACACCGAACTTGGGTTACGTCTTCGAGACGGCAGCTACGATGCTCGGGAAACTGCCTGCGACGGAGGTCAGTTCAGCACAAGGTCTTGCATACGACATATTGAAACAAGCAGGCACCATAGTCGCCAGTCCAGGTTAGCCACCTTCGTCAATTTGCGGCAAGTTTTGTTGCAGGCTACAAAGACTGACTTCACATCCATAGATCCTCACGCGAGAGACCCCGATTTGTGTGCAAGCGTCCTTAATATGGCAGCTAAATCCATCCCAAATTTTCTGCAAGCCTTCTTTGCAGCTCAGGCCGACACCTCGAGCCTTCTACAGCTTTCTATAACCGGTCTTAGGGCATCAGAGACCTCCTACAAGCAAGCGGCGGCGCATTTTTGGGTAAGTCAGTCTTAATTGGGCATCTCCTGACGGAGACCATGTCCTAACCAGGCATCTCCTGATGGGCACCCCCTCTTAATCAGGCATCTCTTGACGTGGGAGGCTAATGAGAAGCCAGGCAACTATGTTTCAACGTTACGAGCTGCCTGAGAACCTATCAAATGCGCTTGATATGTGCCTCGACAATTTCTGCGAGCAAGTATGCGAGGCACTTATGTTCCAGATTGGCGGCATTGAACGCCGGGAAAACCTCGATATGCTTGCAGAACCGGTCAAGAAACTCGTCTTCCATCGGCCAATGATGGCGAAAGAGCGCCTTCTCGAGGCTCTGAATGGCCCAAACTTCCCCAGTCAAAAGGTAAGCGGGAAGGAGAAGCGGTTCTGGGTGGAAAAAGTGATGAAGTAAGTTTATAGCCATGTTTGAGATGCCCTCCCTGTATAAACTAATATACAAACCAGGCTTCGCGGGGCGAGGGCGACCAATGTTGCGGTTAAAGACTTCTGGAGTCAATGCCAATAAGGCACATTAGTAGATAGAGCCTGCTGCGCGAGTCACGGTAGCGAATAACTATTTGATGACACGCCTTCTCTATTGACTTCCAATACTGCAGTTGACGTAAAGCATTGCCTTCCTTGTCCTTCTTCCCCTCGCTACGCACGTTCATACATTGGGATGCTATTTTGGAATCAGCCGTCACGCCTAAGCAGACAATGTGGACTGCTTTCATTGCAACAAAAGCCAGGTAGTTTGGTGTTTTCGATCATAACTGCCGCAAGAAGCGTAACTAAAATGATGCAAATGCTGCTAATGCAAATGTCACGCCAAAGCTTAGGTTAAAGACAACGTTGTCCTGTAGAAGTGACTGCACGTCTACCCTATTTGCAACACGCTGTACCAAGGATGTTGGTACTAAATAGCCTCTGGACCAGAGTCGCTAGGAAACACTCAGCTGTATTCTAAATGGGGGATTGAAAGTAGAGGCGTACCTCTGCGATGAACAATCCAAAGTTAAAGGTCAGAGCGAATATTGGCCCGGAAAGAAAGCTGACTACTGAGCCTGCTACTACGCCTATACGTGCAGCAAATTCAGCTTGTTAGACGTCTTGGCTCCAGCTTTGAACGTTGTTGTGTTGTAAGGATTCGAAACGGCAGGTTTGACGTACCTAAGACGCTACCCATACTAAACTGCGTAATCGCCTGTGGGTTCAATTTACTATTCTTGAACACAGGAACTTTCCTCTCTCGCGATTGCACGACATCCTGGCTTGAAGCGGCTCCTATCGTATGTGTTCTTGGGGGAGCATCGCAAAGAAGGTATGGATGACGCGATCTATTCAGCAAGAAAGGGGGAAGGACAATGCAGGTTGTCAAGCCAAGAGTACGGAAGGGTCGAGAGCGGCGGAGAAGCAGAGAAGCCATATTTGTGATCCGTGAATATTGACTGAGCAGCTATCCAGACTCGGAGGGCACAGTATTGCGAGGTAGTCTAAGTTCCTAATTTAGACGCGTTTGATATTCGGAGAATGACGTCGACAGGGCGGCCGAATTTATGCTTGTTTTAGTGCAGCGGTCTCTTGGCAACGGTCTCGCCGATCTCGCTGAATAAATTGTTCGTAGAGTCATCGGTTTGAGAAACTCACCGTCAATAGCCGAATATCTATGACCGATACAGAAAAAGTTCGCTGGCAAGTCTTGTTACATGTAATTATGACTTGCTATAGCTGTTGTGAAGTCCATACCATCTGTTGACATCGACACTGGAGAACTATAGGCGTACAAAGAATTAAGTAGTACAACCTTTCGCCACCAGTCCCATCGCAGAACCCACCAATTCTTCGCTCCTTTAGCCACGATGGCGATCAACGATACTAACGCTCAAAATGGCACGACAAGTACTAGCAATGGTTTGTCTTCCAAAAGCAATCCAACCAACTTCACAGTAAAAGCGGGGCTTGCAAAAATGCTGAAGGGCGGAGTCATAATGGATGTGGTCAACGCAGAACAAGCTCAAATAGCAGAAGAAGCCGGGGCATGTGCAGTTATGGCTCTTGAACGTGTTCCTGCGGACATTCGTGCTCAAGGAGGCGTTGCTCGTATGTCGGATCCACAGATGATCAAGCAGATCATGGATACTGTGACAATTCCAGTCATGGCCAAAGCCAGAATAGGGCACTTTGTGGAATGTCAAATCTTGGAAGCAATAGGCGTGGATTATATTGATGAGAGTGAAGTCTTGACACCAGCGGACACGGTACACCATGTGGAGAAACATCCCTTTAAGGTGCCTTTTGTGTGTGGCTGCCGGAATTTGGGGGAGGCTTTGAGGAGAATGGACGAGGGCGCGGCGATGATTCGAACGAAAGGAGAGGCAGGAACAGGAGATGTGGTTGAGGCTGTCAAGCATATGCGGACTGTCAACGCGGAAGTCAACAAGGCGAAGGGTATGAGCGATATGGAGCTAAGGGTATACGCAAAGGAGCTGAATGCGCCATTCCACATCTTGAAGGAGACCGCTGAGCTCGGTCGTCTGCCCGTGGTGAATTTTGCAGCTGGTGGCGTTGCGACGCCGGCAGATGCTGCATTGATGATGCAGCTCGGTTGCGATGGAGTTTTTGTAGGCAGTGGGATCTTCAAATCAGGGAATGCCGCGCTACGAGCCAAAGCGATCGTTCAGGCTGTGACACATTTTACGGATCCCAAAGTGCTCGCAGAGGTGAGCGAGAACCTTGGAGAAGCAATGGTTGGGTTGAATGTAGATAAACTCTCAAATGGCGAGAAGCTGGCAGGGAGAGGTTGGTGAGACTTAAGCTTGCGGGGTACGGGCATGTATATAGAAAACAATCACGAAACCTGGCTCGGCGAATAACCCCATTGATGAAGTGACTTCGAGTGCTTGCATCTTTGGTTTAAGGTATTGATCAATAGACAACGGTGATATAGAACTTACGGCAACTAGTTCTAGGCCACGCGACTTAGTGACCGTTGTAACAGCCGGTGACAAATCGGGCTAGTGGTCTCTAGACGGTGAAAAGTCGGGCCCACTCTGCTGACTGCCCAACGGTCTGCCGGCTTTCGCTGGGATTCTCGAAGGTGTGTTTGCAAGCATGCTCAGTACAGTACTCCACAAGTGTGTTGGAAGCAGCGGAATGGATTTGATGGCTCGATGCTCAAGGCTCCGCTAACCACCACCCTCCGCTTTCAAGCAATGCAGCATCCTCCTGTCCTTCAAACAGTCATCTCCTCAAACCATGACACGGAGCTTTTCTGGCCCGACTACTTGCGAGCAAACTTGGAAAAAGAAAGAAGACAGCCGTTATGTGGCAATATTGAAGGCTGGGGCCCGTTGAGCCCATACCGCTACGACTTCACACCATGCTTCCTTGACGTTTGGATCACAGCTGTCGCGGTCTTTGGTATTGTGTTGGGCGTAGGAGCAATATGGTTTCTATTCAAGAAGAGATCTAAATCTCCAGTCCGCAAGAACTGGCACTTTTATGCCAAACTATCGGTCATCGTTGCGCTTCTTGTCACGACCGCCATCCAGGCAAGCCTTCAAGTCGCAGCTCTTCCAGGTATCTGGTTTGGCGATTTTCGCTTCTGGACTTCTATCATATCATTCGTGTCATTAGTTGTCATTGGCCTTATCCAGTACTTTGAACACTGGAGGAGTCGTCAGCCAAATGGCGTTGTACTCTTCTACTGGCTATTGCTTCTCATTGCATTTGCCGTCAAGCTAAGGTCGCTAATTTCGCAGCAAGCCTACCACTATCGCACTGCTTATTTCGCTACCTTCTGCGCCAGCTTTGGTCTTGCCTCTCTCGAATTCATTCTTGAATATCTCGTACCGAAGAAGCAGTCAGACTATGATGCACTAGGGGATGAAGATGAATGTCCGTATGAATATGCCGACGTCTTTAGCGTGCTCACCTTTGGTTGGATGACCTCTATGATGAAGTATGGCTACAAAGAATATTTGACGCAAGATGATCTGTGGAACCTTCGCAGGAGAGATGCAACAAAAGTGACTGGCGCCTCTCTCAATGAAAGCTGGACTGAAGAATTGGAAAAAAAGCACCCTTCATTGTGGCTAGCCTTGTTTCGCAGCTTCGGCGGCCCTTACTTCCGGGCTACAGGTATCAAGTCACTTAGTGACGTTTTACAATTCGTTCAGCCGCAGTTACTTCGCTTATTGATCTCTTTCGTGGACTCCTGGAGAGAGGGTAGCTCAGAACGACAACCGATCGTCCGAGGTGCGGCGATAGCTATAGCGATGTTTGCGGTCTCCGTGTCACAGACGGTATGCTTGCATCAATACTTCCAACGTGCATTCGAAACAGGGATGAGGGTCAGATCATCTTTAACAGCCATGATCTACTCCAAGTCAATGAGGCTTTCAAATGAAGGTCGAGCGGAGAAGTCAACGGGCGATATTGTCAATTATATGGCAGTAGACACCCAACGCTTGCAAGATCTCACCCAATATGGTCAAATGCTCTGGTCCGCTCCCTTTCAGATAATCATATGTATGGCTTCTCTTTATCAGCTGGTCGGATGGAGCATGCTGGCTGGTGTTGGCGCCATGATTTTGATGATACCAGTAAATAGCGTGATCGCAAAGCTCATGAAAAACCTACAGAAAAAGCAGATGAAAAACAAAGACGCCAGGACTCGGCTTGTTACAGAGATCTTGAATAACATGAAGAGTATAAAGCTCTTCGCTTGGACTCAAGCGTTCATGAACAAATTGAATTTTGTACGTAACGAGCAAGAACTCAAAACGCTTCGCAAGATCGGCGCTGCACAAGCCTTCGCGAATTTCACTTGGTCGACTACTCCGTTCCTGGTCTCATGCTCGACGTTCGGAGTCTTCGTTCTTGTTCGCGACGAGCCTCTAACAACTGAAATAGTATTCCCCGCCTTGACGTTGTTCAACCTTTTGGGCTTTCCACTTGCGATGTTACCCATGGTGATAACTTCTATTGTCGAAGCTACCGTCGCGGTGGGCCGACTGACAAGTTTCCTTGCGGCCGAAGAGTTGCAGCAAGATGCTGTCGGATGGCGGAGTGCAGCAATCAATGTAGGAGATGAATCAATACGGGTCAGGGATGCGACGTTTGCATGGGATCGCAATGACAGCCGTAAATGCCTGCAAGACGTAAGCTTCACTGCACATAAGGGTGAGCTTCGCTGTCTTGTTGGGCGGGTCGGTTCCGGTAAAACATCTCTCTTGGAAGCTATCCTTGGCCATGTCTGGAAGATCCACGGCGAGGTAGTAGTGCATGGTGCAACAGCTTATGTCGCTCAACAAGCATGGGTTATGAACGCAAGTGTGAAGGAAAATATAGTCTTCGGGCATCGATGGGATCCAGCCTTCTACGACCGCACTCTCCACGCCTGCGCACTAATCGAAGACTTGAAAACACTACCGGATGGAGACCGAACCGAGGTCGGAGAGCGTGGCATATCGCTCTCTGGAGGCCAGAAAGCTCGCTTGACATTGGCAAGAGCAGTATATGCTCGAGCAGATGTCTATCTGCTGGACGACGTGCTTTCTGCAGTTGACCAGCATGTAGGACGGCATTTGATCAATAATGTACTTGGTCCGAAGGGCGTCCTGTCAACGAAGACAAGGATCCTTGCCACGAATGCAATACCAGTCTTATTAGAAGCTGATCATGTCACCCTACTTCGAGAGGGAAAGGTAGTTGAAGCTGGCACATACGACCAGCTGATGGCAATGAAGGGACAGGTTTCGGATCTTATCAAAACAGCGAATAACGAAGAGACTGCCACAGAAGGAACGTCCTCTCCGAGCGTGGATGAGAGTGGTGATTCGAGCAGCGCCACCAGTGAAGACCTAAAGACTGTTTATAGTTCGGGGAATGCGGAGCAAGAAGAGAAGGATGTGATTCAAGACCCCAATGCACAATTGGCTCCCATTAGGTTTACTACGGATGGCGCTCGACGTCACAGCGGTGATTCGCTAAGAAGAGCTAGCACTGCATCTTTCAAACGACCGCATGGAAAGCTGATCGATGAAGAGAACGCTCCTATTAAATCCAAACAAGCAAAAGAGACAACGGAGCAAGGAAAGGTCAAATGGGACGTCTATTTTGAGTACGCCAAAACAAGCAACTTGGTTGCTGTTATAGTCTACCTTGTCGCTCTTCTCGCTGCACAGACTGGACAGCTCGCTGGTAGCGTTTGGCTCAAACGATGGGCCGAAATTAATCAGTATTACGGAGGCAACCCCCAAGTAGGCAAGTACCTTGGCATATATTTTGCGTTTGGCATCGGAGGAGCAGCATTGACGGTCTTACAAACGCTTATCCTGTGGATATTCTGTTCAATTGAGGCTTCGCGCAAGCTCCACGAAAGAATGGCCTACGCTATATTCCGCTCGCCCATGACCTTCTTCGAAACAACCCCCTCAGGCCGTATTCTAAACCGCTTTTCGAGCGATATTTACAAAGTCGATGAAGTTCTGGCGCGTACCTTCAACATGCTTTTCGTGAATGCAGCACGGGCATTCTACACACTGATACTGATATCTATATCAACGCCAGTCTTTGTTGCATTAATAGTACCATTGACAGTCATCTATCTGTACATACAAAGGTATTACCTTCGGACATCTCGAGAGCTCAAGAGACTTGATAGCGTAAGTCGCAGCCCAATATATGCCCATTTCCAGGAGTCTCTCGGCGGCATCAACACAATCCGTGCCTACCGTCAACAGGCGAGATTCAGGCTGGAGAATGAGTGGCGTGTTGATGCCAATCTTCGCGCTTATTTTCCCTCTGTCAGCGCGAATAGATGGCTTGCTGTCCGCTTGGAATTCATTGGAGCGTTCATCATCCTTGCGGCAGCGGGTTTTTCGATCATTTCCGTAGCGAGAGGAAGCGGCTTATCCGCTGGGCTCGTTGGCCTCGCTATGTCATACGCTCTTCAGATCACCCAAAGTCTCAACTGGATTGTGAGGCAGACCGTGGAAGTTGAAACCAACATTGTCTCTGTGGAGCGTGTGTTAGAATACGCAAGACTACCGAGCGAGGCGCCAGAAGTAATCTCTAAGCGGAGACCGAAGCTGAGCTGGCCGGCGAAAGGATCAGTGTCATTCGAGAATTATTCCACAAGATATCGACCAGAGCTTGATCAAGTGCTCAAGAATATTAATCTTGAATTCAAGTCTCATGAAAAGATAGGTGTCGTAGGAAGAACAGGTGCTGGAAAGTCGTCACTAACGCTAGCTCTGTTTCGGATCATAGAACCGGATTCTGGCCACATAGCGATCGATGATCTCAACACGTCTAATATTGGGTTGTTTGACCTGCGTCAGAGACTCGCCATAATCCCTCAGGATGCTGCTCTCTTTGAGGGTACGATCCGAGACAATCTAGATCCTGGCCACGTACACGACGACACGGACCTGTGGAGCGCTCTTGGTGAGTATTCTTTGTCGTTTTGGGGCTTGAGCTATACTAAGGACTTATCTCTAGATCATGCACGTTTGAAAGAGCATGTCATCAGCATGAATGGCAAGCTGGAGGCTAAGATTCACGAGGGCGGTAAGTACACGAGATCTCAACGCTACCAAGCAATTTCATGCTTGGGCTATTACTGAGGTTTCTACCAGGTTCGAATTTGTCCGCCGGGCAGAGACAGCTGATCTCCCTTGCAAGAGCGCTGCTTACGCCAACCAATGTATTAGGTACGTTACGAAGTTCTGAAAGGATTGGGCGATGGCTAATGCATTCGAACGACAGTACTCGACGAAGCTACCGCTGCTGTGGACATTCAAACGGATGCTTTGCTGCAAGCAACCTTGAGAAGCAACATGTTCAAAGATCGGACCATAATTACGATTGCTCATCGCATCAACACCATTCTGGACTCTGATCGGATTGTCGTCCTGGAGCACGGCACTGTGGCTGAATTTGACACGCCCTCTGCACTGGTCAAACGCAGGGGACTTTTCTACGAACTAGTTCGGGAGGCCGGGCTACTCGAACTTGTGGACCAATAACACTTAATACCAAAAGTGAGGCATAATGCATGATGAGGGCGGGAAATTCGTGGCCAAGAAGGAAGTCTCCGCTTCCCTGACCAGTACCCAGCCCTTACGCGTAAGTATTCTAGATCATCTAAGCATCTGAACACAAATAAGGTCGCAATGATGATCATCTAAAACCTGCCAGTTACCGGTTCACATCCTTGACGAACATGGATGCATGTTCAAAACCGTCTTTTGGTCTTTTTTCTCCGCCTACGGGGAAGTCGGGCCACCTCTCTAGCACCCGAAGCTCCTTGCATGGCCTCCAAAAAGCACTTGCGCAATGGCGTCAAGCCCAGATTGGTGGGTATAGCACTGCTGTGGTAGCGTCCGGGGACTCTCGCACAAGCGAAGCTGATCGACCAGCTGCTGTTCTACTCCAGGTCCCTGAACTCCATCCCCCCCCACATGCGAAGCTAACTCAACTCTAACCACGCTGACAGCTGTCATCCCAAATAACCCTAATTATGACATTTTTAAGTACCGTACATCTAGCCTGACTGTTGCTACAGCTTCTCTAGCAAGAAGGATGATGATGATCCCAAAGAGGACCAGCAATCCGGAGGAGAAGGCGCTCCAAGGGAAGTTCAATCAACAGCACCCGAGACCATTCAAGATCGGGGAAAAGGGCATGTAGCTAGCCGCCATGAAATCTAGTTACATCTCTCACCCGCCCCTCAGCAATCGCTGCTTATGTGCTGGAGGTGCTTTTGAGATTGAGCTAGGATCACATGCTCTCCATATTTGCAATTTGAAGCTTTGCCTCTCCATGGACTAGCCCGGGTCTACCAATTAATGTGGAGATCCTGCTGAGACCGCCCTCAGATGGCCATCTCCCGATATCTCGATTATCGCCTTGCATCCTACCATATCTTGCAAGCTTGCTATATTACAAGGGTGGCTCCGTCCGCTTGCCGCAGCTTCTGAAGTCTTTACTGATCCTCTTTGCTCGGTCTATAGATCCAATCTCCGGCTTCATCTTCACCTTGTCGAGATTGATTTAATCCATCTCTACCCACTGTTTAAGAGGAAAGATTCACTCAAAAGGCTATTGGAGAGGGCTTTCGCTTTTTCGATTTGCTGGGGGCTCACACCAGCGACCCCACTCAGCGCTCGTTCATTGTCGCCCTACCGCGACTCAACGGGTTGCCGCATGTTATATCTATGGTATGTTCTGCCTCCATCACTTTGCTCAATATGAGCCTATTGCGTAAATTCGGTACAGCAGCGCACTTGAAGCGAGATCCCAATGAAGCTTGCAGGATCATGGACTTGAACGCGCCGCGCTCTTCAGTCTATCATCGTAGTCAAAGCCCAATGCTGACTGACTGCTACAGCATGGCTTTTTCAACTTCATCTTCAGACGATCACACCAAATTGTCCTACGCCAGTCATTGGCCGACGTGACACTACCTCGCACCGCTTTTCACAACTTGTCGATGAAGTTTTCCTGGACCACACACATCATCTCGTCACTTATATGGCGAAAAAACCCGCTCGCATCGAGTCTCGCCAGCCATGTGCTTCTCGTGAGCATGCGGAGGGCCGCGTCTCCAAACCGCGTCGTCGACATGGTTATCAAGCTCAATCATTTCGACAACCAAGAGCCCGTCCGTCCTTCCTTTCCTTAGCTGTAAGTTAACATAGTCTGTGGTCCTTTCATAATGCTGACCATCGTAGCAAATTGTGGACATTCTGGGTAATGCAGACCCCGCGAGATGGACTGCTACGATTCAGAATGACAAGGGTCAAATGTTCACTGCTTTGTCCGCCTCATCTGAGCTCAATGAAAGGACTTCAGTGAGTAGGAGTTCCAATACCGAAGCAGGATTGAGGTCTCTTTCGGATGTGGGTATCAACGGTATGTCATCTCCTATGGCCATATGAAGCTCGACTTACTAACATGACCTTTCCCCACTAGATTTCTCCGGTCGTTACACCAATACTGCTCGCAATAGAATGGGAAAGCCCCTTCATGGTCAGGGTTTGAGCCTATCGAATTTCCATAAGCAGTCGAGCTTAAGACATCCCGTGAAGATTGAGACTATTCAGCGTTCTTTGTCGGAGGATGAAAACTGCGTGAAGGATGAAGAGACAGAGGATGAAGACCCCGACGATGCTGGCGAAGAGTCGGATGATGAATTCCCAGGTGCAGCATGGCAACGCTTCCCTATCAAAGTCGAGGAGATCAGTGCAAAATACAGAGACATATTCAAACTGCTTAAGCAAAAGGGATGCAAAAAGGTCCTTCAGGCCTGGCTGAAGAAATGTCATCCTAAGAAGCAGGGTAACTTCCCTTACAACGGAGGAACTAACGCAAAGGACCAGTCCGATTATGACCAAAAGAACAAGGGGAAGCACACTGCACCGCCATATTGGCCGAGTCAAGACAATTGGCAGAAACCACATGGTACTGGATGTCGTCATAGAGAGCCAGATCACCAATTAATGAACGGTAAGCTGAGCGTGTCCAACTGATGAACAGCCCCCATTGATGCCATTCTAGAGCGTTTGAACCTTCTTTGTCATCTGCTTCGTGTTGGTGCAAGAAATGTTAGCGAAGGGTTCGATTTCAGTGTGCCCATTCTCATGGACAGCACGAAAGATGTTGTTGAACAACATCCAGAACATTTCCAATCACATGCGCAGGAGGTTTTGCAGGATATCTACGATTGTCGAATCATGGAACAGCGTTTTCAAGCCAATGAGATCGGTAAGTCAAAGGCAGCTTCCAACTACCGTTCTGCGTTCTGACTCCGTCGAGATGGCGACACTATCGTCTGGGTCTCGGCCCCGGTGCGTAACACGACAATACAGAGTCAAGCGTCCTTGCCTTGCAACAAGGACCTGGCTGCCCGAGGCGCACCATCAGCGGCCAAAGAAGTTTGCCCGGAGAGTCATACGTCTTCATCGATGTCGTCTCCTCACTTTATCAAACAGGAGGTATCCGACCCCATGGACATGGGTGACGACAACGAAGCTGTAGCATATGACATGGAAAAGGACCAAGGCAGTGTCTTACCTATGCACTCTACCTCGGATGGGTCTGATGCTGCATCTACCAATGGTACAATCGCGCCCGCGACGTTAACTAAAAGCAATGCGACACAGGGTTTCTTGCTTGGAGGCCATTGCAGCTTCATTGACAGCACTTCTTGCGGACTTCCTCCGCAGGACATGCAATACAAGGTGTCGACTCCCAACATCTCTCAAAAGAGCTCATTTTCCAATACCGGCTCAGATCTACCTACAGAGTCAGCGTTAACCTCGGACATGCTTGTAGCTCATAATCAGCAGATGTTTGCAAGTGCGGTTCCGTGTCACTCAAACCAGAGTCACCTACAGGAAGGATCATCCTGCAGTCCATCCGAGTTCGCTTTACCATGGTATTCCAGTAATTATCTGAACCCTGGAGAGCATCTCGTCACCAGGACTCTACGCTCCAAGGTTAAACCCACCGCCAATAGATGCCCCCCACATGCAATCGCAACCATCTCGGGTACAGACTCCAGCTCCTTTGACCTCCCAAAGCAGTCCATGTCAAGAGATCAGAATAGCGCTTTTCCAGATGTCCATCCAGGCACTAGTGCAAACCCCTCAATTTTCAGTGTCAATGTCTGCTCTACAGCTGACGCCTCTTATACAATGGAGAACCCGGACTGGTTTGCAACGATGTGGGATGGGGAGGACTACTGGCGGAACGCCAGCCTCTACAGTATGAGCGATAATTCATCGCTAGAGACGAATTTTACGAGCACGTCAAATTGCTCGCAAAATCCGCCCATGAGTCTGGATGACCGTGCCATGGGAATGCAGAATGGCGTAAGTGAGAGCTTCAACTAGGTTGTTGTCTCAACTTAGCGATACACGACTGCACAGCATTGAGCCGACGCCCTAACGAGTTAACAATGGGCTCGTTATTCAATTTTGATGAACGCACACGAGCTTCTGCCGCATGATTTTGGTCACCTTCGCCGAAGAGTTTCGGTCCATCCTCTCTCGACTTTCCTATGATTATCCCTTTCAAAGATTATACACTTGCACGACGGGCCGACACGCAGACACCTCCTCACAAATATTCGTTCCTCAAAATCTAATCGACACTAAAGCGAATGACAACCATCCAAGGAAAAAACTACACGTCTGGCTAGTCCCCGTCCATCACCGTCTACTAAGGTGATTGGTCTCAAGGCAGGTCCACCAAAATAAAAAAGTTTCCTCCTTTACTGAAGCACTTGAGAATCACAAAGTGAGTCATGGTATGATGATCTACAGCCTGACTACACATACCTTACCTAGTTATATATCCGGTACATCAAATCCAAGTATTACAGCGCCAAGTATACCTCAATGTTCTGCTTCTTTCTTCTTGTCTGCCATTCAAATTTTAGGAGGTTTGCAAGACCCTCGCTCTCCTCCCGACCTTCTCGCAACCTCTGGAAGCTAAAGTCTCCAAAAACCGTTGAACCTTTCGCAAATCCCAACGAGCAGACTACTGCAACCCCCACCGGCCCACGACCGCTAGTCCAGCCACAAACATGCAATATGTACATCGGTACTTCAACGGTTGTGCAACGTCACCCGCTACCGTACCCGACCTCCTAGTGCTGTGGGGATATCCTCCCTCCTTGCTGCCTCCCGCTACGCTTATGTAGGCAGACGGAAGGGGCAATAAGCAGTGTGTTGGGTCGTCCTGAAGCGAAACATTGCATTGGCGGTATCGGCCTTGACGTCTTCTTTGCTAGCTAGACTCGAAGGGTTGCTACCTAACTCTCCGACTTTTGCTGTTCAATTGACTTTAGTGAAGGGAAAACGGTGTTTGATCTAGCACCTAACCGACAACGGGTTTGCTTTCCTGCAAATTCCCACGTGATTGCTCAAGCACTTGCCCGTTACTTCTGCAAGACCGTTTTCTTCTTCTCTCATGTCTGAACTGATCGGTCTCAAACCGCTCACAGATGGCATGCAGGTGCAGCCACATCGGCATCTTGCTGCAGCTGCAGGTGCCGGCTGCTTAGATGGCGATGTTGTCTCAAACTCAATAGTTCATCGAAAGACGCAGCACATAGTGGCATCTTGCAGATTGTTTGGTTGTTTTTGGCGATCGATGGCGCGCATTAGGTGACAGTTGACAGTTGACAGCTGTCAGCAGGGTTGACTGGAAGAGCGAGACACAAAGCGCCTTGACGGCTGGTTTGATGCAACTTTGACAACCTGCATCGCTGTAAATATGGCTGTGGAATCCTGGAATTGCAGGGTCTTCTGCACTTTTGACAGCATATTGGACATGGCGGTCGAGCGCAAGGAATGAATCATGGAAAATGGGACCTGTAGGCGGTCAGGAACTTAACAGAGTACTCCGCCACACCTAGGCCACCGCCGCAGGAGATTATAGAGAAGAGTTTGCGCTAGGCCAGCAGAACCACTCCGCACTTTCGGGGCACTAATTGTTCTTTAATGTAAGTGTACTACCAGCAAGATAGTTAATGCTTGGTTCGGGCATTATTGTCTGTGAACGAGGAGGATTTAGCCGAGCTGAGATCGCCGAGCCAGGCATGATCATACTCAAGAGTATGTAATGAGGGAACGACGATGATCTGTCAATATGCCTAATTAGGGCATGAGCAGAGAAATTGCAAAGCCAACGATTCGCGCGCAAGTATCTTTTCTCTCCTTTTTACGATGGCACGAGGTAGATCGTATCTTGAATACCCTGAGGTTCATCTAGATCCCTTTTGCAGCGACATGCCAGCACACTGTCCTCGCTATCCTGATCTTAGTGTATAGCTTAAGTATAGCTTTTTATTCTTGGTGAAGGTTTCTCCTTGAACGATCAGGTCATTCGTGTATCACTATCGCGATGGCCATCACAATTGCTCCGTTTTTGGACAAGGAAGAGATTCCGTGGGCATTTTCAAGAAACGCCTCGATCGCAAAGCCCAAGAAGAGCACAAGCAGAAAATAGCAGAGATACATGTGAAGACTTGCACCGACCACGGCCCCGTCGTCCGTCAATTTCGGTACAGGAATCCGTGTTCCAAGGTACACGGGGTACAAGTCATACTCCCAAGGTACACAACCATATTTTCGGCTTGGTTCACAACTCAAGCATTGTTGTGACCTCGGGTTAGAGACTCAAGTCAACCCGAGCTTTTCATCAGAACATTGGCTGCTTTGAATGGGAAAGCGTCTACGGACAAAGGAAAGAAGAGGTGAACGCAAATCATGAGATCGAGCGACAAGACTGTGTTTGCAAACATATCGTCGAAAGAAGCACAATCGGATTAGCAAGAGGCAAACAATGACGGATGATGAAGTGCAACATAACGAATTCCGTGACGTGTATGGGAGCATACTCATAGTCATGTGAGTAGAAATCCAACCTTTTTTATTGCGCCTCTTGTAAATAGAGTATCTTCGTCAAACGTTGTTGTGGAGGATGAGGAAATTACCCCTGAATAGATCCCCTACGTCACTGACATGACTGCCAGAAGCGGCTAAGACTTGGGGTCCGATAGTCCAGATAACCCTACAGCTAAACCGCTCGAGGTCGGAGCATCATTCAGAGTCCAAGAGAGTTCACTCCGGTCTCTTTCAAGAAAACTCTCCACATCCTCAATTGATCACTCCCTTCAACTGATCAATTCAAGAAGATAGACGCAAACATGGCAGCTTCGAAAGGATACAAGTTGCTCTGCTTAGAGAACCCCCTCCTCGGTGAGCAACCACCAAAATTCCAATTCATTACACCATACTGACGGGTTTCCCAGACATTCAAGGTCAAGGGTACGACATCCTCCTTTGAATCAGCACCGTGTCATGTTGTATATGCTGACTAGAAGCCAGAGATGAGGCAATGCTATCCCAATACGGCCTCAAAGCCAATGATGCCATCCTCGCCGAAGAAAAGCACATGCCCCTCTACGAAGACCTACTCAACAATCGCAAAGCCGTCCAGATCCCCGGGGGCGCCGCACAGAACACTGCCCGAGGCGCGCAATACATCCTCCCTCCCGACTCGGTCCTCTACATCGGCGCAGTAGGCAAAGACAAATACGCCGACATCTTGAAAGAAGCGTGCGCGAAGGCGGGGCTCAAGACTGAGTATCTTGAAGTCGACAGCGTGCCGACAGGGAAGTGCGGGGTCATTATCACGGGCCATGACCGGAGCATGTGCACGCATCTCGCTGCTGCGAACGAGTACAAGATTGATCATCTGAAGAGCCCGAAGATCTGGGACTTGGTGGAGAAGGCGCAATTCTATTACATTGGTGGATATCATCTGACCGTGTCCCCGCCCGCCATTGAGGCATTGGGCGAGGAAGCGGCCAAGAAGAATAAGACGTTTGTGCTTAGTCTGAGCGCGCCGTTCATTCCGATGTTTTTCAAGGATCAGTTGGCAGCCACGAGCAAGTATTGGGATTATGTTATTGGGAATGAGACCGAGGCTGCGAGTTGGGCTGAGGGGCAGGGCAAGGAGACCAGGGATGTGAAGGAGATTGCGAGGTTGATGGCGGAGTTGCCGAAGGCTAATGGCCAGAGGAAGAGGACTGCTGTGATCACACAAGGCACAGAGCCTACTATCATTGCTGTGCAGGGTGAGCAGGGGGTGACGGAGTATCCTGTGCATGCTATTTCCAGCAGTGAGATTAATGATACTAATGGTGCTGGGTAAGTTGTGCTTCAGCATGCGATAGAGCTTGCTTGCTGACCATCTCCGCAGGGATGCTTTCGCTGGCGGCTTCCTTGCTGGCATCGTTGAAGGCAAGCCCTTGAAGGAATCCGTGGATGTGGGTCATTGGCTTGCAAGTCTGAGCATAAGAGAGCTAGGACCTCAGTATGTTGCTGCTCTTCTATGTCTATTGCGCTTGAACTACAACGGACCTCCTTGGACTGGACGTCCTGCTTTGCCGTTATCCCTACCTGATAGCTTTATGCCGTTGACACTGGATGCTGATCATTTCTGTCCTAGATTCCCATACCCCAAGAAGACCTATCAGCCATCCTAGTCAGAGACCGGCTTTCTCCTAGATCACTTTGAATTAGCGGCGGCGTACAGGTCTCAACACCTTATCCCGATCTGAACGGGTCTTTGGAGTGCATGATTGTACGATGTTACGAGAAGACGACCGCCATGGAAATTCATCCTCCACATAGAGCGGTAAAACCTCTAGTATAGAGCTCGAAGATGAGCAAAAGCAAAGTTCTTTTTTTTGCTTTCCAATGACGATTTGCAGGACAGCTTGTCTTGTGCTCTTGGTGCGTTTTATTGAACCGAATTGCTTTCGTTCACCTATCTTCAGCCATTATCTTCATCGTCTTGCGCTGACGGTGGTGTGGCAAACTTCGGCATCTCGTTGCTACCAACGAACATGCCCGAGCTGCGAAACATCGTCTCATCGAGATTGTTCTGGATGCTAGTTATTCGGGATGGAAATACAGGGGGTAGTTTTCTCTGGCCTAAACCGTCCCTTGAGACAGCGGGAGCGGTGGGGCTCGGCATTTCTGTCGCCATCGAAGAGATTAATTCAGGAGATCGTTGAGACGTTGCGTTTGGGGATAACGCCTTTTGAGGCGATTTTCTCATAACCGCTGCAGCTTCTATAAGCCCACTAGGCGTGGAACCGTAACTTGTTTCCTGTTGCGTCTTGTGTCATGCCTTTCAAAACCAAATCCTGTCTCTTCGCTGACGCGATATTAGGCGGAGCCATCATGGCAGTTATCTCTTTGGATGCATCATCCTCATGCGAGGATGCTAATCCGGAGAGCCTGGTCTCGCTAACATGAGTCATATCGTTTAGATCCGACTTTGTAGTGTCTTCTAAGGATCGATTTGCTTGTAGCATAAACCGATTGAGGTCGTCATCGAATCGGACTGGGAAGTGCTATCTTCGTTAGCAGATAACTTCACAGAATCCACCCAGCTCACGTTGTCTCGCCCATGTAGATAGAGCATATCGGACAGGATGTCCGCAGCTCTATAGAGCGTCTCTTGTTGCGGCGTCTGACGACTGACGCCTTTATCATGCAACTTTGGTTTCAATTTTCCTCCCTCAAGGATGTACCTTTGTCTTAAGCGACTGTCATTGAATCCTGCCAAAGGCATAAAGCATACGGTTGCTTCGTCTTCTTCTAAAAGATAGTTGACGGCTGGGAGATCTGAGATTGGCAAATCAAGAAATAGATTCAGGCAAGGGACTAAATTCTTAGCTAACCTGGCCGCGTGAAAGGTGAGGTCTGAATCCGCTTCTTCTGGATCAAATATCTCGACTTGGGAAACTAGCCAGCTGCTATACTTGCGAATCCAAGGAATGATTCGATATACTTTCGCCGTCAATATGCCCATCTGGGCCATTGATCCATCGTCATCTAGTACCCTGTGGCCTGCCTGGCCTCGTTGGTGAACTAATTCTTTGTGGAGTTTCTGCAATAAGAGGGAAAATGTTCGAGCATTGAAGCACATAATCTTAACAAGTGATCTAAGAGCAGGAGCGGAGTCAGCGCCACCTGAAGCCTGTATTAGCGACAACCCTCATGTCTAAGGGAGTCAAACGCATACTCCGAACGTGGTTCCCCACAACATGCTCGAAAGCAAGATTAATAAGCACGATCTTGCTGATACTTGCCTCCGAGGGCCTTTGGTCCAGACATTTGGAGAAGAGTTGCAAGAGGTTCTCCTCTATGTCCGTTCCTTGAAGAAATTCTGGGCTATCATAGACTTGTGCGAGAAACCGCGAGTAGGATCTCTTCAAATGTTTTGTCGACTTCGTTGATTCGTCGCCGGCTTCAGGATTACATTCGACAGCAGACTCTTCCATGATTTGAGAGTCACGCAGCTGCTTCTCAAGGTTTTGCATAGCCCCAACATGAGGAAATTCGACAGCCAGTGCCCAGCAAAGGTGATAGATCGTGTCGAAGTCATCTCCGTTGACTTGGTTTATGACCGCTAATTGATTATAGCTCAAGCCTGATCTTGGTTCTGTCAGACAAGCAAGCTCATAGTAGCCAATAGCAGGCCCAAAGTTGCGCTTCTTCAAAACCAACTCTGTTTCACGCCATCTAGACAGGTCACCTAGGTGGATCAAACATTGGAAGCATAGAGAATGGGCAAGCTGTCTCTCCCGATCTAATACTTGGCTTGGCTGGTCTGTAGGTGATACTTGCAAGGCAGTCAGCGTTCCAAAAGGGTTGATCTTGATAGCGCCGACTTACTCGGAAGCTTCAATTGTTTCGAGATGTTACAAAGCTGAGGGACCCCATCAAATCGAGTCGCTACCTTCCACAATAGCTCTCTGTAGAAGGTCTGACTGGATTTGATGAAATGAAGGAAATGCTTCTCATCTTTGCGTCGCTCTACAGGTCGCTTTTGGCCTTCCTTTTGTCGATACTTGTAGTTTTCTCAGCAAAGACTGAAACGCCAAATATGGCTCATCTTACGAACAAACCTCAATTTGTTCCGAAAAAGCCTGTTGACACGGCTATGAATGTCCCACAGAGTAGACTCAACGTTCCTACCGGCTGCGAATCTAACGTCTTTGAACAAAACATCTTCGCATAACTTCCGGTACCTGCAAGCTTTGAGTCAAATTAGAAGATGAAAGGATCGGCACCTTACTTTCCAAGTCGTTCTATATTGTAATGGGCAACAGCGTGATCAGCCTTGAGACAAGCTTCGAGTTCTTTGGTTGCAACTTGAAATTCTCTACATCATTGGCATGAGTAAACTCTACGGACGTTCTAACATCATCATGCATAATCACCTCCACCTCTCCTCCATCAAGGCCAGACTCAGAGATCCATTGTGATTGTTGAAATAATGACAAGAGGATAGTAGAGGACCGCTTATGATATAGCGCGTCCAAACTAAGTCGCGTCGAAGAGGCGGATGGGTTCCGCTCCAAAAGGGGCTAGAGATCTAGGCGAGGTAGCTGATTCTCATACTGTCCAACAGCGACCGTAGAGATACATGTGCGTTGGTTACAGTGAGTCTTATGGTTTGATGAGATACACTGAGCCAAATTTCGGCATGGACTAGGTATTTCTGTGCCCTTGTATCAATGCCAAAGCGCAGGCGCGAGGATTCATCGTCTCCAAGTGCTTCAGACGCTTCAACAAACGCTGAAGGAGCAGCGCCTGAAACACCAAGTGCGTTGCAGCACACTGTCAAGTACGTGCAGACTTCAAACGAGCAGACTGCTAGAAAGTCAAAAATGAAGTGCTCGCTTCCACCACACCCTGAAGTGCTTTCATTCGAGACATTTGACCAATTTGAGATTCACTACGCTAAGGCTCATGCCAATCGGTGTTCCGAATGCCGTCACAATTTTCCTACAGAGCATTTCCTTTCTTTGCATATTAGTGAGAACCATGACCCTTTAGTCGAGGTCAAACGAACACATGGAGAAAAGACAGTACGTTCATTGCCTCCCCCAGAAGATATCAGGCTGAGTGAGGACTAGTATCGATGCTTTGTTGAATTCTGTGACAAGATCTGCTCCACACCTCAGAAGAGGAGGATGCATCTAGCTGACAAGCACATGTTCCCGAAGGTAAGCTTTGAGTCTTCTTGAGAAGTTACTGATCGATTACTGAAATAACCTAGAACTATGACTTCCAGATCGTAAACACCGGCATCGATAAAAGGAGCTCTATGCTGCGAACGAAGCACCAAAAAAACAAATCCTCTCATTCTCAAATTGCTCAACGAGGACGCCAGAGCGACCAAGGAAGCGCAAAGCGTACTCCACCTTCAGCTGTATCATCGCCAGAGGCTTCGAATCATCTGAGTGCAAGTAACAGCGCCAATCAAGAGAAGTGCAGCAGCCCTGAAGCTGACGTTGAAGATGTGACTTCAGCAATGTCCTCGCTGAAGTTCGTACCACCTAGCATTCGTTTCGGGAGGGGAGGAAAGCGAGGTTTCTACCGATCATGAACCCAATGTCTGGCTCTTTGCCAACCATGAGAACAAATCATGGCGGCGTATCACTAACACAAGTCGACCTTCAATGACCCTCACTTCCCGTACAGGGAAGTCGGAGCTCAAACGCGCACGAATGAAAGCATCAAGTGGGGGAGGGAGCAATTGCAGACTGGAGTCGTCAGAACAGGTGTGGGAAGCCCGGAGGGATGACAGGTGACACAGAGGCTTTTGAAAGTGGTAGTGAATCCAGAACGATGATTAAACCAGGGTGGCTCGAAAGATGTTTGAAAAAGGGATCGCGTGCAGCTACTCTATCTGAAGCTTGCAGAATGAAGTGATCTCCAAGCCCACAAGAACACTGGGTTCGTGAACTATCAGCTTGAAGCCTCCACCTGTTGACGAACCCCATGCCAATTAACCACCACTAAGTCTAGACTTCCTCCTTATTGTCATGCCAACGACGCGCAACTGGGCCTTGGTCTATGGAATGAGATGTCACGAGGTCGCCTTCGCACACCGAGCGACTAATCTACTGGCTCCCTCGACTGCTCTGTGACTTTTGGTAAATGCAGGGTCTGTCATGCAGATTCAAGCTTTATTGATTGGTGTATCGCTATGTATGATGTCGTACGCTCCTTTATTTTCCTGACAATAATGTCATCGACGGACGGCATCAACTAACGACGCGACCCTTCCTTCGGGAGAAGAAAATTTGATGGCGATCCCTACCAACCGACGAACACCCTTCTACAGCTAAACTGTCAGGTATTCAGGGCCTCGAGAAGCGACTTTGGCATTTTTGAGGTTGGTAAGTAGTACGGCGTGCAGGAACTCATGGCAAGTGGGTTTAACTTTTACATCAAGGGACTTCTGGAAGAACCCTACGATCTGCTGGTGGGCTATGTTTTGGGCTGGAGGTGCTGTCTGAGCATGCACTATGTTCGTATTGGACAAACAAGAGTAACTTGGGCCTTCCTCAAACGCCAGTGAATATCACAAAGAGAGGGTGGTACTGTCGCTCTCCAATTGATCATTGACAACTCAATAATAGCTGCCCAGTTGAGCAATGAAGCGACAACCAGAAAGTCAATTGGGATGAAAATGAGCAAGCCGTGCTACGAATTGGAGATTCATGTTCTCACCGCCTCGTGGATGCGTTATAAGCGATGATCACCGAATATCCAAAGAGACTTTTCGCTTTCCGAAGGTGAGGGTCCAGGCCAATGGTGCTGACCTCTTAGCCATCCTGAAGGCTCCATACCCCGCTCCCTACACTATGCTCTTAGCCGCTTTGAATGAAGAGAAGAGCCATGCCAGAGCTGCAGGTACAAACGACAAGCGGGATTGTTGGGTATGAATAATCATGAGTGCCGCAAGTGAAGTCTATCGGACATTGTGAAGAGCACTAGTGCGCCAGTATCAATAGAAGATCCAACAACCCATGGTTAGAAATCTGCGACACCTCGAAGAACACTGGTCTCAGGCCGACGAATAGGGAAATGGGCGGGCTTGTTGCCATCGTGATAGCGGCGTAATGGGTAGCAGACGTGCATAAGCGTGCATTGGCTGCATAAAGTTGGTTGAGGCGGCGGACGATCAGTCGTAGACGGTGGTGTCCTGCCGGGGACGCTGATAGGCGAAGATGTGGCCAGACCCGAATGGCTCAGACAAAGGCGCAACCCTGGCTTTCTGGTTCTTGTCTGGTGGCACGGGCTGCAACCAAGTGACGTGCCCTAGCGTCCCCCGGTCTATCTGCAATTCTCCGGATTGGCTGTGCACGAGACAAGGGGGGGCTTCTTGTAATCTCTACCCGCCAGGTCATGCGGTCCCTTCACGAGCGATCGCGACAGTGGGGGAGGGGAAAACTAAGGTAATCAAAGAGACATGACGACAAATGCAGGGAGGTGTAACAGAAGATTGTGGTACCCAGGTCAATGAAGAAAACGAGTAGCAGGTAGATGCAGCAGTAGGCGGCAAGCTGGACGAGAATAGGATAGACTTCTGCAGCCAGCGTCCCTGAATTTGGGCCTGCGAGCTTATCCAACAAAGATGCTTCGGTGCTTGGGGGCACTCTGTAGGAGAAGCCAGAAGTTGCCAACGAGGACGAAGCAGCCACGGTAATTCCCTGTCACAATATCATGCTGTAACTAGAAGCAGTATGGTGAGGAGAGAAAATAGTGATGATCATTGGCTGGAGTGCAATAGTTCAGAAACCGGGCGTCATAGCGCTGAGTTGTCCTGTTGCCCCCCCCCTTGGCAAAGACAACTATTTTAGGTCAAGTCCAGGGTAGGTTAGAGAAGTTAGAGAGGTTAGGGAGGGCGAGGCTGCAAGGTACCTGCCGCCAACGACTGAAAGAGCCAGAGAAAGCGGTCGAATTTGGCGGAAACAGCGCCGTTCCCTGGCAATCAAATAATGGTGCCATCGTGACAACTCAGCCCAACCCTAACCCGCTAATCATCTCAAACAAAACAACTCTACCCCAAGCTGTCTTCTCACCCACCTCTCTCCCTCCCAGCTCCCAGCGCTCAATTATGATCATTATACAAGTCACCTAACCGGCAACAATGTCCTGATACCTTCCGTCAATTCACTCTATCAGTCATTGTTGTTGCCTTGCTTTCTTCTGTTTACCGTCGCTCCCTCCTCAGCATTCCTCGTCATCTCGGTCATCAAACCTCACTTCACTGAACCTCAATCCCATCTACATTTGGGCACTTCCATTATCATAGCTCTAAGTCGTCAAGTTCTTTCAACATACTGGCCTACAATTGGATTGCTGCAGTCGATCCAAGACCCAAGCTCATCTCTTCCTTTATCGCTGGGCTATAATAGCTGGCTGGTCTTGAGCTTGACCCATCAAAGAATCATCGGCGTTCGATAGCTCCAACTTTTCCCAACCCATCGAGCTTGAATATACACTCTTCCTCGTCCAGCTGCTTGTGCTCTGCCACTTGATTGGGACTTGAGCCTGGATCTACTCCTCTTATCAGTCACAACTCTTTACGACTCTCTACATACCTCTCACGAATTGTACGCAGCGACACAGCCTAGCCTTTTCTGCAATTGTCGAACTATTCGACGTCCTCTCCTTCGGCTTTTCTGAACGTTACTATTCGACCTCTCGCTCTGCTCGATTCGAAATACTTCTCCATAATTCATTGAACACGAAGCGATATACTACGCAGCAATAATAACTGTATATATACTGTTTGCGGACTTACACCACGTCTGGTCAACGATTTTCCTTGTCAATACCCTTGTTCCAACAGCCTGCACATGAGTTCCTAGAAGAGTTGGTCGGAGTTTGGTGGTAAATGAATGGTCGGAGGAGTCTCTATTAGCGTTTGCTTATCAGTACAACACATCTGCGCTGCAGACACGATCCCAACGATATACACCTCACTTTTCAACGCTCTTCTGCTGCGGCCGATTCGGATCTGATCCCCCGAGTCGGCTTCCTTTTGTCTGGATTACAGAACCTGTTATTGGGCCTCGGAAAAGTTTGCTGGTCTGCAACACCGCTACTGGCTGGAGCTTTGGTCGATTCCGTTCTTAATACTACTCCGTTTCGTTACGCCTTTGGAGATGGCGTGTATGAGAGATGGCTTTGTCGAGGGTTCCGTCCTTGATGGACGTTATGAGTCGGTCTCGCCCCTCAATCATGGATCTTTCGGAATGGTGTTCCTAGCCAAGGATCTGTTAACTAAGGAGCATGTTGCCATCAAATGTCTAAGCAAGGTGACGTCCAAGGATGAATGTCCAGCTATGGATGTTGATGAGTACTCCGTCGAACGTGCTTGCCATGAGCGTCTTGGACACCACCCAAACATCGTGAACATGCTTCGTGCATTTGAGACTAAGGCTCACATTTACTTGGTCCTCGAATATTGTCCCATGGGAGACCTCTATGAAGCTATCCGTCATGGTCGTGGACCATTGGAAACCGAAAACGTCCGCGAGTTCATGCTTCAGCTCATTGGTGCCGTCGAGCATATGCATTCGCATGGCCTATATCACCGAGACATCAAACCAGAGAACGTCTTCCTGGCTCAAGATGGCTCAATGAAACTTGGTGATCTCGGCTTGGCCACCTCTGACGTGTGGTCTCACGAGGCTTCCGTTGGCAGCGACCGCTACATGGCTCCAGAACAGTATCAACCAGAGGAAACTGGCTACGCGCCCGCCAAAGCTGATTGCTGGGCTATTGGTATCTGTCTCTTAAATATCTTATTTTCTCGCAACCCTTTCGTAACGCCTACCGAATCTGATGTTCTTTATGCCGACTACGCTCGAGACAACAAATCACTATTCGATATCTTTCCTAACATGTCCGAGGACACCTTTCAGGTGATGCTGTCCGCAATGACCGTGGATCCCAGCAAACGCTCGTTATCTGGAATACGCTCTGCACTTGAATCAGTCACTAGTTTCACCACAGACGGTGATGTTTTGGACGACTTTTGTACGGAATTGCGCGGAGCACTTCCCGCCACTGCCCATCGCGAACCACTACGAACGCCTTCCATCTCGAGTCCTCAGGTTGACGATAACGGAGCATTCCCATGGTCAAGGATTCTGCACAATTCTCCAGCAAAGAACGGACGTCAACTTTCAGCGATTGCGGACACTGAAAGCATTAGCGAGGATCTCTTCGCCTACTCTGAGACAGACCGGACCTCATGGGCGTCTTGGGCGCAGAACTCTTCAGTCACCTCGGGTCTTGACTCGGTGTTTGGTACTTCCGTCAGATCTATGAACCTCAATCCTCCGGTCCCTCGAAACCTTGCTCGATCCAAGCCGGTACCTGTGCCTAATTCACTTCCTTCTCGTATCTCCACATTGTCAAATATCTTCAGCAAGAAAGAGAACAACGTGTCCAAGAGTTGGACCGATATCTATGACGAGGACGAGGAAGAATCCCAGATGCAGCAGGAAATCTCAAACAAGACATCCAGCAAGGAGCGTCGCAAGCCCAGCATCTCAAGTTGGAGTCATCGCAGCAAGGCCGACTCCACTGGCCAACGCGCGGAGCGGTCTGAAGTTACCACCATCGCACCCAACACTAGAGCATCGAGTCCAAACAAGAGTCCAGCTCGCACAAGCCATGACAGTGGGCACGATGAAATCTTCCACTTCGAGGAACATCGTCAACCATCCCCCAAGCGCACCAGTGATTCGCCGCTATCGAAAAGGACTCTCATGGACAAATGGGCTGCTCTTGGCAACCGTCGCCGTCAATACAAACAAGGAGAAGAGTTTGCCAACGTTGAGGACTCCAAGAAGCGCCCACTTACTGCAAATTGGCGTACTGGATTTGGACTGAAAGTCTTCTCAAGTTCCAACAACGGTGGGGATAAGGGTGGAAAGAAGGAAATAGCACATGCCAAGGTGCTTGATTGGCGTAGAAATACTCAGGTTTCCCATCATCAGTCAATGGAGGATCTAGGCTGGGATATTGAGTGGGTTGGGAATTCCTGATTCCCTCGCGCTGAATCATGTGTTTAGGCATGAGGAAGCGCATGTCAAGATCTAGATTAGCTGCTTAGGTAGTCGATTTCATCAAGACATTTACCCTCTCAATCATCGTTTTCGGTTACTACAAAGTTGCTTGATTACCTAGTACTAAACAATGCGCGGGTAGGTAGCCTCGAGTGCTTCTGTTCACACCCGAAATCCGTGGTCTTGGCGTACGTCGTATCTGAAGTACTTCACGTGCGGGCTGGAAACAAATACACCAACGCCATGACTGGTCCTTTTGGGTGATGAGCGGTGTCTCAAAGTTGAGATGTGACAGTCTCAGGCAAGCTCTGTAGGAGCTCCTTAATCATGTCCAACCTCGACGAAAATGCGCCTCCCATGTTTGAGGTCAAGCCGGTGGAGCTGCAATTCAACATCTCCGCCGATTTTGTTGCTGCTCAAGTCGCAAACGATGTCCTCATCCTTGCTCTTTCTACAGGTCGAATTCTCAGGATAGACCTCGACAGTCCCTCCGATATAGATGGTTCCGATCTTTATTCTTGCACCGCTGCCTTACGAGCTAACCAGAATCACAGACATTGATCTGCCTAAGAAGCCCACGGAGACAGGATTGATCCGCCGCCTCTTTCTCGACCCTTCTGCCTCGCACCTCATCGTTTCGACTACGCTAGGCGACAACTACTATCTACATACACAGTCCCGCCAACCGAAGCTGCTCTCGCGCTTAAAGTCTGTGGGTATTGAGAGCATAGCGTGGAACCCTTCTCTGCCTACCGCTTCGACACGTGAAATTCTTGTTGGTGCTGTGGATGGTAATGTCTATGAAGACTACATCGAACCCTCGACCGAGTTCTACAGAAGCCAAGAAAAGTACTTGAAGCTTGTCTACAAAGCGCCCGAAGGCCCTGTGTCGGGGTTGTGGGTGGACCACATACCTGGACGAGCGGAAGTGCGTCGGATACTGCTAGCTACACCGACTAAGCTACTTCACTTCGTTGGCAGGATAGGCAGGCATGGCAGTGAGGGGTCAGGCAGTATATTCACGAAGTTGTTCGAGTCGGAGGCGCCAACGTTGTCTGAGGTTGGCAAAGGGAGCAAATCTACACCTTCATCACTGGTCATCTCGCCAGATCGACCCACTGAGAATGGTGCAAGCAGCGGTGATGGAGAGCGTTACTATGCTTGGCTAGTATCACAGGGCGTGATGTATGGACAACTCAAGACTTCCACAGGAGCTGGTGACTTGGGAACCGCTACATTTAATGACTCAAAGATGCTTGATAGGAAAAACATACCAGCCTCTGAGAACCCTAGTGGGCGGAACAAGGCTATTCAGGAGCCAATTGCTGTTGCGGCACTGAGCCAATGGCACGTGCTTTGCTTAGTAGAGGGGCGTATCGTGGCTTTTCGACGGCTTGACGAGCAGCTGGTATTCGATCAGGTCGTTCTTGAAGCTGGTGATAGTGCTGTTTCTCTTCTTGCTGATCAGAAAAAGAATACTTACTGGTTGTTCACATCGCGGGAAATACTTGAGATTGTGGTCACCAAAGAGGATAGAGACGTGTGGAAAGTCATGCTCCAAAAGCAGCGTTTCAGTCTAGCTTCTCAATATGCAAGGACTGCAGCTCAGAAGAATGCTGTCGCCGTTGCCTCAGGAGATCATCTCATTGGTAAAGGCCAGTATATGGAAGCCGCCAATGTCTACGGCAAGAGCAGCAGGCCTTTCGAGCAAGTCGCATTAACTTTTATTGATCATGGGCAGCATGACGCGTTAAGAAGGTATCTTCTGACGAAACTGGCAACATACGAAAAGACGTCAATCATGCAAAGAACTATGATTGCAAGCTGGCTTGTCGAAATCTTCATGTCCAAGCTCAATTCTCTAGACGACCATCTGACTACAAAAGCCCAGTTGACCGAAGATGATTCGACGACGGCGGATACGCAGAATGAATTAGATGCGATCCGCCGGGAGTTCAAAGATTTCGCAACTCGATACATGGCTGATCTCGACAAAGAAACGACCTATCAGGTTATAAGCAGCCATGGCCGTGAGCAAGAACTCCTTGCTTACGCGACTGCTATCGACGATCATAACTACGTGCTTTCATATTGGGTCCAACGAGAACGGTGGCAAGAGTCTTTGGACGTATTGAAGAGGCAGAGTGACCCAGAGATCTTTTACAAGTATAGCAGCGTCTTGATGCAGCACACTCCCACGGAGCTAGTCGATATTCTCGTCCGCCATGATGAGTTTGATCCCACCAAATTGACTCCTGCTCTACTGACATACAACAATAAGGCCTCCTCATTGCCGCTTAACCAAAACCAAGCTGTTCGGTATCTGAACTATTGCATTAATACACTGCATTCATCCGATTCAGCAATCCACAACACCCTTCTCTCGATCTATGCTTCGCATCCTGCGCCTGGCGAGAATGCTCTCCTCAGCTATCTTTCCACCCATTCCCTTTCGACTCCGCCTCCATACGACGCAGACTTTGCGTTTCGTCTTTGCATCCAACATCATAGAGTCCAGTCCGCGGTCCACATTTACAGTAGCACGAATGACTATACGTCAGCAGTGAACCTGGCGCTCAAGCACGATGAAATTGACCTTGCGTCTATGATTGCAGACCGACCGTCAGATAGCGATCCTGGACTCCGCAAAAAGCTGTGGCTCGAGGTCGCCAAGAAGGTTATCAGCAAGCAAGGCACAGGCAGCATCAAGACGGCTATCGACTTTCTCAAGCGCTGTGACCTCCTTCGCATTGAAGATCTCATTCCTTTCTTCCCCGATTTCGTAGTAATTGACGACTTCAAGAACGAAATCTGTGCTGCACTGGAGTCTTACTCACGATCTATCGCTTCTCTAGATGCTGAGATGGATGCATCAGCTGCTACAGCAGAACATATTAAGTCCGACATCAAGCAGCTGGACAGGCGATATGCCATTGTCGAGCCTGGTGAGAGATGTAGGGTATGTGAGCTGCCACTGCTGAGCAGGCAATTCTTTGTTTTTCCAAGCTGCCAGCACGGGTTTCATAGCGACTGTCTAGGTCGCAAAGTAGTGGACGGGAGTGGAATGACTACGCAGCGGAGGATTAGGGAGTTGCAAGCCAGCATCTCGAGAGGTGGCATGAGGGAAAGGGAAGGGAGAGAGTTGGATGCCCTCATCGGAGCACAATGGTGGGTCTTCTTGTAAATTCCGAGGGTCCCGAGACGGAGATGCTGACTATTGCGGGCTAGTATCTCATGTGGCGACTTAGCCATCAAGTCGATCGAAGAGCCATTTGTCACCGACAACGATAGTGACGCAGAAGACTGGTCGATATGAGCTACAGCTGCATTATCCCGTCTACCGACACGTTTCCCAAACGCAAACGTCAAGGAAGGGGCATCAGACGTCGGCTAGCAGTATCAGCCTTAGTGAACTTTGACAGGATGATGGCATACGCCGCGAAACCCTTTCTGAGAATTTGGGGGATGGTTGATGATCTGCATCCAGGGCTGTCGGGGGAGAGCGACAGCCGCCGCAAAGACTTCCCAATACGTGAGTAGTGTTGAAACCTTCGGAAGGAGACATAGGTCGTGCGGCACAGCAGAGTTACTACTGGGGCGAAGCTGATGCAATCGCTGAACATTGCATGTCGCAGAGTTATGCTGGATGTCAGGCGAGGTGTAAGAAGACGAAGAGCAAGTCGAGTGACGAGTCTCTTACAGTCGTAAACGGTCCTGCGACGACTCGATGATGGGTTATGTAACAAGTCGATACCCACAAACAACCATTGCTTGAAGTGCAAGAGCTTTGGCCTCATAGAGTCTCTAGCGAGATATAAGCACACAAGCGCAGGGGCTGAAAAAATAGAGATCGAACGATGGAGCGAGGGACCATACTCATAGTAGCCTAGCAGAGGCATGACTGAGCTATCTTGGCTGGTTCGCTCTTAGTGGTCCCAATGGAAAAGGTTAGGGAGGGATGTCATGAGTGTTTCAGCTTTGTCTTAGAGCCAACTGCTTTTTTTGGCTCTCCAGCGTCTCAAGCGTTAAAGCTTCAGCAATAATGCGATATCCATCCATTCCATCCATTCCATCCATCCACCTCCACCCTCTCCCCCTCTCTTTGTTGACACCGCGGAGCATCAGGGAAGAAGTGCATAAGCAAAGTACAGGGCGGTAGTCGCAGCTCCCCTCACAGCAGCAGCAACAGCCTTACTACAATCTCCGTGGGCCGAGAGGGAAAGAGAGAAAGAGAGAAAGGCGGCGGACCAGTCGGAGTTTAGAAGCAGAGGCGCATTAGAACTACGAGTAAGAGAACCGGCCAAAAGCTCCCAATTCAACGACACCTTTTGCCTCCACCACAATAGCAGCAAGCCAGCCTTCCGTGCCACTCATACGCATTCGCTGGAAAACATCGGTTCGCTACAGACGTCTCTGTCCTTATATCTGGATCTCATTTACATCTTCTTTTACTGTGGGGAAGGGTGAGGTTACATTGAAAACGTCGTCTTTGTGACACTCCGCCATTCGCCCCACCTTATGATCTGACACCCTCATACCGCCGGTCGGTTGCTGCCTCTTGAAACGTCAAAGAAGACAAAGAATCTCTCCGCCTTACCCCACATCAAATTCACTTCAATCAGCTTTCACCGCTATTCTCTATACTAATCATTCATACCATCTATCTACGCTTAAGTGCGCTCATGTCTTGACGATACGAGCATTATATCTACAAGCTCTCTTATCTCTTAATAATCGTGCCGCTTTGTGACGCCATCTCAACGAAGTTTCGTATCCGGCGACAACCTAATCAAATGAATACTACAAAGCTATAGGCCAACATTCTTACCTTTCAAGGTCCCCCACCCATACAATATGGCTGCCCTTACCTCCAAACCCAACTACACCTCAAATCTCGGCATGGCTTCTAATCAGCCATCTATCGTCTCACAGTATGCTGCCAGCTACAGGAAACCCGTGGGGAGCGGTGAACCACATGCCACCAGCGGCCAATTCTTGAGTCCTACAGAGTCAGAGTTCTCTGTCCATGACGCAGATGGAGAGAGCATCAAAAGTTGGGATGAGAGGAAGGTGTGCGACTGGCTCAGAGCTATCAACTGCAGCCAATATGAGCAAGTCTTCAAAGGTAAGCAGTAGCACAAGCTACTTTGGCAAGGGCGACTTCACCTTATGTGAAGGGCGTTCCTCAAGGTTGACCTTACTAACCAATATTACAGTAAACCATGTCACTGGCTCCAACCTCATCGAATGCGATCAGCTCGTCCTCAAAGAGATGGGCATTAAGAAAATTGGAGACCGTGTCCGCATCTTCGTGGCTATCAAAGGACTGAGGACCAAGGCTGTGGGCAATTCTCGCAAGAGGAACAGAGACTCGTTGGCAGCGCTGGATAGTCGTCAAAACTTGGCTCCGTACACGCCGTCTTCCGCCGGATCGCCCCGCCACCTCAATACACCGCGCGATCGTGCAGATCCGGGCAGTGGCAGTAGCAAGCGCTGGTCAAGACAAATCGACTCATCCATGATGCAAGACTTTTATCCTATGAGCAGTCACCGTCCGGGTTCCCCATTAACGGAAAGCGATGGTGTGAGAAGCTTGCGTTCGCAACGACCCGCTGGCATGAGTCCGCTAGCACCTGCGCAAGAAAACAAGAATGGCTACTTTAATGCCCCTCCGTCATCTGCTAAGAATAGTGCGGGTACTGGAGCACGGCCAGGCACCCCAAATTCTGGTCTTGCTAGACCGAACGCCAACGCCGACTCGACGGTGGGCAAGTTGCCCGTCGGCCAGGCAGTCATTCGCGTCATCTACAACGGAGGACAGACAAAGGTGCTCAACATCAAAGCTTGTAGGACCTTGGACGATATAGTGCTCAATGTTCTGAGGAAGCTCAACCTACCAGAGAATCAATCCAGAAATTATTGCTTCTGGAATCTTGATGGGGGTGGTCAGGACCTGAACAACACACACAAGCTTTCTGACACCGAGCTCTTACGCTTCTGTACTGAGCCGTACGACAAGAACGAACGTGGACGTCTAATCTTACGGAAACGGCACGCCGGGGAGCCGGATGAGGAGGAGCTTCGAAAGGCTGCGAGCATCATGCTGGAAGAGCAGCATGAGAGGCGTCAGGAGGCTTTGAAGCAAAATAATACACGCAGTCGGAACAAGATAGAACAGCAAACAGGGGCATCTTGGCAAGAGATAGCAGACCCGCTGTCACCCGCAACCTTCTCAGGTGGTGGGCGTTTCCCACCACGAGACCGCAGCGGCAGCGCAGCTTCCACCCAGGGATGGGGAAGGCCACCTCAACGTTCAGATTCGAAACAGAAGCAGAAGATCAAAGAGTTCATGGGCGGGCGACCTCCCAGTGAGCTCATTAGCCAAGAACTCACTACCTATTTCCCAGACCATGACAAGAACAAGATAGAGCGCACAGTCCGCATGTCTGTGAGGAGGTCAGCTCGTCTAAGCAGGGCAGCAAGCAGGATAAGTACAGCTAGTAATGGCAGCTACACCTCCAGTCTCAAGGATGCACCACCGCTTCCGAACATAGCAGATTACTGGTTGACAAGTGGAGGAGGGGGCAGCGGAGGAATCGGCCGTGGACCGCGCCCGCTCTCTGTATCTCAATTTGGAGGCATACAACGGGACTCTATAGCTTCAAGTTCCTTACAGCCCTTGGCGGAAGAGTCTCCAGTCGAACCAAACCGGAAATCTTACGTCTCTTTCGAGAGCGATTCTCAGGTGGGCGGCACCAATGGCAACGAGTCTGACACCTCGCACACTGCTCTATCTAGCTATTTCGACGAGTCTGGTAGCAGCGGTCCTACGACAGAGGCCGGCGGCTCCTTGAATGACCATCTGACCACTGCTATAAACGCAGACGGCGAGGAACCTGATGAAGAGCTCAACCAATTTCTTCAAGGCGACTCGTGGGATAATGTTCGCTGGATGCAAGGCGCTCTGATCGGTCAGGGCTCCTTCGGCAGCGTTTTCCTTGCCTTGCATGCTGTGACTGGTGAATTGATGGCAGTGAAGCAAGTCGAGATGCCCTCCAATACCAACAGTGTGCTCGATAAGAAGAAGGAGAACATGCTTGCGGCGCTAAAGCGAGAGATTGATCTCCTTCGTGAACTACAGCATGAGAACATCGTCCAATATCTCGGCTCCAATTCTGACGATCACCATTTTAACATCTTTCTGGAATATGTTCCTGGTGGCTCTGTGGCGGCTATGCTCCAGTCATATGGCTCTCTACAAGAGCCTTTGATTAGAAACTTTGTGCGACAGATCCTTACCGGTCTATCCTACCTACACGGCAGAGATATCATACACAGAGATATCAAGGGTGCTAACGTCCTCGTTGACAACAAGGGTAACATCAAGATATCGGATTTTGGTATCTCGAAACGTGTTGAGGCTTCTGCTCTTCTTCAGCCTCAAAAGAATGGTGGACACCTCCATCGTCCCTCATTACAAGGTAGCGTATTCTGGATGGCGCCGGAAGTGGTCAAACAGACTTCATATACTCGCAAAGCAGATATCTGGTCATTAGGCTGCTTGATTGTGGAGATGTTTACGGGCACACACCCTTTCCCTAATTGCTCACAACTTCAGGCCATTTTCCAGATCGGCAACAGTAGCGCTAAGCCTAATACTCCGGAAAGTGCAAGTCCGGAGGGGAAGGATTTCCTCGACAGAACGTTTGAGATCGATCATGAGAAGAGGCCTAGTGCTGATGAGCTATTGAAGAGTCCTTTCTTGAAGCAGATAGCATGAACGACGAAATAATAGCAGGAAGGAAGTGGAGAGACATCAGTCGCCGCGTCGAATCTACAAATTGGCTAAAGTAGTCGTGGGCAAAAGTCACAGAGATATGGATTGCATGAACGTGCGTACGATGTAATTGTATTATATGATCAGATGAGATGAGATGAGGAAACGAAAGCGAGCAGTTCGTCCAGCGGTCATGATCAAAATCTTGAACTCATTACTAGTGCTAAACCGACAAGTGATATCTCCTACGCCTCTTTCGTGTTCGTTGTTTCTTCATTTCTTCACGGGCAGAGCTGTGCCAAGACCAACAGATTTACCCCATCCCAAACTCCCGCCTCTCCCGTCTGTCTCTTCATCCATCTTGCGTGGCCGACGAGGCTCGCAGCCGACTAACCGAGGAAGGAGTCGGCGGAAGAGATGTACCATGACTAGTCTGGAGAATCAGGCGGTTTATGCTAGAGCGCTTCTTTTCTCGGTTCTTCAACAGCCGAGCAAACGCATTGATCACTCATCAAGCTTCGACTACAACCCATCATGAACGACTCAGAAACCATTGTGGCTTGTTTCTTCACTGATGGCATGAATAATGCCAAACGCACAAGGCCATGATATTGCATCCTGTGGAGCAGTCATGGCCCCAGCTGTGCCACAAAGAGGTCGGCCAGACGCACAAGATAGGCTCCACCTAGAGGGTTTCAAAGGCAGGAACCACACCACCTCCATAGTTTCAGTCTGATCACTATGCCCAAGAACGGCCACACTCCCGTGAAGATTCCGAGTATCTGCACGCAACTGCATTGCTGGGCATGTTGGTTTTTGCTCCTGTTCATTTCACTTGCAGAGTCGAGAATCTTGGTATTCCGTTCTTCATGTGTTGCCTTGCTCTTGTCTTGTCGTGCCTGCGTTTCTCAGAGTCCTTGCAATATGGGCAGCAGCGACGCTCTCTTTACATTCATTCTTTCCTAGTCAGTCTTTCTTTCATTTTCAAGCTGCCTAGGGCAAGCTTTCAGTATACCTTCGTCGCCCCGTGGGCGACTCTCTACCCAAGATGCATGCATCACTACTAGTCCCTCTTGCTCTACTGCTGAGCTTCGTCGCTGCATCCCCACATCCTCATCCTCATGCACACCCACAAAACCGTTATGGCAGCTGGAGAAACAGAAGACCCGGCAAAAAGCCCGTCAACGTAGTACCAGCCTCTTCCACCCGCCCACCAACGGCCGTCCAGTCGCCCTACATCGCATCCCAGGAACAAGAGGGCCAAGTAGGCGGCACCACTCCACCCAGCGGGACTGAAGAAGAGACAACACCAATCCAAAGCGGCCTAACCGAGGGCACCACCAACGGCAACACCACCACCATCACAACCGGCGGCACAACCACCAGCGTAGGCGCCGGCCTCCCCGCAAACTGCTTCAAGAAGAACAACCTCGGCGTCGGCTTCCTCGCCGACGGCGATCCCGCCTCAATAATCTCCTCCGTCACAAACCAAGCCCCCTGTATGTACGGCAAGTTCGTAACCATGCTCTCCGCCTCCGGTGGCAGCGGAGTAACCTACGACCAACCCCTCAGCGTCGGAGCCGCTAACGCGAAGAAAGTCGGCGCCATCTACGTTTTGTCTCTGAAACCCAACAAGGGTGTGGATTTCTCGGTCTATGCCGGCGCGGCGGCACAGATCGGTAATGATCTGAATGAGATGGCGACGGCGTTTGGGGGCACGGTGTGGCTTAGGCTTGCGCACGAGTTTAATTGGTATAGCAAGACGGGCGATTATACGGGAAGTGGAAATGGGTTTAAGGAGATGTGGACGGCGATTGCGGGAGCGGTTGATAGGGAGAAAATCCGGATGTATTGGTGTCCCAATCCTCCGTCGTCGACTGGGGATGATACGGAGAGTTTGCATGCTACGTGGTTTCCTGAGGGGGGAGTCGTGGATCTTGTCGGTATTGATGCGTATTTGACGGCGGAAGGGTGGGCGAGCAGTCCGAAGGCGACGTTTAAGGATAGTGTGCCCGAGGCATGGTGTGAGAAGTATGCCGGGATGGGATTGGATACTTATGTGGGTGAGGCGGGGGTTTTGCCCGATGGAGGGACGGAGGAGCAGCAGACTTATTGGTTGGAGCAGATTGTGGGCGGGGCGAGTACTTGTCAGGGGTATAAGGGGTTTATGTGGTTTGAGATGGCGCCGCCTGCTGAGGGGGATTTTAAGGTGTTTGATAGTGGGGTCGCTGCTGCTGTTCTGTCTTGAGGGGAGGGGAGGGGTTGGTTGTTGGGAGGCGGGGATTGGGGTTTGAGGTGAGGTTTATTATTGTTGAAGGATCTCCGTGAAATGGCTTTTATATACGGAAATATAATTGATGGCATCCGAATCGAGGAGAGTTGCTCGTCTGTGAATGGTAACTCAACGCTTTGATTGCATAGATACAGTTGCGAGTAACAAGAACTTCCAATGACTCTTACCTCACAGACCCACATCCTCACCTTACAGCAAATCTCTCTTCACGAATTCCTCCCTCAATCTCTTGCCCAGCCCCGCCGGACTCCTCTCTACCACAACGCCCGCGCTCTCAAGTGCACTAATCTTACTATCCGCCCCGCCCTTCCCTCCACTCACAATCGCGCCCGCATGTCCCATCCTCCTACCAGGCGGTGCCGAGATGCCCGCTATAAAGCTGACCGCCGGCTTGTTCTTCACATTGTACTCCTTCATAAAATCAGCTGCGTCCTCCTCCGCGCTCCCGCCAATCTCGCCAATCATCACAATCCCCTCCGTTTCCTCATCCTCCAAAAATACCTTCAGACAATCGATGAAGTTTGTCCCTGAGAAAGGATCCCCACCTATTCCCACGACAAGCGATTGCCCCAGCCCTTCCTGTGTGGTCTGGTTGACGGCTTCGTAGGTGAGCGTCCCAGAACGGGAGACGATTCCCACGCGCCCCCGTTTGTGGATGAAGCCAGGCATGATGCCGATCTTGCATTGGCCTGGAGCGATTATGCCGGGGCAGTTGGGACCCACGAGGCGGGTTTTTGATTGCGTTTTTAGGATACTGGTGAGACGGACCATGTCGTGTTGGGGAATTCCTTCTGTTATGCAGACCACGAGGGGGATCTCGGCGTGGATTGCTTCTTCGATGCCAGCGGCTGCGAGAGGTGGGCTAGAGTAGGTCAGGTGGTTAGTTGTGGGTGTTCTTAACGAGCTCGTATGTGGATGGCTGGGGTCGAGAGCGCAAGGTATAGGTGGACATTCAGTGGTGTTTCAAGGGAAGACGTACGGGACAAAGATTGCGGAGGCAGTGGCGCCTGTTTCTTTCACTGCGTCTGCTACATTGGCGAAGACGGGCTTGCCCAAGTGTGTCTCGCCTGCTTTCTTGGGGTTTGTGCCGCCGACAACGTTGGTTCCTTGTATATATTAGACAGAGCTGCGAGTTCGTTTGAGGGAGGATCGAGCATACCATAGTCAATGGCTTGTTGGGCGTGAAAGCTGATTCATATTAGCTCCTGTAGCACGTTTTGTGGCAATTAAAGAGCTCTACCTTCCCTGCTTCCCTGTAAATCCTTGGTATATGAGCTTAGTATCGCCGTTGATGCGCAGGTTCTCCGCTGTTGCGGCATATCCAGAGGTTGCTGTCGAGTACCTCTGGTTGCGGGCTGCTGTCCGTAGCAAGCCCGCTGAGCGACGACTGAGTGCCTGCATCGCTGCTGAAGAGCGATGAGGTCAAGACAAAGCTGAGGAGCAATTGGGTTGGGAGCTGAAAGTTGGTTGGAGAGCCGTTGGAAGTCACTGAAGCTGCGGAAGTTGCCGCTGGTTCCTTTTCCCCACATTAATCTTTTGTGTCAAAGATCTCGAGTCACTGGACTTCTGCCTCAACTCTTCCTGAGCAATCATCTTAATTCTCTGCAAGAATGGCGACAGAGACAATCACTGCTCCAGCACCCACAACGGTCAAAATATCCAAGAACTCAAAGCTTCCTCCAGAAAACGAACGATACTTGAGAGCTTGTTCGGACATAGCAAGCGCCCTCATCCAGGACTACGAAGCCCAGCAAGATGAGTCCAAGCCGAAGAAAGACCTCAACCTCAATTCTCTTCGCGGACAGATGGCGAAGAAGCACAGGCTCTCCAATCAACCTCCACTTACCGCCATAATAGCAGCAGTGCCAGAGCATTACAAGAAGTACATATTGCCCAAACTAATAGCGAAGCCTATAAGGACGTCATCTGGTATAGCAGTCGTCGCTGTCATGTGCAAGCCTCACAGGTGCCCACACATTGCATATACAGGAAACATTTGCGTCTATTGTCCGGGAGGCCCTGATTCGGATTTCGAGTACTCGACTCAATCGTATACGGGCTATGAGCCCACCTCAATGCGCGCAATCAGAGCGAGATACGATCCGTATGAGCAAGCAAGAGGGAGGGTCGATCAGATCAAGAGCCTGGGCCACAGTGTGGATAAAGTTGAGTATATCATCATGGGAGGCACATTCATGTCATTGCCGGAGAGCTACCGAGATGAGTTCATATCACAATTGCACAATGCATTGAGCGGCTACCAAGGGAACAACGTCGACGAGGCAGTCGAGGCAGGCGAAATGAGCAACATCAAATGCGTGGGCATCACCATTGAAACGAGACCGGACTACTGCTTAGATACGCATCTGAGCGCTATGCTACGTTACGGCTGTACGAGGCTGGAAGTTGGTGTGCAGTCGTTGTACGAGGATGTTGCGAGGGACACCAACAGAGGTCATACGGTCGCCGCAGTGGCGGAAACGTTCAAGCTTTCTAAAGATGCGGGCTTCAAAGTGGTCAGCCATATGATGCCAGATCTGCCAAATGTTGGCATGGAGCGAGACCTCGACCAATTCCGCGAATACTTTGAGAATCCAGATTTCCGAACAGATGGCTTGAAGATCTATCCTACGCTCGTCATCCGTGGTACAGGTTTGTACGAGCTTTGGCGTACGGGACGATATAAGAACTATACGCCAAACGCGCTTATTGATCTTGTCGCTCGCATACTTGCTCTGATACCCCCATGGACTCGCATATACCGCGTACAGCGAGATATCCCGATGCCCTTAGTGACCTCAGGCGTGGAGAACGGCAACCTGCGCGAACTAGCTCTAAGCCGAATGAAAGATTTTGGAACCACATGTCGCGACGTGCGCACCCGCGAGGTCGGTATCAATGAAGTGAAGAACAATATTCGTCCTTCACAGGTCGAGCTTGTGAGGCGCGACTATGTGGCCAATGGCGGATGGGAGACCTTCCTCGCTTATGAGGACCCAAAGCAAGATATCCTTATTGCGCTGCTGAGGCTGCGGAAGTGCAGCAAGACGCACACATTCAGACCAGAATTGACCGCTCAGCAGACGAGCTTGGTAAGGGAGTTGCATGTTTATGGATCAGCAGTGCCGGTGCATGCGAGGGATCCGAGGAAGTTCCAGCATCAAGGGTATGGGACACTGCTTATGGAGGAGGCTGAAAGGATTGCCAGAGAAGAGCATGGCAGTAAGAAAATGGCCATCATTTCTGGGATTGGTGTCAGGAGTTATTATCAGAAGTTGGGGTATTGGTTGGATGGGCCGTACATGAGTAAAATTTTGGAGAAGTCTGAGGCGTCAGACAGTGACAGCGATGATGAATGAGTGCAATGAGATCTGCATGATACCAACGTCGTCACGGTCGATCCATCGAGGACGCTTTACATGAGCCAAATATGCATAGCGAGGGTTTGGGAAGCCTTGTGGAGTGGCTCGCTGATAGAGAGCCGGTAAAGATACCCATAGATATGAATGTTTAGTAATAATACTCATGACCGCCTATCAAGTGGTTGACAAGCCATGTCCACCCTCTATCCTTAATGTGTACACAAAGTCCGGACGTCCCCTCAAACGCCTCAAATCGCCTCATCTTGTCTTATGCACTGATTCCGGCCACCACGAATATCCAGCAAAACTCCGAGCACCGTACCCTTTCAAAATCGCATTCTGCCTAGTTCAGACTTATTGCCCCCCTCCTGCTCTGCCTGACATGCAGCAGAGCTTGGAAACCGCAGAAGATTAGGAAGGCGGCGTAGACGATGACGGCTATAAAGACTGATCCGGCAACTGCCTTGCCGTTTGGTGGGTCGGATGTGTGGCCCACCATGGAGTGGTGTTCTGCCTGTAGGTGGGCAATAGGTCAGTCGCAGAGTCGATTTGATATTGGGCAGGGGACGTTTGTAGGAGAAGATGAAAAGATGGTAGGCTGGAGGGGCCATGGGGGGTTTGTTGGAAGACGTACTTTGAAGAGGCCGCCGATTATTGAGAGAATTAATATGGCTGCGATGGAGACAACGATACTGAGAAAGCACCATCATCTTAGCGAACTTCAACTGATTGCAATATTCTCTCGGAGGTCATCTATAAGAAGTGCAGGGTGCATATCGACGTACCAACTCCAAGCATTGAACGCTGAGACGACGGGCTTCATGTTGATATAAGGTGCTGTGAGGAGAGCGTAAGGGGTAACGCTGGAGCAGGGTCTGATATGAGCGAGTGATAAGCAGTCAGTTTAGTGGAGTGGCAGTGAGTAAGAGTGGTGGAGTATCGGAAAGTGGCAGCGAAATGGATGTCAGTGCCATCGTTGAATTACTGAGCTTGAGATGCGCTTTTCCACTTTCGGACGCCAAGATAAAATATGCAGGAGATAGGCATAAAATGATTTCATAATTCCTGTCTCCTATTCCACTCTACACAGTCTGTATACTTCACCCCAGTGCCTCCAAAGATGTCCAATGCGCTTCCGATGGTCAGATCGACCTTGCCGTTACTCAGGTGCTTCACTGTCTCCAGATCTTGGAGATTCCTACCGCCTCCTGCATAGGTTACTGGTTTGGTGCACCATTGGCCCAAATTGTTCACGAGTTCTTCATCGATGCCTCTTTGAAGACCCTCATTATCTGCAGCATGAATCAAGAACTCGGAGCAAAATGCCTCCAGCATTCGTACCGAATCTGATACCAATTTCAGCACCTGAGGCAGACTTCATGCTATAATGGACTTACCAGCACTGACTTCCATGTCCGTTAATGTCTGCCATTTGTTCATGGCAACTACCCATTTGTTCTCTTGCCTTCGGCAACTGAGATCGATGACCAATTTGCATGGATCATTGCCAAGTGCATCAAGCACGTTCTCAAGACGTTCTTTCGAAAACTTGGCTTCTGGAAACAGATAGGATGTCACGATAACCTACTGTTGATCGTAAATGCATAGCACAACGAGCATACATGACCAAGGTTACCTTCTCCGCACCCCTATCAATCCACATCGCAGCATTCGTCTCATTGATACCACCGCCCACTTGTAGCCCGCCAGGCCATGCTTGCAAGGCACTTTGCGCCGCATCTTCGTTTCCAGGGCCTAACATAATGACATGCCCGCCCGACAGACCATGTTCTTTGTAGAGACTTGCGAAATGACTTGCAGCTTGGCTCGATACATAATTTGTCTTCAAGTCTGAGGACTGTTCATTCAGTGTTCCACCTACAATTTGCTTGACTTGGCCGGCATGGAGATCAATGCAGGGCCGGAAACGCGTCATGACTAAAAATATGCAGAACTGAAAGAAGCAACTTGTTTCGGCATGCAAAGTGATCTTCCAAGATGCGTGACTGTGAGCGAATACAGGCGCTTTTAGGAAGTGCGGACATATGCTCCTTATCTCCGGATGTCAACCTCACTTTGAAGTTAGCTTCTGATCGCATGGAAAATTGTCTATGCACAGTATGGCGCCTATCCCAGGGAAGCGGAAGCGAAGAAAGGAAAGTGCGGAGGAGAGTGGGGCTATACCGGCGAGCTCTGAGCAGCTTCAAGCAATTTTGAAGCGACATTTCGAAGCTACTTTCGATCCTTTACCGGTTGAAGAGGAAAAGGTGCCTTCGGACCTAAGACTTGAAGACGATGAGGTAGACAACGAACAGGATATGGGCTGGGAGGGACTATCCGACACCGAAGCCAATGCAGCGGAAGTTATCAATTATACCATCCCTAATCCGGAAGACCGCGCAGTATCCATTAAAGCCTTAAAAACATTCATGGTAAGTTTGTTACGCGCTTCAGGCTCTGATCTTCTGTGTCCTAAGATCAGCAGTCTTCCAAGCCGCCCATATCTAGCAACGAGCCTAACAAAGACAAACACTCGAGGAAGGCTGTCGAGACTGAAGATGACGACAATGAGAAGGGAAATATGAAGAATGACCTTGCACTGCAACGGCTACTTAAGGAATCTCATCTTCTGGATCATCATGGACCACTTGATCATTCTGGAAAGGCACGTCACAAAGCATTGGACCTTCGGTTACAAGATATGGGTTCCAAATCCTCTATCTTTACTCAACAACGAATGCCATTAGTACAGCGCAAAGGCATCAATGCAAAAGCTTCGCAGCGAGATGACAGCCGTCGGCGAGAAGCTCAGGAGAACGGCATCATCCTCGAAAAGGAAGGGCGAGCTAGCAAGCGTACAGAGACCAAGAGAGATAGAGGAGTTGGCGCGCCAAGTGTTGGAAGGTTCCACGGAGGTACTCTGCAATTGAGCAAAAAAGACGTTTTCAAGATTGAGGGACCTAAAAAGAAATCACGGAGATAGCTGGGAGAAGGCCAAAGCGTGTACTTCGATCTTGCCACTCATGTTGATTACTATCCTGGTATGGCTTTATTTCACTCCAGAGGTCGCTTCACATCTACCGCCTGCGCTGATAATTGTCGTTTGCGGTAGGAATGGCTACACATGCGGTCCAGGCTCATGAAATCGCGATTGCGCTATGCATAAGACCCAAACTCGAGGGGGCTCGTCATAAGCTGGTCAAAACGAGTGGGTCATAGAGAGACGGCAATTCGCTGTCTTTACAAGTGCAAGCCAGCCGTGCATCCGAGATCTCTCTCATGCAGGCGAGGGAGCTTGAGAATATGCGCGCATCGCCAATTCTGCCTTATCACGGCAGATACTGCCTGGTAACTGGAACAGTGAGATCTGATCGACTCTCACGTTGAAGACTGCACTGGTGGATTCGAGCCAGGGGTCTCCATCGCAGTCAGTGCACCTAAGCAGATCCTCGACAGCTCCGTTCCAAGAGGACGCTATCTACTGACCAAGTGGCGTGCTTTTACTCAGGGTCTACTTGCTCAATGCGGTGGGACGCACCCCTATTTAAAGCGTTGGGGTAGTTCTATAAGCCGCAGTAAAGCCAACAAGAAGCTCTTTCGACCGCGTGCAACTATGCATCGAAATCTGAACCTCACCAGAAGCCACGCTCCAGATGCTGCCAGAGGCTATTGTAGGTTCACTGAGAGATTCGGAAGACGAAACCGGAGTGCCAGACTAAGATCTCAGTGTAGCCGGTTCAACTGATGCTCCACTGTTGTCTACATCCTTGTCTTCTTAGTTACGCATGAGTGTAAGTTAATCCAGCAGCGTTGCTCAAAAAGAAGCTTGACTTTACAGGGAGAGCATACCCCGCCCGTTTCCGTGTATCTTATTTTTCCAAGGTACTTCAATCCCTGCGACTGCGATATTTTCCACATGGAGACTGAAGTCTTCTGCATGAGCTGTCGGGTAATTGTTGGCGCGGATATTTTGCAGCTGTTTCATGGCGACGATCAAACAAAGCTAAGCTTACGAACCGTTTTGCATGACAGTTCCCAGATAAACTTGGATTGATGGCTTATCAAGGTCGATCTGGTACTATTGTTGTTCTACGGTTCTTCTAGTCATACCAGCTTAGGCACGATCAGACCTCCAGCTTTCATGCCTGTGCCGCCTCTGACTGTACACAGCGGTCTTGACCGACATTGCAACCGCTAAGGAGAACTATTTGCGCTCCTATAATTAGCCGATCTGATGCTCTTGGCTACATCGGTCACAACATTGCCAGACTTCGAGGCAGAAAAGCATCCCGTCTCTCCGAGATGCACCCCAATCGGAAAATTAGCAACGCAGTTTTTCCGCGGTGTGAAGTCGAAGAAACCAAGGCCGCATAGTGCCACCACCCAGTGACCCTGTGTTTCAGCTGTCTACCAGAAAACCGTCGTTCACAGAAATGTCTCTACTTCGACGAGAAAGCCAAACATTGGTATGCGGCAATTTGGCCACGCGGGTTGCTGGCCGATCATTTGGCTATCTAAAAGTGGCGGAAGTATCTCATGCGCACTCTCAGAAGCAATCAGTGCAGCGCCAAAGGCCATGTTGACGATAGCAGGCATTTACCCCAGGTGGTCTATGCTCAGGAGAATTTTGTACCTTCGCTGCCGTGCGCCTTGATCGCTTACTGACTCGAATTTCTCCGGAGCTGGGCAGAAGACGGTGATGCGCTGCAGTAGCAGTGAAGATGGCGATGCTACCAATGCCAGTGCAGATGACCCGCAGCGAGCATGCATGCACGAAGCTTTCGTTAGCCTTGATTGAAGACTATGATTGGAACAGAACGGGCGACGGAACGTCTTTTTTGAGACTACCATGCTGTCACGAGGCTAGCGTTTCAGAGCAGCGGACGCCAATCACTGCAGGAGACCCCAAGCGGTTTAGTCACCTCAGCTCTGGTCTTACGCATTTTCCTTGATCGAGCTTCGCCGCTCTGCCCTCTTGCGTGCCGCGGTTGATGCTCTTCAACAATGAGAGCAAAATAGCTAGGTATAGCTCGCGTAAAAGGGTGAGGAACAGCTCGTGGGGGCTTTTTGGTGCCGTGTTCCTGTCGGCAGCAAGAAAGAATCTACCAGACGAGAGGTTGGGAGGAGTCAAGCGCGGCAAAAGCCTCAGAGCAAAGAAGCGAGGGCAAGCTGTTGCCACACCGACAGAAAGCAAGATGGCGAAAGCAAAGTACAAACGGGAAGTTGTACCGACATTAGGCAGTGTGTACAATGTGAAATATCCTGTATAGAGCGATTAGCTTTACTGTGCGGCTGGCTTGGTCATTGCAATCCCTTCCGAGTAAGTGAGTGTCTGGCTTCAGGCACAGGACTGTGCCTTTGGTGACTGAGCGCGATCGGGATCAATCATGCACAGTCCGCAAATATGTCGTGAGTCAGCAAGAGTGCGAATTAGATAGCCGTGATAGTCCCTCCACAAACGATTATCTATCAATTGACATGTATGTTCGGAGAAAAATAGTACATTTTGGTTGATTAGGATCTGAGCTGTCAACGGGACGTGACGATTATCATCTGAGTGGTTGAAATCGGATATTATTGACCCGATCTCAAGGCCAGTTCCCAGTTCTCGCCAGGTGGTGGCATCAGCAAATAATCACCCGCCCTCTCCAGCAAATCGTCCAAGTCACTTCTCTGCACAAGGTTCCTGAGCCGCCCAAGCCCAGCCATTCGCTCACAGTCCAAGCCTTATAGGGGATAGACTGCATTACTTCGCCCCCGCTTCCGCGGTTCTTGTGACGAGCAATTTAAGGGAGTCTAGGGAGTCTAGCACCAAATAGGGTGAGAGGCCACCCGTAACGACGCTAATTTCTGCGACTGCCAGGGTCAAACCAGCCCAAAACTCTCCCAAACTCTCCCAGACCCTCCCAAACCAAAGTCTCACTCTTCCTTCGCCCCTCAGAGTCGCTTCAACCTTGCCTCAGATTTTCCCAAACATCCTCCCTCTGTTCCACCCCTTCTTTCAAACCAACCGATCATCCATGCACCTTTTGCGCATTGCTCAACCTACCGTACTATCAATCGACTACCACAGCCTTATTCACCATATGCCAGAGCAGAGTGAATAATGGTCGAGGCTTGACACGGATTACGAGCACCACTGCCGACACACGCCCTTCTCTTCCACTCCTTGCCGCCCAAGCCAAAATTCACACTAAAATACCACCACTTGCTTTCTCAGGTCGCCCCCCCCCGCCAGTGAATCTCTTTCGACCGCTACCCGACCTCCAACGCTTCTTTTCGCCAACGTTCCCCTTCTTCCTCCAACCTCGCCTCCGTTTCTGTATCCTCTGACAACTTTCTTTTATTCGATTCCACCCTGTCTCACCTTATTTCCATCGGAACAACTTTATCACCTCGAGTCTCGAATACTGAAACGACCGCCGACCTCCTGGTCATCGCGTTCTGTTTCGTACCCTCTTGTGTAAAGAAACACCACTCATTGGGCTGGTCCCGACACTTCCACCACTCGTCTGGACGAGCATCTATTCGCAACGGCTGGCCCTTCAACACTTTGCACTCTCTTAACATACTCCTGGGCCCCAGCCCCTCTCCACCTCGACCCAAAGTCGATTGGCTCACAAGGTCGCACAAGCACCACTGCAGACAAACACTCGCTGTGAAACTGGGTTATTGAAATTTTGCGACCAGAGCAAGCAGGCTGACTCGGTCGAGTCACTGCCGCCATGTTTTCTCAAAACAACAACTCGACTATGGCGCCTCCACAGAAACCCGAAACGTTTATGCTCTCCGACGCAGCGCAACAGAGCTTGCCTCAAGACGCGCAAGTTGCGCTACAACAAGTTGACAATTGTGAGTATAGCAGCCGCCTCACCGACACCAACGCCATGCTTCCTCCCACGTCTCCTGGCAGGTCGCAGACTGAGACACAACTGACAATCTACTAGTGAAGTATTTCCTCATCTCTGCGCCTGTGGACTGGACACCCGATCAATACATACGAAGATTTTTACTGCCAACCGGCGAATACGTCTCCTGCGTGTTATGGTGCGGAAGCTCTTCATACCTCGTTGGCCTATCGAAGCACTTTACTGACATTGCGCAGGAACAATCTCTTCCACATATCTGGCACAGACATTGTGCGATGTCTGTCGTTCCGCTTCCAGGCCTTCGGGCGACCCGTGAAGAACTCGAAGAAGTTCGAGGAGGGTATCTTTTCAGATTTGCGAAATCTGAAGTCAGGGACCGATGCGTCGCTGGAAGAGCCAAAGAGTCCCTTCCTGGACTTCATGTACAAGAACAACTGCATTAGGACGCAAAAGAAGCAGAAGGTGTTCTATTGGTACAGCGTCCCGCACGACAGATTGTTTCTTGACGCACTGGAGCGAGATTTGAAGAGGGAGAAAATGAGCCAAGAGGCTACAACAATGGCCGTCAGCGAACCGGCTTTGTCCTTCGAATTTGATTCCTCACAGTCGCTGTTTGAGCAGCTCACCAAGGCTCAGCAAGCCAACTCATCTTCATTCTCCGCCAACGCCAGCTCAGCCTATTCCCAGTCGACATCTCCTGTACTTCGCGCATCCGACTCCATGCCACCTCCGTCACTACCACAGTCATTACCAACCGTCTCCGAGGATGTTCCTGCAACGATGGGCGCTTATCCTCAAGCGTCAATGGCGCCATCTGGCACAACTAGTTTTGTGAAGAGAGAGGCGGATTACGGGCAACTGCAATATGATCGTAATGGCATACCTCTATCACGGGTACATCAGCGGCATACCTCCATGCCGACGTACATGGAGTATTCGCCAGCTCCTTCCTTCGTCTCATCTCAGGGTGATTACGGGAACTACAGCAACCGCGATTTGTCCTTCGAGCCGGTGACGCCTCCGCAGAATAGCCATGCGATTGCAGCTGAGCCTGCATACATCGCCAATGAAGACACAGGACTCTACTCAGCAATCCCTGAGGTCAACTCATCGCAAAGTTACAACACGATGATGCAGTTACCGCCATCAAACCTTTCTGGGGGCCAGTATTCTGGCAGCCGTAACTACGGAAGTGGTAATGTCTATTCCGTCATAGAAGGATCGCCCACTTACAAGCAACGGAGAAGGCGGTCCTCTATCCCTCCCAATTCCAATGGTATGCCAACCAACAACGCACACGCACCACACCGTCAGAGCGACCTCCGTCGATCTGTCTCCGTATCTGTTGGTGACGAAGGCGATGATTCCGGTCACAACTCTCCTCCGGCGCTACCTAACGGCTACGCCAACATGGTTGGACAGCACAGGGACATGCTTGAGCAGATATCGCGACATGGCACTCCACTGCAGCAGACTGTTGAGGGCAGCCCAGCGCCACAGAATATGGGCATAATGCACGCCCAAGAGTCCAACTATCACAATTACCAGGACAATAACCTCCCAACTCAATCCACAGACACAAGCCCGGGTACTCGTAGTGATCGACCCGGTCCGGTCCGCAGAGCCAGAAGTGCAACAATGATGGAGCTTGGACCTTATCCCCACAAATCACACTCCTGCCCAATACCAACGTGCGGGCGCTTGTTCAAACGATTAGAGCACCTGAAACGACATGTGCGTACCCACACACAAGAACGTCCCTATGTATGCCCACATTGCAACAAAGCATTTTCGCGATCGGATAACTTGGCTCAGTAAGTTCCTGTCCAATGCTGGTAGATATTGTTGTGCTAACATTAAACTCTAGGCATCGTCGCACTCACGAAGTCCGCCCTGATGGTGAGGTGGGTGGATACACCGACGATGATCTGGAAGCCGAAGAGAACGAGTTCGGTACCTTGGAGGATGAAAGCCCTCCACCAGAGAACCAAAATCACTACGCTCAGCACACGATGTCAAGCAATGTCATGTCAAACAGTGGGATGTCAAATAACCACATGTCGAACATGACAGCAAACGCAATGAGGCTGCCTTCCACAGGCATGGGCCACGACGGTATGAGCATGGGCGGCAACATGGGGCCGCCTATGATGGGAGGCATTCCAGTGAGTCAACAAATCTAGCCCATGCCCGCGCTCTGAGTGAAACAAGCGACACGGGGCAAGACTACCTCGACCTTGAATCAACGATACGCATGTCCGAGTAACGGCAATGTTTTACGAGTCTCATTTTCAAGCCGCATCTGGCGGCATCTCCTGGAGTTCGACATTGACAGCGAATACCGTGCACACTAGCTGCACCTAGCATCAGCATTGAGCGCGACTTTACACTTGCTTGAAGTCTGTACCGCATGCACAGCCTGTTTCCGTGCCTCATTCGAACAGAAACACCGGCACTCCTTTCATTTCTTTTCTTTGTCTAGGCATTTTGGATGGTGAATAATGGGTGGATATCTGAGCTATGAATAGCTCTCCTTTGCCCTCTCAGGATAGGGGACAGAGGATGATTTAGAAAATGTGATTTACGATTTGCCTTGGGAAAAGCTCGTGCCACTTGCGGTGTGCCACGAGGGGCCCTTTTTTCCGCCAGCGTGAGTGGATGTATGCAATATGATATTGTCAGTCATTGTTCTAGACGGTCTAGATCTTGTTGATAGATAGGGGAGATCTGAACATGAAGATATTCAAACCTGGCCTGCTTGTCACTTGTTCCTCTCTCTACCGCCTTGTTCTAAATCGCTCTCTTGGATGATTATTCTGCCTACTGATGTACACGCCACATATCAACCGATCTGTCACCCTTAGATGATGAACTCCACATCCTTGTCCGCCTGACTACCGCATACGCATAACAATGAACGACCTTGAGAATCTCCACCTACCGCTCCGCATCCAATTTGCTCTCAGCTCCACCCAATCCCCTTTCTGCCTCGTCCAATCTAACGCCGGAGCTCCGAGCTGATCCTTCTTACTAATCTCTCCCCCTCAAGAATAACCACCTCTTACTCGCAGAAATCCAAAGTGAAGCACCACCATCCATTTCTTCAATCCATTCCAAACGCCTCAAACGCTAGTATCACTTATCTACAGCTTCAACAAGCCCCTCTCATCTGTCCACACTAAGATGACCTCGTCAGATCACTAGACATTTAAACGATCGTAAAGATGGCTGTGGCATCGATTCGGTCATGCTGCTCAGAGGCGCCAGTCTACCCGTTTTGGAGGGTTGTCGAATAGTAAAACCCAATTTCCAACCACGCTGCCTTGCCTTGCCTTACCCCCAAGAAATTACGATCCAAAAGTGTAGAAAGAGGAAGCTCAGGAAGCTGTATAATCTCTCAAAGATGGTTTTGCTAACAGGGTTGCTTTCACAACGAAATCCGACATCAAATTATAGTTATCTTTCTCTCTTTGACCACAATCTATGCTCCCATGCACGAAAAATATTCCCCAGCCCCCACCACTTGCTCCTTTGCCGTCAAATTCCATTTTCTTATTTTTTTCCGTCAAAGCAATCTTTGAGTAGAATTTGAGCACATGCATTCAAGATTGTGGTGCGTGATGGATGGATATCTTGCTTTTGATGATTGTTGGTGAGGGCCGGGTAAGTAGGGGGGAAGCTTACTCGGAACCAAAGATGGTCTGACGTTGGAGTTTGGGGAAGTCGGTGCGCCCAGAAGGAGGTATTTCAATGTTTAGGTCGAGGGTTATGGTAGATTTGGGTAGAGGCAGATCACCGGCGCAATCTTTGTAAGGGGCCAAGTGAAATGACTTCTGCTTTCAGATATCGTATTATTTCATTCAGCATGCTGCATTGAGTATCTAGTAATGCACAAGGAGGTCATCTAAAGTAAAGCAAAAAAGCGTGAGCTTTGCACAATGCCTGCCTGTCCGCCTTGCTCTCCATTTGCTCCGGCAGATGCCCCTGATGCTTTGCTGTCCATCGCGCGCGCCGTATCCCTAGTAGAAGGTTGCCTGAATTATAGCACAGTAGACATGAATTGAATGGTGTACTTCCGTTCTCATTAACACGATTACCTCCCTTAAGGCCACTTGGTCTTTCACTCCTCCTCACTCATCGCCCCGCTGTAGCCTCCGACTCCTGCAGAAGTGTCCCTATTGCCATTGAACGTTAGTTTCAGTTTTGTGCCTCCATTTGGACCAGCACTAGGCATTGGGGTGCCAGTAGCACTCGACATGGCTGCTGTGGAGCGTCCATCGGGCGGCGTGTCGCTGTCGAAGTTTTGCCATTCAGGATATTCGGCTGTTTCGTCTGCGAGTTTCTTGATGCAATGGGCCTGAATGGAATGTTAGCAAAGATCTGGATAGATGGGGCCTAACCCGGAAGCTTACCTCAATGTCGTTAGCATCAGAATATAGCTGGCTGCCATCGTCGTTGTAGGTTCGGGCATTCGTACACAAAAGTCGAATGTCATCCCTATATTCTTTCAAGCTTTGATACTCCTTTTTGTTGATCTTCTTCTCAACCTGTTCCATGCAGATCGGCTCCTTGATTACCATATAGTAGTCTGGATACAGGTTCTTCGGTACAGGCTTAAGGAATGGATCAATCAAGCCACGGACATCCCCTTCAGCGGGGCCGATACGCTCTTCGATATCCATCAAGCATTGGAAGTTGTCATTGAGAATCTTCTGCAGCGATGCCCGGTCTTTGGAGTTCAACGTTTCCACGACCTTATTGCCTCGCTTCCTCTTCGCAGCTGCAGGTTCTTCTTCCAAAGGCTCTTCCGCTTTCCGCTTCGCGCCGGTAGGCTTGCGTATCCGCTTCTTTGATGCTGGCGCAATCGAGCTTTCTCTTGAAGGTTCGGGAGAGCTTTCGTAGCCCTTAGCGCGCTTGTCCGCGTTGGCGGCCCTCTTCACTTTCCGAGCGTTCTTTCTTGCGATGGCTTCCTCGATCGTGTCATCCTCATTGTCAACAGCATCAAGCCATTGCTCTTCCGTAAGACCATCATCGTATTTGACCCTCGTCCTTTCTCTTGCACCACGACCCACGATCTCTTCGAGTTCTTCAGTGACAGGGGTTTCCTCTTGCATATAGATATCAGGCAGCTCATCCTCTCCCAGTAGACGAGGTAACTCGCCTGGATTACCATAACCGCCCTCTGTTATTCGTTTCTGGTCCATTTGTTTGAAAAGCTCTACTTCACCATCATTACGAGCCATAATGATGTTGAGATCATCGTCGTCCATTTCTTCTTGGTTTGCCATCTCTTCGGCTGCCTCAGCGCTTTCGAGCAACGTCTTCAGCATAGCGTCCCGCTCTTCATTGGTGGACTTGTTGTCGAAGCGACCAGCCTGGATGACTTTGCCATCCATGTCCAGCTTGTACTGGGCTCTTTCGAGGATTTTCTCCTCAACGGAGTTGGAGCTGATTAGCCTCAGAATGCGGACTTCGTTCTTTTGGCCGATACGATGTGCTCTGTCTTGCGCTTGCAAATCCTGATGGGGGTTCCAGTCGGAATCGTAGATAATGACGGTATCAGCGGTCTGTAAGTTCAGGCCAAGACCGCCAGCTCGGGTGGATAGCAAGAAGCAGAAGTACGGTGAGTTCGGGTCGTTGAATTGAGCAAGCAGTTCTGAGCGGTCGTCCGACTTTGTGGACCCATCCAAGCGAAGATACGCTAGGCCTTTTAGTCGCAGAAAATCTTCCATGATGTTCATAATTTGGGTCATCTGGAAAAATATCAGGACACGATGACCTGACTCTTTGAATTTTGGGAGGACGCGATCAAGAAGCTCGAACTTGCCGGCTGTACGCCATAGCAAATCATCACTGATTTTATTGGGGTTCATTTGGTCTTCCACTTGCTCGAAGACGAAGGGATGATTGCACAGCTTTCTCAGTTGCATGAGCATGTTGCTCAATCCTCTAATGCCGGTCTTTCCACCTTTGCCATCGCTGACATTGATCTTGTTGTACGTGATCAGCTGGTGGTAGATTTTAGCTTGAAGCGCCGAGAAACGGCACTTGATGACACGCTCCTGCTTGTCTGGCAGGTCTTTCTCCACATCCTTCTTCAAACGACGGAGTAGGAAAGGTCGCAGGACCTTATGAAGTCTTCGAATAACTAGTAACTGCTCTTCTTCGGAGAGTTCCATCCTGTCTTGGCTTCCAGTATTTGCAAATGGTGTGTTGAACCATTCGTCGAAAGACTTTACAGATTTGAAGATATTAGGCAAGACGAAGTTTAGAAGAGACCAAAGCTCTGGCAAATTGTTTTGAAGAGGGGTTCCAGTTAAGATCAGCCGGTATCGAGATTGATAGTATTGTGACAAGGTTTGACTAAGTTTTGAGTTGGAGTTCTTCATCCGGTGACCCTCGTCTACAATCATGTGGATCCATTTGATCCTGCTGAGTACAGGTCGGTCCTTGATAATGTACTCATAAGTTGTCAAAAGTACATCAAAGGAACCATAGCGTAGTTGCTGTTGCTGCTGTTTCCTAGCAAGAGGTGGACCCTTGTAGATAATCCTCTTAAGGGACGGTGCCCATTTTTCGAACTCAAGATTCCAGTTGGTGAGTGTGCTGAGAGGTACAATGACCAGAAACGGTCCTCCTCCGCCTCGGTCTGGTTTGAACTCTTTCAGGTATGTAAGCATACTGATAGTTTGAATGGTCTTTCCTAGACCCATTTCATCTGCCAAAATGCCGTTGAGATTGTTGTTGAAGAGGGACACCATCCACTGTAAACCTTTGATTTGGTATTCTTTTAAGGTGCCGCCAATTAGAAGACCTGGCTGTTTTCTAATCTCCTCTTTGATGCGATGAGCAACTTCGTAATAGTCAACCTTAGGGGTTCCCTCTTCTTCCTCATCGCTCTCGTCCGATTCGCCAGCCTCGTCCTTGTAATACTTCGCATCGGCATTCCGCTGCTGGGCTTTTACTGAGGCAGCTAGTTGGTTAAGGAATCCGTCCGTCTGTTTAAGCAGATGCGAGATGCGGGAGTCCTTCGCCTGCCCAAGCAACTTCAGATAGGTCTCTTCATCATCGTTCTTCAAGGCCTGGAGACGTTGCTTGGCAGTTCGTTCGACCCGCTTTTGCTCCTCTTTCTCAATATTCTGGTGCTGTTGCAGCATAAGTCTGCCAAGCTTCTGCTGTCTCTGCTTCTGTGCTTCTGCAGATTTGTGGATGTCAAGACCATGTTGCATAATAGCATGAAGATGATCCCGCTGCTTCTGCTTCTCGCTGTTCTCGCGCTGATCGCGCTGTTGCTTTTCAAGTTTTTCCGTGATACGGGCTTCACGCAAAGTAGTCTTCTTCTGCCGTCGATACTGTGAGCGATTCGCGGTCTGAGCAAGGTTGTCATAGTGTATCAGGTCTCGGTGCACCTGCTGGCGAAGAGCACGCTGCTTAGGGAGAAGGCAAAGCATTTTGTACTCGATGAGTGCTTTGCGCTTTAGTGTGTCATCGTAGCTTGGCTCGTCAGACTTGCTTGTATCCCAAACATTCATATTAGCAGGCAAGCCTTCCAAATCTGCTTTCCTAGCTTGTATACGGTTGTATGCAATCCTGTCGCGCTCTTCTCGTAATCGTTCTCCATCCACTGTAGGTAGACCTTGCGGACCGTGCAATGCAAGTCTTCTATCCATTATCCGCGCTGCAATCTTCCGTTGTCGTTCACGCTGGAATTGATCCACGTCCACGCCTTTCGGCATAAGACTATGAATCTGTATCCGATTCTTTCTCATGGCATGATCCGAATAACTGATGGTAGGCTTAATGTAACCGAACGGTGAATACGAATAGTCGTACATATGACGGCGCTGTGGGTCGCTCTCCCAGGAGTGTCCTCTCTCAATGTTCTTCACCACTTCGCGGGCTTTTGCGACGTTTTCAGCTTTGGTTTGAGGTTGGCTTGACTGTTGTGATTTGAAAAGCTGCTGTTGCATCTGAGGAGGTATGGGGTTATTCTTTTGTAATAATTTGAAGGCGAACATTTGTGTTCTGAGTAGATTCATCTGCTGATCGGAGAAATTGACGTTTGTCATGGCATTTTGCTTTTGCGCTGAGGCGTCTGCTCTGTCAACGCCGTCTGCTGCTTGACCATCGGAAGCAGTATCGTTGATCACTGGCCCAGGTTGAGAGTTCGTAGATGGCTGGCTTGCGCCATCATGAGTTACGCCTGAGGAATGACTTAGCATTTGTGAGGTAAGCAAGCATGATGGCTTACCATTAAGTCCATTCATCTGGGCAGCAGCACGTTGCTGCTGCTGTTGGCGCTGTTGATGTTGTATTTGCTGCTGCTGACTGGCTTGTTTCATTCTCTGGATGGACATCATGAAATTGCGGGTTTTGATAAATTCGGGGTCGGTCTCTGGTGTTCCATTTGCTTTCATCTGTTGAAACTTCTATGTGGCCAGTTAAGTTAGCTAAGGTTCAATGGCTAGCCAAGCTCGAAGACGTTGTCAACGCAAGGGTTAAGGGTGGAAGACGAACATCAAATATTTCCTTCATCTGGGCCTGGGTAAAATTGGGTGGTATCGTGGTAGGCACCTGAGGGAGCGACGGAGCGGTCTGAACAGAAGCCATAATCGAGTTGTTTGTTTGTTTTCGTTGTGGATGTGTTTAAGGGATGCGACTTGCGAAAGGCTGCGGCGCAAAACACTCGATGGTTTTTGGATAGACTATTAGTAGGACGTGTTGTAAGAAGAGGCGGGTGAAAATTGATCGCGAGGCGGAAAGGGCACCCTCGAGCGCGTCTCAAAGGACGTGACGAGGGTGGTTTGGTCTTTCAGCGAAGACTGATGATGGCGGGGAGTAGCGGAAACGCTTTTTCTTGATCGAGGGGTGGAAGCGTGTGCTGATGGAGTCAAGAGTTAGCGCCAAAGCGCAGAGTCACCGGAAAAAGCTCGGGACACTATATTTGATTACTAAGTGGGAAAGGGGCTCCCTGTGTCGGGCAGGAGAAAAAGATCAACACAAGGCGCAATGGTAAATGTGATGGTAAGTCTGTTCAAAGTTCGTATATTGTTTGGTCTAATCAAGTAAAACTGAACTAAAGATGTTTTGATTCACGCCATTTCAAGCATCTAGAAACGTCTCTGTACACTGCAGATGATGAGGTCTATCTGTCAGCTCGCCGGCAAGCTCGAGTTTCCATGGCCCGGGAGAACACAAAGCGCCAAACAGCTATGCAAAGATGCGTGCAGCACTGGTACCACAGGGCTGATCCCCAACTATCCTTGACGATGCTGTTGCAAATACTCCCCAAAGGATCTTCCGTTTGCGCCTAACGAACCTTCCGCCGTAGCCCCCCCCCGGGTCATACGCCCGAATGCAAAGAGCGAATAGTGAATAGAAGCTTAGGCGTACAATACATTTGTACTGCTGAGAGCACTTCGCTTCATAGGCGGAGGTGGAGGTGGGGGCTTCTTTGCCCTAGACGGAGGAGGCGGTGGAGGAGCCTTCTTTGTTTTCGGGGCTGCGTCCAATGCCGAATAGCTTGGCTGACGAGAGACGTTGCTACCAAGTGAGGTGGCTGGAGATGCAGAACGGCCTCTGAATGGTCTGTCAGGGCTGTCGTACAGGGTCGATTCATCCGACGGATCGCTGAAACGGTCGCCGTATTCAATCTCACGAGTTGCTAACGCTTGTAGCCGGTCTCGTTGGGGTTTGACCGTAATATTGTCACTCGGTACGCGGGCTACGCGAGGATTGGCCATAGGAGAATCGTCGCGATGAAGTTGTCTGGGACCCTCAAAGGTAGTTGCTCTAGACACATTGGGGCGAAACGATGTGACCTGGGGCTCAGGAGGTATGGTATTTGACGCTGTGCGGGTTGACTTGATCGTGCGACGAGTTTCCTGAGGATCCTCATCTTCGTAGCCGTTGTAACGTGTATCTCTTGCAGCAGTTCCGTTCGTGTTGTCTTGTCTAAGAGCAGAGTGAGCAAATTCTAAGACTTTGGAGAAGGAGCACCTTACCTTCCAGGCCATGTTTCCTTCACTTGCATGAGAACATCCCTACAACGGTCGTAATATTTGAGCTCGGCGTCTAGTAGAGCTCCCAAATCAACGATACTGTCCGCTTCTGCCTCCTTGATATCCTCCATGCGGCGAAAGACATCTTCTGTAGACTCTTCGTATTTGGCCTTGGCCGAGCGGAGTTCCTCTTCGACTCTGAAGTCATCCCTTTTGCTCTTTTGCATCTTCGCAGTTGCAGCGTCGTATGCCAATCGTCGGCTTTCAAGCTTCTTTCGGGCAGCCTGCGTGTTCGTCAGCATCTGTTTCTTTACTAGACTAAGATAAGCGTACGTTGTATTCCTTCATTTGAGTCAACGATCTCTCGAGTGAGTCTAGCCAGCTCGTGGTTGCATTTTGAGTGTAATTTTCTTGTGCACGACCGACACGCTCGTTGGCCCTCCCCAAGCCTGGGCCCTCATCAGCTTAACCCTTGAACAATTGCTTTCGTGCTCACTTTGAAGGCATTGACCAAATTCTGAGTCGTCTTCAAAATCTTCGCCATGGCTCACCATAGTAGACCCAAGATTTGCTACGGGGAGAGTCTTTTCTTTATCGTCCCCTTCATTACGTTTCGACAATGATTTGACGTAGGTAGTGGTAGACTTCTGAAGACGCTCCATGCCTTTGACAATTTAGCATATCATACGATTGGCTGCTTTCAAGTCTGACCTTCTTGCCTGAGTGTCATTTCGATTTCGAGAGACTTGAAATCATCCGAAAGTCCAGTCTTTGCCTCTTGGCCCATTCTCTCCCCCGCCCATTGCTTGAAGCGTCCGAGTTTCTTGTTGACATTCATCTTTGCTTATCGATTGATACACTTCAAGAGTAATATACTTGCCAGTAAGAAGAGGACCTCTTACGGCCGAGGTGGTCAGAAGTTCCGTCGAAATCGCCGGAAAGTTGCGTTTGGTCTGGGGGCCTGCCAGGTCGTATGTGTTGTGCTGTGATGAGTGTATGGGCTTGAACTATGAAAGATTGACTACTAGTTGGAAACAGGAACGAGATATTATTGAGAAAAAGGAGGGACGATCTCTATAACATGAGATGGGTGTGATAGACAAGTCCTGGTCAATCGTTGAATGAATTCCAAACATTTTGCCCAGCAACCAAAAATAGCATTTCTTGGCAGCCACAAAAGTGCTGCAGGTTCCGTCAAACCCAACCGATCGACATGAAACCCCCTTTTCTGAGTCCACATTTATACGAGTACTCTGTGTTGGTGTTCAATCAATTCTGAAGAACTAGCCTCTGTTTCCGACGCGTGGTTCTGCTAAGAATCGTATAATGTTTGGGCGAACACCATCGTGGAACAGCAACTGTTGGGACCTAGTACTAGCCGTGCAAGGCCTTGCTCCTAAAGTCCTTCCTCTGTTCTGCCTCGCCCACGCGTTCATCCTGTTACTTCTAAGTGCATTGCGTTGTTGTTGAAACTTCCTTCTTTCTCTGCAGCCCAAAAGTACTTTCGAGCATGGCCTCTCACCCCGCGACCTCCCTTGCGCAGACCTTCAGCTACCCCACCGACGCCCCGCAATATCAAATTCAGTGGACTCGTCTTGGTCCCGAAGATGCACAGCCTATTGTCTTCATCCACGGCACACCTTGGTCCTCTCGGCTTTGGGCCCCTTACGCTCTTGCACTTGCCAACAAATATTGTGTCTACCTTTTTGATAACCCAGGCTATGGCCAGTCGAAAATGCTTACTCCAGAAGCAGCAGCGGAGTTTGCAAGCAATGGTTCGCTGACCAAACAAGCTGAACTTACTGCCGCGCTTTTCTCGCACTGGGGCTTCGAGTCCACATCTGCAGACGATACCCATTCCGTTCGCAAGCCACATGTGGTTGCGCATGATAATGCTGGCTTGATGTCCTTGCGTATGGTGTTACAATATGGCTGTATCTACAAAAGCCTGACTCTAACTGATGTTGTTGCCGTCGGCCCGTGGGGCTTGCCCTTCTTCAAGCTGGTGGCGGAGAACCAGAATGTCTTCAACGAGCTGCCGCCGCATATGTTTGATGGCATCGTCAGATCTTACATTCGCGATGCGGCGTACAAGCCGCTTAGGAGAGAAGACGAGGACATGCTTGCCGCACCGTGGGTTAGTGGAGAGGGAGGCCCAGGACAGGAAGGTCTTGTGCAGGTACTGAAGCAGGCGAGTACTAGGAAGAGCGACGATGCGGAGGAGCAGTATCACAAGGTTGGTGAGAGTGGGTTGCCGGTGAGAATCATCTGGGGCAAGGAGGACAAGTGGGTGCCATGTGAAAGGGCGGATAAACTGAAAGGCTTGATTGGTGGCAAGTCCGAAGTGGTGCTCGTGGAGGAAGCCGGGCATTTGATCCAGCTTGATCAGCCGGAAAGGCTTCTGGCCGAGATTGTGATGTTTCTCGTAGATGTGGATAAGGCTTCGTGAATCTCACTTATGCCTGTGCATTGACAGCGTTGGAAGCGCCCCTTACCTTGGATCTGTTCTTGATGCCTTTGGGAAAACCACCTCCACTTACTCCCTTTGGAAGGTGCGATACTGGTCAGCCCCTACTCGGAGGTCGTGAGAAGTTTCAGAGCCTGAATCCGAGCGTGTCATAACGCTTGAAAGACCGCTACATATTAAGTGAAAACCACTTTGAACCGCAATTGATTGAGTCTAGCTGTTCATAGCTACGCTCCATACACGCCTTCACTAATTTGCCTCCCTTAATCCTTCGTCTTCTGAGTACCACGTAACAGACCAGTCCTCCGGGCAGCAATAAGACCGGCCTTTTGACCTGATGCAGCAAATCTGGAGATTGTCGAAGCTTTACCAATATGCTGATGATTACCACCACCGTGAGGCTGTAGGAACGGCACATTAGCACCAGAGCCTTCGTATATCCAAAAGAAAGACTTACATGGTCGACCGGGTTCATAGCAACACCGCGAGTCTTGGGCCATGAGTTTCGTTTGACTGCGAACTTATGCTTCGCTCGTGAAGCCTCTATCGTATTTTGTGAGCTTGGTAAAAAATCTTTCAAAGTTTGTGGAACCTACTCAGAAGTGGCTTGTCAGTCCTACCTCCTCCGGCAACAATTCCAATCATTCCTCTTGCTCCGCTGTGAATGACCTTTTTTGCGCCGCTTGGCAGCTTGACCCTCGTCTTTCCTTCATCAGGGTTGTGACCAATGACCGTCACGTAGTTGCCAGAAGTTCTCCCAAGCGCACCACGATCTCCACTTTTCTCTTCGACGTTCGTGACAACAGTACCTTCGGGCACTGAGCCTAGTGGTAGAACATTGCCTATTGTAAGAGCTGCCTTCTTTCCAGCATAGATGAATTGTCCAGTGTACATCCCCTCGTTCGCAATAAACGTTTCTGTGTGTAATTTGAATCTGTAAGGATCGCGGAATTGGACTTTGGCTAGAGGTGCTCCTCGGCCTGGATCGTGGATTACATCTTTCACGACACCTCGAATATAGCCATGTCTCTCAGCATAATCGTAAGTCCTAAATTGAGCGGGCGCTTTGTTGAGGCGAGTGTTGGCCGCTACATTTGGTCAGCTATGGTCTTGGACACCTGCTCTTTCTCGCTGGTCCCAACGCACTGAATATAGATCCACGACCCTTCCTCTGATTGCGGATGACACGACCCATTCTTTCAAGCTATAGCAAAGTCAGCAAAAGAGACTATATTGGAACAGACACCGGTCCTTACGTGGGCGCGCCAAAATGCTCGATGTTGTAGGGGAAGTACTGTAGTGACGATGTTGTGTGCAAAGTCGCTAAATGCCGCTAGGCTTATATAGGCAAGAATTGATTACTCAGCAACCTTCTTGTGTTTCGGGTGAAATATGCAGTCTTGAATCGAAGCCTTTGGCTTTCCGAAGTCTACTTGCGGTATGGAATCTTGTGCACTATCAGAAATCGATGTATTGGGTTCCTTCTTCGTTGCAAGTCGCCACCGCCAAGTCCGTCACACAACTCAAAACGGGCTACTGGGGATCTCAGCGACTTACGCATAAACCTGCCCGCTGCTATTCGCTTTCCGATTGCATTTTACCTCTCATCAACGATGGATCAGATTCGAAAGCGAGTGACTTGTCGTCATACACACTAATTGCACGCCATCCGTAAATCGACGCTCAAATTCAGCTGACGGCCTCTCCTAGCTTCAAGCCTTGAGAGAAGGGAGGATCTATCCACTTCGTATCGTACGAAACTGCTTCATCTGCGAAACACCTTAACCGTTCTTCAAACATTCGTAAGAATGAGTTGACCTGTGAACGTGGTGGACTGGTACGTGAGGTCAGTCCGTCAAAATGAAAAGACCATTCTGTCTACGGAATACTGCAGTGATTGCATCATCTGATATTATACGCGTTGCACTTCATCCATATCGCATAGTTTAGGGAAGTGCTTTAATAGCGTTCTCTTCTGGTAAAATCGTCTGCTGTGTCTCGTTTTGCTGGATATTTCCTTGCCGCGGTGTGCTTTAGTGCTCAAACGCATACAGATTAGCAGATTGCTTTTCAACGTGCTGTGGTCGGATAATCGGAGAATAGGGTTACACTATGGCTCTGCACTGTCGGTGGACAGCCTTATGCAAAACGATTGGGCTTAAAGCACAAAGACGCCATACCAGGAATGAGCTATGCTCTGCAGGGCAAATCATCCGTTACCCGCGACTTAGTTCTGGCGCATCTAAGTGCCAACGAGCAGACATGAAAAGCTACGGAGGTACAACGAAAAGGAGTATGTCTACCAGGTGCCTGACAAGTGAAGCTGCTTTGGTGCAGCTGAGGCAAATATAGACGCTTGATTTGGGACGGGATCGTGGTGGACAGGGACCTGTTGGACAAGCCTACAGTGACAATCAACTGCAAAAGCAAACGACCCCCGGGCGGTACCACGGATGCCAGCAGAAATAGCTAGGATGAAGACGCCGGCGAAAGCTATCAAGACAGATAATGCAGTAGATGACATATGTTCGTTGTAACACTAGTGCCATTGTTCGCGTTAAAGCGCGCTTGTCTCAATTCGTAGTCGTTCATCTGGATTTCGATTTCGTCCACTCTTGCGGCCCTGACGTAGCTTCTGTACACGCTCAGCTTCCACGCGCCATGTCGTCTTCTGGCCTCTCTGAGCTCACATCAGACGTATCGACGGATGAAGAAGTGAATGACGCGCCTCCAAGTAAGGGCAAGCTCGACCACTACTTCAAGAATACCTCCAAAATCGCACAGGCACCGCCTCCCCTCAAGAAAAAGCGACCACCCTCACCACATCATGAGCCTACACTTGAAGATAATCCGGACATTGCAGTCAGTCTACCTACTCTGTGGAGAATTCTCCTTGCGCTTGGAGCACAAAGCGATTCCGCTGACCTCCCCGTGAAGTTCATTGTAATGTTTAGATCCCGTTTCAGCGATGTGTTTCCCAAGTCCTTACCCCATTATGGACCTCAAGACATTGAAAATGGCGTGAACACTCCAGTGCCTGGCGAACAGGTGGAAAGACTACTATGTGCGCTTTTGGGACTGGTACTGAACCGCAAGAAAGATGTGGAGTATGGGCCCCTGTACCCCTTTACATGTCAAAAATAAGCTCGCACATGGGGAGGCAGGATCGCAATGAAGCATATAGCTAACACAACGCCATTCTAGGAAAGGTCACTACGGGCGCGCCCTGGAAGATGCTATCCATTCTCACTCCAACGAGTGGCCAACCGCATGGCAAAGTAGGAATCCCTTACATGGAGGTGGCTCATTCAACAATATGACCGCTGAGCAAAGAGTAAGTGTATGCTCAAAATGAAGATCCGTTGGAGATTAACGCTCCTTCCAGCTCATCCTCATGAAAACGCTCATTATCTGGGCACTTGAATCTTCAGAAGGTGTGAAGGGAATCATCAAAGAGTCGTACAAACAATCACGTCATGACGATGATCTCAATCAACCACTTTCTGTGCAGCCTTGGGGAAGAGATGGGAGCAGGCGCCGATTCTGGCTTATAGAAGGGCAGGATGACACGCACTTTCGACTCTACCGGGAGAGCAACCCCGCTAGGAAACAGAGTACTTGGAGGAATATTGCGGGTACCATAGAGGAGTTGAGACAGGTTGCAGACAGCCTCGTCGAAGATAATACTCAGGCTGCACGTCGTTTGCGAGACCGCATAATGGCAGCCATACCTCGATTCGAGGCTGGTGAGGAGGTAGGCCGAGTTTCTTACCCTCTTTAAGCATTGGCATTGACATCACTGTAGAAACGAAGGAGGCGTGACTATAGGTTACAGCGAAGGCAGCAATTCACGCGACCGGAGCCTGGCTTCTCGCTTTACGAAGGACGCACCCGTGGGAAGCGCATGAAATATACATACTCCGATGAGGAGGGTGCCGGTTCAGACACTTCGCGTAGAAAGTCGAATCGTCACTCTGGGGTCTCCACACCTGCAGAGCCAGCTGCACCAAGATTCACTGCAAGTGGACGTCAGGTCCGATCTAGGCACGGTGGGACATATGGAGAAAAACTTCTGAGTGTGCAACAAGATCAGCCGGATGCGGATGGTGGCTCTGGTATGGATGTAGCTGATGACGAAGATGAAGAGCCTGTGGTGAGAGGCCGATCTGGCCGGCCAAGTAGGCCAAACGGACTCAAATCAAGAGGACGACCAAAGAAGATTGGCAATTTTGGCAGCTCGGAAGATTCGGATCACGGCAGTGAGACGCCAAGTGACCACGAGTGGGATGCAGCAGACGATGATGCAGATGATCAAGCTGACACTGATGATGACAACGACGAAGATCTGGATATAAGTGAGGAGGACCGAGAGCCAGCTGATGTTGAGGACGTTCGAGGTAGCCTTGTCGTTCGATTACATTATGGTAAAGGGGCATCTAAATCCCCGCGTAGCAACAATCAGCCAAATGGAGAACCAATGATACCACAGCCTGTCGTGCCTATTACCACAACAACGACTATCTCACCCGCCAGGAAGGACACTCAAATGGATGAGACCCCACCTACCCGCTCAATTGCGGCTCCAGCTACGCAAGCAATGCCAGCAGTCAACGGTATGACCAACAGTACGAGCAATCCTCATCGCATACGATACTCTGCCTCAAGTCCAAATATACAATCGAACGCTTCCATGGACTCCAAACCATCACTGCCTTCCCCACACAACATCTCATCGAAATCTCACCTTGCTGCTGATTCCGCGCCTCCAGCAGTAAGCCCTCACGCTGTTGTCTTCGGGCAAGAACCAGCCGTCTCTACACTTTCTCAAGAACCAAATCACTCCATGTCAACGACGGACGAAAAGTCGAGCGGTTAAAAAGCTCCTCATATGGAGCACCGACCCGAGACGTGTATCAATAATCTCTACAGTGTCACAGTTAGAGATGGTCATGTATAATCAGCAGTCATAGAGCGTTTTGTGCCCCTGCGGCGGCTCAATCATGTATCAGACAGATACCCATGTAGAAATCTAGAGACGTGACAAGCTTCTCCATTGTCCACTGCTGTATGTTTCCATTGCTTAAATACAGATCTGCTTTGATACACAGTGCTAATTTGCATGCTTCCCATGAAAAGGTACACCCATTGATGCAAGCAGCAGTCTCGCATCTCTATCGCTCGTGGCTGTGGTACAGCAGATGATATCGATCTTCGGGATGGCTTTAGGGGGATACCTACAGCAAGCTACATTAGCCATTTTCCTTCAGCACACATCGATACAGCGAAAAGCACTTACGCATCATAGTTAACCTCAATCTCCGGGAACAACCCCACAATATCTCTCTCCAGCCTCCAATTGACATTTCCACTACCGTCTCCACTCCGTCCGGCCACGCCCTCATAATCCTTTATCTTCGGCAACACCACCTCCACCACCTTAGCCAAGAAGTCGTACATTTGCTCTCCCCTCAGTTCCACCCCGACCGCCGTCGGCTCCCCCTTCGTCAACCCAAAATTATGGATCGTCTGCTTCGCCTTGAATATCGTCGACCTCACCCCCGTGATCGCTTGCACGACCATTGCACCCACAGGCACATCGTTAGGATGCTTTCCTGCTGCTGGCAGAAAAGCGTGCACATGAATCTTCTCCAGCCGTGGCAGGTTGCGGAACGTGACATTGCGGTGGACGAGCGGCAGGTTAGGCCCACCTCGTGGAGGCCGTAACGGCCGATTCTTGTGGTAAGGAGAGGAACCGTCCCAGCTTCGTAGACGCTGGCCTATTGGCCCTGGCAACGTGCCGGGTGGGTGGTGCGTGTAGAGGAGGGTGAGCAGATCGGGGGCGAGTGTGCTGTGGTAGGTTTCTTCGAGGCGGGAGACGGAGAAGGGCCCTGGAATGAATTCGCGGGAGTGAGGGTCTGAGGCGGGAGGAGGTTGATGGGGGTGGAGTGGGCCGCGATAGTAGCGGGGGACTTTGTAGTGGTATCTGAAGTGAATGGGTTAGCGATTTGACGAGAGCTGGTAGATGGTTTTGCAAATACCGGCTATGTGGCAGTTGCCTCTTCCGTCGCCGAGCTCGTGCGATTGGATCGAAGGATTTGATGTGTCCCTCTGAGGGAGCAGGCGCGTAGAGAGAGGAGTCTTGGAGGACGTCTTCAGAGAGCTCTTCTGCAGCAGCGACGCTGGAGGCTTTGCGGTATTGATATGGACATTGTGGGAGGCTTACGCGGGCGATTTGGCGCCGGAGTATGGGAATTGGGGTCCCCGTTCGTGAACAAGCCATTAGTCGAGCTGTATATGCAGTGTGGCTGCTCCAAGACAGAGCTCTCTCAGCTTGTCATAAAATTTCGCGGTCAAACCTCGGCATCTCCTGAACAGGAAACGCTCGGACTAGACATCAGATCCTTGGATGACAATTGTCGGTGCTCCTTCATCAATTGCAAAGACGTCGAGACAAACGATATCAAATTTAATATCGCCAACATGGCTGAAGTAGCTGCAGACCTCGCAACTACCATACAGACCGCCCACATAAACCGCAACCCCTCACCATCTCATGACATAAACCCTTCGACCGCCGCTTCGAAAAAGGAACCTGTCTCACCAGCAACAAGCAGAGCATCCTCATTCTCGCAATCTACAATACCTCTCCCATCACTACATCCTGCTCCTCGACGCGCCAACCTTCCACCGCTGCCTGACCTGCGGCTTGAACAGACCTACCTTGCTAGTATCAGGAACGCAGAATCAAAGACAGCAGTAGCATGGATCACGCTTCGAGATCATGTGCTTTTCCCGCTTGTGCAGGGCACATTGTGGTCCCTGGCGTTGCAAGGATGGCGATTCTGGAATCGAGGCGTAAAGTTGCAGGGCCAAGGGATGGGAGCGAAAGCCAGGAGGTGGTGGTGGGGAGTCAACAATTGGAAGGTTCCTGAAGACCACCAAGCATGATCATGAAAGCACGCTTCCATACGAATTCATCATTCTCGGGACACTTGTCGCTGCCACCATGGAGGGCTAAGGTATTCATTGCAGAGTGAAGGCAGCCAGTAGCCAGAGAAGCATATCGACTGGGACATGCGCTGCACCATTTGAAAAACGCCATTACGACAGTGCCGAACCCATATTAGTGAAAGACAGCTTGGAGACAGCCGCAACAGCTTAAGAGTTGATGCTGTCTGAAGGCAATGCTGTTAAAAGGTGGAGAACATCTTTTGAGACGGTGTATAAGGATTCAAGACAACGAGAGCAAAGGATCACCTCCGGCGAGATTTTGCTACATCGGCAATCATGCGGCATAAAGATATGAAAGACAAAAGAGAGCTTTTGAAACCGAATTCATTGCGCGGGCTTCATACTAAACTTTCGATTCCTGCGGTTCTGGTAAATTGATCATCTGAGAAGCTAATGTATTTGATGCTCTTGATACTCTTGACAGCTGCGTTCTCACATTCTTTTGGTCTTGACGCTTTACGAAGAATACAACAGTACACTACTATGCCTGAATCAGCTGTGTGTGATCCTCGCATCTGCCTCCAATATGATCGAAATCATACTTCAAATCACACTTATCTCGTCATGAATAATCTTTCTCTTCTGTGTTGGTCTTCCTCGATATCAGTGAGCGACTTTACGTTAACAGACCACACGGCTTTGTATAAGCAAGATACGCACTTGAAAGTAGCTGGACTCGAAAGGAGCTCTTGAGATTCTTCGAAGACGCTAGACGACATGGCTATGATGTTGAGAGAAGCAGGAACCGGATCATCCCGGCTGATCAAGTTGACCAACCCATTGGACCAGTAGCCTTATTTTCTGGAGGGAGCTGTAACGCTGAAAGGCCCCTAGCATCTCCGTAGGAGCAAGCTGGCAAGACACCGAGCTCCATAGTTCCAGGGACAAAAGGCTCTTGGCGGGCTAAGTCAATTCTAGAGCGCTATCAGCCGTTGACCTCCCGTATGGAACCAACAGCTGCAAATCACAGACGTCATAGAGCATGGCGGACTTAGACATATTGACAGGTAGATTGCCCAGACCAATAGCATTGAATGCTGCGATACTGAGATGTTCAGAGTGGATATCCTGGATGAACACTTCTGCAATTATTTGAATTGGATTCTGACCATTCTTTCCTGTCAAACAAACAAGGGTAATGAGGGGAGCAACATCATATCTCCTTCTGCGCATCGAGTTCGACCAACCTCGCTAGACAAGCCGCTAAATGTTTGAGCAGTCATCGCAGCATTCATAGACTTGCCTCAAACCTTTCTAAGTCTTTCTTCATTGTACATCAGGCAATGCCTTAACGATTCTACTCCAGCAGCCATTTACGGAGGGGCCAGACGATTATCATAAAGCTCTTTTTTTCAGGTACTCATGTGGGGCGCAGCCTCGAGGTCGGGCTACAATGATGTGGGAGATTAGCACACAGGCAGTTCGTGGTGATCTACAAAGTACAGCTGGTTTTAACTCGATTGTCTTGATAGCTATCCCCCTAGTCGCCACATCGGCACCACCTCGGCGCTAAACTCTTTCTAGTAGGTCGTCCCTATAAGCCCCCCCGGAAGCTCTCCGGAAAGTTAGGGAGTCGATGCCCTGGAGCCCCTAAAGTTTCAGGGAGCCTCAGGCAAGATCCCGCCTGGAACCCACCTATAAGAGTTCCCAAAAGGGTTTAGCGCGTAAGGTGGTGCCGATGTGGCGACCAGGGGGATACATGGCCAGGAATCAACGCTGAAGCAAAGGCTGTCGCCGCTTTACGACCATAAATGCTCGCATATGCTTCAAGATCAACGTGCTAATAGTACCCCAAGCAGACTATGGATCTGGTGTGGCTTTCCTGATATGTGCGACAAGGGTCCTAGCCTCTGCTAAGGGTTGAAACTGCTTCGTTGGTACCGAATCCTACCGGGAAACCGTGCACCTAGTGGTGGGTAGTGAGTCCCTTGCGCTGAAAGCCGAGACGCGAAGGCTCTGATTTTGTGCATGAGCTTCTGCTTGTCTCTGTTTCTGTCTTTCCCGTTGCCATCTGCATTTTCGTTTCCTTTATGTTGTCTTTGAAGACGGAGCTGCTCAAGATGAAGCTCCTGTTGCTGTTGCAGTTTTCATTACTTGCTTCTTTTTCGCCAATGGATGCGACGCATTGTGCGGAAAGGAAAATTGGAACCAATGTTGAAACGTGCTACGACTATGTCATCATTAGTGGAGGCACGAGTGCCATGGTGGTTGCGAACAGACTCACAGAGGACGAGAAGAGTATGTCGAACACGCAATATACGGAGCGCCAATTGAGACCAATTGCGACGCGCTGATATGAGGCAATGCTAACTATCAGTCAGCCACTGTTCTCATGATTGGATATGGCGATGTGTATGCTACAGAGCAGGAAGATCCCCGACAAAGCTAACGCGAGCTTAGCGATGAGTTAGATGGAGGAACAGCCATACCTGGGCTTCCTATACCGGAAAAGTACATGAGGAATTATGAAAGTGTGCCTCAAAAAGGATTAAATGGGCACCCAAGCATTGTGTACTCAGCAGCTGTCGTGGGGGGCGGCACGGTTGTCAATGCTATGTTCTTCAATCGAGGCTCAAAAGCAGACTTTGATTCGTGGGAGACGCTGGGCAATCCGGGCTGGAATTGGGAGAGCCTTAAACCCTACTTCAAGAAGGTCAGCCTCTCGAAGTCTAGACTTGGTTCAATGATCTGAAAATTCTTCTATGGCATGAAGGCAACGACTTTCACCCCTCCGACACCAGAGATTGCAAGGTATTTTCCAATCTCGACAAATTTGGCGCCTCACGGAACGGATGGCCCAATTGGAGCCAGTTTCGCTAACTTTCAATTTCCCATCATCAGTAAGCTCAGCATGCAGTCCAACAGGAGCGAGCAGCTCTGCAGTCAACTTTGCTGACGCTGGTAATTCTTGGACAGAGGATTTCTACGAAGGTTGGAATGAGATAGGGATACCGAACAATCTGCAGCCCAATGATGGTTTTACGAACGGTGCATTCTACAGTACTATTTCATTGGACGCAAAGAACCAGTCTCGATCAAGTGCTTTCACTGGCTATTATGAACCCATAGCTGGAAAAAGGTCGAACTTTCATCTCATCACTAAGCACACCGTCACCAAGATCCAGTTCGACAAGCAGGATGACAAAGTGAGGGCTGGTGCAGTCCATGTAAGCTGAAATTTGGCTTGCGAGTATGAGGCGGTTTAAACAGCTGACCACTCCCTGTATTAGTTCATGTCTCGAGACGACGAAACAAAACTCTCTGTTCGAGCTAACAAGGAGGTCATACTTGCAGCGGGTGCTGTCCACAGCCCACAGGTCCTTCAGCTATCAGGAGTAGGACCAAAGAAGCTGCTATCCGATGTTGGCATCGAGCAAGTTCTGGATCTTCCTGGAGTCGGTCATAATTTCCAAGACCAGCCATCCATGTATCTGATCTTCAACCGTGAGTTCCTCAAATGCTTCTCCTACCATGCTATATTGCATTAAGAAAGGCTAACCGCAGTTAGTCACACAATATCGGGGCAAATCAGCCGATACGTTAATGATCGACAAAGCCTACGAAGACGAACAACTGGAACTGTACTACAAAGACCACAGCGGCGCTCTAACTCTCCCATACGTCGGCGGTAGCAGCGTAACCTTTCTCTCCCTCCAAAACACCTCCGCAAACTACCAAAGAATAATCGACGAAGGCAAAGCCTTCGACGTCTTAACCATCGCTCCCCTAGACGTCGACCCCACCGTCCTCGCGGGCTACAAAGCCTAAGCCGACATCCTTCTCGACCTCTTCGGCTCGCCCAACGTCTCCGTCCAAGAAACCGCCTTCAACGGCGGCACCTTCGTCCCCGTCGCGATCCTCAAACCCCTGTCGCGCGGTACCGTCTCCCTAAACACTACCGACCCCCTCGCCCCTCCCGTCTTCGATTACGGCACCTTCTCCCACCCCACAGATCTCGCAATCGCCGTCGAAGCGCTGAAAATCAACCGTAAATTCTTCCAGTCGGAAGCTATGCAAGCGCAGGGAGCATCAGAATTCAAGCCTGGTGCAGACATCACAGAAGATGCGGATATCGCGGAGGCGATCAGGGATTTGGCACAGAGCACATGGAGCCACGCGAGCTGTTCGCTGAGTATGATGAAGAAAGAGCTTGGAGGCGTGGTGGATCCGGAGCTCAAGGTTTACGGGGTGGAGAATTTGAGGGTTGTGGATGCGAGTGTTTTTCCGATGGTGCCAGCTACGCATACGAGTTGGCCGGTTTACGCTGTTGCTGAGAGGGTGAGTCGGCGTGTCCCTTGATGCTCACATCTTTGGGAGATTTTCTGGATTGCTGACTTGTTTTTGCTGCTTAGGCTGCTGATATCATAAAGGGGAAGAAGACACGACAGACGGTGTGACTTCTTGGGCGCAGGAATGATGTCAAAAGCATTAGCATGTTGGATGTTGGTACATATTGGTTTCTCTCGCATGTACAAAAGAAGAGCTCGAGCGAGCGAGCGAAGACATATATATATGAGCACGCAATGTATCAAAACGGTGAGCTCATTGCTTCTCTAGTGTCCTGTCTAGATAGATATACATGTTCAGTCATTAGATCAGTCATTTTTGTGCGATCGTTTGTGTGTCGGTACAGCCAATATTCAATTCTTCTTTTTGTCCATCATTTCTATGATAGTTCCTTTTTCTGCGTTTTCTTAGATTTGAACATATACCCGAAGAAACTTCCTGCTGAACGGGGTCTGACTCACATGGTCAGCGAAAAAGCGTACATAAACTCCAGGCCTCATGCTTCAATGTGGCACAAGAAGTCTATTCTTCGCTTTTCATCACCACCCTATCTAACCCCTAGGCACCTCTTCTCGCGAACTCGATCTCCAACGAAGACGGCGATCCCGTGCGTTTAGCTGGAAGCTTTACGTTCGGCAGACCACCAATAGCCTAACCATACTGCACATTCGACAGCTCCAGCGGTTCATTCACGTTGCCTTCTTCCTGCAGCGGCAGCTTCGGCGAGCCAGGTTGCACATGCACCTCCGTCGTTCTAACCACGCCGCTTCCCCGATCAACATGCTGGCCCGACCCTTTCGAGGCGAACGCGAAGTGGTTCTTGTGTAAGATACCGAGCCTCGACTTCTTGTTAGGATCTCGTTCACTAAGCGGGATACTCCTCCCTGCACCTCTGGATCCCTCAAGCTGCTCTGAAGGCCCACTGAATTCGGCAGTGGAGGATTTGCCTTGTACGCACTCCTTCAGCTGGTCGAGCACGACGAGTTCGAGACGCAGCTTGATGCTGTAGATGGCTGCTTTGGAGACGGTCTGGACGGAGAAGAAATTGGCGTAATCGGTGGCTAGGATGCAGATGTCGAGGAAGATGATAAAGACGTTCACCCAGATTAGATGGTGGATTACTTGGCGGGTCTTTTGGCGCTGGAAGGCTTGCCGGGTTTGAGAATGCGTCGCGTTTCCCATAGGTAGAGGCCGGAGATGATGGTTTCTTGGATTGTGAAACTGGTCATCTGGAGTTTTTCGTAGACGTTGTAGACGCGCAGGAAGTTGGGTGCTATTGGAAGGGTGGAGTATGACTAGCATGCATCAGCCATTGCACTCATCAATCCACCTCCACTCCACTTTGATGAGATATTTAGGTTGGCTTACTACTTGACCTAAGATGGTGGTGGGAATATGCAAGATAAAGATGTTCGAGATTATCATGATTAGGACCCCGCGAACTTTCCGCCTGTTGCGAACGATAAGGTATAGTCGTGAATAGAGCACCAAAGCTTGTCCAGTAATCATGAACCACCAGCTAATGCCTATGAGGATGCCGCAGACTTGAGAATTCGATTTCAATTTGAAGTTGAGACAGAGGAACCCCAATGGATGTATGGCGCAGCCCCACGATGCAGTCAGCAAACTCCAGAAGTAAAGACCTCGATAATGTTTGAACGTGGACCAAATCTAGACTTGAAGCTCTATCGTGTTGAACCAGGCGTAGGCCGTGAATCCAGCAATTGTCATTGCCGTTGGGAGGTTCATACCAAAGGTCAATGCATTGTTCGGATCTGTGGGTGCGTTTGGATCCATCTTTGCGGTGGTCGACCAAATCCAACAATCTTCTGGAGGGAATGATATTTGCAAGACCTAACAGTAGTCTCTACAGATCAATAGCCCTGCGTACGTGGGATGGAACCTTTGGTATATAGCATGCCTTGATAGCCTGGGTAGGGTGGCTGCTAGTTTATCTCTGGTCACACCGGGACTTCTGCGTGTGCTCGTAGATCCCAGCTCAAGCTGTTGGGGCTAGGATACCAAGCGAGTTCCGGAACTGAACGCGCGCGAAATAGCACAAAGCCTTTAAATTGCACAATGAGAAAGAATTGACGCAAGCAATTAAAGCAACAGAATTCGGCATGAATAGAAGCAAAAAAGCACACTGTGGGTGTGTATCACGCATCTTCTGGCGTACTGTCTTCCTCACCTGCCTCTGAGCGTTATACTTAGTCCTAGTTTCACCCAGAAGAACGTATAGCAGAACCTGCGCTTCGCTTCTTTGAAGAAGCGTGCCGCATTTTCATCTGTCGCCCTTGGCCTTGCTCCATGAGACCTTTAATTGAATGAGTTGTCTTAACTTTTACGTGTTGGTTCACGTAGCATGTGCTTCAATCATGGTTCTTACCGAGACTTCTAGCTTTGGTCTAGAGCTTGGGTGCATTCAAATTCTGCTTGGTACTGGAATGTCAGGTGTAACGCGGGAGAAAAAATTAGGTAGTGGTGGGAAGTGCAGACCCGCAGAATTTTGACAGGAGCTAGAGAGCTGTACCTTACGTTATGGAGCTAGGTTGGCTTGATGGCTGGGAGTGATTTGCAGCGACGCGGTTGGTTGCTGCTTGGCAATTGGGGAGAACCGCTCTCCGTTATGCTTGTACCAACGTGCCGAACCTGAATGTGGGAAAGCCGCAACATCGGCGTCGGATCTGAAAGTGAGAAAAGACAGAAGCAGCAGATTCTCTGCCAAGCCTCGATATCAAAAATTACCATATCTGGAGGAGGAATCGAAAGAAGATCAGAGGACTCATGCATTGTAGTCAGCCGCCTCATCATGATATCTGGTCTCCTCATCTTCAATCAAAAGGGTGAGAACCTTATCTTTCGTTCTTATCGGCAGGACTGCCGCCCGAGACTTGCCGATGTCTTTCGAATACAGGTTATATCGAACCCTGCAGTAAGGTCGCCAATTCTTACCCTTGGCTCTACCACCTTCTCTCATGTGAAGCATGAGAATATCTACTTGGTGGCCGTAACCAAAAGCAATGCGAATGCCGCCCTAATATTCGAGGTGTTGGGGAAGCTGGTGGGGTTGGGAAGGTCGTACTTTGGGAAGTTTGATGAGGAAGCTGTAAAATGCAACTTTGTGCTTGTCTACGAGCTCCTGGACGGTGAGCAAACATTTCTCGTGCTCAACGAACAAGCTCAATTGCGAACGAGATGCACTTTTGTGTTGACTAGAACAACGCGAATGTGCCAGTGCTGATCTATATGTACAGAGATCCTCGACTTTGGCTACCCTCAAAACACAGAAACAGATACGCTGAAGATGTACATAACCACAGAAGGCGTAAAGTCTGACCGGAACACGGAAGATTCTACAAAAATCACAATGCAAGCAACAGGCGCCCTCTCATGGCGGAAGCCAGACATCCGTTACCGCAAGAATGAAGCTTTTGTTGATGTAATAGAGGACGTCAATCTGCTCATGTCTGCGACAGGAACTGTTCTACGCGCTGACGTAAACGGCAACATCGTAATGCGCGCTTACCTCAGCGGAATGCCAGACTGCAAATTCGGACTCAATGACCGTCTCCTACTAGACCCACAATCCCTCGGAGCTCCGTCTGGTAACGTTGGAGGCACAAAAGCAACGAAAGCGGCTGCTGGTAGTGTCGCGCTCGAAGACTGCCAATTCCACCAATGTGTGCAACTTGGCAAATTCGAGAGTGAACGCATCATCAGCTTCGTCCCACCAGATGGCGAGTTCGAACTGATGAGATATCGAGCGACTGAGAACGTGAACCTACCGTTCAGAGTACATGCAATCGTCAATGAGGTTGGAAAGAGCAAGGTCGAGTACAGCATCGCTATCAAGGCAAACTACGGGAGCAAGCTGTTCGCTACGAACGTGGTCGTTAGGGTGCCTACACCACTTAATACTGCTAAGACGACGGAGCGAGTCAGCCAAGGGAAGGCAAAGTATGAGCCGGAGCACAACAACATTGTGTGGAAGATCCCAAGATTTAGCGGGCAGCAGGAGTTTGTGTTAAGTGCAGAAGCGCAATTAAGTGCTATGACGACGCAGAAGGCTTGGAGTCGGCCGCCGTTAAGTCTAGCCTTTAGCTTGCTTATGTTTACGAGTAGTGGGCTGCTGGTGAGGTACTTGAAGGTGTTTGAGAAGAACAATTACGGAAGTGTGAAGTGGGTGCGGTATATGACAAGGGCGGGAAGCTATGAGATTCGGTTCTAGACGTTTATGTGCGTCTTTGCTTGCACAATGAGATGCATATATGTGAGCATAGCGTGGTGTTGGCGGCAAATTGGGCAATATTAAAAGAGGTAGCGGCCCGCATCCCTCCTAGTCGGGTAGCGAGCATGAGGTCATAGCAGATGGACATGTGAACATATGCTTGAACGAAACGATTCCTAGCTAAGCGGAGCTGTCCGCTTCTTTGTATTTGCTGCTACAGAGATCATCATGCTGAACTGCAGTCTCGTGAACTGAAAAGGATTGTTGTTGCTCATCATCTTCCTTCCACTCGCTGCGTTATGCAAGCGCAACCCACATCCTTCTTGATATACTTTGACCTGCTTCTGGTTTCCCTGCCTGTCCTCATTCCTTCATTTTGTGGCACTAAGGTCGCAGTTGCATTCTCGCCTATTCTTCCTATGGACAATAGGGTGAACCCAATGGCAAGTGCTCCAAATTGAGATAAGGCGTATGCTTGATGGTAGAGAGAGACGAGAGCGTGGATCAAGTAGGCGTTGTGTGTTTACTTGCTATAGATCGGAAATCGTCAGCATTGGTCTGAAAGCATGGTTCAAAATTGGGCGGGATCGAGGTTTAGCAGAGCATTGTGAGCGTACCTGCGGGCTCTAGTCTTTCTTCTCTTACGCTTGAGGCGGCGAACGCGCTTCTTCCTCCACTTCGCTCTCATCGTACGTTGATTATTGCGGAGCTACGAAATGCCAATTGTCAGCTCCCAGTACGTCTGGACAAACACACAAACATGTAGGATAAGCTGAATAAACCATGTGAAGCTCGATTGACGTGCAAGGCGGCATACTTACTTAACGTTGATGATGGGAGCTGTTGCTAGGAGAGGAGTTTCACCGAGTGAGGTCGTACCACAAAGTGTGGGACGGCGCGCTAGTTTAAGCGAGGTTAGCGTAGACTTGGCGTACGACTCCTTTTGGCTATCTACTCAATTCAAGACTTCTGTTCTCGTCCTCGAGCTGGAAGACCCTCTTCGTTGAATGTCTCATGCACGAATACGCTAATCGTGTCTCAATGTTATACGGAGCTATCGTAAAACCTTAGGAAAGTGCTTTCACAGTGCAATGTAGCTGCTTCAGTATCAAGCCATTTCTGTACCCTCACTACCGTATTTCTGACGGCCTCGCGGTACATCTCATATTGTGTCCAATTGTCCCTTCTTCGAATTTCTTCGAAATTACTGTTTCGATTCTTTCTGCCTGTTTCAAATGGATTACAGCTCACGCAAGTCATCTCTTGTTATCAGCCAAGACGCTCAAGTGCTGGGATACCTAGTGCGAGATCATGGCAAGGCAGCTTATAGTGTTTCATGACAGCCTTACCATTCAGCTAAAGAAACCATAGCTCGATATCCTATCTTACAGCATCAGGAACTGAGTATTGGTAGGAATTCCCATCTGTGGTGAGCACAGCCTCCCAGTATTTGAACGCATAGCATTCATCTACCTAGCAATATCCAGGTCGATGAGCCAGCAGTATCCAATCGTCATCTTCGAATCTACAAAATCACATACGATGAATCATCGGATCTCATTCAGCCTCTACTATTCGTACAGAACCTATCGCAGAACGTCAGCCTCTGGTCGTTCCGAAGTGGGCAGTGGTGGAAATTTCGTCGTCACCAGAGCATTCTCCTTTGTGATGGTAACCTGATCAGAGCCAGTCAAGGTCCAGCGTTTCTTTTCGTAGCCAATCTGAGGAAGAAGGATAGCGAGTCTAAGCGTCAGGCTTTTAGCGCCATTGAGAAAGTCGAGATGAGAGTAGGTTGTCCATCAATCAAACATGAAATGATGACTGACCATAGAAGGCCTTCGAACATGCCTGGTACGTCACCCATCGTCAATTGGGTAGCGGAACGTCTGCGAAGGTGTATTTGGCATATAACTTGATCGACTTCCATGGTGTCTACCAGCTTGCATGCAAAATTGTTAATGTACATGAAGACGGCTGGTCAGAGGAGAGACAGAGAATTTACACCAAATTGAGCCGCGAAATTGACTTGCTGAAAAGACTCATACACGTAAGACTCTTTCTCTCCACAACTTTCAACCACCAACAACTGCAGCCAAACATCATCAAAGTCGAACGTGTCTTACGTTCAGAGTATACAATGTAGTATACTCTGCAACACTGTTACGTCTTGACTCAACTAACCACTTGCAAGGTACATCTTTGAGGAGCTGACCGCTGGAGGTGATCTTCGGTCCTATTTAGAAGACATACATCACGAGCGATCCATCTACCTAAACGACGCAGAAGCTTGCTTCTTCACATACCAAATCTTGAAAGCTCTCGAATACTTGCATTTCAATCATGTCGCTCACCGAGATCTCAAACCCGAAAACATACTGCTCGTCTCAAAAGACAAGAATGCCCGGCTGGTTTTGGCAGACTTTGGGGCTGCTTACAACTTCCGTGACTCCAGACATACCTCTAAAAGAAGTATGACAACCCGCTGCGGGACGGCTGCTTATATTGCACCGTAAGCAAAATCACAGCCCTCTCGTCGCTCCCGTCTTATCATCGTTGACAGTGAAATAACCGCTGCGTCCGTGTCCTCGACACATATGAGCTACACCTTAGCGGTCGATATGTGGTCCCTTGGTGCTCTTGTTACAGCGTTATTTGCTGGCGAGTCAATCTTCCAAATCCAAGCATGCCGGAAAGTGCCAGATCCGCACGAAGACCAGATCGCAGAAGTAAGCGCGATATGCGACCTGACGGAGATACATGCAAATAGTAAATGGAATCGAATGCAATTGTGGGCCAAAGACCTTGTGGGCAAGCTGCTGATCCTTGACGTTGAAAGCAGGCTGGAAGCCAGAGACGCCATCAAACATGCTTGGTTTGACGAGATGCCAGGCAATAGTGCAATGCGAGAAATCTATCCAAGTCCAATAAATATGCATCTCAATGTCTTGGAGGACTGGCAAGACGTCGAGTGTGATGTCGGTGGCTTCATCAGAGCTGGCGGGCTGCAAGCCGAGGCAAGCACCTGCCTACATCATGTTGACTTACATTCATTGACTTTGGTGAAGCTACAGAAAGCGACCGATGCGATGCGTCAAGGCAAAGCTCGGACAATACCCTCTTCACCCAAAACAACCACCAAACAGAGCGCCTACTTCCGTCACAGCATCACCCAAGAATCTCGAAGGCTCGGCTTTTCTTATCGTCCGTCAGCTCTATCAACCATATTCGAGACAACAAAAGCTAGGGGTCGGTTCGATATCAGCGAGAGCACTTGTGTGAGTAATGCTAGCAATACTGTTGCAGGGAGGAAGAGGACCTTGGGCACCATGAGCTACGTGCCTAGCAGTCCATCGGCAAAACGAGCACTGAGAATCAGCAGAATGTAGCGCGTTGTCTGAGTGTATCGCATTGAGAACATAGTAGAAAAGACCTTACTTGAAAATCATATTGCGCAGGACGTGGCCATACAGGTGAATGTTTCACAAAGTAATCGCATAATTCAAGCATGGCTGACCTCAATCAGTGCCTATCTTTTGACGTGGACCATGTCGGTCTGAATTCGAGGCAAGGTAGGCCTCGTATAGCTAGAGGGTTGACCGGTGGCCAACCTACGCAGTGTATCTATGCTTGAAAAGACTGTAAACATTGAAGTACTGCAACTTCAGCAGTCAAGTGTTTCAGATCTTGCATCATGCATACTGACTTGTCCTCGGGCCTGCAAAACTCGGGTACACCGCACGGTGCAGCTACATGCCGGCGCGATACGCCATTGGCCAATCGTGTTCATGCAGGCGTCCGTCCAGGGCATCCCTCTGTCCTCGAGGCCCAGATTGCTGTATTCAACATCTGGATCCTTGCTCTCCGTGAATATCCGTGTCCACGGTTGAATCAAACCATGCCAAGAGGGCTCCTAGGCAAGTTGACCGCCATGCTATTTCACTGGCAGAAACCCCACTACAAGTGCCGGTTGCATAAAATCCCATGTGGACGTGCCACACAGATGACAGAAAGTGGGGAAGTGAGTGTCGGCTTCTGAATTTCTGATATACTGGCCCTCCTAGGTTCTAGACCTTCGTCATGGTGCCGTGACACAAGAAAGCCACCAATATTTTGCCTCCCTGACCTCCGCCAATTTCCCTCGAGCTAGCAAAAGCTTGTGCGTGTGGAAAGGCATCACCTCGTCTGACACTTGCTTAGCTTGTCCACAATTTCCCTCTCCTTCCAATTTTTTCTACCATTACACTCCACCTTCATTTTCTACATAAACCCTTCCATGCCCGTTCCTCCTGGATTCTTCTACTACATCACTCTCACTCTGATCATAGCACACTTCTACAGCTATCAAACTTCTTGTATCTTCTTTCTCTTCGTCAGATACTTCGACCTTTACTGTTTACCAAACTTCAAGTCAACATGCGTTCAAGCATTACTCTTCTGGTGTCTATGACAGCCGCTGCATTCTCCATCGTAGATGCAACCGGTCAAGACAAACGTGACACTGGCCTAGTTCAGAACGTCGGATCTCAAGCTGCTCTCGCCAAATCCGTGGTAGCTCGTGACACCCCCATCGACGATTTCGAAGAACCTCAGACTCTTCAAGTGTTCGAGAACTACGTTTTCAACGGCTGCTTTGCCGACGACATCTCTAACCGCCAATTAAGTGGAGCTCACTACTACCAGCGTGACATGAACATCAACGCGTGCCTTGAGTTCTGCGGTCTTCGCGAATATAAATACGCCGGCATCGAGTTCGCGACCGAATGTTACTGCGGCGATACTCTCGCAGCCGGCAGTCACCAAGTCAACAACACCGATTGCAACAAATACTGTGACGGACATCCAACCTACTTCTGCGGTGGCGATCTCACAATCTCCACCTACATCTTCAAAGAACCCGTCCCATCCGTTAAAGCTCGCGACACCACGCTCTCAGCTCGTACTCCTCACGAACTACTTCCTTCAACCTCCCGCCCATCCATCCTCAATGACCACGGCGGCTACGTCTACAACGGCTGCTTCCACGAGCCCATGACCGGCAAACGCACTCTCACCAAAGCTCATTACTTCGACCTCGACCTCACCGTCGAGAAATGTATCGACCATTGCTCCAAGAACGGGTACGGGCTCGCGGGTATCGAATATGGTCAAGAGTGTCACTGCGGGGCTCAGTTCCTGAACGGCGGAAAGCGTGTTGATGACGAGGAATGCAATTATGCGTGTCAAGGAGACATCAAGCAGGCTTGTGGGGGCAGCCTCCGCTTAACCACTTACATCAGCGGATAGAAGATCTTGTGAGAGATATTGGAGGACGGGAGGGTATGGTGTTTGTGATATGCAATGGTGGTTTTTTACTCTTCTTTGTAAATAGATTTACCTTTTTGTCCGCTTCGCGCGTGAGGCTTTTTTGAAACCAATGTTAGGAAAAGTGGATTGTGATAAGTGGATGGTCTGGAAAGGGGAGAAGGGTGGCATAGCTTTGCTTATAGCTCAACAGACAGCGCTTGCAATGAATCATTCATTTACATTAGTTCTCTCTATCTGTCTTCACTGTTCACTTGTAGAACTCAAACGCACTGCTCACTGTCAAGGCAAGATATGATTGAGCTTTGATGTATGTCCGAACACATGCTCTTGTCATCAACCCGATGGTCATAGTCTATGGAAAAGCTCACTCTCCTTGAGAAGAGTCCAAGACTACATGCATTTGCTTATATCTGTCTCTGGAACTTTGCTGTGATTCTTCGCTTCCCTGTTGGTCATTGTTTTCTAGCTAGAAAGGACCCTTTTCTCGATCCTAGCCTCATTAGGGACAATTATTTTCAGTGTAGCACCTTGACATTTCGAGGAGCCCTTGACCAGATATCTCCAAGTCCAATCTTGATATCCATAAGCACTGGCGAGTCTGTAGGTCCTCGTCGTCAGCTTCATGCATCTGTCCACTAGCGCGGCTGGCTACTTTGACAGGCCACAGTCGAACAGGGCCCCTTCCCAGACTTTTCTTCCAGCGATTCGCACCTGTTTCGGGCGAAAGGTCTGAGCTGGCGCCGTCCCTTGTAGATATCTAAATGATGACATCTGGTGCTGCTCGTTTCTGGCATTTTGCGGGATTGTACCAAGATTTCACCTCGCCGCTCGAGTAGTGATCTGTGTTCTTTGAAGCTCTAGCCATGATCCAGCTTGATCGCATGGAACCAATTGCTCTGCTTTGATTCTTATTAATCATTGTCTGTTCATTCTTGTCAATTTGGGAACCGTCCAGGGTTCCTCTATAAACACTCCCCTTGGCTTAGAATGCAAGATGCCGTTCAGATGTCGTTATAGCCCACCGTAGTAGCCTCCCTCCATAGCAACTATTTCTTTACAGATCGAGCGTTCCGCTTGCTTGGTGATTGTCTCCAGATCTGAGTAATGTTGGAAACTGGTAGATCAATACTTTCCCCTCACTCCCTGCCCTCATATAGGCTGATCATCTTCAAACACCGCAATCGACCCCATAGCTTCTAATTCAGCAATGCCAAAGTGAAGGCCTACTTGCAGTATCAGTCTAGCCCAAGCCTGCCTGTTCGCCCGCCAAAACGATGTTGCACAGACATCCTGACTTAAGGTCTCCAGAAAGTCTGCATCGAACGCCGTTGCTGTGAAAGTGATGGCTCTGTATCTCCACGTTCAGAACGTCTTCGAAGTCACCCTGCTAACCTGCTCCTTCATTCTTTTATAGTTTGACCGACGCAGGGAGCTAATTGCCAGCTGTATGGGCGAACGAAAGCAGCTGATCTGGACGTTTGGGAAGCCAGACTCGTTTCTCATGTCTTTCTTGTTGAAAGCTAGATCGTTCGACCCTTGGCCTGCGCCACATCTGTCCAAGACTCCTGGCCTTACATTTCAATCTCAAAGCATTCACAGCAAATTCTTTCGAGCGATAAAGATCCTCTTAAGGCTAACCATTTCTGTTAGATTCGAAACACCAGAGAGCTTGTGAATAGCACCCCAGACAGGTAGAAACCGGCGTGCTAAGCATTCTGTCCTGCTCAAGGCCTCTCCCCTAATCTTCTGTGCTGCGAGCTCGTGGCTCTATCCCAAAAGCGTATATATAGCTTTCTTCTGAAATCACTCATGTTTGCAACTTGGGCTCCGTAAATATGTTTTGATCGCACTAGTCGTCGAGGGTCGATGGCTGCTGCGGTCCGTTGGCATTTTGGGAGACCTGAGGATGGGTGGAATCTGTGGCTAGCTTTATGACGAGGTAGCAACGCTATACTTCAGATCCTTCTTGGTTACGTGCCTCTTCTCGGTGAACCTTGATATTGTGATATAGTCCTCTCAGGCCAAAACGCCAATGTAACCTTCTCTCTACGTTTTTGACCATCACGTTTAAAGGGTTTCTCGGTTCGTTTCGAAAACTTCTCCTCATTGCCGGTTTTGGTTCCCTTCACACAAGGCGCCTTGTATGAGTTGAAGAAGCTGTGGAGGTGGGAAGGGAGTGGATCGCAGCCTAGACAGTTGGAAAGCAGCCTTGTAGGTGTTTCTCATGGCGAAAGCCTTGTTTGTAGAATACTACGCTTTGGTCTCAATTTCTTGATTTGAATGCCGGTATAGGCTTCTTCTAGTCTTTCCTGCCTTGATGCTGAAGTTCTGAGTAGGGTGGTTCCATCAGAGTATATTCGAAGAATCGAGTGGTTCTGGTAGCTGTTGGCTACCTAACGCCTGAGAGATGATGAATGGGTCGTGCCTTCCACTCCAGGAAGGTGAACCCCTGCTGAAAGGCCATCGAAGAGAATTCGAACAATCATCACATGCTTATGAAGTGGAAGTATGACGCAGCCTTCGAGTCTGCAAGGGCCTCGAGGCCTAGATCTTGCAGTAGGTACCCGCCTAACGGTCCGGGGAAGTCAATTGGTGTATGGGGAGCTCGGGACAGCTACCCTAGCTTCGGCATCCCTTGGACGAATGCAAGTCATTTTAGGGAGGATCAATCCCCCAACGTGGATTTGGGTTGATAAACGCTACACTTTTTCCCAGCTAAACCTACAGACTATACTCTTCATCCTGTTGGGCATCCCGTTGTGATTCTGGTGAAGCAGAGCAGCCGTTGTGGCTAGCCCTGCGCACCCAAATGCATTCTAGCTGAACCATATTCCATGCACCTTGTCCTCGACGCGGTAGCCGACCGCCAAACATGTACACATGAAACAAATGCCTTGAAAACCAAGCTCCCAGCAGTATGAGCGCGTTTCATCGACTGCTCAGTCGGAAAGAGAAGCATGCGGACGTCCAACATGATCAGAAGAATGAGGTAGATACCCTCTATCCGACCTAGCCTTGGACTTCCTGCTGTCCCTTTGTCCTACATATCCAAATGGCGTCAACTGTATCCTCGTTGAGGAGTGCAGGTGCTAGGTGCGACATGCACTCATCATCTAGATGTGCTCCATTTATGGCGTTCTCCCACATGAAGACAAAAAGATCACCTTGCCTGCAAGCGTCCAGCAGTTTAATTGAATGCACGAGTGCTGACACGCAGAACTACCTCCTACAGCCACAAGACAGCCAAGGCCCTCTCAACGGCGTCTTCGTCAGCGATTATAGGGTGCAGAAGCCTGAGAAAGACGAAGATGCAAAGGTCTGCTTCACCAATGCAAGACCCTTTTGTGAGACTACAAGAGCCTGATTGTAGCAGATCAAATCTATACAACATAGGCTATTGCGAAGCGGAGTTCACAGTTTCAAAGATTCCGATATATCCTATGTGCTCCACACTACCTACGCCAACGGCGACAAGGATAAAGCTTATGAATTATTCGTTCTGTTTGAGGATTCGCAGCAGGGCAAGATCCATCCCTACCAGCTCGGTATTAAATTACTAGGAGCCGTGAACAGAAACGGCGTAACTTGCTGGCTCGACTCGCTCCTCTTTGCCATGTTCGCAAGACTCGAGAATTTCGAGGTGATCTTGCAGCAGAATTTTGACGAGCATACACCAAGACAGAGGCTGGCTACATTGTTGAGGCTATGGGTCAATGCTCTAAGGGCAGGAAAGCTTATCACCATTGACATCGTAAGATCGCATGCTCGGCTTGGAAAAGAGCATTGCATTAACGAGTGTGACAGACCAAACAGATACAGACCCAGCTAGCTGCATGCGGTTGGAAGGAAGCAGCAGAGCTATGTCAGCATGATGTTTCCGAAGCCTTCACTTTCCTTACAGAGACGCTCGATCTCCCACTACTTTCTCTTAAGATGGACCTGTACCATTTCGGCAAAGAGGACAAGGACGATGACCACAAGATTATTCAGGAGCGACTCCTGGAGCTCGCAGTGCCAGAGCAACCACCTGACGGTCAACAGATCAAGCTTGAGGACTGTCTGGAAATGTACTTCAACAACAAGGTTGAAGTCAGACGATACCTGGAAGAAATACAAAGAAGGAACACATTAAGCTCCGTTCGGTCATGGGAGTCTGTTGATTCAAGCAAAAACCTTGCTTCACATGTCGAGGTGGCGGAAGTGGGTGCTTCACAACCATCTTCACCAATACCACAGTCCGCACCTGAATTCAAGCCGCCTGTCAGACCTTCTTTTCAGCGACATCGAGCACCCAGTATCATACAAGAGCACTACATAGATGAGAAGCGGGGCCTTTTGGGAAGTGATAGTGACGCAAAAAGTCCAAGATTGCGAAGAGAAGTGATGATGCCTGCTTTTCAATTCTTTCGGCTCATTCGTAAGTAAAGTCTTGTTATAAAGGATGTCAAGCTGACTGTCTCTAGCATGGTATACTGAAAACAAGCCTACGACAGACGCCCAAGTAGCTGCACACTTTAATCACAATCGACCAATTCTAGGCATTGCTCTCAAGCGTTATGGCATGCTCCCTAATGGCGCAGCGTTCAAAAGAAGGACACACATTGACATTCCGATCGAGATAGGACTTCCACACTTCATAGCAGCTGACAGCTGTTCTGAGGAGCAACCATTTGGGAATTTTAAGCTGTCGTTGCAGTCTGTTGTTTGCCATCAAGGCATTTCCACCGAGTCAGGTCACTACATTGCTCTTGTACGGAGCCCAGATCCTTTAGGACAAGGTCAGGATTCCTGGATGCGGTTAGATGATCTTGCAAAGGAGCGTGTGAAGGACATTAACATTGAAGAATGGCTGAAAGGGCCAGCTACACCATACCTTCTCTTCTACCAGGTAATGCCTATAGGGGAGCCCTTGTTACCTACAAGCGTCGACATAGCTCCACCCTCTTATGCTGAATCAAACGCCACACAGTCTACGACAGTCAGTACAAGTGAAGAAAGTTCGACGCACCGGCCTATGCACAGCGATTACCCGACAAGAAGCAACACGAGCGAAGAGGGTACATTTCAGCGGCCTGGGTACACTGATCAGTCCACAGCGTTTAGCACAAGTGACCAGAGCGCAATTCAACGAGAGAGTCTAGACACTTCGATATCCGAAGACGACAGGAGGAGGCCATCGGAGATACTGATAGAAGAGAGCATTCCCATTGAAAGAAGCGCACCGCCTAGCTTAGAGCACGCTCACTCTGTCAACCGTGGCCGCGTACATAATCTTCCTGTTGCATACTCTGGGAACGACCCAAATGCCCTTACTGACGCCCTCATGAGTTTGAAGACGTCTCGCCGTGGCTCGAAGACTACAAAGGCTAGCAGCAAGAGCCGCCCTAGCAGTCAATCTGGTGAGAACAGACTCAGCAACTCGTTTCATCGCTTGACGAACCGAATGAGCCGGGACAAGCTCAGCAATATGCCGGCGCAGGTAGAGGAAAACCACACATCAAATGTGCCATTACATCCAGACAAGCACGGCGAATCTACCAAGCTGAAGAAGGAAGCTCGGGCTGAGCGATTCAAACAGGCAGCGAAGGACTATCAGATGATTTCAAAGGGGAAGAAGCCGGATCGGGAGTGCGTTGTTATGTGAGCTACAGGGACAGGCGAGGCATTACTAGCAGTGAGCGTTGCTTAAACATGACTCAATTTACAATGGAACGGAATAAGCGAGGCGTCCGGATAATGGCTTTGAGCTTGAAATACCACAATACGTTTGATGATGATCATCTCGTTGCATCAATGAACATAGTGTTAGCATGGCAGAAAGCGTTCCTTATCCATAATTCATCTTCTAGATATGGCTGTCGGAGCACAGGAAGGCCTATGATAGGCTCATTGTTAGCTGTGAAGAACTAGCATTGTTTTGAACATGAATGCAGATGCTGGGTAGAGGCTGACCTCCAACACCTTTTGATATGCATTGCATCCACAAACAAAAAGCACTATTCCTCATTCGTCAATTCTTTCCTATCCACCGTTGAATCCGGGGTGAGAATGTTCGCTTTTCGCGAACATTTTCAGTAAGTTACTCAGCCTACAATGCCCTTCCCCCTTCAAAACCCGTAAGATCACCAACACCAATTTGATTTCCCTATGTTTTCCTGCATATCGCATGTCATTCGCTTCTCTTTTTAATTTTGTCTGGCCAGCTTCGGATGTCTTCCGTAATCCTGGTCTTTCGCCTGATATTGCATATGAGCGGTAAAGGCGCATGAAGGAGTCGGGGGTATACGATTAGCATGTTGGGTAAGCGGCTACCTTTGCCTGTGTCTGCTATCTCGTGGTGTAGATTAGACGATTCAAGATTTCTCGTTAAATTTGCTGTGGATGCTGGCAGGTGAGCCAGATAAATGAGATTTCGTGGAGCGGCATCCCTCGCTGCGAAGTCGATGTTGCGAACAGCCTGCGTGATTCTTTTTTGGCCTATATCGCTAGTTTGAGGCATGAAGGTTTTGAAGATAGCTTGAATCGAATAGGAAAGAAGAATTTTGGTTGCTGGTATTTACCCCTATCGTGCATGCTTCATTGAGACACTCTGGAGTATTTTCAGGAACCCTTGGGGCTTTAAGCCTCGCCAGTTGGTAGATGAGAGTAGAAATTACCACCTTGCGCTAGTTGAAGTTCTTATCAGCTTCCACGTATATTTTTTCTGGCAGTAAATACCCTCATTAACAACGTTGATAGCGAACAGGGACATCGGGTTTGGTTTCCTTTTTGACTGTGACTAGGATGTTGAATTGTAAAAGTAGAAGCTGGTATAGCTCCTTTCTGAGCTTGACCGTACACTTGGTAGTCGAGATCAAAGGAGAATATAATCATTCAAAGCCATCGGTCATACGGAAAGGTCGTACTGCCACGCTCCCTGCTAGCAGATCCCAACTCATCTTCATTGACGCCTCCCGCTACGATTGTGCTTCGCCTACTGCTCTTTGGCGGAATAGCAGGCCTTGTGTCATGTCGCTCGCTATTCTCCTGTTCCGCCGCCTGTAAAAATGAGTCTTCCCTCTTAGCATTAGTAACCTCAAACGCTTGCTCCACTTCTCGAGATCTCGTTCTTTCCTTATTGGCCCGCTTCTCCTGAGCGCCACTTTTGATCTTTCCTAATCTTCCTCTTCCATCCTCTTGCGTTTCTGCATACTGAAAATTTCCTGTCTCAATGTCACCTTCTGCTGTTGTGACCTTTTCAGTCGATGAAGAAGACGTGACGCGACTGGACTTGCGGGTGGTGATCGAAGTTACGGAGGGGAGGAAGCTGTAACGTAAAGAGGTGTACAGCTTCCTTGGACTGGGGGTGCGACGGATCAAAGGACCTAGAGGCGGGAGGCAGGCCGAAAAGACGCCGATTGAGACCTCGACTGTGGTCCAGAAGGAGGGAGGTGTGCGGTTTGGCGATGTTAGAGAGGTGGAGGGATGAAAGTAGGCTGTGAAAGGAAAAGAGTCAGTCTGAGGTCTAATGAATATCTTCGGGCAGTGAGGTTAAGATGTAAGAAGTTGGAAAGGCGACGGGTAAGAAAGAGTAAGGTTTGAATGTCATTGGAATAGTGAATTTGAGACAAAATCATGGCCTTACCAGCGAAGGTTTTGGAAACGAAACCAAGGCGAATGATGCCGAAGATAGTCGACCTGTTGAACATTACCAACGGCAAGCAGAAAGGGGCAGAATAGGGATACTGACAATGTACCAAGAGAGAAGACGACTGAAAGACCAATCTTGTCTCGCTTGCTCATTTGCAATCTCCTTATGCATGGGTACGGTAACGATAGGATGGCGATATCCCCCAAGACCTCAGTAATGGCGAACCAGAGAGAGGTCCATTCTTGAGGCGCACAAGGGTGACCATGGTGGGAGCTGGTTCCGCAGAGGAAAATTTCGGCGAATAGGAAGGCGATGCCCCACAGTGTGATAAGGACGATCAAAACGTCGTTGGCAATCCGGAAGCCCCTTTGGTGGTAGAAGATGCGGCGATAGAAGAAAAGGACGCTTAATTTCATGGCGCTGTAAGTCACCTTTTCGATGACGAGGGTTCCATAGTCGATCTGAATGGGGATTTGTTAGCATCATTTCAACTCATCCCTTGGATCTAGGGTCTCTTTGAAAGGAATGTCTGGGTAGGTCAATATGGTATGCTCGGAGTTCGGAATCTAGTCTCCAAATGCTTGCCTCTAATGGGCAGAATCTCAACTGTAGGATCTTGAATGCTTCAAAGGATCTGACAATAACCCTCGGAAAAGATCGCAGTATTGCGGGATGTGGTGTAACCATCCCAAGGGAGGCCACTTAATGCTGTTCTTACCTTCGCTTCATGAGCGGAGCGCCATTCAACAATGGGTTCATCGTCTCTCCCAAGCATACCAATCTCAGCAGCTACATCAGACATCAGCACTCCTTTTCTTTAGAAATTAAATCAAATCATTCTGTAAACGAACCAACAATCTGGTTGGCCCCCTGCCCAACCACCAGAACAACAGCCAACACAATCAACCAGTCATCAATGCCAATGAACGTAGGTCTCAACCGCAAACGAACATAGAAACGCAAGATAACAGCGACGACTCCAAGCAAGGGCAAGGCTATAGCGGTGCCGATCAGGCTGGCCACATTATATGCCATCCTTCTTCCTCAGAACAGCGCGCTCTACAGAGGAGCCGTAAAGGAGCCGTTGTTGCAACCCAAGAAAAGCTAGAATGGATGAAGCAAGCATGAACCCTGAAAAGGATCTTTAAACAAAGTCAAGAGAAACACAACAGGAACGAACAATTCAATCACACATAAGCATCTGACGTCCCCCCTCCACCCTTCCCTTCTGTCTGCGTGAGGCTGAAAAACGCTGCTCATCCCGATAGACGACGAAGGGCACGAAAGGGCACAAAAGATCACTGATCTTCTGCTGTGGACGTCTTTGCCACTCATGCACGGCATGGAAGAAGGCAATACGATATAAACATTGGCTTGCGCGAACACTCGCAGCAGGCTGACAGATGCTGACAGCTGTAAGGCTGGCCAATAGATAAATCGCATCGGGAACCGTTCAAGCTTGAAGGATGGTGGTTTGTGGATGCATTGCGGCGGGGACGTAGGGTGCTTATGGAGCAGGGTATGGCCTGATTATGGAGGTAGAAGATGGGGCAGGAGAGCATTTGACGTCAGATTCCAGGGTCGGCAGAGGAATTGTGACAGGCGAGGACTGATATATTTTAAAACCCCTTGGACGAAGAAAAATGTCCTCGCGAATGTATGAGGATTCCTCTCATACTTGTTTATAGCTGGGTAGAGCCGACTTTGTTGGGTAACTGCAGGATGCCAGAGAGATGATAGACTCGAGATCTTAGATGTTGTTCAGGGAAAGAGTTTCGGGCACAGACCTCGAACCTTTTCTTCACTCTAGCCTTGGTCTCATAAGGATCGTCCAGCAATGACTATGTATCCTACAGCTCAGACCCTTTGCCGTGCAAGAAGACTATTTAACCTCTCAGGCTGCTATATGCTTTGTTTTGGTGGTCATTCTGCGCCTTGCCGAGTCCAGTCCACCTACAGCTGATTGAAGAATCCTCTCCTCTGTCTGCTACGTCCGCCAACATCTAGCGAATCATCCCCAGCAATGCGATCAGTTCTGCGAGTATCTATTGACTTGCGTAGGCTGGTATGTCTGGCTCTTGAAGCCTTGGGTATGCTAGCTATATAGCTTGAGAGGGGTAAGAGATGGAACAGATCCTGGGAAGATGTTTGGAAAAGAAGCTGCAAGCTCGACCAAGCCTTTCAACCCTAATGGTATCAAGGAGTGGCCTTGTCGACTTTACAGTCCTTTGGGGCGGTGCGATGCTTAAGCCTTTCTCACTGTGCTCTGGGCATGGAGAGGAGATTGATACCCAACGCTTCGTTTGCAAGCCAGTTTCGGAGGAAACATGAGTAGGGAGCTGAAAGCTTGGTAGGAACACTCGAGAAGGCGAATAGCAACTTTAAGCATACTAGAAAAGACATTAGAAGGCATGTGAATCGAGATCAAAGTCGGATTCAATTACCTACACCCTAAGCGCTGTCTACGAAAAGCTATCCCGTGCCTACATGATGCCTCGCATGCGTTTCGATAGTATACAACACCAGATGTCGTTCTGACATAGCCGAGCCATCTGCCTCAGTAGACCCTCCTTTTCTAGACGCCTGACGCCCTGATTCCTGCATCATGTTTCCTGATCCATTTTCTCTTGTCCTACAATGCAAACGTGCTGTTCTTCGATTCCAAAATAATTGAGATGTGACTCTTACGCGGCACTACCGTCAGCAACGGCAAGCCGCTGTTTGATCGTCTTTGCCTTCTTTGATACGCCCTTCCTTTTCCCTGGCGCGGATGGCTCTGGAGCATCAATTGGCGTAGCTGTACCGGAAGGTTTGTTGCTATTATCGTCAAAATGTCCTTCGCCTGTAAGAGTGTTAGCTCAGTAACGCCTAGCGAGTAGTCAGAGGAAAGCAAACGTACCTTCGTGATACATATCATCCAAACTGATCTCCTTCTTCCGCGTCCCGGCCTTCTTCTTTCTGACCTTTTCCTCACCCTTTGCAGCAACTTCTGCTTCTTTCTTCTCGATCATTTCAGCTTGCTCGTCATCTGCCAGCCAAAGAGCGATATCCTTTGTGCGGTTCTCTTTGCTCCTTGTATTGAAGTCGACGCCCGCGCCACTACCACCAGAGATGACCACGCGTTGGACCTCCTCCTTTTGCAGGGCGCGCTTACGTATGCGTTCTTCAATGGTGCCCCGAGTGATCATACGATAGACGGTGACTTGCTTGGTTTGGCCCAGACGATGGGCACGGTCCATGGCTTGCGAGTCGATTGTGGGGTTCCAATCGGAGTCGTAGAAGATGACAGTATCTGCTGCTGTGAGATTTATACCGAGGCCACCAGCACGAGTGGATAATAAGAAGATGAACATTTCAGGCTTGGTCTGAAAATCTGCAACCGTGTCGCGGCGGTCCTCTAGTTTGGTAGAGCCATCCAGACGAAGATACTTGTAGTTTCTGTACGTCAAGTACTCTTCCATCAGATCAATCATTCGAGTCATTTGGAAATAAAGGAGCACACGATGACCGCCTTCTTTGAGCTCACGAAGCAATTGATCCAGTTGGGCCAGTTTCCCAGAATCAGTCACGAAACGACTCATTGACGGAACTTGGATATTGGTGTATCTGGCCTTCTGAGAGACAGGTTCCGGCAACAGATTGCGCTTTGAAAGTATCCGGGGATCGCTTCGAGCCTCGAGCAGAGCCGCTTCGTCCCTTTCAGAAATGCCGAACAGGGCTTTGCGTACTGGGACATTGAAGAAGGTATTTTCGTTTTCTCTATGTATGTCTTGGTTCGAGCACGATATCTGTATGGGTGGAGAAGAAGCAGCTGGTCTGGCGCATTGTTCCGTAACGCCGAGACCACTTTCCTGGAATACATTGCGGGAAACATTGAGCAAGTTATTCATTCGGCCTTCAGTAGTAACATCAGCCAATGGACGGCGCTCGTTACGTTGAGCAACATTGAACAAGGCGTGTGCAGGCACGGAACGATCCGAGTCCTCCGAAATCACTTGAAGTCTGTGCAGAGTAGGACGTTGTGAAGCAAGCTCAATTGCTCGTTCTATTATCCCTTGACGTGAAGCTTTGTGCGCTTCGCCAATGGAAGTATTGGCGAACCGCAACCAATTGAAGGCATCATTGCCAGATGTAGTACTCTTGATATTCTCTGGCGTCCATATGTTCAAAAGCTCCGACAGGTAGCGATTTCTATGTCCAGCAAGCGTATTCGTCGGCCCAGCAATATCGAGTCTGGCTGCTGGACTACATAACAATCGAGGAAGATCATACTCAATGATATTCCTCGTCGAGTAGTCAACGTTGACGTTGTTGCCTTCCCGAAGAAATGAAGCTGTCTCAGCGTAATGAACGAGAGAGAGCGGCGACGATGTGTCTGCTCTCTCAAAGAGGTCTGGATGGTTGCAAACTTTGCGAAACTGCATTACAAGGTTCATCAGTGTTGCTGTATCCTGATCGTCGCCAACAGCAGCTTTTTCGATGAGGTCCATGATGCTAATTTTGTTCCGCAGATTTGTATAGAACGCTCGTTGTCGATATGTCAAGTCACAGAAGACATCCTTTTCCTCTTTGTCGCCAAGTTCTTTTTGGACATGTTTCTTCACACGACGAAGCATGAAAGGTTTGAGAATCATGTGTAATCGCTTTAGCTGGTCTTCGTTAAGCTTCGTGTTGCTTTGAGCGTGACTTTCAATGTCCTTCGAGAACCATTCGCTGAACTCATCATGGGAGTCGAATAGACTTGGCATAATGAAATGGAGAAGTGCCCATAATTCTTGCATGTTGTTCTGAATCGGCGTTCCGGTCAGCAACAGACGATTACGACAATGGAATCCTAAGAGACACTTCCATCTCGAGCTCTGTGACGATTTGATCGCTTGGGCTTCGTCAAGAACCATATACTGCCATCGCATTTTCTGAAAATATGCTGTGTCCTGGACCACAAGTTGATAGGAAGTGATAAGTACGTGAAAGGTCGAGTCTCGATTGTACGTGATACCCTTACGATCCCAAAACTTGCGAAGGATCTTCCGGTCTTTTGCAGTTCCCCAATATGGCAAGCACTTGAGACCTGGCAAGAACCGAGTAATTTCCTGCTGCCAATTGTGCAAAGTGGATGAGGGAGCGATGACGAGGAAAGGACCCCAAACGTTGTGCATTTCGGCGAGATAGCCCATAACGGAAATGGATTGAATAGTCTTGCCCAAACCCATTTCGTCTGCAAGAATACCGTTGATACCCTGCTCGTAGAGGTTCACGAGCCAATTGAGACCTTTGAGCTGGTACTCTTTGAGCTGAGCAGCTAACATTTTTGGTTGCGCGATGTTGATATCACCCATACCTGTGGGGTTTTGAAAGTTCATCTCGCCGTCATCGAACTGGGCCTGCAAATCTTCTCCGCCGGAGTTGAAGGCGCGAGCTCTGGCTTGCGCCTCTTCCACGGCATTTTGCGCGTTTGCCATAGCCGCTTGCCTGAGAGCAGTATCGTCCTCAGCATCGAAATCAAGTTGCTCGAAGTTGGTGACCTTGGAAACTGCCTTAGCGCTGCCATCCGGTAAAGTGACCGTATGGGCGTCAGGCTTGCCCGGCTGAACAGTGTCCGTAGACACAGCGACTTCCTCACTATTAGTGGATTTTTCAATCTCATCAGTCCTGATTTTTCGTCCGATGAAATGCGAGTATAGTTCCGTTTGCTCAATCAAGAAGTTCAACTTGCGCTTTTGTCGATTCGACTCCCGGTCAGCCTCTACTTTCTTTGCATTCTCAAGCTCTTGTTTCTCGGCATTCTTCCGTAGGTCTCTCTCAGCCCTCTCGTTGCGCTTCCAGAACGTCATCATTTCCCGCATACTTCTTTTCGCGCGAGCTTGAACGTCCTTTGTCCCCTTGTTGGTCCGCCATTGCCACCGTCTAGCTTCCTTCGAGGCCAGTTGCACTGTCTTTCGCAGATTAGACTGCTTCATTGCAAGTGAGTTTTCCTTGATCCTGAAGACTTTAGGTACATCCTTCTTCGCAATATCCTTCCAGATCTGCTCATATATTTGGCTGTAGCCTTTGGAATCATAGTCTGTTGCTTTCGGTGTGGAGATCGAAGCATCTCTGATAGCTTGACTCCTCGATTGCCGTGTCTCCCGGGAATAGTCAATAGGCGTATCCTCTTTTGGAGCGATTGCAACAGGCTCGTTGCTGGAGATAGTATGAAGCCCAGCAGCAAACCCAGCTTCAGCAGCAGCTTTCTCCGCCTCCTTCTTTTCTTTTGACTTCTTGGGACGAGAAGAGGCGCCACCCCTTGGTTTTTTCCGAGGAGGTTCCGGAGAAAGATTGCTCGCGGTTTGAAAGGTGCCCATAGTCCCACCCTCGAGATTGGGCGCTAATGGAGTCACTTCACGAATTCCGTCAGATGCATCGCGACGTTCTAGTGCTCGCTTTGTAGTCTTCAGTCTCTTCTCAGCTCTTTGCGCTTCTTTGACTGCTCGTTCTCGTTCTTCATCATCGCGTGCGTCGCGAGCCTTGTCCCTAGCCTCATTGAACGTTTGAACTTGCGTCTGTAGCGCCCGTTCTCTTCGTCTCTTTCGCTGCATGTCCTTCTTACGTTCCTTATCGTCCTCTATTTCCTTCTGATGCACCTTGGCCTGGACCTCGGCTTCGTACAAGGCACGAAAACGTTGCTTGCCCTCTTCCGCATACATGCCGATCTCAATTGAGAAGGATCTGCCAGCTGCTGTTCGCCTACGCTTTCGTCTCATCTCTTCCGCCGTCTCAATATCTTGCGCCCGCTTTTGAGTAAGCAGCAAATGTTGCTGCTTTGCTTCGTCAAATTCAGGCGACTCAAGATCACTAAACTCCATAGCATCGATCTTGGCCATCTCTTTCAACACTTTTTCGTTTTCCTTTACCGATACTGCTTGCTTGCGCTTGCGCACTGCTGAAGGCTTTGGGGGTGTCGATGGTGGGAAGTCGATTCTGTTGGCACTCTGAGATTCCAAATAGGCTTTTGGCGACGCATTTGTCTTCGACATTGTTCGTCGAGAGGTTGCTACTGCTGGTTTGCCCTCGCCATTGACTGTAGGCGAAGGGGGATTTTTGGTCTTGGAAGTTGACGCGGTGCGCGTGATTGGCTTAGCTGAGTCAGAAACATCGCCAGAAAGAATGTTGGAAAACGACATAGGATCCGACTTCCTTGGGACAGCGGGGCGTGGCATTTCGGCTTGCTGCGGAACATTGTGGGCCTCTTCGTCAAGAACGCTTTGCGACACGTAGTGCTCTCTAGTCCCGTTCATCTCTTTGGAATAATCTGAGCCTCGGCCACGAGCACCGGTCGTCGGAGAAGTCGGTTTCATGTTTTGTGGTGGAGTAGAGTTGATGCCAGGGTGGGCATGTGAGGGTAGTACGGGCGACTGAGGGGGAAATCGTGATTGGACGGGTGAGTGATAGGTTGTTGGTGATGGGGTGGGATCTTGGTGGGCACTGGCGTATGCAGGAAGTGCACTCCGGGACTGTATTCAGATTAGCTTCGGCCTTTCAGAGTGTCGACAAAATGTATGCAGGTATCTAGAACACTCGGTGTAGCACCAACCTGTACTGGTGATTGTGTATGACTCAGTGACTTCCTGGTGGACTGTGGGTCTCGATGGTCTGCTATCGGATCATAGCGTGTAGAAGGCCCATTAGTGGCTGGTTTGTATGCTGGTACTGGCTGGGAAGGGCCATTCATCCTTGGTGATGTGAATGTTCCGGCCTGCGGGCTGACGTTTTGAGGGATTTGTCTGGCGGAGGTGGCAGAACTAGGAGCGTATTGATGCTGAGGCGACGGTGGATGCGTTCGATTTGTAGGAGAGTAAGGGTGAGCATGTGTAGGTGAAAGCTCTTGATATTGCCTTGGGCGGTCATGCTCCTCGGACGGTCTGCGCACTGGAGGCGCGGATCCGTGATACATTCTGTTGGCGAGTCGACCTCATCGGCCCCGAGCCGTCCCAGGGTCTCCCCTTGAGCAATTTAGGTTTTTCATTGGCTAGCAATGTCACGCATTGTCGACATCGAGAGTTGACAGTTTGGGCGGTGATACCTGAGGAGAATGGACGTGTACGAGGTGCGCTGAGTTTTTCTGGGCGAAAGGCCCTTAGTGGTGTTCCGAAGTAGGTGCGTCCACGGGGCTGACACGCAGTGGAAAGCTGATCAGCTCGAGGCTGGCGATCTGGCAGCTTGGCAATCAAGATTCGAGTGATGGATGAGATGAAGGAGATGAGGTTCTGGGTATGGGGATGAGGGGGAAGGGGAGATGTGGCGTTGCTGAATTTGCTGGTCGGTGCTTTTGGTTGGCAGCCCTGTGGCCTTCCTTTGTTTGCCGTCAGACACACGCTTTCGAGGAATTTGCAGCGGTTTCTCCCTGAAGCATAACTACCTGGTGGGACTACTGGGAAATCTACAGGCTATTTCAGAATATTTATTTTACTATATACTTCGATAAGATAGAAGCAACGGGGTGAATCGCAATCATGTTTTGATAATTGCTCTTGTGGGCAGGTCATTCTAGTGTTGGCAGCTGACAAAGGGGGAGCGCGTCTGATCAATGGGCGCAGTTTGGTGGTTCATCATCACTTCCCACCAGTCCCCAAAAATCGTTAACCTCTTTTGCGCTAGCCCTAGTCCCGCTTTTCGGCTACCATATTTTCCGCTCCGACGCAACCTCGATTCTATTACTACTCAACCTCCCGTCCTCGCGCAAGCGAACCTACTTGAGTGGACCGTTTCACAGAGTGGAAAGACAGGACTATGGGCAACGTTATACGACGAAGCATCGTGGGTCAAGCCGGTTGCCAATCTCTTATCGAGGTATACGCCAGTCCTTTGGAAAGCGAGCATTGAATAAGATTACGCAAAGAGGCAGCCAAGATAGGCTATGTTGGCCGTATAAAGCATAGCATCGTCCTCCCTGTGCGGATGCAATCGACATGGTATCACTACATGAATTTCTTTCTTCCCAACGCCGTCGTCACAGTCAAGCACCATTTTATGCACCTCCTTTCCGATTCTGATCGAGGAGCAGCTTTGGCTTGATAAATCCCTCATCAAGCTGTCTAAACCATGCTGCCTGATCGTCTGATGTACTCGAAAACAGCTGTTGAATAGCCCCAGTCGCTGTCAGATGCCCTTCACCTCCAGCGCCCTGAGTGGATCCAGATCCAGCTTCGGCAGACGGCCCTGCTGGAGGGGTGTGCGACGGAGGTGATCTTCTTTTGGGCTGGCGAGCAGCTGGAGGTAGATCGCTGTCAGAGTAGTCTTCATCACTTGGAGGCTCGTCACCTCGAGCGAGCAATGATTGTCGGGCATGTTCGTGGTCTCTCTCGCGCTGCCCAGCTGTAGAGTTATTGCGCGAAGTAGGTCTGTCTGGGGGACTGACGCTTGGAGTTCCACTGCTGTAGCTACCTCGCACTCCATCTCCTCCGTTCGCTCGGTGATCATATTGACCGCTATTCTTCTGTTTTGGTGTGTACCCTACGGCGTTGCTCTTGTAGTAGGTTCCATTCGTTGCGGTCTCTATATCGAATTCGTCGTCAGAGTCGATCTCCTCCACGACTCCTGTCCGTATGCCCATGATCTCCAGCATACGTGCAGTAGTGCCACCAAAGATAATGACTGTGAGCACTACCACTACAAGGACCGTAGCCTGCAGTGTTGGACCATTTTTGCCCTCGAGACCTACTGCAAGCGCTACGCCCACTGCGCCACGTAGTCCAGCCCAAAAGAGCATTACTTGGTAAGAATAAGGGAGCTCATCAGCAACGTCTTGCCCTCTTCGCCTTGCACGGTATCTTATAAAACCATTTACGGCTTTAGATAGAGGGAAGACAGCACACCATCTAGCAGCACAGATGCCAATGGTAGTAATCAAGATGAAATACGGATTGAAATAGAGCGAGGTCTCCGTGAATAGAGTTAGTCCGAGGTAGATGAAGATGAAATTCTCTGATAGTTGAGCCAGCGCTGAAAACATGTATTTGGTGGTTAATTGCGTCCGCCTAGACATATTGTAGTATGCATAATGTTTGAGAGTGATCCCACAGAACAAGAGACTGACAATGCCTAACGAAGAGTCAATAGGCAAGAAGGTAGATGTCACGAGAGACGTGGAACTTACCAGACATCAGCGCTCCGTTAGCAAAATAGTAGCTGGCATATGCAATCAATATCACTAAACAGCTTTCAATTTTTGGAGACCGGCGAACGAGTGTGTATTTCAGTAGCAATGCCGTTCCAATGCCGATTAGAACGCCAATCAACAAGCTACCGAAGAAAACAAGGAAGAAAATGCCGACGGCTTCGAAGAAGCTGCCAATAGTCAAGTGGCCCTTGACGTTATCGGTGTTGTATCTCTGTGCTGTATCGAATATGACAATAGCAATAGCATCGTTCAGAATCGACTCGCCAAATATGACTGTGTATAGTCTTGGATCGACTTTGTACGTGTTAAAGATGGCTAGAATCGTGACTGGATCCGTAGCTGACAGAGCTGCTCCCACAGATATAGCTTCAACAAAAGATATTCTAAACCTGTCAATTGGTAGGCGTGTCCCTAACCATAGAAACAAGCCCAAGACCACGGCCGATATAAATGTACCAGCAAAAGCGAAGGTCAAGATGGTTCCGATGTGACGGAAAAAATTAGCTTGATGTAGTTCGTATCCAGAAGCTAGAATGATAGGCGGAAGAAGTAGATTAAAGAAGAACTGGTAGTCGAAGCTGACAACATTTTGAATGAACGTCCCTTCTGTCAATTTAATGACCAAACCAGCGGCCATACCTGTAGAAGATCAGCCTTTCATCCCTCATTTTGAAGTGTTTTCGACTGACCAGCAAATATTGACAGTACAGTCTCATGTATGGCTTGTATCTTCTTATGTTGGAGCAGGTAGCTGGCAAAGAGGGCGAAAATGAGGAGCATGATGAGGATGAATAGAGCCCATGATGAGAACACTTCCTTTTTACTTGCTTCGGGCTCTGCAACACGATTAGCTGGAGTGTTCCAATAACCAGATGATGGTCACGTACCATCTTCAGGATCCGTGTCTTCGCTATCGCGCTCTATTAGGCAGCCATGGTTAGTTGATGTGGCTTTGTGCAATAATTATTATGGGTGGCTAGACATACTGAGAAGTTCGTATATTGCATTCCCTAAGTAAGGGTGCATGTTGAGGATGTATGGGACTGGTTCGGCCAGGTACCCGCATTAGATGAACGTCAGCACTTGGGCTATTGGACTCATGAGCGAGGGCGCTGCTAGATGATGAACAGACTGGCGACGGGACAAGTTGGACGACTTGAAGTTCAGATTGTATGAAGCTCGATATTCAATAAGCCTGGTGTCTAAGAACAGCAGCCTACTTCTGAGCAACGGAAAGGTTCGGCTCTGAGAGCACGGCTACCCTAATGGAATTGTGAGGCCACGTTGACCGTGTTTGAGGACCTTGCGGCTATAATCGTGCTGGACAATGGCAAGTAATAGATGCCAGGCTTTCATAGTTCTACTCGCAGTACTAAGAGGTGACTTCTGCCGCAGAGCGCCTAGAGAGGTTGCGGCATCGGAATCTCTCCGCTCTTCATCACGTTGCTCCCGCTAAATGCTGACGACCTTCAGCATGACCAGAGGTTGTCTTCTGCTCCCATGTTCATAGTCGGGTCTCAGAAGGCTTGAGTTGATTGAACTGCCTATTCTATGACACCGGGTCGCAGGATTCGACTAATGCAAAAAGCAGGTTGGGATGCAGACTGAATGCCTATAGATGATAGCTTCACGTAGCATGGATTGTCATTGGATCTTCTCGCACGTCGAGCCTCCGATTGTCGGTGTTAGATCGAGGTAGCACGCGTCTGGCTGTCTTTGTTAGGGCGCTGGACTTGTAAGAGTACAATTGATGGCTTATGAGTCTATACGCTCGACAGAACGTCGAAGCACATCCGACGTTTCAGAGCAAGAGGAGCTATCATTCAAAGACCATGGTCCGCCAGAGGGCTCCTTTGGAAGTTTGGCGACGCCAGACGAAGAGCGAAAACAGCAGATCGGCCCAACGGACAATGATGAAGGCTCATCATTACTGTCGTCCGATGCCGCCGGTTCAAAACATAGCCACAGTGCTAGTGAGGAGTCTCTCAGGATGTTAGACTATGAAAATGCGAAGAATGAGCCCGAGTCGTCAAAGAGTATCTTCTATCTGTTCATTCTCACACTCAGTGTAGGCGGGTTGCAAATCTCATGGGCAACAGAGAACTCAAATGGTACGCCTTATCTGCAGTCACTCGGTATGAGCAAGTCTCTGCTTGCCCTCGTTTGGATTGCCGGGCCATTGACTGGAGTTCTTGTTCAACCATACATCGGTATTCGAAGCGACAACTGCCGTCTGAAATGGGGGAAAAGACTCCCATTTATGATTGCAGGTGCTATCGCTACCTCAATTTCTTTTCTGTGTTTAGCATGGGCAAGAGGGATCGTTCAGACTATTCTCGGACTCTTTGGAGCTAATCCGGATTCAAAAGGGGTCAAGACCTGTATAATCATCTTCGCTATTGTCTGCGTCTACGTCCTTGACTTCTCCATCAACACTGTACAAGCAGGCATTCGGGCTTTCATCGTAGATAACGCCCCTTACCATCAGCAAGAAGACGCAAATGCTTGGGCTGGGCGTCTCACTGGCGTCGGGAATATCCTGGGGTTTCTGTCAGGCTACGTGGACCTGCCAAAGCATTTCCCGTGGCTTGGAGAGACGCAGATGCAGGTTCTTTGTGCCATTTCAGCTTTCGCCATCTGTGTCACCGTCGCCATCTCGGCCCTCTATATTCGGGAACGAGATCCCAGTGACGAAGGCGCCCCAACTACCCAAAACCCTGGCTTGGTATCCTTCTTCACCCAGACTTATCGTTCTGCCAAGCGCATGCCAACGCAGATCCGCAAAGTCTGCATTGCGCAGTTCTTCAATTGGCTTGGCTGGTTCGGCTTCTTATTCTATATGACTACCTATGTTGGCCAGGTCAAGCTCAACCCGTACTTTGACTCTCACGACGATCTCACACCTGACCAGATCGAGGAGGCTTGGGAGGATGCGACGCGGGATGCCACCTTCGCGCTGCTCCTCTTTGCTGTTACTTCATTCACAGCAAGTATTATCTTACCATTCTTTGTGGTGAGGACGTACACGGAACCTTCCTCGTCCATAAAATCGAACAGCCACACCGGTTTTAGTCCCCTAGCCTTCCAAGCCCGCGTTGACCGCTCCATCCAACGTCTGCAAATTGGATGGCTGACTCTACGGCGCGCCTGGCTATTGTCACACATAATGTTCGCAATTTGTATGTTCTCCACATTTCTGGTCTTTAACTATGCTGGAGCGACTGCTCTCACTGCCTTCATCGGTGTACCATGGGCAATGTCTCTATGGGCTCCATTTGCTCTCATATCTGCGGAAGTCTCCAAAAGAGACGCAGAGGCTCGTGTACAAGTGCCACTGAGCGAAGACAGCCACCAAGCTGGCAGCGGGCAACAAGATCAAGCAGGTGTCATCATGGGACTCCATAATGTAGCAATATCGGCACCGCAGATATTGGCTACTATTGTTGCCAGCATTATCTTCAAGATCGCCCAGAAGCCCAGAGGACAGCCTTACGATACCAGCGTAGGATGGGTCCTGAGTTTTGGAGGGGTGACTGCTCTACTCGCTGCATACTTTACATATCGAATTAGAGAAGAAGGTGATGATAGAGTCGGAGGTCAGGGCTATGGGAGGGTCGGTGAGCACGACGGAATGGATACAGACGCCGTATAAGGCTTGCATTTGACTCGGCGTTGAGCTTACAAAAAATAGACGAGATACCCCAGAGCATGCATTTCAGATGCCATTTCCATATAGACCTGAAGAAGAACAATCGATATGATCGGACAGTCCCACTTGGCAGCCGCTTTTCTTTTGATTTGATCATCACCATCTGTGACCTTTTGAATGAGCGTTGCGGGCGATCGACACTTCAGATATCGGGGCATTTGTGACTCTAAGTCTTCCATCCCCTTACGCTTCTCGTCATCGCGCCCGAACCCTGCGACGCTCAGATCATCTGAAGATGTTGGTCGTAGGAGGACTTTCAAGACGAATGTACGGTCATTACCACCCAAAAATGTGACTTTCGACACAGACAAAGGCATAGAGTGAACAAGGCATTGTCTCCCACAACTCTTTGTCCTACCTCAATACCATTATTTGCGTCTCTTTGACGCTGTCAACGCAATTGTTCAGTCATCTCAAACTCACCACATTAAAACATCGATCAATGACATCTAAGCTCTACTCACCGAACCAGCACCTTTATCCATCTACCTCTCACCATCCGCTCATCTGACTCCCCATCACGTGCAAAGTCTCCGCCACATCCTACCCCTCCTGCCCACACATATGTAAGTACCGGCTCCAACAATCCTGCAAAGCCGGCTTCTCATGCTCGCAGCTTTCCTGCCGGATGGGAAAGAACGAGATCATACATCAAACGGTCTCGGAGCAGCAGCGCGTCTGCTTTCAATGTTACACGAAACTTGAGGTGCAGGTGAAGGAGAAGATTGATGGTCGGATTAAGGGGGTGTTTGAGGATGCTGCGAAGGCTGGGTTGGAGAAGAGGAAGGTTGGGAGGGAGGTGAAGGTGTTGAGGAAGAGGGAGATGGAGGAGATTAAGGCGTTGAAGGTTTGGGCTGGGGTTGGGGGGAAGAGGGGAGAGGGGAAGGCGGGTGGGAAGAAGTAATGGGGTGGGTATGGGAAGTGATTTGAGTTTTGCCAGTAAGTTTCTCACTTATGGGCCAAATTGCCCTTCGAAGAAGCTGTAGAAAATGGGTGCAACTTTTGAGATCTTTTGAGAGGTGAAGGACTTAGCATAATCACGTTGTCAGCTTACCCTACAGAAAAGAAATGGATGGGAAGACTTGTGAATGGCAAAACGCTGAAGGCAAGTCAAAAGGACAAGAGACGCAAAAACGTAGAGAGGTGAGCTCGGTCGCAGCTCAATCATCACTTCTTCACACATCCATAAACCCCCAAAGCATTTCCCTCCGTATCCTGCAAGACCGCCATATCCCCATGTTCATCAGCTGGCATCCTCCCCACCAACACCTTTCCACCTAGCTTATCAACCTGCCCCAAAGTCTCATCCAGATCATCCACAAAGTAGTACATCGTTGGCGCAATGTGTCCCGTTGCTTTCGTATACAGTGTGCTCACAATGCTCTCGCCCTCGCGGAGCTCTATAATACCTCCGCCGATCTGCAGCTGATCCGTCATCGTCGAATTTGGAAAGTTGAAGTGTGCTGTTTTCCTGTTTTCCGCGTCGGTTGTGACTTCTGGTCGGAATTGGAAGCCCAGTAGAGAGGAGTAGAAGGCTTGAGCACGGGGAACGTCAACGGCGGGGATGTGCTGCCAGGTCGGCATGCCGTGAGTATAGCCCATCTTGTATCTACGACAAATCGGAATTGAGAACCTTTACTTTGTTGCTTCGTGAGGAGGTGATCTCAATGCTTGCTTTGGTTTGTTTGCGATGAGGTCACTTCACTGCGAAGCTGACAATACCTTTTGGCTTGTAGAGAAAGAAGGTCGACCTTCCTGGCCTTCTGTGCATAGTCCATTGAAAGCACGAATGACTCAACACATGCACAATGAAACGGTAGCAGTCGATCCTGAGGGGCAGCTCGTCTAACGTCTCTTCTGAATGGCTGGCCAAGAACACGAGCGTAACACGGAATCACGGGATCAAGCGATCGACATGGCATTTTGGGCCACATCTGGAAAGTCGAAGATACCTGACGGCTCCTGTAGGAACATAGAATCTGATTACAATTGAATGAAGAAGATAGGACGAAGATAGCAGGAATGCCGATTGCTTGTATCAAAACTCATAGTCCTTGTATTTCCCAAACTCCACAGAGCCGACTCGGATTGCATACGCCTCCACATTCATATTATCAATCTTCTCTTCGTTCGGTCTCATTGACTCACCGGCAGCGTTCTAGCAAATCCCAATCTGGCATTACAGGCTCTTGCAAACTACCGGTCCTCCTCAGGAAGGTGTACTCTTCCTGAATCATTGGCCTCAGATCTTTGGCATAAAGCCGCTTAGCCTCGTCCATCTTCAGCGCTTGGCTCATAGCCCATACCAGATCCCGACTGTACCCCAGCGGGCCTCCGTGGAGCCGTGGCTCCCGCGCTTCAGCCATCATCTCCCACCTGTGAATATTATCTCTTGTCGGCTCATATAAATCCGGCAACCGCGAAATGGGTGGGGCTTCATGTATCAAATAGTGCGCGACAGCACCAACGCTCCAGACGTCAGTCTTCTGACTTGATCGTGGCATTTCGGGCGCTGACCATGCTGCAGTACCGCACGGATCATATGTGAACTCGGTGACGGATGCGTGACCGAAGTCTGTTAGTATCACATCGGGCATACTGTTGCCATTCCTAGGCCGGCGGACAAGAATATTCTCAGGCTTGACGTCCCGGTGGACGATGCCCAGGCGTCTCGATGCAGGGTACACCAGTGATTGTCGTTTTGGTGAATTCGGAGGGATAAAGTTTGGTGACGTATGGAAGCCAGCATGGAGGAACTCGATCGCTGAGAGTAGCTGAAGGTAGGCATGCCATATGAATATCTCAGGAACTTGGAGACCATGGCTGTACAAGCGGTCTACGAACTCGATAAGATCGCCCAAAGGAAAGAACTCCGTGAAGTATTCCACAAAGCGGGGGCGCATGCTATCATTGTAGATCCAGAAATCCAATTTGATGATATTTGGATGATGGGTGTCGTGCAGAAGAGTCTTGAGAACATGAGCTTCCCATGGCACTTTTTTCTCCGTGTCAGGTCTTATAACCGTTTTCAAGCAGAAAAGTTGGCGGCTTTGCTTGTGCCTAACGACGTTGCAGCTGCCTTCTCCTCCGGTACGTATCCTGCGAACCATTCGAAAGTTCTCGTGAGTTATGGCAGAGCGTTGGCCGAAAGCCGAAATGATTGGTGGGGCCATGCTTCGGGCAGTCTGAAGTGAGACCTTCGGCTTTTCAATGAAATCCGGTGCGTCCGAGATGTCTCCATCTGGGGTACTGCTTACTGGTGATATCTTGTAGAATTTGCGCTCCTCGCTGTCGTAATGTAACACAGTGACAACCTGTCCTTGATCAGCAACATTTTGATCAGCATTAGAGGTAGCCTTCGGTTTCAATGTTTGCTGAGAAGTCGGGAGATTAGTAGGTCGTGGGCTGAAAATGCTTACACGTGATGAGTGTCTATCCCGATGTGCCATCTCGTTGAGTGGTTGCAGTCCGTATGGTGGATAGGTCTTTGCAGTTGGAGCGAAAAGTGTTATGGACATGATAGAAGACCGGATGTTCAGGTAATCAGGCAATCACCGACTTAAGAATGACAAACATCGGGTAGGACAAGAAGATCGTTACCAAGATTTGGCAGATGAAGTTGTATGAGCAGATATGCGTGCATTCTTGAACAATAAAACAGGAGACGCGGGACAATGCATTGTAGCAGAGCAAAGACACAAAAACGGAGACACTACAGGCGCGTCTTTGTCCACATACACATTTGGCCCAACACAAGCTCGCCACCGGTCCCTATATAGCCAAGCTTTGGTACAATACGACTTCCCATACTGTACAACGCTAAAGGGGAGTTCTTCAGATACAACATTTTCTCCGTTGAAATTTTTCGAGTAGGTCAACAACAGAGCAAAGCTGTATTTCAGTGGAGTTTTTCGGAGTTAAATCAACTCATTCATTGTTCTAAAAGAACCAGAAACCATGACCAGATTGTGTTCAAGCGGAGCAGAGTAAATACGAGAGCTACCCAGCATTTCACGAATATGGATTAAGATGCGATGGATGCCTTGCAGAGGGTCTGGGGGCATTCGAAGAAGCACACAATCTCTTTCAAGGGCTCTGAGGGGTGGCCTCAGGCCGAACTAAAGCGGGAGTGTGAGATAACATGTACACGTATCCATGAAATATTTTGTCCAGCGTAGTAAGGTTGAAGTTGACAATAAGGGCAACCATCAATGGCATGATAAATGTTCCATTGAAGATTGATAGAAAAAGGACTTTGGCGTTGAAGCGGGAACGCTAGAGTGAAAAAGTATTAGTGGCATCAGCGCGTTATCGACGCGCCTCAACGCGTCTCCGAGCATCCTTTAACAGGTGACAGGTGCATCTCTACGTGAAGGTTGCGATCGAAGATCTCTTACGCTGCCACACTTCGTGCTTTTGGCAGCTTACACATGCGCTTTGACTTCTCCCCTGTTTACCGTTTCCTAGTGGCGTACTTTCCTCGACGAAGTACCGAGCGGAAACAGTCTTGAGATTTCGAAGGCTCAATCGTTTGAGATCGAGATCTGTTGGGTGGTCAGACGAATGTGTACATATAGATAGAGCAGCAGTGTAGGAATGCAAATTGCAGGAAGCATCTGAGGCGGCTTGAAGGTACATTCAGGCAGCACAATGGCATAAATATAGCCACTCAAACCTGCAAGGACCACGTGTGCTATGCGCTGTTTTGGCCCTCCGCTGACCGTCTTGCGTGCCCTGCCCCTGAATAAAAATCCCCGATTTCCCCTCGAGAACGATCTTCACGCAATGATTTTATGACATTCATAATAATGCCATCCAGGGGTAGAAGATCAAGCCTGTGAAGAAACATCAAGGGACAAAAGCCATCAACCACCACAGTAGTACCAAGGTACAAAGTTTCTTCGACATTGACTCCACAGATCGCTCAATTCGGGCTTTTGGAAGACATCCAATTGGCCCAGAAAGACACCGGTCCGTTTTAAGAGTCAATAGTTGAGACGCGGTCTCGTGCAGCTTTCGGGACTTGCTCTAGTGTCAACCTTAGCGCATTTCGCTCAACGCCGTCCCCCCGGCCCTTTTCTTTGTTCGACTCATCAGCATCCCTACGCAGCTCCAGCACTCCTTCACCATCCATCCTTCAACACATCGCCAAAACACCGAGAACCGTGTCAATCGAATCGCGCCAGCTACTTGAACATTTTGCGACTATAAAGAGCGCCCTCAGATCCACCTCCATCTCTGGATCTCAGCCGGCGCAACCCAACCATCCTTGACCGCCTCGCGCTCGAGCGCAGCAATGAACACCATGCTCCTCCCATCGCCCATCCCCTGCGATATCAGGCTACAACCGCCGTCATCATTTATCTCACGCATGCGCTCGCCACCACCAAAGTGCTCAGCGCCCAACTCCAGCATCGTGAGCACCTGTCGAGCACTACAATCGCTCCTCCAAACTTCCCTACCATCACTCTCCTCCCCAAATCCACCACCGCGCCTCGACAGCCCGGTCAACCTGGCCCCAGCCAAAACCACAATCAAAGCGCGCAAAAACAAGCCCACCTACAAAGTCACAAAACCCGCCCCAAAGACACCAGTGCGCAAACGTCGCAGGGCACTCAGCGACGACCTGGGACCCAACAATGATCAAGAGAATGCAGCCAACACCACCAGCAAACCGTCAACGCCAAAGCGCCAGCGAAAATACCCGCCTACAATGCCTCTGGGCTTGGACCAACGCGATTTCGACGCCTTACACGCCACCCCTTCGCAACACCGCCCACACACCCCCTTCCAAATCCAGCCAGACACTACATTCACGACCCCCTCTCGTCCACTCCCATTCGCTTTGCCCATGCGCCCAGGTGCACCTACCACAAACTACCCCGGCCCCAACCCCTACGCCGAAGCCAGCAGCGCAGACACCACCCCACAAGACCCCATGGAAACCGAAGAGGACGCAGCGCTAACCTCACTAATCCTAACCAAACTACGCCTCAAGCGCGAAGACTGGGACCAATGCGCCCAGCGGTTGGCGCAGAACGGCGGCAAGGATAGCATTGGCGAGCGCTGGAAGATGCTCGTTGCGCAGGAGGATGCGGGCGTGCAGTTTGCGAGACGGGGGAATGGGTTGAGGAGACGGGGGAGCTTGGCTTATTTGCTTGAGATGGAGCTGTGATTTCGATGGCTTGAGTTCCGTGGGGGGTGGGATTGCGTGGCAGGATGGGGGCGGGGTGGGAAAGAGCTTATTTTCTTCTTCGTGGGAGCGTGCGAAAGGGGGATGGGGGAGGGGGGGAAGGTGAAGACGCACCAGGAATCTCCCTCTTTCATGGTTAGATACTTTGCACACTGGCTCTTGCATTCATAACAGGCGCTTTGAGATATAGAGAGTCTGGCTAGACATTGGCTTATTGCTGAGATACCACTCAATTGCATTTACTTCAACAATAATTTCTTGCCCGCGGTCGCTCACTTTCCTTCCTTGCTATTGCTTACAGTCTTTTCATTCTCTAGCAGAAAAGTGGATCATCATTATCATGCAAGTCATCGCCACGTTGTCAGTCGGTCGGCGCGCCTTCCCCGGCTGGGTACAGATATCATGCCGTGTTATGATCACAGATAAATGATTATGCGAGGTTATCGATTCGCATCATGGCGGCACGGTAGATTACCGCTTTGAAATCAAACGTCTGGGTGCACGAATAATGAAAAGGAGGCCTAAGTTCGTGAAGATTGAGATGACTGATGATGGGGATATGTGGTATTGAATGGAATATCTATAAATCTATGTTCGGTATCACGCCATCATCACCCTACCTTATGCATCCGGGTATCTCCGTTTATTTAGTCCACAAAAAAACGCCAGTTTAAAAGACATCCAGCGATAAAGCAATGAAAAAGCCATTGATTACCTCACGTCTGCTTCTTCTGTCCCCTCCCCACTCGCTTCTTCTCCCCCTCACCCTTCCCCGCAGTCCTAATCTCCCGCCTCACTCTCATTCCTACGACATCCTCCACATACTTGGCCATCGCCCCCAACACTTTTCCTGGCAGACTTACAGCTGCCCAAGCAATCTGCACAGGAAGCAGCAACACCGCGCTCACCCACTCTACGAGCACGACAGATCCTCTCCGTTGTTTCGAAGCCTGAGAGCTACGCTCTGCTGCCGCAGCTAAGGTGATTGCATCAGAGAGTTTCTTCTCGAGATCTTGGAGCCGAGATTCTGTCTGCATTGTGAGGAGGGTGGCTTTCTTTTCGTACCGGCGCACTGCGCGGTTGAGGGCGTCGAGGTCGGGTTGCAAGGATTTGCGGGTTGCGGTCAGGAGATCGGTCTGTTGTTGTTGGATCGTGTTGGGTGATTTGGGCGGATTATTAGTTGTATTAGATTCTAATTGGGTCACTCGATTGGTGAGATCGTTGATGCTTTCTGTGGGATTAGGAGACTGGTAAGGGTTGGACGCGACAATGCGCTGGAGGAAGAGTGTACGTGCTTGTACTAATTTGATAAGGTGAGAAAGTGGACGTAGCTCGGATGCTAAGAGAAAGATTGTGAGGTTGTAATTTGAGACGAGGCCTTCGGAGGGTCGGCTGAGCTGGGCTCGAATATGGTGGAGTAGCCAGGCGCCAACCATAGGGGAGATGAAACATGTTAAAAGAGCGAGAAGTTCGTGGATGCGTAGTTCACCTGCTGCGGACATTTGCTTCCTTGAAGGGGTAGGAGATGGCTTTGGTTGGCTTTTAGAGTCTTCATGCTCTCCATTGGGCCCAGGCGATGTCGGCCTGCTTGCCTGAGAGTCCTCTTCACTTTCCTCCTCTATGATAGAGCTGTGATCCTTGTAGGTCTGTAGTGGAGGCGTGTCGTCGACCGTGACTTCTTGGGCAGAGCGGTACCAATCCCTTTTGGAGATTAGAAAGATACCATGATTGTATTTGCCCGTCCTGCTTACCACGGCAATCTTACCGACCAGTTCAAGAACACAGCAGCCAAAGCTAGGAGTGTCACGTCTGTGACGACTGCTCCCCCATTCTTGAAGACCAAGCCTCCCACAGCCGGCAACAGTGCGAGCAGCAGCGGCACCGATTGCCAGTGCGATTCCTCATGAAGTGTCACCTCTTCCGCGTCTCTTGCCCGTGGCAATAAAATATTGTCGGTAGAGGACTTGAATGACTGTGCTGAATCAGAGAAGGTGGAGCTTCGCCTGGGTCTCAAGGAAGGATAGCCGTCTGCGAAGGTTGAGGCTCGATTCAATGGGCGCTGACGAAGCGGAGACAGACTTGAGTGCGACGTCGACTTTGCTATGCTGGACAGTTGGGCATTGACGGGCGGACTCGTCGTACGATCGAGTTGAGCCATGGGGATTCCAATCTGGAACCACCAGCGCCTTTATTGCTCGAATGAGCGGTCGAGTGTTATTGGTAGCAGGGCCCCCATTGGCCATATGCATGCGCCATCACCAAGGGCCGAACATCTCCGTCGAGCCAATACACAAACGAGCGACATCGATCGTAAACACCGCAATATCGAGGTGATCGACGCGTGTGTTGGCAGTGACTATCCAAGCTTCACAGCAGAGTTTCGCTTCGTCATCGCCGCAATGGATGGGCCGGAGGCGCCAAGCCTCAAGAGAAATTCGGGCCGGGAGGCTGTTCCTTTACCAGTATCATTCCCCACTGCCATCTCATCACGATATTTAATGCGGGTAACAGTCTGTGCGCAATATTTTGCAGCTTTCGATTTTAGAATTCATTGTATTGACTGACCCTGCCGTGTCGCCCTATGTCTGCTCCGCTGACCGCGTAGAGTGCAGTGGCAACACATAATGGGCGAAATTAGCCAGAGAGAAGGCTCATGGAAGATGATCTCAATCTTTCCGAACGAGAAGCCGAAATTCGATAATTTGATTTTACAACTCCGGCGAGGCGAACAGTCATTGTAAGCACCTGCATGGTTCCGAGGGCAGCCCAACGGTTCACCCTCTACGTCCCCATTTTGTCACCACGCAGATCAAGCTTCATACATGTTGAGCTATGAAGACGATCTCTGTTCTATCTCCTTATTTTTTTTATCTATTGGCCGAATGGTGATCAGAAATCCATTGGCATGGGGTTTGGGTGTTTGCTTTCAGTTATTCTTATTGAACGTTTCTTCCATCATCATGTCTCACTTATTGATGTCCAGGAACGGTAAAGGCAGCATCACTCCAATGCTTTCAATAAGGACTGAAGCGCCTATTGGCGTTCTGTATTCCTACTCAAGACCTATATCAAAACCTAAAACATCCACACCGTTGAAACAACAACTCTTGAATGAGGCGTAGGTACAGCCGAATTTGATGTCGCCGGACACATCAGCTGTAAATATCTACAAGTCTGCAATAGTACTGCATGACTTCTACAACATCTCAAGCTGGTATCTATACTCAAATATTTCCTCTACGTATCAATCTTCCTCACGTGTTTAATTGAGCTTCTTGCATCACCTTGTCGTCGACCGTTCATTCGTAATATCGCTTATCATCCTCACATCACAATCTCAATTCAACATATTTTTGCTCGGTGATAGCGTCGTCATTCTTCGTGTCTGGGCGGGCACAGCAGCTAGACTGCGCAACCACTCAAACACACCTCACTTCTTGTTCAACTACGGGAACTATATCTTAATATCTGTTACCCCTGAGTGTCCTCATTCAAACATCACTTCTCAGCATCTCTAGCTATGGAAAAGCCGCACTATCCAGTCCCAGCTACCGCAGTTGCGTTGCCATTTCTCGCGTTGAGTACTATCATCATTGATATCCCTCCGCTTGTATGGCACATTCGGAACAAGAATTTCCCAGCAGCCAGTCTTGTTCTCTGGATCCTACAGATCAATTTCATGACTTTCATCAACGCGCTCATCTGGCCAACTGACGACATCGCGACATGGTGGCACGGCAAAGGTCTTTGTGATGTTGAAATCAAATTATCTACAGCAACGTACATTGGTGTAGTAGGGTCACTAATCGGCATCATGCGAAACCTAGCCTTCGTCTTGGACACAAAGAACACGGTCATAACGTTGAGCAAAGCGCGTAAACGGAGGATTCTGATCATTGATCTGCTGTTGTGCTTAGGGGGTCCAATCTACATGATGCTCGCTCATTACATCGTTCAACCGAACCGCTACTGGATCCAAACAGTTATGGGATGCATTGCACCTTATGATGCTAGCTGGCCTAGTGTCGTGTTAGTATTCCTATGGCCGCCTCTACTCTCTGCTGCCATAGTATATTACAGTGGTATGTCACCAATTTCTCCGTAGTCTGCTCAATGCTTTGCTGACACTTTCCAGTGGTGGTTGTCTATCGACTCCGCAAATACCGGCAAGAGTTTTCTTCTATCCTGAGCTCATCTAGCTCGAACCTGACCAAGAATCGCTTTATGCGCCTTTTTGTCATGTCCTTATCACTCCTGGCCGTTCTCATTCCAGCACAAATCTATGTGCTCTATCGTTTTGCGCTAGGCGTGAACCTTCCTTATGATTGGAACCTTGTTCATGGCGTCAATTGGGGGGATATTATTCTCATCCCTACAGGAGGTACAGTCTTTTTCGATCGCTGGATCCAGATCGGTTTCGGCTTTGCCATCTTCGCTTTTTTCGGCATGGGTCACGACGCCCAGGAAATGTACCGACGCTGGCTCCTACACGTTGGCATGGGCAGAATCTTTCCGACCCTCCGACTATCAACTTTGGAACGGAAGCGCCTCAAGCATTCTACGGGAAGCCAGACAAATTTTCAAGGCAGTCGTGCGCATTTCCTCGCTAAGAAATTCTCGCGTTCTTCGATCCGCTCATTGTAAGTCCAATGAATCTAGATTGGAAGTTGGAAAGACGCTTACATAAAACCTCTCCTAGTTGTTCTAAGAAGCCGTATTTGTCAGGCTCCACACTCACCGCTTCTCCGACATCCGAGCACAAGCCTTTCGGCAAGCTTTCACCAGTTTCCGAGCAGTCGAGGTTCACAAGTTCTCAAGTCACCATGACTACCCCTGCCGCCACTACAGATACAACAGAGCTGACAGCCTTGCCGGTGGTGCCAGCGTCTGCTCATCCATCATCTAATTCTTGGCTTCATACGTTCGTGAACAATGAGCGTCGCACGGCTCCGAACCGTCGCATGGCTGCTGGTCTCGGCATCTTCGGCGCGGCTACATTGCCTAGAGATGGTGCGGTTACTAGGCTCGATCATTATCATGGGGCTAGTGCTGTTTGAGCTGAACTGATTGTATGTGGGAGGGAGAATGGGGACGAAAGCTAGTATACATCGAGCTGTCTACAGTTTGTACATCCTTTTCAGTGATACACAATACAGCGAAGATTTGCACTCTCTACTGAGTATCTCGATGGCACCTTCTACTTGCTTGAAATTTTAGTATTTTTTTGCTACCTATGTCAGAAAATCTTGATCGTTGACCCTCTCATCAGTTTTCCACTCACCCCTTCGTTGTCACGCTGCTCTCGCCACCATAGACATCGAGTGATCACTATCAGAATCTATCGTGTACACATCGTTGCACTTCCCCCAAAGCCGCTGACATGAGGCTCCCCAGCCGAGATTGCTCAACTTGACTGACGCGAGAAGAAAGCTTGAATCGTTGGGATCTGCATAGATGCGGGCTCGGCTACCCATATTGGGGGCTCTGCCTCTATACGTTATCTTCTGATCTGCTCCGAAAGTTAGCATATGCAAAGGATTTCTAGGGGAAATTTAGTGTACTGACTGCTCAGTCTGTCTAACTTATGTCTCTTCAACTCTTGGGTAGCTGGATTGTAAACGATGATATTCCCGCTGTTCGTTCTCCGTATCTGGTTGGGTTGCTCAAAAGACATAGCGGAAGAGATTGAAATTGATATGTCTAGATATAGCTTGTGATCAAGATGATAGTACGGTGAACCCTTTGCTTTGATAAGCACGCTGATGATATCGATAGTCTGAGAGATGTACTTTGGGGACTGAGAAGCCACAAGTTCATATATGTCCTTTGTGTGTCAGCCTTTTAAGGCTGCCAGACCCCCAGGCTGTCATAGCTGGGAGTCACCTGGTTTATCAAAACCAATCGCTACAGCTTGCGACGGCTTTGCAATGCACCTGGAACGGCACGAGCCTGGGAAGTAGGCACGAAAGGGAACAATCCTGTACGAAGTGTGGCTATTGGGCAGTGCAGAGGCTTAGACCATGGTTATTATTAGGGGGATGTAGCCCTAAAGGCCGGCTTAGCGTCTGCATGCACCCTAATCACGCCCCTAAATCAATCAGAGCGGCCAACTTCGCCACTCTCGAAACACGAGCTTTCCTGCACACTACCACTTTGCAGCCTGATCCTCGTTCCTGCTGCTCACAATGGGCGCTTACAGCATCCGACACACTGGTCAGCCTTGCGACTCATAAGTGGCCTGATTCATCTGGGCCATCATGGACTCCAACTGACCAATCCCCCCAACCTGCAAGCCTTACTGGTCTCTGGAGGCACAGACTCGACCGCAGCCTTCGAGTTCTGTTTCATGTGTCTGCACCTTTCTTAACATGGTCCGTGCCTTTGTGATTGTCCATTGAGCCAAAGAGCCTGTCAGCTTTCACGTCATTGCATTTCATGCGAAATCTAAGGCTTAGCACAATGTACTTTCCTTCCCTTTCTGCTCCTGAAGATACAATGGCTCTGTCTAGCTGCAGATTCCCCTTTCTAAGAGCTGTCGAAAGGCTGAGGCTCTCAAAAGAGCCATCTCATATGAATACTCTCATCATCCTCCCTTTGCCCATTAATAGCAAACAATTGCTTCGATCGCTTCAACTTAGAACCACTAAGAGCAGCATTGCCCGCCAAGTCTGTCACCGTATACTAATCATTCCAAATCAATCTCAATCAATCCTTTCCGCCTGATCGTTCCAGCCAAGACATATATCAGGAGCATGGCAGGATCTGCTGCGGCTCCAATTGACTCTGACATATTCACAAGGACCCAAGGATTTCAGAGCCCAGCGCCAATCGCAGAGACGCCAACTCCAATCTCATTTCAAACATCCAGTTACAATACATTCGACACCCGCGACTTTACACTGAAGCATGGGGTCCGGCGGCGATCAACCGACCCAAAGGTCATCTCCAAAGCTGTCAATGACTACACCTTTGAGACACGACGTGCGCAAACAGTCTACAATGCACGGGACACGACAAATTATAATACCCACCCGTCTGAGAGACTGCGGCGGTTTTTGTTTCGGAAACATCGCGATTTTGGAAGTGCTCCGCCAGGGCAGTCGTACACTAGGCAATCAACGATCGATACTAAACATTCAGAGTCCTTCGAACAGACTAAACCATGGGACCGAAAAGCTGTGCTGTCACTCGATGGCGGGGGGATCAGGGGCTACTCTGCTCTTTTGATTCTCAAAGCACTCATGACGAAGATTGAGGGAGTTGAGAAGTCGTGGGAAGAGGGACAAAACGCATGGGAAGGCCCGGCGCTGTCCAGCTACCATCCCGTTGACCCAGTTCAGGATATGGCGACCGACTCGATATCAGAGACGGACAGTCGAGATGCTGATCATGTCGCAGCATCAAAGCATGTGTTTCTGCCCAGCCATTACTTCGACTATATGGCTGGCACAAGCACTGGCGGCCTGATCAGCATCATGCTTGGCCGCTTGAGAATGAACGTCGATGATTGCATACAGGAGTACGAAACTCTCGGAGAAAAGGTGTTCGCCAAATGTCGCTGGCTTCATATTCGGTCAATCCCACCCTTGTGGCTACCTAGAGAGAAATACAACCACGAAAAGCTGCAGACTGTCATACAAGATCTCATAAACCGGCGCATTCCGCAAATCGGTCGTTTCCCGGGCGGCAAGACGTTTGCATTCGATGAGAATCGGTGCCGCGTAGTTGTTGTGGCATACCAAGAGAATCCTGGCTCTGGAGCAGAGCAGACATACCTCTTTAGGACTTACAAAAACCTTAGGAAACCGGTTGACCCGAATGATGCTCCATTGTACCGTAATCCTGGTCCAGCTCATGATATACCGATCTGGGAGGTGGCACGTGCAACTTCGGCCGCACCTGGATACTTCAAAGAGGTCACTATCGACGGATTGAGGTACCTAGATGGTGGTTTTGGCGCGAACAACCCTTGCTTGGAAATCTTTCAGGAAGTACGCAATCTCAACAACAACGACAAGAACTGTATGGGCTGTGTTTTGAGCCTTGGTACCGGCAAGAATAAAGAAAAGCGAATGCAGTCAAAGACAGGTTTCAGAGAAGTTGTGCAGACTGGCCTTGGGAAATTCCTACATTACGAGAATTTTGCTAGGAAGTGGGCGAGCGACTCTGAGGGTCCCCATACAACCATGCTGGGCCAATGGAACAGCTCAGATAAAGCCTTTTTATATCGTCGCTTGAACGTTGAGGAAGGGCTCGCTCGCATGAAATTGGACGAATGGAGCTGTCGCGGTCCGACTCGGACGGCTGTTGGTCGCTGCATTGGCCGATGTAACCGGCGAATGAAGTCCAAGACGCTTGCAAGCAAGAATGCGAAGTCATCAAGAGGCCTTCATGAGGAGAAAGCTCGTAGGCTGACAGAGGACAATGACAGCGACAGCGACCAGAGCACCTCGTCTGGATCGACTACTGGTTCCGATGATCTTGAGACGTTCATCCCGAAGAGGCTTAGACCGGTCAATAAGACTCTCGACACGATCCGAAGAAGGACAGAGGAATACCTTGCGCAGGATGATTGTCAAACATGGCTTCAAGAATGTGCCGTATATTTAGTGCGAAACCGGCGCGCTCGAGTGGAGACGGATCTGGAACGTTGGCAGAAGACTTGCTTCGGAACCTGGTATCAATGCCAAGTTCGAGGCTGTCCTCGGGGCCAGAAAGAATATCCGGATCGCCACACTATGGAGAAGCATTTGCTGGACAAGCATCGCAATGAATTCTCGAAAAAGGACGACCAGGCGAAGCTGCATTTGGAACAGACATTGAGGGAGTATAAGGTCACGGTGTACTAAAACATTCAGAGACTTACGAAAAAAGCGATGTTTGTGTTTATAGATTTGGTATACTTATGGTAATTGGGAGCATTAGCGAGGCAGAGATACCCTTTGGTTTTGGAAAGTTCTTATAGATGGTTTAATCGTCATGGTAGGAAAAGCAAAAGTGGAAGAGCGACGCAACACATAGACGAAATGGAGCATGTCAGCCACATTGACACAGAATCTGTTTAATTCTCATAGTGACTGTATCGTACCTGAACAGCAGCATGATTTTTGAGTAATTGACTTTCCAGTGTTACGAATCCTTGGCTACGCACGCGTAATGATGTCCTAGCTCCAAATATATTACAGCAGCGCAAGCCGCGATACTGAATCGCAAGACGCGTGCTTACCTATTATCTACGGCCTCACCTACCCTCACATCTCTACGACACCGCGAACGACTTCTCAGCACTCTAGACCGCCCATCTGTAGCCCACGCACTGTGCGCCCACCACCTCACCCATCACCCTCCCTTCACCACCCACCTCCCTCAGCATCAGCGAGCAACCAGAATGTCCTTCCTCACCGGCCTCCGCCCCACCCTCCGCACCACCTCCTCCCTCCATCTCACCACCAAAACCAGCATCCCCACCCTCACCACTCTCCGCACCTTCACCTCCTCTCCCCACCACTCCCTCGCCCGCCTATCCCTCATCGGCCGCCTAGCAGACACGCCCGAACTTGTTCCTACCAGCACAGGCAACGATATGATCAAATACGCGCTCGCGACTAGTCATGGCCCGAGGGATAATCGTCAGACGAGCTGGTGGCGCGTTGCCTGCTTTCCGGGGGATCGTCAGGGGGTTAGGGAGTTGATGGGGGGGTTGGGGAAGGGGTGAGTTGGGTTTTTTCTTTCTGTTGACGGGTGAAGGGGGGAGTGGGTGTGCGGTTTTGGTGAGCTTTGGAGCGGGCGTGTAGGTTGACGAGGGGGTTTCAGCGGCAGAAATGGAGGCGGATGAGAGGCGATGGGGGAAGGTGGAGAGATTGGGGCAGTGACGAGTGCGAGAATTATTGGCTGACGTTTTTTGTGGTTTTAGGGCGCTAGTACATGTGGATGGCGAGTGCAGTATGAATAAGTATACGGATAGCGAGGGTAAGGATAGGAGTGCGTTGAATATTGTGCAGAGTAAGTCGGCCAACCTTTTTAATCACTGGGTGATGGATGCTGACACTGGCCTACAGAAGGGATTGAGGTTTTGGATGCTCGGAGGGCGACGGATGAGAGCACGCAGAGCGAGTGAGAGTGCAGCTAACAGCTTGGAAGGAGCTTTCTGCAATTTGCGTCATAGGTATATAATTCTCAGCTTTGGCGCTTTTGGGCAGACAATGCGCAGGGGCAAGCATGTAAGATACAATCGAATGGACGTTCTCCACGATATGAGGTAACGGATCGGCCGGCGCTTGTAAATGCATTTGGATAAAAGAGCTTGCGTATTGGGGTATCTCAGAGCTGAAATTTCGTCCTCGTCTTCTCCATCCTGCTCTTCCATTCCCACTCCTGCCCACTGCCCCTTTGTATCCCTTTGTCTACGCGCCGTAATTTCAAAGTGAACCTGGGCCCCAATTCCTGCGAGATCCATGAGTCAGTCCAATCATTCGACGAACACGAATCTTAGGGTCACTTACCTGCAGTCCTGCTCGTATGCCTTCAACGCCCTTTACTTCCTTCCCATCTGGCCCAATGACGTTCTTCTCTCGTTCTCTTTTCTCTCGAAAGACATACCTGTGCCGCCGAAGAAAGATGTAGTCGCGCTGGTTATGCAGTGTGATCACTTGTCTGCCTTGAAGCTCTGGTTGCGAAGGGAAGAGTGTGCGAAATAGGTGCCCGGTCAGGAGGCCCAGTGGTGTTCTGAAGTTGTTGAGAATGAGCTCTGGGATGTGTTGGGTTGGCTTGCCGTGCCCAGGCAGCTTCTTGCCTTCTATCCAATTGCTTATGGAGAAATGGAATGTCGGGCCGTGTGGAAGATGAACCACGGTGAGACCTGTAGGCTTCTTCTGATCTTCCTTCAACACGATGACTGCTGTGTAGTTCCGATTTGAGGCGAATGAGGATATCTCTCGTACGGAGAATTTGTGACTATAACGATGGGCGGAGCGAGGGATGTAGACACTGAATGGAAAGAGGCTCGTGAGAAGGTTGGCTTCGTAATGGAGGTTGGAGTTCAAGGAAGTCGTAATCAGGACCTTGGGAGTAGGAGGCGGATCGACACTAAAAAGGGCAGGAAAACGAAGGGCGAGGGTCTCTGGAGCAAGGTCGAGGTTTGTGCTTGTGGTGGATCGCACGGGACTTGTTGCTCGTTCTGTTGCTGTTCGCTTCGTGGCACGCTTCTTCTCCACCTGTGGAGCTTCGTCTTCTGACTCGCTCGCCGAATCAATCATACTGTCTCTCTCTTCTGCCGAGTCATCAGATTCCCCCTCGTGTAAGTCGTTCTGTTCCTCCTGTTGTGCATCTTCTTCAAGCTTCCTCCGCTTCAACCTCTCCACGTCCACACTAACGCCCAACCCATCGCCAGTGTCCCTGTCCACCTCGTCCCACACCCTCTTTCTCTCTAACGTAAGCGGCACATTCTTCCGTAGGCGCTCTTCCCGAAGCTTTGGATTCTTGTGTTCCTCTTTCCGCCTTTGCCGCCGCTCGTCTTGAATTTCGTTTCCTAATGCCTTCTTTCGTCTAATGTGTAATGACTGTCGCTTTTCTTTGTTTGCTGATTTGAATTGTAGTGTGGCTTTTGGACCAAGGTTGAGCTTCTTGGAGGCCATACAGTGTAATTGAGATGCTGACCGTTAGTACTGTAACAATGGAGGAGGTGGAGGCGGGGAATGCGGAGCACAAAAAACGGCTAAACAAAATCCGTAGGGCTGAAGTTGAGCTTCCTTTTCGACCACACTGAGTCACTGCAAGCCATTGCATGAGCCAGAGGGTCCAAAAGACCTAGATAATACGTTGGACAGCTTATGCAATCGCTGAGAAACCTAACTCGCGCTTGTGTAAGAAGACAAACTGCAAAGCTCCAACGCAACTCACGTACATTCACTCCATCTAAGGCCCGTCAAAAGTACCAACTCCAAAACAGACCATCAATTATGGCTTCTGATATGACGACAAAGACCGGTCAGCCATTAGATCGACAAACACTAGACAACCTCCTCCGACGCCGACTTTTCTATACTCCTGCTTTCGAAGTGTATGGCGGCGTGTCAGGTCTCTACGACTACGGTCCCCCCGGCTGCTCATTACAAGCAAACATTCTCGATACCTGGCGGAAGCATTTCGTCCTGGAGGAAGACATGCTGGAAGTCGATTGTAGCATGCTGACACCCGGCGAAGTCCTGAAGACTAGTGGTCACGTCGACAAATTCGCAGACTGGATGTGCAAGGATCCTAAGACTGGAGAGATCTTCAGAGCAGATCATTTGGTTGAAGAGGTACTGGAAGCGAGATTGGCAGGCAACAAGAAGGCGCGAGGTGAGGAGGTAGAGGTCGACGAGCTCAAGGAAGCACAGAAGAAGAGGAAGAAGACTAAAGACGCTGGCGCAGTGAAACTTGACGACGCGGTCGTTCAAGATTATGAAGAAACGCTGGCCAAGATTGACAATTACGGTGGAGAAGAGTTGGGCGCCCTCATCAAAAAATACAACATCAAGAATCCTACTACAGGTGGTGATGTGCTGCCCCCCGTCTCGTTCAACCTCATGTTTCAGACGTCCATTGGCCCCAGCAGTAATCTACCTGGTTACCTACGGCCAGAAACAGCACAAGGCCAGTTCCTCACATTTCAAAAACTTCTAGAATTCAATCAGCAATCTATGCCTTTCGCGTCTGCTTGCATCGGAAAATCATTCAGAAATGAAATCTCGCCAAGAGCTGGTCTCCTCCGAGTACGAGAGTTTATGATGGCAGAGATAGAGCATTTTGTGGATCCAAAAGGTGGTAAGAAACATCCAAGGTTTGACGAAGTCAAGGATGTGAAGCTTGGTCTGCTTAACAGAAAGGTGCAACTATCTGGCAGCACCGAGTTGACCTACATGACCATGGGTGAGGCTATTTCCACCGGCGTCGTTGATAATGAAACACTTGGCTATTTTGTTGTACGAATATACCTGTTTTTAGTCCGCATTGGTGCGGACCCCAAAAAAATACGCTTCCGGCAACACATGGCAAACGAGATGGCACATTATGCTTCAGACTGCTGGGATGCAGAACTCTTCACGAGTTATGGTTGGATAGAATGTGTCGGCTGCGCAGACCGAAGCGCATACGATCTCACGGTGCATGCCAAAAAGACAGGTGCACCACTCTGTGTCCGAGAAACTTTGAAGGAGCCGCTCAAGATATCTGAATGGGTTGTTGATATAGACAAGAAGAAGTTCGGTCCAAAGTTCAAAAAAGACGGCAAAGCAGTCGAGGCAGCAATAGAAAGTCTGTCACAAGAAATGCGGGAAAAACTGTCACTCGAACTGGAAAACAATGGAAGCTTTGAGGTTGAAGTGCCTGATATGGGTGGCGGAAAGGCTGAGATCGGTAAGGACATAGCAAAGATTGAGCGGAGGACGAGGATAGAGAACGTCAGAGAATACACGCCGAATGTTATTGAACCAGCGTTTGGTATTGGCAGAATTCTGTATACCGTCATGGAACATGTCTACTGGTCGAGAGAGGGTAGCGAAGAACGAGGCGTAAGTCGTCTGGATCTGTCGACATTCGGAGAATAACCAAGGACTAACATGCTCGATAGGTTCTCTCGTTTCCGCCACCTGTCGCACCAACGAAGGTGCTTCTTGTACCTTTGTCGTCTCATGAAAGCTTCAAACCCTTGGTCAAACGCCTTGGTCAAAAGTTACGGCAGCTCGGCATTACCAATCGTGTGGATGATTCAACTGCAAGTATCGGCAAACGATACTCACGAAATGATGAGCTCGGCACTCCCCTAGGCATCACCGTCGACTTCCAATCAGTGAAAGATAATACGTTCACCCTTAGAGACAGAGACAGCACGAAGCAGGTCAGAGCAGATGAGGACAAAGTATGCAAAGCCGTCCAAAGACTTGTCCAAGGTGAAAGCACGTGGGCAGATATCCAGAAGGAGCTGCCTGAGTTTACACAGCAGGATGTGGATTGATCGACTCGGCATTGTGCATTTATCTGCTGCAGGCTGCGAGCTCCACAGCTATCCCTGTTCGAAGGTGCAACTTGCAGAATCAACACCAAAAGAAGTCGAGTTAGCCTCGGAGGCTGCATAGCCTGGACTCGCGCCTTCGCGACGAGAATCAGCTACGGTATGAGAGGACGGGGAGAAGAGGCGAGTACCGTGCTCGAGCGAGCGTGGCATACAGCGTGGACCCAAGCAGTCTTTATGATGGATTTTCCGAATTCTAGAGAAAGGTGTGCAAGGAGTCGCTACGTGTTCCTGCGAACCACCACACAACTCATGCCACTATTATCCAACCCCACAGAGCTGTGGATGGTCTTTGCATGTTGTTCATGCACGTGTACCTTGTCCGTCACGCATATTCATGACGAAAGGCGAGAATGATCGACCGATTGGTGCAGGGGCTGTTCCGTAACTCTATTGCCATAGACGAGATTAGCTGTCCCTAGGTGCAGCCTTACCTAATCCGCGTCGCTTTTTAATCCAACCCCCAACCTAAGCTGCTGCACCACGACAAGCCCACGCAAGACGACAGGCTGGATGCCAGTGCTACTGCATGAAGTTGTCTCCAAGCTCTTATAATGTGCCGAAGAATTGAAATCAGCGATAGAAATTTCCCGACCACAAAGTGCAGTTCACCAACATATGCCTCGTTCACAAGGGCATAGTTGATCGCCCCCAACGACAGCAAGCTAATTAACAGGCCACCTCTGCCAGCCCGCTTTTGGCCAGCGCAACCATCAGAAACATCCAAAAGTGGTATCGTGGACTGACTATTCAATCAAACCAACCCCCAGAGCCGAGACCCATCCTGCTTCCCCGTCGCTGCTTACCACACCTTATACACCTTGTAATTTCGACAATCGCTTGGCCTGTTCGTGATTCGTCCACTACGGGCACCATGTGCGCTGCCAGGACCCGGCCACAGGTTCTGGTGCTTCCCCATCCTCCGTCATCCCTGCAAAGCGGTGAGAAGTTTCATTAGCTGGTGATCGCCCTTTTCGCTGCTTTCGTGCGTTCGACAATCCACATGTGCTGTTCATGACCGTTCGTGCAGCTCCAGCCTGACTCTCTTCTCGCTCTTTGATGCTGTTCTTGAGCTTCAGCAGCCACTCGTTTTGTTATCATTTATGTGCAGGCTTCTTCATTAACCACCTCTAATGTCCAGTCCTAGTTGTCTAGCTCGTCTATCAATCTAGTGAGCTCACAGCTCCCGAAAACCTTTTCCGAACAAGAGTTCAATCCTGCTCGTCCTTGCTCGAGCATGGTCATTCAGAGCATTTACAAGTTTGTGGTATTGCTGCAATAGTGAAGAGGCTCTGTCCCACCATACCAACATGCGTAGCTTCTGGACGTACTGCTTGACGATAGTCGTTCTCCTTGCAGCCAATTGCGACCCGACAATCGCACACAAGAACCTCGTATTACCACGTGAGGAGACCGCCAGCAAATCAGCGGCATCTACGAGCGCTTCTCTACCGAGTTCGGCGACCTCGAAAGCGGCAGCCTCAATAACAGAGTCGTCGTCAGCAGCTTCGTCTCAATCCGAATCCGCGTCCCCTCAGGCAAGTGAGTCTGGCAATGGGACAGCAAGTGCTACAAGCACAGACGATGCCTCTCCTGGTGTGATCCTCGGGCCTACACCGACGCCATTCAATGGATCAATCAATGGGTCAATCACTAATCTACCACATATTGAGGGACTACCGATCCATCCAGAAGTCACACCCGCCTTAGCAGTAGCTGGAGCTTTATTGATACTGACCGGCGCTATCTACACCATCATCGGAATCAAGACCAAATGGCTTCATATCTTTTGCTCGACAGCCTATCTCTTCGCCTTATGCGTTACAATACTAATCATCTACGTGATGCATCCCCCAGTCTCGAATGGGGTTCAAGGAGCATACTTTGTTGCGGCAGCAGTCACTGGCATCATTTTTGGTGCGATAGCTGTTGTGTTTGCGGACGTCACTGAAGGATTAGGATGCTTTCTCGGTGGCTTCTGCTTGGGAATGTGGTTCTTAGTTCTGAAGCCGGGAGGCCTCATAACCTCTACAGCTGGCAAGGCTATCTTCATTGCCTCCTTCACAGTGGGCACCTTCGCCCTCTACATCAGCCATTACACACGACCTTATGGTCTGATTGGGTCGACGTCTTTCGCTGGTGCGACTGCTGTGCTGCTCGGCGTCGATATGTTCAGTCGAGCAGGCTTGAAAGAATTCTGGCTTTACATTTGGGATCTCAACGACGGACTGTTCCCATTGCATTACGAAGGTCCCTATCCCATGACTCGCGGAGTCCGCGTGGAAATTGCCGGCATTGTGCTACTCAGCATCCTCGGCGTCATGTCGCAAATGAAGGTCTGGAACATTGTTAAAAAGAGACGAGAGGAGAAGGCGGCTGAGGAGCGACGTAAAGCTCTGGAGCGTGATCAGGCAGAAGAAGAGCTGGGAAGAAAGCTGGAGGATGACAACAGCAGAGACCGGCAGATGTGGGATGCGGTGTATGGAAAGAAAGAGAGGAGCAACCGATCGCAGGTCGATTCTGGCATTGGGACGGACGAACCAAGCACCCGCAAAGGCTCAATGAGCGTGGTCGACGTGCGAGACCTTCCAGAGGGTCTAGAAATGCAGAATTTGGCTTCCTCCAAGAGCTCGCAAAAGGGAGGGAGGGTGGTAGTAGTGCACGTCGGGCAAGATGATGAAATTGTTGCAGTCAGATCTCCGTCAGACACGAAGTCCATGGGGACTGGAGCAGGTTCAGTCAGGGAACCGTCCATACGGGAAATTAAAGCCGCCGTCGCCAAATCCATTACCTCTGACAGCTCGTCCATCAAGACATCTCAGAGCACAAAAGCAGCACCGAAGAAGTTAAAGGTTCCGGTCATTGATCCAAACCTTTCACTCAAACCAAGGGTTGTCTCACCACCGTTCAAGATCCCAGATGATGCAGCCTCCCAATATAGTGACGACAAGTCTTCAGTAGCAACTTTTGCAGCGTCCGACCATGTGCCAGAACGATCGACGAAACGGCTGTCTGGCTCAGCGGTCGTCAGAAAGCTTTCGGGAAAAGGCAAACGTCGCTCGATGGGTCGAACAACGTCTGAAGAGGCACTAGTCCTGCCATACGTGGAAGAAGACCGTGCGTCATCAGTTGCCGCGACTTTAGACGGAATATCAATCCACAACATCAGTCAGGAGAAACTCTCCACTGGCAGTCGCAGCCCAGCTCTGTCAAGCGTCAAATCAAGTGAAGGCTTCGCTATGCCACAACAGACTCATCACGAAGAATATGACCTCAGCTCTTGGGGTATCCTGGGACAGGGCGCCAATGGCGCTAGCCATGAGGAAGCCACAAAATCAGGAAAGACCGAGGCTCGACTTCCAGCCCAGGATCTTTCAGCAGCAGCAACAAATGAGCACAAGACTGCTGCAAGGGCTAGTTTTGCTGGAAACCTACCTGATCGCACCTCGAAAGTTGTTATGGCTTATCGCACCAACGAGTGGGCTAAACATCTCGATAGTGCCGAAGCTCCTGTACTAGAAGAGGAGAAACCTGCGAAGCCTCAGGCTGAGCCTGAGATTACCGCCCCTGTCAATGTTCAATCGCTTCAACAAACGGCTCTTAATGCGGAGCCTGCCCCAATCACAAGCACGAAGTCAGAAAGTGTAGAGGAGGAAGAAGAACGACCTTCGATGGAAAAGACATCATCCAATCCATACTTCAAGCAAAAGTCACCTCGCATCTCGCCTTCTGCATCAGCTACCAACGTTGCAAAAACTGTGACAAAGTCAACCTCTCGCACGTCCCTCAATAGCAACGACAGCAATCCGGACACTTCTCGCCCAGCGCCAACTAGGCCTCGCCAATCGCCAACTCCACGGGGTCTCCGGAGCAGCTCCTCTCCTATGGTGAGCTCGCCTCTGGCAGAGACGCCAATTGAGGAAGATGTTGAGGCGTCTTTTGAGAACAATCGCTTTACACCTTCTCCGATGCATTTGATGTCACAGCGCGATCAGATCATCCAACAGAAGCCTTCCTCTACATCTTTGCTCAACCCTCAAGCGAGCCGCAGCGGATTAAAGCGCAATTCTTCTGCCTCCTCATCTTCGGCAGCCCTCGTGACAAACGAAGCGGACAACATACCGTTATCGCACCGCAAATCGCTTTTGCAGCAACAGCATCACAACGGCTCTCAAACCCTCCTTCCCCCGCAACGATCCCTCTCCGGCAGCTCCACTCCTGTCTACACACCAATGACAAGCTCACCAATACTCTCTCGCAATCCTTCTCGTCTCTCCCTGGCTCATGTGAATCCACCTTCACCGAATCCCCAGCGGGACTCGACTCTGTCGGCCTGGCGGTCTTCCCTAGCCTCTGATGCTGCTCATCAGAACGCGAGTCAGAATGCCGAGCTTGAACAAAGGCGGCTGGAGTTACTGGCTGAAAAGCAAAGGACGATCAATAGCAAGCAAGTAGCACAGATGCAAGAGCAACAGCGAAAGAGCCAGCTGGACAAAGAGATGATGAGGAGGGGCAGTGCGATGATGGATGCACACCGGGACGCAATGAGGAAGATGCAGGGGCAAGTCAATCAGGGATTGGCCAATCGACCATCATAGGGTTGAGAGGTCACGGGTGGTAGATCAGGAGGGAAAAGCTGGCGTTCTGTTCGACGGAGATATACCTGCTTCGAGATCTGGCATCTGAGCGAATGGGAAAAGGCATGTGATGGATGATGATTATTTGAACTCAAATTATAGGGCTAACATTCTGGCTGGAGGAACTTATTGAGATACCACCTTAATGTCTGATACATAATCTTCTAATCCAAAGATATCAACAAGTGAAAACTGATGATTCCCAGCGACTTCTCTTGCGTCTGCCCCAGCGTTTGGCTGAGCATTCCATTGGCGCTCAATGTCTATGTTTCTCCGATGTCAAACAAATGTCTCCGCTGCTGCTTAAGGTTGTTTCGTACTTGCTGCACGCTGACGCTCTGCATATGAGCGGCTACAGCCATGCAGCTTCCACGATATCTTTGGCATGTAGAAGACTGGAACCTGAGGCAGAGGGCCCAATCATCTCGAGTGCCCAGACACTCCCTCGGAAAGAATTGGGAGGGGAGGGATTGGCTGGCATTAATCGGCGAGAGACCAAACAACCGAAGGACAGCAGATGGCAGGTGGGAGGAGCAGCGATCAGGGTTCAGAGCGTCCCCATCATCTTGAAACCACGCGTTCCTGACCCGACACTCTGGACGCCCGAGCTCTTAGTACTTAAGCGATGAGCGCGCTTAGAAGTATGCCTCCAGGCCCTGTGCCAGAAGTAACAAATAGATTCTTCTCCTCTCCATCGTCTCTCCTCCACAACCCCTCGGGTGCTTTCGTTGTCGACGTTTACCGGCATGCATAGCGTCAATTGGTACTATCGGCTTCCCTGGATGCCGCATCTTAGTCGACAAATAACGGTGACACATATCATCGTTCTCGCAATGTAGGGGGCAAAATGACCTATTTATTTAGCATTTTTCTGTAACAGCTGGCCGGAAAACGGGCCTATGCTGTCGGCTTCGAAACTAATGCAGAGCCACGCCACGGAGCTGCATAAGAGCCTTAGAGCCTACGCTGTCAAGTGGATCACTCACCACCGTTCAACTCAAGGGAAACCTTACCTTCTGCCTCTTTTCTGTGCCGGCCCACTGTTATCCTTCGTTACATCGCTCTGCAAGCGTCCAAATTCCGGACAGAGCTGCTCTGATCCCACATTAAGGTGAGGTTTAAATATCTTGCACCCTGAATCAAAATTCCATGTCTCACATCGCTTCTGGCACGCTGATTTGCTGCTTTCATCCTTCTTCAACAACTTCATCTTTAATTGAAAATGCACGAGTAGAACTCGCTGCACACTGTCTCTACCGAAGCACAATGAGCTCTACTACTAGAATGTATCGATGATCTATATCTTCTTCTTCTTCACCGCTCCTTTCAATCTACCCATTCCGATCTCGATCCCCCTTGCACCAATTCGTCTTCACGTGGTCTGCCCTTGACCCAGCACCCAGCACCCTGGGAGAAAAAGGACCCGATACCAAGTCACGGCTTCCTACACTTCACATGTCTCAACCAATTGAGGTAGACACGAGCGAATATAGCACACAAGGCGAGCAGACACGGACGTCTACAGAAGCCCGCTCAGATGAATCAAGGTTCGTTGCCCCATCCCGCACAAGCTCCCGTTTGGGAGTATTGACAAAGACTCAGTGGATCCACTAGATCTATCAAATCCAACGCTCCTGCCATACTGGAGCATGGCCGTTACTATTGCAATGAGACCTATTTCATGCCTTGTGATGACATTGAGCAAACCCGTCTCTCCATTCTCTATCAAATATACCTTTCGCTCCTTGACAACCAAATCACCTTTGGCCTCATCCCACCGCGCCCAAAACGCATCCTTGAGATAGGCACTGGCCTCGGCGACTGGGCCATCGCTGTAGCGGAACGCTTCCCCAACGCTTCCGTCACCGCTACCGATATCAGCACAGCACTTCACCCAGGTGCTGCTCCTCCGAACGTGACCTTCGAGATCGACGACGCCCAAGATGAATGGACGTACAATGAGCCCTTCGACTTCATCCACATCCGCGAGCTCGGCGGTGCATTCTCCGACTGGGGCAAGATCTACGGCGAAGTCGCCAAGCACCTGAGGACCGGCGGCTCAGTGGAGGTAGCAGACCATGGTCGTATCACGCTGATCAATGAGCCCGAAAATTCCTACACCAGCATCTTCAACGGCGCACTGGAGTCAGCGGCGGAGAAGGCGAAGCGGCCGCTCGATCTGGATCATCTCAAGAAGCCCATGTTTGAGGCTGCGCAGCTGAGCGTCACGAAGACCAAGACTTTCGATCTGCCGGTGGGGCCATGGAACGAGGATCCTAGGAAGAAGGTTGCGGGAAAGATGGCGCTGATCGTAGTGTTGGAGGGGTTGGAGGCGGTAGGGTTGAGGCTCCTGACGAAGTACCAGGGGTGGAAGGAGGAGGAAGTCCGGGAAGTGGTTGAGAAGGTCAAGGAGGAGATTTTGAGGCCGCAGAGCAAGGCTTTCGTTAAGGTGCAATTTGTTGTGGCGAGGAAGATGGGATTTTAGGAGTTACGAACCGGTCTTTGGACTGCTTATGATTGGGATTCCGATTCATGATTTTATGACTTGTATGAGATAGAGCACGATTGCGGAGCGATTTGGAGCAGTGAAATGGTATTCGCGTAGCGGGTGTAGAGCCATGGCAGATTACATTCTTGGAGTGTACTTATTACGCAACCATCTATATAATGAGACGACGTTCATTCATCACCGTGCCATACAGCAATTACCTATATCTGTCGAAGCTGGAACGTACGAATTCGTTGTAGTTGACCTATCTTGGGAAAATGACGAGAAACAAGGTGTCCTTGGCAGGCACGTCAGCCAACTCTGCCAGGCCGCGCCCTCTTCGCTCCAAATGCCAGCACTCCTCATCTCTTCTATCCCAGATTGCCTTGATATCTTCATAAATGTCTCCACCATACGCAAGCGCGAACATCACTCTGAGTTGTCCCCTTTACGCCTCAGACTTCGATCCTCAGAACAATGGCTTTCTACTGGTTGGCGGCGGAGGAGGAGAAGGGCGGAGTGGAGTTGGGAACAAGATAGTGAGAGACCGGTATCCATCGTAGTATTCAATTTGATTAGGCTGATCCATATATAGAATCTACTCAATACCTCCAAGAAGTACGAGATCTCTGAAGTCCTCGAAATCGACCTTTCTCGCAACGAAGATTCAGTCACCTCCTTAGCTTTTGCGCAAACGACTGAGTCGTGGGCGAGTGCATTCGCCGGCATTAACTCGTCAACTGCAGAGCAAGAAGCTGGCAATAACCAGCATTTGCGGTCCTTCCTCCTGGAGTATCCCCCCAGGCGCAAAGCAGGCGCAACAGAAGATGCCGATTCGAGTCAGGAGAAGCGCCCCTATGCAGGCAATACGAAAGCGCTCGGCAAGCTGTCGTACTTTAGCCCAGATCAAGGGGCGAAACCAGAGACCTTTCAGCGAGTGCTACGGTTGTCGAAGCAGAGGGAGGACAATGGACCCAGAATCGGCGCAGTTGCGACAGGTCTTGCGCCGATAGGGGAAATCGTTCTCTTCGCAGGAAATACAAACAACCCTAGTCTGAAAGACATACGAGGGCGTATAAAGCTGGGCAAGAAAGAGGAGGCAGCAGACGTTGCTGTACTCGCAGCTCCTAAGGGAACGGAATCGCAAAATGACAGCGAATTTCTGGTGGCGTACTGTACGGACTACGACATCTACACCACCAAAGTGAGCTATGCGCAAGGCCGCGACACTGAGCTCCCGCCTCGCTGTATCCACGGTATTCCTCACCCCGACGTCTTCGCCTCAACAAAGTCCCGCCCGAAATTTCGGTCTCTCCGCCTCCTCACACCGACCCTCTTCCTCATCCTCCAAAACCTGCCCCTTGGCTCCGGCTCCGAGCTCCTCCTCATGACCACTCAAGGCGAAACACTCCTCCGCAAGCGCCTCCACAAGAAGATAAAGTCCGCCACAGCCCTCACCGTCGCTGCCCTCCCTTACCCCGCCTACCCCTCAAAAAATGAAACCAAGATCCAACACGCCATCGCCATCGCCGGCGCCGACACTTCCATCACAATTCTCACCCTCGACCACTCCCCCTCCGCACCCTACAAAGCCCTGAAATTCTTACCCCACCTCTTCTTCCCCGCCGCCCACCCCACAAGCATCACTTCCCTCACATTCTCCACACACCACCCCGCCTCCCGAAAGTGGTCTGAGATGCCCTTACAGTACCTGAAACTAGCGTCCACATCAATAGCCAACACAGTCGTCGTGTACACCCTCCCCCTGACGCCCTACCCACCGCGCCGCAAGAACGAAGATCCAATCCCGCATTACGTCCTCAATGTCCCCAGAAAGGGGCGGTATAAAGCCACGGAGACGATGTTCTCGATCTTCGTCGTCGTCCTCGCGTTCGCCATTGGGTCGTTTTTCCTCCAGAGCTTCGCGGAAGTTAGAGGGTGGGGCGTGCCGGAACGGTTGGGCGCCAGCGCGTGGGTGGAGGATTCTTGGTTGAGTAATACGTTGTTGGGGAAGATCATGATGGGGGATTTTGGCGCGGGGCCGGTGGGCGGACAACAGTCGCCCGTACAGGCTGAGCCTAGTATTAGAGCTGCGAGGGAGTTGGGACAGGATGGGCAGTCAGACACGCAGTTTGGGAGGATGGGGCAGCGTGGGGAAAGCAGTCCGAGGCTCAGAGATCTCCTATCTAAAAAGCAAGAGGCGAGTAGTCAGGGGTTTGAGCATGAGATTGTCATCCACGTCCCCAGCAACCCAGAAAATGGGGAGAACAATGCTGGGGGGGATGTGAAAGTGGATCTTCATCATCCGAATCATATCACGAATCGGCATCCGAAGGCCAAGAAATGGGAGGAGATGCTGCCGCATGAGAAGGAAGGGTGGAAGCGGAGGTTGGAGGATGCGGGACATTGGGTGGCTGATGAGGGGGAGAGTGTGCTTAAGGGGGTCTTTTTCTCGGGGGTTGCGCAGGGTGTGGGTGCTTTCGTTGCAGGTGGGTAGGGATTTCTGGAGGGAGAGGGTTTGATAGAGATGGGATGTAGTTGGATGATATTCTCGGTTATAATAATGTTTTATTATTCATTGCTGATGGTATGCGATACCTAGCGCCGTTATAGCATAAAACGCTCACTCCTTGTGATCTTCACCATTCATACTCCCCTCCACTTCACTGCCCCCAACTCTCTCAAGATTCGGATCAGGCACCTGGATATCGAGGCTCAGATACCCAGTCCGTCGGAGCGGGATACACTTCGCGACCTCGCTGTCCTCGTCCTCGCCTTTTTCTCCCATACCACCCCCCACCCCACCGCCTCCTATACCGATTCCCCCACCTCCTATCCCAATCCCACTTCCTATCTGCGCATCCCGTCTCCTCTCACCATTCCACCGTTCCACGAAAGCCTCCACTTCTTTCAAACCCGCTTTCACACCCGTAAGTCCCAGGTCTTCAGTGATCCACCCGCTCATGATCCCAGCGATGACATCGAGCCATTGTCGCCAGCCATAGATTCCCACATTTCCCCCTTTTCTTTCTCCTTCTCCCATGCCATTCTCACCACCACCACCACCACCACCAACTCCGCCACCCACTCCTCCGCCACCCACCCGCCCTCCTGGAGCATAAACTTCAATCAACCGTTCATTAACTCCATTAACCAGCTCCCTAAAGCTCGCTTCACTAACCCACGGCGCCAAGATCTCAGGATACACCTCGCTGAAGGTGGGTGCCAGATCGCCCGCCAGTTCCCAGTCGCGCGGTATGCGGATTATGCGCGTGGAACTGTAGAGCGGACTGCTGAGGGGGACATGCGGGTTCGGGTGTGGGTAGCATGGGTGCGAGGGGTTGAAGGGGAGGGATGCTGGGTCGGGGTCCGGTATACCGGTTGGGGGGAGGGAGGCGTGCGGTGTTGTTGTTGAGGTGGAGGTGGAGGTGCGCCGGGAGGAGTGTGAGGAGCGGAGTGCGTGGGAGGAGGGCTGGTGCGAGGGTTGTGTGTGGTGCGTTTGTTGCGTTGTGGGGCGGGAGGGGCGGCCGTATTCGAGGTCTTTGGCTGGGGTTGGGGGGCGCTTTGAGGGGGCGTCGGAGTTTGTGAGGGAGGGGGTGGGGGTTGGTGACATTGTTGTTTTGTGGTTGTGAGGATGGTGGAGGGAGGTCGGGTGAGAGTCGTTGCTGGGAGGGCGTGGCTATCGGGTTGAGGAGACGTTGCTATGTACGAGCATCGTTGTTGAGGAGGTGGTGTTGTGCTGAGGCTTGTAGATGTATAGTCAGAGCTAAATGCGAGCTGTTCACCCAATGGACGTCAATTGTAGCAATTGATGTATTTGGTAAATGTGAGAAAAGGGAAATGCTTCAGGCGCAATGGCAATGATCTGAAGCTTGACTGAGCTAGAGGATGAACTTAATGCAACGATGATTTGGTACACGCTAACTGTTCGTAACACTGTAATATGAGTTAGTGGCTAATCATTCTCCTGTCTCTCGCTCGTTGACCGGTATGCTGCATTTCAAAATGTCAATTGCTCCTGAATTGATGTATTCTTCATTTAGAGCATGTCGACCGTTTGAATCATTTATACATCAACTAGACATGGACTATCTACAGCACCAAAACCTGCTGCAACACCACCTTCTTCGCTCTCGCGACCCTTCGTTCTCAGTAGAAAGCCTGCTTCATAATTTTCCAGTATGTGAGCCTTGGCCTTATCGTCACCTTGTTCATTCGATTTCCACAAGCATACCCCGTAGACGCCCAGCTCGCCAATCACTTCCCCACTCTTCACCTCACCATTACGTAAAATAGTATTGCGAAGTGATGGTGGCTCAATGAGTTCCATTAGGATATGGCTTCGATACTTCTTCTCATCGTTACCTAACGATCCGAGGAAGGATGGAATCTTTTCCCCGTAGATGTTGTTCCCGCCACCTTCACGCTGAGGTTTCAAGACGTACCCTTTCGCTTTCTGCTCATTCCTGGCAATGCCGATAGCTTGCTTGCCTGCTTCGCTGTCGTCCAAAGGATATATGGCAGCAAAAGTTGCTCGTACCCTGTCAATGAATGGTTCGTACGGTGTTCCAGCAAGAAAGCGGTCCAGGTATGGGGACGCTGGTGTAGCTAAAATTTGCTGAATTTTCTTGCTTCCAGCCAGATGGGTGAGAATAGATGGACACTTGATGGCAGCCGATCGCTCTAGATGTAGTCGAGCGTCCCAGGCACTGGGAGTCGTGTACTCGGAAGGAGCATAGCCAGCTCGGTAGTAAAGAGTCGTTACTTCGTATGCGGTAGACGGAGAGTGTGGAGGTCTGTAAACAAGATTCCGCTCTGGCGACAGGTTGGTATGTACAAGTGTCAAAGGGAAGAGGAGACGGAAAACAGGTATGCGACACTGCTCCTGGAGATGAGCTGAGATCGCATACTGGTCAAAGACATTGTTCTCAGGATCTTGAACCACAAAAAGTATGCAAAGTGGAAGAGCTGGGTCCGACTTTGATGAACCATAGGCTCGATGAGCCAGATGAAGGCCGTCAGCGATAGCCTCAATTGATGGGTTATGTGGAAGTGAAGTTGACTTGAAAATGTCGGAGGTGCTCTCCGGGTATGCTGAGGTATCTGCCAGATGTCTTGGCTGAGTCAGTGTTATGCATGAAGCTGTCTTCGCATACGTACCGGTGAAGGGCAGTGACTTTGGCAGAAAGACCGCCGAATGATGAGGCAATAGTGTTGAATTCGACTTGCCGAAGCTCGACTTTTGATGCTTGATCTGACAAGTCATTATGCACCATGTAATCTGAGCGAAATATACCTAAGGACAATGGCTATAGGGGGATTAGCGAGATGCAATCAAAGCAATTAAGGTCTTTTACCTGCGCATATCCCTCCTCCTTGATAGTGAGGTGAACACGCCATAGCTTTGCAATGAATTCATCTACATCTACCAAGCTTCACGCAGTCTGGTCAGGTAAAGATATGTCTTTGTCATGGAAGAGAAGGAAGTAGAAAAGTAGACTCAGAACGTTGAGGCAGACAATGCAGGAGAGGGAAACATGTTGCAATAAGCAAGAGGCCATACCTACTCCTCAACAACCTCTCTCAGCCATCCCTCGTCCCTGGCTATAGCCGCATAGAGCTCGTTGTAGGCACATTGGATGCCTCTTGCTTCTTCGAAACATGAACGAGGAAAGAGGCTCGGAAAAAGAGTTACAGGAGCAGTCGTCGCAAGGGATTGTGAATCGTCCACAGCCTTGGGCACATAAGTCTGTGGAGGCCGTATTGCAAGGCCGTTATGAATAGACCAGTTCTTGATCTCGGAAAGCAGAAACTGAGTTTGTGCGTCTTGCAAGTTTGGCGGGAAGTCTGGATAGATATTGGCAGCCATTGGTGGACTCGCACCAGTATTTGCTCTTTTTTGAGATCTTGCATCACAAATGAGTTGCAGAGAGAATGAAACCCAACCGAATACCTCAAGCTAGGTAATCCGCAGCCCGTCAAAAGGGGCCGTTTCGGGGATGCATCCCCGGGAGCGCGCCCCCACATGCGTGATAGCCGTTTTTGATCGGACTTAACGGCCTTACTTCCTGCCAACCTCGAGGCTCCTCGGAGGAAACTGCTCTTTCGTAAATATTGAAGCTTCATGAACGCGATACTGCAAATCGCACGCGTATTGTACCAAGGGATCATGGCGAAAGCTACAATGCGCTATACCACAGCTTCAGCGTCCACACGAGGCTGACCCCGCCTCAACAGCAGCTTAGGGAGCATCGCCCGCAAAACTTAGTATAGAGAACGAATTGAAAGTGAAGTCGGTTTGGCGGCTGGACACGTAGAATGAAGCTCACTTGCCCCTCAAAGCCAGTTGCCATATCCTACTTGGCCATGCAGCCGTGGAGCATCATCTCCCGCAACTCATCTTCCTACCAGCACCCAGCTTTCCTCCACTACCTAATTGTGACCCGTCATCTTTTGACCTCTTCGACCTTTCGCCTCCACACAAGTTGCTTTCACAGCTCCACAACGATGCAACACAAACGCAGAGCAACCGCATAAAAAGATATGGCACACGTTCAGCATTTGAATGGAAGTGAGCATGCCACCACGCCGGATCCTTGGGATTGGAACGTAGACCAAGTCGTATCTGCGCTATGCGATCCAAAAAGTCATCTACGGCAATCAAACAGTTCACTCTCGTTGCCAGATGGATCAGGACTGGCAGCTAAGCTTCGTGAGCTTGATGTCACAGGGTTGGCGTTACTACAAGAGGTTGATTCTACCTGCCTAAGGGATGACTTTGGAATCAGATCGCTGGGTCACATAAGCAGCCTCAAACATCTGATTTCAGTGCTACGGCTCGAGTCACCGAAATACCAAGAGAATGCGTTCCGGAATTCATCAAGCAACTTTTCCAGGCCACACGGCTCTGTGAGGCCAGGCATGAACTCTGCTTACTATAGTACACTCCATCAGTCGACTCCAGGGCCAGTTGCGACAAGACCATGGCAGACACCTCGCTCAGACAATGAGAATTATGGCAACGGACTGGGATTGACCTTTACTCCCCAACAATTTGACCTTAGCCATGTGCCCTTTAGCAACGGCCTGGGTACTCCTGTCTCACAGCAGCCCGGACTACCAACCAACGGCCCATTTTTGACTGACGACAACCACAATGACCCAGCCAGAGTCTCTCCGACACGTCAAGCGTCACCATCTTTGGGACATAATGGGGTTCAAGGCGAGGGTACGATCAGCATGCTTTCCAAACCAACAGCAACTGAGCCAGAAATACCTCCGGACATGGGGAAGGCAGCTAAAGCGAAGAAAAGGATTGCGCCCACCCTCATAGCGCCTTTGGATCCTGCGAAATCTCAAGTTGCTTCCGCAGTCTCCAACGACGTCAGTTACCGCGTAGAGGATGCTGCAAATACTGGCGTCGCCTCTTCCCCGGAAACTTTGAAGGGAACAGTCGACGAAAGCTCTCATCAGGCTCAAGCAGCTCTCGACCATGATTCTACATATAATTCTGACTTTCCACCGCCCAATGAAGCTGACCCTCCAGAGCCGGTAAAGCCTGGAGTTGTCCACGTTGATCGTCAAGGTCGCAAGAGAATGATTCCTGTTTCGCTATCAGAGCCAGGTCACGAACAGATTCCAATTACTAAGTCACCCATCGAAGAAGGGTTCTCCATTGCCCCCCTGTCCAGTACGCAGACTGTTACATCAGATGCTGAGGATGAACTCATGGCCAAAAAGCACATCACTTATGGCAGAAGCTCTCAGAGACTCCAGCATCAGCAATACCTTGGTTCGAAAGCTCTTCCAGTCGATGACTTCTTCTACCCACAGACTTCGCTTGGAAATACCATCGCAGAAGAAGAAGACAGTCAGCACTTACATTCCAGCTTCCTGGCTCAAAACCGGGTCGGTACAGGCATTCGTCGATACGTGAACTCTCGCTTGAAATTCTTTTTGCAAAGCAAGCCACTGCAGCTTGATCGAAAACATATTGGCGTCATTCCCTACCCTGAGCGCCTGGCTAAGAAGCATGTTCCTTTATCCATGACGGTCTTCTCTAGAAATCTCGAGTCCAATCTGATTGCAGTCCGGACCAACCGCGCAAAATGGATCAATAATCTCACTACTCAGGTCAGCACAAACACGGAAGGAGTCTCCGATACCTTTGCTATCACAAACGCAACTTTCGCCGAAGATGATGCTGACAATGAGATGTGGGACTCATTACAAAAGTGGAACTACGTAGAAGATGCCGAGGCTGTGCTACCTGCTTATGGTGATTCTGGGTCTGAAGGAGAGTACGATCTTGAAACTTGGAAAGAGATGGAGCAGGAGTGTGGTGAAATCGAGCGGGCTGAAGAAAACCCAAAGAAACCAAGAAAGCCACCGCTCGGCGAAGAGAAGGTCAGGGAGGTCATTGAAAGTGTTGTCGAAGCTGTCATGCTGGATTGGCGTGAAAAGCAGCGACCCAAACTTGAGCCCAAAGCACTCCGGATATGGATGCGCGCAAAGAAAGACGGAACAAGAAACTATCAAATCCATGTAGTAAGGGAGCAGATTGCAAATATCAATGCGCGGCTAAAGAAACAATGCGACGAAATTCTTCAGGAAGCATGGACTAATGAAGTGTCACTCAGCCGTCAGTGCAAAATCATGCAACCCTCCATTTTCGATTTTGAGGAGCTAGACTGGAAGAAAGAGGTGTTGCTATCCAAAACCAGACCTGAGAAGGTACAAGGCCCTTCAAGAAAGACTAGGGCTAAGGTCTTTAAAGAAGCGCTGGAGGAACCACTTGCCGAAGGTGAAGAAGATCTTGTGTCATCCAATGAAGATGCCATAGCTTCGGAGGATAGCCTGGATGATTTCATCATCAGTGATGACGAAGACAATTTTGACATCAACCAGCCGACCATCTTCAAGGACGACTCGTCTGAGGCTGACAACGAAGAGGAAGCAAATGGTACGGGGGCTAATGATCAGCTGCCCTCTTCTAGGCTAGAATTACCAAACCTTCCTTCCATGAAGCTTGTCAAGCCGGAGAAGGTGACTCCTCACAAAGACAATTTCATTGATCTGACGCAACTGTCTAGCGATGTGGATGCTCCGGTAACACGCTCGAAGCCTACTGGGGTAATCAGAGTAAAGACTCCGCCTGTTGACAATGGCAATGAGAGCGAGGTTTGGCAGCCCAGCCCGAGACCAAAATTCAAGCCTCCTCCAAGGCATTCACGGCCTCCAAGTAATATCATCAATTTACATTCGAGTACTTCCCGGTCGCCGTCTACAATATCATCTTCGCCTGCTAAGAGTCAATTACCCGAATACTGGGACGTCAAAGCTATTGCCAAAATGGATGCAGCGTATCTCCTTGAGAAGCAAGATCGAAAAAGAGTCCTAGTGTACATCATTGCTCGCTCACCTAAAGCTCAGAGGAACGATGTTTGGCGCATTCTACGAGCGCGCTCTATGGAAGACTTGGAAGACTATGTCAAAAAAGCACTCAAAGCGATGGAGAGTCAAGGATTGACACTTAGAGGGACTGGAATAAAGACTGAGAAAGGTGCAATCCAGACGGCATTCTGGTTTGTAGCTTTCTCTATCCCCATGATATACAGCGTCTCTGCTCCAAGCATACATCAAGTGGAGAAGACCTTGAGTCAAATGTCTGGCTTCGAAGAATTCTACGATTTCCTCATAGAGTGCTCAGATTACTATGAAGGAGAATTAGCATCCGACGAGACGATAGAATATCCGGCACCACCTGCTCCACCCGCTAAGAAGACTAAAGTTTTTACAACGCCCAAGAAGAAGAAAAAGCGGAAGCTTAGCTCTGACAGCGAGGATGACTTTCGTCCTTCAAATCAACGCAGAAGAGTGAACGATGTTACACTGAGTCAGGAAACAATCGATATGCGAGAGGCCGCGCAAAAGCGACTTCATCAGAACGAGGAACGTCGTCGGCAGGAACTTGCGAGAGACCATGCTATACTGAGTAGTGACCGTCCAGATGCTGAAGTGATTGTGAATCCCGGAAAGGAACACGACCGAGCCTACATTTATCTTGACCCAAGATTTGGGAATGGGAATCGCAGCCTTAAACCACATCAAGTGTCTGGTCTTCAATTTCTCTGGCGAGAAATTACAGCCGATCAGATGCGCTTGCAGGGCTGCCTACTTGCACACACGATGGGTCTCGGGAAAACAAGTCAGGTCATTGCTCTACTTGTAACGTTGGCAATGGCAAGCAGACACACCGACCGAAATGTGAAGCAACAAGTCCCAAAGGAACTGCGGAAATCACAGACCTTAATCTTGTGCCCGCCAGCATTGGTTGAAAATTGGTGGGATGAGCTGATCTTGTGGGTGCCTAACCCTCCTTCTGATATCGTTGGGTACGTTCGGAAAGTGAGCGCGACTATGCAACCAGCGGGGCGCATACGTGAAGTTCAAGGCTGGGTACGAGATGGAGGCGTGCTCATCATGGGCTACCACACCTTCACCGATCTAATTCTCAACAAAGCGACCAAAAGTCGCGAGCAGCTTCTCAGTGAAGCTGCTCATAATGAAGTCTGTAAGGCGCTGCTATCTAAAACAAGTCTGGTGATCACGGACGAGGCACATGAGTTCAAAAACAAAAGCACCAACCTTAACAGATGCGTGAACCGTATTCGAACTACAAGTCGCATTGCAATGACTGGATCTCCTCTGTCTAACAATCTTTCCGAGTACTTTACTATCATTGATTGGATCTCGCCGAAGTTCTTAGGATCTTCGTCAGAGTTCAAGGCTCTGTATGAAGAGCCAATCAACGCTGGTCTCTATCAGGATAGCTCGGAAAAGCAGTATCGTGAGGCTCTGAAGATGCTGAAAGCATTACGAAGTGACATCGAACCCAAGGTACATCGGTTGGATTTCTCCGTACTGCACAACACTCTTCACGGCAAATTGGAATTTGTAATTCGTTTACCGCTTGCCGATATCCAACGACGATTATATCGAGCTTTTGCAGACGCCGTTTTGAAAGCTATCGCTGAAGGCGAGCCAATCAAAACCACGTTGTGGTCCTGGCTCAAATTGTTGCAACTTCTGTGCCATCATCCAAAACTATATCATAACCGACTGCTGGCTTACGAGACTGAGATCAAGGCGAAGCCACCAAGCGCACCAACTTCGAAGTCCAAGACTTGTGGGGAAAATGCAGTTTCCAGTAATAATTCGGTCTTAGACAATTCAACAGATGCGGTTCCCTCAACCCAGTCGCACCCTGTCACACCAAATATCATTGCCGAAGCAAAACAATTGCTATCACCGCTGGCCCAGACGATAGACTCCGCTGCTCTGTCTTGGAAAATGCATATTCTAATACAGATTGTGCAACTGTCTGTCGCAGCCAATGACAAGATCCTCGTTGTGTCTCAGCATATTCCCACGCTGAATTTTGTCTCCGCGCAGCTCTCGAAGTTGGGAATAGCTCAGAAACATATCACTGGAGACGTAGCTCCACAGAACCGCCAGGCTGTTACCAAATCATTCAACGAGGGCTCGATTGATGTCTGTCTTATCTCTGCCAAAGCTGGAGGCTTAGGATTGAACCTTGCTAGTGCCAACCGCGTTGTGATACTGGATGAATGGTATAATCCAATGGTCGAGCAACAAGCCATTGGGCGTGCATACCGGATTGGTCAGAAGAAGCCCGTCTATGTATATCGGCTTACAGTAGCTGGTACATTTGAGGAAGTCATGCAGAATTTAAGTCTCTTCAAAGTGCAGCTCGCCGATCGGGTTGTGGATAAGCGTCAGCCGAAACGAAGTGCCACGAGAACAGCAGGCGAATTCATCTTTCCGCCCAAGGCTATTCCTAGCGTAAAACTGGACGAGTTCAAAGGCAAGGATGTGTCAGTGCTTGATCAGTTGCTCCTTGATTCTGCCTGGTAAGTGTTCTTCGTTCCTGTTGCTCGTGTTCTACTAACTCCTTATGCAGCCCGATTCTGTCTATTGCGACTACGGAATCATTTCATGTAGAGGATAATTTCCAACTGACCGCCGAAGAAGCGAGAGAAGCCGAACAAATACGTGAAAATCAGCGCCTAAAGCGAGAAGACCTAACCAAATACAACCTTGAGGGACTGAAGAAGAACAATGTGTTCAGGCAGTTTGCGGTACCAAATCCTCCACAGCCTCCTGCACAAAAGCCTGTACCACCACCGGCACAGGCACCTTCGCAACCTTCTGGCGCCAGGAAGCCCGCAGTAGGGTCGGAAATCAAATGATGCAATTGAAAAGGATTACTGGGATACATGCAGCGGAGACAGAACCTGCACGATGACTTTGATGATTTTGATGAGTATGATGAGAAGAAGCCTTCTGGAGTTGTGACATGGTTTGCTATTACATGAGATACCCCACCAGCGTGCAAGTTCTGCTTGTATCTACAATTTGCTTATGCTTACAGAGAGGAGGTCTCATATGCTCCTGGAATAGAGGTACTTAGAATTTTATTAGCTTTCAAGCTTGTCATTTCGCAAGTCCTGAGATGCGTGCGAGCAGTATGGGTCCGGTACTTCAACATTGCCACCTTGACGGGATAATGCAAGACACTGAGGACTGGCAATGAATCATCAAATTAGATCACGAACATACGTATCTATGTGGTGATGCTGTACTAATGAAGTTAACTATTACTAAACTAGGAGCTCGCGCTATGAATTGAAGCTCCCTTTGTCAAAACTTGAGCCTCTTGGCGTCTGTTGAAGAAAACCGCATCCGGCCATCGTCCCTTTATTATGTACCTCCCAGAGAGGCCTGGAAGGTAATCGCCATGCCTTGAAACCATGGCTCTTGTCATTCTTTGTTGGTTTAGCGATAGTCGATGACCATGGCTTCCATGCCCATCAGAGTACGCGCGGTAGCCCAGAATCTCTTTCTTTCGGAACTTACATATTGACCGAATGATGATGTTATCCCTTGTTGCAGCAGTCCAATCAGACCTCCTTCACTGTCCAACATCGCCTCTTCCGTACCGACTACTCGCATTTTCAAGCCTCCAGACCCTTCTGAGAACGTGGCAAAAGTCTTAGCGCCTTTCTGGGCTGATACAGCACGTGGCAGGCTTTCAACCTCATGGCCTTTCTTCCCTTCTATAAAGACCCTATGTCATCCCCACCCAGTCTCCCTTCTCCAAGTCCTCAGCTTCCGACCCAGCAGAGACTTCAGAGCAGACTTCCTCGCTCCAGGCAAGCCAACCCTCAGGATCGTCCGCATCCTCAACAAAGCCAACCACGCAACCAAGATGCATTTCGCCACGCTCCTCACGCTCCTCGCCTTCACCATCACCACCACTCTAGCCGGCTGGCTTGACGACATCGTAGGCGTGCCCTCCTGCGCCCGCAACTGCGCCAAAACCCTCCCCCCAGGCTGCACCAACGACCCCACCTGCGTATGCGCCAACAAAGCCTGGATGAACGATGCCCAATGCTGCGTGGCCGCCAAATGCTCCGCCTCCGACGTTCTAATCACCCAGCAATTCGCCAGCCAGCTCTGCAACTACGTGAACAAAAACCTCGCCGCGCCCTCAAACTGCCCCAAAGCCACCACACTATCTTCGCAATACGTCGTCCCCACCGCCGCTCCGGGCACTTATCCCGCGAAGATCGGGAACTATGCTTATCAAGGGTGCTACAAGGGGGGCACGAACAACGCGATTGTGTATGGCACGAGCTATCTCGATGAGACGAAGATGACCCAGGATGCGTGCTACGGGATCTGCAATCCGAGTAAGTATAAGTATATGGGGTTGGCGTTTGGACATCGGTGCTTCTGTGGCAATGATATTGAGAAGACGAGTGTGAAGCAGACGGGGGATAGTCTTTGTCAGACTAAGTGTGTTAATAATGCGAAGCAGCTTTGTGGGGGGAATAATTATTTGGCGCTTTGGAAACTTCCTTGATTAGGGAGGGAGGGACTGGTAGTGATGGGATGGGATCTGGGGAGCTCGCGAGATGATGGGCTTGGAGACTGAGAAATTGTTGATTTGCAGTTAGTCGCATTTCCTCTACAGTACACAAAAATCAAATAACATCTCTCTTGAACTTGGGGGCTTGGAAAGTGCGAGTTGTCCGTTCCCTTCTTTTGTCTTAGTCCGGCAACGTTTGCGTAACGTTCTTTGACATCAAACCTTTATTATTTGCCTCCCACCTTTAGGCATGGTCATTGATTCGACAAAGCTGCTTGCTTTCTAAAGGTTGAAGCAAGGTTCCCAGTGCCTCCTATTCCCCCTTATTGGAAATCGATCCACCTATAGATTGGGGTCCGGTAGCTAGTAGTATTCATGGCAAATCGTTCTTCAACTTGTCCTCAAGACTATGCAAGCAAATGCCCCAACCAGTTCCTGTCTTCCGATGCCCGTCGGTCATCCTTGCCGTTGAGGGTCGTCTCTTCCCCTCCTTCCGAGTTTCTTCCACGTCCTTGCTCCATGCACCCGACCAACCTTACAATTTCCATTGTTGCAAATAAGCAGCACAGCAGTCAATCCTTAGCGGTGAGCAAGAGCGACGACAGAGACAACGTAACGCTGTCAATCAATATCGTCCAAGCGGAGATCCGTGGCGAACCGACAGTCTGCAACGCTTGTCTTGCTCAAGCTCCTTTCTTTCTTTCTTTCAGCAATAGCCCTTTTTCTGTCCTACCCTTTGACCAATAGAAGATTAACCCAGTTGATAATGTAGGAGTGGCGGTAGAGACGACTTCACGTCATCGATCAATGCCGCTCAAGCGGAGGAACGTCGATGAGGTCAACATCCTGCAACGCTTCTCCTTACTACACAAGTCTGGTATACTGCATCATCACTATCCATTTTCGCAAGCGGAGGCGCTCGTCAATATTGAGACAGCCGTCGACGCTTGATCTTGAGTCGAGCTAAAGGTTGGGAGTGAGATGTTGTATCATCCGGATTCTAGAACGGAGGCGCTCATCGTCTAGGAGACAGCCGTCGACGTCCAATGTGAACCGATTGATTTTGTGATCAAGGTAGTAAGTTTTCCATTGTAATTGTAAGGAGGAGACGCTTTGTTCGAGATTGCTACGACAAGGCCTATGTTGATGTCCGGGCCTGTAGGCCTATGCAGTATCCCATCTGGATGCTACACGGAGACCTGTCCAAAAGTGGACGGTCTGCAACATGTAATTTCAGTGGCTACTAGTGGGTCCCAGTGTCGCTCTGACCTTTGTGAGAAACGAACTCCCATCAATGAGGAGCAGAGTTTGTGGGTTCCTATAAAGAGGGTACTTTTGTAGAAATCTGTGGTGTGAAGTGATGGCTGCCAGATGTCAAGGCCTGATAGATTCGTGTAATGTGAGCACAAATGAAGTTGTGCAGCGTAAGTGACTAAGGGATCTGGCAGAAATAGTATAAAACAATCGGTATGTAGGCGGTCATCTCCTTGCACGTTTTGAGCGGGATGTCTTCTCAACCTTACCGGAGATCGTCTTGTGCAACGTAGTAAGTTTTGCTTGCTTTTGTGTCGCTTTCTCTTGAAGCCGCTTACTTCTCCTTAACGGCTGGTCCCCATTTGCATTCTGAGGGTTGCGGCGGGGTTGTCGTCGCGTTTTTGTTGGTACGAGCTTTCGCTGGTCTTCTTGACTGGTCTGAGCCTGTTCCGCGGCATCTGAGGAGGGCTTTGGATTCTGGTTATCTGAAGAAAACTCGGACGATGGTGGAAAGTCTGATACAGGGTTGGAATAATAGTTAGTCATCTCTTCATCGCCGTCCCCAGCCCTGCCCTGGGGCCGGAACTGACGCTCTATAGCCCCAATCATAAGGCCGAACGGATCTGTGCTGCTTGATCCCTGTGCGCGTCGGGTTCGAAGATTGTACCGTTGATTTGGTTTTTGCACTGAGCTTACTAGGTGATTTCGATCTCTGCATTGCTTTCTTGGTTGTTGCGGCCTATCTCCTTCGCGAGGAGTCTCTTTATTCGGTGCTGGACCTCCATCAACGTTTTGTCTTTCTGACTTGCCTACATCGAGCTCCATAGAGTCAGAGCTTCTTTTATCGGGACCGCTCTCGAGACCATTGGGACGCCGCCGCTTTGTAGGGCGAGCATTGGCCAAAGTATCGACTGCTTTGCGCTTTCGAGGGTTAATCAAAAGAATTTCTTCTGAATATGACCCGACGTGTCTTCGGTCTCTGCTTGTTGGTGCCGATGCTGAACCATCTGCTTCCTGCTGGTCGAGTGTAGAGGGCGATGCAGTAGTCGTTGGTGTCGAAGTCTCCATCCTTGTAACGTCGACGGGGTCAGGAACAGCTGAAGGCGAATACGTCTGTCCTTGAACCGCGCGATGAGGCGCAAATCGAGCCTTGAAAGCATCAAAGCCCTGCTTCAATTCTTCCAATAGGTCTTTATCAAGTCCTGCGCTGATTCTAGCCTTCAGCTCGTTCTTGCGACCTTGCTTTGCGCGATTCTGAAGGTTCTCCCAGCCTGCCCTTGGTTTGCCTGGCTTGATCTCACTGTTCCAGTAACCAACATAACTTTGCCAAAATTCAACCCAGCTGTTGGATATCTTGATCTTTTCCTCTTGGTCTGCAACTATTTTCAGCCATAGCTGCATTTTCATTGGCTCAGATGAGGATTCGTTGTTTTCCGGTGAGTCGGTCATAGCCATTTCCTCTTGACAACGCTTTTGTGACACCTCCCAACGGCACAACCTCTCAAAAAAGCCTGAAATACTAGTCTCGATGCTGCGTAATCTTTCGAAACATCCTAGAGTCCCATTTTGAGCTTCAAACATCAAACCCGAAATACCACAGATGCATCTCAGACGGTGTTGTAGCTCGCCAGCATCCGCTTTTAGTTGCTTTTCGAAAAGGCTAAGGGAGCTTGGTGAAAGCGTTTCCACATTTTCTCTTTTAATATTACCAAATTCGCACTCGATCCTTGTAAGCACCTCCTTTAACCCAACCCAGCTCTTAATTTCACGATCAAGTTCTGCATACATGTCTTCAAGATGATCATCTGCTTCAACGTCGAGACCTTCATGAACGCGATCTGACCTTCTCATACGAATTGCTTCCATGTAGTACTCTTGGATTTGTTGTGACGTTTCTAACTGACCTTTTTGATATATGTGGTACGCTCGCCATGTTCTCAAATGCAGCAGAGCTTGTCGTAGTTGTTCATCGTAAAGCTGAAAGAGCAGCTCCGGGTCGTCTAGTCTTATCGGAGAGCCAGAAGCGGCTTTTTGCTGGGCAGCACGGAAATCATGCCACTGTAGCAATTCTTCTTCGAACTTATCTTTCTCTCGACTTATGTGTCCACTTTCAAACAATGGCGGGTCACAGTGTCGCATCACATGTAGCTCGTCGTCGAACCAGTGGAGCATGTTATCATAGAAATCAACCTGACAAACTAGTTGAGGGCGTGGTTCGCGGCTGGGCCTGCCTCCAAGTCGTTTCAATTCACTGTGGTACTCATACATCAGTCTCTTGTTGCTTTCCATGATTTCTTCACGACTTCGGGTCCGTGGCGTGTCCCAGTTTATCGGCGGAGGGGTCTCCTGTCTTGGGCGGCTTTCCTCACCCCTGTCGATAATAGCCTTGAAATCTCTGCAATATCAAGAATTTAGCTTATAACGTCTCGGCCTAACGACGGATATGTATACTCTAATTTTTTATCGATCGTATTCAAATCGAGCTTACTGCTGCCAAAGTTGAAGTCCGCAATATAGATCGGCGAACGCATCTCAAACGTCATTGAAGTCTCCATGTCGAGATGTTCGGTTTCTTCACTTAGTAATGATGAATAATTCTAGACCTCGATTGGAATTAGAATGGCGATATTGCCAGAGGACGAAGAAAGTTTGCTTTGCTTGAATAAAATTCCTTTGAGCTTAGATTTGGCAGAAGGAAAACGTGAGGTGTCGTCCCTCGTAGGCAAACAAAGCCGCAGGGTGTCAGTGAATGCATCACATCACAATGACATTCACTCGCGTCCAAATTGACAAACCGACACAGGTTACTGTGTCGGTTTACCCTCTTCCTAATTACAATTGCCTTACCTTTCCTTCTTCACTTTCTCAAGTTCCCATCGCTTGTTCATCAACGATATATCTACTCTGGTACACAATGCAACAAAACGATGCTGCGGTCATTGCTTACTTATTTCCTGTAAACCGTGCAGCTCAAAGCTGGTTCGGCCACGAGAAGAATGCTCGATTCTACAAGCAACTGAAAGACAGCACGCCATTCGGGGCCTCTGGTAGAGCTACAAATCTACCGATGCAAGACCATGCTTCAGGAAATCCTCGCTCATGCCTTCAGCTACGATCGGACGTAGCGCCACGCAATCGGAAGCTTGGATTCGTGTTTGTAAGTCAAACTTGACACTGGATGGGCGCTCAACCGGAATTGCTAATTATCATTTCGTCCAGGGAAGTCATCAAGTGAAGTGAGGCTTCTGAACCATTTCTTGTGCGCTGTTGCTAACTTGCTACCTCTACTAAGCACTGACGTCCTGATCGGTAAGACATCGCATTATCCTTTATGGTGGCCAAGGGCCTAGCGCTTTCTTTACCCGTCCTCGTGTACCCTTTGCGACACTGAGAATGACCGAGAGAATGTTAACTTAAACCTTGGTGCTTTGTAGGTCATAAGAAGGACGTAAGCCACCACACATTTGAGATCAAGGTTGACACGCAAGGACGTGTTTTCATGGCATCAAGATCAACGTCCAACTCCACAACAGTTACATACAGTGATGAACCATTTGTGAAGGAAGAATATCTGTGGCTAATGTTTGTGGACAAATGTCCTATCAGTGTAAAAATTGAGAATGGCATAGAATTTGATGTAGTGGTGCCTAGCCACAGCTCTTGTTGGGATGAATATCTTGCCCGTTGCTTGGACATGCACCAAAAGTTGGAGGTCAACCAAACGTTCTCCCTAGAGAGACGCTTGCAAATTCAGAGCGGTCCAGGGTCTCCGGCTAAAGCAAGCTTGTGGGAACCGGTTGGAAAGCCCTCATACGAAAAATTCACAGCATTAGGTAACGGCGGATTCGGTCCTGTCTGGCTGGTCAGGGACGTTTCAACTGGAGACTCGTATGCATGCAGGCAATTCAGCCGGCACCAGTTTCAGAGTCCGGCAGAGCACAAAATTGCTGTCCTACAAGAAGTGAGAGTGATGGTGGATAACTGTGACCACGTGAGGAACATCCTGTGTTGCTGAGTGTTCTAGCTGACTATCTCTAGGCGCATGTGGTGAGGTGCTTTGGGCACTATCATCGAAATAATGTCTACCATGTGGTAACAGAACTTTTACCACACGGAAACTTGAAGCAACTGCAGGAACAATACCCAATTCCAGACTGTCATAAAGCCAAGATGCTTTTACAATCTGTGCGAGGCTTAGAATATCTGCATTCCAGCGGCATTACACACGGGTATGTTGTACGCCTTCAGTGATGAACAGCTGGAGATCATGAAGGGTAGGAAATGCTAATCACATGGCCACAGAGACATATAGCCTCATTATATCTTGATTGACTCACTTCAACCGATACTCGTGAAGATTTCAGACTTTGGCCGCTCGAAACAGAGCAGGAAGCTAAGGCTTCTGGCCGCGAGCACCCGGTATATGGCCCCGGAAGAGCACATCGCCCTTGGTGAGAATCTTGAATTTGTGGACGATAACGAAGGAATTGATGGTAAACGGGATGTCAAGGAACCAAACGACCAAACCTTCAAACGACCAGGAGACATTTGGTCCCTGGCTGTGGTCTTTCAGGAGATGATGGATCTCGCACCGAGTCTATCCGTTCCTGCAGGCCTACCGTGGTGCGAAGAGGCTCAGCGCAAGTTGCGAGAAGTGAGAGACCGACCACCGCTTCTCACGGAGGTGGATGGCCAACCGCCTTCGTGGCGTCGACTTGTCATTAGCACAATTTGCCCAATGGTCAACATGAAGCCAAGAGCCAGATCATTAGCTATGGAGATCTTGAACTGGATCCCAATGACACAAATCATTAGTAGGCTTGAGTTGGAAGATGGCGGAGAAGATTCGGCATGACAGCCAGTTCCTGAGAGACTGAAATTTCCGAAGCAGAGGAGTTGTGCAAGTTGGTGGAGGAGCGTAGGAAGCAGGGTATGTTGGGTAGATGAGCAGTCTAGGTCAGTGAGTTTGGTGTAAGTCCACTGAGCACATGAGTGATGAGCACATCAGTGCTATATATCACCATATGTTCCTGCGAGGTACCAGATACCAATGGTCGCGGACTTTTTCATGCCTTGATGCACATCGCGTGCATTCAGAATATATCACAAGAATGAAGAGAGTTTGTATGTATTGCGATAGGTACATATAAGCTATTTGACATTGCCTGTGGACTTTCCTAAGTATTTGCTTTGATATGATCGCATGTGCAATGCCACATAGAGTCTAGCTCAAATTTTCTGAGCTTCCACTCGAGGTTGCCGAATAAAAGTCATCCACGACTGGTCATCCACGACTGTAGAGAGTTACTAGGACACACAATGTCGGATAAGAAGCGAAAGAGGCAGTCCACCGGGCGAGAAGGGAGTCCTGCCAAAAGAGCAGCCATAACTCCCTCTAATAAGAATGCCATCCAAATCACATTCCACGACAACGACTCTCCATGGAAGCCAGTCCTAGGTCAAACACCACACTCCACTGCCAATATCAATTGCTAATGCTCCCTCAGCCTCCACACCTGGAGTCACACTCCCCAAAGACTCCACCTTCTCCGTCTACCAAAACCCAAAACGCCCCCATCATACCCTCCTCCATTCCGACACCCACTCAACCCTCGACTACACCACCGACCCCTCTACATCCTCCCCAAACGACGACCTATCTCACTACATAGCCATCTACAACCCCTCAACATCCACCCTCCAACTCTACCCCTCCACCGCCATGACCGTCCGCCCAACCCTCAAATCTGCCCGCCCTCGCCCCACCACCACCACCTCCCCCTCCCCCTCAACAGCCCCACCCCCCTCAACCAAACGCACCCTAGCCGCAACATTCGGCTCCAAGAAATCCCAAAAAGCCCTCCAAAACATCACCGACAACGCCATCTCGCCCTCAAAACCCACCTCAAAACCTCTCTCCGCAGCAGCCGAAGCCGTCCTCTCCACCCTCCCCCCTCCCTCCTCGCAACCCACACCCGCACAACTCGCTGCGGAAATGGACGCCTCAAAGCCGCGGCCGCGCGCGAACCTTTCTACCACGGTGCTGGAGGACGTGTATCCGATCTCGGAGCTTGTGGGCGGGGAGCACGTCCTTGCTAAGCTGAAGGTCAAGGCGCTGATCGACAAGATACGGTCAAACGAGAAGATGAGCATGGACAGCCAGTTCGTCGGGCCTCTACTGATCGCCGCTGCATTGGAGGGTGAAAGCGGAAATGTGAGAATGTGCAGGGTGCTGCGGTACACATCCCTCCTGATCGAGCTGTGGAAAGTGGTGCATTCTGGCCCAGACGGACCAGGGCGACGGTATGGGAAGCGCATCCCGAAGCAGGACACGAAGACGATGCAGCCGCTCGTGGAGAGTTATGGCGGGGAGGTGGTGCAGACGGTTGCGAAACGCTTCACTGAAGGAAACGCAGGATGTGGTGGGAATGTGACCAGATGGCACGCGGATCTGCTGTGCACGCATATCCTCGCTCTCTCGCTACATCTGGGGAATAATGCTGGGAAAGGGGGCGGAGGGGCCATGGATGGGAGGGGGTTGGATACGTATTTGTTGCAGAAGGATTTGAATATGGAGGCGGTGGGGATTATGAAATATTTCAAGGAATTGGGGTGTGAAGTGAAGCCTATGAACAAAGGGAACACGGGGGCTCGGAAGCTGGCGAAAGGGGAGGCGGGAATGAGGAGGATTGTGAAGTTGAAATTGCCGTTGGTTTTCCCGAAGGTTAGCGGAGGGAGGAAGTAAAGGGTAGAGGGGTAAAGGTTGTTGGTCTGGAGGATGGATAGGAAGTTGAAGGAGGTTGAGAGACAATTATGATATCATGTTTGGAATGAGGCGTTTGCTCTCTTGGAGGGAACTGGCGAGCTTCTGCCGTCGAAAAAGTCATAGCATATCTCAAGATACCCATATCATAGCCCACATATATCATCGCGTTAACGATTCTTACTCCCACATCAACTTCAAGCAGCAGCAGCGACCATCTTCGGCCCCGCTCTCACCTCATCCACATCACCTTCCACAGCCCTCCCCTCCTCATGCACCCCCAACTCCACCCTCCCTAGTGCATCCCTCAAGCCTAATTGCGCATCCGTCCACAACGTCTCCACCTCACCCATGCCCTGTCCCTCAACTCCAACGCCCAGAAACCCTCCCTCCCGTCTCCAATTCTCCGTCGTCCTGATCCCCAGCCTCCCCCATACATCGACCAGCGCCTTCACCAACTCTTTCTGGAAGCGCTCCGTATGTCCCGGCGTAGGAGTGAAGCGCAATCTCTCCTCGCCTTTGGGAACAGTGGGGTAGTTGATCGCCTGGACGTAGATACCGTGATCCTGTAGCAGGAGATCGGACGCTTGTTTTGCGACTTCGGCGTTGCCGACTAGCACAGGGATGATATGGCTGGGATTTGGCATGACTGGTATTCCTTCCGCTACGAGTGCGGCGCGGGTTGAGCGTGTGTGCAATTGCTGCAGTTTTCTGTCTTCGGGGTGCCGCATCTGGTACTCGATTGCTGTCTTCGCGCCCGCCATTGTGGCGGGAGGAAGGGAGGTGGTGAAGATGAAGCCAGGGGCGAGCGAGCGGACCGTGTCGACCATAGCGGCGGAGCCGGCGATATAGCCGCCAACGCACCCGTAGGCTTTTCCTAATGTGCCCGTGATGATATCGATTCGGGACATGATTGTATCTTTCGTCTCTCCTCTCGCGTGAGCGGAGAAGTCAAGGTGTTCGGCCACGCCGGCGCCATTTGGGCCGTACATGCCGACTGCATGAACTTCATCGAGGAAGGTAAGGGCGCCGTATTTGTCTGCTAGGTCGCAAATTTCTGCAATTGGGCCGATAGACCCACACATGCTGTAGACGGATTCAAAGGCGATGATTTTGGGGACGTGAGGAGGGAGCGAAGCGAGCTTGGTTTCGAGGTCATGGAGGTCGTTATGCTTGAAGACCATTTTCTTTGCGCTGGAGTGGCGGATACCCTGGATCATGGAAGCGTGGTTCATGCTGTCGGAGAGTATCACACAGTCGGGAAGTTTAGAGCCGAGCGTTGCGAGCGTTGCATCATTGGCCACATAGCAAGAGGAGAAGACAAGGGCGGATTCTTGGGCGTGCAAGTTGGCGATTGTGGACTCTAAAGCTACGGCGTGCTGGTTGTGGCCGGAGATGTTGCGGGTGCCGCCAGCGCCGGAGCCGTAGTCGTCAAGAGTTTCGTGCATCGTCTTGAGTACTTCAGGATTGCGACCCATACCGAGATAGTCGTTAGAGCACCAGACCGTCACTCGCTTCTCCTTGTCTGACATGTGAGCTTGCGGGAACTCGCGAGCAAGGCGATTAATGTTATTAAAATAGCGGTATGACCGATCCTTATGCTTCTTATCCAGTTCGTTGTGGTAGAAGCCTTCATAGTCGAACTTGCTTGTCCTGGGGACAGCTGGCTTTGGGCCAGGGACTGCAATATCGGAAGGTTGGAAGGCAGGTTTGGCAGCATCAGATACCGGCACTGCCAATTGTAAGCGTCCATTGATCATGGAAAGGCTCCACGACGTACTTTGTTCATTACGCCTAAGCATCTCTTGAGCTACATTGGCATGTTGTGGCCTTGTAGTGTGCATCTTCGCTTTTCCACTGTAGGCCTTTGTTCCTCCGAAGACGCCATTCAGAGTGTGGCGACCGGTCTTGCTGGCTTGAACAGCCATTGCCTTGCCCATAACAGGGCAGCGGCGGGCGAGGACCTGGAGATTGGACATGCTCCCACCACCGGGAGAGACATGGTGAGGGGTGGTCGATGTGGATAGGGTGCGGAGAGTGGCGGGAGAGGTTTTATTGAGGAAAGGGCACATAGAGCGCGATTGTCGTAGTAGAGCGTCCATGGTGGTGGTGTATGGATGGAGGACTATCGAACACAATAGGGTAGACGTCGAGCAATGGTGAAGGAAAGAAGAGGAGCGAAGAGGACAGAAAACGTAGACACCGCTCTCTTTCTGTATTCAGCTTGCTTCTTCTGGTGATGGCGCAACTTGCACTTATGCACTTATGCACTTGTGCACTGACAATGCAGCACATCGGATGACGATTTAGGAGCTAACCACTTTGGGACGGAGCGCCAGAAAGATTCAACTAATCAGAAGTCTGCCGAATAATCCTCTTGGCGTCATCTAATACTTGGGGCTAAGTACCAGAGTATATTCATCATTCTTGTCATCTCGATCATACAAGACAATTCTGCACAGCTTAGGGAGCCTACCCTTGATGGAGAGTCAAGTACTTTATAGTTGAATGCCAGATTCATCAATGATCCATTAAATTGCTCACTAAACAGGCATAAAATTGCCTGCGTCTATCATACACCATAAAGCGTAAGCCCATTGATACTGTACAAGCATACTACTATACAATAACGTTCCACGGCCTCACTCCTTTTCCTTCTTCCAGCTCCACCACCCACCAAAGCGCCCCCTTCGCCTTCTCCGCCTGCCCACTCTCTTCATGCACTCGAGCCAATGCAAACCATGCGTCAGTGCTGTCCCACCCCTGACCAGACTTGGTCATGGTCGAAAGCATTCCATACGCCCGATCGCGCGCCGCGAGCCTGTTGAGCAAGTCTTCTGACGTGTCATTTTCTTTCTTTTGGTTGTTATGGGTAGATTTGTCTGGGATTTTGGCAAGCGTAGGTTCACCATGAGGTGCTTCCAGGCCATTCGGCCGACTTGGCTTTTGGGGCGGGTTGGCGTAATTGTCGAGCAGGATGTTTGACAAAGCAACAGTGGCACCAAGATGGTCGTTGTCGTTGCTCAGAGCCATCTCATAAGCATCAGCCGCTTGCTCCAGGTTGCCTTGCACTTCCCACAGCGCCCCTTGCTCCGAGCACACATCTCCCCATAATGACGCGCAAGACTTGTAGCCCCCGTAGCCGGGACTACAGAACGACTCTGCGCTCATGCCTTCGTTTTCTGCTATGGATCTTTCCACGCCTTTGACTTGCTCTCTTGCCTCATTGATCGCTTTCTGAGATTCTGGGATCATCATTGCGCGCCGGTAGATTGCTGACGTGAAAAGCCATACCCCACAAAGCAGGCTGCGTGCCTGACGATCTTGTATGGCCGGAGGGAAATGAGCTTCTGGAACCTCGATGGAGGTATTCAGGCTGACAGCAGTCACGGCTTTGGATGATGTCGATGGTCTTGGAGAGATGGGGTTGGGGTTGGGATTTTTCTTGTTCATGTTTTCTGAAGCTGAAGGAATAGCTTGTAATGCATTGGTGGGGTTTGCGGTCACTGTTGGACTTGAAGGGCTAGATTGCCTGTTGTGAGACATTGCTACGCCAATCTGCTCGGGAGAGTACTGTGGACTATCGACGACACTTTCGTAGACTGATGGTTCTTGCGAGTCAGTTTGATTGATTTGATCTTGTTCTTGTTGTATGGGAAGGGTAAGATGCTTTGTGCGATGCGTTGTTATTGAGGTTGGCATTGAGGGACTGCTGGGTCGACTTCTGCGAAGGCTGTTGATACTCTTTCGGCTGGGTCGTTTTCGCAACTTGTTCGACTCGTGTCTTCCTAGGAAGCCTTGGTGATGATATGGATTCTGCGGTAATGGAACGCTTTCGTCAGTTGTGATCGCAATAGCCGGTCCGTCTCCATTTGCCATAGCCTTCGACGAGCCTATCGAGCTAGATACAGAACCACTGTCGGAAAGCTTGATCCTACGTGGATCTTTTGGCATGTGTAATATACTTTCTCGCAAAGTTCTCCGCCCAAGTGTGCTCGCCACTGGTGACGTGGACCTCGTTTCGATCTTCTGCGGCTTCTTATCCTCAATCAGCTTTATTAATTTGGAGAAAAGTCCCAGTAATTCATTGATTTTATTTACGGTCGATTCGGATCCGTCCATGATTTCGATCAGCGAAAGATGGGTCATCTTAAGCTCAATAAGATTCCTCTTTTCCGTAGGGCCTAAATAAAGTGGAGAATCGAGTGATCGTAGGTCACCATAAAGTAGCTTCTTTCCCCCATACGGCTCGAACGCAGCTTCACATGAAGTTGCTGCAGTCGAGAAGTCCTGTCGCGCGCTTACCAATAGAGCAAGCAGATGCCAGCATTTCAGCAAAGTGCCCCGATTCTTTGCATTAGATCCGGAATCGTAGAAGGTACCATTGACTACATTTGCTTTCGATTTGTGACGGTGAATATGCCTTCCAATAGAGATTGCTTGCTTCACTGTGATGATTGCGTCTTCCGAATCTCGCTCTTGGGCCAGGACAAAAGCGAGAGAGTATAGGTGTTCGAGATTGTCTTCGTCGCCAAAATCGGATCGAAGAGCTGACCTGTAAGCCGTTGCTGCTGCATAGCGCAGATCTGCCCGCTTGGTAGAGTCATATGTAGTTACTGCCCAGTAACGGCGACAAAGTCCAATTGCGGCAAAAGCTCGCGCGATCACCTTTCCCGGGATGGCTGTGTGTGTCTTCCTGGGCTTGTCTGTCAAATCCTCGGGATTGTCTTCGGCGCTGGTCTCGACTTGAATGTCTGGCTCGGTCTGCGCCTTGGAGAGCCAATTTTTTAGCAAACTGCATAAGTCTTGCGTTTTCTCGACATCCTTTCTTCTGCCATAAGTACAAAGCACTTCAATCGCGCACGCTATAGTGGAAAGAGCGGCAGCCTCATCGTCTAGACCAGGATCCTTCTCTCCAGACTTCGCTTGCCTTGCTTTGTCCTTTTTGGTAATCTCTAGGTATGAGTCAAGAGCCTTACTTGCAAGTGAAAACTCGGACATAGCGGCGTGAACAAGGAACAAGTGCCTCAGTATTTTGGTAGAATGGAAACTGCGACTAGCAGCTTTGTAGAGACTCTAATAACCGTTAATCAGCTTAATGCTTCGTCAACGGAAATGATATAAGAGTCGCATTGCTTGATAATGTTCTACTCACATCTAAAACACCTCTGCCTAGGATCGTCTTGCCTCCTGGTCGAAGATCTTCGTCAGTCCATGCTGAATCAAGCAAAGTCCTCCAATTGGCTACCAGCTGATCTGCCCAAGCTTCGATGTCGAGAGTTGTCTCGTCTGCTCGAGGGAACGTTTTCTCGCTCAGCAATATAGCTTGGTAAATACTTTCAATGCGTTTCAGCTCTATTCCTGGCTGCAGACGAGAGTCAAAGGTGGGGTCGGAGATATGTCCTTGTACCAAGGTTGACAGGGTGTCGTAGTAACTCTTCCATATCTTCGTAATTTCTTGAGATGATCGTTGCGCGCCTTTTCCCAACGCTTCCCAGTATTGTGCCCATGCTCGGTACGGCTTTAGTACTGATGCAGCATCGAAGAGACCACCACTAGCTAGCAGAGCTCTGGGGTTGTGGGCATTCCGGGCAACATAGCCCCCGGAAAGAGAGCAGTAACGAGCAAGCAGTCTCTCTGTCCATGAGCGAAATTCTGACGTGGCACTGACGCTCGAGTCAATGTCGGAAAGGTAGGCAACGACCTTTTCATATCCTCGTACAGCTTCCCTCGCCTTGCCTAGATTCTCAAGCGCAAGACCTTGACCAGTTAGCAGGCTGAAAGCGAAGGCGATTGACGGACCATACATTACCTCGAAAGAACGTTGCGCGGACAATGCAGACCGGTGTGCATCTTTGAGATAGTTTCCCTTCTTTTGAGAGACTCTGAGTAAATGTCTCAAGGTCCTGTGGTAGAGTTGCGAGAACAGCTTCATTCTTGTCTAACATTATGTCTATCCATGCTGCACACACGCCTGCTTGAAAAGCGTCTTCCTTCCATTCCGATTCTTTTTGCGCGGCATCGATCAGCACTTGTACAGCCTCAAATAGGGCATTTGCATTTCCAGGACTTGCTACGGGAGGCCGTCGAGGATTGAACGAGGAAACTCGGACTTCGGTCTGCGCCGTGAGCACCAGGCCTTGAGTAGAATCAGCGCAAGCTGTGCAATATGGTGCAAATTTGAGCTCTCAGACTTACAGCGACGTTGCGGTGCATGCTTCGCAACCTTTCTGGTGAGTTCCGGAATCTCAGACCAGCGGCCATTTGAACGAGCAGCGTCGAGAAGATCAATATAATGGGGGGCTTTTCCCGTATCTCTATGCTTGATTATCGGTAAGCTATTGCAATTGCATCTGTACGAGTCACTTACACTTAGCATGACTCCATCGAGCTCCTAGATGATGCTGTAGACGTGGGTACACAAATTGCATTGTTGTTATTGGAAGTTATTTTTGGGGGCGCTAGAACTAGTAAGTTTGAACTTCACGCTAAAACTAGGGACTGTATCAGAAAATCGTATGTTTGCTTTCAGCATTTTTTTCAAACTATTATTTACATATGCCATTCATATTTGCCATCACACTCCCAAATAATGGGATGAGTAACTTTGCACGCTCGCTATGCCGAAAGCATTTGCTGGCTGAACAAAATGCCGCCTCAAAGGATTCCTGATAAAACCAAAATGCTTTACTTTGCTCTGTATACTTTCTTCTTTTTCTTCTTTCCACCTGAATTCCGTTTTGCAATCGCGACCGGGATTGCGGGCGGCGGTGGCGGTTGATCTGAGAACAATGCTACCATGCCGTTTGGATGTCCAAATTGAAAGTAAATCTCGAAATGCATGGCCACGTTGTCTTTTGGCGACATCGTCACTATTGCAGTCTTGTTCTTGGGCTCGGTCATGTTCAATTTGCTGTACTTGTTGCTGTTGACTGCGACTTGCCATGCTGTAATCTTCATAATTACTACATTTGCTGTCATACTGAAAGTATACGTGTGTCCGCCGGGAACGTTGACACTCTGAGTATTGCAGTTGGCACCTCCCTCCCAGTCGCTGAAGGAGAACATGGCAATCTGGGAGCAAGTTCCATTGACGAACTGTCTACGACGTAAGCCTTTACCTTGGTGTGGAACCTTGAATTTTCTGTGAAGGGAACGACGTCGGCGGATCGGCGCGGCCGCGAGTTGACCATTTGACCATGGGTTGGCGTCGGTTGCCGGGCAAACACTTGCATCATGGTCTGGTGGGTAAAGAAGATCGGGATACGGACCAGGCGTGGGACTTCCTCCTTGCCGAGTTTCTAGCCAAGGTCTGAAGTACGGCACGCCTGCAACTTGAATCATCAGGAATGCGAGTATGAATGCAAATGAAGAAGTATGCATAGCGAAAAACCGCCGAGTAGCCACATGTTCAGCTGGTTGCGATGGCTGTCAGAAGGTACATTTGGTACAATGGAGATGAGAGTCGAAGAGTCTGAGTAAGAATGAGAATGCGGCTGCAGACAGGGAAGTTGAAGCGCACTAGACTCTCTTGTCCTAGGGAGGAAGAAGACGACGGCTATGAGCTACGTAATCTGTGGCTCTCAGTATAGTCTTGGGAAGCATCAGCATCGCATTCGGTTGGGATCCGAGAAGCAAGAGGGAGGGTTGGGTGTCAGGCAATGAGACTGCACGATGTATTGGTGCGCACCAAGGGGGTAGGATGCAGTCGCTTGCAGGAAACGAAACATCCTCCAGATCTATCCGCTAAAAATACCCCATCCTCCCTCCAATTCCTCTTCGAGTCCTCGTACGCTGCCTAGGCGCAAGCGCGGCTACTGCGTGTCTCAAAACTTTAAATAATATTCCGTAGCGATCATCGAAAACCCCAAGGATTCCCCAAGAAGCCCAGCACAGCCATCCAAGCCATTGCTCATTCAGGTTCGACCAGATATTTCCCGACTGCAGCCCGCAGCGGGCACCTTGATTGATCGTGAGACTTGTGTAGAGACCACGCGACCAATCTGGAGACCGCCATACATTTCAGTGGTTCGCTTAGCTTTGGTGGTTGAGGCATGACTGACTCGTGGAGACCCTCGAGTTTCATCCCACTCCGTCTGCTTACGCAGCGTCTCGCCAGTACACCTGATTGGCAGCTCCCCCACATCGCTCCGATTTTGGCCGGATATGTGAGTGATTGCAGGACGGCTGGGCTTGCACCAAGTTCGGAAACCAAGAGTCGAAACACGGCCGATGACTCTGTACTATTCCATAAGCTCAAGACACAGCTCTCGGCTCTTCTTCAAGACAGATCTGCCAACAGCAAGTATGCGGCGATTGTGCTGATCAAAGCACTTATTGAATCTGCCGGTCATGCTATCTTGCATGATACCATTCCCTGGGTGCGGAATCTGATTGGGATCTTAAAGGTAGGCTCCGTGGTCTTACCAAGGTCCTTTGCAATTAAGGTGGTAGGGGGCAGTGCTAATGGCCGAATAGCGACCCGGCAGGATTGGCACGAAGAGGCTCATTATCATTACGTTAACAAGGATCTTCCTACTCACGCAAAGCCAACCTTCTCTCATCCGAGAGGTCACCACACCATCGTTGCCAGACTTTCTTACGACATGCTTGAACATCACTAAAAGTTCCCAAGGCCTTGTTTCGCATCGATTTGCCATAGCACCTTTGACCAACACTATCGTTCAAGCTTTCACAGCTTTGATTCCTTATCATCCAGCCGTGTTTCGCCCATTTTCGGCTCAACTACAGATTCTGCTAAGCCCACTGGTGGCTCCGACAATTCCAATTGATTCTAGTAAGAATGAGTCTCTCTTGATATCTCCGTCGTTCTCCGCAGATGCACGTAGGTTGTTCGTGCTTCTGCACTTAACAGCCCCCAAAAACTCAAGCGGAGAAGCATGGACCTCTGCGCTCCGTCAAACACTTTCGTCTTTACGACGTACGGCAGATCTGGTATTTCGCGCCGTAGTTGAGGATAGCCAACAAGGTAATGCCAGACCTAACGTAAATCCTTTAACTATTATATCGCAAAATGAAGAAGTAGCCGACATTAATCCAGAACCGTTGCCACTGCCCGCATGGTCTGGTATCTATGCTGGCATGAGGAGGCTGAATGGTTTATTGCAACTCATTCAGACATTTATATCGACTAAAACATCTACGACTGTTAACTTTCCCCTCAGTGAAGTCGTAGCCGCGTTGGATCGTCTAGTCTCGGTGACTGCGCCTCGCAACGACAAAGATGGGCGAATTAGACTCGAGATTGGCAGAGATGAGCGAGAAAGTTTGTTCAATGCTTTGCCTAATCTACACGTGTCAACACTCGAGGTACTGTCTAACCTGATTATTCGCTTTGGACATGACTGCACGTCAGTCTCGTCAGGAATCCTTAGCCAAGTGTTCTGGATCTTCGAAAATGAAAAATTCAGTACTCAGATTAGGCTTGTAAGCTACAATATACTTGCGGATATTCTAGCTTTCACGGGCATGTCAACCCCGCGGAAGGAAATGCGAAGCATTTCCAGTGCATTGCAGTCATGCTGCGGCGACTTATATCCTCTAAGTGAAGCCGACCAGCATGCTATTCTTGACGCCTCTCTCAACGCAACCTCCACGCCTAATGGTAGACAACCATCCTCTAATACTCTGAAGACGCTCACAGAAGAGATAGACTTACATAGGGAGGTCCAAAAAGCTGCGGAACAACTGTTGGCAGCAGCGCTATGGAAGCTGCCGAACCTATTTCTGGATACGCAACTACGCGTCCAGATCGATCGGATTGCGATTGTCATTCAAAGCCGTGACTTAATGCTTGCGAGCGCTATGAACCCAGCTATGCCAGGCGGTAAAGGTCAAGCCAAGCCCAGTGTCTTGCCCTTACTAGCGCGTGACTTCCCAGCATTTCCAGAAGTCGAAGCTTTGATTCGCCCCCAAATGCCGGTCTTGCTAGTAGACTATCCTCCAATGGAAAACGGGCGGAGCGAAATGATCCATGACCATGCTTCGCCAGACACTGACTTGCCCGTCATGGAATCCCCACACTCGCAAAATTTGCACAAGCTAAATGGTATAACGAAGAGTCCCGCTTCTCATGAATTGCCTAGCTCTACTGCAGGAGCAGCCGGCACTGATGAAAACCTACCAATTCCTCAAAGTCCACCTTTAACTATACAACCTTTCAAGACCTCGAGTAAGGAGCCTCCTGTGACAAATCCTTTTACACGAAAACGTGATCGAAGCATTGAAGTAGAGGTGGAAGGTGACAAACCTGGAAATGTCCAACCAAACGGCGAAGCCAAAAAAAGGCAGCGCTATGAAGACGTTCAAAATGAGGGTTTTGTGACGACTACGCCACTTCATATAGAGAATATGCAGACAGCACAGGCTCCAATAGCCGTACCTGCAGATGAGAAGGCTGATGTCATAGTCGACGCAAGTATTGATCCGCACTCAGAGCTGCATAGCTCTCATCCAAGTGAGCTTCTTCCAGATAGCGATGAAAGTGACTTCGAGATTCCTCCGTTGAATGTCGGACTGGAAGTCACAGATGGCGAAGAAGAAGGCTATGAAGAAGGAGAAGAAGAGGAAGATGATGAACATTCAGACGCAGTCTGATCGTCAGTCACGTGAAGGGCCATCATTGGAATTTGATTCTAATCTTTGTCTGCTAATCCGCTAGAAGGCTAGACCATTCTGCCACCATCTTGTGGATCTATACAAGCTGAACCACCCGCCTCCCCAGAAGTACCATCCCTGCCCCAAAACTCCTCGGATTGGACTGATTGGAACTGGCTCATATAGCCATATGCCCACAGCCGCAAAATCATCAGCAACCAGTGGGCCAGTGACATAGAACCACAGTAGCACAAACATTAGGTTGCCCGCTTCTCTCAGCCACCACGGCAGCTTTTCCCTCAAGCCAATTTCCCTCAACCAGCTGCTCACGGCTTTCTGCCCTATTAGCCCGAACGGCTGCACAACAAAGAACCCCAGTGAATGCAATGGCCTTGTCGGTCCAAGCGAGGTATAACTTGCACACGCGTGCAAGCCCCCACTGCACGTGAATGCCACCACAATCCTCAAGACCTGCCCTTTCCTCGTCTTCTTGCTCCAACCAGGACCGCCGCTTTCTCCGTCACCATCGACTCCTCCGAAAAGCCTGGCAGCCGCCTCGCCCGCCTGCTCAAAGCCGAACCGAAATAGCTGCTGCCACCACTGTCCCCACGCCCCAGCCAAGCCTTTCTGACTGATCGCTCTAACGTGGCCGAAATATGGCGGATAAAGCCAAGGCCATGCATGTTGCCCAATTCTTTTGGGACCCAGAATCCCTACGAACACGATAGGGGCTAAGAGGAAGATCGTCTGCAGCGAGACGTAAGTGAAAGCCACAGAAATTAGTATACGGCTAAGAGCTGGGTAGGGAAATGGCGAGGTGGTATCGCGGCCAAGGGACCAGAAGTAGGGATCTTGCATTGCGGTGGACTTAAGGATGTCCATGAAGAGGACCATGGTAAGAAACTCAGGGATTCGGCGGCGGAGAATTTGGCGGCGGGTTATGCTGGAATAGGACGTTGGCGGAGATATAGAGGATTCGCGGAGTTGAGATTGGATGTACGGTGGTGGAGGAGTCATGCCGGAGATTTGGTGGTTCCATCTTGGACCGCGGAAGGAGGAGACGAGGTCGAGTGCCCAGTCGAGACGGTGCCATAAGGTCGTTGGCAGGTATTGCCATCGATAAGTCACAGCCGGTGCTTTCAACCTTCGCTCAGCATGTTCGGAGCCGTCGTTCGATTCTTCGTTGCTGAGCCCTTTGTCCTCGCGACTTCCATAGCGCAGTCTAGGTTCTTGACGGTTGCGCAAGCCTGCCCCATCAACTGGCTCATTACCGCCCTTGCGATCGTTCGGAGTTGCCGCTCCATCTCTGCCTTCGGACTTACTCGGTTGGGGTTGTTTTGGTGGCCTAGATTCAAGCGATCCATTCATTTCCATTCTACTGTGCGAAAATCTATCTGATAAATGCGACGATTCTGGCTTGTCGTCCAAACTCGCTTTCCCATCCCACACCTCACCCTTCCCAACCTCTTCAATCCTCGCAATCCCCGTCCTCGCATCATTAAAGAACACCAACGTCGCGCACCAAAGCACCGCCCACGCATTCAACAATCCAATGCCATACCCGATCGTAACCAGCGGACTTCTACAATGCAAGATACAATCGATCGCTTGCGCGAAAACAACTGCAAATAATAGATACCTGAGCAGATAGACAAACCTGGATTTTGTTGGTGGGATTAGGAGGTACAGGATTAGTAGAGAGGCGCCTAAGGCGTCCCAGGGGTAGATGAAAGGTCGGATTTGTCCGGTTGAGAGTAAATGGGTGTATGAGGCGTGGAAGCGGGTGGATAGGACATCGTGGTATGATTGGAAATTGAGATCTGGCGGTGAAGGTGGTGTTGCGCCTGTGGGGATAGCGGTGGGATCGGTCATGGGACGTGGGCTGTGCTTCAGGGGCGCTTTGCGGTTGGTTTCAGGGTGGTAGATGGGTTGCGAGTACGTAAAGAGCCTGAGGGTAAAGAGATCTATGGATTGCAGCTGTATGCGATGGGGGACTGTTTGTAAGTGAGACCAAGAAATGTGAGCGCCTGTCAGCCTGATGAAGTCATTATTGATGATGGGCGCGCTTGAAGAAGGTTGCGGGAAAACGGGCACTAGAGTTTTAGTGGGATGGTGGGGCTTGGCCGGTCGGGATTCCAGATTGGGTTTAAGGTGGAGATCGATGCATCATGGCCTCAAGGCATGTTCGATAGTCGTTGCTTCAAACTTCAATGAGAGCGCTATTTTTCTGTATCCTAAGGGGGATTGTTTTTCACAAAACTGAAATAGAACGTGGCAGCTTTCATACTGTCCCGCCAACTCGCTTGCTACTACGTTTACTTTTCAATTGATTGAATTGAAGGCCTACTCTTTCTAGCATTGATAAAACACGCAATTCGTTTGAACTACGTCGACATATCCAATTGATAGAGAATATGAATATGAATGACACCGATATACTCACAGCAGATTCAGTCATGTTGCCTTTGTCACAGCCTGGTATTAATATCTCTTCGTCTCCTCCCAACTTTGCTCTCTTCTCTTTTGCAGACCCGTGGGCCTACCATGGTCCTTATGCTCAAATCTAAGTACTCTTTCTCTTGATACCTTTTTCTGTGGCCTATCATGTACCTCTGGTAAATATATATCACGACATGAGACCAGAAAGTACCCAAGTCTCCTTTGTCATTACCAAACGGAACATCGTCCGACCTACAGGTAACAACAGAGATATGTGCCAGTCTTGTACTTTACATAGTCCGAAGAAGTCTGTCTTACTAATAGAATACTTCTTACACGCTATTCCTTTGTTCAACGACAACAATGACATTGTCCCAGATCACCGATCCATGGTCACTTCACACGCCCTCCATGAGTTGAGATCTTCTACAAACAACACCAAAGAAGAAGTATGAACACAATAATAATGGAACACAGAGAGCTTTCTGAAGCCATGATGGATGTCATAAAACCTACCCTCCCACTTTCTTCTCTCATTCTCTCACCCTGCTTCACCTTCTCTTCTTTCAACACTTGCCCTCTACAGGGTCTTCTTGTGAGTCAGTTCACTTCTTGGGGAAGTTATTCTTGGGGAAGTTTGATGAGGATTGGGACATTCTACAATCTCCTTCTATTTGGAATTTCATTTTCATCGACATCAGTAAAGGCGCAAACAACAGGATATGGAGGGTCAATATTTTCGCCAGACTCCATACACTGTTCAAACCTATTCTCACGCTGGTCCAAAAACCTATCCTGAATCCTTTGGTGGAAAGCATGACTCTGATCGATCGCTGTCCTACGATAATGGCTACGGCGGAGAACCACAAGGGTCGCCTTGTATGGCAGAACACTTAAATCGACTCGCTAAACGCGATCACGACAGCATCGTTACTCAAGGCTCGACAGTGCATTCACAACCAGAAACACCAACGTCAAGTACGTCAGGCTATTCAGAATACTTTCCTGAGAATGTAGATGACGAGCCAATCGTACCTTCATCGAAACGTCGCCGCCGAGGTCCACCTCAAACCCCTATCAAGACTCCGAAGACTCGACGCGAATCAACAGGCACACCTTCCAAGCTTGGCAAAAAGCGAGCCAACCTTGTCAAGGAATTGGGTGAAGGTAACGTGGCAAATGATGTGAAGCCTAGAGGCGTCGTTCAAATTGTAAATGAAGCTCTCTACTGGTGGAACGGTGATGGAAATATTTGGCTCCCAGCTGCCTATCACAATGACCTCAGGGAAGTTTTCATCGCCATCGATAGCGCGAACAGTCCTTATCAGAAAGCTCCAGCCCATGGAGAGCACTACTTGGACGTCACAAGCAACTGCAATTTCCAAAACCAGCATCTGTGGCAGCTCGATAATTCCTCACAATTTCGTCAAATCCTTGATATAGACGGCAACAGGGTTTTTGAATTGGATGAGGAGCCTGAGCACCACAAGGTCAACTTTGATCCTGGATTCATGTACCACCGTGGGCTGATAATTCTTGACATGGAGAGGAACCCAGTGAAGGACTGGCGCCAGTTACCACTCTGTCTATCCTCAAAATTGGAAGGATCTAGGGTTGAAGCTTTCAAGCGGGTGTTCCCCTGGATTCAAACATCTGACTTGCGTGCGCGGATGCCTTCAGAGATTTACGCAGGTGGTAAGACTAAGATGCTGTACGGTCTATCGACGATCCGACATCGCGCACTACGCTTTCGCAAAGACAATCGCTTGATTCCATGGGATGCGCGGAAGGGGACTGCAGAGCTCAAGGCGAAATGGGCTGCGGAGAATCACCAAATCAATGAGGTATGGTTGACTAGTGAAACTGACAATATGACTGCGGTCTCAAGTCCTAAAATACGAGCCCTACAAGCAGTCAATGGTGACCGTCGATTTACCAATCTGCCGCGAGTACACACAGACTCGTCTTTCAATACTCGAGGGCGAAACATACCGGCAATAGGCATAGACCGCGTCATCAATAACGGAGTCCTATCAAACACAATCAGCACCAAAATCGATGAATCCCTTGCGACCGGAAAAACTCGTGATGACGAGAAAAACCTTTTGACCCCTCCGTCTCTGCGCGAGCGCGACGATACATACGACATTCGGTGCGAAGCTCCCGAGACCATGGTCGAGAAGATGCAAATACAGGGCGCTTTGAAGTACACATGCTGGGATTTTGAGCGATTGCACGGGCACCAGCCTAGCAAGACCTGGCCCGAGGAGTCGTACATGCGCCAATACTTCACAATTGCGGACGAACACATCGAGCTGTGGAAGGGCGACAACCCCCCAGAATTGTTCCACGTCGAGACTTGGGCTGGCAGTCTCCAGCAACAGCCGCCGCTTTCCTCGTACACACCAGCTGGGTACGACCTTGATAGCCTTTTGCAAATGTTTGCGCCCGAGAGGGTCGGTGATGGGATTGTGGGAGGGAAACAGCAACCAGAAGCAAGCAATTCGTCACCTACACAGGAATTGACTGTGCAAAAAGCCGAGCCTGTGGTGCAACCTCAAGCAGTGGAGAATGAAGGGGGCAACGTTGAGACCGTACCCGAATCTTATGACGGCGATTTTGACTTTGGTGAGTATGGAGACTGGATTAATGGCACATATCTGGATGACCTTCATGATACTAATACCGGAATTTGATGACCAGAAACGATGTTACGATCATGCTTGGAGTGGCGCCAGCGAGACTTTCTTTTACTTTGGATAATAGCATATTAATAGGATGATTGACAACTCAACCGTGTTAGAAATTTTGCCCAATCAAAATGACGCTGGTGCGGCGCCCCTTTACCCCATTGCTACTTAAACAGCTTCTTGACTTTGTTTTTGCTCCTTGAGAACAGTAATGACGGCCTGAGTACGGCGTGGCTTGCCGGCCAGGCCGTCGTGATATGGCTTCATTGCTTATAAATATATAAGTAAAATTCTGCTAATGGACGCTAGTGCAAGTCGCGTCGGCCTTTTTTGGTGTCAGAGATACCTAGTAGGCGCACCATGGTCCCTCTGCGAAGTGTAGGTATGACACCAGAGCGCCTCACGTGCACCGTGGAAAGACGAAGGCGTGACACATGGCAAGAGGATATTACCGTATCTAGAGACAGAAAAGGTATGTCACATGTCGAGCTCGGAAGTGATGAGCCTTCACAACACAAGCCAAATACCGTGACTACTTATATCACAACCTTTCTTCCTCATCACCATTCACGACCTTGACTCCACCTCCAACATCGACTTCCATCTCTCTTCTTCATACATCAGAGAAGTGTTCGGTGACGAAGTTGATCAAGAAAGGGGCTCTCAAAGGCAAATGCTTGCTCCAGGCCACTATGTCGATAACTTTGGACATGCTAGTCCCACCTTTATTTCGTCTTCGCTATATGATACGATCAGCGGTAGCAACGTGGCTGTAGGACATCCTGAGGCTAATATTGCAGAATATGAGGAATGATTTGAGAGTGATGATCTGTTCAAAAGTATGTTATATCTCAAGCAGCACCATGTCTTATCCAGGTGTAGCTCTAACACTAAAGGTATAGAGTTCATTACACCAACAAACAATCATGACTCAACGCAGTATCTCGGCCAGACTGCGGCTCCCACTGCTGATGGTATGTTGAACAATAATCATAGCCAAGACAACAACTTCTACAATCATGAGATTGATATACCTTGTCTATCGGAAGAAGCATTCTGGAACTTTGGACGGCAGTCCCATGAACAACAAGCCCTGCAGCCTAGTGTTCCGGGCCCGAACGCTGAATATGCACCTCAATGGAATCTTCCACTAGACAGTGCCAGTGATCCTTTTGGTGCAAATAGATACATCAGCGAGACGACCCTAGGTCCTTATCAGACTTTGGGTGTTAGAGGTCACGACTTCGATCCTTTACTCAGAACAAGCGATGCTCATTTGTCCGCAACACAAGGGCAACAGCAGATCGGATATCCCGTATTTGGTGTGGAAAGCATGAAACCAAGTCATGATCAGGCCTCAGCAGCTGGGACACCACATGCTGTCTATGCCAATCTCGGTAGAGGTCAAGGCCAGTTCAACATGCCAGCGACTAGTTCAACGGTACCCACAGTACAGTCGGAAATCGACCATGCGGAGTCACGAAGGATGCTGCCTCCACCCCAACGTCTTCCTCAGCCCAAGGTATCACCAGGCTACACTCGCCCCGTTGAACCTCTAAAAGAGCACACTCCCCACCCTCACCCGTACATGCCAAATTTTCAGTGTTCTCAACAAAGTCTGCAGCCTCAAGGTATCTCACGACAGAGTGGTCAGCGAGCTTCACAGCCAAAACATAGTCGCCAGAGTCAAGGCCTTTCACCGCCCAAGGCTGATCAGCATCGTCATCGCCGCAACATTCAGGAATCTAGTGAAGAACCAAAAAGGCCGAAAGCATTGGGACCGTATGTCGACACACATGATCGGGTCGCAAGATCCAACCGTCCTCCCACCTCAACAGCGAGACATACTCGAGTCTATGGCCCGGAAGCTACGCGACAAGAATCACTCTCTATCAGAATGGATCCAATTCAGAGAAGGCCGGACGAGAGACTAGGAAGAAGACCATCAGGTAGAAGCTTCCAAGAATTTGGTGCGCAGAGAATGGTTTCGCACGACAATCCAAACACCAGGGATAGGGTGTCTACGTCAAATTGGCTAAGCGACCAAAATCGAGTGATCCGGGGGGCCTTTTCGAACAGTCACAGCAGCCAACACAGCAGCCAAAACGTCGCGGCGAGTCCTGTCGTCAGAGTGGGCCAGACTTCTCAAGCTGCTATCGCTCAGCCACATCAAGGCCTCGTAAAGCATGACGATGAGTTTCAAGCTCGCAATACAGTGAGCGACTTTCCTGCTGGTGGGCATGCCCGAACTCCAGCGCAAGGATTGATAGGAAAGGACCGTTCCGAGAGTGTCGTAACATTCCCATCGACTAGCACAGAGGACAGGCCTGCCAATAATGCTACCTTGCATGATCGCTACCACAGATTCCCGGACGCTTCAAAGGACTCAGGTTATGTTCCAAAGATTGGCCTCAATGCCCACGTGACCAAAGCAAAGCTGGGTAATTCTGAAAATCCACTTCCGATAGAAGACGATAATGCACCCACTGCAAACAAGAGGAAACGTGATATTGGCGAAGAAGAACCTGCAAAGCGTTCTAGGAGTGGAGCACCCTTTCATGGTGCGAGCCTGGAGTTCGATTCACGAACTTCGGTCAATGAAGGGTTCAAACAGTTCACTGCACAGCAAGCTATTAGTGAAGCAAGACGCAGTCGAGGCCAGCGTTCCCATTCGCGGACCAGAAACCAAGCGCCTGTGATCCCTCCAGCTCCGATACCACAAGGGCGTCCACTGACTCCTGACTATGAAGAGGCTGCGGAGTTTGATAACTGGATAGCAACACAGCAGCCTGTTCAAGCCAAGGAAACCCTACGCCAGTCAAACTTGGACGCTCCAAATGTCGCCTTACAGGCAGGCAAGTCAACAATAGCAACAAGTGAGAACAATGACACTCAAGTCGAGGCTGCCAGAAGCCTTCCAGCTGCCACTGAAAAGATCGAAGCTGCACTGGATCCAGTCGAAGAATACACATATATCAATCGACAAATGGTAGCCGATTCGGAAGAAAACGAGGTTGCTATACCCGGAAAGGAGCTATAACAATCCGTTGAGTCACAGAAAGCGCTATTGAACAACATGGATCAAGCTATTGTCTCAGTACAGCCAGTGGTGGCAATTCCTTTACACGCGCAAGTTTCGAACTTACAGGTGGAATTTGATGCTTCGCAACAATATGTCACCGGTCAGATTAGTTGGACAGATCATGAAGCTTTGATGGCTCGAATCGAGGCGGCAGAACCATTCGATAGCCCTTTCATCATCGGTGACCAGCTTGACCATGATCTGATAGACCAAGCCAACCGCCTACAAGCAGATTCTTGCATCTCGGTTCTCCGAGCACTGGTGAATGACCTAGTGCTAGGTCGCGGACATGAAGGACGCCTCTTGTGCGAACAGGACCGTGAAGGTATCCGTCACTTGGCTATACAAGCATCTGACAACTTTCAGTTCCGTCGTATGTGCCGATTAATACTTGCTGGTCGATTGACATACCAGAACTTGTACGGCATAAAGGATGCGGAACTTGATCGGGTCTATGATGATTGTTGGACTCACTGGAAGGGCGAAAATGTCTCCCAATGGGTCCCCCAATAAGTCCCGAGTGAGATACATACCTTTATTTTGCTGCCAGGCTAAGGAACATACATACTTCAGTGGAACTACAATTTGCCCGCCAGGTTATTAATATCCCGCTTCAAGCAACGCAGACAGATAGAGATGCCTGGATTTAAGGTGGGGGGTCTTGAAACGCCTGCGAAGCAACTCAGACCGATCAAGGACGCCTCATATCTTTCTGCAACTTCAGTATCTTGACACAAGCTGGCAGCTGATAATTCCAGCATTGTGATAATGGACAAAAGGGTATTTGTTAGGATAATTGGTAAGGAGAAAAAGTAGGGAGGGGTACCCAACGACAATATACCTAACCGAGTAGAACATGCAGGGCACAAGCAAGGAGGGAGAGGAGAAGAAAAGAACATCTAAGCTATCTTGTCCTGAGAAGGGTTGGAAGCAGCGACTTATCTTTTTGCTGGGAAGGGAACTTCTAAAGAGGCTTGAAGGACATCTTTGAAAGTAGAGTTAGAACTAGTCTAAGAAAGGCATAGGCTACCGGCTTAGCGCCTTAATGGGAAACTGCAGAAAAAGCATGAGAAAACTCCATCATCTCTTCTGTCTAGGATTGCATTCGTCTATCTTAACCATTTACTTTTAATTTGTGCTAAAACCATGCTTGATTCCAGGTCGTGACTGGCAAGCACTTGCCACATCTCCATACGTCAATTTGCTAAAACTTGAGATCTGTCCTTTAGCACTTAGCACGAATCTATCTACGAGAGTTTCAGTGAACATTTTGAAATTGTGAGGACATTAGCTATCCACAGGCTGATTTTAGAGGTATGCAGAGGCGCAGCAATGTTCCTTTGATGCCTGGAATTGCTCAAGTATCCCACGCGAAGTATAGAGTTTTGCCCAGTTAGTGGCAAAATGAGACAATACTCCTCGACGTTACCACCATGAATAAATCAACTCAATCTCTTAAGGTGCGCTTCGAAAGTATCTGGCAGGACGCTGAATGGATTTCCGAATGTGGCCGTCAATTCAATCTCCCAATCGTCGCAAACGAACGTTGTGGAAGTTGGTATGTGCAGCCTGCGATCCGGGCAGAAAGCTCCTACTTCAAGAGTACGGATGGACATAAGGAGAAGTGGGCGTTCAGTCAAAGGCGATTGAATTTACATTTACTACCGCTGATCGAGCAGAGTGGGGGTTGCATCATCGTAGATTCAACGAGATCTAAAAGCAAGCGCTTCCCCGATGCTTTGTCGAAGACTATTCCAATTTGGTGCTATGTACTCAATCATTTGCTCTATCCGACCTTTGATGCTCCTGTTGAGTCTCATCTGCCTTCTGAAGACGTCTTGCCTCGTGAAGAAGTTGACCGTATCAAACAAGAAGTCCCTGGCATGATTGCAAATGCAAGGGTAGATCTATCAATGCAGCTTCAATCTAGAATATTGTTAACGAAGTCTCAGCAAATCGATCTAGACGTAACCGGACTGCGTGCACGAATTACTCGTCCACTACGACCAATCTTCATCGACCCGACCGTAGACGTTCATAGCCTAGACCTGCAACGTCCTTCCGATTCTCACCTAGTCGTATGCACCATGGCCTCCAAATTCTCCGTTTTGCCATCTACTGCCTACTTTCATGGCGCTGGAGATGACGAGGATAATTGGGCTTACGGCCTCACACCCTCGCTATTCTGGGCCAATCGTTCCTCCCTGGCCTCTGCAAGCGATGACGAATCCACCCTCAAATCTTTCATTGCAACTCTCGATCTTTCAGCTGGAAACTCTGCCAGATCACTCCACCCCATAATGATTGAGAAGACAGGCCTCGCAGTCGGCGCCAACCCTTCTCTTTCTAAGGCCGGAGTACTGCCAATCCTCGATGCTTTCGATATGATCATCCTATGCTCGGACGCATCTGAAATCAGCGGCAAAGATTCTTGCCTCACCCCTTACAGCCCCTCCCTTGATGATACAGGGCCGAGGTTTGCGCAGCTAAAGCTGAAACCGGGGAAGCTAGGCTCTCGCGCTCTCCGATTCACCCTTCCAACAATCATTCCTTTGCTCTACAGGCTCGGGCAGGAGAAACCAAAAATACTCGTCACGTGTCACAGCGGACGAGACCTGTCCGTTGGCGTCGCACTAGCTATCCTTTGTTTATTCTATGACGCTTCCCGTAAGCCCATCCTATTTCCCCCCTTGTCACGAGCCATTTTTTTAGCTGCCATTTCTGCGTCGTCCGACCGCCATTCCTATCATGTCTCGACCTCGGATTCTGCGTGTCACCCCGTCCAATAGCCTCACTCAGCGCTAACGAATCAAAGAAAACTTCCATCTCCCTACTCGGTGTACGAAAGAGCCGATCAGCAAGAGCTTTATCCGACAAAGGCTCGCATGGATCACGATGAGTGTGCCTTATGCAGCACCTAGTAGGACCACTTTACAGAGTGTGCATGCCTTCTTGATGCCACAGAACGAGCTAGAAGGGCAGTGGAAGGTGGAAAGAGTCGGGTAGTGAACTGCGAGCGACTGACGAGTCCGAAGGGTAGACCGGAGGTTGTACCAGTGCTGTTTCTTGTCTAGAACGTTGTTTGAATCGTCTGTTCTTTGTTGAGAAGTCGTCGCATTGGCTTGATAACGTTTCTGCAATCAGTGCTCCGCCACCTCGTGGCTACATCAACAGTACTATTTCGCTCGTCAGCGACTTCGACGACGCCTCGATTTACAAGATCAGATGTTTCATACGTGAGAACACGTCGCCCACAGAAAATGGATTCTCACAGCCGAAGACCTCCAAAGTGGTTTTGGCTTGGGACTCAATGCCAGAGCTTCTACGACCAATATGCGCCAATGGTTGAGTTCTAGCCTCTTTGCGTCATACAAATCGAAGAACACCAAGCATGTCCGCTTATCGATAAGAACTTCCCTACATGATAATGTGCCACTCCGAGATCTCCCTGCATAGAGCTTTTGCAGCCAAAGACACTAGTGTCATTTCAAGAGCTACCCTCCGAGGGATCGGCAGCAACCATATGCACGATGTTCGTCATCGATGTAGCCGAGGACATGTCGGCACAAGAACTACTGCGGTCTCGATCCGTTGCGTTCTTGTCATCACTCACCCTACAATTGCGAGTTGTCGAAATTGAAGACTGCATAATTCCACTATGGCTAACATGCGGCGACCTCAGATTCGGATGCCCCATCTCCATGTTGAGCAGACTGCGTCAGCATTCTCAGGCAAAGCTGGTGCTTCGCGCTGGACTAACAAAGGTTTCCAACCCTTCTTCAGAGCAAAGCGACGAAGTTCGGACTGAACTCGAACAGATATCGACCCAGTCCGGCGAGAAGACAGGAAGTGGGGGGTAATTGCCTTGGTCGGTTACTGGGGCTCTGATGCCTTTACACCGGTGACTATGCAAGTGGCCTCGTCAATGCTAGCGATCGGTCTGTCCTGGAAAGACGCTCTAGGAATCGTGGCGACAGGATTCTTTCTCGTTGCAATTGTGATCAGCCTAAATGGCGCAACTGGCGTGCTTTATCACGTCCCATTTCCAGTGCTGTCTCGAGCAAGCTGGGGGTTCTGGGGAAGCTACAGTAGGCCAAGCCTCATGAAGCGAGAAAATGAGAGCCAACGCATGACTGATCTGTTGCAACAGTTCCAATAATCTCCAGAGTGATCCTCGCAATGTTCTGGTTTGCAATCCACACCATGAACGGCGCCCAGATGATGCAAGTTATGATCGCCGCAATCTGGCCCAGCTTCAGACAACTCCCCAACCATATCCCTGAAAGGGAAGGCATCACCAGCGGCCTCATGCTCAGCTTCTTTCTCTGTACGGCCCCATTTCTTTCCATTTTCCTTTCATCAATTCCAAACCCTCCACTAACACCTCCCAGACTGGCTCCTCCAACTCCCCTTCCTCTCCCTCCACCCCAACACGCTCCGCTACCTCTTCATAACCAAATCGATAATCGTGCCCCTGACCATGTTCGCCATGCTTGCCTGGGCTTTCCTCTCCACCTCCAACACCGGCGGTCCCCTCCTCCACCCCACAGCCCCTTCCCCACCCTCGACCCTCACAGGCTCGACCCGCACCTACGCCTGGCTCTCCTCCCTCACCTCCGTAATGTCCTCCTACTCCACCCTTGCAGTAAACATGCCCGACTTCTCGCGCTACTCCCACGTCTCGGCAAAATACCAAGCTCTCTACATCCCCCTCTTGCCCCTAATCTTCACCCTCATAGCCTTCATCGGCATCGCTTGCACGTCTGCAGGTGCCGCGCACTACTCCACCACGCCCGCCAACCCCGCCGATCCCTCCACCCTCCTCTGGAGCCCTGCGGACTTGATATCGCATTGGCCTAATCGCGCATGCCAATTCTTCACCGCCGCCTCGATGGTCCTCGCCAATATCGGGGTCAACATCAGCGCAAACAGCATTAGCGCAGCCAACGATCTCTCCGCCTTGTTCCCCTCGTACATAAACATCCGTCGCGGCCAGCTAGTCTGCGCGGTTTTGGCATTCGCGCTGGCGCCCTGGAAAATCCTGAGTAGCGCGGAGCATTTACTCGGATTCCTGAGCGCGTACGCGGTGTTCTTGGGGCCAGTGGCGGCTGTCTTGTGTTGGGATTTCTGGTGGCTGCAAGGGGCAAAGTATGATGTTCTGGGGCTTTATCGACCGGAAGGGTAGGTTTTCCCTCTTTCTCCCCACTTCTCCCCGTCTCCTTCCGGGAGAAATGTCTTGCTAACGATATGATCCGCCAGTCGCTACCGCTACACCCACGGTATCAACCCCCGCGCCATAATCGCCTTCATCGTGGGCATCGCGCCGAATATGCCCGGTTTTATCAACAATATGAATCCGGCGATTGATCCGGGAGTGGGGAAGAGGCCGTTCACGTTCGCGTGGATTTTGGGGTTCGCGATCACGACGGGGGTGTATATGGGGTTGAGCTGGGTTTGGAGGCCGAGGGAGACGTTCGTTGGGAGGGCGGTGAAGCCGGATGAGGTTTATGATACTGAGGATGGAAGTGGGGATGGGGGGAGTAGTGAAGGTGTTGAGAGTGTGGAAGTGGAGAAGGAGAAAGAGGTGGAGGGGTGGGAAGGGAAGGTTTGAGGATATTGTATGGATTGGTTTTTTGAAGTTATGTATAAGGAGAGGAGGCACGCCGTAGGGACGTATCTCTAATGTAGCTGCATCGTTTTATCGTCCAAGCATTTGATGAAGCTGCTTCGTTATTTGGCTCGTCTCTGGAGTATCATCATTGGTCTTCTGCTAGGATTTCCAATCGTATGGCCATCATACCCGACCACGCTATGCAAGAAAGGCATTCATCAATAACGCCGACGTCAATTTCTTTACGCTTTCTCCTCCCATAACTTCTGCGCACCACCTTTCTTTCTTCCCGCTCTCCTTTTCAAGCCCTTCAGGCCGCCCAAATACAGCCAACTAGCGAAAAACACCACAACGAAGTTGAAGATGCAGAAAGCCCAGAAGATACCGTAGTCTCTCCAGACGTTCTTGTAAAAGACATTGAAACCCCTCGCGAACTCATCCCCGTTCGCGTACTGGCAGAATTCGCATAGTCCATTCGCTCCATCCTGCACATAGCCACCAGCTTGCGCAATGAAGGCTTCCGTGTACTGCTGGCAGGTCTGACCCGGTGGTGGCGGGAACCTCGCGAATTCATTCTCAGCGCATTCGATAGGTCGACCATGCACCGCTACTCCCAAGAACCCCTCAAGCAGGTACGTGAAAGGCGAGAGGTAGTACATCCAGCTCTGCCAGAACTTCGGCAATGCGGGAAACGGTGCGACGACGCCACAGAAGGATACCACGAAGAGGAAGAAGACCGGGACCAGAAGAGAAGCAAGGAGATCGTTTGGACTGAATGCTGCAATGGCTTGGCCGAAGCCTACATAGTAAATTTCGAACATCATGAGCAAGAGCCAGGTATACGCTGACTGGAACTTGGTCGCTCCACGGCCCACGGCACCCCACCACCAGGTCTGGTAGTAGACTGTGCCAGCAAGGATGGAGTAGGGGAGCTCAACGACAATGGCGGCAATGGTGAAGGCGACCCAGGAATATATCTTGCTGTTGGCCTCACGGTTTTTGTAGAGGGACCGGAACTCAAGAAATTTAGGTTGGAGCTGCTGGATCAACGGTGGGGAAATGGTTAGAGTCATGAAGATGGAAAAGAGGCGCGATTGCATGTCGATGTAGCCGTTGCCAACGTGGTAGAATGTGAAGGTATTGAAAAGGCCGGTGAAGATATGAAGCATGAACTTGCCGATGATGTAGTCTGGGGTGCGCCAGTAGCTTGTAAAGGCGCGATAGACGACCGTGTAGATTTGCGTGGAAAGAGGCGTTGCATATTCTCTGTCGTGGTCGGTCTGGTGGTCTGAGGTGGCATTGCGTCGAGAGGCGATCAGCGATTGGATTTCTTCCGTTTGTGTCTGATGTTCAGGCGAGACGGCCCAGACATCACCCCAATCTTTGCCCGAGTAGTCCGGATTTCCTGCTCCAATAGCCTCGAGCATGTACTCCGCGGGATTAGCACGTGGAGGGCACTCAGGACCACCATTGCGCTCGAAGTAATCGATCAATTTGCGAGAATCTTTCCCTAACTCTCCGTGATAGACCACTCTTCCGCCAGCCTTCAAGAGTATTAGCTCATCGAAATATTCGAAAAGGACCGAAGAGGGCTGATGGATTGTCACGAGCAAAGCTTGACCGCTGTCGGCCAACTTCCGTAGAAAGCGGATGATGTTGAAGGCAGCCCCAGAGTCAAGGCCAGAAGTAGGCTCGTCTAGGAACAAAAGTAGCTCCGGCTTGGCTGCTAATTCCACACCAATCGTAACACGCTTGCGTTGCTCTTGATTCAATCCTTCACCGACCTTGCCTATTGTAGCTCCGGCAATGGGACGCATCTCCAGAAGGTCAATGATACGCTCGCAATATTCATACTTCTCCTCGACTGGAACCTCTTTCGGCTGACGAAGAACTGCAGAAAATCTGAGTGCTTCCCGGATTGTGGCTGTTGGCTCATGTACATCCATTTGCTCCGCGAACCCGGTTGCTCTCTGGAAAGACTTGGGTAACGGTTTGCCATCAACGAGAAAGTCGCCCGTGACAACGCCGAAATTGATGCGTTGTGCAATTGTATTAAGTAGAGTAGTTTTTCCGGCACCAGAAGCGCCCATGAGGGCAGTCAATTTTCCAGGCCGAACGAAGCCTTGAACATCGGAGAGTAGCTTGCGTTCGCCTTTCTCATACGGTATAGTGTAATTGACATCCGTGAAGGTGAATGTAGAATCGTTCTTGGCTACCGCCTTGACATTCTGCAAAGAGTCGGAGCTGGTAGAGTCCTCCTCTGTAAGCTTCACGTCACCCGCAGCTGCTTTCTTTTCCTCATCCTCTGGTGTGCTGCCTTTGTTCATGGCTTTCGTGACAGCATCAGGGGCTTGGCCACGCTTGAAGATCGTGACAGCCCCGCCCCCCATATTAGGCTTCTGCATTTCCATCCCGAGCATTGTGAGGAACACAAAGAATAGCCAAAATGCCGTAATGATGCCAAAGTTGCGCCAGAGGTGTGCCCTGCTGTAGGTAAAGGCAGTCTGAATGTAGTCCGCACCATTGACTGTTGGGCGCCCGGGCTGACTCCCTTGAATAGTACAAGACTGGTACTCCGGGGAAGCTCCAGGACCTTGAGGCACAAGGTACGGCGGCACGCACTCGATCTCCAGATTATAGAACTCGTTTGACATTAGTGCTTCGAAGCCATACTGAACAGGATTAATCCACATCAGCCACTTGAACCAAGGGTGCATCTTTTGTGGTGGGATGAGATAGCCAGTGTAAACAATGAGAATCTGAATCGCAACACCAGTGAGCCGAGTAGCAACATCCAAGGACTTGCAGAGAGCGCCAAAAGCTCTGAAGAATGAGTACATGTTCATAGTGATTATCCACAGGAAGAGCAGGCTAATGAAAAATTGCGACGCGGTCCTTGAGAGGTTTGCCATGAAGTAGACGACGATGTCAAAGATAAAGACCTGTATAAGGACAAGAGGAGCATCCACAACGGTCTGAGCGATGGCGTAGGCCGCGGGACGATAAAAGGAACTATACAGATTAATGGATGCACACTAGACTTTTGACCGTGTGAACTTACAATGTCTTGTGCTTCAGAAGGATCGGTCGACTTGAGAAGGCCGAGGTAAGCTCAGCCAGAGCCAGAAGCGCATTGAATAGCAGCATGAAGAACATCACGCCACCTCTCGTAAAGACGCCGTTAGCATTATTGGGTAGGTTGTAGAACAATGAGCCGACGATCAGAGACTGAAAGAGGACACCGCCCCACTTTCCACCAAGAGATAGCTGGTCGCCAAACATGACTAAGAATTGCCGATGCGTGCAAGCCCAGACCTGCTTATGGAATGGGAGTGTATAGTTTTTCTCTTTGGTCTTCTTAGTCTGCTCCTCTAAACGCTCTTGCCGTTGCTCTTCGACGTCCTGTTCCAGAGACCGGATGTCCTGTAGATTGTTTTCGAAGACCTGGCTCTTCTTGTAAGCATTCTCGAACTGCTCCGCTGAGTTGGGAACTCGGTCTTCATATCCTTCGCGAACTTGACGTTCATGGGGATCGGTCACGGATGTCAGGAAGTCTGCCGTGGTCCAGCGGGGTGGTCGTTGGAAGCCAAGGCTTTCAAAGTACGCGGCTGCCTCATCAGTTGGGCCATAGTAAAGACATCTGCCCTCATGGATAAGGACGACCTTGTCGAACAGATCATACAGACTCTCACCAGCTTGGTAAAGGGCTATTGCTGTCGAGATATGTGCCATATTTGTCAAGGCTCGTAGTGATTGTACGTACTCGAGCGCAGTACTTGCATCGAGCCCTCTGGTTGAGTTGTCCCAGCATTGTGTGCTCGCTTTTGTGATCATTGCCTCGGCAATGCTGACTCGCTTTTTCTCACCCCCTGAGACGCCACGAATAAGTTCGTCTCCAACCTTCGTGTTCATAGTATGCTCGATCCAGAAGAGCTTCGAGACTACACGAAGGAATTCGTTAACGTACTGCTTCCGGGATTCGTCCTCGTTTCGAGAGGCTTTGCCAGGCGTTCTGGTTTTGAGCGCGAATTTCAATGTATTCTTGACGCTCAACGTAGCATAATGTAGATCGTCTTCTGGATTGTAAAGTATCTCTCCACGGTAGTGCTTGCCCATCGTCTTTGCATCAGTGCCTCCGTATGTAATGTCGCCTTCGATGCTTTCGTATCCAAAACGTTGATTGGCCAATGTTTTGAGAAACGTCGAACAGCCAGACCCTGGTCTGCCGAGTACCAGCAGCATCTCTCCAGGCTTGATGCATCCTGTAAAGTCGTTGACGATCGTTCTAACTGGAGGCGCTCCTGCAGCGGCCCGAAAGCCACCCCGAAGTATTGCTTTAATGAATCGAGGCAGGCCCAGGAACGGATCGCCTACGGTAGGTTGGAGGGCAGCTCCTAACCCCATACCTTTGACTACCAGATTCCTGAAGACAATACCTACATGGCGTGTCTTTTCATCTTCCGATTGTGCTTGCCTGTTCCTTCCGAACATTCGGGACATGAGTTTCTCTATCTCGGCTTGCTCCTCTTCAACCTCCGCCGATTCCTCTTTAGTTATGAAGGAGGTAGCCTTTTCACTCACGTTGGTTCTTTTCCTGGTCAAGACTCGGAAAACATCCTCTTCTGTCATTCTGCTTGAAGTTCTTGCGTGTAAGCCTGGTCTTTGATGTACGCTTGCGGCTTTATTTGTTCGGATCGGTGCAAATGTGCCAACTTCATCAGCCTTCTCATCTTCCAGCTCAGCATCTAGTGCTTCTTTGTTCGCAAGTGGCTCTTCAAAGGATGGCTCTCGGCCTTGCTCATCTATTGTTGAGGTCATACTGCTCCGAGACGAAGGTATAGTCTTTTCAGGCTCTTTCATCATTTGGCCAGATTGCTCGCCCGTCGGAGTGGCCGTAGTATAAGGGTCTACCGCGGGTGAAGTGGAGGAACCCGTGTGAGGGCCAGCCTTAACAAGCTCAGCGTTGTGTAACCTCCCATCTTGGACGTAACATCTTACCTCTTGAGTGTCATTTACGAAAGTAGGCGGCCAAGCTCCAGGAGCAGCTACTGGAACGGCAGATTTGCCCTCTGCGGAGGCCATATTACGCGATAGGAGGAAGAATCATGTCAGGCACGCAATGTAAGGGACATTGATTTATGGAAAGCGAAGACACAAAGGTTTCGTCATGAGTTGATAGCATTCGTCCGTCTCGCATTTTGCGGATTCTCATGCATACCCGTTGCCCAGACGTTGCCAAGAGGCCCAGGGCAAAAGCCAATGGACGGGCTTCACGGCAACGAGCTCCTTCCGCCGGTACCACGCAAAAGCACAAAACAGCACGAGGGGCAGCATAAAGTTGACATTCAATGGGAAACAGCGCGTCATCGACTTTTAGACTCGGCCGATCTGGGGAGTCCGTAAGCCGAGCGAATCGGCTGCCTCCATTCTCAGATAGGGCTGAGGCATGCGGTTTCTCATGATGTATATCAGTCTTCAATAAACATCTCACCAGTCCGTCCGCCGTAGAGAAGGCACAAAAGCAGACTGTGCAACATTGTTGTGACTGAATATCAAAGTAAGCCCCTAAGAACGCTCCAGAACAGAGTTTGTACTATAATGCGTCTACCGTTTCTTACTATGCTATGTTTTGAATATGTCATATTCTGGTCATACAATTTCTTAATCTGCCTTCCCAACGCGTGTCATTTTGCTGGGAAACCACTTAGCATTGTAACCTATCGTTAGTCTGCCTTCTCCGTTTTGCAAACATACCAAAATTACCGCTATGTATTGATCGCGCCTGCTAAATCGGCACGCGTCTCCTTTTCGCTCTGTACAACCTGCCTCAATTTCCTAAATCAACAGCCAATAATGGCATACTTTTCGTGCACGCTGGGCGAAGCTGCCCAATTAGTCGGGGAAGGGGCCCCTCGCTACCCCACCATCACCGCGCTCCTCGCTGGACGGGCTCGAGAGAGCCGAGACGATGCTGCTGTTGGTTTCCCCGTGGATGGGGACCACGTACATGGGGACCAAGTCCATGAAGTCTATTGTAAGTCTGCCGCAATAGCAGCGATGATTTACTAACAATGCAGCCTTCGTCGAGCTATATACAAAAGTTCTCGACGTCTCCGACCTGCTGCTCTCAAACTTCCGCCTCCAAAAGGGGCAATCTGTGGCTCTCCTTGCCACTAGCGGCAGAGACTTCTGCTTCTTTTGGCTGGCTTTGGTCCAGCTAGGCTGCTCCGTTGTGCTGGTCGCGCCAGAAGTCACCAATGCCGCCATCGCTTCGCTTTGCGCCAGTATAAAAGCGGCGCTGATTCTGACGGACCAGAAGCATGCTGCCAAGGCAGAAGCAGCAGTGAAGATTCTTGCAGAGACGGTGAGCCCGAACTTCACACACAGCGTCCTCCCCGCCTTTCCCCGAACCCCTTCCGCTATTCGCCAGTTGCCACTTGGCCGCCCTGTTCCGTCGGATGCCGCATATTGGCACCATACTTCTGGAACATCGACTGGGTTTCCTAAACCCATCAGAATTACTCACCACGGCGCCGTCGGTGTCCTTCCTTGCTTCGATGACCGCAACGCCCCAGCAACATTCTCCACTACGCCCCTCTACCATGGGGGTCCCGCGGACTGCTTTAGAGCCTGGAGTTCAGGAGCCATGATTTGGCTCTATCCAGGAGTTGCAGATTCTCCAGTGACTACTAAGAACATTCTGCATGCCATGCAGATCGCAGAAAACTACTCCAGGCATCCCATGCCATCAGGCCTTGTTGGGAAGGTAGGATTCCTGACTGCAGTACCTTATATTGTCGAGTTGCTGGCCAGCGACGAGCTGGGACGCCAGCTTCTAAAGAATATGACACTAGTTGGGACGGGCGGAGCTGCGCTTTCTGCCAAAGTTGGCATCTCATTGGTGGAAGATGGCGTACGCGTCATCTCTAGGTACGGCTCTGCAGAATGCGGGTTCATGATGAGTTCATACCGGGATTTTGCGGCGGAAAAGGACTGGGAGTACCTTCGGGGAAACCAAATTCCCATGCTGCGCTTTGAGGAGAAGGCAGGTGAAGCGTATGAGCTTGTTGCAAGTGGCTGGCCATTTATGGCAAAACCAGACGACAACCAGGAATACCGCACAGGCGACCTCTTCACCAAGCATCCCACCAAGCCAGGCCTGTGGAAATATGCCGGGCGAGCCGACTCCCAGATGACTCTATCCAGTGGTCTAAAGTTTGATCCTGCGCCTCTGGAGGCTGCAATCCAGGACGCCGTTCGACCTCTGGGCCTCGTGAAGGACCTGTTTATCTTCGGGGAAGGCCAATTGGTACCTGGTGTGTTTCTGGTACGACATGAAAGCACAGCAAACAAGAGCGATAGAGAAATTCTTGATACTATCTGGCCCTCGATCAATTCATGCAATGCGACCTTCCCTGTACAAGCCACGATCCGAAAGCATATGTTGGTACTTCTGCACCCAACGGACGCACCGTCCATAGCGAAGAGTAACAAAGGATCACTATTGCGAGCACAGACTGTCGCCGCTTACAAAGATCTAATTCATGACGCCTACCACCGCATTTCGCCCGCAAGCAATCAACCAATGGATATTGGTGCCGTCTGCAAAAACATACAACGAATCGTCACCGACATCATGGTCGGGCATCCAATGATAGCCGAGTTGCCGGTTGAGGACAACTTGCATGACGTAGGCGCTGATTCTACCGTGGCAATGGGTATACGAGATCAATTGCAGCGAGATTACGGACAAGCGATAGGCCAAGACCTATCTCCAATGATCGTTTACGACTGTGGATCTATCAAAGGCCTAGGCCGCCATATCATATCACTCTACACCGGCCAAAATACACCTCAGTACTACACGGCTCACCACGAGATAGAGAAATTCTTCCATGACTTCCAGTACGGTGAGTAGGCATGAGCTAAAACCCCCTTTCCACCGAACACCCTTTCAACACGTTCAACATTAGCTCACACTGGGCTACTTCTTTTCTCGCTGCTCTAAAGAGCACAGCATTTTATAGACTTCTTTTGATGGTTGTTCAGCGCTAGCTAGATGATGCTAGATCATTGTGGTGGGGTCAATAGAGGGTTGATCGGGCTTCAGTACGGAGAAACAGGCTATTGTAATGAGGAGGAGAAGGTCTTGCTGGCAGAGCTGCACTTCCGGAGAAAGATGTCGATGGACGAGGATAGCTGTAGATTTCCGTTCTTCTTGCGTGGCTTTGCCTAATCAACAGACAGCACTGAACATTCAATCCATTAATGGTGGTGAGAGTGGTGTGCTGACTAAATGTCATATCAATAGAATGGCGGGAGAACGACACCCTGCCCGCCGGCCCCCGCAATGGCAAGCCTACGCTTAATGGCGAGCCCACGCCTCCACCATCCTCCTCTCATGACGGAGAAGTCGTCCTCTTAACCGGTGTGACCGGCACACTAGGTGTCTGGATTTTCAACATCCTCCGCAACTCCCCTCACATCAAAGAAGTCCACTGTCTAATCCGCGGCGCCGACGCCGACGCCGCTGAACAGCGCCTCAGGAAAGCACTCGCCCACAAGAAGCTCCCTCCACTCAAAGAATCCAGCGCTCAGGTACACTGGCACCCCTGTAAACTAGCTGATTCTGCAACTCTAGGTCTCTCCCCCTCAACCCACAAAACGCTGGTGGAAACAACCACCCTCATCATCCACGCAGCCTGGGCCGTCAATTTCAATCTCCCCCTTCAAAACTTCCGCAGCCATCTTCAAGGCCTCCGCAACCTCCTCGATCTCGCTATCTCTTCCCCTAAAGCAGTCCCGCCCAAATTTATCTTTTGCTCATCGACCGCCAGCGTGCTCACCCCTTCTTCACCCACCAAGGTCGAGGAGAGGATCTATCACCCTCCCCCCACATCAAATACCGCTGTCGATCTACCTACGACAGGCTACGCGCAAAGCAAAGTCGTAGCCGAGAGAATCTGCGATAGTGCGAATGCAAACACGAAATTGAGGGGCAGAATCGCGGTGCTGAGGATCGGCCAGCTTTGCGGAGACGAAGAGCGAGGGGTATGGAATGTTACGGAGGCGTGGCCGTTGATGCTTAGTTCTGTGAAGGTCACGGGTGCGTTGCCGGATCTGGGGAGTAGGGAGAAATTGGGGTGGCTGAAGGTTGATGTGGCGGCTGGGGCTGTTGTTGAGGTTGCGATGGCGGGGCTACAGGGGCAACTTGGCGCAGTGGAGCGTGGTCAGGTTGATGGAGAGGAGGAGCTAGGACAGAAGGCCAAGGGGGTCAAAGAAGCAGAGAAGGCGGCGTGCAAGGTTTTCCATATCGTCAATAGTAGCACGACGCCCACCTGGACGGATCTACTGGGCTGGATGAAAGGCTTTGAGCCTGGGTTGGAGGTGCTGCAGCCGAGAGAGTGGGTGGAAAGGCTTGAGGGATTGGAAGGGGAGGCGAAGGAGCATCCGGCGAGGAAGTTGCTGGGGCTTTGGAAGAGCGCTTATTGTGGAGAGCAGAATGTGGGGGAGGGTAGTGAAACAAAGGGGGAGGTGGAAGGAGAGGAGGAGGGGAATGTGGCGTTCGAGATGGTTAAGACGTTCGAGGTTGCGCCGACGCTGAGGGATGTGAAGCCCATTGATGAGGCGTCCTTTGGGAGGATTTGGCGGTGGATACAGAGTGAGCTGTGAGGGCTTGTTTGGGATATGTCTTGGAAAAGCTTGGATGGACTGGATATAACTGAAGAGATACGAGGTGCTGAATTGAGATATCGGGGGGGGTGTAATTTGAAATGTCCAGATGGAAAAAGTTCTATTGTATACAACTTAATGGCATAAACTCTCAACCAAACAAAGTCCTCCATCTTGCCGCAGCGTCAGGTCCTGTTTCTATGGTTGCAGGCGAGGGACAAAGCAAGCTGGACGCTCCTTCCGCAAGCGGTACCCATTTGTCTTGGATCCGCCTTTTCTTTTTTGTCCGAGCCCACCCGCACTTCTTCCTCCTCTTGTAGCTTCCACGGGGTCAAGCAATGTCCCCAACAATTGAACTCTTGCCCCAATGTGCAGGTCTGTACCCTTATCTTATTCTTCTCAAAGAGGTCTGATCGTTGGCTGAATTGAGATACGATAGGTGGCGGCAAGAGAGGAAGAGGAGCATTTCGACAGCGCTGCTGCTAATCTAATCGTTGCCAATTATCGACCACGACAAATGATATACTGCGCTCACGTCAATGTTTCTAGCACTCAGTAGCTTCAAGCAATTGCTACTTATCTTTTGTCCGTGCTCCTCTCCTAGGTCTTCAAATCATTCCGCGTTGTTCCGTTGGATAGCCTGAGCCATGGGTCTTAGCTTTGGGACATTGTTAGGATATAATGACGACAAGCATGAAATATAAGTTAGCATCTCGCTATCAGGGGGGTTTTGGCAATATATCGCTAGCCGCATTTCCACTAGCAGTACATAAGAGTGGATCAAAGAAATACCCGTCCTCATGCGGCTCTCTTAGCATTTGAGATTTAGAGAGAAGTAGGCACGCACCATCTGTATGTAGCTATGTTCACCTTTGTTGTTAGGTGTTGAGTCAGTCGGCAATGCCTCGTATGACCGACATCTCTTAAACTCGTCAGCTACTATTTCTGCTAGAATGTAGCTTCGAAGTAACAACATTGAGGTTATCCTTGTGAGCAATTCGGCCAAGCACCAAATGTATTATTATTTTCTTTTCACAGAAGGAGGATTTTCGGCCGGGTCGAAAAATCTGGATCGCCATCAAGAAAACTCAGATCTTGGAGGCAATGGCTGAATATTGATGAGTTTAATTGTGTTATGAAGGTGCTCAATGCTCTGGAGACACTACCTCTCAGGGCAGAAGCTGCTGGAGGGTAGATACTGTAAGTGATTAGCTTCATGGGATTTCTGGTAAAGCTATGTGCAGGTAGGTCGTGCAGAGGTGATCTCTGTCAGAAAGGGGTGGCATCAAATCAAAAACACTAATTGCCGTCTCAACAGTAGTACATCTGACCGGGTTGAAGTTGTTGTTCATCATACGAAGATACTATAGACTAGGGAATGGGAAAGGAATATGGACGTACCTTTCCTAGCTACTACTGTACAATCCGGGTGTGAGAAATTCCATTCAACGTAAAAAAGTTGTCTGAGCATCCTAGGAGAGATTGTACAGAGGTCAGCCAATGTTTTCGGTAGATAGAATACTAGAAATTAGGCAGCATGGTACTTTCATCAGCGGGGTTTGGCACGTGGTAAAATGGTAGGTTGTGCCATTGTTTCAACAGCATTAGTAGTCAATATGAGGGGTTGGAAGATTCGTAAGTCATCATGTGAAACAGTGGAAGCCTGAAGTGGGCGGGTGGACTTACTCTACGATTGGTGAGCAATATTAGTCTCAACGCTCTGAGCTCATCAACAGGTAGAATATGGTCTATGAGTATAGGACCGAAATTACAGCAAGCGAAGGTGTATTGTGTGCTCAGACCGGAACGAATGTGGAAATGTTCTAGGAGATAACCTGTCGATACAGCAGCTGATTTAAGTTGAAGCAAGATTATTAATGCAAAGAGGTGGCGACGAGACTGTGAGACTCCTTGAGTAAACGTGATCTGCAAGGCGTATCGCCTACAGACGTTAGCTTTCCATCCTCCAAATCGAGGGGTCTCGGTATAAAGAATATCAGCTTCCCCGATCAGCAGGGTCGGGCGCACTGAAAAAGCAAGCTGCCCTTTTCTCAACAGCGTAGTAGTCAATATGATGGGGTGGAAGATCGTAAGTCATCATAGGGGAGAGAGTGAACAAGGAAGACTTGAGTCGACTGACCTCGCGAATGCGACAGCTAACCATCGGTGTCTATTCAGAACACTGCCCAGATTAGCTTGGATTCCTACATTGACAATAAAGTCATATGAAAGTGTTTCTCGACAAGATTTCGGACTCCGACAAGGTTTATCATTGCAAGATAACACCAAAGAATAACTCAGCCATACTAGGAGTGTCAACATTCCTGAATAGTCTGGTACATGACGAAAAAGCTTTTCATCATTCCTGACAGGCGATGGATGCGGGGCGGAGCACGAGACTTACCTGGGCTAAGTAGAAATCACAACACCACCACCATGTCGACGTAACTTGATGAGTATATCGTCAGTACCTCTTGTGATTCAAGCAGGCTTAGTAGAAGACATGACAGAAAGAAGAAAGAGTACTGCTGTCCCGAGATCGGCACATCACTCGTTCAAATACACAATTGGCAAAGACTGAATAGTAGGCTATTGTCAGTATTCGTCTGCCAAAAATCGATCTGGGAAATGCACGAAGGATGCTCGGGCTCAGAGATTTTCAGTGGTTTGTGAGTCAACATATAGTCCAATCGCCATCGAAGTAGCTGTTCTTCTTCTGTCTCATCATGCTAGCAGAACCCAGAGGGGAGAATGTACCCTAAGGAGAAGGAAAGAAGAGTTCCGTGGAGTTCTCGACTGCTTCTTCTAGATCATCGGGCTGCTCAGTCTGTTCGTCCTCCGCCGAAGTCCTTAGGAGACCTTGTGCAGCTATAGCTGCAAGCTCAGCAGACGGTGTCGACGATGCGGCATTTGGGTTGGGGGTGGGGTGGTTCGCGTCGGAGCTGACGGGTGGGCGCGGAGCAGGAGGAGTCAGTGGTGAAGGTGTGGGAGTAGGAGCAGGAGGACGCCATCCCATCCGGACGTTCGTCCGCCACCTGTGCTTCGAAACAGAGCCGTCTCGCCAAGTAACCTCCAGTCCGTTAGACTCGTATTGTAATCCTGTCGTTCTCTGGGTTAAAGTTCTTCGGCTGTTGTAGGTCACTCCGGTGAGACAGTCAAAGGAGAAGACCTGTTGCGTCAGGCGAGTCCCACTACTAAGAATGTGCACTGGACGTACGTGATGCGTTTGTGGTTGGAGGTTCTGTTTCTCACATTGCTTGCAGTAATCTTCGAGCAGCTGTTGCTGCCAATACACGTCTCGATCTCGGCCGGCCCAGAAAGTCTCGAGCGTCCTGCTCGGCGCTTGCGGATGGGCTTGCTGGGCTAGTATGTCATCGTAAACGCGAAGTAAAATCGAATCAGGCATTTGAAGCGATGGCTTGGGAGGCAGGGGGCAGACTACGACGATGGCACTGAATTGACTGACTGTTGTTTCGAGTATTTTGCGCGCGCAAGGGTGCGGAAGCATGGAAGCTAGGCCAAAAATGGATGGCTTGAACAAGTGCAAGATATTTGCAGACATATCATGTAGCATTGGATCAATGGGAAACCAGTTCTACATAGATGTAGGCGTAGGGAAACCACTTATACATGAACCTCGCCACTGGCAAACCAATCCTACTCAAGCTTTCGCGATTTTGAACCAATTACAGGTAGACAGTATGGAGATGAGCAGCCTTGAGACCAGGAGAGCCTCTTATAGGGGTCTTGCAACCCATACTTGGTGATTCTCACACCCGCCACAGCGAATCACGAGGACTTGAGAAGGCAGTCGAAGATAAATCTAACGCGGTGTTTTCATTTGAGAATTTGTAACATCAAGATGCTACATTTTCCAGTATTCTGATATTCGGGCAGCCTCGCGGGATGAGAAAAAGGGGCAAACTCATCGGAGCTAAGGGCTAGGGCCGAGCCCTACCAAACCTTATCTGACATCATATCATGCACGTCATCAGCGAAGATTTTTGCGACTTCGTTCCCCAAACTTCTAGAATTGATCAATCCATACCGCTACATCGATAATCATGACCTCTGCCAAGCGCGCTCTCACAGACCTCTTACCGCTACCCAATTCTAATGTCAAGATCCCACAGTTGGGATTTGGCATTTACCAGTCAACCCCGCAAGTTTGCGTCAATTCCTGTTTGACTGCCCTGCGCGCTGGATATCGTCATATAGATTCCGCCCAGTTCTACCGTAATGAGGGCGAGATGGGTGCGGCCGCGCGCCAGAGCGGTATTCCACGCTCCGAGCTGTTCCTTACCACTAAAATCCTTAGTGCGGGAGGCAGCCCGGAGAAGACGTATCAGAAATGCATAGAATCCGTGAAGAAGATCGCCGGTCAAGCAGATGGCGATAGCTCTGAGTCGTCTTATGTAGATCTTTTTCTCATCCACTCTCCCAGCGCCGGCAGTACTGCTAGGAAGGAGATGTGGCAGGCGCTTGAGAAGTTGGAGGCAGAAGGTAGAGCGAAGGCCATTGGGGTCAGCAACTTCGGCGTGGGACATATTGAGGAGATGAAGGAGTATGCGAGAGTGTGGCCACCGCATATCAACCAAATTGAGGTTAGTGAAGCAAAATCTGGAAATAATATGGACCCTGCATGTTTACTAGAGGATCTAGTTGCACCCATGGTGCCAGCAGCGTACCATTGTCGACTATTGCAACAAGCACAAGATCATCATTGAAGCATACTGCCCGCTTGTTCGTAACCAGAAAGCACACGATGAAACACTGTTGTCTTTGTCGAAAAAGTACGACAAGACAACTGCTCAAGTATTGATTCGCTATGGTCTGCAGAAGGGTTGGGTCTCATTGCCAAAGAGTGATACACCTAGCCGTATTGAAGCCAACGTTGATGTGTATGGCTTTGAGATTGAGGATGCTGACATGGAGACGTTAAATGGACTCGATCAAGGGGCGGCAGGAGCGATCGTCCAAGCTGTCAAAAATTGAGACACGGATAGATTCTACCTTATGTAGGACAGAGCTTCCGCAAAGTCTCCAATCTCCAAGCACGTAGTAAATGTCGTCGTGCACTTTCAGCCTCACAGGGGGAACGTTTCTGAAGTAGGAAGTTGGGGGCCGACTAGCCGAGAGGGCCCTTTAGAACCTCCGCCAAACTTTAGGGGATTGCGCTTGAAAACTGCGAAGCTTTCATTCAAAGTGTAGCGAGTAATGGCCTCGTAGCTCTCCGATGGCGCCTGGTACTGGAGCGCACACTGCACTTCTCGGCGCACTGGATAGCGAGCGTTTTGATGGCCGGGCCATGAGTTGCCAAGTAGAAGTAAAGTAACATGTTGATCGACCGATGGAAAGTGCGTAAGATTGGCGGTGTCCGCAAAGCTCCTTCCTCCACTCCATCTTCGGGGTCGACAATCAGAATAACAGGATCTCTCATTTCGGTATCTGTTTGCTCAGTCCCATCCAGACATGTAGCTGCTCTTTTGGTTGATCACAACCTTGACCGAGGTTCTCAACTGGTACGGGCATGGAAATATGCGAGGTAGGGGAAGATGCAATGCGGTAGTATTGGAGAATCTGTCAAAGCATTAGTCCTTTCTGCTCATTATGCAAGGACAGTCTCTACTGCAAGAGGTAAGGCAAGGATACTGACATCGGTCTTCTAAATAGTTCAGTCTTCCAGTGAGTAAATCATTCCATTCAAGGGCGATAAGACGCATTCAAGTAAGGTCTGTCTTAGCTTTGAAGGTTCAATGACCTAGCGAGCTTGTCTTGTCCTTTTCGTACCCACTAGAGAAAGCCCTTGTCTAGCTTCTACAGATGGGTGGGAATACTATTACCATAGCTGCGGCGAGCTGGTTTCTCATTTGCTTCTTGTAATCATGCTCTTTACCGGATATTCCTTGAGTTCCCGGCACAAATTCTTAGATGTATCACGACATCTATTTGCTAATCGCAGCAACATGCCTACGACAAGCTCAGGACTTGGCTTTGTTCGAAATATTTCCTCGTTACAGCCTGAAACGCCAATACTTTCGATGAGGTCTGTTGAACTACCGTGTAAATACAGGGATGATTCGAGTCCCCGACCCACTGCAGTGTATAATTCATCTCTGCCTTTGGTCAGCAACTCGCATATCCAAAGTAAGACGGCCCACATACATTTGCTTTTGGATAACGTTGTAATCTTGCCATGAGCAGTGGAAAGATCCACGCGTTGTAGCGTTTCCCAATGTTTTCATCTTAAGCATTGGACGATTTCACTCAGATGATTGAAGAGTCGACAGGTCTTAGGACCGACTCCAGGTAGGACTGTAAGAAGGGACTTGTGCTAGCGGAGCGGTCCAGTAGGAGCCGCGTCAAAGGGAAAGGGAAGGGTGCCGGTATCTCGTCGAAAGAGTCTGGAAGGACAATCTGCGAGGGTATGGCTGCAACGAGCGCTGAGGGGATGCAACAGTAGGAGGCTTGCTGGGTTGTGACATTGAATAACAGACAGATGCCTGGGAAAACACTGCTACAGCACTGTGAAGAACACTGCAAGATGATCAGTAACAACTTCTATGTCTGTAAAAAGAATTGCTTATTGTTCGGTCTAAGTCAAGACGTCTTTGAATTAAGCCGGTCAGACGCCCTTTTTCACAGAAATTGGTTTCGAGTGCATGTTGATATATTCTCTAGGACTTGCGCTCGACTCCCACAACCTCGTACCCTCTGGTATTCTTCAAGTCTAGATTTCCTTCATTGGATTGAGCTCCCAATGCTCGTTGGTGGAGGCAAGACATTGCGCAGGATTTCTGAGGCTGGTTGGTCCGGAAGTTGCTACTCGCTGGTGCTTAGTCGAGCGAGACAACAGGAAAGTTTCATTCTTGATACCTTGCTCATAGTCTTCCACTCTGAGGTAAGCTTTCATTTCTCGAATCGCGACGCTGGCCGAGGTCGTGCTGAGTAGTGGACGGCGAACAAGACAAAGCGCTTTGTTCCTGGTAAAGTCAGGGCGTTATATACTTGTTTGCGGCGTCAATACAAAGAGATGAGCGAGGTACCGAAACTATGGAAGGTCAGAACGCCCAGTCCATGTTTCTGGGCTGCATCGGCATTGAAGATTGTGTCTGGTAGGATTTTCTTACGCTGATCTAACACTATCCTTTCTGAGCCTTGTTGGAGGTCTCGTGATGATTCAAATGGCACTGCGCAGAAGAGTAACAATACTTCAACACGCATCGTGATATTGAACGCCGCGCTGGTGACTTATTTTTGGCGACGGTGAAAAGGCGAGCAATGGGAGCTAGCCTTGGCATGGAAGACGCTTTCCCGTCTCTCTTAATCTCTTCATAGATAGTCAGCACGTTCACTATACACCTGTACTGTATACCAGTGAGCCCGTCTCTCTTCTGCCTGCTCTAAAGGTGAGAAACTAGCATCTGGTAACCGTTCTGCCAACGTGTGGTTCGATCCCAATCACGGACTGCTCTACGGTCCTCATGGTACGTAGGAGCGGCGCTTAGGGCATATCGAGAGTTGGACGAAGGACTGACCAGCATCAACGGTTTAGTTATTATCTCAAATACTATTCTGCCTTGGCCAACACAATATCTGCGAACCCTTCTTGTCACCATGAGCAACGATACAATGATGCGAGCTCAAGGTTTACCGAACCTTCCATGTCGACTTCCTGACGCCCCTTTCACAAAGAATTACAGAGACATACAAGCAGATTAGCGGTCTATATCCCACTAACATCTCATATACTTCGCTTTTCAACAGCAGCTCAGTATCTCGAACTCTTTGAATTCGGAAGCTGCTACGGTGAACGAACAGTGAAGCTGCGGCGACAAGGGACCTGTGCGCACTACTTGGACTGTTTTTTATCGAAGCTCATGTATTATTGAGTACCGTCTTCCATTTCCTAGTCAGAGGATGCGATTGGAGTAGGGACCGGGGTGTTTCTAAGGCTTCACAATATTTGAGTATTGCGTCTTAGTCCGTCAGAAATCTAGTCCCTCATACACACCACAGGAGATTAAAAGTCAGCCTTTCAACTCTTGATGAGCAACAAAGTGTGATCATTTCATGGCTCTATCAGCTAGGGAATTAATGAATCTCATGTCTCTTCAGCCAGCACTGTGCTACTTGCCTCCGAGCAATACTAAAGAAGAAACATTGAAGATGGAGGAGGCTTCAAGACTTGTAGGGGGCTCGGTGGAACTACGATGACCACTGAACGAACCAAAAGAAAAGAAAAAAGCAAAAGGACATCAGCTTTCTTCTATACTTCCGCTTTGCTTCGTTTTCCGAAGTGGCGGATAGTGGGCATGAATAGAGCCGAAGAGTTCTTGGTGTGAGTCGAACCGAGTAATGCCACAACATGTGATTGCTCCCAGTGCTCCTACTAATTGCTTACAGACCGTTGAACAAGCTCATCAAAGCACCACACTCCTCAGCCTTCGAACAGTTGGCCCCCTACTCAGAGCACCTGACACCGCAAGGCGGGCAAACCAGTCATGGCACCGTTTACACATCACTGATTGAGGCTCTGCAACGAATTTGGAGTTTGTTCAAGTGGCCTCATGAAAGAAGCCGAATACTACTACCAGCCAGATAGAAGCTATACAACTTTTGACGGAGCTGAGGCAGCCCGCTGTTGGATGAACCTCAAGAAGTCGGTGCCTCGAATGACCTGGTCTCCAGACCTCCGAAGTGAGCTTGATACCCTGCAGGTAGAGCTGAATGTTGACTGTCCTAGATTATCTAGAAACAGATTACAGCAGCTTCAATGGTACCGAAGCCTTCCTGAATCACTTAACGACGCCTTATGACATGCAACCAGGGTGTCAATGATACGGTTGTCGACGACGAGGTCATATTGTATATCTGTGCAACGGTCTTGCAAAATTCTGCTTGACTGGGCTTATTCTGCAGCGGCACTCTACAAACGGGCAAAAGCCATTGGTATAAAGCCTACGTCGTCCGTCGCCAGGGCTAGTGAAGCCGAAACTTCCAATGGGTCTTGCAACTTGTTTGTGATGTCAAGCCCACGAACGTGGATGATGCCGGCTTGCTCGGAGCAATTGAGACCTACAACGTGTTCAAGATCACGAAAGATATGGAACGTCCACCTTATAACAGAGCAAGAAGCTGTCAATGCCAATGTAAGAACTCTTAACCCTGCTATTGCAGCAAACTAACCTTTTGATGCCCTACAAGTTGGAAAAGTGCAGTTTCTACCACACATGGATCCAACATTGACCGGTGCTGTGACAGTCTTACAATCGCAAATGGAGTTCCATTTACAGGAGTCTTAAGTACTTGACGGCTTGGGTGGCAGAGCTAGGAATTCAAATTGACCTACGCAGAACACTTCAAAGATCAAAGGCACAAGAGCTCAAGACCTACATCTAAGCAACCTACACGATGCGGAAGAACAAGAGCATATGGTATGAGCTATGTCTGCGGAAAAGGCTTATTCTAGGCCATCGCAATTCGCTGTCACAGTTCAAAAATTGTCGCCGGATACACGGGGTCCTCGCACCCATGATTGTGGAGGAGTGGGGCTAGAGTGGATGATCAGTCTTTGACTAGCCACTAATTCGATTCCTTGGGAACATGAATGCATCACGTTGTCGAGCTCGCACTACTACAAGCCTACACCTGACTTGGTCTCAGCAAAAATTTGACCAACCTTTCCTCTTCGATCAGACCTGGGAGTTGGACGCACAACAAGCTTTGACACAAGGGTCTGACAATGGCTGAGCCTCAGCAGATGTGTTGTGGAATACTGAAACAATGAAGGTAAAGCCGACAAGAGAAGAAGAGGACTGGGGATTCTCCGTTGCCTATAAGTGGGTAAAGGTCGAGGAGAAGCCTCCAAGGACGGTCTTACTTCTCATCACAAGCAGCCGTATCAAGGCTGGGGGAGCTAGTCACAAAGTCATCCTGATGAGCACTAGACATCTTGTTGCCGTCCGTGGGGCACCCTTGTACCTCTTCTCCAACCCATGAATCAGCTTCCAAATTTTGGAAGAGTCGCAAAGTGTCACAGAGTTGCACGCATAAGTGTTCGAAAACCAGGTCACAATTCTAGAATCATGTGGCTATCCAGACTGCTATACAAAATCACTTTGCAGCTCACTGCCGCATGCCTCCCTTCTGCCCAACCTATCTGTTATTCTGTCCTCCAAATAATCTAGAACTGAGCGCACGTTATACGTGAATCACGTCAGTATGACCACCTGCTGAATGACGGGCTGCCTTTAATGCAGGTCGGTTTTCTCAGAGGCTGCGCATGTAGAGACAAAACACCCTTGTCCCTATCCAGACTATTCTGCCCATCGCTATATTCCACGCCTTTTCTTATCCAATCAGAGATTTGTATTCCCGATCCGAACCCCTTGTCTACCAAGGTCTGTGTTTGGTGCGTCAGCGCCATGATCACATAAGGTTTCGAGATAAAGGGCGCTTACTCAAAGACACGCCGGAAACAGCAAAACCAGGGCACTTCTTTGTTCGTGGTATCCATTGAGCTTAGTATCGTGCAGATTTGCATGGTATCTAGCGACCTTTCGTAGAAACTGTTAGAGTTAGCACGGGGAATTGCCAAAGCAGGCTTGCTTATACCGTAGAAGACGGCTTGGACTACGAGTTCCCTGGCGAGTCCTCAGGAGCGTGTCAGTTTGAAGGGCTGGCTGAGTTCTGAGAAGTTTCCCGCTTCGCTGCTGCGTTCTGAGTCGTACTGAGTGAAATGGCGAGATGGTGGTAGCAAGGGATCGTATTGTTGAATTCATTGCTGAATGAGTAAGGACTTTTTAGCGGGTTATTGTCGATGTGTTCAGTTGAAGGTATCCAAGAATTTGCGGTCACTGTATTCAAGAATGAGTACAAGGGGCGTGATACCTTCCTTATGAGCTTCAACGTTGTTATGGTGTGACTGTAGTTTTCCTACAAGAGCAGCCTGAAGAATCAGGGACTGTAAGACACCACCGACCCTCCAAGCTGTATAGTACCACTGCTGACAAATAATGCAGGCCAAAAGGCAGAGCTAGGAAACCTTAATTATGCCAGACCGTGTGCTATGCTCCAGGCCCTTCACCCGGCCCACATCCGGCCCTCTGTGCAGACACTAGCCTTTCTGCATAACGTTTATGCAAGTTATGCCAGAGAATCGACGCTGGACTTCAGAAATTCTATTTCTGGTTTAGCTGCTGGACCGGCGACAGCGAGCCAGTCGGCATACGAGCTGGAGGAGACCTACGAATTAGCCTGCAGACCCGTAGCTTCACTCAAGACTTATGCATTTCAACTCCGGACTAGCTTAGGTTTCGCTGCATTATGTAATCTGCATAACTCGGCCTGTCGATCTTATGCAGTGTATTGGCGATGGCATGTGCTATGGTGTTGCAAGCCCATATCAGACATACGTTCTCTTGCAGAGTATCAATCCGATGTACACTTGTTTTCCAATCCAAGTGGAGTATTCATTGCACGCATACTATTCTCTCGTTGTTGTGTCTTCAAGTGTGTCGCAAAGGACCCGCAGACGCATACTTGGTGGAGTATGAGAAGCACGAGCCGGCCAACGCGATCCAGTCTGGTCGCCGCAAAGGTCAAGACTATATCAGACATAAGACGAGATCGAGGTACTTAGAGAGATCCATACTCGCTGAACATTTGTTCAACTTACACTGCGTCTCGGAGCGCAGGTAAAGCCTAGCTCACCGTTAACGTGAGTAGATGCTGCTCTCGTTGCATTTAGCTGTTCAGTTGGCCATCCATACCGTCTTCTCTTGCTGACAGGCGCAGTGTAGCTGTAGACCCTGCCACATTCCATCATTTCGTTCCCCGAATCCCTAGACAGGCATTACTACCATGTCATTGATCCCCAACAAAGAACCTTTTCAACTACCAACTTCCGACAATGCACGAGCTTCGGTATTTCACCTACTGTGATTGACAAGCGTGGAGATGTCCGGAAGGAGGGCAGTAGACTTCTCCATTTCTTCCATCACGGAACCTGCGACGAGCAAAGACATATTCTTGATCCACGGAGACAGAAAAAAAGCACTGGCTGAAGTAGCAATACTGTCTTTCAATGGTAGCGTCCATCCACAAACATTTAGTTCGCTTTGATTGAGCCCATTCAACATCAACACCCAAGCTTTCCATCCTGTCTTCAAACAACTCCAGCTCGGCTCGTCAAAGCCTGTGCTGCCTGTATTGACGAGAGACAAAGCTGAGGTCTTCAAGATCCTTGGCCTCATGCCACAGTGTTGGCTCGGTGAGATCAAATTCCCCATTCTTAGAGCAGGTGCTGACTTGTCAAGTCATCAGTCGTAAAGTCGCTTCGAACCTGTCCCCCCTTCAAGATCGAGTCAGCCAGGCCAGCTTGCCGGAATCTTGGGTCACATTGAACAAATGCCTGATTCGATACTCTGGGCCCTCATGAAGCACTTAGAACCAGCAGTACACCGCGAACCACGCTAAATATCTTTATACGCCTCTCAGCCCCAAATCTCCACCGTTGCCTACAACATTGGATTTTGTTGAATCGTGATCTGTTGCAAAGAGTGCGATCACCGAGGTGAAAAAAAAGAGAAATTCTTGCCACTAAGCCACTAAACAAGATGGAAGAGCTGCGTCGGGTACACAAAACAAGGATTCTCGATCTAGCTTCTTGCTCCTCGAGAAGATCTAGCTCTCGCCCAGTAAAATCATATACAGCAAGCAACAACCGCTCTTACAAGATAAGTAGCTGAGTGATGCTGATCTCTCAGCAACAACGGTGTCTGATTTCCAATCAGGAGTATCACACGTCGATGCGCTTTTGCCTCAAGTACGTCGAAGAGTCAGCGTCCCCACCCGTCAAGTCGAGTCTGTCTGCGCTCATGTGTTTGATGGATTGAAAGCACCACCGACGCAAAGCTACGTTGTCTTCGAGTACTGTTGAAGACTGGCTAATTCGCTTCATAGGCCTCGACCTAGTTGTTTCCGAAACCCTTTCATAAGCCATTTTGGGACATCAAAGGAGTCCTTATACCATTGTGAGTTGAAAGGTCATCAAATCGTCGGAGAGAAAGAAGAACGACATATGAGTAGGCGTTTTACCCGTGGGGGCAACCTCGCTGTTCTCAATATCTTTTTCTCATACACTACCTTCATAGAGACAGATCAAAAAGCATACGTCCAGAAATACCTTTGATTGCTGCAGTTTTTAGGAGGCTTTGACCAATTGCTGACATAGACATGTCATACTTATGCTTCATTTCCACTGTCAAGATCTCCTACGAAAACCCATACTCACCAAAAACCTTTTTCTTTGAACCACAAGAGCTTGGGAGCTGCTCAATCTGTATCAAGCCGAGAACGTGTCTATAGCGTTGACCTTTCAATAGGCTGGGTCTCGAAAGGAATTGAACCCTTCGCAGCTGTTTACTGGCAAGGACTTGGCTGAGCCATGGGGAAGGGGCGATCAACTTAAGATGGCACAGGAGATCAGACTCAAAGGGCCTCTCGTCTGGTAAGCAAATATCATATTGCTTTGCGAACTAACCTGACTATTGATGAAGCAGATCTGTCTGAAGCCCCAATATCCTCCAAACCACATGATTTCGCGTCATACGCCGTCAGTCTCCGCCATAGCTTCCCTCTAGAGTGGGGAGGAACAAGAGAAGTGAAATACATCGCGCATGTGCATCCAGGCGTCTAGGCACGACCTACTTTCTGCGAATCGGAATGCCTGAGCATTGGAAGAGCTGTAAAACAACGCAGGAATGGAATACAATGGTTCACACACTTCGATGCAAAACTGAGCTAAATTGGCACAACCCAATCTGCAAAAGTCTGTCTTTGACTTACAAACTTGAATATCCCTTGCCGTATACACGGGCAGCAAAATGGGCAAGGATCATAGAGCCAGATAAAGCAAGGAAGATAGAAATGCTAGCACGATCTACCATTGGGGCCGCTGCTCGTCAATTCAATTTCCGAAGCATTGCTCTAGCATCGTCTACTCTGCCTCGTTTCGGACCTCGTCTGCATGACTGATTCAGGTCTTATCATCAGTATCAGAAATGATTGTGGAGTCCATGCTTCTAGAGTAGGAAATGTGATCGTTCGGCTCTTCTTGCAAGAGAAGAGTGTCTGATGAAGATAGTGTTGGGCTCTTGTTAACTTGTACTAGCTATACTATCGGGGATCAATGTTTTGAGCAGAAGTATTTGTACCCTTTAGGGATTACCACTGAATAGATAAAATTGTACAACAAGACATCACAACCAATTGATCTTCCATCATGACCAGACTCTTCCACTTGGACAGTCGAGCAGTATGTTTGATGCAGGCTTCTCTGCTATCGTCAAGTCACACTTCCTATCCAAGCTCGCTGAAGCCCCTTCGCCGTCCCCTGTGGCCGCACTGTTTCCTAATCTCCACATGCGCAGATTCGTGTCTCAAAAGCATAAGATTCTGCAATCGAGGAGCTCATGACGCAAATACTCCCGTTCAAGATCATTTGTAGATATAGAATAACGCAGACCTGAGGCTTTGCACTTATTGATGCTTTCCTTTTCCTATACATTTGCGTTTCGGGATGTAAGTTCAGCAGGGCAGTCGGCCGACTTCGAGGTAGCGTCTAGGCCGTTGAGGTCACAATCTGAGCTCGGGCATCCACCGAAGAATTCAATTGTGCAATGCATCTATGCAGTATTATGCAAGACTAAGATGGAAAATTAGCGTAAAGCGTTAGGCCAGTCATGAGCAGGCCCAACCAAAGCTAGGTTCTCCCGAAGAGAACCTTTTTGGTACCTGCAGATTGCGTCGAGTGACCCTAAAGGTACCTGGAGGGCTGCATATCAGTTATGCAATGTGATCGGTGCCTGAAGATCGCCGATCCTCAGGCAAACACCCTATTGCCCCTGTGTTCGCCGTTCCAACTGGGAGTTGAATTTGAAAGGCGTTCTACAACACCTCGTAGCTTGTCATCTGGGCCAGACTTTTTGGCTGCTGAAGATCTCGATCGGCCAGAAGGAGGCGTCCTGGTGGAGAGATTTTAATTAGAGCATCTGCCGCCAAAGCAGGCGGGGTAATCTATCTCTTGGTGGGGTTGAAGCACGAGGCCCCAGCGCTCTGCAAAGGAATCCTATGCCACGCTAGTAAAGCTATTGCTTCAGTAGCCAGAATTTGTGCTGCCATTACCACCGGCAACATCAATCATAGAAATCCACAACCGTCCCAAGAATTCCTCGTTGATCTCTTTGACTACAATTGAATCAGTCATTGTCATTCTCAGTCTTCCCACACCAACGCGTAAGCAATATTGGCAACACGTTCGTGCTTTTGGTTCGCTAACCCCAAATGCAGCTAGCATGCCCACCAAATCGACCCAGACCGAGCAAGGCTACGGTGCGCCAGCTGGTCAGACCGGCCAGTCTTCCAACCGTGAACGGCATGAATGCGATGCCTTCAACAAGCACGGTGACAGTGAAACAGAGGATTTCCCAAAGGAAGTGACACGTGAAGCAAAAGCCCAAGGTGCAAGCGGCGATAATGAGAGGAACGGCAACTTCAAGGACGTGGCCAATGACATCGAAAGCCCAAAGCTGGCTCATACTGATGCAGGAACTGCTGCAGACAGCCGTTTGAGATCGGCCAACGGTCCGTCTGACGTGTCCCTTCACGTGGAAGACATGCTTCCCAATCCGGGCGCGGCAGCGATGCCATTGGGAACTCGTCACGTCAAAGATCAGGCGTCGGTTGGGATGGCTTCCCCTTCAGAGCAGACTAAGAGTGAAGAGGAGAAACTTCTGAAGACAGCAAGCGGCTCCTACCTACGCCCAATCCCCGACACCAAGCCTTTAAAGGGCCGGAACACAAGCCTAGGCCATCCTTACATTGGGTACCTGCTGGATTGGCCGACGCTCGACTCAGACATGGATTCCGACGCAGAGTCAACGGACTCAGATTATATCTGGACGGCAGAAAGCATTAAGAGGAGGAACACATCTTGAGTGCCCCACATCATCTTCTTTGGTGAGAATCTCAATGAGTTACGATGTGGACATATGCGGGGTATCTTGAATAGTCAGTCACCCATGAGCATAGTGCCAGAGCTTCTGAGATGCCGCCTGGATCTTACCAGTGGACTTGGATATCGAATATTGTTGATACGGACACAAAGAGCCTGATGGGCGGTCTCAAGGCATTCATTAGGTACATATACCACGAGCATCGGATGCGCCAGAAATTTCCTTATTGAAAGAGACCTTGGAGAAAGTCGGCACTTTATGAGATAGTGCATTGGAGTTTAGGTCGATGGTACGCTGCCCATACTATGACCAGTCGTTTCCCAGGGTACAATCTCCTATCATTGCTACTTTGTTCTTGACTCGGTTGCCATTTCGTTGTCCTGTCGTTTGCTTGCTTTGTTCCACTAGAAAGAGATGAGCATTGTTCCCGGTTAACTGCAGCTTACCGATGACTCCCAGGTTGCAATCAAGTGGCAAGCTTACCTCTGACTCAACTGGCTATCACGAGCTGCATGAGGGTATCATTGGTGGCCTCGTCGCCTGATCATTCACTATTCCCTTACCCTTCGCCTCGCCAATCGCCGTTTCATCTTCCCCCAACTTACCTTTGGCCTTCCTCTCTGACCCACCTCTACATCTTCTTTTCATCTCCTTGGACCTTTTCACCTCCCCCCTGCTGCCTGACAGCATTGCATGGACGTCGTTGTCGCACGAGAGCGCAGATCTTCGGGAAAGCTGCCTTCCACGCCATCCCCAAATCAGCTTAGCTTCTACCCCTGAATGCTGCGCACGGAAGCCACGACCCAGACCATTGTTGCGATTACTACTTCGAAATCGCGACTGCCCTGCTAAAATCTTCGCAAGTAACTTACAGAAGTATGGAATCAGTCATCCGATGCAAGATGTTTCGGGAGTATGGGAACTTGGGGTGGTATACGGGACGGCGATGGGCGGAGAATGCTCGGTTAGTTCAACATATGGAGAGGTCGTACAATGACAAGTGGAAACAAGCACAACTGAGCCGTGCTGAGGCAATACCCATCCAAAGTCAGTATACAATCTATTCGGGTAGTGCAAGGGGACTCAGCAATGCCTCAAGTCTTTTGGCAGGACATTGGAGTTGGATTGCTTGGATGGGCAGCTAGCGACGGAAAAATGCCATCTCGTTTTAAAAAAACAAAAGGTAATGAAGATCCATTAATAAATCTTCTATTACCAAATGGATCTCCTAAAACGGGGTAATTGTCTACCGAACTGGGCCTTCACCGTGGGCGGCTCTCGACGATCTTGAGGATAGGAGATGGACGGTACTGAGACTTCAGAAAAGGCGCTAATGCGCTAACCTCTTGCTCTAAAGAGACTTTGTAGCATGAAGATCAATTACTTCGTAAGCAGCTGCAGGCGTAGAATGGACAGGAATCTGGACGCCGCCAATGCAAACGGACGTTCGCGATGGGGCTCTAGCAAATCCCAGCATATAGCACCATTTTGACCATTTAAAACCTGGAAAATGAGTCAATGCATCAATCCGACGACTTTGTATTGATCTTCATCGGCTTAATTTGAGTCGCTAAAGATAATAGTGTGTCAGTCTATTTTAACAATTCATGCGACTCGATGGCAAAATCTCCATCTGATGTAGGAATGGATTGCTCAATCAAAATTGCGGAAGATACGAGCTTCAGCAACTTCAAGAGCATTGCAAATGTACGGAAAAATATAAGCTGAAGAGTGTGTCCCACATTTACAGCCCAACGAATCCAACTACCAATTGCAATATAGCCAAGGGCGCGCAAGAATTTAGCAGGCTATCAAACGTGGCTCTTGGGCCATAATTGATGGTAAACGAGGACGACTGTGAAGACTGCTGCAACATGAGACCGAAGGGCAACATTTTACAATAACGAGAAGAGAATCTCCAGTCCAGATAGACAGAATTTTGCAGTGGTAAGTAACCAAAACACCACTGAATAATCTGCTTTCGCTACCACTTCTTCTTCCTCCTTCTTCTTCCTACCATGGTTTCTCCTGTGCAACCTGCAAGATGCAGAAGGAGGAGCTTTGTTTCTATGGGACGAGAACGAATAATCGACGTAGCACATTCGCAGACGCCCTGTGATACCAAGTGTAGCCTATCAATATTGGAAGCTTATTGTGTGAGCGATTTCGAGGGAAGACATTGGAACGCCAGCTGAAGCAGAAATTGTCATGGCCATTGATGGGAGGAGACTCGATGTTGAGTGGCGATGTTTGAATCTGTCAAATCAGCATGCACTTTGCCAGATGCCGTTGATAAGTTACGAACATGGATTCACCGAAGACCCACAGGCGGGCGGGAAATGACATGCAGATCCCAGTAAAGAGGGGAACCGAGAGGCGAGGGGTCGCCAGTTTGATATTATGGCTTACATTCGCCAATCAGACTATGACTGTCTCTGTAGGCTGCTCGCTTGCTGAAGATCTGGAACCAGGATCAGACGAAAGTCCAGCCCCTTTTCGACGCTAGCGCGATACCCGTGCACTTAAGCTTTCAAAAACAAATTGAGCTCCGCACAACAGCTCAAGGGACTCCAGGGACTTTTATCTCACTCAGTGTCTGACGTCCAAGCTTGCATGACCGCCAAGAAGCTCTGTTGGATATCTGTCATTGAAATTTAAGCGAGTGTTGAGGCCCGCGAGTCCATTTTTACATTTTTTGATCACTCTTCACACCACTCATTTCTTCCGCGTCTTTACGACACCCTTCCATGTGTCCAACGCTAGACGACACCTGAGTATACGGCATCTCTTCATTGCTTACACCTTCGCTTGACACACCTCTTCACGATCCTTCATAAACGAGTCATGTCGTTGTTTAACGAAGATGCTTACGAGTTAGCATTCCAAGATCACCCTTCAGACTTGATGCATCCACGACAAAACTACACTCCTGAAGGCGTGCCGTTTCAGTATGCTATGACTTCTACGTCTCAACAGGCGTCACAGCCTCAAGAATGGCTAGACCCCTATGAGTATCCGGAACTTCAAGACACATTCCATCAGCAAAATACTCACGGAGAGACACTTCCTTACCAACAGACGAATGCGCGACTTACAAATATTCTACCATCACCCGGTCCTGGAGTCCTTGTGAATCTGGGTCCAGTTCATCAGCAGATTGGATTTCCCTCCACAGCCTTTCATAACAGTCGTCAGTCTTTCCGGGGAAACTCATCCGTACAGCCATACGAGCGATTAATGTCACCAAATCCCGCTACACAGATTGCTACGATGGCTCCTGAGCCTCTTCGTCCAGCTCCGCTCCAAAATGTTGGTGACCCTCGCCCGGAGGTGAGGCACTACTGTGGAACATCTACCATCTCAGCGGTGGTGCTACATTCATCTCAAGCCAGCCTCAACATCATGCAGGCCGCTTATGTCGAAGGCTTAGCTTGGGAGCTACAGCCATTTTATCAAGTCCTTACACAAGAAGCAGATCCTGCTGGATTTGTCACAGAATATGGTGAGCCAAAATCAATGCAAGGATAGTCATGCATGACAACTGATCATCTTCGTCAGAAGAGCAGACCCCACATGGTTTCGGAGGCCCTGGTGACAAAACCAGCTTCATATTCGGGTACGCTACTCCCCGCTCACCATCTACCCCACAGAATTTACCATTGACAATTTTGAGCAGGCAAGCCGGTCTGTCCTACGACCACTGGCCGAAGGTAAGCTTGCTCCTACGAAAGGTCAACGAAAGTAAGCTTATCTATCGTAGTTCATGTACATCCTGGATCCACCTCCAGAATTCCTGGCCTACCTAGTCGGTCTAAAGAGCAGGATCAAGCCCAAATTAGACCGACATGGCAATGAAGTCAAAGAACGTTGGCCGGAACCTGGTAAGACAGCTCGTTCACTGCTTGATTACCCTGGATTACCTGATCAAGTGAGTTAGCGGTACCTTATGGCAAGTGCATTGATCATAGCTGATTGAATCAGATATCGACCCTCGCCGAATGGTGGCGGCTAGAGCTATGGCGACGTCTCACCGGATGCAACTGGGCGGATGTCTTGATGCGCATGATGCCAGAAAATGGTCATCGTGTGGCAGGAGGCGAAGCCCGAAAGCGAAATTGTCTCAACATGGAGGGGAGCAGAACTTGGAATCCTCGCTACAATCTCGCTTCTTGGTTCAACAGAACCAAAACGTACGGTGTAGTACGACAGGAATTGTTGGCCAAGCTTTCCTCATGGCACATCGAACAGAACTCTACTAGAGGTCTCACGCCTGGTCTGGTTCGGCCAGAGCACGGTGATGTCTTGGGAAACCGAATCGTTGTGCCGCAACCCTCTTCGCGGTGTGGGAAACGGTTCCCAGGCGGGCGAAAGCAAAATCGCTTGATGAAGCGAGAAGACGCCAAGAAGACCAAGCATACTGCGAAGAAGACTAGACATAGGGTCAAAGAGGAGAAGTCATCAGCTACTCTAATTCCTCTTCTGCCAGCTCCACCTAGGAGCCATAGTTATGGCCTCCGTGAGCGGAGTGGACTTCCCAGACATCTACAGCCACGACCTGCAATACGATCTCCTTTCGTAAAACAGGAGAAACAGACACACGCTCTTACTGAACCGGGTCCCTCCTGCTACACGTCTGCTGTAAGCCACAACAACAAGCAAGCACAATCAATGCCCGCATACGCCGTGCTAGCACCACCTTCGTCCCCTACCTACTTCTTCTCAGACAACTTCACACAGTCACCAGAAGACTTCCGTGCCAGCATTCAAAGCTATGAGGACATGAGATTCACTCAGGCGAAGGCGGCCGAAAACCACAGCTCGACACAAAGCAGTCTTCCAACAGATTCGGAGTTCGAACTACGCCCTGCAAACCTATATCGCACTCCTCACTTGTCGGCAACTGTGGGCAACATTTCTAGTTCACATCCGTACGCATCGTACGGACAGCCTATTCGAATGAGTACAGGATATCAATTCGGGGCGGATTCAACTGGCTTCGAACTTCTGTAAGGGATACCAGTGAGCACTGCTACCGGTACCAGCCTAAAGAGCAATCATGGCAGTGCAAAAAGGGGCGAGTTTGAGCTCATGTTTTTACTTGCAAAAAAGCGGATTATTATTATAGTGTGCAATCAACAATGTCTGCAGAGCTGGTAAGTATGACAAATGAGGTGGTCACACATCGAACAACTTGTGGTCGTTCGAGATACGATAAACTACACGCAGAAAGGCGAGACAATGAGGTGAGGTGTTAGTCCTCTGAGCAAAGGAGGCATATGGAGCGAAGTGATGGCCTTTCAGGCAAAAGTTGACTTCCCTATAACAGGCTCACCTTGAGCTGCAAAAAAGGGGGTTGTTATGTATGCATGATGTGTTACCACAGAAATACAATTCTTTCACGTGAGCCTATCAGACATATGCCGAAGCCATGTCTCTGTCTTCTACTCTCGGCAAACTGTAAAATCTCACGCTAGTAACTAGACTGTCTATATGACGCCTTGCTCATTCTGTTGAAATTACACGTAGTGAACACAGTTGTTGAGGACCCACCAGAAGCCGAGAGCTCTCCGAGTGGTCTTAGATTTTCCCCTGCCTCTCGTTGTCCCCTGTTTACCTAACACGACAGACACCTCACCACAACACCATAATTTTTCAAGTACAAAATCCTTCAGTCCTTCGGCTGCTTCTCTTCTATCTTTTGGCGCCTTGTACAGCCAGCAATCCTCCAGTGTCAACGTGTAACACCGTGGTAGCATTTGAAAATGACTCCAAAAACGAGGAACAGGGCCCGTCTGGATTCCTACAACCAATCCAACGTCCCTGAAGGGTCAATTAAAGGCCCAGAAACTTTCCCATCTGAGGAGAACAATCAAACTTATGATTTTGAACGAATGCAGTCTAGTTTTCCTGCGTCAAACAACAAGTCAGCAACAGAAAAGGATAAGAAACCACCTCTGCCTCGTGGTCCACCCCAGAATCTACACGACGCTCGGCCACAGACTCACCACCACTGTGTCGAATCCACTATCACAGACGTAGTGTTGAGCCCATCTGCTTCCAATCTGGCTGTAGCCCGAGCTGCGTACCAGCCCGGGCTGCTTTGGGAGCAGCAGCCCTTCTTCGTATTACTTACTCAGGCTCATGGCCCTCCCGGATCTGCCATTGAGTATGGTACGGCAATTTGTCTCGCTACAGAAAGCGTCTGTGTGCTAATAAGCCTGTAGAGGTGCCGTCCCCGGAAGGATTTGGTGGGCCACAAGACAAGACGACCTTTGTTTATGGGTACAGACAACCCTTCAGAGAAAGGAGCACGTTTGCTGACAAGGCTTACAGACAGGCAGGCATGACTGTTGACTTTTGGCCCGTGGTAAGTCTCTCCGTGAAACCCTATGATGGAAGATGGCCACTTACTGACACCTCCAGATTATGTACCTGCTACGTCCACCCAAAGAGTTCCTCACATATGTGGGGGAGAAAAAGGGGGCTAAGCGTGATTATGCTGGCAATGTTGTGTATGAGAAATGGCCTGTTCCCAACAAGCGGCCACGGCCTCTCAGGGACCTACCAGGGGTACCTGACCAAGTAAGTACCTCGATTTGACTCCTACCTAGAAATCCCTGACCTCTTGCAGATTTCCACTCGAGAAGATTGGTGGAAGATTGAATTCTGGCGCCGCCTTTCAGGCTGCCAGTGGCGCGATCTACAGATGCGCATGATGCCTGAGGGGGGCGTAAGGGACAAGAGAGCTGACGGCAATAAGAGGAACTCTCTGAATATGCTGGGATCGCGCACATACTATCCGCATTACAAGATGGCTGCGTGGTATTACCGCGTTGGTGCCAAGAGTCACTTTCGGCGAATTCTTATGGAAAGTCAATTGGGTGATTGGCAGCTCACGAATAACAGCACAAGGGGTCTTACCCCCGGTTTGATAGAAGAAAAATTGGGAGAATCAAATCGCAACCGCGTATCAGTCCCTCCGCTCTCAGACAAGAGCGGACGTCGCCTCCCCGGAGGCCGAAAGAGGAAGGCACAAGAGGATCACACAGACACCGATCACGAAGACCACGAAGAGAAAGACGAGAAATTGAGCAAGCGATCCAAGTCAGATACCAAAGGTACAAAGTTCGACACCAGACAGTCGCAATCTCAAACTCTTCTCCCCAGCATTCAGCCTCGCCCCTCACACCTTATGCAGCCGCCCCGGCGCCCGACATTTCTACAATCCAGTAATGAGGTTTCCAACGCCGGTCCCTACCACTATCCTCCCATCTCAACTCCATACTATCAACAGTCTCTCCATGGTGGGTATTCTCATCCTGCTCAGGCCTTTCCGGACCCTTTCAATATGGATCCCTATCATACCATCCGCAATACCTTAGCTCCACATCAAGAGCAACTGCAACACGGATTTCAAACGAACCAGACTAGGCGGGCGGCGAATCCGGCAACACCATTTGGTCTGCCTCAGGACTACCACTTGAACTCAACGTTCGATACCACTTTTGGTGATTCTCGTTATGGCGGCATGCCCGATTATTACGATGATGAGAATCGTGACATCAGCAACTCTTTCCTTGGCTTCTGAGGCAAACAGCGAGAAGCATCTTCATTATACTGACACTGGAATGGATTTTCCATTTGATGCCCTGAAATGCATTGTTTGCAAGAGAAATTGTCTGCATTGGACTAAGAAATGTCGGTGGGCTCCAAGAAGGGAGAGACAGATCATCAAGATCACTATAATCTGTTCGTCAGGCCCTAAGCAAGGGCGTCTATGCGGCAGTCATGTTGGCGCGGAGACTAACAGAACGATCTGTCCGAGGATCGACAATGAGGGCGTCATATACAGTTTCTTTCGTTCAGTACATTTTGTATGCTGTGACTCTGTTATGTAGTAAAATCAAATTCAGATTTACAGCCCATATTGGTACTGACCTATGCTTCCCTGTAACAGTTTGACTCGAGAGGCCACTCGTCGTACCCCCAAGATTAGCTCGCTGCCCACGTCACTCTCTCTGAGCCAATTTGGAATACAGACACATTCTGTAAGCGCGGTCCTTTAAACGCCAGAAGGTGTTGTAGATAGACGCTGATACCAGGTGTTGTAGGCCAAAGTTACCAACTATCATTACCCGCCCCCCTTTTCCTGCATTATTTTGATCCCTGATCATCTTTACCTTGCAGAATTAAATCCATCTATCAAGAGAGACCCCTTCACCAAGAAGACCTTGACCTTCTTGACCTTCGTTTCTCACAACAAGACGTTCATCGCTGAAGATATCGAAATTTCCTCACAAAGACGACTTCTCAACACCAGACCTTTCGTCTTCACGTACATCACTTTCTTTCAAAAATGTCATACTTCTCCACAGCCCCTGACAGCGGCTATGATTCTTCGTTCCAATACAACACCGCCATGCCACACTTGGATGGGAGTCGAGTTCCTTTCACACCAGAATATCACGCCGCAAACACCATTGCCAGAAGTCGACTCGAGCCTTATGTGTCAGAATATCAGCCGACATATTCTGCTGCATATCCTGAGAAAAAGGATGAGACCCAGGAAGCACTCGAAAACGATATGCAGCCTCCTACTTCTAGAAAGGAGACAATGACGGACGGTCCTAACAAATCATCTACCGCACCACGAATGGAAGACATGCAGTCTTCCTTTAATCAAAATCCAGATAAGGGCCCAGAAGAACGCTCCCATGAGGGCTTGGATTTGCAAAACCCGCATGATCCCCGGCCCCAGGTCCATCATTACTGTGCGGCAGTAAAGATTGCTAATAGGCTAGCTCCCTTTACAAGAGCGAACGTGGAGGTGGCCTACGCAAAGTATATACCAGGCGTGGTCTGGGAAGAGCAACGATTTTTCAAAGTGCTCACGAAGACTACCGGTGGACCGGGCTCCCCTAGTAACTATCGTAAGCTTGTTGAATCCCTGTGATGGGAATCTGTGAGAATACTGACTTGGTATACAGAGGATCCCTCTCCTCAAGGCTTTATGGGCCAACATGATCAGACAAGTTTCATTGTTGGGTAAGTGGAATTCTGACTCTTTGTTTGGACTAGGTCTAATGGTTGAGCAGACAAGCCGGTGTCACAGAAGAATTCTTACCAGACGTGGGTCTCTTCCTTGAGTTGATAGGTACAACGCTGACGCCCAGTAGTTCATGTTCATGATCGAGCCTCCAAAGGAGTTTTGGGATTATGTGAAGAAGAAGAAAGCCGCCAAAGTCGATGCTCGTGGGCAGCTTGTATTCGAACAATGGCCTCCCGCGGGCCGAGCGCCGCGCCCCTTGAAAGACTATCCCGGTTTGCCAGACCAAGTAGGGTTGTCCAAGTCCATGTTGAACTCTGATTAATCTTTGTAGATTTCAACGAAGGAGAAGCCTTGGCGCATAGAGATGTGGCGGCGGCTGACCGGCTGCCAATGGAAAGACATCCTAATGCGGATGATTCCAGAAACACAGTCAAGAACCGAGACTGCGGACACGCACAAGAGAAACTCCTTGAACATGCTTGGGAGTCGAAATCTCTATCCTCGTTTTAGAATGTGCTCTTGGTTTCCACCCAAGAACGTGAAAGAAGGCGAGAATAGGAAGCAATTCTTCAGGTACTTGTCAGAGTACCATCTCAAGAACAACACAACGCGGGGTCTCACTCCGGGATGGATTGATATATCTTCGGCAGAAACACGGGGTAACCGTGTTGAGATACCTCCTGAGTCCAAGAGAAGCGGCCAGCGACTTTGCGGAGGTCGACCTAAAAAGGCCGAAGATGGAGAGAACAATGGCGGCGACAAAACAAATAAAGCGCCGCCGAAGAAAGCCAGTAGAAAACGCAAGGCTAAAGACACGGATGAGATCGAATCTGAAACGGGAACACAAGCAAAACGGGCGAGACGAGAATCTAACACCGCCACGCCTGACTTCGTCGGACAACAACGTACTGTTTTACCCATGCCCACTAATGGTCATATGGGGACCATGCATTCCCCACAACAGTGGACTGGGTTCAATGCACCTCTGAATCCAGCCGAAACCTGGTCTAACCCAGGAGCGACCTACCAGCACGCGGCTGATCCGCCATCATATCTCAACCATTCTTATCAGCCTAATAGACAGTCGACACACGGAGCAAATCGGCAAATGGTGTATACACAACGATTATTCACACCTCTTGAGCACAGTCAGAATCAGTCAAATGGTCACCTGGCAACGCCTTCGCCCCCCACCAATGTGGGGATGTACCCTGCTTCACAGCGTGCTGAGAACATGCCATCTTCGGCGCCACAGGATGGTCCAACTGGACATGGGAGTCCATTGAATCAGCTTGATGCGGCCCATTTCCCAAACGGCAATGAGCAATTTGGCCAAGGCGGCCCTGCCCCGGAAACTGACGACCTCATTATTCCTGGCGATGATTTTGGGAATCTTCTAGCTCAGTCAAGCGCGAACGCGGATTCAAAGAGGGGTTCTCATGGCCAAACCACTCCCGACCAGCAAAATGATGTCAACAATGGGCCCTTAAGTTTTTCTGATCAGTCTCCACACGATGATAGCTTCCTTGGAGGCCTAGATCCCTCAGAATTCAGTGATGAACGAGTTGCAGCTGCGCTTTTTCCTGGGTACCCAGCGTTCTAGGAGTTGCAGCGGCTCAATGATGGCTAACGGGAATGAAGAGCTGCTGTGAGCTGGGCAAAGAGCGACAACTCAGAAATGGCATCTGGTATGAACCGAGTGCCGATTGCTTTGAATAGGAAAAGTGTTTTTGAACGACTAGCTTGCGTGTGATTGAAAGGTTGGAAGATGACCTGCAAAGGCTGGAATATACAGACGGATATACAAAGGATTGAAAGCATGGAATGTGGGCAGAATGGTGACTGCCTACATGGGATTGCCGTGGTGTTCTGGCAACAAAAGCGAGGTTGGTGTGGGAACGTGCGGATACTGCTGTATTTATTTTTATAAGGGCTTCTTTATGCCCAAAAGCTATAAAAAGCCATTTCCTAGAGCATCATATGCGACTGAGCAAATGGCGACCTTCCTCCCTGCTTCTTTTTCTGAATTTCGATCCTTCATCGTCTGCTTCCCATGCTCTTCTTCCTCCTATTCCTCCACGGACAGCGGCGTCCTCCTAGCATTGAAACTTACGCAGGCGCGAAGGGCATTTTTGACTAGAATATAGCAGCACTCGTTCATAGTGGCCGCAGCCATCCAGTCCTTATAATCCAAGTACCTGCCCCCTCATCTGCGCTGCTATCAAAGTAGTAGCAATACCGTCTAGGCAAGCCAACAACGGAAGGGAATCATCCAGGCCAGCCCTGTCACGATGAAGATCCTCGAGAGACTATGCCCCAAGCGTAGCCCAAAAGGGCCGAGCAAAGGGATTCGGAAGGTTACTGGTGCTGGGTAAGCCAGCAAAAGTGAGTGCTCGGCCTGGCGAATGATTCTACTAAGGCGAGATGTAAATCAGGACCCCATTGGAGAAATGTGATTGTATCATGACAGACTCATGATCGCCAATGTGAAACGTCCCTGCTCGAAGGCTGGCGCACTCGATGGTGAATCTTCAGCAGCAAAGCACTGGCCGACGTGAATGCATAAGCTTTTGTGTGGAGGCGTACATGGAGGCTAGAGGTATGAAGAGGGCGTGAGCAAAGTGAAGCCGATCTGGTGCATCCTTGAATTCCCATGAAATAAGAAGTTTACAGAACCACGGGTTCGATGAGGTAGTCTGGCCTGTTGGTAGAGGGAGGGGCCTTTGAGCTTCGTAGATCATAGACCGATGTTTATTTCAGCCAAAGAAAGCATCGATACCAAAGCTTCTCATCTGCAGTGCTGAATGTAGTATGAATGATCGTCCTAGACTTCTCGAAGAGGCGACTGATAGAATGAGGGAATCCGATAGAATGAGGGAATCAAGCAGAATGATGTACTTCACTTCAGGACAATGGCCTTCATCCTACTAGTACAGCTGTAGAGTCAAGCAAGCTGCAGGATTGGTTTCAATAAAACAAGATCTGATTCACGTGATTGGGCCAATGATGCACTGCAGCTGCATAGAATAATGCCTAGTTCCAAGTTGGTCTAGTGCCAAACGCTTTGCATTAGATCACCGTGGAAACTTCTATCCGAAAATCCTCTCCTACTTCTTCACAACACCATGCAACTACTTCTCCTCATCATCACCATCAACAATGTCGCCTGCAAACATAAAATTAATTATGTATGTCAAATGCTTACTTCTTTAATGCTTCATAACATCGATGACTAATTTGGTGATATCAGAAATGATGATAATCGTGGAGCCTGTTGGAAGCTTCTTCAAGTCGAGGTCTTCCCGGCCTCGCAGTCGGCAAAGTAAGTTGATCACCCTGCCCCGTTCCTTTTCTTATCAACATAGACTAACGCGAGTAGATGGGCTTCGGATGCCCCTAAAAGCATCGTCGACACCTTCAATGCTGCTGGTCAGCGTGGAAGGTGCCGGTGCGGGCAGCCACCCGGGGTGGCTGCCCGTCGCAGTCCGCTTCTAACCCGTGACCAAGGCGCCGATCCCAGCATCCCATTTTCCATACCCTTGCAGCCTACACTAAAAAGTTAGGTGAAGGAAATCCATCACTCCATTTGACACTATATACTGACACTGGTTACCAGAACGACTCCCGTGTTTGGCATGCAATGTCTGTTGCTTCCTGGAGGGACTATGCTGGTGGCACACCAACGACGAGCCGAATAGACACAGTTGCTAGGCTGGCGTTGTGGACGAGGACCTCACTGAGTTTTGAAAGGTACAGTGGCGTGCAACCTAAATTCTTCATCTTTAATCTGACACGAAGTAGACCACAAACTATCCATAAAGCTATCAAAGAGGAAAGTTAGGAGGAAAACCATGTTTGGCATGCAGTTGAAGTGGATTGTTTTCGACGAACAACATTACCGACTAAGGGTGTTGTTGCGGGGCAGCCTAAGAGTAAGCATGTATCATACTTTTGTGCTATGTCACTATATCTGAATGATCATCTAGGAGAGGAGGAAACTGCTTTGGCAAGCGAGTTTGGTGGCACTAAGCGGGTAACAGATAACTAAGGGTGTTTGGTTTGAATCAAAGAGCTTGACAAGGAGCTTCTAGGCTTGGTATATCAATTGCAATGGTACTCTAAACTCATAATAGGGCCTCAAATCTACAAATCCTGTTTGCAGTGCTGTTGTATCCATAGATCAGACCCAAATTAGACAAATAATATCCTCAATGTCTTACGATCATCGTCTATCCATGACTTAGTATCAGTTCCACCATGTGCGTTCATTGCAGTCCAGCTCAATGATTGCCTGATCCTTCGCCACTATGCTTGAACTCGTATAGATGATGATAGAAAGCTTTTGTCAAATCTCTCTGCTTTCCGCCAGACCTCATACTTAATCTGCCCCGAATCGTAGATGCATTCGTGGATATACTTTGCTGTTTAAATTCCTTGATATCATTGAACATGAAATAAAGCACTGACAACGATATACCACGACCCATACAGAAGCATGTCAGCTCCTGGCATTGCTTCCGTTCCAATCAGAAGGCTCGTAGAGACAGTACCCGGTCCTAACCCCAGGAAGCGGTTGTCGAGACAGGCGTGGAGCATCTTGAACAGAATATGGCAGGCACTACCGCAGGCAATGTTGCTTGGAGAAGAAGCGACATGGGTATTCATCGGAGGGGATGCAGTGCTGCTATGGGGTTATCGGGATTTGAATTTTGTATTTTTATGTAAATGGTGCTCTTTCATTGCACCCTGATGTAGCATTCAGCGTGTTTACTGATGGTCTTGCTTGGAGGCCTATTGCTGTGGTCGCGCCTTTGCTTGTCCCTTTGCTCCTACGCTTCTTTCGTTCGCTCTGGTCTTAGCAATCTTTTCACTCGTCCCTCACGTTCGTCTCACATTCGGCTGGCTCTTTCTCATCTTCTCTTTCTTCGTTCTGCTCACTTCCTGTTGACTGAGAAAATGGTCTGGTTGTAAGTTTGCGGTACAGAAGCATTGGGTCTCATGTTTCAGGCTCTCTGGCAGCATTAGCATTCATCTTGTTTCGACCACAGCTGTACGCACGTTTTCTGTCCTTGAATCGGTCTCATAGTCCTCAAATGTTATCATTCGAATGTCCAACGTCAACGCTCTGCTTCCTTGTGCTTGTATAGCAATTGAGCCAGCATTCTGCTCCCTACATCGAGCGTCTTCAACTTATTCACCATGGAATAACATTCAAACCTTTGGCCACTGTGCCTTTGACAAAGAAGTTGTAGCGGCATTCCATGCTGTCTTGCCTTTGCTGGCTGTCCTGATCGACTATTTTCAGAGAGATTTGTGGATGAATATATCTGAGCTTGACGGGAAGCCTTCGCAATCTTCAAAGATTTCTTGCAGGCATTTGGCTGCAGCATTTCCGAGATAGGCGAAGCTTGCTACTCGTTGGCGCAATTTGCGTCGTAGGTAGGAGAATGAGCTCGTTCTTGCGGCACCTTCGAGGTCGGTCAGCACGCGGTTTCACAGTAAACATCAAATTGTGCTCACATTCTCAGCCCTTGCGTTCAGAGCCAATTATTCTTCCACCCTCCCAGGTCGTGGAACTTTCCACACTGCCACTCTTTGTATCAAGATGAATGTAAACTGATGGATTCGAATTTTGCCTCGCTGGTTTGTAGGCCGAACGTTGCTTGAGGGCGCAAGTTACAACTACGTTCAAAATTTTCCAAGATGTCGGATTGGGCTGACTGGCATCGACGTAAAACCAGTGTACCAAATTCTTCAAGACCTGCATCTGGAAAAGACGCTGGTGCTGCTTTCGAAATAAATGGGAAGACAGCCTTCACGTATGCAGCGGCTCGTGGTTCAAATAGGATGGGATGTTGTCGCACGAAAGCTTCAAGGTGGATAAGTCTGGGTGTGAACTCTGATTGTGAAGCTGGAAAGGTATCTTAAGGTGCCCTCAGAAGGAAGCCTCATGAGCTGCAAATTATAGCAGTCGATTAGGGGAAGCTGGCGATATCAAAAGACGGAAGGGCGCTAGTGACCGGCTAGACAAAGGCGCGGTGGCAGATTTCCAAACACTTCCTTTGTGGCCATACGCATTCAATCTCAATTAGCACGCTTCCATTATTCTACAGTACCAGAAAGTAGGGATATCCAGGGCAAGTACATGTATTATGACTGCGTGACTAATGCTAATGCAGTCACAGCGCTGGGACACAAGACATCAGCAGCCCCTCAAGGCAAGGCAGCATGCCTTCATTATTGAGCAGATCAAAGAAACGAATGCGCCTACATCCTCTCCACCATCATGCTCATCAGATACGCGAGGCAATCAGGTACGAATTGAATATGCACAGTCCAACCAGCACATCCGCTCAGAGCGCATTCTGTGCCAATCGAAAGATCCTTGAGGTTTTTGCAAGCTCTGACGGGTTCGCTGTCTACAGAACGAATTTCGACAGTATTCGGAGGAGGGCCCCTCTCTTCAAATTGACCTCTGGCCAACTCGGTAGGTCAAGTAACCATGTTCCTTTCCTTACTGGCCGACCGTCTCATGAAGGCTTCTTGATTAGCATCCGTACAACGAGCGCCTCCTCAGCATGACGTCCTCGACTCTTTCAGGTCCACGACTGTTTACTTCCACGTTTATGAGATCGACAACGTGAAGCACCTAGCCATTATTGTTATGCGAGCAAATGTTGGGTACGTGACTCTGGTGCTGTGAAGGTAGGCGAAGGCAGCGTTGTGTGCTGGGGATTCTGTTGAGCGCCGTTTGAGCACTACTGCAGCTTCCTGCATGAAGCTTACCCATTATTGACATCCGGCTAGAGCCTTCTCCAAGATCTGGATACAAGTGATACGTCTTCTCTGATGTACACTTCTCGTCAGAAAGTCCAGCGTCGTCAGCTTTATTTCATCTCGAAACCATCTGCAAGCATGAAAGTTCAACATATAAGCCCGATCCGTTCTGTATCATCAACAAGGGATGACTGTAAATCACGCTCACGACTCACCAAACGGACCTACATTGCCTGCTACATAGAGCCTACACCTGTGCCCTCGTTTCACCAGCAAGTCATGCACCATGAATCGAATTTCTTTGTGTATCCTCATGCCTTTGCTCCTGCTGGTCGCTCGTAACGGAGACTGTTACGAAGCAGGTACACCAGCTGGACTTGACCGAGTCAAATTGGCGAACGAGTCAAAGAGACCTTCAGGAAACCTCATTAGTGACTCGTGGTTGCATCCAAACAGGCTGCGACCGTCGAAGAAACCATAGCGTCAGCCGTTTCCGATGATACTGCACCACGTTCAAACATCTTCAAAGTCTTCACCGTAGGTACACGAATCTCCACAAACCCGGTTTCAGCTGAATGAAAAAGTAAGCAACACAAGCGCCATTCCTACAGCTCTTCCCTTTGAAAGGTGTGCATACGATTCCACTGCATTAAGACATATCTGCTCGGGTCATTGGCTCACCCATGGCGTTACTCCAGACTGAGAAAGAGATGTCTGGTATGACAGAGGAGATATCCGGGGATGCCAATCTCTGGATGAGCACAGATATGAAGCTCCGAGCCATTAAAGTGAGACTAGCTAATTATAGCACAGGGTATGACGCCGCATAAGTCGAAGATCTCCTCTGGGCTAAGGCTACAAAACAATCGAAGACTATACCGACCACATGTCTACGAAGCTACTGTATTTCTGGATGTAAAGCTGATTAGGCATCTGCAGTAGTATTGTGACTGTTCGAAATGGCCTATACTTTACTATCTTGGCTTTGTGAATCAGGTTTGCTGACAGTGGATAGGAGAATAGCCTAAGATGACCGGAACGAGGGTGTTGCGCTCATAGAATGGATTCTTTCATATCACATTCGAAACGGCGCTGTCGCTTGCCAAAATCATTGTGGAACATCTCTTAGTCCAAGTATTTCTGATCTTCTGATCGCCTCTAGCTTCAAACAGAGCCTGACTGATGGCATATAACTGGACGTGCTGAAACGATATGTCAATTCTGCGTGATATGTCTGAGTTCAAAAGAATACGGGCTAGCAAGACACAAATGAGCATGCTACAGCGGGCATCATTCACAACCATACGGCTTTAACATCCCCATTCCGCCTTCGTGATATGCCTCCGAATGAGAATGAAAATCACATACTTGAATCTTGCTGGTCTTGTTCTTCATCGTCAACGATGCAGTCACTGATTCTGTAGAGAACATTCAGGGGTCGTCAGCATAGGTAGTGAGGGTTGTTTATGCAAACTTTAGTAGACAGTGTCACTTGAATACGAGGGAGATAGACATCGAGTCCAGAACAGACAAGTACTGCCTTCGTATAGCAAAGCGGCAGTGAAGTGGTCCAATGTCGATACTCTGACCAGTCAGAGGTCCATCTTTGACCCTCCGTCAGCCCTAGCGCTAGTCTCTCCGTTTTTTTGTCCTGCCCCAACTTCTCACACCACCACCATCATCGTCACTAATACAGCCTCACATGTTCATAAGCACAGGATTGGATGATCAGCAAAAAGCTTCGTTTGAGCGTCTCAAGTGGTCTAGCAGACCGCAGGTGAGCTGGCGCCAGCTTGACAGTCACGACGTTTTACTGACCATCCTCACGGCAAGAGTGTGGACCTGTGGCCCTGAGCACTCATGTGCGTGCATGTCGGCCCCTCGAAGCGATATGGGTCCGTATGAGATTGTTGTAAGAGTAATCATTCTCACTCATTATATTAGGGCTCTGGGCTTTGCGGGTGCAGCTTCCCAGAGGAGCTCGAGATAGGGCGATCGTCCTCCCCCCTATCTACAACACTCGCAGACTTTCGATCTGAGGGAGGACGGCCGTCGCTAGCAACAGCAACATTGGGTCTCTCCTGTTGAGCTTTCACAAGTATGTTGCGCATATCAGTAACGTTGTGGAGATATAATGCTGATCGAAAGTTTCAAAGCTAGACATCGGAGGTGGTCCTCCTGATTGCTCTATCCAGGAGTCTCCACTGGCAACAACCGTGGCCTTGAGCACTCGATGTTGGTGATCTGGGCCCAGAAGTCAAAATGCGTACTTGTCTCGCTCCTCCAGAATCGCTTTCCATTCTGGATCACAGCTCCGAGTGCTTATACTCCTATGGGCGCAGGCCATGGACAATATCTTGGGTGGAATCTTCGACCATTGTAACAGTAGAGCTGCAGAAGCTGCCTCTACTTCAATGAGCATTGAGTCAGCGACCAGCAATACCACAAATAAACCATCAAGCTACAATTGGAGGATTACTGTAGGTCTGAGCTTGGCTAACAGAACATTCAAGGCGCTGATGATTCGTAATAGATCAAACGATGTTCAACAGTATGCAAGCCGTTATCAAAGGCCTCAATCGTACTGGTCGAACAGGTCAGACCTTGAAATCTTATCGAAAGAATCGTGCCTACAAGGGACTGATCGACGCTATGGATGGGCAGTCAATGCGTACTACTTGACAAAAACTGGGTCATTTGCAAGAGTATATCAGAGACCATCCAGGCCAAGCATGTTAGTATACGTTAGCTGCCACCCAAAGCATGTAATACGGGCAGTCTCAGCTTCCGAACAAGTAATGAGTCCTTTCCCAACCGATTTATATTTCTTCTTTTGGGGTGTCGTCAGGAGGAATGTCTATCAGCTATGACGAGATAACGCGGCCAGAGTCTATGGGCCCAGCTAGGTAGAGACTAATTGTCGACAAAGTCACAAAGCTTCAGTACTATCAGGGCTGATATGGAGCACATGGCAACCAAATCTGTTGTAAATTCGTCAAGTCGGATGGCGTCAGCAATAATAAGAACACAGAAACATCTGTAGTTCGAGTGATAGTGCCAGCTTCAACCATACGTAGCCAAATTTGAATACCCACTTGCAAGCACTCTTTCTCTAGAGATCTTTCGCAGCTATTATCAAGTACCTCCCGTCGATTCTGCTGCGGGTCTTGGCAAAATCTTAGATTTTCCCCCTAGCCGAAATGGTTCATTGTCAAACAACAAAGAATGTATGTTGACATTCCACATCCATTGTTACCGGTCTGAGTCCTCTGATGTAATGAACATTATAGAGTCAAAGGTCATTTGGTTACGCAGGTAAACGACCAATCGTATGCACGAGACAGAATCGACACGAATGCGAGACCACGGCCGCTTCCTGAGCGATTTAGCAGCGATCGCCTCTACTGAAGAAGGTGCTTCAGAGCTGGTGGGCCCCAATAGCCTGCTGAAAGCAAGTACCTTTATATATCTAAGCGCGCCTAGAACCCAGGCTCCAGCTGACCATAAACAAGCCTGCAGGCTCGAAAGCATCACGGAAGCATCTCAAGGCCTTTAGATCGTACGAAAGATTAGCGGGCTACTATATTCACTCGTCTTTGCGCCTGTGCAAATATCGAACGGGTGATTGCTCATGGATTGCCCAGAACCTGGATCAGACGTGCTCGAGTAGTGGAGCCTCCCATTTGTTGATGAAGTCTCAGGACAGCGTTTTCCACTGTCAGCAAGAGAAGGACTTGAAGGGCACATATCTTGCACAGACCCTTGTTACAAGCGATACTGCGCAGCTTTTTACCTTAGCGATGCTGAAAATCAAAACAGTCAGTGGCTCTCAACGCCCAACGGAACGATCTCTCATTTGCGTCGGTCGTTCATCAGCCTATATTTACTCCAATACTCTTTCGACAGTAACTTTGTTAGTCACAGACCGGCTTGTACAGATATTCAATATTTAGTTTCGAGGTCCCAAGCTGGCCACCAAGCAGTTTTCTGAGTGACATCGTTCGGGTATTCAGCGATCGAGAACACCACGTATCTCTGTGAATACCATGTCGGCATTCGATAGGAGAGATCTCTTTACAGGCTGCCCTTTGCGTTGCTTGCTCCACAAAGCTCTTGTGCCAGACAATGCAGAGATGAAGCAATCCAATCGGCAAGGGCAGCTCTGCTGGCGGCAACGCAACATATACAAGGGACGTGCCCCTTACCTCTCTTATGCTGTGCTACTTTCCATTCTTCTTGCCGTTTGGGTTTGCTAACATTGAGATGCAGACCTTCATGCAGGGCCATACCTTCTCTAAAGACCCTTGGCAAAGTTTTCCTCCAATATCGCGTTGACCACATCAAGTTGCCTGAATTGACTGCAAGAGACTACTACACTTTGACCCACGCTTGGATTGAGTTGACAAGGGGAAAGCTTGAAGGCTTTGGAGTGGTCTATCAGTGGCAATGGCCGTTGCAACCTCCTCTTTGGCTAGAGACGTCCTTTAGTCTCTGTTTCCGTTCACCTGGTCCCATACTTGTCTGTGATCATTGAGATGAGGCGCTTGATTTACTGGGGGTCTTCCTCAAGTCATCAATTCCTCAGCCAAAGATACTGGAGGCTTGCTACTAGGAACGATCGAAAGCACACTGTCTTGCAAGTGGACACTGCAATCGACCAACTCAAGGTGTCGAGGCCAAATCCTGTGGTCGCTGCTAGGCCTCGCTAGACAGTATGTTGGTATTTCTCTTTTATAATGTCTTGTTAATCTATTAACTTTTGGCGGTGCATTCGACTCTGCCCTCAGGGAACGTTAATCGAAGTGTATTGTTCTGGTAATGAAACGAGGAATACGGAAGCCAGGCTCGGCATACGGTGGCCAATGGTTCGTGACTCTAGTGACAGACTGTCTTGCTAAAGCGACCCAGATGTACTCGGCGGTTGCCCTTTGGCATAGCCTATCAACTCGGACTGCCCTTACATTACGTGTAAGGAGGAATCAAGATTTTTCAGCATTACAACGCTCGTCAACGAACCGGTCTACGGAACCTGACTAATGTGTATGTAGGTTGGTGAAGATGGAGAGATCTTGGCTGAGGTGGGTTTTCCGGGCGGCGCTGCCGGCTTTGGCGCAGCAGATTCTTGGTTGCCAAGGCCACTCAGACGAAGCAATAGGAAGCTGCCATGGTCGCTCCTTCGTCTACGATACTTCGACAGTTGAGTACGGGATGCGACTTCCGATTACACGACTTTGAAGCCCTGAACCGTCGTATAGGGACTAATGCAGCAGGGTCGTTTGCGGAACAGAAGATGCGAGTACTTAGCAGGCATAACGCAGGCCAACCTCCTTAACATCTCCGACCTTGTGCGAATTTTCGTGGGACCGCAGGGAAGAGGATGAAGGCTTTTTGAGTCCACGGGCAATGCTCATGGTTGGCCTAGAGCTTGTGGGAGGAATGCAGGCTATGCAAGGGGTGTGGTCTGAAATTGCCTCTTTCGGTTTTCCAGATTAGGGCAGCGAGCCCTAAGCAGCCAGAACGAAGTATTTCGACGACATGCCGTCTACAATGTTCGAAAAAATAGATGCCATGGGGTGTTGCGCAAGGAGAAAGGGTTTTGGTATTTCTGGTCTCTATATTCTACTTTTACAGGCAATGTGATCATGAATGGGGGTCTATCAGCAGCGATACCTACTCCCTCAACTCCTGTGAAGTGTATGTAAGTAGATAATTCATGATGCTTCGTAAACAAAAGCGAACCTCGAGATGTTAAAGATATTGACATATTGCCAAATGCGGAAGCGGAAATTCTGCGCTTCATCTGGGCGCGCCACGCGCTCCTTTGTCCCTTGCGCCGACTTTCACAAGGGATACTGCAGACGCAAAGGCTTAGCATAATCCATAGGCGAGGTAGGAACATCCTGTGCTGCATGATTCCTAATGTCATTGCGCTTTCTGCTACTAATTACGCCAACTTCTCCAAGCTGGCGCTTTCTCGCAGGACAATAGATCTCGCCATTCCTAGCCGACCAAAGCCCGTCAACTCTGATTCGAGACTGTTGCTGAGCTATCGCCGTCATTTGGACACTCAATCGCTTCCAATCTTTCTCCAGCATCACAAGCTCGGGTAAGTCGCTCTGACTTCCGTCCTGAGCCATTGGCTAACATCTCAGATTGGTCCTTCTACCACATGTCACATATTCCCACTTTGCCTCTTTTGGAGCGTCGGGTTACAGTCGAAAAACGGAAGAAGCTTTGGTCTTGCACGCACTGTTCTATCCGTTTAGCATAAATGACCAACCCTCCTTGCCCTCCTTCCTATAATGTTCGAAATCCCCCCCTCTGCGACGGCGGCAGATGGACTCTTCCAGAAGTGACCACTGGTGCGAGACTGGGAAACTTCATTTGACTTGTCCGTTGCTGTCTGGACTGAGCCAAAACGCAGCCGTATCTATGGTACTCCGGTAAAAGCATGAGATCAAGACGCGGTCATGTTTAAGGCCTTATCATACCCAGTCTCCCGAATGACTCGGACGTAATGAGAGACCGAGCTTTCTCGGTAACGCCTTACCAGTCTTCCAATATATCGAAACGAACAGCTCACTCTCCCAGTCTCAACCTGGTGCAATACATCTTGATGGCCACACTGCGTGGAAAGGAGTTGGGTGTAAGAAGGGTACAGGCGGCTTTCATACTCTCAGTGGCTCTTACCCTAGTGATCACTCGATCAATGTAAGTGCAGGGACAGAAAAGCCAAGGATAGAGTTTTGCATGCAGAATAGTCTACGGCAGGAGCGTAATGGCTTCATGGTAGCCTATGGTCTACGAGAGAGACCTGAACGGTAGCAGGTATACATAGCGGGCTCAAGAAATGGTAGGGGAGTCGAAGGCGAGAAATAAGTCTCAGTCGCTCATGGGCCAATATTGAAGAAAACAAAGTGATAGACTTGTCCTCGCATTCAGGAGATTGGGATTCCGTTTCTCATCAGCGTCCAAGGAGTGAAATCCCCCAAAATCTCCTTGCAATCTATCTGCGTGAATGTGACGTACCTGCATTGAATTTGATGATCTATTGTGCTACAACTGTGAGGTTAAGCTTCTGCTTCTTACACAGCAAAGGCCAGAATCTTGTGTTGCCATTTGACTCTGTGCCAAGACACATCCGCATTCGCTTGCGCGGTGATTGCGCCCGCTATCTCTTCTTTACAACCCAGAGTCCAAGACTTTCCGAAACTTTTGCGTTGAGTCTGACTGTTCAACCTCCCATACATCAAAGCCGAGGTAGGACGCGTTGGTCAATACTGCTTGATGTGCACTAACATGTCGATAATAGCAGATCGCTAGGCCCAGCGTTGTAAATAAATATTTGCTCACTATACAATGGCAGCTTCCTGGGTCGTCCTCCAGCATCTGATTGGAGAAAGACACGGGGTATTGACGACCCACCAGAAGCTGAGAGCTCACCGAGTGGTCTTAAAAGTCTTCCCAAGAAGACAGCCGAGTGGCTCTGTCACTCAATCAAGGTATGATATCAGGCATTCTTCTTCCGCGCGTCGCTAATAAACACAGCAACTACGAGATGGAGGACCCATTCGTCAATCAGTCTTATGTCACTAATCTCACTTCGAATCCAAGCCATCAATCAACGATTCAGCAACGGCCAACGTTCGCATGCCACCTGCCGTCAAGGGTACACTGGACCAACAGTACCGTTTCCCTCAGACAACACACATGACCAATGCAACACCCGCTCAAACGCATGTCCGACGGCCTTCAATGGCTGGTCAAGTGTCAAAGAAGCCCGAAGAATTTGCGTCAATGCGTGTGATGAACGACCCCAAGGCCGCTACCAAAGCGCTCACGAGAGACCTCATCCATATACTTCATCATCAAATTACAGTACGTGAGGGCGCGAAGTGGGGGTCCATGTCATCCACGTTGGGTAAAGATGCGACGGGTACACGAAATCGACCAAAGCCACATTCACCAGCACGTACTCCGACTCAGGGCACGTCTGCAGAAGCTCCAGTAAATAATACCGTCCAATCGAGAAGCGGTCTAGCCACTAACGCAAAGAGGCAATATATGGGTCCTGGCGGTCGTGTTGGTACGATCGGCTGCAATTGCCTGCGAAAGCGAAAGGAGCATTGTTGTTATCGAAACACAGAAGATGTCTCGATGACGGCCTTCGGTGATGTCTAGATGACCACTTCAGGTTCAAGAGAAAAAGGCTGGAGGAAGATATAGAGGTACTTCTAGAGACAACGATACAAGAATTAGATATAAGGAGAAAGATTCCACCTTTTCCAAATCAAGCAGTTGAAACCATTTGTGTACTTCACAACGCTGATTCCTTAGATTCCCTACCTTATATAGCGACAACGCCATCGTCTCCCCTTTCATCGGGTAACTTCGAAGCCTCTGTCCATCAGATGCCCCCTTTCATCTGCTACGTCCTTGTTGATGCAGTGCCGCAATAACCTCGCCGACGCTAGTCCGATGATTGTTTCGAAGGTTCATCAGGATCACGGCTGCATTTAGGTCTTGAATTGGATAGATTATTGCTGCACCAGTCAATATAGACGCAGGTATTGGCTGCAAGTACGGCTTTCGTAGTCAGTGTCTTGGTCTTAATGAGAGAAAATCCACTTACTGGAGTAATTCTCTGGCTGTTGCACGGCTGAGCTTGGCGGTTATTGCCAGATACGTTACTCATAGCTGATATGCTCGGTGGAACCGTGAAACTATACTGAGATTAGGGGCATCCCAGTGTCAATAGATGAGAAGAGAATACTCTGCAAAGAAGGAAACACAGCGAATTGGGTGAGGAGCGGCCCTGCTTTAGCTTTGCGCTGGCGATTATCCTGACCGGCTACCACTAGAGATGCCAATATAGTGGGCCCAGTATGCTGCAATTGTCTCTTGAAGCATATAAGAATATCTATGGAGGTTGTTGAAGCAATTGGCATCGATGGGTTCAGTCAGCCCCGCCCCTTAAATTGATATGTCGACACTTCTCAGCCTTGTCAGCCTCGCGGCAGAAGACTACTTCCAAAATACGATAGCCTTCAAAAGCCTGACGCGTCAACAATACTGGAGTAGTCTCGCCACATGCAGCTTAGTTTCCCACAATTACAGCCACTGCAAAGCTGTGCCTTTGCTGCAAATGATCTCGCGTCTTTTACAAAAGCGTCTCCCTTTACAATGCGTCTTAGCCCTGATCAGCCCGAAGCTCCCCTGTCCACCCGCGCTTCTTGAAGTATGTTGAGCTCGACTTTTATCGCTTTCTAAAGATCACCAGACGATGAGGAGGAGGAGGAGGAGGAGGGGAAGACCAGCTGGTCAATGTAGCCTTTGGAAAAGTTGATATATCTGGCTGGGCCGAATCACGCGTCCTAGAACATTCACTCGACATGTCTGCCGATGCCCTTATGGCACGGAATCCAATTTGCTACTTTACACTGGTTAAAGGATGAGAAACCAAAAAGAGCTGGATATGCCGAGAACTTGGGGCTCGCCAGCCTTTGGCTGAACCCAATCCTTTCCGTACCAACATCCAGCACTACCCAGGTTGGCACTGAAAGGGGGAAGGAGCTGAAGAGGAGCTAGGACAGCTACATCCTTTCAAGCCGTGAATAGTGGCTGAAACACGGAACACAAAATTTGTGACCGAATACTATTAAGGCTCTTTCTTTCCGCCAATGCTTGCAGCCTTCTCTCCTTCAATGTCTTTCCTACTTTTGGGGGGGACTCTTATACTGCGGTGGGCATCATTGCTGCCTATGTTACAGCTCACCTCGCTGACTCCGCAGCTGCTTTTCTCCGCGTTCGACCTGGACAATCTCGAACTTCTATGGAACAGGCTTTCTCACCAGAAATGGGCCCTTGCGTGTACCTGGGAGACTGACGGGAAGTATTAGAAACCAGAGGGGAGGGGGCCTAAGCAGGTACACCAATACGGAACTCCAAAGACCTTACCGTCATGTAATTCAAGACTCAGTGTGGTAGTATGCAGGGGAGCATATGGGGCCTAAGGTATGTCCGAAGATAGTACATGGCTGCAAGTTGAAGCCTCGGCGACTATTTAGTTTGAAAAAAGGCATCGTGAAGCGTACTGGATGATTGAAGAAGACGCAATTAATGGAACGATATCACTTTCTAATGAGATTGACCTCACTTTCGGCGCGCTTTAACAACCAGAATATATGTTCTATGGACTCGTGATTATCATAGAAATTATTCCCATATTGATTGCCGTCAAAAGCCATAGATTCACCTACACATTGACGGTCAACAACATTGCAGCTGGTTGAAGTGATCTTCAGGTGAGACTCATCTGAAGTCACAGTACGAAGCAGGGATTACACGCATATTCACATAACCCTCTAAAATAAAACGTTGATGCTTCGACACGTGATGCAAGTCCATGGTATGCCATCCCCAGCTCGACATCGTACCCCTGAACCATGGTCCTCCGACGCTGAACGCATGCATAAATCTGATCTGGTCTAGCGTGATATCTCAATAGAATATGCAGCCAAATGTCTTCCATGCTCTGGACCTTTACTCAAAGAACCCTTGAGGCGGTCATCGGATAGAGTAGCCAGTAAGACTTCAGCATTCACCACCATCCTCGCTTACATGCTTCGCGGGCAGAAGGCATAAGTATGAATTACGAGCGGATGTGGGCTCTGGACCAGTAAGAAGACAGTATCCGACTGATATGTGACAATGAAGGGGCCATGGCTTGATATTGATGACAAATATTGGGGCAGGTCTTGCCGGAGTGATTTGATATTCAGTGTCAGTTGGCCAATCAGACGCTTCGACCGGAATTTACGTTGTCAGGCAGCGACCGGCCTCGCTGGTCCCCTTTGTCCGAAAGGCCAATGGAATCGCATGGAATCACTGACGTGATTCAGGTAGGGCCGATCCAGAGGGCATTTAAACCCCCTCGTGCCCACTTTCTTTCCTCTTTTCTTTTTTCTCTTCAGGACGAAAATTGTTACAAAAAATAAAAAACCAAAAAAATCATGTACAGAAAACCACAAACCAATTATGTTTGGAGGCCCACCCTGTATGTTATGTACTACCCTTGTCCATCACTATGGCTTACAAGCCCTTAGCCACCGATCAACAGCGCAACTCCCCTCTAGGGTGGGCCTGGGGGGACAAGCCCTGAAAATGTGGTGCTTTGCACCAATGAAGGTAAGTGACTCATCTTCCTCTCAACATTGGCAGTCATAGCTGATCTGTTCGCAGTAAGAGATACCCACCGTTGGGGGACCTTGGCCTTTGCCCCCAACGGTGGGTAAAAGGATGAGACGGAACATAACACGCAGACAACCTCGCAGCTCCAACTCCGGTTGGGTCTGCGAGGTTGTCACCGCAACCACCGCGCTCACCACTGCCTCCAAGATACCAAGCCGAAGCACAAGCCAACATTGGAGACTCATACCAGACATCCATCAATCGAAGGAATGTATCTACACCATCGATCTCAGAGATCCGCCATCGCAACCATCACGGTCTCCACTGCCTCCAGAACACCAAACCAAAGCACAAGCCAACATTGGAGACTCATACCAAGCTTACACCAGTCGAAAGCAAAATCTGGTCTACAAATGTATGTACACTGTTCTGCTTTTTCCACTCCTTTGCTAACCAAGCTTCCTAGAAAACATGTTCATCCCAGAAGGAATTTGGAGCGACCTCACGTCGACGACGAAATTATGATAGCTGATGGAGAAATTTGGGAAGGCAAGGTGCAGAGGATGGAGTTGAAAGGATAGGTCTTTGAAGACAAAGTCATGTATCAAGTAGCCGAGAACAATCCACGCTCGTTCCTTGTAAACAAACTTATCTCTACCTGCATGCTCGTTGCCTTGTCCTCTGCGTCCTCATCTATTATCGTCATACAACTCTCCAAATGCCACCATAACCGCCATGTCTACTGTGCTCCTGAGGTCGCGCACCAATGTTGTGAGACCTGGAGATGACGATGGCATGAGCGATTGGACCATCAACAGAGCAGCTTCACCGCAAGTCTCCGATGGTAAAGTCCAAAGAAGCCGACAGTGAGGCCAACAAGCTCGTTGGCGGCCTAGATTCACGCTTCAACCGGCCTCAGACGTGCTGAAAAGGCCCCCAGTCAACCTTCACTTGGCCGTTCCTCTTCAAGTCACTGATGATACATTGAAGTCCAACAGTATCAACTGGTTTCCACTTCACCGTACTGACAACATTCAACACAGTTCTCCTCCCTCATCTTCCTCTGCCTGTCTCGCCTACGATATTTCTAGCATGATAGGACCCCTTCAAACAGCAAGGAATGGATGAAGTAGTCTCCTGCTACACTCGCTCATGCACGTCAAGGTCCACTGTCAAAGACACTTGCTCAAGCTACGGTATTTCCTGTACAAACGCTATGCTGGGTGATCCTCTCGCCAGGAATGGGAAGAAGGAGGGAACATCGTGCGATAGCCGCTGACCATCTGTACGTAGGCCGAACAAGGAGCCCCAGCTCTAGTCTCAGTCAGTCCCACAAGCAGCTAACCATACCATCTGGCAGGAAGCATGACCGTCCCTCCCCGAGCTCTGTGTACTCCTTTGGACCCAACGGTCCACCACCGCTACCTACTCATAGGCCGTGCCAATGGCAGAGAAAGAGCTGGACAGAACACAAGTGAAATGAGACCCAACTCTACAATCCTCCCTATCTCCCAGCCTCAAAAGAATTCGCCAGAAATTTAGGACAGAAAGAGCAAGAGGTACAAGCACACCCAGCCACAGCGTGGATATCATGCCAGCCCTCCAACATGCAACGAAGCACGCGCCAGCTTCAGGAGCACGAGCGTCACCTCCAAAATGTAATCATTTGCTGAGGCTGGACAAAGGCCACAATTTTCTCGCTTCGAAGGGAGAGCTTACCCAAGGATTGGGCTTCGGGGCTTAGAGCTCGATTCAGTATGGAGGAAGTCTGGCTATGCGGGCATTACGGGTATCACGAGAACACCTGCAGCTGGATCTTGCCTGTGATTCTCGAAAGGAAATGACGAGTTTGGAGGCGGTAAGCAGTGGGGAATGAAGGGGCCAAGAGGTCTGGCTTTCTTTGGCGAGGGCGAAGGAGTGAAGAGTGGAAGGCTTGTCTGAACGAAGTTGATCTATTGGCTTTACTTGAAATGTGTGTCTCTCGTATCGAGAAAGTGAGAGGTTTAAGGGCTAAAAGAGGCATATCTATAGGAATAAAGGAATTTGCAGGCTGGCTCCTCTCCCTCCGGCTCTAGCTTTGAGATTCACACTGGGGCAACGGCCTGGCTTTGGAAGTGGCAAGAGGAAGAGATGATGTAGCCAGGCGAGGCGGAAGGAAGCTGGCAGAACGCAGGGTATGATGAGCACAATTAAATGGTGCGACGATGCCAAAGGGCTTGCATTTTGTCGAAGGGTCCAACAAAGACATTGGCACGGCAAGTCCTCAAAGGACGGGTCGCTTTGAAAGCTTTCGTAGATTGTAAAACCAAATATTTATTTCCTACAAGTGTCTGAGTTACGACAAGCTAGATTTTCAGTCCCAAGCTATCAGTCTATCTTTCGCCAAACTATTCTGTCCCATGTGCTGTCCGTGTACAATGCTAGCAAGGTTCTTGCAGCTCTTGAGTGCCCCAATTGGTTCGCCTCTAGCCAATTTGCCAGGATCATACCGTCCCTGCTTCACAAGCTGTGCTCCACCGCTCTTTCCCTACGTAGCTGGTAATTCTTGCCTTCACCGGTCGTTCCCCGGCCGGCAAACCCCTGAGCTCCATGAAGACAAGCATTTCTAGCCCAATGGCCCCTTCTTTCGATTCTCTTAGCTGGACTCTTCCCCCCTGGCTTGCTCCATTTCTTGCAATCTCCGCATCTACTTACAATGGAACGACTGGAATGTTGTGTCATCTTTTCTCTTGTGATATTTATGACGCTTTGAAAGGTAGGTAAGGTAGTAGGTAGACGCAAGGTAGGTCTGAGTTGGAGAAGTTTGTGGTATTGGAAGAGGAGATCTTCGACAGCCTGGACGAAACATTAGCTGGCTCACATGCAGAAGAGCAGTACCTCACTTCAGTTCATGGCCGTGATCCAAAAGAGACTTATATCCAATTCGTAGCAGGTGGAATCGTGCCGGCCAGGTATCCTTTGTGGAGCTCAACGGAACTTCTTTGCACTCAGCAGCTTTCTATCAATGATGAGAGCATCAAAGAAAGCCAGTTACCTTTCAGAGTGTACTTGGTGAGATCTTGTGATACCGCCACTCGTGAATCTCTCTCCTCTCCTTGATTTTCTTGATCCTTTTGCCGAATCTAGCAGCAGGAGGTAAGGACGCTGATGTGAAGCATGCCCGTCAGGTAAATTAAACCACATAATTAGCTCTTGCTCGTAGAGATGGAGGCTGAGGTAAGATGTATGAGGTGCAGTAAAGAGCAAATTCGAAGCCGTTGTTGCAGAATCCTGCTATGGCACGAACCATGACGGGTAAGGTAGGATTGTCGGAAAGGTTTCAGATGGCTTTGTAGGTGAAGGCATGGCTTGTGAGAGCGCTTTGAGGGACGAAGTATGAAGGGTGAGACAAAGGTAGGAGGCGAGTGAACTTCCTCGCCACGTTTTGTGAAGCCGTCCAGAATGTCGAACAGGAACGTCTTTACATGTTCCTTCGGCGGACAGACGCTTTAGACGGCAAAGGTGCGTCAACGCTGGAATTGAATAAGTAGTTTGAGGATCAGCTGGGTGAGATGAGCCCCAAGCCAGGTATGATATCTTAAAGGATTGCTCGGTGCTGAGTAGTACCATCCTGATTCTGCTTCATGAAAAACGACTTCTGGAACGGTGATGGTTAGCTATGTGTTTCTCACGGCGTCGCTTTCTTGTACCTTCAGTGGTCATCCATCCCTATTTCAGTGTAGCAAGAGCATACCTTTGTAAGTCTCCATCACCTTTCACCCATCAGCATTCAAGCCGAGTCTCCGGAGCTTATCGCCAATCTCAGTCTCGCAAATGAGGAGGGTCTGAAAAACTGAGCTGTTTCGTGGAGGTTTGTTCTGATGAAATACTCGAGCGACAAGAGTGTAGTACTGGATATAAAGAGTACAGTCGTTGAACAGCGTTGAACTATCATCTGGAATATACTCAAGGTCCAGCTTGGACATTCTGTGAGTCTGGCGCATTGAATGTGAGCTAGCTATTGGCTGTTGGGATATCGGTACAAAGAATTACTTCGTTGAGGTCGCCTGTTGCCGCCAAACAAGTAAGAGGTAGGTAGCCATGTTGTCGCGTCTGATGCCTTCGGCGAGAAGGGGGCCAGGGTCTGGGGCTTGTGGTGCCTGATGGAGCTTGCAGATCTCTAGACATGACGTCTCAGTATCTTTGTAGAAGGGAACTGCTCACGGAGCCGCGAGCGCAATATATTAGGCATAAGGTATGTGGCACTCAAGGGCTTGTTGTAGGTCGAGGGGTTCTTTGAGTGGAGCAACTTACAGCTAAACACGGCCAAGCTAGCTGGGCATTCTTGCGCCCATTGTTTTTCTCTCCATATTTGCATCTTTGGGGCAATCGATTCATGTCTACTTTCCTCTACATGATCTGGAACATGGTCTGATAATCTGTGCTGCTGCTGGGATGGAAGTTCCTACTCCCTTTGTTCTCAACTTCGATGTCACTGACGCAAATGGCAGGACTCGTTCTCTTTGTCTGAATAGCCGTCACTCAAAGTACATCCTGCAAATCCAAGATTCTCTCATTCACTCTCTCGATACCCTCTGCCACAGCAATTACCATCAGCATCAAGGTGGAAATCAGCATGAACTTTCCGATCAAAATACATCCTCCGCACGGATGCGATCGGCCAGAGCATCATAAGCTTTCTATGAGACAGCTACATCAGACCCAACCACAAGGCCAATGGCTTACAAAATTTGACCTCGGCGTCCATAAATAAAATGCTTGGTCAACTAAAAGCCAGACTTACTGATCTTCAACCCAGCTCCTCACGAAACACCTCGATGTGCGCTCACCGCCATAGAAAACTATTAAGAGATCCATGTCGAGGAAGTTCGGTGCATACCTAATCAAATCACACATCTTGGAGCTTTCAAAAGATCAAGATTGAGGTCTTCGGAGAAGACTACCTGTGTTCACGGATCGCGCTTTCAAAGCACCTCATCTGAACATCATGTCTGGCAACAAACAATTTCTGGTTCCACATTCGTAGTCCTTCTCGGTATCATAGTAATTATACCAAGGGTGAGGGAAGCTGTCTCTTGCCTTCAATCACTTCCCATCCTTCAAATAGTTTCTCGTTCTCCTCTTGCTATGAGTTATCGAACACTGCTGGCCACGATATAAGGAGCGGAGGAGGCGTAGTGTCGGTTTTGAACATCGTCCAAGGGGTCATCGAGGTTGAGAGACTACCCGCATGATATCGAAAGTATCTTCGTTTATATGCTTGGTTTGTTAAGGATGATAGCTGAAAAAGGCAGGGCAGGGGGCGTGGTAAAGATTTTGGTAGGTAGACCCTTTCTATTGCACAACTATCTATGCTGTTTAATGACAGCACCAGCAAGTGCCCTTGTTGTGACCCATTCTTGGTCACACCATCTCACAACGAGGTTTACCTGCTATTGATGGTGAGCAATGAGCGGACACTTCATGACATTTAGCACCTAGACACACCCGAAGCAACATGCCTCAGCCAGCCCATATGTCATTGATCATCCTCTACTTTTGTCCTCCTTTCTCCTTCACCTCTCCTTCCTCCGATCCTTCTTCCTCCTCCATCTCGTCTTCTTCCTCGTCCTCATGCTCCTCTTCTTCCTCATCCTCCCTTCCTTCCACCTCATCCAGCTCCTCTTCATGCGTCACCTCCTTTCCTTTCCCCTTCGCCTCTTGCCCCTCCTTCGTCTCCCTCTCCCTCTCTAAAGCCGCAGCTCTCTCCGCTTTCCTAGCTTTCTCAGCTAGTTTGAAGCGGTGCTCAAATCGCGCGGTCTCGACTTTCTGGAGCCCTTCGGCGTACTCGCGCTCCATCTGTCTAACGACCTCCTTGCCTTCTGCAACGAGGCGCATGATCTCCTCATTGGAGAGATTGTCGGCGTTCCACAGAGCTTGAAAGATGGGGTCATCCTCCGCGTTTGGCCGATTGGGGTTCATACTGATAAATTAGCGAATTCCTATGACAAGACAAAGCCCAGGTGGTGCAATGGTAGCATATCAGAATTGAATCAAATCGCGCAACTGTAGATTCAAGAATCTATGCTAATTGAAAAGACCTTTGATGTACGTGATCGAGTGATAGAAATAGGTTCAAGAACCTGCTTACATTGCGTTGCGAGCAAGACCCTGTTGAGTTGCGATTCTAAATCTGAAGATGCCGGTTCGAGTCCGGCTCTGGGCAATGATGCTTCTGGTTTTTGCAGCTTTAATTACGCTGCTAGTGGCTTCCCAGCTTCTCACGTATTTTTGTCCTACCTCTAGCCGCTAGTTTTTCGTGAAGGGAAGGCACTAGACTACAATTGTATAATGCTAAATGGCGTCTCTTTGCTGAGAGCAACACAGGGCATGGCAGGAGGCGAGTCTGGAACTACATGCTACGACGAGGATAGACCTCTGATACGGGCTGCTTGTGGTGGCAGCATCGTAGCAGCAACATGCTCGACGCCTGGGCATCCACAAGCCATATGCGCCTTCTGCCACTGCGAGCACATCCATCAGCGTCAGAAGACTCTACGCTGTCTTCATGAGGAACACAACGCCGCCAGCAGCAAGAACAAGATGGCAAGGATGGTAAGGATGATCAGATATACGTAATTGCATTGTTTGCTATCTATGTCTACCTAATTGCGTTTGGAGTCCCTCAATGGATGTTGCACAGTACTATTTCAATTACATGACAGCATCATAGAGATTGCTATACCATCATGCGTTGCTTGTGATCATCGATATAGCGCCATTCAAGACATGAAACCAGTGACGTTCCAATGCTAACTAATATGCCATTGGAAGGGCTCGAGCTAGTACATAATTCTGCCAAAAAGGCTTGGAGGCGCCGTTGGTGAGAAGAGAGAAAGGAAACGGAGGGGAGCAAGCTATTTATGCTTGAGCATCAGGGCACGAGTGCCGGGTAGCTGGCAAACCCTTGAGGATAAGCGAGGACTAAGTACCGCCGTCGTCAAGGCGTGGTGGCAGTGGTGAAGGCAGGCAGTGCTGTGAGCTTGGCAGCAAAAAGGCGCGCCGAGAAGCCAGCCGACGTAGCGTGCTCTTCCCATAGATTGTAGATTGGTAGCATTGGTGCTTCAATTCGGAACGAAATTTGTGAGTCAGGTATATGTTCTGTTTATGCATGGCCATTGCTCTGAAGCTACTGGCGAATATGCCAATGCCAACTGCAAGACCACCAGCTTGAATGCTCGCGCTGGTTGCATAGGCTTGTACCTGCAGTACCTCTTTCCTGGATTGCATATACGATTTCAAGCAAATTGAGACATAGATCAACTGCACATATGAGAAGCAGTAGAAGCTTCAGCTCTGGTCGAGGTAGCAAGGAGATAAATCCGCACGGCCAAAACACTCGGACATGCCTCTCAACATAGCATTGGACTAATCAAGAAATGAGCAGTAAGTTGACAGACAAATTCAATGCAGCATGTACATTAACACACAGAGTGCCAGTGTTTCGAGCGTATGCTAGAGCTTCAAGGGAGACAATCAATGAGAACGGGAAGGAGAAAGACTGAGCTTCATTGTTTTTCAGCATGCTAAATTTTCTTCAATTAAGGGGTACGTCTAATAAGCGACCCACCCTGGAAGCCAGCCCAGAGAAGCCCAGACCTTCTAGGCTGCGGCCCCCGGAGCGCGCCTGAAGCCTAGGGCTGCCTAGGGGCCAGCCGCCCGTAGCCGCACCCCAACTCGGTTCGCCGAACTGTTACAGCAGTAGACCTAGAAAAATGCCTGTCCAACCCATTGCAATGCAATGCTATTTCAGACGTTCAATCGCCGCTGTTCATGGTTTGCTCAAGACTGGTCTTAGCATGTCTGCCCCTGGAACAGACAACGTCCTCCAGCCCAATCTGCCTATGTTAACGTCTGGAAACCCCTTGCATGAATCGTCCCCTGTTTCTCGTCCGAACAGCCTGGTACTTTGACCTGACTCTTCTGGAATATACATACCTATTCGATCATTGCATCTCGTAGTCGTTGAAAATCGCAGATCCACTGAAATTCTGGTATAGTCATACTACCACTTTTCACCCAGGACGACATGTCGTTGCTCGCATGTCGTTGGCATTGGCTCAAGCGCTCTATCGCACGGCTCGACGGCGCGGAAAGGCGGACAGACGGGCGGGGCGTCTAACTTTAAATCGACGGCGAGGTCTGGGCCGAAAAAGGAAATCCAGACGTCCAGGCGCTAGGAGCTCGACCCCTAGGCAACGACGACAACGACGTGTCAAGCCACTTCCAAGCATGACTCGGTCTTTTGGATGCATATTGAGTACCTCCGAGTATAGATACGATGTTGCTATGCCGAGATTTGGTCTTTCTGGATGGGGGTCCCTTTACACGGGTAGCCACAGCGGCATCCAACACCTCCTGCAGCCACCCACGGCATCCGCTGATTCCAGGGTTTCTGTCGGCGCTTGAGAAGTTCAAGCACATGCCCTTTGCATGTATCCGCTGCTTCCTATTGCGCTGCGTAGCTGTGTCCGGTGTAGCTGTCGTCTGCTTCAAGCGCGAAGGTCGAGTCACGTGATTTGTGCCAAGACAGACTGCGGCAGCCCTTTCAGGCGAAAGCTGTAGGCAGTGGCCTTAGGGGTGTCCTCCCTAAAGCGCCGCCCTAAAAAGTCCGAACTTAGGGACTCCATAGCAGCCCCTTCCGCCCACAGAATTTCGGGTTTGCTCATGGCTCGTTCCTTCCGTCTGAGCAGACATTGTCGCCCAAGCCCACACAGCCAAAGCTGGGTTGATCAACGTGCGACTAAGCATGCAGTCACCCGGTTGTAAATTTCTCGTTATATGGTCGATATTTCTTGTAAGCAAAATTGCACTGGAGCAGCATTCACAGAACAGCAATCGAGCAAAAACACCAGCAAGACATGTACATGCGAGGCCGCTCAGTGTAGTTTCTGTGCGGCTCGTAATATTTCAAGGGCGTGAAGACATAACAGAGCCTGCTAAAGAAAAACGAGCAATAACATTCAAGTCACGGATCACAAACCACGCAGAAGCTGGGACCTCCAGACGAAAATTTGTATGAATGTCGGAGGAAACGCATGTCAAACAGTGGTCAGAGCACGAATGTCCCTGAGCACTTGGTCTACCGGTCAAATAGCTGCCCATGATTTTTCGGCAGCGTCCTTGCAGGCGATACCTTGAAGCAGCAACGGTAGGTTTGTTGGTCATCATACCTTCGCTTACCTGTCGTCATCAAGAGACCCTAATGTCCAGTAAGGGACTGTCTGCAAGACTGCAGCAAGTCTAGGGTTGGTGCTCGCGTTAATGGTAGCATATGGTAATTCCAGGCTTCTTTGTGCTGTCAAGCAACTGGTCTTTAAGCTCCTCTCGAGGTAATGCATAGTAGTGATGTATAGTGGCTGGAAGTCATGGCCTTTGGGAACGTCACTGTCGGAGTCCTCAAATCTCGTTCTTCAGTACTTGAATGCTCCAATTCGGCGAGGCTTTGCGGATCTCGAAGCTCATCCCAAAGCATGCTAGCATTTCAATTGCCGACAGATGGGACCAGTCCCTAGCATATCGACAGTGGCGCACCTCCTGGCTTTAAAGAAGTCTGTCTTGGGCGTGCTCATCGAGCTAAACTGTTCATGTACAAAGGAGCATTTCCTTTCACTCAACTTTTGCTGTGGAGAAGAATTCAAGTCGTTGACTGATCTCGGCAGTATGGCATCACCGAGCTGTGGAGAGAAACGCAGGATTCTAATTGTCCATCAGACGAACAGGTTCCTCTAAATAAATATATACCGACCTACCGAGCCCGCACCCGTAGTCTTTGAAGATACTGTTTTGGTACGCTATCAAGCAGCCGCGTAAAGTCTCTCGGAGTTACTTTCGGACAAGATGAGGCTTTCGTCCCAGCTTGTGTAGAATGGATGACTGAAAGGCCGTCGTCGTGTCGCAGCATGAGAGGAAAGGTACATCGGGACACAAAAGCTTGAGGTAAGTAATGCGTCAAGTATCAAGCGTCAAGCGTCAAGTATCCAATGATGTGACGGGCCAATTGTCATGGCCATTAGTGACTGGAGTCGACATACCGCTTGTGAAGTCGCTGTCATGACCACTTTAGAGCCCTGGTCAAGTTTGAGTTCAATGGATCGTCTTCTGTGCAAGGGATCGGAGTCGCTCCCATTGCCATCGCAGTTGTCTTTATGTATCGAGAGGCTATTCGATTCTTTCTTCTTCACGATCTGTCAAGCATTGGGAATGCTGTGCGTGATCGCATTTGTTGACAGATTGTGACTGAAGTTCGAGTCCAAGGAGCAGGCTAAGATTCACCATCTGTGAGATAGAGAAGGATCAGTGATGAAGTATGATGAGCATTAGCTTCTTTAGACTCTTCATGCATGTTTAAAAGCTTCGACGGGTTAGGTTCCGAGGGCGTTGGGACTGAAGCTTATGGGACCCTGGCGGCGCCACAGGAACGGTTGCCGAAAGTCTCGAGAAGGGAAGTAGCGACCCATTCGGTGGCCCACGGAACTCTACAGGAACCACTACATCATCAGCAGTAGAATGAAGGTGATCAGCAAGATACAGCCCATCGTCGCTTATGCATACCAAGAAGTTTAGTAGCTGCTAGCTCGCCAAGCTCTGATTTTGGCCGACGCTCGAGTCCATCCGGAGATTCCTTCTCGAGTCGCATGGACCCAATGCTGGCTGAGGACTTTCTGAATGCTTCTCCGAGTAAGATGACATTGACTCCATGATACACATGTAGCTACAGACTTGAGTTCAAGGCTGGCGGCATGTGAGGGTATGGCAGGAATGAAATGCGGAAGACCCGACGTCACGCGTCTGTCAGCGAAGAAAGCAGCATCTAAACACCATTATTTGTGACGTTCACGGCTGCCTACCCTAGAACTTCGCTTCACTTCCTCCCTCCCACAACCATCTCCTCTCCACTCAACAAAGTAAAAGAGTAGGACACCACGTGCAAGATGTCAAGACGCACTTTACCTGCCAAGGAGGAGAATGTCGCAGCCGCGGCCCTTGAGATGCGTCGTGCACATGAGGCGGAAGCTGCGATGCTTCGCGCTCGCATTGCAGAACAAAAGAAAGAGGCCACACGTCTGGCACCTATACAAGAGACATCGGAATCTCATCCAGCTGTGCCTGAAGGCCCTGCAAATCCAGTCCATCGTGCAACAAATCCACTCTGGCAACAGATTCTCCGTCTCATTGAGTTCACCTTCTGGTTCAACTGGTGCTGCGCAATCATTCACACTACACAGTGGTTGCTCTCGCCCACATACCTTTTCAACAAAAATTGGTTCTATAATTGCATGGCTGTCACAAAAGAGCAGTTCGGCATTCTAATTGTCACGGTCACCCAGTGGTTCTGTCCTACATTGATTCGCGTCAGCGGGGATTTGTCTGTCCAGCATCAGCTCGTTCAGACATCTGATGGTCGACTTCACACTCGTTTCCCTGAACGCATGGTCCTCATCGCAAATCATCAAATTTACACGGAATGGCTTTATCTTTGGTGGATCGCATACACTAGTCACATGCATGGAGCGATCTACATCATACTGAAAAAATCCCTCCAGTACATTCCTACTCTTGGACCTGCAATGAAATTCTACGGCTTCATTTTCATAGCACGCAACTGGGCTCAAGATCAATTACGTTTTTACCACCGGCTACAGATACTGAAGCAAAGCTACCGGAACTCGGATGATGATGATCCATCACCCGATCCTATGTGGCTTTTGATCTTCCCTGAAGGAACCAATCTGTCGGCAAATACACGCAAGCGGAGCGCAGCATATGCAAAGAAACAAGATATTCAAGATCTTGAGCATCTACTTCTCCCGCGTAGCACAGGCCTGCGATACTGTTTGATGGAACTTCGAGGTACACTTGAATGGGTCTACGATTGCACTATTGCCTATGAAGGTGTTCCGTAAGTTCATCCTTGCTCTTCGTATTTCATCCAACTTCTTCTATGGAGCTAACTCACTGGGTCTCTTTAGGCGCGACCAATACGCTCAAGATCTTTTTACCCTCCGTTCAGTCTTCCTTCAAGGCCGCCCACCCAAGTCTGTCAACATGTACTGGCGTCGCATTCACATGAGCAGTATCCCGTTGGACGATGACGTCGCCTTTGAGAAATGGCTTTGGTCCCAATGGCTTGCAAAAGAGTCCCTCATCGAGCACTTCGCCCAGCACAACCGCTTCCCAGCAATGGAACGTGGAAGGGGACACATCGAGACAGAGGTGAAACTCGGCTCGCTTCTTGAGATCGGACAGATCTTCGTTATCGTGGCAATCGTGGCCCTCATTTGTGTCTTCCTGTTGCAGAGGAAGTAGGAACTACATACGAATCAAGTAAAAGGAATAGCGATGGCGCTGGCAGGATGTTGCATTAGAGCTTAAGCTCATGCTTGTAAGATACCAATGGATTATGACTACGAAGAGATAGCACGATGGCTGCTATAACGGCTCAAAGGAGGATGCGCTTTCCTGTATCTAGCTGAATGAAAACTCCGTTCAATGATTTCACGCTTTGCTATGGATTTTAATTTTCATGGACCCTAAAGCAGTTTCAACTCGAAGGCTTTTAATCTCCTAGAATTTGCTTAAGCTATTTCAAACTATACAACAGTCTGGGCTATGCCAATGGACCCAGGCTGGTCGAGTCTGGCTGGAAGTTGAAGGGATTGGGGCTCAACGGAGTAGGAACGCATATCTTGGCAGCAGGCGGACTTTGCGGAGATACCCGCCCGCAAGTGAATTGGGAAGTAGCGGTTTTCGACAATAGTTACTTCACTTGTGCCTCCTTTTGTGAGACGAATGTGACATGAGGAGGGTGTTGGCACGGAATTTCTCTTTCGATGTGTCACCGTAAACGGAGTTGCATAAGGTGAAAGCTACACTCCATAGCGAGCTTGCGCTGTACGCCCCGTACTATTCCGCCCTTCCCATTTACCCTACCTTTGTCACTATGGCGCCTCTGATGAATGGGTTCACGAATGGCTCTGCGCGACAACTGCCTAATGATCCTTCTACGAAAGATGCTCGGTTCTCAGATATCACATCAACCCTCGATATCCCAGTCTCTGTGGGAGATGCAGAAGAAGCTGTAGAAATAAGCCTAGAAGAGCTGCCGGACGATACCACCGAGCTCTGCATGATGCTCGACGGCGAAAATGCCGCAAAAAGACTCTGGATGGTTATTGCGCTCGCCTACGCGAGGCAGCGAAAGATAGACCTTGCAATAGATATCCTACTGAAGGGACTGGAGTCGTTGACGCGAAGCTACAGCCAGAACCCTAAAGAAAAGCTCGGCCCACTGAGTCTCCTATGTTGGATGTATTTGAGCAAGAGTCGAAGTGCGCCGAGAGTTCCGAAGGAGGGGGTAGAATCGCATACCAAAGAGCATTGGCTGCAGGCCGCGACTGCGATCATCAATGAAGCAGGCCGTATCAACCCTGCCTTCCCACCACTCTATCTTGCTCGAGGTGTGCTCTATCTCCTTCGTACGTCGCTGCAGCCTCCGTCAAAGCCTGCTGCCCCTGGAACCATTGAGCATTCGGAACGGGTTGAATCTTTACGACTGGCCCAGAAATGTTTCGACGATGCTGCGAAGGTCTCTGGTGGAAAGAATATGATGGCTGTGCTGGGAGTCGCAAGAGTACAGTTCTCTCTAGGAAAGTATGCGGATGCACTGCTCGGGTATCAGGAGGTTCTTGCCAAGATGCCACGACTCCAGGATCCAGATCCTCGCATTGGTATAGGCTGCTGCTTATGGCAGCTCGGCTACAAAGAAGAGGCGAGAGAAGCTTGGGAACGAGCACTGGAGCTCAACCCTGAGTCAAAAGTTGCGACCGTCCTTGTCGGGCTCTACTTCTTGCACGATAGCTCGAATTACTCCAGCAAACACCCGGCTTTTGCGCCGATATACAAGAGGGCAATGACGGACTATACACAGCGAGCTTTCAAGCTGGATAAGGAGATGCCTCTTGCATGCGCAACCTTTGGTGGATATTTCATGTTGCGTAAAGCGTGGCCCACGGTGGAAACTCTGGCCCGTAAAGCCATTGAGCAGACAGACGTCAATGCTGTTGCTAGCGATGGATGGTATCTCCTTGGTCGAAAAGAACACCATCAAGATGTTCCAGACATTACCAAGATTGCCGACTACTATGGAAGAGCTGATGCTGCGAGGGGTGGCGGAGATCGAGGATTTGTACCAGCGCGCTTTGGTATTGCTCAAGCATTAGTAATGCAAGGTGACATTGATGGCGCCAAGTTTCGACTCGACAAGATCATACAATCTTCGAAGAGTACCGAAGCCATGATGCTCCTTGGGGCTCTTTACGCAGAGGAGGTTTTCGCCAACGCCGCCCTTGGTATGAGAGAGGACAAGACGACTGAGGCAAAGAAAGCTATCGCACTTCTCGAAGCTGTTCGCATAACTTGGAAGGATCCAACCAAGAAACTTACGCCAGATCTGTCAGTACTCGTTTATCTTTCTCGGCTATACGAGACGGAGCAGCCAGAGAAAGCCTTCCAGTGCTTGCAACATGTTGAGAAGATGAATATTGATGATATGCTAGAGAAAGAAGGCCTATCCAGGGAGGATGCTGATCCAGCATATGTAGCCAGCCTCCGGGAGGAGCTTTCTCCCCAGCTCCTCAATAACCTAGGCTGTTTCCAGTACCAGGCCGAGAAATATGATGGGGCACGAGAATTGTTTCAGACCGCGCTCAACGCTTGCGTCAAATTTGGCGACAAAGACGAGAATGTGGATACGGACGCACTAGTCACGACGGTCAGCTACAATCTAGCACGAACCTATGAAGCGTATAATCAGCTCGACGAAGCTCGACAGGTCTACGAAGGTCTACTCGCTCGGCATGACGACTATACCGATGCTAGAACTCGACTTGCTTATATTGAGTTGAAGCAGAACCCCACCGAAGACGGCCCAAAAGCCATTGCGGCCCTGAACGAGACCGACGGCAGCAATCTGGAAGTCAGATCTTTGCTTGGATGGTACTTAAGCAAGTCGAAGAAACGCGCCACCAATATCGCAGACGACCAAGAACAAAAGCATTACAAGAAGACACTCGTAGATTTCGACAAGCACGACCGCTACTCCCTGACCGGCATGGGAAACCTGCACGCTTTCTACGCTCGCGAAATGCGAAGAGCAACAGATAAAGAGCGCGAGAAGCGAAGTAATGAATACATGAAAGCAATCGGATACTTTGACAAAGTCCTTCAGCTTGATCCTCGAAATGCCTACGCTGCCCAAGGCATTGGCATTTCCTTGATAGAGGACAAGCGGGACCTCACCAGCGCTGTGCAGATCTTCACGAAAGTCAAGGAAACGATACGTGACTCCAGCGTCCTCATCAATCTTGGCCACATCTTCTGCGAGCTAAAGCAATTCTCGCGCTCTATCGAAAACGTAAGTCCATTCTCTTGCCGTGCCTCCGGCCCATATTCCTGACTAAACAACTTCTACAGTACGAAGCCGCCCTCAACAAAGACCGATCCCACGACCCACAAGTCCTCGCCTGCCTCGGGCGTGTCTACCTCCTCAAAGGCAAGCAAGAGAAATCCGCCCCTTCAATTCGCCAATCTCTCGAATACTCCCGACGCGCCCTCCAGCTCGCCCCCTCCCAAATCCATTTCAAATTCAACATCGCCTTCGTCCAAATCCAACTCGCCCAACTCCTCTACTCCCTCCCCGAATCCCAGCGCACCCTTCAAGAAGTGATCGACGCCTCGGAAGGCCTCGACGAGGCGATCGACCTCCTCACAGAAATCGCAGGCGCCGAAAACCCACCATATCCCAAGCACGACATCGAGCAGCGCGCCAACATGGGTCGGAACACAATGCGCCGCCAACTCGAGCGTGCCATCACTTCCCAGCGTGAATACGAAGAAAAGAACAAAACACGTCTCCTAGAAGCGAAGAAAGCGCGGGAAGCAGAACTCAAGAAGCGAGAAGAGGAGAAGCGAAGAGCAGAAGAGCTGGCTGCAGAACAGCGCCGTAAGGTCCAAGAGGAGCGGAGTAAGATGCTAGAAACCAGCCGCGTATTAGCGGAGCAGAGAGCGGAAGAAGAGCGGAGGAAAGAAGAAGCTGAGATGACAGAGGATAGCGAGACGGGCGAGCGGGTTAAGCGGAAGAAACGCCCACGTGCTCCCCCTGGCCAGGGCAAACGCAAGAAGAAGGGCGATGAGAGCGGCTCCGACAGCGAGATCTCTGCGGCAGAAAAGCCGCGCCGAAGACGTAGGGGGAAGAAATCCGCGGAGACCACCACGGCGGGCGAGACGGAAGATGATGGCGGCGGCGCGAAGAGGAAGAAGCGGAGGAAGCTGGCGCGGAAGGGGGGAGCGGAGAAGGTGGGGAAATTCAAGAGTACGGAGTTTGTGGGCGAGAGCGATGAGGATGATGCGGGCACGTCTGCTGCGGCTGATGGTGGGAAGAGGAAGAGTACCACGACTGATTTGGAGGAGGATGAGGAGATGGCGGATGCGCCTCCCCCTGGGGGGGATGAAGATGAGGAGGATGATGTTGGGGCTAGGAGGAGGGCTGCGAGAAGACGGATTGCAGAGAGTGATGAGGAGGAGGACGAGGAGGGGGAAGCTGCGCCGGCGCCTGCGAGGAGGAAGGCGAGAGCGCCGGTGGATGACGAGGATGACGAGGAGGAAGGAGAAGAGGGAGGCAATGTGTTTGCGGATAAAGATCTTAGTATGGTGGATGAATCCGTGGGCGCGACGGGCAACGCTCAAGCTGGTGGGGACGAGGCGGGGGCGATGGGAAGGGCAGCTGGGGAGGGGTTTGGTGCTGCTGATGGATGAATGAGTGGTATTCCTTGAGGCTTTATGGTCTTGCGTGGGCTGATAGACTACTGAGTGCACATGCTGTATGCTTTGAGATGTATGTGCATTCAGCGAAGCGATGAATATGCTCTAACAAAATAATATCCTTCCAAAATACATGATCCCCATTGTTCTCGTGGTCTAATATCTGGGTCTGCTTATGGTGCTTTCTTGATTGCTTGATTTATGCTGCCCCTCACATTTGCGTGCTTTGGAGGAGGGAGACGTACAATCAATGCTCATTCAGCATCTAAGCCACTCGGCTTTACACAAGAACGAAGCCAGCCTTTGAGCAAAAAGGTTGCACAGCTGAAAAGGTCAGAATGCTAACTCGAGACCTCCGTCCTATCAACAATGATATCTACCACGGTGTAGCTATGAGTTCAAGACAGAAGCAAAGTTTGCGCCGTATTCGTAATCAACGGAACGCAAGGGCATAACGTGGGCATAGAAGGACAAAGCATTGTTGACAGCCAGCCATTTGGAAGGCTGTCAGGCCACGGAAGCATAACAATGGTGGTTGTGGATGACGGTGCCAATACGTTACACGTGCAGCAGTGAGATACCTTCTCAGCCAGCGGTCTGGCAATTGTGGGGAGGGTGGGCTTGCAGAAGGCTGAGACATTAGTACGTAGCGGTCAGGCTTTTTGAGAAATGTGGTCGCTCATGAGCATGGCCTAGGCATGGGATTGTTGGCGGTGTAGCAGGAGTATGCTGGGTGCAATGACATTTGGCGATTTGAGAACGGTCTGCGGTCAGAGATGGTGGGTTGACGTTGGCAGACTCGACGGATTGCAGATTTTCTGGCATGACCCATCGAAGGGGCTCGAATGATTCGAGAAGCCCGGCTGTCTCGTGCTCTGAGTCCATGACGATGGTTCTGGGTAGCCCACATCGGTACTGTCTCCGAGACATGTTGCCGAAACGTACTGATGGTACGAGAGATGGCTGGTCAGAGCCTCCATTTTGGTAAAGCAATGCAAACAAAGCTTCTTGATTTTGGCCGGAAAGGGCAATTGCTCTTCCCATTATTGACCTCTTTGGTCCATTTTGAACTGGTGTGACAATTCCTGCGGGTAGTGGGCTTCGAGTGATTCTTGGAATAGAGCACCGGTGGGGTCTGATTCGTCGTGGCCCCAAGGCCGCCAGGTGGTGTTCGTGCAAGGACGAAGGCATGCCAGTATGCGCTTTTGACAGCCTAAAAGCACCCAAGTATGTCTGTGCGTGCGGTCGGTTTCATGACGTCTGGGATGCATATACCGGCCGCTCCGAGATGATTTATTCCGCTTTGGGCTCTTCCTTTGGATTTGCGTCGTGCTGGTGGTTTGCTGCGACGCGCTTCGGCCTGGCTTGTGAGATCTGAACAGGGCCTATGTTAGAGCATGGAGCGCGTCCAAGTCGTCGAGTATCATAGCGCAGTACCATCGACCTAAGGCATTGAGGCTCGGTAGATGTCACTATGGAGAAACAAGCGTTTCAGACGAAAGCTGTCAACTTTCCTTGGGGGCTGTCAGAGCTGCGCGAACCATTCCTGGCTTAGGTCTGTTATTTGTCAACTTGCATTGACAGCTTAGCGAAAAAGGGCGATGAAGTCCGATTGCCGCAAATAGTATACTGTACCTCTGCCCTTGCTGTAGTCCCTCTTTTGGATTGAAGATTGGGTTCAAAGCTTAAGCAAGTCATATGCACCTATGGCGCGTAAACGCTGTGGCTGTCTGTCGTGCCTCTGGGGATCGCCACCGGGCCCTGCTCCAGCCTCAGTCCAGAATGGTTAATGCAGGTACACAAGACAACGTGTGGTGCGGAGAGGGTCAAAGCACGCTAGAAGTTTCCAAAAGAAGTTTGTCTCCACGCAAGGAGAGGACAGAAATTCTTCGAGAAGGCCTTTTTGTCATGGAAAAGCAAGAGATCGAGATTTGAGCTGGAGGCGACGCAAGCGCATGCAAAGTCCACACAAAACCTCCGTATTGCTAGAAGGTAGTCTTTCATCGAGTACCACAACGTCGTCGCCGACTGCAAATCTCAGTCGGACGAACACGAGTTCACGAGAATGGTGAGGGAAAACAATTGTCGTTGATCCTGTTATAGCCGTTATGATATTGATGTGCTGCGAGGTGACAATTTGCGATTTTGCGAGTGTGTGGGCGAGGGCTCTGGATGATCAGCTCGCATGCACGATGCATGCGGCCATCCTCATAGACTGCATAAGTGCATGGATTTGGTTCCTGCGCGCATCACAGTGCATTCGCGACCCACCCAAAAGGTAGGGCAGGGTTTTCCGTCGCCCTGACCGGTACCCAGTCAATTTCCAGAGCGGTGACTGTGGAGCCATGAAAAAGCATTGCGTATTGTTGTTATAGGCGATGTCTTAGGAGACGTAAAAGGACTGTCGGAGGGAAATTGTGCAATGGATGGTCGCCGCTTCCTCGAATTTCACGCGCAAGAAAGTCCGAATCCGGTTGCGCCTTTCTCGTCCCCCAAGGACCCTATTCTCTAGGCTTGAACATTCTCGCGAGTCTATTCCAATCCGCGAACAATAACAACAATCAGCGCTCTCTAGGCAGATAGCAGTAGTGGTAGTAGTAGTAGTGAGTGAAGATGAGGGAAATAGAAGGTGCAGATAGTGCGGTTGGAATTGCAATTATGTCAAAAGCTACAGAACGTGGCCTATCTCGATCGGTCGCTTCCTATGCCCGCCAGCCCATGTGGACCCGAGCTCTTGGGATTCTAATCCATGTCATTTCTCTCCAGACTTGCACGTAATTGGCATCGCGGGGAGAAGCTATTTCTGCTCGTTCTACGGGAGGGAACCGGCGAGCCAGAAGCTGCAAGGATATGGGGCCCTGCGGATTTGCCGGCGCTGCAAGGTACGCGAGTCTATCACACCGTCCCAGTCTTTTGGGAAAGATGGGCAGGTGCTAGCTAGTCTGCAAGAGCCATCCAGAGAGCCATGCGATAACATCAGCGTGCAGCAGCTCTAGGAGAATGGCTCCACAATCGTAAAAAAACCATATGGAGAAAGCGGGTCGAGAATCCCACATCAGCAGGATCAACCTTCCGGGGCGAGAAAGCTGCTTGACAGCTGGATAACAAAACCTCCTCAGTTCCCCCTGAACTCCAGATGTTTCTCTGCCCAATCAGCCTGAGCTCATAATTGCTCGTTCAAAATCTCAGACATCTTTGCGACAGGCCTGAATCATCAGCATCACGGCCCGATAGACAGGATTGTAGCGGCAATAAACTATCGGACTGGACCACTCCCGACTCCACGCTTCTCTGCTCACATCCAAAACAAAAACGCACAGATCGCAGGGTAAAGCACGCGTTCAGGGACGAGGAGACTGACAGCCCAATCATCAACGCGTAAGTCTCGCAATGTTTGTTTATGCCTCACTCCAAATAGCACCCATGGTTGTTGTATTTGTTGCGAGCAGCCTGGAACTTGACTTGTCAGACCAAGATTTCAATATTGGCAAGTTATAAAGGAATAAAAAGGAGCGGCTCGCAGCGTTTGTCCCGTTGTTGCTTTGCATTCCTACCACACGTCGTTGGACAATAATAAATTGGACGTTATTGGTTTTCACAATCAGAAAAATCACGGCGGTTTTCTGTGAGTAAAAGATTCTAAATTACTGCTAAAATCAGGGTGGATTTTTCTCGAGGAGGCTGTCTGCCGTGCCGCACGATCGTGCTACGAGACGGCCGGGCTGGGCGTTTGTTCTTGCTGTGCCTGCTCTTCCTGCGACAAGATGCACTGACGAGACGCTGTAGGTCGCATATCCACCTCAGATTCGACCTCGTGGTCTGTGAACGCCGCTCTTCCCACCTTCAAAATCCATCAAAATCACGGCCTCGCAATAATTCTCACCCGTTCCACGACTTTGCATTTTGGCAGGAACCGAAGGATTCAGACCCTTGGCGCAAAGCTTGCGCACCTCTAGCAACCAAGAGACGGGCCACTCACAGGGCCTGCGCATCGGCATTTTCATCGTGCTGATCGATTGCCCGAGGAGGACTAGTCAGCACACCCATTGATCAATCGCCATCGTTCCGCTTCTGGGTCTACCAAAGCTCGGGAAGGTGTGCTTCGAGCCAGCCCTCCACACCCCTGATAGCGGCGAAGGAACCATCCAGAGCTTGGGACCGCGCTGCTGATAGTCTTGCGCTAGTCATTTCTCGAACCGCGTTCTGTCTCAGGATATTTTTCAAACGGCCCTCTATTTTCAACGGTTTTCCCTACTCTTCAGTTTCAGGATTCCGCCTCCAGTCCGCCTGCTCCTTCAACCTCCTCGTCGATAGACTCGACCGAGAGATCGCAGCATTCACCCTGCTGCTGCTGTTCCAAACCGCAGATGCAGTTGGCGCACTAACGAGATTCACTACACAGTATGCTTAGCCCTGGTAGGCGGAAGCAAGAGGAGGAAAGTGAAGTGAAGAATTTCAACTGGCAAAATGCGGGGCACCTCAGCATGGCCGAAGCGAGTCAGAGGCCGCACTCAACTCAACCTCCATCATCACACCACCGCACTCTCACAGAAAATCTGCAACGACCCTCAACAATAGCTCTTCGTGGTCGCAGTCACACCTCCACGGAGGACTATCCTCCGACTCTCCGCAAGCCTCTTCGTCTTCAGGAATCTGAGCGACGGTCAATAGATAGGAAGTCTGGTACAATGAGCTTGCACCAAAGGAACGACCGCGCTGGAAGCTTCTCCAAATCTTTAAAGAAGAAAGCATCGAAGCTGCTTCGGCGGCCAGACAGTATCCACGACGACGAAAATGATAATCTTACCTCGTTGAGGACTGTCGACTGGTCCTCGGAACTGGATGACGTTCCTTTCCAACCACAAGAAAAGACCCAACCCCACAAATCAATGCCTGCTCAGCGAGATTCGCGTCCTAAAGGTAAGTTTATATCTCAGCATAAAGCGTGCACTGTAGCTCATAACTCTCTAGACGATCCTGCGATGCGCTACCAAATCTCGAACCCCTTCAACTTTCACCACTTGACCAACACAGAAGACCACGATTTCGAGAACATGGCGGACGTTTCACCTGAGGAGTTCTTGAGTGAGATTGGGGTAGCACGCAGTACCCAGCCTGTACGTCGACAAGGGAAAGGTGTCCGAGCCTTAGACCTCTCCAAACATGACCTTTCTTCACCCGAAATCGGGCAGTCTCAATTCCCATCACGCCCATCAACTCCAAAACGTGCCCTGGGTGAAACCGACCTTCAGGCTCGAAATTCATTATACCACCCAGTATCACCAGTTGTGCCTGAGTTCAACCGCGACACACGTTCACCTACAGCCGCCAGGTCTTCGCCGAACAGCTGGACAAGCCACGTCAGTCCTGAAGTTTCACCAACACAAGCTACCTTCAACGCCGGCGTTCGACGGCCTTCAACAGCGGATTCTGATACGAACACTGACCCATCTACTGCCCCGGAGTATGACTTCGTTGTTCCACACGCAGTGACAACACCCGACAACGCAGCACATGTCTTGAGCCCACCACCCTTCGAAATGTTGAGAACGAATTTGAGCCGAGTCATTGAAGAGGACGAAATCTCTGAAGGTAGAAGATGCTCAATCTCAACCATCATCCGCAGACCATCCAACTCCGATTCTTCGGTGCGCCACGTCAAGTCTTTTCCTAGCGGACAGCCATGCCCTGGGAGCCACTCCCGCTCCAATTCCGGCGATGCATACCGCGAAAGTATCCAAAGTTCTCCAAAGAAGCAGCGCCGTTCAGTCAAGATCATACAACCATCTTTCGATGATGCCGAGGGTGATGTCCCGTTCCAGCAGCCACGACCATATTCAGCCACAGTAAAGGATTCGGAAGGCAATTGGGAAGGGCTGATTGATTGGTGCTACGACCATCAAGCCGAAGCGGACTGCAACTTTGACTTCTCACGCGCAGTTTCCCCACCACCACAAGACGCTACGCCAGCAGCAACGGATCCAACCACCAGACAACTTGAGCGTGTTTCGGATTTCTTTGAAGATTCGGATGAGAGTCTTTCGCCCCCACCAACCGATCGAACTACCCAACAATTGCTAGCCTCAGCCGACTTTTTCGAAGACTCTGATAAGAGCCTGTCTCCCCCTCCACCAGAGGTCACTACTGATAAGGCAAGCAATGACCTCACACACATGCTCATGCATTCATCCGCCTTCTTCAAAGGGCAAGAGAAAAGATCGTCTTCAATATACTCAGCGTCGCCGCCTCTGCTTCCTCAGCTTCGTACTGCAACATCAGTACCAGACCTACAGCCTCCATCAGCAATATCCAATCACTCATCATTCGAAGCCTCTGAGGCTGTCACACCAGACGTCGGCTATGACCTGCCACCTCGCTTCCCTCTTTTCAATTCAAATCCGAAACCTAATTTTTCTAAGCCACACTCGTACTCTCCCCACGTCTCAACAGACACGACCACAACCGAATTCTACGAGGATCTTTGTGGTGAGAAATACGCCAGAGAGTCCTGGCATTACGGCCGTCCAGAAGGCTCAACTATCAGCTCAATTTCAGCTCGTAGCAGCCAGTCGCCCATTAGTAAGAGCAGCTCGCAGGAGAGCTTCAACCTATCCCGTCGGCACCGCAGCAACAATTCACAAGCAAGTCTACCAGAGCTGATCTCTAGCCGATCTAGCCGAGAGAAGGTGGAGCACTTCCCGGAGCAGCTCGCTGAGAATCTCAATACCATGACCGTTGACGACAACACGCTTCGTCGTCGTAGCCCGACTAGGCTAGTCAGAGATGTCGCCCAGAAGAATCTACTGGCGAAGTTACAGGAGGGTACCGTTGAAGACGCTTGCTCTGCCCAGACCCCACTTCCTCTCCATCCAGCTCTGCGTGACTCCGCACCTATCTCACCCATTCGCTACTCTTTCACCCGCTGCGTCAACGGAGATGAAGCTCTAATGCGACATTCGGGCCCTTGCATCCTACCTGTCCCGCGAAAGCGATCACAAAGCTCTGCTACTGGGCTGAAGTCGAGTCTGAAGAAACCATCTGTCAACATCTCACCTCGAGCCAGCAGAGCCAGCTATGGTCTCTACCCAGTCAGTGAGAAGGACTGGGTGAACGAAAAGCCTGTAGCGCTTTGATCGGGAATCGGATCCCTTCATCTCTACAACCCACGCCAGTGCAAAGCACAGGATTATCCCTACACCATACTTATGCGGCGCTCTCCGTCGCCAGGATTCCAATTCAGAGTACAATGTTTTCTTCACCATTCAGATCTTGCCAGATTATGCATCTTCGAATTACTGTTATTATACCCCCATCAGTTCAGATCTACGCTCGAGGCGCAATTCATGTTCTACCCACTTTTTTTCAATACTTCATCAAAGCCGCTGGACGAAGAAGGCTCAATCTACGACTTAATGCCTTAACGACCTGCATAATACACGGAAATCGGAAAGGAAAACGGAAAAAAGGCTACTACCATAGACGCCAGGTCAAAGGAAAGGAAGGTGCGAAGGAGTTACAGTGTGTACAGAATGCCTTGATGGCAACAGCACGATCGAGGAGGAAAACGGCGCGCATCATCAGTGTGGAAGAGAGCGTGGCTCAGCTAATGCAGCATATACCGTTGTGGTAGTAAGGGGGCCGTGTATAGCGCCGGAATCATGCATGTCAAGCAGAGCAGTCACGGAGAATCTAAGAATAAATCCAAACGATGTTGAAACTCACATCGCTTCGCTTCATCTCATACCTTTTGACCCGTTCCCCGTGAATGCGTGTACCATGTTTGTTTCATCCTGTTACAATCCGCAACCTTTTCTGCAAGATCCCGCGTACCTGAAATCTGGGGTAGGTGCCAGGGTGGTCGGAGAGGGCCACGCAGGTACCTTTGTATATGTACTGTTTCGTTCGTACGGTAGCAGTACCGGTAAGCAAGGCAAATCGTTCCCGCGTGCCGTGTTTTGCCTGGCTGGCTGGCTGGCTGGCTGGCTGATGGCAGGACCCGACCGAAGGAGGCCCGTTGCGAAATGGTGGGAGGCCGAAAATCTGCCTGAGGATCTGAAGGGAGAAAATCTGGCCAAGTCAATTTATCTCCGGGCGTGGCGGTTATCTCCGCTGTTGATTTTCGGTTGCGGAGACGGTTGTGCAGGGAAGAAGAACCATCGTTGTGAGGACTTTTGCTGCTGCCATTGAACTATTCTGACTAATTTGATTGACGAGGCATTGATTGCTGGTATTGTTGGCGTGCTGTCGACATTGCTGGTGGGTTCGCTGTGCTTTATAGTGTTGGTGGTTGGCTTTGCGGGGGAATGCATCCGCCAGTATGCATCTACTTGAACAGCAGTGGGTGAAGGTGCAGGAGAAGACTTTTACGAAATGGTATGCGGAGTCTTACAGGGGCTTTGACATGTGAGCGTCTCGTTGACCTCTGGTCTGCAGGCTCAATAGCAAACTCTCACAGCGAGATATTCATATCAATGATCTTGTCTCAGATCTCTCCGATGGCGTACGTCCCATCATAGCTCCAACTGCTTCCGAACAAGGTCTCCATATACAAGCGATACAAGACTAAAAACATTTCTAGGTCATACTCATCCACCTCCTCGAACTCCTCTCCCAAACCTCCCTTGGCCGCTACGCCAGCAAGCCCAAACTCCGAGTCCAACGCTTCGAAAATGTAAACACCTGCCTCACATTCATCAAGTCCCGCGGTATACAACTCACAAATATCGGTGCCGAGGATATTGTCGATGGCAACCGCAAGATAATATTAGGCCTCATATGGACGCTGATTCTGCGGTTCACAATCTCTGATATCGGGGTTGAAGGGTTGACTGCAAAGGAAGGGTTGTTGCTATGGTGTCAGAGAAAGACGGCGTGCTATGATGAGGTGGAAGTGAGAGATTTTGGTGGTTGTTGGAATGATGGGTTGGCTTTGTATGTGACCCTGGGGACACAGAGCCACTAGCATTGGCGAAAAGGGAAGGACTAGCATGCTGACATTGAGATCGCAGCTGTGCTCTACTCGACATCCATCGCCCCGACCTCATTGACTACGAGAAACTCGACAAGCGAGACCACAGAGGCAACATGCAACTGGCCTTCGACATCGCTAGCAAAGAGATTGGCATCCCTGACCTCCTCGACGTAGAGGACGTATGCGATGTTGCCAAACCCGACGAGCGCTCCCTTATGACCTACATTGCCTATTGGTTCCATGCCTTCTCGCAAATGGAGAAAGTCGAGAACGCCGGCCGGCGCGTGGAGAAGTTTGTGCAGAACATGCAAGGGGCGTGGGCTATGCAGAACTCGTTTGAGCAGCGAATGCGGGATTTGTTGAAAGAGATACGGAAGCAAAGGCATGCATGGAAGGAGGCGAGCTTCACAGGCACATATGTCGATGCGAAGGAGCAGAGCACGGAGTTCTCGAAGTATAAGCGAAGTCAGAAACGGAAGTGGGTTGCTGAGAAAAGTGATCTTGCAGCGCTGTTAGGCAATGTAAAGACGAAGATGAGTACGTATCGGTTGAGGGCATACGAGCCGCCGGCGGACTTAAAACTCGAGGTGCTGGATGAAGAGTGGAATGTGCTGCTTCAGGCGGAGAGGGAGAGGAGTCAGATCATCAATGAGACGATTCGAGAGTAAGTGCAACTTTTCTATTCCCCTTTTCCCCTATCTTCACCAAATCGTTGCTGAGGATCCTCAGCATCAAGAACGTCCTCCGCAAAACCTTCGCCCAGAAAGCCAACACCTTCGCTTCAACCCTCCAAACCCTCTCCCTCGCCATCGCCGGCCTATCAGGCGATATTCCAGACCAACTCACCCACGTCCAGCGCCTCCACTCCAACCTCCCGCCCCTATCCTCCTACCTCGAATCTCTACTCGCTCTGTCCCAACAATGCGACGAAGCCAACATTGAAGAGAATGATTTCACCACCTACACGTACGATGAGCTTGCTTACGAGCTCGACCTTGTGAAGGGAGCTGTCAGCAAGAAAATGGGATTCCTGGAAAACCAGATGGTTGCTAGGGAGATGACGAACCTCACACCGATTCAGCTAGAGGAATTTGAGAGTGTGTTCAGGCATTTTGATAGAGATGGTAGTAATACGCTGCAAGAGGCGGAGTTTGGAGCTGCGTTGAGTAGTCTTGGTGTGGTCTTTGATGAGGAGGAGATGAGGGGAAAGTTTGAGGGGTGCTGTGAAGGGAATCTGAGGAAGTGAGTGTCCCATTCCCCTGAATCCATGGGAATGCTAAGCAAACTTATTTCCAGGGGCGTGACCTTCGAGCAATTCATCCGCTTCATGGTCGATGTGACCGAGGACCAAAACACTGCCGAGCAAGTCTTCCAGAGCTTCAGAGAGGTCGCTGATGGCAAGGTACGCTCCGCTCCCCCTCTCCCTCTCCCCCTTTCCCCATTTCTCCTTCTTCCAGAACTCTCACCCTTCCCTCCACCTTCCCTCCCCCCACTTCCAACCTCTCCCCCTTCTTCTCGCTGTCCACACACTAACCCTCAACCCCAGCCCTACGTAACAGAGCTCGACCTCCGGCACAGCCTAGTCCCCGAAGAAATGATAGAAGACCTACTCTCCAGCATGCCCGCCCATAAAGGCCCCGATCTGCTCGAAGACCGCGATTTGCCGAAGTACGACTATGTCGGCTTCATGGAGAAGATGACTTTAGAGGACGATGGCGGTGGGGACAGGCAGGCGAACGGGGGACGGAACGAGCGATGATTGATTGGATGAGTGGGGTTTCCGAGGGTGGACTGCCTGACAAAACGATTGGCAGCTTAAGAGGGCAGTTTCAGGGCTTGCGTTGTTGGTGGCATCAGTGGAAATACCTGCATGAATGAGGTACGAGGATAGGGGCATTAGCGAGCGGTGTTTTTGGCTAGCATAGAGTTGGGGAGCATAGCTGTATGAGGCAGGCAGACTTAGAATAGACTGCTGATAGGAATGAAAATGAGTATAATGTTTCACGAATTTTGCTTTCTTTACTTATTGCATGGAGCTTGTATGGTATACTTCGATGTGAGAGTCAGTTCACTCTGTGAGCTGCTTTCACTCGATCTCGTTTGATACTCGATAGGTGTTGTTGGTCTGGTCTGCTCTTTCTTTTCACTGGATTGAACATCTACTCTTACTCTTGCTTCTCACCCAAGGAGCTGAGAACTCATCGAGTTCAACTCATCATCTCAATCGTTGTATCCGATTCTCGCTCTTGGACTCTTTCTCCCTTCCAACCATGGTCTTCCTCGACGTCCATGCTATAAAGCAGCCTCGTTCTGCCATATATAGAACTTTGAACCTCACTCTTCCGCCCTTTGCCTCCAGCTGTGGATATGTAGTAAATCTTCCTTCTCCTAACCATCACCCTTCCTCCCCAAACGGATAATTAAACTTCAACAACCCATTCAATCCCCCCACCCACCCTTCATCCCCACCCTGCTGCCACGGCATAACACAAGGTACACCGCCCACCCAGTCCCTCTCATTTCCTTCTCCTACTCCCTCATTCCCTCCATCGCCTTCTTTCTGACCAAATTCCCCCCTCCGCCCCACACCCTCCCCCCAAACCTCAACCTCCCCACCAACGCCCAATCCCCCCGGAATCTTAACCCCATCAACACTAACATCAACCGCCTGCCCCCTCCTCCCCTTCCCACCTTTCCCACCCATCTCACCCTCCCTCTCCTCCCCCCCCAAAACCCTCGTCCCCTCCTCCACCCTTACACCAATCCTCCCGGTCTCAGGCAACACCAAGCTCCTGAAACTCAGACTCCGCGCGCAGACGGGTGTCACGACTACGCCTTTCACGAGCGGGTGCACTATGCTCCCGCCTGCGCTTAGCGAGTAGGCTGTGGACCCTGTGGGCGTGCTGATTATGAGGCCGTCGGCTATTCCGGTTGTTAGGGGCCGGGCGTTTAGGGAGATTGTGAGGTGGACGAGGTGAGGGGAGGGGCCGCGGTGGAGGAGGAGTTCGTTGAGGGCGAAGAGGGAGTGAGGTGTTGGGTGCGGATTGGAGGGCGGTGGCTGCGAGGAGGAGGGAGTGGGGGGAGAGGAGCTGCTGGATGTGGTGGTGGTCGTGGCGGAGGAGGATGTGGGTGATAGACTGACTCGTAAGCGGTTTCGTAGTAGGATTCGTGAGCTGCGTGAAGGGTTCTGTGATGCGCCGAGTGAAGATTCCCATGCTGGGTTAGTTGGATTTTTGTTTGAGAGGACCCCTGAACGTGAAGTGGATGAGCCCGACATGTATACCTCCCGCCAGGCACGTTTGTACTCTTGGAAACGCCATTCTGAGAGAAAACCGAGTGTTCCTAGGCTGAATGAGAGGATTGGGGGGACTGAGGCGGATGAGGAGAAGAGTGAGGAGGCGTGTAGGATCGTGCCATCGCCGCCAAAGGTGGTTATGAGGTCTGTTTTTGATGCGATGAGGGCGTTTGAGATGAGAGAAGCTGAAGAGGAGTTGTTGGTGCTTCTGGACTTCCCGGAGGTGGTTGTGTGGATTGGAAATGGAAGGAGCGAATGAAGCTGAGCAGCAGCTGTGGGCTCGAGGAGAATGCGTATCGAGGGAGAAGTAGTAGCAATGTGTCTGTATAGTAAACGAATAATTAGACTCTGTTCTCTTATATATTTCGAAGCTTTTTCGAGGTTTAATTGGTGTGAGCGTACTTTGCGAACTCAATCAAGGCATCTGTAGCTTTGGGCGAATTCTCCTTTTGCACCAAAAGGATATTTCGAGGAGGTGAGGGCCATTGTAACGTCAAAAGATCATTACCCGGTGTCTCTGCGTGTGTGAGCTTGCTTATTGGACAGTTTGTTGTGATTGCATACCTTGGTACCGTGGCTGTATGCGGTCTGGGGTTGCTTCCAGGGGCAGGATCTCGAGGCGTCGGCCGGTGGTCGAGAAGCAACGCTTGCAAAGAAAGCTGGTTTGAGCAGATAAGGAGCGCATAGTCGCTTGGGAAGGATGTGAGAACAATCTACAATGACTACATGGTGGCTGTGACGTGCAGCTTGATGGAAAATGGAAAGTTCAAGACGTCAGGAACGCCCGGAACTCAGCGAAGGCCTAGACTTTTTGGTAGACTTAGTCACAACGGCTCCTGTAGACCTTATTCAATGCACAAAAGTTATGCAAAAGTAAAGCAAAAGCTGGGAAACGTTTTGAAATATGTTCATTGGATTTATCATCTAGGTACATCAGCTCATCATACATAGAGAGCTACCTTAGGTCAGTTCTTATCCATCCTTCCATGCTATGCTATGTCGCTATAGACTTTTGATGTCACACCAAGCCACCCCTATGAAAACATCTTATGGCCACCTGCCATAAGGAATTGAGATGTAGAATAGAATGCTGAATATGAGAACTTCCCTTGCAATGCATAACAAGCTGCTTCATCCCGAAGCTCTCGTGTGACCCGACACCTAAGAAAAGACCACCTCGTGATGACTGTGGTCAAATGATGTTCCTCCTGGCATGCTGATGTATTGCCATGTAGAAGACTCTGCGCCACAACACCTTCGTGGGGTATCATGTCCATGAGACCGTAAACCGTCGAAGAAAGAAATGTAAAGATGCTTACTGTAGTGAAGAACATGTGAATTCACGGCGTTGATACCCTGCTGAGAAAATTTGGGCACCGTGGTAAAATGCTGACTGGTACATAAAAATTGCCTACTCAGGAGTCAAGATGTTGTTGAGTTACGCCGTAGGATTGTAGAAGATAGCTGAACACTCGTCAACGAGCGGATCTGAATTTCAGTAGCTCCACGAGACATTGGGTGCTGGAGGTACGATGAGTCAAAAAGTCACAGCGAAGGATATCTTCCGCGGTGGAGCGCTTGCTGACATCGACAGTGAGGCATTGGCTAAGGAAGCGTTTGGCATCCAAGCTCAGCTGGTCGGGGTTCTTGAGTGTGGGTGTTCCGTTTGTCGCGATCAGAAAGAGTGCTTTCAAGGGTTCTTCATTGAGGTAGGGGGGTTCGGACTCAATCATCTCGATAGCCATAATGCCCAAAGACCAGATGTCGACTTTGCTGTCATACTCCTTTTGTTTGACAACTTCGGGAGCCATCCAATAGGGTGTGCCCACCATCGTCGCACGTTTAGCTTTCTGATCAGTCAACTTGGCACAGAAACCAAAGTCGGCTGCCAAACTCGTTAGCAAACATTCCCAGAGAGAATACGACTAGGGAGAAAGAAGACACGTACTGATCTTGACACTGCCACGGCCGTCGAGAAGCACATTGTCTGACTTGATATCACGGTGAATGATACTCTGCGAGTGAAGATGGGCCAAGCCCTTGCAGGTCTAGAGAATATATCAGTGGAGGTTGGAAAGCCAGAAGACAGAAATAGTTACCTCATTGCAGATTGTCGCGATTTGAGCTTCAGTCACATTTTGGTTGTTGTCAATGACATCGGTAAGTGCACCACCCTCCATGAATTCCATGACGACCCAAAGCTCGTTGTTGGCTTCTTGTAGGAAAGAGTCCAAGAAGTTGACAATGTTTGGATGATGACTCTCCTTCATGACAATGATCTCGTTGACAATCAACTCCTTCCTTGGCTGATTACGAAGGTCCATCTGCTTGATAGCAACTTGGCATCTGGGACCGAAGTCGCGATGAAGACGGCGAGCTACTGGTGAAGCTGCATTATCCACGACTTTAGCGACGTAGACAGATCCGGAAGCACCCTGCCCAATCTTCTTTTGTTTGCTGTAAGAAGAGGAAGGGTCGTCCTTAGATACAACCTGCTTGAGTTTCTCCATTACCTGCGCTTCGCTCATGTTAGACATGCGAACTTCCTTCTGACGCTGATGTCCCGACGGCTTGGTCAACGCTTGTTCAGCTTGCTTATACGGATCAGTACCTGCAGGTGCTCCAGTAGGCTGTTTGATGTTAAGGGGTGCTGGCTGCTGGGCCGCCACCGCTGGCTTCTGCTGTTGCTGAGGACGGACTGGGAGCTTCGACGTTGGTCCATTGCCATAATGGTTTGCTGACGGTGCCTCCTTGCGCTCGCCTTCTCCCCGGCTAGGCGGCGGACGATTGGCTGATGGTGGCTGGCGGTATTGATCAGGTTTGCTGTGCCCACGGACCGAGCCTTCTGCGGTCGGAGATTGTTCGCGTGAACTGGGTTGCTTTTGTGCGTAGGGTGGACGAGGTAGTGCCTGTGATGGACCTGGACCTGGACCTGGGCCATTAGGCTGCATGGGAGCGTGGGGTGCTTGGCGTTGAGCTGTGGGTGAGCGAAGTGAGCCTTGGGGTTGCTGACGGTTACGGTCAACGCCTGGAGCTGGTGGTGCGTTGCGCGCAGGATTATAACGATTGTCAGAATGCTCATCATCTCTACCTACGTAGCCACCGCCAACCTCCTGCTTGGCCATAGGGACTCGAGTCTTTGGAATAGCAGCCTCATAGGCTTCCTGCTCGCGACGGTTCTGCTCCTCTTCAGTTCTCTGACGCTCGCGGTTGCGCTGCTCCTGAGCGTGCTTGATGCGACGAGCTTCTTCCTCCATAGCTTGACGCATGTTTTGATCCATGCCGAGCTTTGAGCTCTGCTCTTGTGTGCGGTCAGAATTGGAGACATGGCGCTGTTGACCATTGGTCGGAGTGGTTGTGCGCGAGTTTGGAGAGCTTTGGGGGGAACGCTGCTGAGAATAGAACGAAGGGGGAGGGGGTGGGCGAGGAGGAATGATACCGGAACCTGATGAATGAATGACATCTTGCTTGTCTTTGAGAGACACCGGAGAATAAGCACCAGAGTCACCTTTGCGTTTCTGCAGCTCGGAGTAAAAGTCAAGAACCTCGAGAAGAGCTTCAGGGTTCTTTTTGATCTCCTCTTTTGAAAGGGTCGACTGATTAAGAAGCCTTGCCCATTCTTCTGGGAGCCCAGTGAAACTGCCTGAGGCGGTGTCAACATACGTTCGCGTAAGCGAGGAGTGTCAACACTTACCATTTATGGCGTCGAAACCAACATGAACGCGATGAGTAAAGTTTGTAGGATTTGAGACACCTCCCATACCGGGGCAACGCGCATAGATCGCATCAGTCCATTGATATATCTCATCTTCAGACTCGACCTGGACAAAGATGGTCTTGGACGGCAGGTCGCGCCTCGCTGAAGGAGTCTGTGCAGGCGCACTCTCATTCGGTTTTGCGATCTTGACTATTTCAAAACAAAGCTTACTATTCTCACTCCGTCCTACGGAAAGGACGTCTTTGAGCGCAATTGTTGCGGTGACTTTACCGTCTTTGGTTTTGTGGATATCCAGCGTGAAGGCGCGAAGAATGAGATAGCGCTGCTTGAATGGTGGCCAACCCTCTTTGACCTTTGCAGGTCCTTGCTTGATGATTGTGACACCACCAGTAGCTACTACACCCCCTGGGGGCAACATTTCATTGGTCGATGAGTTGGTTGTGGTACGTGAGAATGTGGAAGTAGTGTCGTTGTGGCGGAGGGAGGAGTCGGAAGAGGCAAGGTTAGTGTTAGATGCATTTCCAGGTAACCCCGCGGTAGCTGGCATAATATTGAATCGAGGCTTATCCGTGGGAGGGGCTGGTGCAGGTCGCCCTGGGTTCATGAACCGGGGGTCCCTATTGTTCTCAATTAGTATCATAGCCTCACGATACCATTTTGCACAACACAGCAATGGAAATCACAGAGTACTTACAGTTCTCCGTCCATTCGGGGCAGTTGGGCTGTCTTTGTTAGCTGAAGACTCGTTACGGTTCCCCAAGTCGTCAACTCACGCTCCTGCCACGGATTGATTCCGCGGCGTGCCAAGCCGCGCAACATCACGGCGAAGTCCCAGTCCCAATGGATCCAGTCATTAGCAGCCTCCATCTTTGCTGCACGTGTCGAAAAAAAGAGTCAATTCGGGGCAAAAAGGCAAATATATACATCCTCACCGCTGTTTCTGCCAATTTCCGCGGACGACGCACGATTACGTCGGTCCTACTCAATTTACAGAATGTGTGTATCAACCAGTGGCTACCGACCAATCATGTTGAGAGCCCAATCCTTAGTGGCTGTCATCATACGAAAGGGCGGCGATATATATGCAGCTACAGGGGTCTGGTAAGTGAATATGTCTTCTACAAAATGAGAAGCCCCGCTCAGACCATCCTCGGGCTAGCTTTCTGCAAAACATGGGCAAGTATCTTAATATGAAGTCACATGTTTAACGCTGAAGCACCGAAATAAGTTGTTTCGTTTAAATTGGACCACAATTCAGGTATAAACATCGCGGAGGCGACGGTAGACTGTCATGCTACCATAATTGTCAGCTCTAAACTGGCTCCTCAAACAGATTTCGAATCATCTTGTGCCCCGTAATGCCACTGCTCTACAGCTCAAACAGTCAGCACGACATCCACGAGTCACGGGAACTACTTGCCGCTTTACGCTCGAGGACTAGCCGATTTACTCATTAGTCGGTGACCCGGAAATGAACTTTGACACTGCTCAGATGTTAGCATAACATTTGTATAGTGGCTCGATCAGACAATTCTGTGAGGTCGAGCACTATTCCGGTCCTCCCAAATGCTCTGATTGTAAAATGGGATTGCTTCGATGTATTGGCAGATTTGCTTGATCCTCGGTAAGCTGCAGAGTAATCGTGTTGTAAATGAGCTTAACCTCAGTCTCTTTCACATCGCGAACAAGTCAATTGACGTATCATTGGTTGAATTTATGATTTGAAATATTTGCTCGGCCAGACAAAGACCCGTCTTGTTTGGTGTAAGGCGCATGCCAAGCCGAGCGCTCCCTGCGGAAACCTTCATAAATCACCGCGCATATTATTCGCGCGACTCAGCGCTAGCTGCTAGTGGAAGAGCGCTGACCGTTTCGGGAACGCAGCCTTACCCCCGTTTCCCTCATACTTCTGGTCGCATTTCCTTTAGCTATATTTTGTTGACTCGCAATTACTTCAAATGTTCACATTCCAGGCGTGTTTGATGATCAAGAAGCTGAATTTATTGCCAGCTCATTCTTCAAAGCTATCAATGAAACCTTTTCTGCCCGACATCAACGCCCGCCTAAGGCTTTGCTGCTATTCGCAACGTTTGCCCACGGCAGTCTTTCTTTTGTCGGCCGTCACTTCAAAATCGCAGATGAAAGCAGTTTCAGCGAGGATGGCACAGAAGTTCAAGCTTCTTCTTCAAAACGTCGTTTTCAGCGCCCATCTGCTGGATATACAGCCCATCCGCCTCATGCTTGGGGAATCGAACCCCTACTCGGCCGCAAAGAAAAGCCAACAACCGACATGATACCACACCGAACAAGCACACGGACCAAGCAGCACACCGCGCAACGCTCCAAACGTACTCTACTGCTTCCGCGTAGCAGAAGCCCGGCGCAAAGCCTCTGCCCTTTCCACCTCCTTCGCCCTCTCATCCATCCTCTCCCACAAAGCACGCCGCTCCATCTCCTGAAACCCGCATTCATCAGGCGCCTGCAGCATAATGACTGGATGCGTGGGGTCGTTCATACCAGATCAATGCCCGTCTTGGGCCGCCGCGCCTCCTTCCTCTCCTTGCGTAGGCGCAATTTGCGCCGAATCTTGCCAATCAAGCCCATTCTTGGCGTATATTAGTTCAATGTTGGTGCAAATCGAGGCGAAAGCTTGTACTTGCGGTATCTCTATGGCTTTTGAGCTATTTCTTCAGCCTTTTGGGTTGATTTAAACGTTACTAGGTGGCAAACTTACAGTGAAAGGAAAGCGAAAGGGGGAGAAACGCACGCAACGGGCAATGCTGAGATGCCGTATTAGAATAGCGAGAAAAGCAACTGCGTCAGTTTAATCAGGTATTGCAAGTAGGGATGGTACGGTTGAACAGAAATGCTTGTTATTCTGCCACTTGCATCTACTTACAACTACTCTACTGGAAAATTAGCCTGCTATAGGGTTGAAATTCGACGGTTGCAGCAAAGAGTGTCAACAGAGTCAGCCACCCTACGTACTCGTATACACGTCTAGCCACGACTAAACCCAAATAATATTTGATAAAGTCCAGCGTTCATCAGGGGAGCCAGAGGACTGGTTCCCGCTAGAAGCAAGGAAATCATTCAACTGGTCAACATAGACCTTAGCTTCCGTGATATCGGCGAGCAGGGGTGCTATCCGGCGAACTAGCAACCGTTCAGCGAACAGGAACGCTCCGCAGACACTCACATGAGCAACCTACGGCAAACTCAAATCAAATTGAACCCTTGGCCCTCTATCCGTACCTAGCCACAGTACTCCGCGCCAATTCGTATCGTTGTTCGCAGTTATATTGACAGTTTGCAAACATATTCTGCGAAGAGGTGACTTGATAGCAGCGTATATAAGCAGGAAAGTGGTTTCTCTGTAGCGCAACCATCACTGGGATGACTCACATCAAGCGTGTTTTATAAAGGGATGACACAAAACAATGAGAATCTGCGAAAAGACGGTGTTTGTACTGTTATCCGCGCTTATTCATGGTGTTGTGGCGGTTTGCACACTCCTAAAATGGCCTAGCTTACACGATATCATTTGTTTTGTTACCATTCCCAGCGCGTTTTGACTCTTCTTTCGCCAGCAACAGCATATCTTACGTGTAGAGATACCAGTTTAGCAGTTGATTTACTCCGCTAATACCACTAGAAGCATCAAAATGAATCGCAACAGGGTGACGAACGGAGAGACTTCGCCTCCCCCGCCCGACACCAACATCACCAACGCCTTCTCCTCCCAATTCGAGGAGATCGAGAGACAAGAACGGTCTCTCCAGCAGCCAGCGCCTCCTCTCCAACCCCACCACCACCACTATGTCTTCCCCTCCGCCCCCCAGCACCGCCAGCAAGCTCCCGCCCCGCCCCCAGCAGCCCACCACCACCACCAGCAAGCCTTCCCCGCCGCCTCTGCTCCGTCAACAGTGCCCCCAACAGCACCAACCGCCCGTGGAGATGCCCGTTTTGCCGCCGCTCCCTCGCTGCAAGTACCACTAGTAGCCCGCCAATCGGCTGCCAGCGCCCGCAGCATCGATGCCGAGCGCTCTGGGGAGCCACGCTTCGTGCCCCGCGTCACCACCATTATCCCTCCCAGCGACGACCGTCCAGGTGTTGGCCTCGTTCAACTACCCCGCCAAGGCCCAGATGTGCCTGTTCCTTCCGCCTCGCCTCTCCGCCGGCCCCACAATTGGACCGCGTTCATGGACGACGAGGCTGTCGCATTGCTGGGGATGCAGAGTGTTGACGATGTGTTGGGGTGGTTTATGCGCAGGTACCACCAGCTGAGCGATACGGAGGCCATCAGGGCGCATTTGACTGAGCTGGTCGTTAGATTTCATGGGGGAGAGTGAGAGAGAGGAGTTTATGGGGCGGATTTCGAGAGGAAGGAGAGGAGGGAGGGCCTGTTTGCGTGTTTTTTTTGTAATATGGGGTGATAGCGGGTTGTGAGCAGAGGAGATCTGGCTAGTTAGCGCTTTCATAGAGCGCAATGCGGATCTTGTTTGCTATTTCTCGAAAATAACGGTCTCTTGCTCCATATCATTGCTCTTCTCGAGGTCTCCCAAGATAGTACAGCACCAAAATCGACCTGTTTAGCCCTCCCTGAGATGACAATTACATTCAGTGCGCCTTGAGAGTCGAGTATCAATTCGCCCCTATTATTGCCACTTCTGTGATACCAAGTTTAACGATGTCCAATGCAGCTTTAGAGTAGCTCAGTTGAGGCGTCTCAGTGAAAAGAAGAGCATTGAGATGCCAGTAATGACGTGCTGACCAAGAAGATCTGTCAGATGTGATGGGCGACCCCGTTTTCTCTGCCCTTTTCTTTGAGTTGGATGCTGCTAGTGTGGCTCCTATTTTGATGGCGGTTTGCTGGTATGTTTTCTGAACCACCAGGTCTTTGGCCAAGGGATGTTGTACACTGTGGTCAATACAGTTGTTGTGTTGGCTTGCCGTCCTGCTTCTGTCAGCATAGATCGTAGCATCGCCAGCTCGAAAATCATACCGAAGATCTTGCAGCCTGTTGCATCCATATCCCCTCCGCCCATCTGGCTTGGTTGTCTTGTAGTCCAGCCCCGAAAGACCAGACCTTGGATTACATCGACTCCCCCCCGCCACCTCCACCCCACTGCCATTACTCCGTCTCTCTATCTACTAAAGCACGCGCACCAGGGTTGCGACATTGAACCAGGAAGCCCCCTAGTGGGCCCCCACAGCCACATTGGCTGGCGCTCCCCGGAGTCGAACCGGGCGAACGCAACTCAAAGCCGGCCCTGGTGGAAGACAACGCTGCTACTGCCCCAATTCTCCCTCGGCTCTGCTGCCAGTACCTCCTCTTGCTCCCCTCTTCCCCTAACCCGCCCAATTCCGGGCCCTCCTCCTCACTCGCCCACGCTGCTCTCTCCACCATCGCCGACTTTCTCGCCCTCCCTGCTGGAGGACCCGCGCCGCTCCAAGCATGAGGGATAGGAGACCAGGCTCAGCGGGGCTATAGAAGTTAGCTTTAGTTGCTAATGGGGCCTTTGCACCTACCGCGACTGCGCTGGCTGCCCTTCGGGCGATGGAGGAGGAGGTGCAGGACCTTGTCTGCTCTGCGAAACGCGTTAGTTTGACACTTGCAGCGTCGCCTGAGCGCCGCTCCTGACAATATATGAGTGCTTACGGTATCGTTTCTGTCCATTTTCAATTAAAGAAAGCTATATAAACCGCTTCTCTGGCTATGGAAATGGATAAGTTTGATCGCACGAAGAGCAAAACAGCTTTTCTGTGGCTGATAAACATAGCTGGCGAGCTGCTAGCGTCACTGCACGGTGACGATGCTACCCTTATTGCCATATGCCTACGCTCTGTGCTCTGCCAAGGCCAATCGCCGACAACGTCACGTCCACCTCCACCATTTTCTCTGAAAAAGCCTCAAGAAAGGGGCAACTTAACACATCGTGTCTCTTATGGAAGGCACAAAACGCAGCAGAAGCATGTAGAGATGCCTGTTACGAAAGTAAATATCAATTTGAAAGTACGTACACATTGCGGAAATCAGATATGGCCGTCAGAAAAGAATGTCATGAAAGCATTGTAAGTCCCCCGCAACAGCATTGAAGCATCATATATGGCAATATCCTCGTCATCATCAGCTATTCCATCCTGCAAACACGTGTTCCTTGATCAAAATCCGCCAGAAAATGACAATCTGCTCCTCAGACTGGGCAGGTCTTTACGAATATCAGTCAGCCTATGCCCATAGAAAGAATCGGAAGCTCTTACTGCGCCACAACTTCCACACGTCTTTCCAGACCCAACACCAGCACCGCACTTAGGACAAGAGTTGTGGTTCATTTTGGCTTGAGGAGCTTCGGGGACTATTTGGGTTGGCAGAACGTTGAGCCTTAAATCTATCAGCACGTCCCCTATCTTCCCCCTTGTTTGATACTCACTGAAGACGTCAGATCTGGTGATATGCTTTGGTGGAAGGTTGGATGTAGTTGCAAAAGACTATGCCGCAGTGGGGTCGTTACATCGCAGCGGGGAATGCTTGGCCCTTCTGGCCCCTAAAGATGACACGCATAGAAGCGCACCAATTGCGGCATGGGAAAGGAAGGCCACTCCCCTAGTGACCGCTTCCAACAGGATGCTTCTCTCGACCTCATCCTTCCAAATGGACATCTCGTGTCCAGGAGCCAGAGAGATTGTCGCGACTAGGATTCGAGATACGCGAATCTCCTTGCGCCGTGACATCATGAGGACTCGGCTGGCGAGTCTACTGTGCTCCCCCTGAGCTGAGCAAATTGCGAAGTCTGTGCCGCTGCCCCCAAAGTCTAGTTTCAAGAACATGATTACAAACGATCACAGTGCCCACCATGCCTTCGTTTGGTCTCGTGCCGTGGGCATTTGAAGATAAACTCGACAAGAATAGTTGATGTTGCTTAGTGGGAACAGATCCACCTCGTCACAAGTCCAGTCAGCAGCAATGCTCGAGATCCTCGCCGCAGAATGGGGGAAGAGGAATACAAAAAGCACCCACCTACTCCAGATGATGTACTCTTCCAGCATCAAATACTTCTTCCACCTCTCTGCCTTGCCCGTTCATCCTTTCCCGTTGCAATCAAGCTCCTTGAGCTTTGGGTCATTTACTTTCAACAACGCTCCAGGTGACCAGACATGCTTGTCTCCCTTCTCGCTCCTTTACTTATCTCTCTCACTTCTGCCTCTCTGATCATTGACTACAAAGCGGGCGATCCGCTCTCGGCTATTGGCTGCCCTGATCTGAAATGCGCGGAAAACGAGCCTCTCGGCTGCAACATTGGTGAACAATCCAAGACAAACGGCGGCTCGAAGATTGCCTCTGGTCAGGATTCCGACACCAAGCCTGCATTGCATTTCCATCGAGAGCCCGACTGCCGCCGTGCAGAGGTCAAGGTAAAAGGCGACTATGGTCCAAACAAGAAGTATTACTTCGGGTATGAGTTCCGGCTGTCAAATATACATCAGCATCTGGCGCTGTTTCAATGGTATGTTCGATTCACCCTGAGACCCCAGAAGGGTTGCAAAGCTAATGCTCTCCAGGAAGAAAGATAAGGAAGAGGCAAAGCCCATCCAGAATATTCCCTTCAACATCCAATTCGATTACAAAGAAACTACGCGCCTTACCCTTGGTTATACCCCTCCTGACAAAGACTACCAGATGATCTGGACCATGGGCTCTGACTTCGATACCTCTCAAGTTCACAAGATAGCGCTGGCATGGGACACTATGACCGGCGGCAATAGCACCTTACGAATGTGGCTTGATGGTCAGCAGGTTGTGGATGAAGACGGCTTGAGCCTTTGGACGGGCGACACGTACCCAAAGCTAGGCATATACAGAGGCGAGAAGGGCGACCATGATCGCGGTACTCATGGCAATGAGTTCGACCTGTGGGTCTATCGTGTTGCCCTTGGGGATGGTGGGCTAGACGAAGTCGCTGAAGCTGGTGGCATCCAGAATTCAAATGCTGATGGCGGCAAGTCGAAACTATCCAAAGCTGAAAGGGGGATTCGCAAAGCCCGACGTCAGGAAGGTCATCCCTTCGAGCGAGAAGAAAAGCAACACGGAGAAGGACATAATCGAGAGTATACCCACGACGCCGAGTCTGAACGGGATTACAAAGAAGCACATACACATGCATCGGGCATTAAAGATGAATGGGATTGAGGCCCTCCCCACAGTGACTGGAGCAATCTCGGTAAAAGAAGCGGAATCCATGAAGACAAGGAGGATTACGAGGAAGGTGATGATTGACCCCAAAGGATACAATTCTAAGGTCGCTCGTTCATGAGTTGAACGAGTGACAGCAACATGGGTGGCAGTTTCTTGGACGCTTAAGAAGATATGAGTGGTGGTATTTGATTAGATTCTCTTTTTGCATGTTGCATGCTTTCTCTTCTAATGTACATGGTGCTTGCCCTTTCTCTCACAGCTTTCTTGGTCGCGCCTTCTTGAATAGCGGTTTTTTCCACACGGAAATCTAGACTCTCGCCGCCTGTTGTGACTTTATTTTCGTTATCTCAATATACTTCTCCACATGAATCCTTCTCCGCTGCATGTACGCAAATATGTTGTACGGGACTCACAGTATTCATGTGTGCTAGGTTCTGCCGCAACTTACGTAGCCTGGACCCAATACAGTGACTTCAAGCAGTGTTTCAAGCCAACAATCGCCCCTCAACACCATCAGAGTGAACAGAATGCCAAAAGGAATGCTTGTGGCAATATTGTCATGGCCAAAGCGTTGATTAACTCAGACGATGACTGGACTTGTGGAGCTTGCATGCAACGACATGTGAATAATGGTAGCAATTGAGACATCACACCTACCCTTTGTCGAATCGTCTCTTTGTTGTGGGGCTTACACCTCCATTATGATCATTCATCAGGGGAATTATCAAACACTGTCCTGCCGCGACGACGCTTCACGCCTACTTTGCATGTGACGACATGTGGCCTCGGGTGTTTGCAATATGCCCAATTGGTGGCGCTTGATGCGTGAGTCTCGCTATCGGAGATACACAGTGTCTTCGCACCAGCATGTGAACATTCGACTACGACATCCGACTGGCTACTGGCGATGCAACACCCTCATCATGCATACCACCTTTCGTGAATGCTCTCTTTCACGACCCGAGGTGTCTCATAGTCATTCAGTGTAGCCTCAACTCAGGCATTCGACTGGCTACCTCGCGAGGACATGTCAGGCTCTTGTGACATCAGGTAAGACACGCACGCCGCTTCCAGCTACTCAACATGACGCAAGGCAAGTTTAGTGCGCCACCGCTTGGGTATAAAGAGCCTGTCCTTTCCTACCTTCCTTCCTTTCTTCTTCATCATCCTCAACCAGCCTTCCTCAGAGCCAAATTCAGCATATCCCATATCTCTGAGGAAGGCTGGGCACTTCTTCATATCTTTGATGACTTACTGATGATCTAAATATATATATATACATTACTACCCTCTCAACTGCCTTCGCATCTCGGGCTGTGAGTAAACCGATGGTGAGGTGTCTGTCGTGGGACAAGAGCAGGAAGCAACAGGCCGTTGCGTCCCCCTTCCTTTGTAGCTGGAACATGGGCCCTTGGCAGATTCTGGCTTCAATGGGGTTCGCGGCTCGTTCTGGACTAACAAGCTTCCTGGATGGAGAGTGTCTCGCTGATTCTCCTCGAATAACGATCGACATACCTTTTGATGTCGACAGTCCTCGATTTTGGAAGGACGCCAGCACATAAGAACTGAGCGGCAGAAAGTTGCTCAGGTGATGCACCATAGAGAATCATGCCTCGTCAATCCTCTTCCCAAGACCTTTACTGACCCTGATCTAATCGTGAGACAGTCCAATTCTCGGTGCGAGCGTCCTTCGCCGATATTCTGGTCGGTCATCTGGCCAAGATTAAGACTGGGCATGATCCCAATCTGCCACTCAGTGAGCAGGAGTGTTCGACTATGGCTTACCGATACGGAATTCGAGTGCCTTTTCTGATAGCGTCGACGCAGCTCCTCGTCCTACTCAAGGTCCCTACGGAGCTCTCAAGATGCGTGGACCCAGAACGACTATGATGGGTATGATAAAGCTCGTAGGTTTCTGGCGATCGCTTATTTGTTTTAATTTGTCTGCTGCTCTCTGCTTTGCTTAGGTTTTTTGGGCTTTGTATTAGTCATGATACCACTTCAAACACATCGACTCGAGGATGCCGGATGTTGTCATCCTGTGTTAGCTTACATCCTACTGGCGTTCGTGTCCTGCCTAGGTGTTCTCGTCGTCTGTTATAGCATTGTGGAACATACACACATGCTTCGTCTGAGCGTCTCATCGTTCCTTTGGCATTGCACTATGCGATGAGCCTTGGGATCTGAATGTCTTTCCAGGCAGCGGTATGAGACCATCAGCACCGACAGCTGAGAGTGATTGATCACGGTTTGAGGCTCCAGCCTAGAACGATGAGCTTAAGGAACAAAGCAGCTGTGCCGAACCTTGTACTTGACAGCAAAGAGCAACACGTTGGCCATATGAGCTGCCTAGGAGAATGGACCGCCGGAGAAAGCACCGCTTTAGAAGCAGAAGCTGATGAGATATCCGACGAAGCACTGTGTAAAGCCAGCTGTTGTCACCCGTCAGCTTCTCAACCAAATGCAGGTTGAGTCCTAATTGCTACCGCGACCTGGCAAGCGGAAAGCAACCTGGGTTCCTGCCTACATCCTTTCGTCGGCGGCATCGGCAAACAAGTGGGAGAGGGCATATGATAGCAATGAAGCTGGTAGAGATCGCCTGTCCTGGGTTGAGACATTTGCTCCCAGCTACCGAACTCAGAACAGAAAGGGATACTCTGGGAGTCCTGCCCATCAGACTATCTGCATGCGGCGATGCTAAATGCTGCAGACGAGGGCAGAATTAAATGCTAGTGCTGCCAAGCGGAGGACCGTGTGACCTGCAAGATACTTGGATGGACGAACAAATGTCTGGCATCTTTGGACGCCAAGGTCCCTTGTTACCGCCCTGATGGTGAGTTCACTGAGCTCAAATCCTCTCATTTGGTGGGCTTGGTGTGGCGCTGTAGGAAGTTGACAAACGGATGCTCAGGTTAGGAGTCAAGGAACCAGAGAACAGTTCAACAGTGATGAAGCTACACGTCAGCGATCTAAGGCGCAGCGAGACGAGCCCCAGAAGCAAAACTAACAACTGGAGGAATCACTGAAGAGTGAGTGTGAGATCAACATGTCGTTCTACGAGGAAACAAGATCTACAGAGGCTGCGCGAAGTTGCACATCTCACCGGCAGCTCATGTCAAGCCAATCTGCAAAGATCTGCGACTCATTCCCAGCCCTCACAATCATCCGTGTTTGCTCTACGAGGAGGTTGTATGTAACTGCTGGGATCCTCTCGTCTTGGGCGAATTGCAGCCACAAATACCCGTGGTGATTTTGGGATCCGAGCTTCCTCCTGGTGTCGACTCACCCGCATGATTGGCTCGATACATGGAACAATACGTCGTTTCTTGGAGGAGTAGCCATCGCAAGGATCTCAAGTTGGACCTTGGAGACCAGGCGACCGCAATTGCTGGGTTCGGGAGCCACGCAACCGCCGCTGCAGGGGCTGAGTCAACCTACTGACAGTACCTAAGATCGTGTATGTCAGAGATGGTGTGGAGGACGAGAATGAGGGAAAAGGATACTGCACTGATCTTGCGAAGCAATCTTTGTACGTTTGTGAGTCTCTTCCATGGGCCATGGGTTGATCCATGAGGATACGCTGGAGCTACGAGTGAAGGGGAATCGTTGTCTTTGCTGTCAAAGCGCGTCGTTGCGAATCTGCAACTTCCTTCGGCACACCAAATCTTGCTTGAATTGCGTCGAGAGGGTTCTCAAGTGTGAATAAGCCGAGTAAGCTCGTGGCCAGCGCTCCTACTAATAGACAAGCTGACCTACTGTAAGTGAGCCTTCAGAGGAATGTTTGGCCGAGGTACCTGAGGTCGATGGCACAAGGAAAATCAACAGCGGCTGGCTCACGAGTACTTCGGGAGATCAAGATACACAATTGGCTTCCCTCAGAGACCGCCACTCACCATACTTTAGCAGCCGTCAGTCAATCGACCGACAAACAATGTGTCGAAAACACTGTATCGTCTAGCAAACAAGAGTCTGCCTCCCAGTCCATTGTTAGTGACATCAACGACACTCTCGAGGAGGATCTGGCCGGATATCATGCTGAAAGCGCGACGTCACACCAGCATTTACAGATCTCCCAAGAGTCCAATGACCATACCAAAACTTCGCCTAGTCAAAAGTCAGAAGAGCATATCCTAAGTCCCTTAAAGACCAGAAGAAACAAGCGCGTAATGACTTCCCGTCTACCTATACGAGGAACAGCGAATCGCTGGTGAGCGAATTTACTAAATATATATATATACAACAACCATCACAAAGACCCCTCCCTCAGCATCGCGAGGAAGTCCGCCTGTGTATGATAGAGCTGCGACGTTCGGGTGATCTCTGAATGCAACAGCAGCTCAATTCAGCAGTTACTACGTCGAACACACCGCCTCAAGTATCTGACAGATGAACATCATCTGAGAGGTGCCCACCAAGTCCGAACCGATGTCTCTCGACACGTCCAGCAACTGGGAAAGGGACTGGGAAAGGGACTCCTTGGGGAAGAATGCCTTCACCACGGCTGCAATCACTCATATAGCACAAAAAAGTGACAGTACGGCGAGGCGCATGGTCGGTAATCTTCCCAGAAGGGCGAGATGAGTAGCGCCTTTCAATCAATTGACTGCACACCATGCATGGGCGCTTGGAGCCTTCGTAATGGGCGTGATTACAACGTATCTCGCGGTCGGTACAGGTCTGATCGTCATAGACCCTCTGCAATGAGTTGCATTTGCTAAGCCAAGATCAGTGTGCGAGAACAGTCTCGCCCATAAAGACAAAGAAGTAAAATACTACCGCGGGGCCCGTGTTACGATTGGTGGCAAGGCACCCAGGAGCCAGCTTCGATCAAAGATGGCTGCCAATCTCTCGGACAATCAAGCAGACGGTAAGCTCCATCCATCACTACATCCAGGTAGATCTGACCGTAAATCATAGTATCTCGCCTAAATGACACCGGTTCAGGAAATGAAAGCGACAGTGAAGTTGAGCCGAAGTCCATGAGTTACAACGAGAAGCTACCCAGCCGCAAGTCACCATGTATACGCAACATCATTCCAGGAACTTTGCGATGCCGTCTACGATTCGTATGAATACGCAGACGTGAAAATGCGATGAATATTGCTCTTTAGAACTAAAGCTTCATTCGATGACCACGTACAGTGAAGCAAGGAACTCTATTGGTCTAAATGCGACTAATGTGAAACTCGAGACAATCATCATCTGCTCGAATAGGAAGAGCAGAATACTTCTAAATATATATATACCACAGCTACGGCGGAGGCTATAGATGCAGCCTTTGATGCTAAGTCAATAGCATCATCGCCTCGTCCATCTCAGCAATGCTCGCGCAAAGCATAGCATCTTTGGATAAGTTGCCTTGGGAACACTGCATACTGGTATGCGAGTCCATGGTATCGGATCTTCATGGGCAAAATGCGATTGATCTGCAAGCACAGCCTCCAGAAAAGGTCGATCCGGAGGAGTGTCAGCGCATTATTGACGGTTTGAGTGGCCTATGCGAGATCGACGAAGGAAAGTGGAAGACAGCTGCTTTATCCAGCGCCATTGGAGCAGTTCACACCTTCTGCCACTCGCCGGCTCCCTAGAGCAGACAGAGAACATCCGATGGTCAGGCTCTAGGAGGGCAGTGGATGGTCACTCGAGAAGGCATCTTCCGCTGCGGACAATGCCAGGCATGTGCTCTCGCGGAGCATTGTTTACTTTGGCGCTGCCTCCTGCAGCTCGACTATTGTGGTCGTTCAAGAGACGCGAGCCAGCCAAAGGGAAATTAGGCAGCATTACCTCAATTTATTGGGAAAAGATGGCAAGTTGGAGGATCTCTTCTTTACCGAGACCATGCGAACAAGCAAGAGATGGCACACAAGTATGTGTTACTAGGCCCTCTCATAAACGCTACACTCCCCTTCGCTTGGACCTTGAAATGACAGGTATCTTATTGCAGAATCTGCAAAGCATATTCCACACCACGGTCATGGCACGAAAGCCTAAGAAGGATCTCGGCAATGGGTCGAGCGGTACAGGACACGCCTAAGGCCCAATACCAAAGAAAGATGAACTCGATACCGAGCAGTACCTCAACATCCATAGCGACTGCTGTCAATGTGTGCATACGTCTGATACTCAGGCGTCATATCAGCGTGATACGTATCCTGATCACACTTCCCTTACACTGAGGTGAGCTTCGAGAGCCTGACACGACCTAGCCTCAACGCACACTTTTATCATCTCCAGACCCCGCTTCTTCTCAAAGAGAAGCTTGCGTATTCGAATTTCCGAGCGTCGAAATGGCAAACCGTGGCGACCAGACTCCGCTAGAGGCAGCCAATCTTCATATCATTCTGAAGCCTCGATGATGCCACTATTAATTGCAAACGAAGGAGAGTGGTTGGAGGCCCACTTAGATCGGCTGTGGAGAGAAGCGTACCCACCCGTGAGTATTGTCAACCGGGAGCTGCACGCAATGGTTCATGAAATGCTATTTCCCGCTGGGACAATGAACATGAAACGAGCAGACTATGTGTTTGGTCGCGTCAAGATCATAGCACGCTTGAACACCCCTGGGCTATACAGCTGCAGCAATGCGAAGGAAGATTTGTTGGTCTTCTATAGCCATCCCACGCTTGAGTAAATGAAATCAAGGCAAAGGCGCGCAGGAACGACGAGGCAGTCATCGAGCCAGTTGCGTAAGCGAGCAGACCTTATCCGAACGCATTATCTCTGGCATCAGCAGCTACAAGTCCAGCACCACGGAGCAGGTGGAGATCTCCATCCCGGAAGCGGCATGAAGGTCAAGTCGACGCCGAGGCTGGACCGTCCAACACGCTAGGTGATCTCAACGGTTCACGGTCGCCACCAGGAAGAGACGCGACTGGAGAGGCTGGTCATGTCACGGCCTGAGCCATTGCGGAGCCTAGGCCTTTAAGAAAGGCGAGATTATTGCGAAATTTTGTGGCCGATGCACAACCTCTGTACTCGCCGAGGAGGAAGATTACGCCATCGACATTCCAGACAAACAGGATCGCAGTCTGAAACTCGTTCAAAAGACAGAAGGATAGATGCAGGTAGCAACAGCGTTTGAGCTTCGAAAAGCAATTGATCATGGGAATCGCAACAAGCCTGAGAATGACCTCATTCAAGAGAACCATGAACTTAGAGTCAGGAGGTTATTAAGGCAAACCAGTCTTGTGAGCTGACTATCGATCAGCTTCAAATTCGTGTGATAGAAACGCCGAGATAATCGAGAAGTATGTGCCAATAGGGTAAATGGCCGGTAGGAGACGGAACGCAAAGGATCGACCCACACTATTGGGAGCTATATCGCCCAAAAACAGGCAGATGTGCGGATGGAAGGAGACGTACAAACGCCGCAGTGTCTGGTGGCCGTGTGGGAGATGTGTGGACAGTGAACAGAAGCTTTTCTTGAATGAGATGCAGCCAATGCAGAGAAGAAAGAAGGTTGTTGGTGGTCGATGGCCATATTGAAACGCGGTGGATGGCTTTGAAGTTGAAAAGCAAGCTCTGGAAGAGTCAATACGTATATAAATATTGAATAAAGGTGTCTTTACTTACCACGCTTTTTTTCCCCTCTAACCTTGATAATACATGTTTCCTCTCACATCCTCCCCAATCACGTCCCAGAATCCTTTTGCTTGGCCCTTTCCGTTGCCATTATCTCGTGCTTCCGACCTCTTGCCCTCCGCTTCACCGTCTTTAAAGCCTCCCGCATCCTTCTTTCTACGCCCTTCTGGCTTCCCAGCCTGGCTGTTTTCGCCCTTTACACCTCCTTTCTCCGCCTCCTCGCCCGCCCGCGCCGTCTGCGTCTCAATCTCTTCCTTCTTCCTCCCCTTCCACAACGGCACTTCTTGCTCCGGCAGCGCCATCTCACGATTCAGCTCATTGAGATACCTAATTCACTGCTGATGCCGCTCGAACGCCCCCAGATTGCTGCCTTCTAGCCTTCGTAAATTGTCTTGGTAGCTTCGCTCGCATTCGATAATGGGCCTTAATTTGGCGCTTGGCGGTAGATCGGAGATCTGATGGGGAGATGGTGGTGGAGGTGGAGGTGGAGGTTCTGGTGACGTGGTGCGAAAGTATTCGGCTGCGAGGATCTCTTGCACGGTTTTGGTTACTGGGAGGGCGGGCATGGTGGGCGGTGCTAGGGATATAAGCTGGGGCAGCGTGGTGGAATGGTGCAAAAGGTGAGGGTAAACATGGAGCGAGGGAAACACGTGACGCAGATACTAGCGTGGGGATTACAAGTGCATAGGGATTGTGTTGCTGCTGGACTATGAGGCGGCTTTCCCAGTGCGTGGATGCGTGATTGGGCCTACCTATGGGCATTACTTGCTGCATATGGTTATCATTGGACGGGAACGTAATTTAATTGAGCATTATTACTAGGATGGGCACCTTGAATATGGTTTCTACAACAGCGCATTGCGAGCGGGAAAGGCAAGGCGGTGATGCAAGGCTGTGTTCTGGCCACCGCGCTAGTATCTACTTGGCTAGTATTCAAAAAAGCGGTAAGGGCTGTACAACTGGTGACCATGTGGCAAGGGCTTCTTCGTACAATCAAAAGGAGAGACTTTTCCACATGCGAAGCCAAGTATTCAATTGACTTTCAGTTTGCGCTTCATTCTATGACCCCACCTGCTTGGACAATTCTCCTCTCCCCACTTTTTGATTCTCACAGAACCCGTCTCTTCTAGTCATGTGCTATCCACATCTCATTGCACCGAAGATGATTTGCGTAGATCTCGGACGACAGATCTGATGCTTAGAGTGATCAGCCACTCTGGACCGCCAATTGCTCACACGAACACCTGCAAGAATATCCTAACTTTCAGCGATGCAACCAATATCATATTGCATTCCATCTGTTTGCTCACATTTCTTCTTCCAAATGTAACCTTAATGTGTTCCAGCGTCTTTGCAGATACTTTCAAATCAAATAGAACAGATATTCAATCAACAGTCTTAGACGTGGTATGATGCTGCTGTATATGTAAAGAATTGAAAGCGAAGTGGAACTGTGACAGATTGCATTCATAGACGATATGAAGTCTTTTTTTTGAATGAGGCTACCACCTGTGTGAAGTATGCTTGATCGGAAGCTCTGCCGATGATAGTGTGCTTCCAAGCCGGGGTTGCTCTTGACCCTAAATCGTCGCTTGGATAACATACTTCCTAGATATAGTATTTTCGATGGCCTCATAGCTAGCATAGAATATCTCGAAGACAGCAACTTTGATTGCAATGATCGTCGCACCTTGGCTCCACGCTTTCGCTGGGACGGCGTGCTTGAGGCACTGGCTGCTCAGGTGGCGTTACCACTAGGACGAATTGAATCCCGGGAAACACTTTCGCTTTATTCTCTCGTTGAGCAAATTCCGCGTCCCCGAAATGTTTTCCAATATCGACTAGAATATCTCTTACTTGACTGACATCTTTCCATGGTCAACAAGAAGAGGCAGAAAAGAGCTTCCCAGCAGAGACCTGCAGAAGGTGGTCTCGCAATGCTTTAAATGCCAGAGTGCCTCCAAACCGAATCGAGCCTCAAGTACTGGAAATTCAGCCCCAATCCGGGCAAAACATCAGCTAGGTGTACAATGAACAATCTGAACAACCATAATTCCCTTAGCTTGCTATGTAGGTAGCCTTTGATCTTTTGTGAGCAGTGGCAACCTTATTCGCAGAATACCAGTCGTCATCTGGCTTGCGCTTCCCGTTTCGCTTTCCATGCGGCGCCGCATTATTCATCTTTCAGATTCGATGCTTCTCGCTCGTCAAAACTGGGCTGCAAGTCTTTCGTGCCCTCTGTATAAGCTCCTTCATCATGCCGATGTTCTTGGTAGGAGTCGTGCCTTGCTGCATGAATTGCGCCTTGTAGATCACCAGTAGTCTCTTCGTTCGATTTGATTTCGACAGATTTTGCATGCTCAATTGCTTAGACATCAAAACGGAGGAGCCAAATTGCGCACAAGAGTGATAGCTTCAAGTCCAACCTTTACTTTTGTTCCTCGACTTTTTTGCGTACTCCAAATTATTTGGAAGGTCTGTTGCCAACCGTCTGATCTTTCCAGCTGATCTTGAGCTTTAAGTCTTGTCAATTGCTTGACAATCAAGACATCGATCTTCAGCCTCGGGGTGGTGGAGGAAGCAAAGTGTGTAGGTTCGGCTAGCCAGCGCGACCCCTGCCTCGTCCTTGGGCCGCTCTTATGATCATCATCCGGGGCTTTACCAGCTTTCCTCCTGTTAACATCAACGTCAACTTCGATCAGAATGCGAAAATGCTCTTTTGACTTGGCATAGCAGCGCGGTTCCTCGCTGGACGGATTTTTGCTAGCGGCTTCTTCTTTTCTTTGCCCACGAAATCAAGGAGGCTTTGACTGACTTCCTTCGTAGTGAGCTCTGTGTGAAAGTAAGAAATAAGTTGAATTGGTAGTCTCTCGGCTAGACATCTTCTAATATAGCAGCTGTATAAGATGGTGAGCCTGGCAGAGATTTTTCGCCTCTGGAGCATGGAAAACAAAGATCGATCCACTCATCGGCTGCTTTGCCGCTCGGGTAGGTTAAGGGAGTCGACATTCGCAATAGGCTTGATGTCACGTGCGAGCTGTCGCCGCGAGGATGGTATGTGTAAACCTTTTGGAGCGTTGGAGAAGCTGTAGGTAGTCAGATGCGGTAATGGCCTGTCTGGATACTGTTAGAGTGTTCACTGTGTTCGTGTCTCGTCACAAATCGAGCGTCTACACATACCTTGTCGCCATAGTCAATCTAAGGCTCATCCTATCTTCATCAAAGTTGCCGTTGAGCTTTGACCTGACCTTGGAGACGTCCTGGTCACAGGTCGCTTCTGGATATGATTCTCTTCGCTGTAGCACCCGCAAGTGTCCTCAATGAACACGATGCACTGGTACATGATCGACTCTTTGTGCTTGTTGCACCAATCGCACTTGGCCGTGCGCTCTTGACTTATGGTCTGCAGATGATCACAGGCTTTTGACGAACCATGGCTGCCCCAGAGATGACCAGACAGCTTGTGAAGGCGGGTTGCTGTAATGACGAAAGAAAAGGGTAGATATATATTTACATACGATGAAACACTGGCCCAACTAGCGAGGGTCAGGGTCCCAAGATGCAAAGGAAGGCAAAACGAAGAAGACGAAGGACAAAGAAGGCGGCTCTGCCATTATGTAGTGAGCTGATTATTAAGCGCAACAATAATAGAGCGTTATGATTCGTCAGTCCCGTGAAAACGACCGTGTCAGAGTTGCTCCATCTTATGTTGGGTAGCTACGAGCATCTTTCTGCAACACCCATTGTCAGTACGCTTGGATCATTCGCAGTCTGCTTGGGAGTTACATACCGTCATTCATATGTGAGCTTGCTCTACCCCTATACCTCTTGACGCCCTGGAAGAGTACATATCTTCTGTGGATCTGCTTGGCCTCTACTGATTCCAAACAGATAAGCCATGCAGCGCTCATAGCCAGCTTTGAGCATCAAAGCAACGTTTCAAGCTGACTGTAGACTCAAATCCAGATCTAAGATGGCTCTACTCTTCGACCTTCTTGATAAGCTACTCTTGAGCATCGTGGAGATGTGTTACCCCGAGGATATTGAGAAATTGAACAAGCTCACGAGAAGGGTTTCTTCTCATCTTAGGGCCAACTCGAGGATAGTGTCGCAGAAACAAAGCTCCAAAGTCTCCCTTGAATCTTGGTACAGGATTTCCAGGCCTAGATGGCTACCTCGAACCCAGCCCAGCCCGACAGCTCACAAAAGCTCTTCAGGACTCAACATGAGATACTACGTATCGTCTGCCTCGCATCAACCAGCACATAGATCACATTGGTATTGGGGAATTGCCTCACTACGAGCTTATGATAATGTTGGAACCCCACTCGGGTGAAATAGAAGGCTACATACACCGCCTATCTATGGGCTTCGACGTAAGCTGCTCATGGAAATCAGCAACGGAGCATCAAGCTCATCCTTCGGCTCAGAGGTCTCTTCCGCCACCCCTGATCCCAGTGGCACTCCCCGACCGACCGAGCTCAACAAATTTCTGACTACCACTCTCTCGATACACACACTCGGCGCGGCCCTCATAACGGCTGCAAGAGCTGCCTACGATAGCCTTTATTTGGATTACACTTTCGCCCAGATCGGAGAAACTGGATCTCTGTTCTTCATCTCGGTCCTCTTCACCTGCTATTACGATAACATGTCCAAACTTAGTCGAACGACAAGAGATGAAGCTTTGACCGGACCTGTGATGGTCAACTTTGCGAACTGTTTTATGAAGCCAACGAGAGCATCATACGGTAGCACTACACTCCCGGTTTTAGCTACGCGGTCTCCAACCATGAGTGCCGCTGCATCGGCATGATCAGCTGTCTGCATTCCGCAAGATGATCAGCTCATAGAGGCTATTCAGAACGTAGAGAGGATTGATCATTTCCATGGTGCAGAAGTATCACTAATAGCCAGACCGGTTTACTTTCGCTGCCTAGTGGGAGGCAAGAAGATTCGTTTGTAATTGATAGCGAACCGCCAATCTATGAAAAGGAATTCGACCTCCCAACAGCACCAGCAATCCTCATCAGAATCGCTTGTGACACCTTAATCAGCTTTTCCTGAAAGTCATGCCATACTCTCACCGAGGCATGCTGAACATAAAATGTAAATGTTACCGCCACATCACTCATCCTACCTTTATTCACTGCCGGAGCCAGCGACGCCACCACATTATCTGCATCAGAGGCTATACAGTACATCACCTCAGCCCTCTCCTGACTATCCGAATCACTCGCCTTACCTGCCTTCACTGCTTACTTGTCTACCTACCTTGTCTTTGTTCGGCCCGCGCAAAAAGTGCCTACTGCATCTCGCGATATCTTCAAATTATCCATCAACCGCTTATCAGCCGCTTGAAATTGATCTACATGCTATGCGAGATCAAAACATGCTTGAGACAGTGATGGGGCTTGTGTGGCCTTTAACATGCCTTTGCTGGTAAACGGCAATTTGGGCTCACTATGCAGAGGAAATGGAACAGGGACTTCCGAAGAGCCACGATGCAAAGCATGAACCCTAAGTTCAATCCTAGTTGAGCTAGGGAGAATTTGATCAAAATCACCATTACAATGAGCAAGCGTGGTTACTGACTCGTGAGCTATCGCGAAAGAGCTTTATTGGAAGACTTCTTTGAGCAGAGAATAATGCGCAGAAGCGCATCCACACTTTATCCGTACAAGGTAGCAAGCCTAGGACTACCCTAAAGATGCAGGCGAGTCCGAATTCTACACTCAAGTATTGTGCAACCAACCAGATTTTTAGATATTGGTAGGCAACATATTGCTACCATCAGGCTCAAAGTTCAAATTCAGGAAATCATAGGTTCCGCATCCTCCAAAGTAACAAACTCAGCCCTCAGACTGCGGGAGCTGATTTCGATCCACGAACCTCGCTGAAGTAGGTAAACGCCCAAGGCTTCCCCTTTATCATGACTCGGCCCTACAAGAGCTATCAGCGTTGGTGTCATCTTAGGAATATCCCCTCCTTGACACTGAAACCGAGCGTATATGTCACGGAGCAACCAACACAAAACATACCTAAAGGTCTCCACCCCGGTCGCAGGAAAAGTACCGTCTGTGATGCGGGGGTTCGGACAGTGCACTCATTTAACAAGACCTTCCCGGCGCTTTTCACATCTTCAAAACTTCCATACGCCACATCCGGCAATCTGCCAGCCTCCGTCTCGCCGGGGATGCGAATATGTCCCCAGCGACTTCGCATGGCGATCACCATCACACAAGTCTGGTACGTGTACAACAGAGGAACTCTCTGTACCGGATACGGTGAAGTCTTTGGAGGTGGTCGCGAGTTGTTGTCGAGGAAGATCATTTTCTTGGACCAGGCGTCGCTGGAGTCGGAGGGTGGTTTGAATTTGTCGAGGAGGTACTGGCATTCGCGCTGGAATGTATTACCTGCTACTGAGTGGAAATTAGCCCAATCACGATAGGCGAAAATATCTACGCAGGTCTCCAACTGATTGGGATCTGCTGTTGTGTTCAAAGCGGGATGTGGCCAGAGGGTGCTGGGATCGTCAAGCTCTTGCGAAGCTGGGAGTGTGAAGACACTGCTGGATACACCAGCCAAGATTATCATATGCGTCAGAATGGGTAAAGCCATAGCGAAGGTCGTCTCAAGACTCTTCGCGAACAGCTGGCCGATATCGCTACTGTACGGGAACGCGAGGATTGCGAGCGGTCTGCAGGGATAATTCTTATATCTCTCTACTAACTCGAACGAAAGCCGGGTTCCTTTGGTCGTCGCTAGCCTCGAGGATGGGCCTGTACGAAAAGAGCTATGGCACTATTTTAGACAGCGGCTATCGGATCTCATGTGGCTCAACACAGTCTCAAACACGGCAGTCTCCGGATTACGCGCATTATTGAAACAAAATCGGCCAGCCTCAAACTCGGCTACGTGCAGAACCGGGATTCATGAGGAGAGCTAAATGGCAAGCATGATACGAAAAGTTCCATTCTGACATTGTGTCGCTCTCGGCAAACCGAGTAGTGCTATCAGGTGCTGAACAATGCTAGCAGCGCACTTCAAGTAGTCTCGTGCCGTGGTCGACCTTACTGGCAAAGCACGAGATGACCCGACCAAGAAAGTCTACGATACATCCCCGTCAAATGCGAACTCGCAGATATGAAAGGCCATTCTTCACTGTTCTTAACCCTGGAAATTAAATCTCAAAAATTGGCCCGCACTCGTCTCCGTCAGGAGATCCCAAGGGAAACATCCAAGCACGACGGCTTCATGGATTCTGCATGGAGGAAATCTCACCAGATTCGGCTATATTGGAATATGCAGGTGATCATAGATATTCCCTGGTACATACATCCACGTAGTACCATTTGTGGCGCGGGATCTTTCCAGCGGCAGAGTGAAAATCGAAGCACAACAGTATGCATGTGCTGATTCTCGTTTCATTAAGTATGAGGGGCGCGTTGACGTTGTGGAAGTTATCATATCTTAGGCAGGCCAGTGGGGACGGCATATCGAGGTGAACTTACGACAACATTGGTGAGAAGCATTAACAGCACGATAAAGCCCCCTGTATGTCTTGCACGTGTTTTCAAGAAGCAAGCATGTTATTCAAATGCTATCATCTACTACCTAAGCTGCTCCAAGATTTCAGATTCCCCTCGAAAACCGTATAGAAACTTGGAATCGCTCCGCCTAGCGTTGTCTGAATAACGAGTAAAAGGCGTTAGCACTGATTGAAGGAAAATCAGTAACATCAGTAGCATAGATTTGGAGCACAGAGTTTGATCAAGATGAAAGCATGCTCATCGTGTAAAGTCCTAGTCTCTCATTCTAAACGTGCCAACGAGCTGCACTTTGTAGAGTTTCGCAACTGCTTCGTTCCATCGAAAAACGATATCTGCATGCTTCAATCATATCATGAATCGTTCTTGCATGCTTCGCTAGATCAATCAGATTCCTCTCTTGACTTCGCCCTGTGTGCTCGCACAGTTCCTTCCATCGCTCGTCTTTTCCCCCGTATCAGTGGATGAATCAGATGGCGATTCGTTGGGCGTTCTTCCGCACGCAGCGGAGTTTGCTGCCACGCATGCGTGGCAGGCAACTATCTCATTCTGGAGATTGTTCTGTGCGGTGAGGTGGGCCGTCGTGATAGGCCGTGTTATCTTCCTGAGAAATCCTGCGGTAATCTGCGGAGCAGCGCTGGCAGTATTGATGGGCGCAACGCGAACAGGTCGTATGCTCACAACCAGAGACTTTGATGCCAGGGACACGAAATTGTGGGGATGGCTTTGCTTCTTGTGCAACGCATCTGACCGGAGCTTCTTCCTCCGCTACCTCGATCGTGGCATACTAAGCATGTTATCCACTAGTGTTGCTCTTAGGTGGCTTCTTGACCATAGTTGGAGCCGGGATGACGGTACCGTTGGAAGTATTGCTGCTGGTCCATCCATTGCTGGAGCATATGTTCATTGTGTCTGCAGGCAATTATCAGCATCCGTATGCAATCTTGATGCTACTCACAATGTCAAGAAATTGGGGGACCCACTTTGCAACAGTATCGTTATCGCCAAAGATTTTCAAATCATGCGTTGTGAGACAACCTGGGCAGTCTATCTGGCCGATAGGATAGCTCAGAGCGGTGCCTGTCAACCTTGTACAAAGAAGCTGCATGTTGCGCTAAAGGATGAGGCGAAGTACAGCCCGAGCCCCGTTCCGGGGGAGTACTTGAACCAGCTGCATGCCTCTCTGTACATGCAAATAACATTCATAGAAAAGGGTCAATAGTACGCAAATCTACTGCAATAAATGCAGAATTCCTGAAAGTGTCTAATGGTTGTGAAATTGTTCTCCCACATACTGGACTTAAGTCATTGTCTCCCGGCCTTTGTCAAATTCGCCCCCTTATCCCGCATGCAGCTGCGGAATCTCAGCCTTAGATCATCTTTTCCGAGGACTCGATTCATTGGGCTTGAGCTCTTGGCTCTTTACATGTTGGTTCCTTGAAGGGCTTCATCTTAGATGAAGAGATGCGTCAATGTGTGATCTAGACTCCCCCATTCCGGAGAGAAGTGCGCCCTCAGAGGTCCGTCGCTGTCTAGTGTTGATGGTCCAGGCTAGCGACCATCTTGACAGCGCCACAATGCGCGTTGAACAGCACCACAGCACCCAGAAGTCGTTCGCGTACTTCTTCAGATGGCACATGATCAACAAACCTCATTAGAGGAAGCAAATCTGCTGCAGTCATCCGGTCCTAACCATTGCTAGATGTGTCTCGTACGGCAATTATTTGGTGTCCCGAAGGTACCCAATGCCACACAATCTGCTGGTCGAATTACGCTGACTTAATATCGACAAGACTTGCAAGATTGAAGGTTGTGATGGATTCCACCACCTCGAAAACGCTACCTAGCCTTCCTCATTGTCTGAAGAGAAAAGGAATTTAGAATGAAGGGAAAGATGGAAAACACCTGGCCTTTAGCTGACGACTCACAGTTTTCAAGCGCTCTCGAAGCTCTCATATCCTCCCCGACCGATCTATTCAACTCAAACCTACACAGGCAGCTGAAAGCGCGGAAGTGGAACGAAAAAGGGCCGGCTACCTCACGAACAGTACCTTCCTCCCAAACAGCTCGAGAACAACCACGGACACTGTATCATACAAAGAAAGATGGAAGGCTTCGATCATAACCAGGATGTTTGATCTTCTGAGGTTATGATGGAAAGGGCTGGGGAGACATTGACATCTTGGTCTGGCCCTATCGAATCCTTTCTTCAATATCCACACGACTTCGTTCACAATACACGACTAGCTTTAATGCTTCTTCTTCTAGGAAACTGGGTGATCAGCAAAATTCCCTGGATCCTCTGACCTTCATTTGTCGAAGCTATCTTCGACTCTGAACTGCACCTCATATAGCCGGCTAGTTCTTTGAGTTGCAGGGGTTTTAAAGACTGCCACATTTGGCTGTCAAGGTGTCAAGCATGGCTACTATTGACGGGAGGTACCTGTGAGTAACAGGAGAAGCTCATTGAGATGTGGTATACTCACTGATTGGTGCCAAAAGGAACAGGAGAGGATGCTTGAACAAAGCTCTATCCTTGCCATCATACAAAACGATACTGCCCAAGACTTTGCAAACTGACGCCCGTCACCTCAAACATCGAGTTCTGCTCCGCGAACCACCAAAATGTACCCTTACGTCGGGATAAGTCCTTAAGTGGCTCTCATTGGACAATCGAAGAAGAAAGAGCTGTCAGCAAGGATGACGGACTAGTACGGTAGCTTGAATGCAGTACTTGTGCCACGGAAGTGGGAATGGACTGGGGGAAACAGGATTCAAGAGAGGTGCAGCTTCAAAAGTCACAATTGTCAGGGACTGAACAGGATTTTTGAGGAATAGGCCTACTAGGTCCTAACTAGCAACTGAGAATAACCATCATTGGTCCACCCGCTGCAGCGTCTGCGATCAATTGAAGAATGAGAACCCATCTTTGGAAAAAGAGCAGATTCGCAGAGAGTACACGAGGTCATTGTGGGTCGGAAGAAGGGAGCAACAACGCGCACGTGGAAAGAGCGACCTAGTCTGATCAACACGTCCTCCTACTTTCCTGAAGACGAGGCCTAGCAGGAGCCTGCATATGATCCCGAGACTCGTATACGGAAAATCATGTTAGGTCTCAAGAGCAAGAGTTTATGATATGCTACATAATCAGATCGTGTTCTTTGTGGCAATGACCTCCCATACGAGGCTATAGGCTAAGGGTAGCGTATGCTCAGACGTGATATGTCTTGATTGGATGCGGGGTCATCTTTGGCCTCAGAACGGACATCGAGATCATCTTGAGCACTTTTACCAGTCTGCTCTCAATGAATGAGAAAAATCAAGCTCGTGCACAAGCTACCATGTGGACTAAGTGTAGCGACCACAGCCATTGAGCAGACGTCCAGTATTTAGGGACATTTCAGCATTCTCGCAACCGCAATTGTCGACGCAAGATTCGAACAAACACGATTCCTAATTAGTGTGTGTCTCATCATCGAGAATGGTCATGACATCAAGTGGATCTCGAATAGCTTATCATGTCGTACAAAGCTATTTGAGTTAGCCAAGCTGTCGTATGCCGTCGTGTCAATGATTGTACGACTTCATCTACAGAATCCGTGATGTAACTTGGTGTCTATGACATCTTGAGTGTTAGTCTGCTACATATGAGAGGTGCTTTGACATTTCGGTTCTTTCTTTCTTCTACGTCCACGGTGGAGATCTCAGTACTGGTTACTACATAATCCACAGCTCTCTTGCTATCGCTATGAATACTTTGACCGAAGCCCCACAGGCTCGCGAGACTTCGCAAGATCGGGAGCCATCAGCCCTCGAACGCATGCCGGACGAGATCCTCCTCCTTATCAGTGACTATTGCGTCCCAAGTGATATCGACGCCTTCACTCAGCTCTGCAAACGAACACGCAAGGTGGCCAATGACCATTTATCGGCATATATGGAGCACTTGAAAGATCTTGAGAGGCGCGATGCTGTGCATCTCTGCATAGGAGCTAAAACTGGATTTAGTCTCAGAGACCGCTTTGGCCATCCCGCGGAATATCTACTCTCCGCAATGTGGTTCTCTGATGCCGACATCCGGCGCACATCTCTCAAGGTGACTCATGCTGGAAAGCTAGACATGTGGGCCGGGACTAGCCACAGTTCACAGCAAACGAAGAGCGTATTGGGTGACCATGAGCAGGTGCTGAGAGAATATATCAGGTGTCTCTACGCTAACTTTGAAGACGCGGCGACCAGGAAGTGTGATGTGCTGTTGAGAATAACCAACAGTGAAGACGAATACAGCGTTCGCCGAGCCGCAGCTCGTTTGTTCCTCAGCAAGCTCAGGAATCTCAAAAGCTTGGCGATTGAAACAAACAACGCAGGGGACGACGACTTCTTGCGGCAGGCGATACTGAGTGCTTCTCGAATTGCCCCCATGGCTCTAGATCCCCTCACTCCCACGTTCAATCGCTTGGCTAGGGTTCGACTTATATCTAAGTCTCAGATCCAAGCATCAGATAAACCTGACTACAGTTTCTTTGGTGTACCTGTCGACAACGGCAAAGATGATATCAAGCTTCTGGAGGCAATCTGCCGTCTCCCCTCGCTCAAAGACCTGAGATGCTTTGGGGTTGTAAATTTTCAAGCAACTACTCGCCTTCGACTAGAAAAAAAAAGCTCGCCAATGTCAATCCTTGTACTGAAACGTTCAACTATCGATACGGATCTAGTTCAATGTATGATCCAAAGCACGTCGAAGCTCCGTTGGTTCGCCTATGACTATTGCCCAACTCAGCATATCTGAAGAGCACACTATCCTGAGGTGGTCAGATTTGAGGAATACGAGCATGCATGGAGGCCAAGGTCCATTATCAAGACGCTCGAACAGCACGCTACGAACACTTTGGAGGTATTGGATTTAAGCGCTGAAATGGCAGGTCTTGCAAAACAAGCAGCAATGCCAGGTACGCGTAGAGGCAATACCTACTCGGAGCTATATCGCCTCGAATCTTTGAAAGGTTTGCCGCACTTACGAGTGATTTTTCTAAACACATCAACCTTACCGACTGTTCTAACTGAAAAGCATGTGGCTCGAGACACTTCACCTGAGGAATCAATAAGTGAACTGACCTCGTCCGAAAATTGCCACCAGCTTAGTCCACTGCCAGACTTCCTGCCGGAGTCAGTCGAATGGCTGCATCTTTGTGGTCGTTTACGCAGCAGCGAAGTCAAAGAAGTTTTCGGTAACCTAATTGTTGGCGACCAACCTCAATTGAAGAATCTCAATTATGTGACCTCCGACAATGAGATCCGGCTCAGCAAAGCATACAAGCGGCAGTTGGAGGCTCATGGCATGCATATCGAGGTAAGGCTGAGGAAATCAAAGGAGAAGCACATCACACCCCACCTACCAGGTGTTGAAGATCGCTTGAGAGCGCTTTGGAGGTATCCTGCACCAATTGAATTCCGAGACTTGTGAAATGTTGGAACAGTGGACTCATCAACCTACATGTTGTAGCAATGCCACCAATGGTGCTGCAGACGGATCAGATCATGCAAAAATGGGCATGCATGGTACATAATGAGTTTCAGTGGGTTGGATTGGCGCCATGCATTGACAGAGCCTGTGAGAGTCTCTATGAGAAGATGCAAATATCTATTAGCAGTATTTTGTGATTAAGTGATCTTACAACTAGCCAACCACGGTCAGCCATAGAGCATGGAAGCATCAGTGGCTATTATATATGGTATCTCTCTCCTTCTGTGTAGCCACTACTTTTGATGCAAAGCAGAGTAAAAAAAATCATGTAATGTAAAATTTGCCTAGTCTGACCGCAGTCATCATCGGAGAAACTAAGTTGCTCTTTTCCTAGCCCTCCACCACCATTCATTGCCCTTTTTGTACTCTAGGGACCAATTGTAGGCATTTCTCTTTGATATACATCTTCGCTACTTGTGAGTCTCCGTTTTAACGTGTCCGCCATCAATCACCACAAGCACCATCTCCTATCCCGCCCGGAACAATGGACGACAACAGAGTTCATCTGGCGTTCGCGGTCCCTGTGGATTTCGCCAAACTTGGTGCGTGGGTAGAAACGTATGCAGAGACTAGGGCAATTCTTCACAACTTCAAGCTATGCCACAAGAAAAGCAATCTCAAGCCTTCATCGCTTGGAAGATTACCCAACGAGATTGTGCAAAAGATCATCAGTGCAGTCGAAGACTCGATATTTGCACGTGTGTATGCACCTTGGACACTAAGACGCGCGCAGCTACTTGGTGATAATGACTACGTCGCCTCATGTTCTGCATTCGACGACCAAGATGAAATCAATCCCGGTATCTACGACGTAGATATCAAATCGAAGCTAGATGGGAGCGAGTCAAAGTTCGTGTTTGCCTGTCTGGTAAGCTACACTTTCGGATGAGCATAGACGGCCTAGTCCTTTTACAGATGACCTGACCCACAGTAGATCTTTGAAGAGGACTTCGGTGTAAAGACACATTTCTCGGCGTTGTTCTACTCTTCCGCGGACGAAGGCTTCTTGACAGCGGAGGCACACCTGATTGAAAGCGTTGGCGGCGGCGAAATAGACTCGTATATGCAGACGAGGGCCGACGAGATGTCCTTCACACTTTCAGCGGACCTGGGAATCACAGAGATTAAGCCCCTCTCGGAAGCACGTCGACGAGATTTCGCGGAGGTAGTGAACAAGTTCGGGCTGATGAAGACGGAAAAAATTATGCAGAGGCCACCTCCATTTCCAAAGACTGGTGAGTGCAGATCCTCGAATGGGCTCTGGACCCTGACTCACTAATCTGCAAAGGCTTACCAAGACTCATGCTTGTGGCATCGGGCTGGTTGGATCGAGATGGATTTTTCAATGCCATCTAGTGTCTCATATGATGTGCCATTAGCTCCCACCACTGCTGTGTAAATGATGAGAGCCTGGACCTGGCTCGGGGTAGCATTGGAAGCTTCTTAAAGCCCAACTATCTACTACCTGTATGGACACTCGAATTCGTGCAAGTGCTGACGTGAAAAGTCTGGCTTCTACCGCAATCCTACTAAAAGCCTGAAGGATCGACGCCGGGTGCGATCCACATCAACCAGTATGGCACGGTGAACAGTGCACATACTAGTACATACGAGGGAACTTGTTTGGAAAAGAAAGAGAAGGATAGACATACCTATCTTGCCTAGAGTATCTGAGCCAAACCCAGGTGCGAAAAAAGCTGTGAATCAAGGAGTAACCTGATGAGGAGATCAAGCGTGAGCTTCTGAAGGATTGGGAATACTGAGCATGGTGATTCAAAAAGATGTCATGCGCTCAGCTCTGATGCAAAAAATCGCGTTTTCAACTATCACTCTATAACTTCTTTGTTCAAGCATATTGTTTTTACAAAGATATGATATCTATTTCTTTGTTGAGACTGACCTCACAGGCAATCTACCCATCTTCCCTCTACTTCGTTCTCTACACCCCTCTTTCGCCTACCTCCTCTACAGGTTAATGCCTCTCTCGAGCTCAGCCTTTTGCCCGCCTGTCCGCCTCTTTCGACCGATAGTATCTCCTTGCAGGGCATCAACGAACATGGATCACTTCTTCCCCCCTCCAATCAACAAAGTCTTTTACCTCCACCCCTCCGTCAGCTTAAATGCTCTTTAGTACCTCTAGCTTGTTAGCGCTTCATGCATCTCCTTGACGACCTCCTTCACTCCCACTTCTCCATCTTCCGGCATGGCCTCTCCTCCCCCCTTTTCGCTACACCACCTTTTCACCCCAGCTCCTCGAAGATCGTTAAGAGGTGGAGAATAAGTGTTAGACCCATCGAAGCGGCGTTTGAAGCGGAGAGCATATGGACCACTACCTTCTCCTTGACCCCTCTACCGCCTTAAGCCCCCCTTCACGGCCTCCCCTACGATCTGCGCCCTGCTCGCCAGTCTCTACACACCTTCTCCACTCATCTCCATAAGGAGCGTGGAGGGGAGCGCGAGAACCCAATCGTCTGCCCCACAAACCCCCTCGTATCCTACCGCATCAATGCCGACAGCCCTGCTGACCCTCGCGAATCTTCCGACCTTGTTCCAGTCGTAAAGATGTTTCGCTCATAGCCGACGCTGATATAGAAGCTTGGGGCGAGAGAGAGCAGAACATTCTGATGCCGGAATTCGTGTGGAGATGCAATTGCTTTCTAGGGAATCTTGAACCCGGTGTACCGTCCTGATTCTGGTTCACTCGCTCTCGCCAGCTGATCGTTTAGAACCTTGGGCTTGGTCACATTGGCTCGATCGAACGAGAACACATGGGCGTTATGCTAAGCTAGGAGGGGAAATGGTGGGGGTGTAGACCAAGCAAGCAGGCAATACGATTTTAGAAGGATTTTGTAATGCTCTTAGCATTCTTATGGTTGGGCAAATGCACGTTGCGCACCCAAATGAGATTTGCATTGATCGATGCGAGTTTAGTATTTGCAGTACAATCAGGATATTCAGGCAGTATTGCGGTAAAATATAGACTGATAACTATTGTCAATCAGAGAATCTGCCAGCTCTAGCGGACAACATGCAGAAAACGGCAAGAGCACAAAACTAAGGTAGCGTCAACCTGACCATCTCCATTCCATGCCATATTCTACATCCAATGATGTGTAGTCATCTCAAGCAGGACAAGTAATCGAATAACCAATGGTGTCAATATTCGCCGAACTGAAATCCTGAGTATTAGAGCTGAAAGCCACCTCCGCACAACTCACGAAACCAGTGGGCGAAAATTGCCGCATGCTCTGTTCTAGTACGGCAAGATTGCCCTGATAGTCGAAGACTTGTGTCGCGATAGTTGCCCCATCCGCGCCGCGACAGGTAGCTGTAATTGCACAAGTCGAGAACCCGCTGTAAGGATCTGGGGATTGACTGAAATCTTCGAATGAAAAGGTCGCGGCACAGCCAGCGTTGAAGGAGGTTAGGTCAAATGAGAGAGGGGTGGGGGAGGGTCCACCGGTATAGAGCACGGACATCGTCACGAGACCTCCATTGTCGTTGGGACTGCCGCTGTAGAAGTCTATGAAGTTCGGAGGGGTGTTGGGATTGATTTGACCATTGCCTTGGTCGCTGCCGATTGCATTGCCGTTGAAGCCGTTGTATTGTATTTGTCGGTATATGCCTACTGCGACACCGGGACCATTGAGAGGGAAGTCTGTGCGGTCGTCGAACTACGGCTTTTCATTAGCATAGACCTAAAAATTTGGACGGGAGAGGAGCGAAAGGGGGTCGAATGGGCGTGAAACTTACATTCGCGACATCCGGGCCAGACGTGCAGGTAGGGCCTGCTGGAGGGGCAGACGAGGAGGACGAGGAGAAGGACGACGATGAGGCAGACGACGAGGAGGAGGGCAGATAAATGGAGGGTAGAGAGATTGAAGGTAGGGAGATCGACGGTAATCCAACGCTGAGGGAAACAGAGATGATCGGGGGTTTCTTAGATGTAGTTGAGGCAATCGACGATGAGGACTTCTTGGTAGAGGTCGGAATAGTAGATGTCTTGATCGACGACGACGACGAAGAAGAACTCTTCTTGGTTGTTGTTGGGATAATCGAGGACGACTTCTTCGTTGAGGGAACTGGAGACGAGCTTGTCTTCACAGTCACTTTGGTGGAAGTGCTGCTATACTTGGTTGAGGACAGAGAGCTGCTCTTCTTTGTCGATGATACCGGTCCAGCAAAAGTGACACCCGTCATGACCAAAGCCATAAGAACAGATTTGAGTAGCAACATATTGTTGAGAGGTTGAAATCCGGAAGGTCGGCAACCTAGGACGTTGCCCAATAGCAAGTAGAGAATGTTGTGTATTTGAAAAGACTTGGATCCGGAAAGTAGGCCTGATTTTATATTTCACAGAGTCGTGAAGCATGCCTCAATGCGAGAAAGCACGGGTTCTTTCCTTTGTCCCCCCACCTCATGATCACAGCCTTTCGAAACTAGTTTCTTGGTGTAGACTGCGTAATGCCTCGTCCGAGAGCCTCCGTGAAGGGTGGTTGTCAATACGCGAACACCTAGATCCCTGCTAGTGAGCCTTTTGGTAGCGAAGGTTGGAGCTTTTTGTTGGTGTTCTCGCGATTTGCTAGTCCCATGAAGTCTCTGATGGTGTAGTTCATGGCCTTCGAAATGATATGCTTTGACTATACTTCGGGGTATTCAAGGGTGTCAAGGCTAATGGCGAAGCATTGTCTAAGAGTGGCTAGCTGATAGCCGCTAAGTGGGTGACCGACCATGACCGGGCTCGGCAATCTCTGTGGCGCAAGTCATTGATCTCTATTGGTGCTTGGACAATGGGATCACATTTATTCGGCTCATCAATGATTCAATGATTCAATGATTCAATGGCGATTCAGATCAGGCAAAGCCAAACCTTTTAGCTGTCTAGCTATAGAATGTCGGGCCGTCTCCAATGCCTCTCTCCGCTGCCGCTACCTAAACGGCGACCCAGCTAAGCACCAATCGAGAGATGCGAAGAAATGTACTAACAAGAGTATGTAATATACGCACTCGCGAGATTTGCTATCAATTCCATGCGGCGATCGACCTGGGTTTGTCCCCGGACAGGCCGGCTGTGTCTGCTGGCTATTTCAGAAAGAACACAGCCCGGACGAAGCAACTGCTCTTCAGGAATTTGAGAATGAAATAGAGCACGCTATCACGAGAGTAGATCACTGCATCGACTAATCATGCTCTTCAATTACCCCTTCGCACAATCTATACCATGGCTATTGCAGCAAAACGAAGAAGATCACCAGCAAACCCCTCGCATTCTAACCGATCCGTCGCGCCTTCCAGACCAATCTATCCCTCCTACCTCCCAAATCCGACCCCATCTACAAACCCTTAACCTTCCTATCATACGCCGCCTTCTTCAGCTCATCCCCCAGAATCTCATACGCCTCATTAACAGCCTGAAACTTCGCAGTAGCGCTTTCATCCCCGATATTCCTATCTGGATGATGGATCAAGCTCTCGCGCTTGTAGGCAGTCTTGATCTCTTCCGCGGTAGCGCCTGGCGTAAGCGAGAGGATTTCATAATAGTTTGGCACCTTTGGGGCGGATTTGCTTGATGCGGGCGGAGCGTTGCTCGGTTTTGAGCGGTGGGGTTGGCTAGTAGGCTCGGGTTTGCGGGAAGATGTTCCGGAGGGCTTGCTGGAGTGGGAGGAGGGTGTGGGGGGACTGGCGAAGCGTGTTGTGCTGCTGTAGATGGTAGAGGAGGTGTAGGTTTCGCCACGGGGGCGGCTGCTACTCTTGATGCCGGCGCTGCTGGAGGAAGGTTTACGAGAGCTGGTATGGTGGGAGGACTCACGCTTGCTGGAACTGGAGTGGGTATGACGGTCCTTGCCATCGGGGGACATGCCTGACTGGTGCTCAGATTTTTTGTGGGCATCATAGCGGGCTTTGTCAGCGTGCTGAGGATCGTGAGGGATCTCTACATTCTTCGTTGCGAAGTGGATTGAAGGTTTGTTGCTCTTGGGAGCCTTACGCTCAGTCTTGGTGGCTGTGGTGCTGGCTCTATGACGACTTCCAAAGTTGGCATCTAGGAGCATGCCTGGGTGCTTATGGCTGGACGTGGAGGGACGCTGATGCCCGCTTGATCGACCGCTGGCGAGACTCAAGTCTCCAAACTTGCTCTGCATTCGATCGTGGAAATTATTTAATGGTCCCACCGGCACTGGGGCAGCCCGGTTCTCGGGGTGAGTTGCAAAGGATTTCCGTTCCTCTGTTGATCCGTCTTTATATTGGATGGCGGTGATCTCGTGAACTCCTTCTCTAGTCACCTCTGTGCGTTGTGTAACTACGGCTCCGATTGGTAGCTGACCCTTATGGGTCTTATGCTCGCTTTTGCGGTGATGCTGGGATTTGAGAGAGTTCATCTTGAGAGCGTTCATTTTGACGGTAGCTAAGGTTCTTTGAGATGCGAGTTCTGGAAAGGTGACAGATTTGAGTAGGCTTACAGCGGATGATGGCGGAGGAGGAGGAGGATGGGCTCTGCAATAGGCGCGAATGTCAGCAGCTATATGTACGCCTCGAAGCAACAAAGGCTTTTGCATTGTGCCGGGGTAGTACGAAAGAAGACAATTGAATGTTCGTCGTGCAGTGGGCAAAAACAAGCTGCCATTGTCTTGAAAACAACGATAACGCGTAAAACAACGCCACGTCACCGCTCTTTGTTCGCTGCAGCTGCCATACGCAGCATAGCAAATTCTCGTGCTCTGGTACGTACCTAGATCGTAGCAGCCCGTTTGAGGCGTGGCCTCTCCTCCCTGATCGGAGGAAGAGGCACCTTGCCTTTGCGGCGATACTGTTTCTCGGAGGTTTTGGTCTCAACACCTTCGTATTTGTGGAGCAAGCTGGCCATACGTAGCCATCTCTGGCCAGATTTGCGCTGAAGGTGCTGTTGGGATGACGCGATTGAGTTATTCATTGTGCTGGGAAGGCGTTTAAACTGTATGATATTGATATTATGCCTTCTATATGATGTTATGCATAGGAAATGTGGCTTTGGCAGATGTAGCTACCCTGTATCGTGCCACCACAGCGTGGTGATATCCTGATATCTGCCCCTTCTTTGCAGTGTATTTCCAACCATTATAACCAATATCATTACCGCATTCAGGTCTCTATGTGGACCAAGTCTTACTCTTCCCATCCTTGACGCCGCCCGTGGCATTTGCAAACGTTTCCAACGTGTACTTGGCTCCCTCAACCCAGTACTTTCCCAGACTTGATCGGCTTCTTGTCTTTGTGGGCGAGACCTTCGAAGACGGAGGTGCCTTGGCTGGTGACGATGTCACCAAAGCTTCTGACGATGCAGGATGCGTAAGTCCGTGAACATCTGGCGCCCGTTTCTGTGAGGTCAGTGCTGATGTTCCTTCGCTAAGAATGCGCCGGAGACTGTTGCGCTTGGCTGGGCGGAATAGCTTTTGTTCTAGCCTAGGCTTCGTCGGCACGATCTCGGTGGGCCGGGGGGTGGCAGTAGGCATGGTCATACTTCGTTTGCGGGGAGGGAGGTAACGGACTGCTTCGAATGGATGAGTTGGCTGCATCCCAATGAAGACCCGTCTGGCTGAAAGTCTGCCATGATGTGCTGGTAACATGGAGTTCCTACAGTCGATATCAGCGCTAGAAGCACAAGGTTGGTACAAAATTTGTGTGGCACGCCCTACCTTAGCAATGAGCTGAGTGCCATTCCACGTCCCTCCACACACCCAAAGCCCAGCAATACCCTTTTCCATAGTACTATGTAGTCTTTTGCTTCCACCCAGTTGGCAGGGTTGGCGCCTTGCGCCGACCATCCGCCCCCGTAGATCGCGTCAATGTCCTCGAGCGTCGGTCTTTGCGGTAGTTTCAGACCGAACAATGGCTGAAGAATATGTGAGTACCTGTACATAACGTCGCTTTCGTTGACTTGACATGTAACATGAATTCGCCTTGCAGGTGGTATGATCTCGCAGATCGACAGCTTGAGTTCTTTTAGGTTTGGCATTTGGGAGGGCCTGATCAGCTGGCAAAATGTTTGTAGACTCAAATAGATATTGTCTTCCTTGGGTGGAAAAGTGCCAGTGCTGGGGTCGTCGCTTGCGAACAGACCAAATCTTTGTAGACTCGAGTAAACCTTTTCTTCCTTGTGGATGGAAGTGCCAGAGCCGGAATTGTTGCTTGTGAACTGATGGTCAAGATCTACCTCTAATAGCAGATGTAGGCTGGTCACTAAGAATTTTGGAGGGTAAGTGAGGGATGTATCTGTTGATGTAGAAGATAAGATCGTGCCTTGGGCAATATCGTGTCCCACGACCACGTTGAAAGTATTGGCTATGATAGTGTACCTCCGCATTTCTCTACTAAGGGCTTTGCTGATCAACAATGCATTAGTCGGGAAGCCGTGGCTTGCGTATCGAAGTGCTGGCCGTGATTCAAGGCGCCTGGATTTGTTCGTCCGAAGATGCGCGTAAATCCTGCCTCGGACAGAGGAGGGGAGCTCGATCAGCTTAAGACCTCTTGCTGCTCGTGGTATTTGGTGCCAAGCGGCGTCGTGGCATGGGTATCCGTCCTGACACAGGTGGCATATGTTTTCTTGCACGGTTGCGAGAGCGCGCTCGATGAAGTGCTCTGAAGTCTCTGTTGGCTTGTTGCTTTCTAGACTAATCGCTGGAGACTTGGTCAGATCCTTCTCTGCTCGCGCAATTTGTTGCCAGTAAGCGTCATAGCATGGGAGGCCATCCTGACATCGTTGACAGTTTTCGAGTCGGATAGTTGTGAAGGCTCTTTCGAAGTACTGCTCTGAAGTCTCTTGTAGTTCGATTACTTGTCCATTGACGAACTGTGATTGGATCGCTGGTGGTTGAGTCTCAACTGCTTGGAACTCCGACGAGTCGGTGACTTCTGGTTTGCTATCAGGTAGTATTATTTCACGAGATTCCGTCCTTCCTCGTTCGTGCTCTTGTGATCTTATCGACTGGGGGTTAAAGGCGACGGGCAGCAGGATCGGCAGGTCCTCCTCAACGAATATGGTGCTGAGTGCTCTAGTGACCACCGACTCGTCGCCGACTTCGGTGAGAAGGCGCTTGAATGAATCACTTAGAAGTGTCGTATCGTCCTGAAAAGCGTTCCATGCCCCTCCTTCACCTTGAGACCTCTCAACCATCACCGCCATAGCGTGATAGGGTCGAAGTAGGACTTTTCGCTGGTACTTGAGATTTGCATGTAGAGCAAAGGGTATAATTCATTACCCTGATCTGTAGAACGTGAAACAGCCGGTTGAAGTCGTACAGAGCAGCGTCTGTGACGTGACTGGGGATGTCCAATGGATTGTCAACTTCGTGGCGGTGGCGGAACATTCACTCAACACGAAACGAGCTGGCGGGAGATATGCTGTGTCAGAGCTAAGGAATAGCTCCCTTCCTACATGTGAAAAATAATTACATTCATGTCAATCGTCATGTTCCGCGAGGATCTATTCTAGATAGTGCAATCATGGGCGATGTACTTACTACCTCGCGGGTCTGCAAATGACTAATTAACTCCCGTCATGCTACACGTGAATCATCATGTTCTCTTGTCCACACTCATGTTTCTTACGATGACTTATCCTACCATTAATATCATCACGTCGTACAAAGGGACCTCAGCATTTGCTCAAACGTCGGTCGTTAAACATCATCAACTGACAAGAACGCTCGAACTATATGACGGCGTAGTCGTTTTGACTCTTTGCTCTTTTTGGGATTGTCATGAAATGGATCGCGGAAAAGAATGTCCGCGAATAGGTGCTCATAAGCTGTCAAGGTTTTATCATGTCGTATGGCCGGGGGAGGAGCGAGGTCGTTTGCGATTTTGATGAGAGAAGACGTAATTGTCGTAAATAAAGAGCTGTGAACTGGGAAATTAGACATGAGGCTGCCGATATACAACTGTTCGTCTTGTGCATCTATAGGGCTCTTCCACCGGTGTACATGCAGGTCAAAGTACAGCGAGTGCCATAAGTCCTCGGGTATGACGCCGTCATTCAACCCTTGCAAACTGAGGATGAAAAGCTGTGCAGTTGCCTCTACTTGTAGGATTGTGTCTGTGTGCGCAGGTATCCCATCACTTAATGTAGACTTTTTCTCAAAGTTCCGTCGTAACAAAGCCTGCACCCCTTTTCGTTTGTTTGCAGCCTTGATATCGCCTTTGAACGGCCACCGGGGCTCAGTCTCCCAAGGACCCTGCTCACATTTCATCTCGGCTTCCGCTATCGCTTTTTGAACGAGTCCTACCAAATAGGTAGCAAGACCACGATACGGCTTAGAATCCGTGAAAGCTCCGGCTCTAGGGGAAGGACTTGGAGAATCAGACAGTGACCGGCCGAAGCAGGATCCGGCCCAAAGTGCTGTGGTCATGATGAAGTAATCCCTGCCATGATAGAGGCGAAGAACCTGCACATTGGACAGAGAAACTACGCCTCGATTAAGCTTCGAAACTAGGCTGAAGTCTGTCACGTGTACTTTGATTCTCAAAGCAACTTTATCTCCAGGATGGAGAAAGAACTCGCGTACAGTTGGGTCTCCAATATGATCGTAGCGGATGGAAAGCCACTGAGAAGGTGTCACACCTGGACCATTGTCTTTAAGAATTTCAATGACAGCAGCTTCCAGACCGGTGTTAGCTACAGTGATCACCCGATCTTCTGGCTCATCATAGCGAATGAGACCGAATTCGACTTCTTGGATTTCCTCATTCGTGTCTTCGTCGTATATGGTGACCTTAGGACGGCTCTCGTTCTCTTGTTTATCAAGGTCTTTGGCCATGTGAGTTCGCAGCTCGGCCTTGGAATCGTCGTCCACAGCTCCAAATGTAAGCGTAAAAGTGCCTGCCAATGGCTTGTGATCGGAAGACACAATGTTTTGATGCGACTGATACGTATCCTGCTGTATGTCGAGTCTATCAAACTTCTCTATGTCTTTAGTGGGGCCCACTTCGTCTATTCCAGTATCTGCCCCGTCTTGCTCCGGATCGTATTCAAACAAGACGTGGTTATCTGTGCTGCTTCCCGACCCTGTCTTGCCCTTGTCCGCCGTGCTTTTCAATGTGCGTTTCCCTGTATTGAATGCGACAAAGTCCTCTTTCGTGCGGTAAATGATTCGATCACACCAACTTGGGCCACGCTTCTTGTCGCTTGAATCAAAAGTTGCAAGAGTGCCAATGTCGTATTTGTAAGTTGGTAAGAAACGAATACTTCCTTCTTTCCAATTTCCATAGAATGTTGAGTTATGGTCGACAAGTTCTTTCAGCTGATCGTGCGACAGCAGCGATTGGATCGTTGTCTGGACAGATTCGGGGTCGAGATGGGCATCATCCGAGACCTGTTCGTTGTCTACCAGCACTAAAGAGGACATGGTCGAAGTCGCGGACTCATAGCCATCGCTACTGTTGGAAAATGCTGTTGCCGAGTCGTTCGAATTGCGCTCAGCTGATAAGTTCTGGGATGGAACGGGACTGGCCACTGGATGGATGATTTCGGGTTCTTCAACCGCCTTGTGAATTTGAGGATTTGTATGTAGCGCGAGCAGTCTCCGTACGTCTTCACCTGGTATGGAGTCCAATCTGTAGTTTAGGTCGCCAAACCAAAAGCATAGGTCCTCATCGCCGATGTACTCTGCCCACTTAGCCCTTGGTACCGTCCCGTATTGGAGCCCAGAAAATTTGGTACGATGCAAGATCTGGCCTACGTCCCAATTTCTGCCATCGAAATCTGCCTGTGTGGCTCCAGCTGTAAGGTGGCAGTTGACAAAGGCAAGCTTTGCTGTTTGTCCTAGAACCAGCCGTGCTGACACGGCACCTTTGTTGCCAGCCCAGCCCTTGCTACCGGTTTTCACGCTTTTCACATCTACGCTTGAGACCAACGGCACTACTGTAGGTGAGGCATATATCATCAAATACAGACCTACGAGCTGCACCTCCGCCACAAGCTGGTAGCCATCTGGTAGTGCCTGTGCTACCACATGCTTCCACTTCTCAGCTGGTCCCGGATCAACGTAGGGATTGAATAGCTCTGTGGGGGAGGATATGTCGACAATTTCCTGCAGACCCAAAGCGTACAGCCCGATTTCTTCGCTCTTGACCACCGCTTCTCGCGGCCTCACGTGATCATTGTTCTTCGACGCCTTGAGATGGTCTTGAGTCTGTTTCGACGTGCCACTAAGGGCCACGCTTTCATTGACTTGGGACTCGCAGAACCATTTCCCTATGTCTCTTGTTGTATCATCCAGAGCCGCGACGTTCCATGTCCCTACTTTGATCTTCACGGTGCACGGTTTGGTGTACTCAGCTCTTCTCTCCCAGACCGCTTCCGTCAGATTGAAGGGCGGACCGGGCTCTTGTGGCTGGCTGGAGGGTGGGTAAAAGGGATAACCGCCAGGCGGTGTAGGAGGTAATGCATCATGGTGCTCGCTGATGGAGTAGTCGCTCATTTTGTGCCTGTTGCAGCGTTCTGACAGCGATGGGATGCCACTTGCAGCAAGATTCCATTGCCCAGGTGGTATCTCTACTAGCTTCCGAAGTGAATTAAGGCAAGGCTAAGAAGTCAGCGAGTGTTTGATGACGCCAAATGAGTGAATGAAAGGACAAAAGTGGTGTTCAACTACGAGTACGAGGCGTCTCGGGGCAGGCTACGGCGGGTCAGGTGCTTATCAGGGTTTCCAGGGCCTAGACTCCCCGGTAGCTGGGGGCGGGATCTAGCCCAGCTACTCGGGTCCTGCCCTAATCCCTGGGTCATGGTTCCTCATCCAGACAATCTCAGGGTTGAACGTTGAACTAAGTGGCTATATCTGATCAATTGGAGAGTTGGGAGGGCATCTCTAGAGTTAAGTTGGATCTGAGAAACCAATTCCAGGTAGTTTTTGCTCAGTTTTATACCATTTGATACCCAGCCATGGCTGATATTGGGCCCTGGCGGCTAGTGGTCAGCCCTATGCATGACATCCGCGCTTAATATGGTTTTTGATAGTGCCAAGTCCCCCCATAGTTCAGGTGGTCAAGTTCCCACCAAATCCAAATACGGAGATGCGCGTGACACGTCAACACCTCAAATCTAACATTCGCTTCTCATCAAGCTTTCCACTCCTTCTCGCTTGGCTTGCCGTCACGCATTCAAATCGAGCTTCTATTCCATCACTATTCGCCCAGATGTTTCATTAGTCTTTCTTTCTTTTCACAAATCAAAATATCAACATGACCTTTGAACTCGACGAGTTCAGTCGGCTGTATGCCACCCATATGAGGCTTTCAGACGATCGAGATCGACCACGATCAATCACTGCCTCCAAACCCGACGTTGAGATGTTCAACCTTGCAGTCATGCAGCGATACTTCTTCAGAGGTGTTCACTGGGTCGCGCTTTCAGCTTCGTATGGTGGTGTTCACGCCTTCAATCGCCGCGAGCAATGCTGGGAAGACATTGGAATCGCCGGACCAATCTTCATCATCACACTACCACCTGAACCCACCAAAACTTACTGGCGCTATGCGCTCGTTGTGATCAATCGCCATAATCTTGCGAATTTTGCGCTGGAGATTCTAGACCATGCGACAATTGCGCGTCACACAGACACTTCTATCTTTTTCAGAGGACACGCTTGGCCTTGCGACATTATCAACGACAATTTCTGGGGCTCAGAGGAAATAGAGCGTGGCAGTCAAGAGTTCTCCCTATGGGTCTTCTCGCAGCACACTGCAAAAGGCGACTATGCTAAGGTTCTTTGGCGACTCAACCTCTGTCAAATGCTTGTACACTTCCAACGCCAGATTGATAATGGCCCCGCTATTCGCACAGCTTATAGCCACTACAACGACGAAGAAATGCGCAACATCATCGAATTCGCCCAATTCCCCGACGAAGATGAGGATGAGTCACCACCAACACCTGAAAAAATCTGGAACGGAACCCACTTCTGTTTCCCCTCCTCACCCCGCTATGAGCGATACCTGGCCCTAGCGCCTGAGCAGCGGATACCCGTGGATGCTCACGCAGAGCGGCTACCCCGTCACTTCACTCCACCCGACTTATTGCCAGATTACCTTATCGAGCCTCATTTGGTCTTGTCCCGCCGGACAAAAGAGGAGATCAAGAGAGCCACCCAACGCGTACGTTTCGAGCATCATGATGTCCCCCGGAATTACACCCCCGGGAGCATATGGACTAAAATCCGACAGGAAGCCGGCGCCAGATCCCGCCGAGAGACTTCTCAGGCACAAGTGGCAGAGTCAAGTACTCAGGCCCGCCGAGATGGTCCCCATGGCCAGGATCCCCCCGACGCAAACTCCAAACGTTTGCTGGAGCTTTTGACGAAGAAGCCCCAAGATGACGGTAGCGTGCCCCTCGCTGCCTCGCCAACTCGAGTCTATGAACCCCCAAGTAGGACCCCAGTTTCTTCGAGACCCGTTTCCTCGAAAATATTTCTTTCAAAATCTATCTATCCAAAACCCGTTTCTCATTTGAAACCTAGTGCTTTCTCGAAACAAAGGTTGAAGTTTGATACGAAACCTATTAATCACCCGTAACTATTTCCTTTGTTGTCTTTCAAGGAATTAGCTAATTGCTTGCAGCCGACCGGAAAACATGACCGGCCCTCATGTGTTGCCAGCCTGTGGATTTCCGACGAATTGCAACTCCTCCCAAACGATTATGCAACCACAAGTGCCTGTCGAGGTGACCATGCAAGCGAAAGAACCTGTCGAGGTGCTCCCGCAGCCACAAGTACCCGTCGAGCTCGACTACACACTGACAGATAAGAGATTCGGCGGCTTTAATTAACGAACCCTGTTTTGAGTGAGCATGTTGTATGATGTGATTTTCCGGCCACCGACGCCGTTCTTTTACGCATGTAAAGTTTAGCAATGGAGTTGTTTACGGCAAATGTACGAAATGACCAAAGGGAGGAAGGGTGGGCATGGTCAAAGCTTACAGCTGGATCTGGTGTGGATACCTGTCTCTATCGTTTATACCAACGTATTCAATGAAGTCGATTTTAGTCTCTTACCAGTACTCTACACGAATGCCGTCATATTTGCCTTCGTTGTGCTCATTAGCCCATGCTGAAGGCTGACCATAATAAACCACATACAGCGGTTTGGCTGTTCTGCGCTAGCTGCAAAACACTGATGTTTTCATTGCCACACAAAATAGATATCTCCCATGCACCTAAGAAGTCAAGAAACAAAGGCTACTACAGCATCAGCTGATCACAAAAGCGACACAGCTTTCCAAGTTTCGTAGCAACAAAACGAAACATAAGTTCTTTGAGCTCCTCGCTATTCTTTCTTCAAGCTTCCTACTCCAAAACTACCCTAAAGCTTCTAAGAACTTCTCTTGATTAATACGCCGAGTGATTCAAACCGTTCCAGTCTGTCTAGTGCAACCATATTTACCACCTGCTATTGCCAGATACACAAATCCTCCAAAGCCTAGCTGCCGACTGCCACGCGAAGCATTCAAAACACACCCCTCAGTCCCCCACCCGAAATTATTTTCTGCCCCGACCGTACTGACAATGACCCACAGTCTTCCACCAGCACCTCCTCATCCACCAAGTCGTGCCTCTTGCAAGCCTCCCCTCATCATGATCAACAAACAACGACGCAGAGCCAGCATACCCTACCCATCCCCTCTCGTTTCGAAAAGCCACCAATTCGACTACTCCACTTCCCTCGCCTCCCCTCGCCGACCATTCACATCAAGCCCATCCTCCCATGTCCAAACCAATAACGGTGAACACCATCAAACACAAGCTCCTCCTGCAGTCCCTCATCAACATTTGGCCTTATGTTCCTTCTTCTTCTCCTCCTCCTCCCCCCATTCGCAAAATCAGCCCCTCCCATCTCAAAACCCTTAAAATACCGACCTCAACTATACACAACGACTCTCCTCCATCCTAAGCGTTCGCCAATCCCTCAGCCTCCACTTCTTCAAACTAGCACCGTTATCCTATCCTACTCCCATCGACCACTTCCTCACCGCAACGTCTCTGTCAGTTGATGGTGGGGGCGTACAGCTTCACGAGCAAAACCAGAGAGGACAGTGAGGATCTGAGGGCAGAGACCTATGTGCTGAAAGGGATGGTATGATATGGCCATACGAACGCGCAAGGCATAGGAGAGGAAGAAGAGGAGGAAGAAGCAAGAGCTAGCAATGACAAGGCATTTTCACAGCGCACAGCTGCCCTAACTCCACCTTCTCGCTCTCATATTGACCCAACTCTGCATACAGCCATAGCAGAGCAGAGATGAAGAAGAGGCAGATAATATCGTCTTGAAGGAGGGCGCAACGCAGAAAGCACAAGACAAGCAATGTAGCTGAAAGTAGCTTTCCAGGAAGCTAGGAAATAGCAGAAAGGAAGGGGGAGGTGAGGAGCTGTTGGTATTGAAAAAGAGTATGCTGGGCCAGAGAAGAAGGGCTGGTTCTGGAGGCGTCAGCTCAATGCTCACGAAGAGGGGGAAGTTGAAGCAGAAGGTTGTGCATAGATCTTGGATCAAGAGATTGAAGGAGTGGAAACCGTTGATGAAGAACTCTTTGTGCTGGCATGATGCTTGCAACGGTCTATTCGGTTTTCAGAGCTAAACGCTCATCTTTCATCAACTCATCAGCTCTTGCATGCATATCATATTCTCATCTCGTAATCTGATCGTCGTCATCATAGCACTCATCACTCATCAAAAATCTTCTTTCCACCACGTCTTAAATCGTCTCTCGCTAGCCCGTCCAAAGTTCCTCAATATCCCTGCACCGTCTGTCACTCCATATCTACCCATTTTCAAACCACGCTCCTAACCCTCCCTCCATCCCCCCCTTTCCCTCGATATCCCCACCTCATCCCCCAGTCAACCCACCACCTACACACGGCATCCACGTCCCTTACCCCCTCAGCCGTAGCAGGCACCTCGAACCATTCCCTATGCTCTTTCCCACAAGTCTCGCACTGGCGCTTGACCCGCTTGTCTGCTAGCTGTAGATGTATGAGACGTTCGACTTTGAGGAGGTTGGGGATTGTCGCGCTTGTATCTGCAAATCCCGCGTCTTTCATTCCGGAGTCAGACTTTGAGGTTGAAGGTGCAGGGCGAGCTGGGCCGCGAGGCGAGGGTGAGGCGTGAGGATAGAGGGAGGTAGGGTTTGGCTGTGAGGTTCGATGCGGTTGTGCTGGGAGGGAGGAGCGTTTGTTGTGGCCTGGCGATTTGGATGGTGTGGAAGGAGGCGATAGAGCTGTGGATGTGGAGGTGGAGGGATAGTATCGGATGAGACTCAGCTCGTAGTCACATTGTGCTTGCCATTGGTTCAGCCTTCTTGTGACGTTGGCAGCTGATCCGATTTTCAGGAGGACTGTCTTTGGTGGCGCTGCGCTCGAGCGAGGTGATCGAGCACTGTTGCCTGCGTATTTGCGTATGGTATTTTCTCTGGTGATCTTGGTTGGTGTAGCAGGTTGAGGATCTGAGAGGAGCGAAGACGCTTCACGATCGTCTGGGCGGCCGCTGGAGGCAGGCGTTTGCCAGAACATGTAGATGTAGCCAGAGCGTGCTTCGGTTGTAGGAATTGGTTTGAGGAGTTCGGCGAGGAGGTAGGAGGTCGTCTGTGCTGGTAAGTTTGGAGGTATTTGCTTGAGTAGCTCAGCAGTAGTTGGGGGTGTACTTGGATTCGAAATCGATGAGTGAAACGGCGCCCGTTGAGTGCTTGGACTTGGAGGCACGGATGGTCTTGAGCTGGGATGGCTAGATTGAGGACGGTGTGAATATGCTTGTGAAGTAAAGTTGCTAGGTACTGGTGCAGTCATCATTGTGTATCCACCTTTGCGTGCAGGCCGTTTGACTGGCTTCGGAGCCGGCTCTGGACTCGGGGAACGAGCTCGGATGCAACAGAAGAGTCCTACATTCGAGGAAGGCTTCTTCGGCTTAGGCCTCTTTTGCACCGCCAACATCTCTCCGTCGACATCCTGCCAGCTCTGTGGGAGTGTTTCTCGACGGGCTTGTCGAATGTGTGCTTGCTTCTTCTTCCTTGAGTGATCCTTCTCGTTCAGATCCACTATTCCGAGTCGCTCGACAAGTGTATCCACGCTTGTTCTTCCTTTTAGTGGGACGACATTCGCCTTCCTCCCATGCGTAGTCTTCGAGACGAGTGTAGCTGCTTGATCTTTGTGCTGCCAGCAGAAGTAGGCTGCTGCTCCATCGTGATCGTCATCTTCTGCTGAGAGGACCGCGACTACTCCATCATCTGTATCGGCAAGTTGAGACTTGATATCGCGCCTGCAAGGATATCCGTCGTTCCTGATGCCTTTGCAGGTTGTTGCAGGATTTTTTGAGTCGTTGCGCTTAAGTAGGGACTCGGGGGTATTTGGAATGAACGGCATGGCTTGGGGGGGGCGCAAGAAAGGGAATGGAAAATGGCGGAGAAGGAGCGAACGAGGTCGCCCCTCCTGATCTGCAGTCGTACAGTAGCAAGGCACCCATGACAGAGCAATGATACGTGAATGGTTGTCGCGAAAACAATGAGGCTGGGAATACGACCGCGCCTCGATGCACGTGATCTCAGCCAACCACTCCCATCAGCATACTGGCTTCACAACGAGCTCCTTGCGACTATATATGGCGTAAATACTCCTATTAGAATCGGTAGAAGGCATCCATTAACGCCATGTTGTCTTGGGATGCCAAATTACAGTCATTCTTGGTGACATATATCAGTAGGAACATGCTCAGAGCCATTGTAACGGACAATTTTCGAAGAACAAAGCGTAAATTTTGGTCATTGCAGCATTATATACGGCTCTAACAGTCATAGACATCATATACAAGCATCAGTATCATCCCATAGCGCTGACCAGCCCCAAACATCCCTCCAGCGTCTCCTCCAGCTCAGCAATCCTCTCCCTCATTCCCTCGTTCTCCTCCCTTAAAGCTGCCTCGAGTCCAGGATCACCACCCGCTATCGTACCCATTTGCGGCAGTTTCTTGCCTTGGGAAGGCACTTGCAGCCGCGGAGCTTGATGCAGCGGGGTGATTTGCTGCAGCTGCGCTTGATACGGGCCTTGCGGCAAGCTCGTAGTCGAAGAGAATGGCGAGAACGATGAGGACGACTGACTGTACGGGCGGCGATTGGGCTGGGAGAAGACGCTATCTGCCACACTTTCGTCCTCGGAGTCATCGGAACAGACCTCTCCGTTTTGGATGAATTGGCTGAGCCTGCTGCTACGTTGTGTTGTAGGGAGGAAAGCTGGTTCATTCTCTACCATTCGCACCGTTCTTGCGCCTGCTGCAGTTTCTGATCGTGCTGCGCGTTCCTTCCCTAGCTGTGCTGCAAGCTCATTATTGACTTGGCTTTGATTGGCTAGCTTGGTGGCAAGGTCGTCCAGCTGGCTGCGCAGGAGTTCGATTCGCATATCGGACGCTTTCTTCTCCTCAGAGAGGGTTGCATTTTCAGCAAGGACTGCCTTCAGTTCCGCATCGGTGAGACTAGGTGGTGCTGAAGAGCTACCATCGGTGACGTTGAGGCTAAGACTTGACGTGATTGCGGCTTTGGCTTGACTAAAGGGGCTCGCTTTGCTGCTGTTGATCAGGGGGGTGCCGCTGGCATTGCAGGCGTTGTCTGAGAGCGGCACGATTTGTTCGACTTTTTCCTTAGATATTGTTGGTAGAAGGCTAATTCGGACCGGTTCGGATTGCCCGTCGAACCATCTAGACAGACGCCGGGTTGGGCTGGGCCGAGGAGATATGTTCTGACCCAGCTCATACGTGGCAGCTCCTCGGGCTGGGTTCGACACGGTCGTTTCTCTATGTGTAGCGGTTCTATGAAAAGTTGAGAAAGACGAGGTAGATTTACTGGACATGTCGTAGGCTCCGGTTCCGTAGATTGGGAGCGAGGCTGAGGAAGTATGCGCTTCCTTAAGGCGTGATTGTGCTCGGTCTGTTTTAGCCTCTGATCCAGTACTTTCAGGCGCATTTTGATTAGTCGGAGCTTGATATCCATGATATCTCGTGTCGTCAACATCTTGAATTGGGTTCGGATATGAAGAAATTGATTGCTGTGGATTTGAAGGACTATGTGGTATGGTGTGTGATCGTGTATGTGATGGTACCATCTTTTCGCTGGGCCGGAGGAAATTGAACATCTTGACCGACATTTGTGCGGGGCTTGCTACACGAGCAAAAAGTGAATGATTCTCAGGTGGGAAGTAATTTAGGAAGCAGAGTGTCAAATGATAAGCAAGAAGCTAACCACGGGCGCTGGAAGCAGTACGTTTCGAATCCTTATCGGCTGGTTTGCTAAATCTCGTCTCTGGCTGACTAGGAAGGGGTCGCAAAAAACCCGGTATACAAAGTTCTGTCTGTCGTTCGCACTGCAATCGCAGACTGAATCAAATTAAGAAAGCGAAACAAGAGCAGCGATGACTGGCAAGCGGTGGAAGCAATATGATCACGCAGATTTGAGGAGCATCAAGAAAGAGGCTATATGAAATACTACCTATGCGATATACTTATACCTTAGTATGGTTGATATTGATGAGGTTGGGAAGGAAAAAAGGAGGCGGGAGAGGCTGGGGGATATCAAGACCTTGCTGAGTAAGCAGCCGGGTGTAGCCGTTAGCGCTCGAGTTTATTTCCGAGCCAGAATGAAGGTGGAGAATGACGCTGCCAAGGCTCTAGCCACAGCAGGTTTCTGGGGAAGAAAATGAAATATGCAAACACTCTCATCCAACCGCTGCAGCTCTTAACCACGGCTCTGCTACGCAATACCCCTACCTACACGTCGCGCCTCACATCTCGCTCGAACGCGGCTGAGCTAGAACTTTCTGCCTTCATCATTTATCACTTACTACAAACCTCGAACGCCTCTCCCATACCGTACCACTTCCACCAGAACTCAATCTTTTACCCACCATGGCCGAAATGATCGGCGGCCTAACGGGCTCGCTGCAAGGCCAGATCCAAGGTCTAGCAAATACTGCACAGAGCTGGCTCGACAAGATAGCCCCGCCGGAGACTCGCAGCAAGATCATGGCTTGGATTACAAAGTTCATGAACGAGAAGCCTATGCTTGCTGTCCGCCTCCCATTTCCCTCTTTTTTGGTACACGTAGATTGCTAACATATCTCACAGTCATTTCTCGCCTCCCACATCGCCCTCTCCGGCCCTGCGATCGGCCTTTTCATGGTCATGACCATCTCCATTGCCATTTTCGCCATTCTCGCAGCTCTTATACTCGGCCTTCTCGCTGCCCTAGTCTTCATAGTACTCTGCGTGGGCTTCGCCCTCGTATTCCTTCTCCCAACTCTATTCGTCACCACGGCCGTTGCAACATTCATCTGGCTCTGGGGCGTCGGCACCTACTACATCTTGAAACACTTCAACCAGAAAGACATTCCTGGCATTCACGTCCCATTCAAGGAGGGACTGCAAGACGAGGCGAACAACTATGCTGAAGTGGGACAAATCCAGGGATATGGACAGGACAGTGCATTGGCACAGAAGGACGTAGTTGGGAAAGGTGAACCGACGGAGGATGAGAAGAGAGGCACAGCCCAGAGGAAAGAGGCGGAGGAAGATGCGCTAGGGAAGGTTACAGGAAAGGCGCCCGGAGGCGAGCAGATTAATGGCGCGACGAAGAAGGTGCCAGGTGGTGATACGGCGAGGAAGGGTGTAGGCCAGGCAACGGACAAGGTTCCTGGTGCGAACGAAACGGCTGATGCGGCTGGCAAGGGAGTCGGTCAGGTTGGTGATAAGGCGAAGCCGGTGACAAACGCTGCAGGCGGGGTGGGGAAGAAAGTCGGAGGCGCCGACCCAACTGGTGCTGTCAATGGGGTCACGAAGGGGCTGACAGGATGATCTTGGTACAGTGCTTCATGGTGAGGGCGATCGTGCTTCTATTGCATTCTAGCGAGGGTTTGCATGGGTTTGCTTTAAGTGCTTTGAGATTGGAGCGAGGCGTCTGTGTATGGAACGATATGCCATTCTGGGCTCTTCGACATATCTTATTTGTAAAATACTAGGTGGTATTTGTATATACTTGCTCATTTGCATCACGATCACTCCAGCCATTTTTCCACACGCGGCCTCCATTGCATTTCAACCTGAACTGCCCAGCACACCACCTCCGACAGCACCACTTGGCCGGGCTCCCGTTCATCGTCACGGTAGGCAAATGGTTCTCAAGACTCCCGATGCGAATGAAACATCTGGGACCAAGCTCCCTCCCCTGTTGCCAGCCCCAACGTTGCCAGGCCCAACATTGTTCTGTAACCATCCCAAGTCTGCTGATCGTATTCAGAGTCAACGTGGTCGCGATGCGTAAATATGCAAGATATCCTTTGTGACGCGCTCATGTTCGGAAGATAGATATGGCCCTCTTAGAAGTCATCAGTGGTACATGCAAGATGAAGACCGAAAGCTCAGGTGTGTTCGGTGAGTCTTTTTGATAGTTTCGTGTGTGTAGAAGAACGATCCTAGGTTGCAGAGTCGATGCTCGGATGAATACGATGTTCTTTGTGGTACCGGTGGAAGTCACAGATGAGTGCAATGCCCTTTGTTGTACCAGGAGAAGCCAGGAATGGGTGCAGAGGCCTTTATACCACCAATAGTAGCGAGGTGCCGTCGACGCGAGACGTGAGATCGTTTGCCGAAGAGGGAAATTGTGGGGTTGTGTAGGGGATGGAGGGATTGGAGGCAATGAGGAGGAACAGGAATGCTTGGGGCTTTCTTTGAGGGGTCGATTTGTACGTAGTCCTTGTGTTGGGATGGCGATTGCGTAGGCACTTTTGTTGAAGAAGGAGGCATCTCTTTAGCTGTGAAGCTGCGTATGTGACGTGAAAGAGAGGTGATGTTCATGAGTTGCTGTAAAGGGCCGTTTTATATAAGCTGCTTAGTGTCGAGTAGCATAGCAAGGCTGAAAAGGGTGACCGGATTGCGCTCTAGTTGCATTTGCAGCTGCCACCGTTGGATAAACCCTGCTGATGGCTAGGCCAAATGGAACGATTGAGTGAGTTCGAGTGGCATCTCTGCTTGCCAGTGGCCTTTGTACCACCAATGGTATCCATACCAGAGAGGAAGAGATGGCATCATGCTGGTGAATAGATAGCAATCGTTGACCATTGATGGTAGGAGTATCTCCTGAGACGCCTAATCTTTTATTGTTTGGCAGATAGAGAAGGAACAATGCGTAGCGTTTCTTCAGAAGAGTTGGTTGGTATGACGCTTGAGTATCTGGTAACAGGGCTAAATGAGGCGATTTGGTTGTGCTCGTCGCACCACCGCAAGGATGCAATGGCCTTTGTGATACGAATAGTAGCGGTGTACGGGTGCGATGTCCCTTTTACCACCAATAGTAGCACGTGTCAATGCCACCGCAAGAAGAAACTCTCGAATAGCCTGGCCAATATAGAGCAATTTGGTGAGCTCGAGTGGTATCTCTGCCTGGCAGTGGCCTTTACACCACCAATAGTAGCCGTTGATTGTCAATAAAAGACCGATGCAAAGAGTTAGGAACATGTTTTGAGGCCTTGTTTGTGTGTCAGGATGTAGAAGAGTGGCGTTCATGGTGCGAGGTTCGAGTGAGTGCAGTGGCCTTTGTGGTACCTGTAGCAGCAACATGGTGTCAAGACGAGACCTAGAAAGGCGTTTGAGATAATTGTTGAAAGGTTTTCGTGATGTGTAGGCATGAAGAGAAATAGGTGGCGGCGCGCCAGGTTCGAGTGGGTGCAGTGTCCTTTGTTCCAGGTAAAGTCATGGTCTTCTTTCACGCTGGGAAGCCTAGACTTCAGAAGAATATCATCTGTAAAGACTATTCCAAATGTTATAAAAGACTAGGGATGGCTTCCCTGAAGAGTACGGTGGAGGAAGTATATATATATACCTAGCTGGAAGGCTATGAGAAGGCGGAGAGTGGAAGGGGGAGGGCAGGGATTTAAGTACCCGCCACGTAGGGCTGTGATCTGACTCAAAGACTGATATCACAGATGAATTGGCGATTCTTTGAGACTATGAATCGCAAGGGAGAGCAAGTGACGGTGACGAAAGCGAAATGAAGGCAAAGCAAATCGGTGAAGGCGCGTTTTCACGTGCATTGGGGCATTCATAGCATACTTTCAACTGCACTTCAAGCCTTGAGCGTGCTTGACGACCTTATTCATCATTCCCAGATGCTACTTGCGAGGAATGAATGATGTATATGCAGTTGAGCTTCATTCGTGCATATTCACAATGGTTCCAAATGTCATAATAACAGTGAACTTGCGTGCGCAACATCACACAAGAGTTTCACTAAGGAGCTTCACTGCTCTGTTCTCTTGAATGTTCTTCTATGATTTTTGCATGCGGAAGGAAAAAGGACTAAGATGAATCTCAGGGGCTCATCAACAAAACTAACCAAGTCCTCTCAGTAACAGACGCGTCCGAAAGATCCCCATCTCCAGACTGTTGCTTATTTGACCTCCCACTCTCTGATCAACATCAACATATACGAGCCACTCATTCATCGAACCCGTAGTCCGCCATGGTCGTTCCAACTGGGAAATAGTCAATTCTTCTTTGATCCTTTTACCTTCCCTCGCTTCCATCTCTCGTCCACAGCATGTGTCCTCGCTGCTGGCGGCTTCCATCATCTATCTTTCCTCCCCTTCGCAGCAGCAAGCGTTGTGGGCCATTCACAACCTGCTGCGAGGTCTCTACGCCATCGCCTTACAGCTTTGCGTCTTCCATCGTTGCACTTTCTGCCGAAGTACCCCCAACTCCACTCATGCCTTATGCTTGTGGCTAACCCTCTTGAAGGCCTGCTTGATCAACCCGCCGATCTCCTTCACCTTCTGTCTTGATCCTCGAAACTTCTTCGTACAGATAGCCTTCTTCTCATCCTTCCCGGATGCGGCGGAAGCATCCAATGACGGTGTTGCATCTTCGGTTTTCGCAACATGGATATTGTCCAGGGCACGCTGATCGACAGTAGACTTTGAGATATCCACATGGTCCTGCTCCAGAAGAGTCGATTCTTCCTGATCCCAGGTATTCGAAGATGCTGATAGAGAGACACCACCGTCCTCTAGATCTAATTCGCCCATAGCATCACCGACTTGGTCTTCAAGAAGTGCGGTAAGAGTCGTACTCAAGTAATCTCTCCCGCCCCAGACAATATATTCATCTTCGTCCATACTCTGGATCTCTTTTCCTTCATGGTCAGGTGCTGAAATAACAGATATGGTCGTTGCATTTGAGCTTGAAACTTGCATGCTCTCAGATAGGGAGACACCGCCTTCTTCAGCATCCGGATCGGACATGGAGTCATCGACCACCTCTACAAGAGGAACAGTACCGTCTTCTGCTACACTACTGAAACCGTCTGCCTCATGGTCGTCAAGAGCATGCAGTCCTGCTTCGGTTGCCTCAACACCGTCGTCAGCTTCGAGCTCTGCGTCATCCAGCATCCATGCCATTACGTTCTGCGACAAGGACGTGCCACCGGCTTCTTGGTTCGTTTCGTTCTGCGATTCATCGCCATCTTCGCTAGTACAACGGGTAAAAGCCGCGTCTATAGAGCCCATGGCACCCTGGACAAAGCCAGCAACATCGCTGCCGGCCTCAGGCTCTTCACTGAACATTTCAGAATCGTTGTATCCTTCAGACTCTGACTCATTGTCGGAAAAGTCGCTATCCGACAAGCCAGGTACCGTAAAGGTCTTGGAAGGTCCAGTATGATCGCCTTCCTCAAGTACAGTAGCTCCTCCCGAAAGCAGCTCGTGGTATTCATTGATCGCCACCTCGTCATTGTCGACCAAATCATCCGTGCTACCCTGATCAGGACCAGCTCCAGTAGTAATGCCTCGGTAGTTATTACCAGGCGAGGACGGGACCTCAGACGTGTTGCTCTCATTGGTTAATGCAAGTTCAGGTTCGCTCTCGTTCTCAGCCAGTGACGTGACCAAATTCTGATTATCTTTACGACTCTTGCCACGATTTGCCTCTCCTGGAAATACAACGCCTTCGTCGACAACCTCCTCGATGCGAGGTGCTTCTGGAGGAAAGAGGTCTTCGCTTGTGTCAACGTCCCCGTCCTGTGCATCCTCAAATATGTCAAATGGAACAGTATCCTCAACATCATCAGAATCTTCCAGGCTAAAAGAGTCTTCTACTTGTTCGTGAAGTTCTTCAGCAACCTTCTCGTGGAAGTGCCGAGACAAATCCTTCAGATTTCCAAGTAGGATGTCCATCGGATCCACTATTGGAAGGAGTTGTCCAGGATTACGCCACCACTGGACATTACGAATTCGAATGCCCTCAGAGTCAATGCCCAAGAAATTAGTTGCTTGCTGGCCAAAGATGTTGCGTTCTGGTGTTGCTAGATCCACGCCAAGGGCTCTCAGTTGTCGCTCGGCTACACCAAGGCACATGTAGGCATCGACACCAACGGCCTCGTACTGATCCAAGTATTCCGCAACTTCAAGGAACGATCGCTGATACTGTCGCTCTATTTGAGTCGCCCGTTGGCGTATAGAGTCTCGAAAGTTTCTGATGTCATGGCCGAGTCTATCGTTCACCCATTTGACTTGGGCGAGCTCTGCACGAAGCTGCGATATCAAAAGGTGGGTTTTTTGGTCTGATGTCCCAGCGCTGGCGGCAGACTTAAGGAGAACGGGCCTACGCTTGTGGACTCGCATCTTGGATTTGTGCTTCTTTGTGATGTTATCCAACTTGTGTTGTAGTTGCTTGACCTTTTTAATGTTGTCGATTCCTGTGTCCGTCTGGCTCGTGAGCCACTTCGCGTTGTTCTCTGTGACCGCATCCTTAACTGCTTTGTCTAGATCCGTCGCAGTATAAGTATTTAGGTCTGGACCAGCTTGGATATCAGAATCTGCACTGCTCTTTTGTGCTTGAGGCTGGCATGGTGCTTCATGTGTCTACGACAATTAGCAAACCATCAAGAAAGTTTGATGATGGACAGCCTACATCTTGATCGGCTCCTTGCTCCTCAGATATTACCTCGGGCGGCCCATTCGCTGTGCGAAGCTTGGTTCGAGCGGTCCCTATAGCTGCTATCAGGAGATCTGAGGCCTCGATCACCTAACACAGCATCAGCGAACCTTGTCACGTACTATATAGCTGAAGTTCACTCACTTGGGCATTTTGATGGAATGCAGGATCTACGTTATCAACCAAGCCTCGTAGGCTATCAGCCTGTGAGGCTACATATTCTATGAAGAACTTGGACTGACTTGCACCCGACATGGTGCAAAGGTGATGCAAAGACAAGCTTGACATCACAAGACTTTCGAGAAAGGTGTACGGGATTGGAGAGGAATAGGTTCCGTGAAATGTAAGTGCACTTTGCTTAGGAAGATGTTCGGAATGGAAATGGTTGATGTTGAAAGTAAAGATGAAAGGTAGTATGAAGGATGAAAAGGTGAGAAGAGAGATGATTTAAATAGTGGATTTCCTTGCCAAGATGTAAGTTTGTGTTGAGGTGGAGATGTTAGGCACATTCATCACAACTGTAGCATGACACGAAAGCACGTGAGACAATCTACAACAGACAGTCTACAACACGTCGACGGAGCGCAGCGGTCCGAAGATCCGCCGTCAAACAGTTCTGTGTAAAGAAGACACATTCAACGCAGCGGTCCGCAGACTCACCGGTAAATGGACCTGTGTTAGCAAGATATTCAATAACCAAGGCATAATGGTAAGAAACAGGTAAATATTCTGAGACTCCGTCGTTTATATTTAACGCTGCCTAAACTACCTTCCTTATAACCTATCCCTCACTAGCAACCACGAGACACCCAATCAGGGCCCACTCTATTACGTATCTTCTCTCCACCACCCTAAAGAACTCTGATCATCGTGAAGACCTAACATCTCATGAAAACCATGCAGTGGGTCGATTCCAGCCTTGGGAGCACCATCCACCTCAGCAAGAAAAACATAATTGTCAGCTAACAATTCGGCTAGCCTGTCTTCACAACATTTATGAACCGTATATCGCTTGCCAGGTGTTCGATGCCCTGCGCCGTCAGGTTTGAGAAAGGCTTGAACGTGAACTTCATCGACGAATCCGAGCTTGAACGAGGTTCTCTGAAAGGCAAAGGTCAAGGATGGGTCTAGAAACATGGCATAGGTATCGGAAGGACTCGAAGATATCTCGAAGGGTGGCACTCAGCTGCCCATGTTGACGCTGTGGCTGTTGCGAAAAGACTCGCCAGTATGCTCCTGAGAAGCCGCTTCCGTCTTCCCAAGCCATGCTGTTAACCGAATAGACTTTCTTAGAATTTTCCCCCCATTGTTCCAGCAGCAGGCTACTCTACTTCCTCTTTAGACGTTTGTTTGTCGCGATTGAGTCCTCGGGCTTTTCGAAAACTTCCTCCAATATTCCAGCGGCAGGCTGCTTCCTCTTTGAACATGTATTCGTTACGACTGAGTCCTTGAGCTTCTCCAAACCTAGCAAGTTCAAAGACTCGATTCGTTTCGTCATGACGGAAGACCCTACCACCAAGGCTTTTGTTTGAAAGCTGTCCACTGGCTCTTGACGATATCGACCCTTCCAACTCGGTGCGGTGTGCTCATGATCGCTGCGAACGTGTCAGAATCCAGTTGCTGGAGTGACCTCACTCAGATTGTCTTGTGCTGTTGAAGCTTCTCATACGGAAGTGTCATGACTTGTTGCTGCTTTGCTTCGCTCTTAGAGTCTTTGCCAGCCGTGAGGCCACATATTCGATGAAGACTTTGGATTGGCGCGCTCCAGGCAGGCATGGTGCAAAGGTGATGCAGAGACAAGATTGACTTTGATCTGGCTTGCTCCTGGCAAGCATTCAAAGATCGTGCACAGGATTGACACAAGCCCTCCTTTGGCGTTTTGCGTATTCATGCCGACATCTATTGCCCCACACAGTCTCCACAAGGCTCCAGAATTGCCTTGGTCGGCGGTCTGCCAACATCCTGGTGAGCTGTCTTCCGTCTCCTTGTCGCCAACTCTCGTGGCTGGTGCGGAGGCGATGTGTATATATATATTTAGTGGATGATATGGTAAATCTGATTCATCTCTCATTTGGCCCCATCTCCTGAACTATCGACAGAAGACAGAGGGTTTGATGGAAAGCCGCACCAAGGGAGAACCCATTCGGTCGGACAAGTTTGGGATTGTGGAGATTATTTAGCAAGCAGCGACAGCCGCCCACATGCGGAAGCTTTTCTACACCTTCCTTAAGGCCAGTGCACATTCCTGTGAGGATGTATCTGAATGTCGAAGCCGAGAGAATAGGGGTTGTGAATATGCACTGGGTCGATACATCGCCTTTCCTGGCTTTACAATCTCGAGTCGCTTCTCTTGGTATCAATAGAGAGCCTTCGTCATAGCCTCTCAGTCACTCGCCAAACGCCATGCGTTCTTTGGTGAAGGCTACTCAGACAGCAGGTGCTCGCTTGACATTCTCAAGTCGACCAATCTTGATAGTGGTGGGCATTTTCACGTCTGCAAGGTCTTGTGGGGTCCAAGTCTTGGATGTGGATTGCGTTGGTCTTGGACACCAGAGTCTTCGTGCCCTTGTCAACGAATTCATCACAAGATATCGAACAGCAGCTGAAGCTTCTGTAAGCGCTGGTGTAAGATGCTCTTCGGCAGGATAGAAGAGATAGGTTCGTGTTGACCAAAGCCTTGCTGGCCTTGTTGGCCAAGTCGGTCAAAGCCATACTGTCATGCTCCGTGCAGGCCTGCTCTTGTTTCTGAGTTCTCATGGTGAACCGGACCTCAAAGCAGAGCTCATGCAAGGACGAGAAAACCGCAAACCCTGGAACAGTCAAGGTCATCTTGACACCTCTTGGCAGCCTCTTCGCTAGCCAGACCATTTCCCTATGGCATGTATCGCGGGGTCCGTGCTACCGAATGGATGCGGAGAAGGATACAATAGCTTCGTAATTCCCATCTGGACTTGTTTTTGGGATAGCTCCAATCCTTCTTGCTTTTTCGATGTCTCGATTTCTTCTCGCTTCATGGCAACCTCAAGTGCTTCCAGCTTTTGGGTAGTATCACGTGGTTTTTGCTCAGGGGTAGCTTCAAGTGCTTCGTGCTCCCGGGCTATGCTGATAGTGTCGACGTTGCAAGAACATTTGCGTTTCTTTTCCCGTTCTAGGAAAGCATGCCACCGGAGGAGGTATGTCTCTGCTTGCTTCTGGCCTTTATGTGCTTCTCTTAGCTCCTTTCGCAATGATTGAGCGTTGGTATTTGCTAACTCCCTTTGCAGCTTGCAGCATTTGGAGTGCTCGAAATTCCCGCACCACAATGGATCGAGCCTTCTGATCACTTACTTGCAGTCGCTTGACTACCCCAATGTCATCCGTTCTTGGCTGAAGCCTTCGAACACCATGCCGAAAGACCCTTAGCCGATTGCTTGTCCTCCGAATCTCACGATGTCAAGATGTGTATCTGACGCGAAAGGTATCCCTGCCCAGCCGAGGGTAATGATATATATATTTAGTGTTCTGATTCGCAGGTCGACCCCGGTCCTACCCCGAAGGAGTTTGAAAGGATGGAAGATGGAGAAATGGGAGGGGAGAAGGCCGTCTTAAATAGAGGTTTGAGGTGTAGACCTGACAACCTTGTGTCGAGGACCACGACGTTCTACGCCACGCTCGGTCTTTCCAAAACAGATTGAAATTCGTGTCTCTACGCAAACAAGTGACTCCTTAATATGTGTTAGCTTCCCGCAACAACTTTCCAAAGCAAAATTGTTGTGCAGAGATGCCGGATCCGGCAATAGTCTGACGCCGTGTCTACCGTCCCACGGTCTGTGTGACCAATGAAAAGGCAATACTTTGTGATAGGAGTGGTGCAAAATCCCATTCCCGTGTACGAATACCACATTGAGGACCTTCAGCACCGTCATATCCGCCTGCATCTGCCGTTTTCGGCTTCCGCTGCCCCCTACTCTGACGTATTGTGTCTGCTTTGAGTGTCGACACACCACCTTACGTCATGACACCAACCACTTAGATCCCTTCGCAGCCTCCGTTGCCACAAAGCGGGGCTGCTGCCTGCTAGTGTAGATAAAATTCTGCCCGGTCGCACAAATTCTTTGCTCTTCCACACCACTGCCACCACTATCTCTCGTTACGCATTGGCTCAATCCTTTCCGAGTCGCCCTTCTTATTCATATCCACTCTACTAGACACACTTGAGCCTTTAGCCTCCATTTTCTGGCATCTCAATCACCCTAGTCACGCTGCTCGGTATCTGAATGGTGTCTTGAGCCGTCTGGACTGTCATCAGCAGTACGCCAATATGCGGCGAGCGCCATCATTGAGCGATATCTTAGCTCTCTTTCTTTTTCTTTTTGCCTTCATTACAGACGTACAAGCCGTAAGCATCACCGGGGAACTCTGCGAGAGGCTTCCAAGCCCTTTTGCCAATGCCTGTCGTACCGTTTTTGGCCGCACCAGACCACTTTATCATCACAAACCCGCAGCGATTTGGCCAACGAACCAAGCCACCGTCACCGTAAACATTGGCACGCCTACCCAGCCGCAGACTTCGGGGACCTCCACAGACCGCCACGTACGAGACGTCTTGGGCTATGTGATCTTGCATGGACCAGACGGCCAGTGGGATCATTGGCCTGTGAACATCCCAGTCGAACCTGACGTGTCTTGGCTCGCGGAACATCCTCAGATAACGATTGACATAGCTTTCGTTCCCGACAGTCCCCAATTTTGGAAGGATAGTAGCACATACGCGCATCTCATCGTTGAACCAGGCAACGACCAGGTCTTCTCATGGAATAGCCAAACATGTGAACGTCTTCAGTTGCGCTTTGAAGCGGAGAGGCGGGTGCTTAATACCTCTGTCCCTGTTCATACTAGCCAACAGCGGTTTCAGCAAATCTTGACCATATTTCAAGACTGGGTGTCTTGGTTGTTTTTTCTGAGCTACGCGGGCGCCCAGAGTGCACGTTCTGCTGCGACTCGGTGTCTGAGCCCCAGGTTTCTCCCAGTATTGCTCTTGAACATAGCCTTGAACACGGCGGTATATGTCTATAGGCGGAAAATCCAAGCAGCTTTGAAGAGACGCCTGATGCCAGCCAACGGAACCATGGAATGGAAGAAGACAATCCGGGCCCGTGCCTCACTCTTTACCAACTCGTTGACGCCTCAAGAAACGCTAGCTATCCAGCATAGAGTTGCACAACTTGAGCTTGACCTTGAAACGACAAGGAACCAACTCGGCGAAACGACGGTTGCGCTTGCCTACGAAAGTCTTAATTTTCCCTCAAACATTCCACAAACCAAGCAAGCTCCAAGACCCGATGGAGACCTCTTCCAAATCCCACGGAAACGACCACACAGTCTAGAAGCCCGTCTAAACCATGATGCCACTATCAACACCGAACGAGCACAAGCTGATGATGACCTCTCTGAAAAACCAGAGGTACGGTCGCACAGCACTCATTCCTGTCCTGGCAACTTACCATCTTCTGATGCGAGTCAAGAAGCCAACCAGGACCTTGTTGAAAGACCAGGAAAAGCATCACACAGCATCGATTCCCATTCGCCTAGGAAGGCTTCTTCCTCCGTGGACGTTAAGCAAAACGATGAGAACCTCTCCGAGAAACCAGAAGAACGGTCGGGCAGCAGCCTAGCATGCCCACTGAATGATTGCGCTGCCGCCGCTGACGACTCCAAAGCTGATGGAGACCCCTTCGTGAAACCGGAGGTACGGTCGCACAGCATGACTACGCTGCCGTATGACGATGCGCCTGACTCCGCCAAGGACAGTAAAGCTGGTGAGGCATTCGCTACGGAAGTAGAGACAAGTTCGCGCAATAACCTTGAAACTCCACCACGCCAAACTCCTTCAACTAACTCGAGCGTCGGTGCTAATCTCTCCACACCATCTGAGAAGCCTGCTCAAATTGCGGAATCGAGTTATGGTCAGAAAGATATAATGGCCGTTCGTGAACACGAGGCAAATTATCACCTGTCAGAAGAGTCTGCAGCCCAAAACACTGCGCTACCTCCGCATAGGAAAATTCTGCAACGCAAATCCGCAATTGAGGAGCGTCGATGCGAACGAGCTCTCGAGGCACCGCAGGACCGACCTGGCCCCGCAGATAGTAGCTCGAGGTCTTCGGGCCTGACTGGCAAGCTTCCACAAGAAGGTGGGTATCAACGAGGAGGAAGGCGCCGTCACAATAAAGCCTTGCCTTCAAGCGAGGGCCAAATAGCGGAGGGTGTAGCGCAAACCGCAGTTTCAGCGAACATCCTTGGCGACAAAATAGCAAGTTGGCAAAAGCAGACCTTCCAAGCAGCACCCTCAAATACCCCAACCGCCCCACAAGGCCGTCAAGATCATCAGACAGCACATACTTCACACCCACCTTCACCTCGCCTTCCTGAACCAATTGCGCCACCTTCAGAGCAGCAAGACGCACCAAGAATTAAGAGATGTAAAGATCACCACCAATGTTTGAGATGCAACTGCCATTTCGGGCATGAGAGTCTCGCAGCTCAAGAATTAAACGGGTTTTCGATCAATGAATGGTGCGAGCAAGATCTACAGTGCGGAGATCGGTTCTGCCGACGGGCGCATACCTCGCCATTCCAGCTTTGCCCTCGCCGTATGGATTCCGAGCGATGGAAAAATGGCAAATTGAGAGAGATCATGGCTGAGCGAAGCACTCGCGCGCTCAAGGAGCAGCTCGCGAAGTACTCAACGATACCTGACAAGACGCCAGACTTCTGACCGACAGCAAATAAGGAAGGAGCACGGGACAAGTGGAGGAAAACGTCTTTGTTACCATTTGAGAGGCCGCTAGCGCCATGGGAAAATACGGTAATGAAACCGTTTCAGGGGAAGCACTTACAGAAGCGGCGAAAAGACAACCTAAGTCTGCCCCTATCGTCACCCTTTTGACTCGGGTCATTACAATGATAGCCTACAGTGGAGGTAGTGGAGGTAAGTCACATCATGATAGCAGCACCCGCCGTTTGTAACCTCCTAATCTCTTAAAGCGCAAACAGACCACAACGAGGCAGCTACCAGTCTCCAGATCCCACCAACTCTCGCAATCTTACTCAATACCCCGGCTTTTACGCCCGTAATTGCTAGTTGACTCTTTGTATAAGATCGATAAAGAACATCATCTCAATGATAGCCTACAGTGGAGGTAGCAGAAGTGAGTCACATCATTCTACCAGCACCCGCCCTTTGTAACATTCTAATATCTCATAGCGCAACTGCACCGCAACGAGGCTACTAATAGTCTCCTGGTCCAACCGTTCTCGTAACTTTACTCACTATGCTGCCACTTACGTCCGCAACTGCAATGCGACCTCTTGTTTGAAATAGATGCAAAATAGCATCTCAATGATAGCCCACAGTGGAGGTGAGTTACACCATCAAATCAGCACCCGCTATCTGTGCCCTTCTGATTTCGAAAGCGCATATGCACCGCAACAAGGCAGCTACCGCTCTCCATACCCGAACAACCTCGTAACGTTAGTTACTGTGCTGGCGTTCACGTCGGCAATTGCAATGCGACCTACGGCTTGAGACTGATGCAAGATATCACCTTTCTCTACAGAGGCAGCATCTCTTCTACGAATGCACCTTGACCGCCTACCGGTGTCTCTTTCACAATCCAGTCTTCTAGCGCCCTTATACTAGTACGCTAAGACATACATATCAGGAGTGCAACACATCACAAGACCTTAGATGTATTCCGATGAGGGGAGGAAGCGATGTAAATGACCCAAAGGGTCAATTTCAGAATGAGTATTAGGGTGTTGGATCAACAAAGTGAACACGACACCATCAACTCAACTAATTTGCTCCAAGTACTACGCAGAAGTTCACTCTATTCATGCACGCATATATACCGATTTTAATAGTCGCAGAGGATTGCCAAAATCATTCGTCTTCGTCTTCAACCGTCTCACCATACTTATACATATCTTTACCATACTCCCCATAGAATTCCTCAAACCCTCATAGTGTTTGACTTTCGCCTCATTGCGTCGCATCTCCTTCTGTTCAATATCCCCCGTGAGCATCTCTCGTTGCTCTCCCACCGTTTGAAAGTAGCCCTCAGCGGTCGTGGCTGCTACAAATAAGCAGTAAAACCTTACGAGGCATGGGGCTCGTACTCTGCTCGTTCGGATCCTTCCCTGCTAGCCCGTCTAAAAAATTTTGTAACCATTTTATGACCTCTTGCCTTTTCTCGTACTCATATGCCCATGTCAAGTCGTAGGACTTTTTCATGCAGGGTTTGCATTCGTAGCGGGGTTCGATGATTTTGTCTCTGCCCCTGACTAGGCGGGTGCAGCGGCATTTATACTTGATGGTCGTCGGCATTGATGCCGCAGGTTTAGAAGTGTTGCGGCAGTGTTGCAGTCTTCGATGTTCCTGAAGAATCGGTTGCGATAGGTGGGGATATTGGTGTACGAAATGCGGAGTCTGAAGATGATGGTTGCTGAAGTGTCAGAAAGACAGCAGAGATCACCGATGGCTTTATGAGTCCGCCGCAGTGTCCATGCCATGTGAACTATCATGTTGGAGTGTCACAGACAGAACAGGATCATGCAAGTAGGATACACATTGGATACCACAGGCTTGAAAGACGAAACAAGGGGCGGTAGTACAGTAACATTTGGAGAAACGCAAATGCCGTGTACGCTGGAAACTCGATAGGTGGAGGCATGATGATACAGCCTCATGCTCAGTCTATCGGCCATTGACGCAGCTTCTCGGTCCATGACAGTGGCGAACCTTTGACGAAGGCAACCTGCGTCTCTCAGACGCGCCTCGCTTGCTGCTGATCCATGGGAGATGAAACACCCGCAGCATTCAGAACTTACGAATGCTTGTGGTGCACCTTCAAAGAGTTGTGACTGCCGAATGCACCAGCTGGTGCTCATACCACGACTTACTGTTTCATCAACTCCATCGCGATTGCCATGGTGGCGAATGATGTGGATGGAAAACGTCGCAACAATAGGACTATCTTCAGACTGCGGCCACAGATTGAAAGCAGCTGTGCCAAATGGACAGATTTGCATTCATGCAACCGCTGGGATGCCTACAAACGGAAGCGTCATGGTCAACTTCACAGCATAGTCACTATCCCTCGGATGGACAGCCTCACTTCCGGGCAAAGGCCTCATAGCCGCGCCCGAGCCACTCAAAATCCAATGCTTCGAGCCTTCAGCATCAGCACAGTCTCCAACCTATGGCACGCCCCCCTTCAAAGCATAAGCTCCACCTCACCAGATCCCCACCGCCTCCCACCCCTCGTCCTCCCAGAAAGGCCTAGCCCCACACCCGCCCCTTTCCCCTCCTCTCCGCTGCCTCCGCCCCAATCTTCCCCAGAAGATGGTTCACCATGCCCGCCATCCACACCTGCGGTCTTCTCATCCCCTAGTCAGCAACCCCCAAACGCACTACCCACCCACCGACTACATATTCTGCATGCACGCCGCCGCCACGGCCAACCAAGAAGAGCAGAGAAACCACTATGGGCCTTTGATCGCGGGCCTTAAGGCAAGCTTGGCAGAGCTGGAGGCGGTGTGTCATTATCTCTCGAGCAGGTTTTGGTAGTGGAAGGCGCGCTGGGGGTAAGAGCTGGGGTTTTGAGGCGTATCAGCAGAGGGGGAACTCGGAGGTGGAGTTGGTGGAAGTGTTGATGGCGTGGGAAGGCGTGAAGATGGATACTTGGGCGGAGTGTGTGGGAGTTGGAGGCGTTGAGCCCAAGGAGATATCTTTCGAGGGGCAAGCGGTGGGAGGGAGATGTGGGAGCTGACGGGGAGGAGAAGGATGGATACGGGAGGGAAGAGAGGGTGAAGATGGCGGGTACAATGCTGGTGCATGAAGAGGCAGTGATGAGATAACAGGAGGGTTTTGCAATGCTATCGACGTTATGACCACCTCTGAATTCCCGGTGGAAGACGGTTTGTCTTCCTCAAACGCCTGGGAGATTGACCCTTGGAGCTGGATTGGCTTTGCAAGGAGACTGCAGATGAGAAGAGATCATTTTAGGTGACTTGAAGATGAACAGCGTCGTATGAATGTCAAATGGTGTGAAAGCACAATGTCTGCATGTTTTGACTATCCTAGTCTCCCCGTGGTCTATCAGATTATTAAGGTAACATCGTACATTCCTGTCCCCCCATCTCATACATCTGGCTGCTTTGGCTTTGTGCCATCAAAGAGTGTGTAAAGTTTGTTCCAATTATCAATCCGTCGTTTCTTATGCACGCCAGTCAGGCTCGTTTCTCATCATCCATAGCTTGTGACGAAGTCGTTACATGGTCTCGGCGCCAGCTTTCATGCCTTGAGAGCTTTGTACCTCCTTGTTCTTCGCTTCGATCGCGTGGTCACGACGTGCTGCATATCCACCCTGAGGGTACTGAAGCTTCTCAATTCTGCAAGTCTCCTGGACAACGTTGTCGTGAGTGCTTTCACGAACATCCACGAGTTGCCTATGGCGTTCTATATCTGTTGGGGTGCGGCACTATATTAGCTGTGATGAGCAACAAAGTATCATACATTCATCACACTTACTTGCTGGATCCTTATTCTTATCATCTTTCGCTTTTTGTAAATCGTTCCTTAATCCGATGGTAATTGGTTCATTCTCGAAAGCCACATCGAGCTGCTCGACTCTTTTGCTACTTGCTTCATCAAGCTTGTCGAAGCTTTCGACAGCACCACCAGGCATTGTGAGTGATAGATGGTCGTTCTCGTGATGGTAATTTAAATCTTGTTTCTTTGAACTTGGATGTCAGGAGTGTGGCGCTGTCTTATTGATGCTGTGAGGATCATTGAGAAGAGCAGGGAGGAAGGATATTTATGGCTCTACGTTGCCTTTGATCGTGCATGACAGTCGAAACTCGCTTGGAGATCATGAAGCACGAGGGACAAAGAGCAGCACATAGACGTCAGATGAGGTGCACTACTTGAAACAAGCGGAATATATCGCCGAGGAAGCCCAAACAACGCGGGCTTACGTCGTCCATCTGGAAGTTTCGCTATGATCGTGTGTTCGTGTATTTCCTTCAAGATTCGAGAAACAGAGTGCCTGCTTGGCTCTTAGAATCCGAAGGAGGGCAATACCTCGGAGGCTTCAATCACCATGATTTGGCTTAGGGATACCAGTGCCTTGTAGAAGCAACCAGAAACGCAAACTCAACGCTGGGTTACCACAAATGGAGTATCGGGAGGGCAAGGTAGTTTCAGTACAACAAAGAACGAAAGAAGGGTTCTTCCTCACCGGTTTCGTGTTGCACCCTCTCACACGACACTTTTACTGTTTCCCAAGCCATCAACGGATGTATGGTCTCATGTCTCGAAACACCACGATGTGAACTGGCGTTTCGGGCTTGGAGTATAACCTCTGACGAACGTGCAACTGGGATGCGTGGGGAGGTCCCTAGGCAAGTATCGTCGTAGAACACTCATGAATATTCCAAACATCGCAGCCTCCAAAACTTAGAAAAACAGAATTTGTTGGACCACTCGACGCTTCAGAAGGACTTAGATACGAAAGCTGTACCGTTCCAGCAGTTCATTCTTTGTCCGACCTGAAACGCCCCCCACAACCCTTGATAGAGATAAGCATTCTGGAGATGAAGCCATCGAAATTGCAGAATAGAGCCAAATTCATATGCTTATACATACCTTCGACGTCTATATCGATTGCCTTGTGCCTTTGACATCCAGTCTGGGTGCTATGCTTTATTCAACGCGAAACGGCTTAAATCGCCGAGCATTCCTGTACTCAGTGCTCATCACTTTTACATCGCACTCCACTCCGGCCTCTTCAGCTCATAAAAAGTTCCCTTCCGCTGATCATCCCAAACCTCATCAATCTTCTCCCTCAATTCATCCTTCTTCTCCTTTACTTCATCTTGCGCTTCCTGCAACGCGACGGCAGCTTTCTTCGTTGGACTGTCACCATCCCCAACCCTCACTATCACGTAAGGATCATCAGTCCACCATTAGAAGAGCGAACACGAGAACAGCACCTACCCCAGTCATATGGCGGCTTGATCTCTTGCAATTTTGCGATTCTGCGCCTCAAGCGGTACACCACAGGATCCTCATTGAACTTCCTCCGTAAGTCGCGCGCGTAGTTTATGCAGAATTTGAGGACGCAGGGTTCGCATTCTTCGTTGAGGTCGTCCCAGTTTGTGCCGGTGGGGTGCCCGCATCCGAAAACTCCAGGTGAGATGCCGGACATTGTTGATGGTGATGCTGCTAGCGGCTCTTTAGTGGGGGATCGGGATGAAGAGTGAATGACTTACGGATAGCGAGATGATGTAGGTGGTTTCTCTAGCCTGAGTGTTCGCAGCATATGGTTAATACTTTCATGGGCTTTAGGGAACTGTGGCACTAGCGTGAGTGTCAAGCAGCCAATCAGTCTGATGATATGTGTTAATGACACAGTAACGTCGTTAGCCGGGATCTGGAGAGTTGCAAAAGGCACTTTAGCACTGTCACAGCATGCAAACCGGTTTCTCAACAGCAGCTACTATCAAACAGTATCCTTCTATCTCCATGATTATGATAGCCTGTCTGCTCTAATTAGCGCTTGAACGCCACACAAAAAGGCAGCAATATCAATCTCCGCATCTCATAGACCAGGGTGATACTTCATCCTCGCCTCCTGCCACAAATCCTCAACATCCCACTCCAGCTGCTGATCTAGCTCAAAAAGTTCGTCCAGCGCAGTGTTCCAATCTTCCCACACCGTCTTACCATTATCCACTGTCGAGAGAACTACCATCAGCGTCTTCGTCTCATAACCGAGAATGCAACACGGCGGGTAAAATGTTTGAGGCAGGGGAGGGCAGGGATCGGGGGAAGGGAAAGGGCAACAGCCGGCACGTACATATCTCCTCATTCTCCAATTCTTCAACTTGCTTTACGAATTCTATGAGTTCTTGGACACGCTCACTCTCTTCATGTTGGTCTCGCCACTGCCGCGCTGTCTTCTTGAGATCTTCTGCCATATGGTCGATGCATTTGTAGTCTCGTCTCTCGGAGTGGCCGGTGAGGCAGCCACATGTGTATCGGCCGCGGATTGTTGGGTTGGGATGAGGCATCGTGAGAAATGGTCGTAACTGTTGGCCGCACAACAGAGATTCGCGGAAGGGCAGGGCGTGAACGATGGGTCGTGACAGAAGAACAATTTGAGAGAGCGTGCTTTAATGCTGTTCCCCATGATCTTGTTGCCGCGGGAGGGAAGATATAAGTCGTACGTGTTGAAGCAGGTGTTACAGGCATTGGGCAGGTCGGACAAATCTGACAACTTATAGATTGAGGTGTCACAACAGCGTGTGTTCAGGTCTCACAGAGCTATTCTAAGCTCTCACACTGACCTTGCCACATCTCATGGACTTCCTCTTACAAGCTCGCTAGCCTGTGTCTAAAGCAGCTCATGCATGCTGATCGAATGCGTCAAGGATCGGAAGTAAGATCCGCGTGAGATGCTGGATCTCTGTACTATGATTTGTACAACTTCATGCGACCTAATCCACAAGGACCGGAGTGCTGGAATCTTGCAAGAAGTGATTTCCGTCGAAACATCTGAATACAGTGATGCTGAAGGGTAAAGCAGCCGCAACGAAATGCATCTTTGCTTGAGGGGAAAGCGCAACAGGTTCTTTTCTTCAAAGAGCTGGTATTTCAAAACGAAAAAGGGGGTATGCCAATTTCATATGTGATGCATATCATGAATTAAGAGAGATTATTCTCAAACAGCTTGCACGAACAAACAAGGAAGCATGTGTGCATCATCCGACCTGCCAATCTCAGGTCCAGACCTTCAATAGCCCAGCATAGCAACGGATGGTCGATTCATCCCTCATTGAGCTCTTCTTCGAGCCATGCTTCCACGATTTCCTTCGTCAAACGCTTTGCTTCTCCGTACACTTCATCAAACTCTTTCCAGATAATCTTCACCTCGCTCTCAAATTCTTGCTCCATCCCAAGCTGTTTAGTCTCGATTTGCTTCCTCTGCTCCAGACGTTTCTTCTTGTCAGCTGGTGAGAGGTCATTTTCGGTGCGATTGCTGCCCTGTATTATGACTGATTCGTCTTCAGGGGCTATAGAACATTAGCATTTGTCCAGCTGGCAATTGAAACGGTGTCCGACAGAACGTTTCTAAAACAGACTCACAGGTATGCAATTTGACCTCTGTAATCCCTAGGTCGAGCATGTCCAGATTTATACGTATGGGGTCCATTCGAGCCTTGTGTTCTTCGAAAGCTTCGGTGTATTTGGTAATGGCTGTCTTCCGCATGCAGCTCTCGCAATCATATTGCTTCTTCGCTTTGTTGGAAAGGGATTTGCAACCGCATTTCCACTTGAAAGCCATGTCTGGTGCTTATGATCTTACAAATTGTCTGTGATAACGAATCTGAGGCAGATAGTGACTTTGAGCAGCGTGTTGTTGGATATGGGCCGAAGATGTATTGTAAAGGAAGATAAAATCTGGCGACAATGACAGATATATGCACGATTCACCAGCACGGGGAGCTGGTCCTCAAAGACCCTTTGTACGACGTCCCGCTTGAGACGTTTCATTACCGCTGATACGAAACCTCACCAAAACGTTTCGTGGCACCGCGCCCAGCCTATTTTTCGTTCAAACCTTGCCTTGAGTGAATGCTCAATTGACTTTTTGGATATTTGAAGGCTTCTTCGAAGCCTCTGAACACCTATGTTTTTCAGAGCATGAAACGTCTGAGGGAAGATTCCCCAACCGTATGTCTTGCCATTGGAGGCTTTCTTCTTCACCACAGACGCCTTCGAAACTTCAAGAGCTACAATCACAAAGCATGTGACGGTCTGAATGTCAGCCTTGACTATATGCGTTTCGTACGCTCGAAGATCTGAAACGATTGCCCAGTCTTGCTACACTGCTCGCCAACTAAGGAGGAGATAGGCTAAGACACCGACAATCAACGCCGCACTTGCACTTTAGGACGTCCGGAGGAGAAAAGCCCCAACCGAAGCTTTGCTAGAAAGACAAACTAAATCGAGATTTGTAGATGATTGTGGCAAAACTGCAGCCTTTGTCTACGTTCAAAACCGCGCATTCATTCCGAATTCATATTGTTTTGAAGCACGCCCCCCAGAATGCACCATCAACAGCCGGTCTGTATGATTAAGAGGGAGAACCTGGATCCATAAAAGCGTTCGGGTAGTACTTCTTGAAATCACGCCAGCTATCCTTCCAGGCTTGCATTCCATCTCGTATCAAAGCAGCCTCTGACAACTTATAACATTCATCAAGCTTCTCTTTCTTCTTGGCTGTCGGTACCCGTGCGTATTCTTCGCGAGCCTGTGGATGGTCTCCGGCGTAGACATGACAAAGTACTGCCTCACAGAACCAAAACGTCAGCCTTAAGAAATTTATCGGTTACGCACTACGTCTGAACATTGGAATGATGTGAGATCGGCAAATGGAAAGAAGACCACTCACACTCATGTGGAATTGGACTTGTGAGATGTGACTGAAAATCTCTATAGGCGTCCTTCATGTGTTGCATTCTACCTGCATAAGTCCTTTGAACGTCGCTCTCTGCCTCTTGCGCAGCCTTTCGCATGTGCTCCTCGCAAGCATGCTTCGGCTTTCCATGGATGGAGAAGCAGCCGCATCTGTATCTGAAGAGCATTGTTATCAATCTTGTATCGTGGTCTGTCTGTATGAATGACTGTGGACGAAAACTGAGGATCAAGTGAGTTGCTTGTCGAACTTTAGCAGAGGGCAGAATATATAGCAGCAGAATGAAAAGGCTGTGCAACTCAGCTTGTACGACACTTGTCAGAGTCTCGCACAAATTTCCAGAAAGCCGCGAACAATGCCCAATACCGCCTTTCAAATCAATCGAACGAAGGCCTGTGAATTGCCACAATGTCAAATCATGCCCGACATCAATATCCATTTGCACTTGCCCAGGACTCAAGCCTGCAATCGATTCGCCCCTGGGCACTGACATATGTTCTCGCAGCTTCGAGACAGTCTGACGACTCGAGAGACGATACATCGAGACAGGCCGTTACCACCCAACTTCTCCTGCCATCCAAATACTACCACACCTTCTCAGCCCTTCGGAACACCCTCCACTTCCCTCCTCTTACTAATCAAACAACCACAACCACCTTCACCTCTCGAACAACGCAGCACTCACCCTCGCACCCCCGCAACTTCAAACTACCATCAACATGAAGTATTCATCGGCCGCTCGAAGAACCAGCCCATCGATCCGAAAGTTCCAATCACGCTTCCGTCAGAGTTTGCTACCGTGTCTTATGCCATTCCCTACTCCTCTCGCCGCAAGCAATCGCAGCGACGTCAAGCACCGCATACAGAGGCCAATTACCTCACATAATACTCCTGAGCTTTCGACATCAACATTACTCATGCCCACCACCCCCATATTTTCCCCGTCCTGGCGCCTTGGTCCACGACCACCGCTCCCCCCTTCAACAACCGCACTCATTACCACCAGTCCATCGTGCCCAACTCCTCATCCCCTTCCCCCCCTCAGCACCCGCCCACATACCCAGATGTACGCACACCATTAGTCAACACAATCCCCTTCCCCGACCCACATTTCTACAGCCACAGCCCCAGCTTCCCCACCACCCATCCGCGCATTCACGCCTCAAAAGATCAGAATCGCCACACCCACGTAAGCTCCACCCCCATGACTCTCCCGCGTTCACGCACCAACGCCCGCTAATTTTGTCCATCCTTGCATCCCCAAGGCGGTCGGGTATGAGCGCAAGCAGACGTTTGCTGTAGACTAATCGTTAACTCCCCCACCCACCAGTGACCCGGGGCCGTTTGAATCCGGGCTTGAAATGGAGCGCAGGCTATGCTGTGACTAGATGGAGGGGGTGTTGATAGCGCTTAGCTTTACGGGCAACTTTTTCTTGGAGTTGGCGGAAGAGGTGGTGCCATGATCGCTCGTATGGGGGGTGTGAGCGAACGGTCATGCTCGGACAGGGTATGGGAGGGTAGTGGGTAGGATGACAGAGGGGTTTGGTGATATTGGGTATTCTCTGGAGAGGCTCGACATAGGTCGGGACTGTTGGTGACTAGGCAAGGCGGGCAAGTACGCTGGCTTAGAAATGAGATAACAGAAAGATATTTGGGAGATTCGATCATGGAGGGAGTTAGGGCAGGTGGGGCGTAGGGTCGATGAGGGATGGCAAGGTAGATCGTATGGTCAAGGAATAGGAAAAAGGTTAAGGGTATCGTCCATCGATGCAGACGTACGTGTCAGTTGACAGAGCGCTCTCCCACCACCATGTACGCTCACCTCACAAACCAGGTCATTCCCCTCACTTCTACCGTCCTCTCTCCTCTCTCCTCCTAACCTCTGCTTCCATCTCCTTCGCCAACCTAGCTAACTCCCCATCCTCGCCCTCACCTTCCACCTCAATCCCCTCCCTCACAACCTTCAAACCCTCCTCCCATCTCCCCATCTCCTTCAAACAGACCCCCCGTCTCCACCACGCCTTCCCATTCCCCTGCCTCTTCAACCCCACACTCGTCTCCGCATCCGCTTGCCCCTCCGGCCACATCTGCGCGCTCATATACGCTTGCGCCCGGTTGCTATACAACACTGACGTCTCCTCTTTAATTAACCCTGAAGGCTCCCAGGAAGGCCGGGATAAAGCCATGTCCAAGGCGTAGGTGTACAGTTTGATGGCTTCTTGAGCGGGTTGCTGGTTCGTGGGCGTGGATTTTCGGAGCGAGGCATTGCCTTGGTCGCGCATTTTCTGGATTTGAGCACTCCGTTTTGGGTTGGTGGGCATGGGTGGGGGAGGCGTTTGGTGCGATTCGGATGGCAGGGAGAGAAGGGAGCGGTGGAGGGTGTTTAGGGCGGTCAGGGAGGATGTTAGGTCTGGCGAGGTGAGTGTGGGGGAGGTGAGGGCTTTGGAGGTTGGGTCGAGGTGCAGGGGGAGGAGGGTGAATGTTTCGTCCATTGTGAGAGATTTGGTTGTGGTGGAGATTTGAGGTCCTGCTGATGCTGAACAGTGCTTGAGGTCGGTAACGGTAAGTCTGCTGTCAGTGTAGCATTAAAGATGTTGGAGGGCAGTTGACAACTAGCTGGTCGTGGAGATTGCTGATTGGTGCGGAGGGCAGAGGGTTCGAATAAGCTTCTGACTGCGGCTCTCGTTGACTTTTCGGAGCTCTCGGTATCTCGGTATGATGCTACTGACTGGTCAAGATAGCGGTCTGACAGCGACGAGTGCGTCAAAGGCCTAGATTTGCGGCATGGCTTGAAGAAGTGGTTGCGCTTTCAATGGTGATCCAAACAAATCCGCAAAATCCAACGGCATTTGGCAAAAAGTCCAAACGCCGGTGGTGCCAAGTCTCACGCTATGCCAAGACCGGACTTAGCGGCTGATGACCAATCCGAGTTGGATGCAGCCACAAACACAAAGTCCGTTACTCATGTCTCCAGCATTCATGCCCATCAACACTGTCGCAATCTTTCATCTTGTGTGGGAGACTCTGCGCTTCGGTTCTCGAGCTTCTCAAGGCCTTGTGTTGAGCAGTGTGAGACCCGAATCGGTATGACGTGATTACAGATATGAGATTTGGTATGGCATCCTACGGAAAGTGCCCCTACCTGACTCATGGACGGGTTTTGAATTCGACCGGCTTGGTGGGAATCTCACCACCAGATATTTCTCCTTTAGGTCTGATTCTTTAGATCTACCAATAATCGTCTAGCGGTTGATGAAGCTTCCACAGGGTTGTTGGCTCGCACGGCGTTAACCGCACGTTTCGCACGCATGGTCCCAGGGTCTGAAATGCTAGGGCCAAGTCCCTGGCTGACTCTTGCGCTTTGCTTACATATGAGCTACTCCAATTATCAAGCATGTCCCATTCGTTGTCTGAATAGTAATCCAGCAGTGTCAATGCTGCCGAAGTCTATAAAGATGGTTGTCCCTCTAATTTCTCACTGCTTCCTTCTCCTTGATATCTTTTCACGTCTTCTTCTGCCAGCCTTGCACGAACCAGGGTGATAGGCCTCGCTGTCGGCTCACAGAGATCCTATCTCTCAATCAATATCATCCGATACCCTTTTATAACTAATACAGGAGGATAACCACACAATGACAGATCTGCTTCGAGAAGCGCCCTTAGGGCAAGCAATCCGTTTCATCACAAAGAACAAATTTCTCAAATACCCGGAAGAAGAACCAGGCTTTCAATTACCCGATGTATGGAACACCGCGCTCAATTCGACTGCTGTCGGCGAGAAGAAGTCGGTGGAGCGCGACAGCTCTCCATCATCCTCAGAAAATGCAGAGAAGGAATCAATTGGCGAGAAGGCCGCTTCACCTACAATGCCAGAGCTAAAACACCACGTGACGACGAGAAGCGTGAGGAATAGCGACGTGGAGAACACCGGATTAGCTGTAGCGCTTACCCGCACCAAGACTCGCGAGGAGACGACACCATACTCTAATGAGCGTCTTGAAGTCGAAGAAGAACTCGCCATCGAGCGTACCAAAACCATCCCGATTGTTCCGACCAAGACCGCAGACGGCAACGTTCTAGTAGATTGGTACACTACTGATGATTCAGCAAACCCGCAGAACTGGTCGGCATACAAGAAACATTTCGTCTCCGCCATCCTAATGCTTTACACCTTCGCCGTCTACACCGGTTCTGCAATCTACACACCTTCTGTTCCTGGCGTAATAGAACGATTCGGAGTCTCCCATGAGAACTCCTCGCTTCCACTATCTCTTTACGTCCTCGCCTACGGCATAGGCCCACTAGCCTTTGGGCCTCTGTCTGAGATTCCTCTGATCGGCCGCTCCCCAGTGTACATTATAACAATGCTGATCTTTGTCATCGTCTCTATCCCGACACCTCTTGTCAACAACTTTGCCGGACTCCTCGTTCTACGGTTCCTCCAAGGCTTCTTCGGCTCGCCATGTCTGGCCAACGGCGGAGCGACGATGCAAGATATGTACTCGCTGCTCTACCTCCCTTACGCGCTCTCGGCGTGGGTCTCAGCAGCTTACTGCGGTCCTGCGCTCGGTCCATTGCTTTCTGGCTTCGCCGTTACAGCAAAGGGATGGAGGTGGTCGCTCTGGGAGATCCTTTGGCTCGCTGGCCCAATCTTCATCCTTATGTTCGCCATAATGCCCGAGACGTCGACGCCGAATATCTTGCTCCGGAGAGCGAAGCGCTTGAGGGCCCTGACTGGCGACCACCGATTGAAGAGTCAAAGCGAGATTGATCAGGCAGGCTTGGACCCAAAGAGAGTAGCTATTGACGCCCTGATCAAACCCATTGAGATCACGATCAAGGATCCTGCCATCGCTTTCGTGAATCTGTACACTGCTTTAGTTTATGGTAAGCCTACCTCTCATCTCCATTTTCTCGAGCTGTGACTAATTTGTTGAAAAGGCATCTACTACTCCTTCTTCGAAGTCTTCCCCCTCGTCTACCCCGTCTACTACGGCATGTCCGCCGGCATCGTCGGCGTGGTATTCACCTGTATCCTCGTCTCCTGCCTCCTCGGTGTCATCGCATACTGCCTCTACCTCTACTACTACTTAGTTCCCGACATCATGGCACACGGCTTGCGCGCACAGGAACACCGTCTAGTCCCCGCCCTCATTGGCAGCTTTGGCCCGCCCATTGGACTTTTCATCTTCGCCTGGACGGCAAGACCTGACATCCATTGGATTGCTTCCGTGATCGGCATTACCATATACGGCATGAGTGTATTCATTGTCATGCAGTGTATCTTCGTGAGCCTAGCCTTTCTCTTCTATCACAAACCTCCTGCTAAATATTCTATTAGGTATATGTCCCACTCTCTTACCCTCAATACGCCGCCTCTCTGTTCGCAGGCAACGACTTCTTTCGCTCCGCGTTGGCATGTGGGAGCATTATGTTCGCACGACCACTCTTCCTGAACCTAGGTGTTGATGAAGGTACGACTCTGCTGGCGTGCCTCAGCACAATAGGTGTCGTCGGTATTTTCTACTTGTACTATTACGGCGCCAAGTTGAGGGCGAGGAGTACGTTCGCTACTTCGTGAGCATACTATCAACACAATGGTGCGAAGGTATGAACACCGCCCGAAGCATCCGAATAACAGCAGAGAAAGACTGGATTGGGCACAGCGATGGTTTGAAGCGAGCGTGGCGTTCTGCTAGCATTGTGTACAGTTGGTTATGAGCCATGATATAGATACCTTAATGATCAAGATTCCCCACCAACCACATCACGTTTGATGCCTCTCCTTTCGCGGCATTCGCTCTGCATCTCTCGAGTGAAAACTCAATGATGACTTCATCATAGTCAAACGCGATCTGTGAGCGAAATGCGCGTGTACAACCATTAAGGCGCATCGCGTCCAATTGAAGCCAGAGACGAGAATATGCTACTTGAGCCCATCCCCCAAATCATGCGATACTCATTGTGCTGTTACTCTCTTGGTGATGCCTTTCTCGCCGACTGCTGACACGAGATGCAATGCCTCAGCACGGTCTTTTGGTACAGGCTCCATACGCTCAATACATAGACCTCCCAAGACCATAGCCCTTGCTATCACTGCGCCCTATTCCTTCCCACACTTATGATATCCCGTACAGCCAACCCTTCCCCGCGTGGGTAGATGCCCGCTCATGCATCAGCTTTCCCCTTCCCCTCCACCACCTTCTATTCTGGCTCGCCATTCACACCTTTCGAATCGTCGCCCCCCTCCTCACGCCCAGCGTATCCTCCATCCTTTCGTCCTTGAACTCCATTTTGTTTCATCCCCCCCCTGTTGGCTCCCTACATTCCAATATCGCTTCTTCTTGATTTCTAGTGATGTTCCTCCCCGTGCCCCTCAGTGTGCGCGTGCTCGTCTTTTCCGAACGTGTAGTCGTAGGCTAGGTAGAGTGAGAAGAGAACGGTGGCGGAACCGAGGCCGGGTAGTGTGCCTTTGAATCTGTTGAAACGCGTGAAGGGGCCGGTGGAACGCCATGCTTCCCTGTATGTTCACACCGAAGGTCAGCGTTGGAGAATAAGAGTGGAGTGAGAGCAAGGAAGGGTTTTGGCGGTGGGAAAGGTTGACCCCCCCCGACCCAGGAAAGGTTGGCCCTCCCACCCGGGAAAAGGAAGGAAGAGGGGAATATACGCTCTCCTCCATGGATCATTGCCCGGGGATCCGCCTGCTGCGGCGAATTTGCGGATGTCGAAACCGGTGAGGTTGGTGCGGGGAGGCGCCATTATGAACTGAGGGGACTGGAGGATGTGAGGGTTATGGAATAGGAAAGTTTTTCAGTCTGAGTGTTGATTGCAGGTGGGATGGAAGAACGCGAGTGAATACAATGGGAAGTAGATGGACTGTAGGTTGAAAGGTGCTCGAGGTGGTGATATTAGCGTGGGTTTCGAATCTTGGCACCGATGAGCTTGATGGCTGTTCCTGGATCTTCAACGTTTACATACAAATCTACGAGGGTAAGCGACCGTTGCGAGAGACGATATAAAACCCAATCTACCGGCTAAGACTGTCATGATGGATAGCAAAAGGAGGTTAGAAACGTAACCACGATCAGTGCTCAGACAAGAATCCTCCGCATCACACATTCCCTACACAATATGGCGATGAGAACTGCCAACCGTTTCGGCGCCCAAACTCCTCAAGGCGCCTTCTCCCACAACAACATAAACTTTCCACACAGACCTCAACATCAGTCCTCAAACTCCTCCGGCCTCCCTCCACCCAGCGTAAGCAATGCCTTCACCAGCGGCAACGCCAATCCATTCGCGCCCACAGGAAACATCAATGGATTGGCAGGAGGTTTCGGACCACCAAGTTATGGCAACGGCACAGGTCTCGCGAGTCAAGAAGTGCAAGACCGATTTCAGAACGCAATACCACATCCGGGTCAGGGCAAGAAGATGCGGCCTGGCAAGGGTGGGTCGAAGTCACAGCAAGATCTCAGGATACGGGATGTATATGCGAGCAATCTGAATGAGGAGATGAATCTTTTGGAACAACTGGTGGATAAATACCCTTATATTAGCATAGTAGGCTTCACGATCCTCTTTCAAACCGATCGCTTTAGCATCGCCGAGCTTTACGCTGACTGAGGTAGGATACGGAATTCCCTGGCATTGTTGCTCGGCCGATGGGTGCATTCACAAACAAAGTCGACTATCACTACCAATGTTTGCGGTGCAACGTCGATCTCCTCAAAGTGGTACAGCTTGGCATAAGCCTATTCGATGAGAACGGCGACTCACCTCCTACCAATCTTGCAGATATACCAGACCTCTCCATCCCCGACTATCCATCAAATCTAAAACAATGCCCCACGACCTGGCAATTCAACTTTAAATTCTGCGTTGAAGAAGACATGTACAGCCAAACGTCCATCGACTTTCTCCAAGACTGCGGTCTTGACCTCAAAAAACACGAAACCGACGGCATAGAGCCTTTGATTTTTGGAGCCCGCTTCATCACCTCCGGTCTCCCTTATTTCAACGACGTGACATGGCTCTCCTTCCATTCCGGCTACGACTTCGCCTACGTTGTCAAGATCATGAACCAAAACGAGCTCCCTGAAGACGAAACTGAGTATCGACGGCTCCTGACCATCTATTTCCCGCGCATCTACGACGTCAAATTCATGATACAACACGTTCAACGAACCCTTACCGTGAATGACCAGCCGCTCTCTGAGACAGCAACCAGCATCCTTAGCTCATTGAACCAAAAAGGAGGATTACAATCCCTTGCAGACGAGCTCAACGTCCGTAGAATCGGTACGGCGCACTCCGCTGGCTCAGACGCGCTGATAACGGGGAAGGTGTATTGGGAAGTCAAACGAAGGATATTCGGGGGCACAATCGACCCTGATATATATCTGGGCCAGATCTGGGGCTTGAGCATCACTGGCACGCCTTTGTTCTCGCCGCAGAGCGTAGGTGGATTCGGACCAAGCGTGGATGGGCAGGCCAACACGCCAAATTTGAATGGTGCTACGATATACAACAACAATAACAGCACGCAGAACCAGCCTCAGCCGCCTAGCACGCCAGCGAGCTCAAATACAGGGCCGGCGAGCACGCCGAGTCAGCAGCGACCGGATACGGCGGGCAATGGTGGAGGACTGGGGAGCTTGACGCCGGGTACTGGTGGCGGCGGTGTGTTTGGAGCGTTCAGCCGGTTTGGGAAGGGCTGAGCTTTGGGACTGGGATATGAATAGGAAGGCAGGCATGGCGTAGGGAATGTCTGGCGGGTGCGATTCTACAATTCGGGATTGATCTTGGCGATTTCTCGTTGCCGATATCAGTACAGCTTCTTTTTCTCAAAGCTGAGATATTTAGCATTGATATAAATGAAGCCGAAAAGGCACCTTTCTCTTCTTCACAATTCATACCATGTAAGCAGTGTGAAACGCTATCGGACCGTGCTTGTACCTCACCCAAAAGCTGATCAGCCCCGCCATGCCGCATTCGGAGAAGCTATCCTGCCCCACGTGGAGATGCCCTTTCCCTTATCGAGCCTTGCATCCCCCCTCCCCAAGCAAATCCCACGATAGGTCAATGCCCTGCAAGGTAAAGCAACGGGTGCCGTTACGTCTGTGTGTCACTGCTGATGTTTCTGTTCACTTTCTCCGCGTCTTCTCGATCCGGGAAGTCGATGCGCTGCTCTTCGTGTCGTACATCGACCTACTTACACAGCAATCTACCTATATAGCCCTTCGATAGCCCTTCTTAATCCACATCTTTGCTCCTCCTTCCTCGTTGCCCCACCTTACTCTTTCTTCTCTCTGCTCCTCACGAATCTACTGACTCATAGCCAACTTTTCCCAACCTCGAGTCCACAGCCGTACAACATCAACAGCTTGATCCCTCCTCACCTTCAAATCATACCCTCTCTGTACCGCTCGCACCAACACCCAACCACAACCCCTACAATGGTCCTCGACCGCCTAAAACAACTAACCCACCACGTCTCCGGCACCACACCCGCCCCCCATCCCTTCGACCCCCTCTCAGCTGCTGAAATCGAGACAGCCGTCAAGATCGTGAATGATCAGTACGGCCCGCTGGCTTATAATGCTGTGTCGTTGCAGGAGCCTAGAAAGGGGGAGATGATGGTGTGGTTGAATGGGGGTGGGGTTAGTGGTGATGGTGGGGGTAGGCCAAGAAGAATCGCGGAGGTGGTGGCTATTAAGAAGGGAGGGATGGTTTATGATGGGCTTGTGGATTTGGACGCGGATGCTGAGGGAGGAGAAGGGGGAAAGGGGAAGGTCGTTAGGTGGGAGAGTATGGAGGGTGTGCAGCCGTTGGTAGGTTAGACTTTTCTTTTGGGGTTGAGGAAAGAGGGGCGAGTAGGTGGGAGGAGGAGAGAACAGGTGGAGAAAGATCGAAGTAGGAAGGGGGAAAGAACGGGGGAGGATGAAAGGCAGAGAAGGTTGAGCCCTGCTGACATGTCATGCAGATTACAATGGAAGATCTACAGATTGTCGAGAAGATTGTCAGAAACGATCCTAAGGTTGTCGAGCAGTGCGTTGCTAGTGGGATACCGAAGGAGGACATGCATAAGGTGTACTGTGATCGTAAGTTGGAACCACATCCGCTGGCAAGGCGATGGCTGAGACGGAAAAGCATGGACAATTGGCCATGATGAGCGTTTCGGCAACAAGGTTCGCCTTCAGCAAGGTCTGATGTACTACCGTCCACATGTAGATGACAGCCAATACTCATTTCCATTGGACTTCACACCCATCTACAACTGCGACACCCAAGAGATCGTCCACATTGACATTCCGACTATACGGAGACCAGTTAATCGCTTCCCAGCTCTGAATTATCACGCTACTGCGATTGAAGAACAAGGTGGGTTCAGGAACGACCTGAAGCCGTTGAACATCACGCAACCAGAAGGCGTATCCTTCAAAGTGGATGGGCGAACGATCGAGTGGCAGAATTGGAAAGTTCATGTGGGCTTCAACTACCGCGAAGGCATTGTTCTAAACAACATTACGTACAATGACAAGGGCGAAGAACGAGGCGTCTTCTACCGGCTCTCCCTCGCTGAAATGGTCGTTCCATACGGTAACCCCGAGCACCCTCATCAACGCAAACATGCCTTTGACCTTGGCGAATACGGCGGGGGCTACATGACCAACTCTCTCGCCCTAGGCTGTGACTGCAAGGGGGCAATCCACTACATGGATGCCCACTTCGTAAACAAAGCCGGTTGCGCGCAAACCATCAAAAACGCCATCTGCATCCACGAAGAAGACGGTGGGATCCTCTTCAAGCACACTGACTTCCGTGACGACTCTGTAGTTGTAACCCGAGCCCGGAAACTCCTCATCTCGCATGTCTTCACAGCCGCAAATTACGAGTATTGCGTCTACTGGATCTTCCACCAAGACGGTACCATCCAGCTCGAAGTCAAACTCACCGGAATTTTAAACACTTACGCCATGAACCCCGGCGAAGACACTCATGGTTGGGGCACCGAAGTCTACCCTGGCGTGAACGCACATAACCACCAACACCTTTTCTGCATGCGGATTGACCCAAACGTTGATGGGCCTGACAACACCGTGTTCATGGTGGATGCGAAAGCAGGGGAAGCGCCAGTGGGCAGTCCGGAGAACAAGCATGGTAACGCCTTCTATGCGCACAAGACGAAGTTCAAGACACCGCTGGAGAGCGTGACGGATTATGAGGGCAGCAGCAGTCGGACGTGGGAGATGAGCAATGAGAGCAAGCTGAACCCGCATTCTCACAAGCCGGCTAGCTATAAGCTTGTAAGTAGGGAATGTCCGAAGCTGTTGCCGAAAGAGGGCGGGCTTGTGTGGAAGAGAGCCGGGTTCGCAAGACATGCGGTGCATGTTACGAAGTGTACGTCTTTCCCCTCATTTCCCCCTTCCCTCTATCCCTCTCCAGATCATCGCAGCCTCCCCCCCACATTCCCACATCTCATCAACCCCCAACTAACGTCCCTCACCCCCAGACCACGACGACCAACTCCACCCCGCCGGCCGCCACGTCCCCCAAACCTCCGGCGACGACGCCGACAAGCTCGGCCTCCCTCACTGGCTCTCCCAACACGGCAACGAATCCATCGTGAACACAGACGTCGTCCTATGGCACACCTTCGGCATCACGCATTTCCCCTCGCCTGAGGATTTCCCCGTCATGCCTGCCGAACCCATGACGTTGCTGTTGAGGCCGAGGAATTTCTTTGATAGGAATCCGGCGTTGGATGTTCCCTGTAGTTATTCGGTGACGCCGAGTCAGAAGGCGAGGGCGGAGAAGGAGGGGAGGGGAAAGGGGGGTTGTGGGGATGAGGTGGATCGGAGGGATCGGGTGAGTGTGCAGGTCTGAATGTGGGCGGATGGGGACGGTGAGGCGAGAAGTGGATGAGATAGATGGTCGTGGGAGGATTGGGCGAGCTCTTCGGGGCTGGGGATCCCGGAAAATAGATGTGGGACGTGATAGTCTGGCTAATGGGTTTATCTATGCTAAGCGTGCTAGCAATAAATAAGGCTTCATGGCTTATTTGCATACTTGTGAGAAACCCATTAACAACATGAAACTTATTCATCCCAGCTCCTCAGTTTTCGTATAAGTATCAGCACGTTTGACGGGGGCCTTTGACCCACCTTCATGATTTTGCTCCTGCATTAATGACTTTTTGTACGTTTTATTCATACCGAAGATAGCTTATTGTTGAATTATTAAATCTTCATCTTACTACACGAAACATCGTATATGCCAGTCTTTGTTTGCAACACAGGTTCCGCTGTCTTTCCCGGACCCCCAATTCCCAAAGCTTCCGGTACGGAGAGGGGGGACCTCGCCAAAGGGGCCCTGATGCTTAATAGAAAATCCGAAGAGCAATTGAGATTGCGTTCATTCATTCATTCAAACGGTGTAAGCCCCTGAGTCCGGACACGCCTTTGGCGGTGCGGGGATGATTGGCTTCGAAAGGGGGAGGGAAGAATTCGGTGTGTGTGGTGGCAGGCAGGCCTGCTTATTGTGCGTTTTATCTCGCTGAAGATTCTGGGGCGGTGGTCGTTTTGATTGGAGCTCAAAGAGCGGGGATTTAGCATGAGGTTTATTGTGTTCTTGATGTAGGTAGGTCTTGTTACTTTGGTAGTGCCTTCTATAGCGTGGTGGAAAGGAAGATGCATGAGAGGCAGTGGAAGACAAGTATAACCTCCTTGGGCGCTGCTAGGAAACATATGAATGAGCCAATTCAATGTCATGTATCTCATACGCATAGACAGATTGAAAGCAGACTAATAGTACCTACTCGAGTAATTGATCCGATGTTGTTGAGATGTTCTTGCTCAGCTTCGGAAGAGGGTTCCCAACTTAGTCCACGGTGTGGCTTTCTATATGCTCTTAAATGCTGTATGTCTTCCTTGCACATCGTTTGAACGACGTACCCAGACTCTGTCGCTGCTATCGTCGTGCGACGAGCTTTCACAGAATCCTTTTGTTCTTGAGCCTGTCTCAGAGGTTAAGAACGATCCGGGCCAGAGTCTTACAATCCCGTCTTACAGTGTTTCGACGAAGGCCTGGATGTCCTGGCACCTAGCGCGCATTCTGTGGGCGGAAGTTACTCCAAAGGTTTATTTACCGTGTCTACACCAACACTCTCCAGTCTCAAGGCATGACTACCCTGGTTGAACATTCAATCACATTTACCGCTAGTACCGTCCAAATCGGAACGATATCTGAAGTGTGTTCAAGAAAGAAAATCAGCTCCAGTGATCCTTCAGATGATTTGATGCAGGGAACGTCAACGAGCGAGAGAAATTTTTGATCAGTCGTCCACAAGCGGCCAAGAGCGGAAGTGCAATTTACGTGTACACATCGCTTTCGCCACATCCCATTGCGTGACAAGCTCGTATAGAGCTTTAGGTACAGGTATTGCGAAACACTCTAGCATCTCTTCGTCATCGAGGCCGATCGCTGCAAATGCGCCTTGGTACACACATAACACCGGCTTGGATACGTGCCGTACAGTCGAGCACTTTTGTTCCATCAGCAGCAACGTCAAGAACAGACAGGCATTCTCAAAAAGATTCGGCCCATCTATGAGTAGACCGCAGGAACAAGTTGTTGTGAAGTCTCCTCAGACAATTCCTACGGTCTGTAGATTTCCATGCTAGGCTAAGATTGTTTCGAATTGAATATCTCAGACAATTTACCAGCGGGTATTCTTGACCAGTAGAAGCGAGTAGCAAATCTGGAGGGGAGCTTGGATACAGCTTTCTTGGCTGCTATATGGATGTGACTGGCTTTGCAGCAGCCCAGCTGTCGGGCTATGGCTATGACTTGACAGCACATTTGGAGAGAAGGCTATGGGAGTCCATGTCTTTCGTGGGAGAAATGCGGTGCCGGATCGAGATTTGTCTTGCAGTGGCTTACCTTGTCCTTCGACTCTTCATATCTCCCGATGATCAGGAAGCGTGGGCCAATCAGAATCCACACAGTGGGTGTCGGTCCCCAACCACACCAATCTCAGTGAATCTCAATGTCCATCTCCTTCTGGTTGAGCAAGGCTATCAATTCGCCGTCCATGACGCCGTGGACATACGCTGCCCCAAGTAGCCTATTCCTGCCGCTGTCTTGGCGCATTAGGAACGGTGTAGGGAAACCGCGAAACAAGACAAGAGAATCTCCCGCTTGTGCAGTGTTTGGGATAAGACACAACTTTTTGCCTGTGGTTAATCCGACGCATTTCGACTCACAATAATGCCACATCATATACACCACCTTCCAGGTCGAGAGCACGACTGCTGAGGGTAATGTCCCATAGCCCGAATTCAGCCACCGATCATTGCGATACCGGTGCCAATTAGTAATGTCAGGGTCCAACAATTTGTCGAAATGTGAGAACTTGTAGCCTCCTGCGGTCATTGTCCTGCGATAATCTTTAAGAACCTGATCAGACTCTGATAATACAAGCGTGCTGTTAGGCCGCTCGAGGATGAATTGGTCACGGAGAAATTGAAGGGTGTGATCATCCCAAGTCAAGGCGATATTGCGCAGGGCTGTTTGAGCTTCGTCTCCGCTGGAAACGTCTGAAGGATAGGAAGGGTATGGCTCTGATATGGCTGAGATGGTATCTATCACGACTCCTTTGAGAGTCAACACGTTGCTGCTTTCATTTAGCTTAGGTTGAATTGGGGCACTACCGCCGGCCCTGTGCTTGCTAGGTAAGTCTGCAGATCCTACAGATAGCTCAAATCCGCAGCGTTTGCGTGGATTTGCCAAGTTGACCATCCAAGACGGCAGCCCGGGCACGTCAATGGACGAAAGGTTATAGAAGAACATTGATGTCGGACAATTGCATATCAAGAACCGACTAAGCCGACGCGAAAGACCTTGAAGTGACTCCGTATAGTCGATAGTAAATGAGGAAATGTCTATGTCTCGTACTAGTCCAAGTGTTGCGTACACTCTGTCGCGCTCATCTCTTGCCTTGAATTGCTGTGTCCCGGACAAAGCCCAAAGAAGACTGTTGCACTGTAACTCCTGTCTAGAAGCCTCAAGATTTCTGCGAAACCGCGTCGTGGTGTCTATGAAATTAAACGGCGGGCGGAAGTCCATACTGAGCTTACCTGATATATGGACGCCATTCTTCTCGTAGAATTTCGTGATAGCGCCTGTTAGCTGTTGGTCCAAAATCAGTCTCCCTCCAAGCATAAAGACAGGGCGCCTGGCCAAGATGTATTCCTGTAACACCCATATCCTTCGCCACCAATCCTGCTGGCATAGTGACAGAAACGCAGACCAGGCTTTAGAGGTTTGTTCGGGGAGCTTCCAGTAATTTGGATCATTGATCTCTTCAAACCAATCCAGCATCTCCTTCATCCCGTGCAGCGGCTCATCTCCTAAGTTGATAAAGACATTCTTGGCACGGCTGTAAACAGCGCCCATCATCCTAACCTGGACAGCGCGCTCGGCCAGCCATTCTGGCTTCTTTGACTGATTTATACATATTGCATCGACAAACAAAGGTAAAGTCTCTCCGTTGAGATGGAATCGAAGGCGATGTAGAGCGGAGTAAAGATTGCAGCTCACTAGCAATTGATGTTTGTCAACCCTAATCGCATGGCAGGCCTCACCGTCGCCCCAGGTGTAGGACAAAGCATAGTATGGGGGTGTTTCAGAGTCTTTGCTTAGATCAATAGTGGTACAATAGCCCTGAACAGATGTGATTGGTGCCTGACCAAGTAGATAGAAGAGCCGGATCTGGTTCTTTTCCAAATGATCATATGCATAGACAGGCAAATCTTGGACAGACTTGCGATCACGAGCGAGATCGTCGTCGTACAACGTCAATGTACAAGGACACTTCGTTCCCGCGATCACAGCTTCAGACCTGGTTTCCTTGGAGGCCAGCATACTTGTTACAAACTACCTTAGCGATCAAGTAGTCGGTAGGGGAGTGTTTTCCGCTTCAAGGCTCTGCTGATTATCCAATGGCGTCCTGCCTATTCACTGCGGCAAGGATTCGTCTCGTGTTGAGTGCGCATGCAGAACTTTAAGTCGAATAGGGTGTGGTGCTGAGCAATATCAAGCAGATGACATCGAGGACTTGACTTGGACAAATAGGTCAGCCTCAGCCTCGTGGTCTAGAATTGGCCCAAAACGCCCGCTCTAGCCCCCTTTGAACTAGTAATATGCCAGAAAGGGTGCTGCATTACGCCTTTCGCTCCGGCAAGGGTCGAAAATACTTCAGCTTAGGACGAGATGTGCTTTCGTGTCATGCTGAAGGCTTCAGCTTTACAGTTTAATCTATGCCTTCAAGGCAAATTGCCATCAGGGCCGACCGTCTTGCTTTCTTCCTCCTGCAAGCATTTGCGTCTGTACTGTAAGCGGCGTTGAACATAATCTTTTGCCGCATCCCAAAGGCTGAAGACAAAGACACTGGCTCCGGAGAGCAACGCAGCCGCCTGATCAAGATCCTTAGTAGACGCGTTGGACGTGGGCATGAACTCCACACAAATCCTGGAAATTACTGTTTTGACCCATGAAAGCGCCTCAGATGGTGGGTGTTCGAAAGCACCTGTCATGAGAGGAAGCAAGGAGATGGCGAGGCTGCAGGGCAAGAAGACGGAAATCATTGTCCTGATCATGTGTGCTTCGTGGCTTTGCAAAAATTCCTGCTTCGTGGCTCCCTGCATTGGTTGCGAGTCTTCCCGTGGACGATCCTCCGAAAGCGACTTCGGACGAATAGCAAAACGTGTAGTGAGACCAGCCGTGATGACAAGGCAGACAACCAGCACCACCGAAATTCCGATAAGGATCTTTTCGAAATGAATGATATATGGTCTGCTGAAGTCGTTTGCGACTGTCCGCATCGCCGGCAGTGAAAAGAAAAGCGTGCATTCAGCCGCAAAGCAGAAGAGGCCGACCATAGCGAACAGGTACCCTCGTTTCGCGCATCGAAAGCCGCTCGACATTAGAAACAGGACGACATGGATACCGAGAGAAGTCTCCGTCACGTTCAGTGAGGCTTCAACACAAGCTAGGCGCTCCGCAGCCTTGTACTCAGTATCCTGTGGCTTGCCTTGGACTTGTTTGATCAAATGTGCGGCTGCAACTATTGGGAAGGCGAAAATAGCGATGACATCTGAGTTCACGGTGTCGAGCCGGCGCTTTTTGTGATGGAGCCCACAAGAAATGAAGCATGCAGCAGCAGTGAGGTACCAACCGCCAATGACTCCAGGACCGTAGTAAGAAGACACCAGCACATGCGAAGCCGTTCTGCTGGCTAGCAACGGAGCCTCAGCGGTGCCATTCATGTCAAGCTTCGGATTTGATGGGTCGTTGACTCTGCACAGAAGAGCTGCTTCATGCGCTAGCCAAATCAGTTACTCCTCTTTCCATGTCCCCTCTTGCGGTAGGTGGCAGAACGATGGAAGGGGCATGTGCAATCTCTGAACAGTGTCAGAACTTCATCGTCGTCTGAACGCTTTGACAAACAGCAATCGCTCATCTTGTGTCTCTACGACTTGTCTCAATCCGAGAGCGCTAACTCGGCAAGATTCATACCAGCAGATTACTTTCCAACACCTCAAGCAATGACCCCAGACCGCGGGTAAAGACATGGAACCTCAGGTCAAAACACTAGATTCCAGCCGCTTTCCCGGCCCCTTTCTTGCTTTCGACGGGTGCTGCGGCGTTCAGAGACGTCGACTGATCGTTGAATCCTTCCCGGAAGTCTGTGCTTAGACCCACGGATCTCTACCCTTCTTGTTCACCATGTACAGACTTGCGGCGATTCATGGTCCAGGAGGTTCAATTCCGAGCAGATGCGAGCATAGGGCAAATTCGATGTTCAGGCCTGCGCTCCCCAATTTTTGTGAGGATGTAGCGGTATGGTCTCGCTAGGATTCGTGCAAAGTTGATACACTAGATCATCCAAGATCTCCGGCGGCTTGAATGTGTCTTCACCTTTCTGTGATGTGTCCCAAACATATTGAGAACGGGTGATTTTAGTCATGAGTCTTCGCAGATTTCAGGTGCCTGGTACCGCACTGATCACTTCCCCAGTCATAAATCGAGTCCCCGAAAATCCACGGCCAATCCCCCACTACTCCCTCCCTTTGAGCAAGCATCATACATATGATCCAAACTCCCTTATTACTAAGAGCTCTTCCAGGTCCCTTATACTCCGAAATAAGAAACCAGTCCATAAAATCCCCTCCTAAGTGTTACCAAAACCGTGTCATATTTTCAAATTGAGCTCTGCACAGCAAATAGCTCTTCGGCTTTCAATGCAGAAGCGATCATGCCTCCCAACACAACAGCGATCAGCTGAACCGCATCGCCAGTCCACATAGACAATGACAACGTCATATCGTGATGAGAAGCCATAGCCCATGAGATTTCCACTTGACCAAGAGACGGAATCGGATGTAGTATTCTGCCTTGGGCTGAATGGAGCCCTTAAAAAGTCCCACCACCTCTCTCAGAATAGAGAGTGATAGAATCGCACATACAGGCTCTTGTCCATATGGTCAAACACTTGCACAATATCCCATGTGTGGCGTGAAATGTCTTCTGTGCCTAGCCCCCTTAAGCAAATGACTGTTCAGGTAAAAAGCAGAAAAAACATATCACACCATGGTCAGGTCAGAGATCAGGGGAGTGGTCCCAAGGAGTCACGTGATTTTGATCCGAATTGGGGGGGGGCAACCGAAGATTCTTCGGCCGAGGAGGAATGGTAGACATGATGATGAGAATTGTATATTTACTTTTGTCGTGATGACGACCATATTAAGAAATGTATGTACTCGATATTCTGAGTTTCGCGATGATGTGGGTATAATGAATGCAAACGCCTCGCTATGCTTGATTCCCCCAATACATTAGAGCCCATTATCCCCATCCCGTGGCATTATTCTCATCCATTAAGGTCTCGCCTTCTCTCCGTCCGTTGAGCTTTCGTCATTGAGACTGACGCTTCTCGTCTCCGCCGTAGCCTCCACAGGCGTCCTGATCCCCCTTTCCGGATCCTGCACCTTCTTCTCACTATCCAACCTTTCCACCTCTTCGGGGCTCAGGTCGTCGAAGGTCTCTTCCTCAGGGCTGATGATTCTCTCAATATTGCCCTCCGTGGTCTCAGACCCCTGCTCTTTCGCTGTGTTCTTGCCTGAGTAGTCGCCTGGTCCTTTCGCTCCGTCAGGTACGTAAAATCTTCGGTCGACGCGTACGACGACGTAGAAGAAGATAACGATGGCTTCGATCACGTAGTTGAAGATATAGAAGCACGCTTTGCTTTGGTAGCTGGCCGGATTTGTGATCGGACGCAGGCCGCCGGCGAAGTTCGTGCCTGCTCTGAACGAGGCGCCGAGACAGAGGAGCACCGAAGATGCGATGAGGATTCCGATCTTTTCTCTCCAGCGGCCGGAGCCGAATTTCTCGAGACGCTGTTTGCGCGGGACCAAAAGGCCACCGATAATCATCGGGATGGGGAGGAAAGAGATGACGGCGTAGAAGGTTTGGCCGTAGAGCTGAATATCGCGATCAATGCGCTTTGTGTTTTGGTTGAGGGTGAAAAAGGATTGGATGACGGCTGTGATGAGCATGATCAGGGTCACGACAATCATGACATAGAAAGCCGTGAAGAAATGCTTGAAGAGTGGATGCCATCCGCTCCTTGGATGTCCAGCTCTTATGATTCGTTGCGTGAAGATCAGGTTCACGACAAAGAGAAGGACGACGCCTGCGGCGACGAAAACATTGGATGCGATAGCGACGGAGACGTTCTTAGGGTAACAAGCCCAGACTATCCGCATCACTTGTGCTGTTATCCGCGCCATGCAGAAACCGAACATGAGACCGCTCATGATGAATTTGTGGCCGCGCTTCATGTTCACTTGGAGTATGGTCATGTGACAAACGGCGCCGAGGATAAAGATTACGAGGAAGACGGTGGAGATGGGAATGTCGACAGCTTTAGTGGGCTGCCCGCCCAAAGCGGCGTTCTTCGGTGGGTAGGGGGCATCTTGTTGCTGTTGAGAGGACATGATGAAGGTCTGTAAAAGTTGTCAGGATCAGGCTGCGGAGTAGAGGACGAAGGGTTGTGATGTACCGGATTACCTGCGAGAAGTTGGCAGGCTTTGTTCGCACACGTTGGCTAGACGAAACAGTTCAGTGGACGAGGTAGGCGATAGCGTCAGTCCGGAAATTGTGTGATGAGGACCCAGAGTAAGCTGTGTCGGGTTGAGGGGTTGAAGTCCGATAAGGTGTTGCGTATAGCCGCTGGCATCTCCTTCAACGAAGCCAGTAGGTTAGCCAGTATATATAAACGATGTCGGCAGCGAGCGGAGGTCCAGTATTCTGGCCTCCTCGCGCCTTCACGGGCCCGTAGGACGAGACGGCGGTGTTTGCGGACATGTTGGACGCTCGAAGCTATGTAATGAGTTTTTGAGCGGAGTTTGTGAGTGCTGATTGGAGTGCGGCTCGCTTTCGTTTGCCCCAAGATCGGGACTTGACGACTAAATTGTAGCCGGCATTAGATGCGCCAATCAAAAGTGGAGGGCTGGCGAAGCTAAGCTACTTCCAGGCATGAATCAGCAGCATCTACCTTAATAATCAGCCCTATAGGAACACTCGGCATCAACTGGAAGCCGACCGCTTTTGGAAAAACACAAACACCATGACATTAAATCAGGGTTCAGCGGATGGATTATTGTGCCTCTACCGATACCGTGGTTCCGGACGACGGTTGCACACAGCCCAGATGGACGGTCATGAATGTAATATGAATGTGATTACCACACAATACGTCATAACCTTGCCTTTGCCCCTGCTGCATTCGGGTCTCGCTTCGCCCATTCTCTCAGTATCTTCCTCAGAATCTTCCCTGCTGGACTCTTTGGTACCTCGTCCACGGACACCACGCCACCAGTCAGTCGCTTATGGGGGGCGACCTTCTTCTCCATCCACGTAGCGATATCTTCCCCTCTAGTATTACCCTTGGCCTCGGGCTTCAGCATCACATAAGCCCTTACTCTTTCCTGCTCAGAGAAATGAGCGCTTACTCCAACCACACCAGCATCTGCTATTGACGGGTGCGTCAGGAGCACCGCCTCTAATTCGGCAGGCGCAACTTGAAAGCCCGAGACTTTGATCAGTTCCTAGAAGATGTTAGCTTCTTCTCAGCCATCCCAACCATCTACTGACTTTTATCCGGTCTACAATCCAGAACCACCCTCCTTCATCCGCCACTGCAACGTCTCCGCTCCTGAGCCATCCGTCCTCTGATATTGTTTCCCGCGTAGCCTTTTCATTCTTCCAGTAGCCGAGACTCACATTAGGGCCTCTATAGAAGAGCTCGCCTTTGTCTCCAGTCTTGACTTCTCGTCCCATCTCATCGAGAAGTTTCACTTCGCTCCGAGGGAGGATCAATCCGACGCTTCCATTGTAGTCTGCATGACCCGGCGGGCATGTGATTCCCGAGCACGTGACCTCCGTCATACCCCATCCTTGCCCAATTGGTGTGTTGAATCGCTTCGAGACTGCTTTCTCTGTCGATGCTGAGAGCGGAGCGGCACCAGAGCCAAGGTGTTTAACGCTGCTGAGGTCGTACTTGGAGACAGAAGGGTGCTTATTGAGCAATACCACGATTGGAGGGGCAAGCTGGAGGCTTGTGATTTTCCTGTCTTGAATAACTCGAAGGAAGGTTTCGAAGTCGAACGTTTGCATCACGTACACTGTAGCCTGAAACTTCACTGCAGACATGATCTGAGTCATCTGCCCCGCAGCGTGATACAGAGGTAGTATGCCAACCCAGCGCTCTTCTTCGATTGCATCTTCATGACCGTCTCCCTGCTCGTCTTCGCGAGCGTGGGCATTTTGTGACACATTGGCAACAAGATTGTAGTGGCTGATCATGACTCCTTTCGGCAGCCCAGTCGTACCCGAAGAGTAATTGATGGCCGCTATGGTGGACTTCGAGGCGGGACCGGAGAAGGATGGCCATTTGTAAGTTGCAGCATCCTCCTCAGATGCGAGGAGTATCCGCCAGTCATACATTCCATCTACTGGTGCTTGCTCCTCGTCTGAGAAGAGGCAGAGGGCTGACTCGGGTATGTTGGCTTTTGAGGCAGCTTTTCGCGCTGCATCGAGGAGCGAGGGGTGAACAAGGATGAGCCGTGTAGAGGTGTCTCGCATCTGGTAGCATATCTCTTCCATATCATTAGTCGAGCAATTGCCAATTGTATCTAGATGTCTTTACCATCGGCTGTGTATGCTGGATTGGCTCCGCTGAATATCTGTCCTCCGCACATAGCTCCCAAGAATGCAACAGGCACAAAGATGTGATTCGGCGATACAACCATCACGACCTCTCCTGGCCGTAAGCCTCTCTTTTCCAGACCCAATGCAAATCTCTTGATCCATGATAGCGCTGAAGCATGGCTTAGTCTCTTTCTATCATTAGAAGCATTGACCCATAGCTCTTTCTCCGGAAGACTCTTGCCATCACCGAAGAGGAATGTGAGGATGTTGGTTTCTGGTATGTCTATGTGAGGGTAAGGTGATTTGATGACCATGTTGGCGATGAAGTTCTTCAGCTCCTCAAACTCCTAGCTATCGAAGCTTCGTAATGGACGATGAAGACAGCCTCGAAATGCATGGCAGCTCTTCATATCCGGTACAACATGCATGAGTCCGACTGTCTGCCAGCTTTGAAATAGTTCGGGACGTGGTGACGTTGCATGCAGACAGGCGCGTGCGGGGCAACAGGGAGATGGCCACAAAGCAGCGACCGCCGTCGTCCCTGCATTTGGATGCGATGCAGAAAGAAGGCCATTTGCAAAAGCTTTAGCCTTGCGCGGGCTCGCATTGATCAATCCTGGTAGCTGAAAGATGAATTTGGTTGAAAAATGGGTGCGAAACGAGTCGCAATCAAATTCGTGAGCGGTCCGCACCGCCAATTGCACCCTCACACATTCATCCTACACTCCTACTTCAACAATGGCTGACGACGACATCGTGATTGAAGAAGACGAGGGTTTGAAACAATTCTTCCCCACAGGTTTCGGCAAGCCTACGAAGGAGGCAAACGTCGCAAGGCAATTGGAGAAGAGCAAGCGGCGCGTCTACGGGAAGAATGGACATTCACAAAAGCCAGCCAAAAAGGAGGACACTGAAGAGAATGTGGGTGAGGACGATGACGACGACGACAACGACGAAGACGATGAAGATGAGGAGGAGGAGGAGGATGAGTTCCCAGTCTCACATGAGCTGGTGCTCAAAACCCACGAGCGCCCCATCACAACCATGACCCTGGATCCTTCGGGGTCCCGATTGATCACAGGCTCGCAGGATTGCACGTTGAAGTTCCATGACTTTGCGTCGATGACACCGAATACTCTGCACTCTTTCAAATCTCTCGATCCTAACGAGACCAAGCAATCCACGAGCTCGGACACTCATCCTATACACCATGTCGAATTCAATCCCAATTCACCAAGCCGAGTCCTTGTCATATCTTCTACTCCTCAAGCGAAGCTTTTCAGTCGTGATGGTGAAGAGCTCAAGGAATACATGAAGGGAGACATGTATCTCAGAGACCTACATAATACCAAAGGGCACATCTCAGCTATTACTACGGGGGCGTGGCATCCAACGAATAGAGATTTTTTCGTCACAGCTTCTACCGATAGCACATTACGGATTTGGGACGCGAATATGCCGTTGAAGCAAAAGGACGTCATCGTACACAAATCAAGGGCAGCTGGATCCGCGGGCAGGACAAGAATGACGACTGTAGCCTGGGGCACCCCCATTCAAGGAGGCAAGAGCTTGCTCGTAGCAGCCGCTTTAGATGGGAGTCTGGCCATGTGGGACGGTGACGGAAACTACACTAGACCAGCGGCAGAATTACGAGAGGCCCATACCCCGGACACATGGACAGGAGGCCTTGACATTAGCGCAGACGGCCGTACAGTGGTCACAAGAGGAGGCGACAATATGATAAAGTTATGGGACACCAGAAAGTTCAGACAGCCAATCAGCTCAGTTGAACACCCAGCAACGTCTGATATCTATCCCACGACCAACATCAAGTTCTCTCCCAATTCGTCGTCAATCTTGACTGGATCGGCGGATGGCTCACTTCACATTTTGAACTCATACACCCTTAAGCCAGAACTTGTCACCCCGGTTACGCTTGGGTCGCCACTCATTACGGTCTCATGGCATGACAAACTCAACCAGATCCTCACGGGTTCCGCCAACGCCGAACTACACGTGCTCTACAATCCAGCCATCTCCACCAAGGGTGCAGCTATGGTAATGTCAAAGGCGCCAAAGCGGCGGCACGTCGATGACGATCCAAACTTCACCACGGACCTGTCACAAGGCCTTTCGGGCGAGAACGTTTCAAGCGGCAACGATGGCACAAGAGGCAAACCAAACACAGGCCTCACAGTCTCCGGCCGCTCACGAGACCCCAGACGACCGCACATACCCCTCACAACCCCATTCGCAAAGACGCAACCGGACGAGGAACGTATCAAGAGCAATATCCCGCTGAGTTCTATGCGTGACGAGGATCCAAGGGAGGCGTTGCTGAGGTATGCAGAGAAGGCTGAGAAGGACCCACTGTTCACCAACGCTTGGAAAGCAACACAGCCCAAGACAATCTACGGCAATGTCAGCGACGAGGAAGATGAAGACGCGCCGGCGAGTAAGAAGCAAAAGCAAGGCTAAGACTTGGGTATTCTATGTGTGGAGCTTCAATCGAGGTGACACCTCCTCCCAACAAAGGCAAATGTCTCCAGGAGGTGTCCGTCAGCTCTCCATACAGTAAGGTTTGAGACCGTTGAGTCTGCATTCAGCCACAAGAAGCGAAAGTGTCACAAATCGCACCATGCATGCTAAATCTTTCCTTCCTAACACACAAGAGGCATATTCCTTTCTGAGCACGATCATGGGCTTATCAACCGCAGCTCTTCTCGCAAGAGTGCGACAACATGTCCCCCGCACAGACACAAACAAAATCGTTGCTGAGTTGAATCGCCATGAGCCACCACCCAGAATTGGCCACGGAGCTTCACGTTCAGATGTGCAAGACTATTTGACCCGGTTCTTTCTCTACGCGTACCCCAAAATCACCTATATCAAAGCTAAAAAGGAGGCGCATAAGCTCCGCGCAAACGGACATGGCCTCTATCAAATTCCAAGACATAAATTTGAAGATGTATGGGGCTCAGTGGGATTGGCACTTCATACGCAACTTCACGGATTCTGGCCAGAGAGAGACAGAAATGATTCCGTATGTCGAGTTCCCAAAAATCAAACAAGCCATGGCTGACAGTAAATAGCTCCCGACTAATGGACGACTACCAAAAGACGTAGCTGACATACTTTCACGCATCCATCGTCTCATTCAGCCCCAAGACTCTCAACACTCAACGTCGCAGTCTTCGGCACACTTTGCAGGCAGCGAGAAAGCTCTTTTAGGCGAACGACCCTTAAAGCCCAGGTCATGTATGTCTTTCAGCTACATGAGAAACAAACTGTCGTTTGGGGGATCTAAAGGTTACAAGAGACTGTAATCAGTCGCTCATCAATTTAACTTCACAAATTGCGCAAAGGCAGCACGGACATGAACAAGCCTCAAGCCGCTCGACGCCAAATGTTGGACTTTTACACATCGCGGTTTCAGGGTTGGTGTCTTCCCGTCGTCAACCTAATCATCATGATAATAGGAAATATGCCAAGATCTGACAACGACATGTATCCTGATAATGCTTCGAAGCTGACATTGGGGCAAGAGAACAAAGTGACAGTGAACATCGCACAGATAATGATTACAATGACCAACATGCAGTTATCCACACTAGCGTCATTTGCCTTACTAATTTTCTGTCTTTTCCCTTGGTAGCTGAGGTCGCACCGTTCCTATGGTTGGGGCTTCATGGTATCCCAGTAGGAGACTTCTCTGTGCCCGAACATCCTCGATACTTTCTGAAAGTATGCCTCGAGCCCCGTCAATGACGTTTCACCATCGGACCATGGACTGCTTGTGCTCTCTAGCAGGCGCTGACATCCGATCATGCTTCTTCGGGCAGCCAACTCCATGTGGATTCTGTTACCTGAAGAGACAGTAAGACCGTAAAAGAATATTACACATACATGCGAATTTCGTGACTCTAGCCCTTGAAGCATTGTACTCAGGCCACCCCTGTAAGTGCAGTCTTCATCAAACCGAGTGTTCGGAGCACTCACGATTCCACTTTCGTGCATGAGAATGCCGGATCTCACACTTGAATAGGAAACTACTCTAGTCTGGTGGATCTCTGCCAGATCATGTCTGTCTCGATCATGCACGGCTTCGATAGTTCGGATCGTGGAGTTCGCGTTGCGTTTGAACACCCTCGTATCGCATTCCCTATCTTTGCATGCACTGTCCGTGCTTTCTCCTACCGAAGCGAGGTGTCACATCGCGGCTTCATGGAACCCTTGGTCAGATGTGTATTCGCTGAGGACGCCTGCTATTTTTGTTGGCGAGGTCTCCATGTTCAAAGACAGACGGACAAGCTCGGAGGAACGAAAAAGAGTACTAACGAGACCACCCTGATATTAGGCTCATGCTTTGAGATCACCAATCTGCAGCTGTCTTTCGTTACGACCTGCATCCCCTAGCCGAGTTCGATATGTGGAAGCGCAATCTTTACCAGTATGTGGGAAGTGGAGACCGCAACCCCAAATGGCCAACAAGCAAAGATTCTCCACCGATCATGGTCAACCTACAGTCCCTCCTGCCTGGAACGGTGAAGTTTTAGAGCCTCGTGGTCCACCCATGTTCATCAGCATCAGCAAGGCAGCATATGAGCCTGAATGCTGCAAGCGACTCCACTCCAAGCGCGCAATCAGTAAGTCTGATCTCGAGTGTCCTACCACCCTCTCCACCAATGTAGGTCAGAAACAACCTGCGACCAAGTACCACTGCAGATCGCCCGAGCTAAGCTTCTGCACCGCTGAGGCAGAGAGGTCTGAGAGTACAAGCAGCTCTAGCGTCCTGTTCTCGCATCATCTTGGAGACATGGATGCGCCATCGATCTCTATCATCTCCTGGTGCATTTTCTGTTAATTCTCCGAGAGGACCTCTTTTTCGCCGAGCAGTTCCGGCAGGCAGATCACCTCGGCTGGACAACGTGGGTATCCACGAGTCCTTCTTTGAGCTTGGCATCCAAGCTGACGGATCAGGTACACGATGCGCCGCGCCATTCCTTCCGAGCTGTCGTTCCTGATCAACGTCGGGGACGTTTCGTTGTAATTTCTGACGTCCAAGGAGCTTAAGGCCCACCCAACATGGAACGGCAAGCTCTGAGAACTCCGAACCCGTTCACGGAGATCAAGCTAAATAATAAGACGCTCACAGTGTGTGTGACCAGATGTCAAGTGCTAAATACCGTCCCGTGCTCGGCACGACCATGGTTTCCATTCTCTTATCCTGCCAGTCACGATGAGAAGGGACCAAGGAGCTGAAAGGGTGTGGAGGGAAAGATCCGGGAGATCACAGAAAACGCTTCGAACAAGGAACGCACATTAGCCCTACACACATGCAAGCATCAGGCGATCACCAACCCTAAGGAATCAGCCACAGTCATACACGAACAGCGCAACGTCTTGGAAGTCACTAGGCGCGGTAGCCTCACGAACCAGCACCATCATACTACAGAAAGGCACTAAGCGATCCCGTCCACGACAACGAGTATGATGAAAAGGCGCAGATAAGGCCATCCGTCAGCACACCATCTATGCACGCCATCACACCATTTCGCAACCCTTCAGAGAGAAGCTTAATGCAACTGCTATCATTTTCATCACAGTATCTCTACACCGAAAGAGATAGACAAGGCAAAGAGCTCGCATCATGCAGGTTCTCTGAAAGCTATCACCACCCCAAAACAGTACCAGAGATCTCATCGCTATCCAGCGAATCGGGAGAGCTGAAACCACACGGTGGACCGACTGCCCTGAGAGGATCTTTTCAGCCACACCCTCCACCGGAGCTTCTAGCTTGTGTGCCTCGGTAAAGCCGTTCCAGACAGAGATTGTTTCTGCCGAGAGGGCGCTCTCTTTCACGTCATCGGTTACATGCCCACAAATAGCAAAAGTAGCTCAACGATAAGACCTGCTAAAACTCGATTGCGCGAGGGAACCACTACCATGGCTATCCCGTCGTCTACAGACCTCTCTCAAAAAACCCCTCTATCTTCTAAGAGTCTGCACGTCGCTACTCCGTCCGTACACCTCGCTTACTCATCCAATGCTTCTTCTTTCTGAACCCGCAATCTGCAGGGTTCAATCCTTCCTAAACACCTAAAACACCTCATCCTCTAACCTCGCGCAAAATAAATTAAATGACGCTGTCTCTCGCAATCACTCCTTATTGCTTACATTATCCATCTTTCTCTCTCTCTCTCTCTCTCTCTCGCAGCACTACCATTGCCATAGCAAAAAAGGCCCCAACATGTACGTAAGCTGTCTCACAGTCCGACTGAAGCCAAAAGAAAAGAAAAAAACAAACAAACAAAAAACAAGCGGATCGCATAAAACAAACCATCCAAAAAAGTAGAAATCTGCACCTACGCGCCAATGCCCCCAACCCTGCCTTTGCCATGCCTAAACACCACCCAAACACCGCCCGTAGCTGCATGCGTTTTTTAACCCGCCTAGCTACTGCATGCATGCTGGCTGCGAGCAATTCGCCCAAAGTAAAAAATATGCAAGGTGAGGTAAATCACCCTCCCCTCCCCTCCCCTCGCTCGTTTCTTTTCATGATAGGCCCGATCCCTCCCTCCCTCCCATTCCAGCCTAGAGATCCACCGCTATCGACCTCCCCTATTCAGCCTTATGGAACCCAAGCGCTCTCCTTCGGGCTGCTGGGGGGGGGGGGGGGGGGGGGGAAGCCTTTCGCGGTGTAAAACGTGGTAAACAGAATGAATAATCCCCCGAACTCCCCTAGTAGGCCTGCTGAGGTGCTCCACTATTACGCAGCAAGCAGCGGGGGGGCGGCCTCGCTTGCGGCGTGGAATTTTCACGAGGAGGGGTAAAAACCCGCTTCTGGCACATCTAGCAGTTGTTTTTGTGAATTTTTGTGGGCGACCGGGGGGGCGGCGGGGAATCGGTAGAGAGAGTTTTTTCTCGCAATCATGTCATTTTCGCTTTGCCTAGGGGGTTTGCCTCACATCATTCCTCTTTTGCTGCGTGATCGGTGAGCTCGCGTGCATATCATTCTTTCTTTCTCGTAGCTTTCATTTTTGCAATGTATGTATGTATGTATGTATGTATGTAGCAAGACCTTCCCTCCCTCCCTCCCTCCCTGCATGATGTGGTCGCGTGGATTCGGGCATTTAGAGGGATCAGAGCAGGGGTTGCGGGCTTACGGCAGTTTGGCGGTGGGAAGGTAGAGGCAGGTTAGGATTTGCACAGGGATAAAATTTGGCGGGAAGGGCAGGGCAGGGGTGGTATGTGGGTAGGATGACGTGATGGGCGTGCGTGGTGTCTCAGTTCGCGGTGAGGATAAAGTCTAGGTTTTTAATGTGCGATGGGATGGGGGAGACCGTGGGAGTTTGGTTATAGATTTAGGTGTGGTGAGATAGGAGTAGAGTAGAGCAAGAAAGTAAAAATGAGCTTAGAAGTTAAATGGATTTGTTCGGTTGGGGTATCGTGCAATGGCTTGAGGTGATGGTGGGAGGGAAAGATGCAAAATAGTGTAGTGTAAGTAATAAGATGAATTAGTTAAAACAGCGACTAGATAAAACAGCGACTAGATAAAACAGCGACTAGATAAAACAGCGACTAGATAAAACAGCGACTAGATAAAACAGCGACTAGAAACACAAGACAGAGATGAATGTTTGGCACAATGAGGTAGATTAAATGAAATTTTCAATTGACAATTCTCGACCTCAGCTTATCGCCGAAGGAGAAACTGCAACTTCTCATAAAGTTCATACCACACGAAAAGAGGGCGCTTGCGCAAGCCTTTTTCGGGGAGATCACATCAAAATACACAAGACAAGAAGTTTCCCAAATGATGACCCCCAAAACCTTCCTCCCTGTCTAGAGAGGGTGAGTAATGCCCAAGCCCAACCGTGCATCCCATGCAATCCAAACCCAATAAGCAGATCTATGACGAAGGAAAAGAGCTTCTTTCTATTCCTCCTTCGACTGCTATCTCCAACGCCACCTTCTCAAGTTTCGTTCAGCTGCTTGGGGTATCATTGCGTTAGTGTGACTTAGTATGTTGCCCCTCATAGGTGAATGCCCAAACCGACGCTTGCCGTTGGCAGAGGTGGTAGAGATGGTAGACCCCTCTGCTCAAGAGGAACTGCGTACTCGCGCTTCTCAAATGGGTTGAGCGGTCCGTGTTCTGGCACAGCAATGGCGACTGGGTTTGGTACTGCCGCGGCGACTGGGTTTGGTACTGCCGCGGCGACTGGTGCTGGTTGAGGAATAGCCTCAGGTACTGGAGCTGGGACTGGAGCGGCTTCAGGGATGGCGATGGGAAGAGCTTCTGGCTGAGCAATTGGTTGAGGAAGAGCTTCGGGGATTGGTTGTGGAAGAGCCTCAGGTTGTGGTATGGGAGCTGGGGCGGGGACGGGGTTGGCTTCTGGCAGGGCGATAGGAAGAGCGACTGGTTCCGGCTCGGCTTCACGCTTGTCTTTCTTGGTGGTGTAGTTATCGAAGACTGTGCGTGGAAAGACGGGGCGGGCTTTGGGTGCGAAGCGAGAGTTGAAAGCACGGCCTTGAATCTCCGGCTTGGGAGCTGGTGCCGGGAATGGAGCTTGGAGAGTGGGGCTGGGATATGTCAGTAATGATTGAGGGACGTTAAGGGTGAGTAACATACGTGATGGAGGCGAGGACCGATAGGACGGCGAAGATAGTTGATGAGGACCTCATGATGACTGATATGGAGACTAAAGGATGGTTGAGAATAAGTAGAGAGTGATTGGAGGTTGAAGAAGTAGCGAATGAACTGGGTAATAGATGAGCGAGAGAAGGACTCAGCGTCGAGCGAGTGACTAGGCCTGCTGTCAAGTGCGAATGATGTGAATGATGGAATGAAAGAAAGAGAAGGCGTCGATGACCGGATCCTTATACCAGGCTTATCAGCTCCCCTGCCCGATTGGACATGGTGTGAGTGGGCCACCGACGTAGCTTTCGTTGTCGTTCCCAGAAGCTAATGTGGAGTCATGATTCCAGCATACCACCATAGGAAAGACTGAATCTGGTAATCCAACGGAGGATCGTCGCCAGACAGGGGAGGCAGGGTAGCACCGAAGCTTCCCAAAGATTGCTGATACCGAGACATGTGCATCAGGCATGTCAACCAGACGCATGGGTAAGATCGACGAGTGCCGACATAAAAAATGACCCCTGTACGAGCCGCCAGCGATAGTGAGCAGAGTGGAGACCGCATGGCAAACAACCTGGTCGTGCACCACTCTAGCGATAGGTAATCGAGGTAACAATGAAGCGAAGGAGAATTAAGTTTCTGTTGAGCATTGCACAGGAGTGCCTGACGATAGCCTGCTTAGTGACTTCAGCAAGCGTCACGCATGCATGACGGACTGGCTGAATATAGTAATGCCTCATTCCCCTCGATGGCGTCAACTATCTGCGGCCTGACTGGCGGTAGGCTTGAATAGCATACGGTTGGCGCCGTAATGGCGTTCACGATGAGACCTGAGACAGCAGCCATAACGTGGAGTCCGTAAAATTGAGGGAATGTGAAAAATGGTTAGTGACGATGTTCGGATTCCCGAAGGAGGCATGCCAAGCAAAAACTTTGCTATAAACGGTGACCAATGTGCTGGAAGGGTTAGAAGCCTGCCCCTGGCAATCACTACCAGATAAAGAGATTGGTGTTCAAGATTTCAGGAACCCGCTTGCCGCTGTAACGTGTGCCTGGCTGACTGAGTATTTACTCAACGGCGAAAATGCTTACGGTCAAACTCTGTGTGCACAAACACGCGTAGAAAGCCCGTATGCAGCGCGAAAATGATCGGACCAAATTGACTGGAGCACCCACCCAGCCAGGCCGGAACCACGCAGTGCGAGTAGCATAAGCTGCATAGAACCTTTTCGGTATTCCTATCAGCAAGCAAAAAATCACGACAAAAGTGGACCCCTTGCCAAAACGAAGGAAGGCCGTCTCAGGTTTGATGATGACGACGTTAGCAACAGCTGATGGAGGGTGGTCTAAGGCGTACTGAGTTCCCTTAACCGCGTGAGAGAAAGATAAGGTGTAAGGTGGACGAATATAGCACAATCCTTACTAGACCAGCTAATAGTCGGAAACTGTATCTGTGACCTGTAGAAACGCAGGATCTGGACAGGAAGTTTATTCGGGAGAAAGATGGTGGGCATGATCAACAGCCAGGATTGATGCGCCTCGTAAGTTAGACGTCGGAAACCACGAGATTGGCTTGTGGAGAAACAAAAGCCCGCGCTGTGGCTTGTTTGTTGCACGATGCAGCTTTAGTCACTCCGTCGTGCCACTAAGGGGCAGCTAAGGCGTAGCTGCATAATGATTTCCTGCAGGCTAGTGTACTGGCCCCAGCTCATAGGCGGCAGTGGCCCTGAATGGAAGTCACTAAAACATCGTCCCGGCCAAGCAGCGACGCATCGAAGCTCCAGGGGCATTAGGACACTTGGCGATCCTTGGTATGTGCCGCCTGGGTAGACGCACTGCCGATCATCCATTCATTTCATAACGGCGTTCAAATTACCTCATGGGCATCCTCTTTGGGCGTCGCGTCATAATTTCCCACAATAAGTCAGCCAAAAGCAGGAGGTCGCTCTCCCGGACCAGCAGTCTCCCGAAACAAAAGTCCAATAGTCAGCTGTCCCGTGCGCGATGAGTGATAGGGTTACTCGATAACATTGGTGCTCCGTATTCACTAAGCAGAGTCCGGTAGCCTCCTAGTCTTCCTTAGGAAAGGCATCCGTGCATGCTCCGCTGCTTTGAATTGCGGGCTGTCCAATTCTGACTTAGAGGAGTTGAATCTAGTGGTGCAACTTCCTCCACGTTCTCTCCCGCCCACTCAGGTCGTATATCTGAAATTGGGATGTGTATAGCCAAGCAGACTTTCATCCTCTTTTGCTAGTCTATAGTCGCGGTCGCCTCTCGCACGTTTTCGGTTCTCCCATTTCGCGTAAGTAATATTGATCGAAGTTAGGATCAACGACATTACTAGGAATCCCACATTGATCGAATGACCGGTGGTGTATTCTGGTCTGCCAAAAGCGTTCCATCAGTATCTTCTGTCTCGGAACTGGGGCCAAAAACATCATCCCGCTCCTCACGCTGGGGGCAGAGGGGCAAACGCACGCATCTTTTTCGAGATAAGTGAATGTGGCAATGAAAGCCGCGCAGTTCGCAATCGCGATCTGAAAACCAGTTCCTGTGGCTCGTACTACTGCCCGTCAGTTGTCTGACTCCATAGTTGATCATTGGGTGGATATCCCATGTCGTACCGTAGTGGGGAGCTAAATTGTTCGAAAGCCTAAGGGTTCTGTTGTCAGCAACTCTGCATAGCGCTATCTCTGGCTACTGCTGCCAAGTATTTACGGTGACAAACTTACCAGCCCATGACTGCCGGTGAGCTAGGGAAGACTCCTAATGATTGTATCGCCGGTTAGTGGAATGCTTCGGGAGTGTGGCACTGGCAGCATGATTTGCTCGATAGTTTACGAACCTGCAGCCACAAGAAAGGTACTAGAGGAGACGGAAGTCAGCCCACCGCCGATAAACAAAAGTGTGAATAAGCTTTGCGATTTAGAAGGTATAACGCTGCACAACATGATGACCTATCGAGAAGATGTGCATCCAACTGAGGCTCATGCAAGACTTAAAGTTGCCCAGTATGATGAAACTAGACATTAGTATTTGCAAAATCAAACCGACCACTGGTCATCCACTTTACTACGCGGACATGGATCAAGGTTCAATAGATGCAGGTCAAGCGCCGATGAGCACGCCGTAGTAAGAGAGCGGACTCCTCGAGGCCAGGGTCTGCAGGTAATGTGATGCTGTGTCGAAGGCGGATATCGTGAACCTGCATGCACTTGTGCGGCAGAACAAATGCCAGCTGAAAGATGGTTGCTTTCAATCATATGCAGACGGGATTCACTTAAATTCTTCCAATGGAGGAACAGATAGCCATGTCGAGCTCGTTGATGCCGGCATTCAGTTGAAACAACACCAAAAGCATACTGCATCGGTCCGAGGACTGTTCCTGCAGAACAAGGCCAAGCAAACACTGCTTTTCATGGAAGAGTCGATCATCTCCAAATCCACCGTCAAAGCAGGGTTATGCAGACGCTGCTGATCGAATTCTTGTCACCAAGGTCGATAGAACCATGAAAGCCTTTGTCTGTCGGCACTTAGGCTCAGAGAAAGTGAGATGGCAATCCACAGCATTGTTTCCTGTCCATGCAAGACTAGAGCTGGCATGTCTGGTGTTGTGGGGCAAGGCGAATAGAGACTTGCTGTTCGTGGATCCAAATGCATGGTCGAGGCCGTCCCTCCTTGAGCAGACATCGCTCAAAGTGATCGATGGCTAGCATGCACTTCGACATTGGCAGACTCGTTGGGCTATCGAGCCAGTACAGCACTCGTCGCAGGACGTCGTTGGTACCGTCACCTTTCGACCAATTTCAAGCCTATGCAGGGTCGGTGTTGTTGTGGAACTTTCCATGTCTAAGAGCAGATGCTGGCTAGCAAGGAAAGTTCCATCAAGCAGGTCATGCATGCTGGGTCCAGTATGGACTGTGTTTGAAGGGGAACTTGATGGTTGGCCCTTCAGCTGCGCAGACCAAGCGCTGACCGCATTGCTTCTTTTTCTGAAGGAAGAAAGACGATCATGCCGATGATAAGCTGACCGGAAGCAGACAGCGGAAGGTGCACATCACCCAAGCCCTAGCCCTGACCCTCGCCCCGACCCTTCTTCGAACCTCACCTCACCTCCTCCAATTCAAGTTCCAAATGCTTAGAGACAACGACAGAGAGGGAAGAGCAAGAGCATAGAAATAGAGATAATGAGACTCACCCTCCGTAATGCACCGCCGGCCTCGCCTCGACCAACAACATGATATACCCTACAATCGCAACACTACACCCAACAATCATAACGGCGCCCCGCTGCCTGACTCGATCACTCAACGCCGTGCCCCCCAAGACCGCAAAGAAGCCCGCCATATTCGGCGGCACGGTGAAGAGCTGAGCCTTTACACTTGTGTATCCTAAGTCCCGAATAATCGTCGGCAGGAAGAGACTGAAACTGTAGATAGGAGTGATAATCGCGAAGAAGTTCAGGCTCAGCAAGATCGTGTTTGCGTTCCACAACGCCATTCGCACCCAGTGCCAGCTGAACTTCTCCTCGTCCACCGCGCCGCCCTTGCTTGTGCTTTGCGAGTCGGCTTGCAGACGGGCAACCGCGAGCGCTTTTTGGGCGGGAGTGAGGAAACGCGCGGTCGAGGGCGTGTTCGGGAGGAAGAGGAGGGCAACGAGACCGAAGAGAACTGTTATGGCGCCTTCGACAAAGAAGATCCAGGGCCACCTGTGATGCAATGATTTAGCTTTCATGACCACCTCACCAGTCTTCTGCCTGCCTGTCCTTTTCGCCTCTCTGTTCTGCTCATTCTCTCGTGGCTCTTGTTTTCTTTGCTTCTCTCATCCAAGCGCAAATGGGTGACCCACCTGTTATAGCCACCGAATCTGATCTCCGCCAACCCCGTCGCCAGTAGTCCCCCGAACGCCCCACTCAGCGGCGCGGCACAGTAAAAGATTCCCAGCCTTCTCAACATCTCATGTCTTCGATAAAACATACTCAAGTAAAGCACCATACCCCCCAACAAGCCCCCCTCACACAATCCCAAAAACCATCTCGCAGCCACCAACCCTCCAAACCCCTTCACGGCCCCCGTGCACGTTCCCACGATTCCCCAACCCACCATCAACATCGGCAGGTAGAGCCCCCCTCCAACTCTTTTTAGAATCAGGTTGGATGGGACGTCAATTAGGATGTAGGGCACGTAGAATAATGCGAGTGTGGTGTTGAATTGAGTGGCTTTTAGATGGAGGGACTCGGTCAGCCCGTCGATCCGCGCGTTGCCGATGTTAGAGCGGTCGATGAAGGCGAAAAGCCAGAGGCCGAAGAGCCAAGGGAGGAGGTGGAGGTCTAGGGTGCGATTAAGGGCGTTGGAGAGGTCGGGGTCAATGGAGGAGGTGCCATTAGTGTCGTCAATGTGGGTGGTAGAACCATTGTTTGTGGGTATCTTCTCGCTTGAGGAGCCATTGTATGTTGGGATCTTTTCGTTCGACGAGGGTTGGTTGGCTGGGATCTTCTCTTCTTGCGGGTTGGTGGATGTGGGGATCTTTTCTTCGCCACTGCGATTTCGGCGGATGGATAGGAGACGCGCCATTGTGGTGGCGAAGTGAGATATAGAGGACGTGGGTGTCTCGTGAGCAGCTGCGCGCTGCAATGTCCTGCTTTTCACATTGATTCACGGCCTGCGCGAATTCTGGAAGAGGATGAGATGTCGTTTGAATCTCCGAAAGAAGACAGAGGTCGAGGCTGGCGGCAGGCGTGTAGCGCGGTGAGGGGGATAGTCGATATTGGAGGGTAGAGATGGGAATTCATTGGCGAGTTACATGTTGTAAGTAGCGTGCGACGGACGAATGGCACAGACGATGATCTACCATCCCCCGGGATCTAGAGCCATTGCTAGGCGGTCGAAGTATTTGGTACACAATGAAGTCTTCTGCAAATCAATTGGGCGCAGGATTATACTTCCAATCGCTTGTAGTACTTCATGATTGTATGCGGGATGGCATGCAGCTGTCCGAGACATCTCAGTAAGCGAGCCATGTGGTTTGTCTCACTCATTAGAATGCGGGGACGATTAGATTATGATCGTGGAAAAATCTAGTCAACACATATTGAGACATAGAGCTGAGGCATTGTAAACAGGATACAAACTGTGTTTCAATACCTCCACAAAGTGCCGAGTGGAGCAGGATGTTATATTGGGCCCAGATAAAATATCTTAGAAACTCCTTCCATATCCCCCACCCAGCCGTTTGTAAGGATATTGCCTGATATTGCTTCTAGGGTCGTGCTCTGAACACCTTGCATGCTATGCTGAAGGAATGATTCGAGGTGAGAGAATGCAGCATGTGTGTAAGATTGATCTTTTGTCATGGCTCGCCCAACAGGCGTGCCGTTATATCTCCGATGTAGGCCTCCTCCAGCTCATAATTCTCTCCGTCATTTGGGTCGATGCCCACGTAATCGAAGGCCGCAACGACGCGGTCCAGATCGAAACCCATGTGCACGAAACCGTTGATCATGTCTTCGTTGTAGCCGCCGTACCTGTCTCATATTAGCTCTTGGACCTTTTTAAAGAGTTTCTGTTTAATACGCACAGTCTTGCCCGTTCCGCCCGCTCCTCCTCCTTCGACCGCTGCTTCTTCTCCTTCTTTGACTCTATCCTATTTCCTCCGCTACCTTCCCCGGATTCCTTCTTCGGCGCTCCCGCGTGCTTGACCGCCCATTCATGGGCTACTCGTTCAAATTCTTTCGGGTTCCTCGTAAGCATTCCTGCCACTTCCGCATCTTGCGGGTCCTTGGGCTCGGGTGTGGAAAGGAGGGATTGTAGGGAGAGCAGGGCGGACTTGATGGTGAGGACCGGTGACCAGGCTGAGGAGAGTGTGTCTAAGCAAATAGCACCCTGATGACGTTAGCGAGTCTGATATACTTCCCTACCCTAGATCTGCTATTGACTCACCGTCTGGCTGCTGACGTTCGGATGCCAGATCTTGGTATCGAACTTCATTATCGGAGGTCTGAACGGGTAGTCTCCCGGGATTCGAACGTCCACCACGTATGTGCCTCCTTCATACGGTGTTCCAGGCGGCCCCTTGAAAGAGCCTTTGAGGTGTGTGAGATCCGAGCCATTGCCTATCGGACTGGCTTGTATGTGTGAGAGCGTATCCGCATGAATATCGGCAACTTCTTTGGCGATACGGCGTGTGCGACTCGAAGACATGGCGATAGATGCTCTTGATGATATGGCGAGTGTTGATGGTGCAGCAAGGGTCCTGGTGTAAAAGTTGATGGCTCAAATGTGATGATTGTTGAGTATAAAGGATGACAAACTCCGAGAGGGTGAATTACGGATTACGATAGCTTTAAATAGGTCGTTGAGGGGTCACAGCGTTTACATAGGACAATGCTGGTTGATGTAGATGGCCGTGCGGTCTTTTTCAGGCAACTGCCGGTGGGGGTGAAGTGTGCAGGCAAGGCTGTGAATCACAAGTTGCTATATGAGGCTACAAGCTCCCTGACAGTTCACTGCCTGAGGCCTAGATGGCCATTTGACGTCGGCATCGTTCCGCACCTGCCTAATTCGCCAAGGCTTTCCGCAAGTCTGACTTGAAGCCGGCGGAGTCATCTTTAACTCGCCGCTCTGCTGTTGAGGTACATGTACATTGACGGAGTGTACGACACTGGTCGGAGACTGGGTTTCGTGACACTGTGATAATATATGTTCCACAGCATTTGGCACCGTCAACCCGCCATTCCAGAGTCTGCGTCTGCATGAAAGCGCAATCTCGGGGCTGAGCTTGAAAGAGCTACATTATGCCCAACAAACGATCACCTTGTTGCCAATCGTACAGAGGTCGTAGCTACCTGACTTAAGTTGTTTTGTTGCGCAAAGTCGCAGCATGGCAGCTCTCAGTGAAGATGACATCTATCGAACCTCCACACAGTACCGGCTGTGGTCGTTCACGCCTGGGTCTCTTGCGTCGTTGAGAGCCACCACGAATGCTCTTGCTGCTGACGGTGTCAGAGCTGCAATTGCTAGTGCGCGTGAGAAGACGATCGGCCCCACAGACAAGGATGTGGACTGTCTCGATGTCGATGAAGAGCAGAAGCTTGTTGGCTTCTACTGCGTCAAGGCTATGCAACTTGCAGACTTTTGTGAATTCCCTACCAATGTGAAGGTGTGTTCAAATGATGCAACAATCGTACCACACTCGATGTTTGCGCCTTCTGTTGACGTGTGTATCCAGGCTACTGCCGCTCAATACCTCAAGCGCTTCTACCTCTCCAATTCCCCAATGACATATCACCCAAAAGAGATCATGCCTGCCGCACTCTTCCTCAGCACCAAGACCGAAAACCATTACACCTCCCTTAAAAGCTTTACGTCGAAGCTTTCAAAGACCACTGCGGAGGATGTCATCGCACCAGAGTTTCTGCTTACACAGGGGTTGAGATTCGCTTTCGACGTCAGGCACCCGCAAAGAGCCTTGGAAGGAGGCTTCATGGAATTGATGGCGTTGGCAAAGGGTCAGCGAGGCGAGCTCCTCAAGAACAAGATGATAGATCTAGGTCCAAGCAAGCATTTCAATAAGAGTACCAAATCCACAGACGCTCTAGTACAGCGAATCCAACATGCTCATGGAATTGCAAAAGACACATTGAAGAGTTCGGCGTTGCTCACTGACGTCTACTTCCACTACACGCCCTCCCAGATATGGCTCTCGGCTTACATGCTCGCTGATGAGCCTCTTACAGGATTCTATCTGAATGTCAAGCTAGCCGAAATGGCTGCAATGAAGGAGAAGCTGAGGAACACACTACAGGCTTGTTGCACCATGCTGGAATCTTCACTCTCAGCAGATCCAGGGGAGACGGAGATGAAAGATCTGAGAAGGATAGACAAAAAGCTTTACACGTGCCGCAACCCAGAAAAGATGGACATTGTGGGCATGAACAAAGCGCAGAAGAGAGGAGACGATGGGCAAAAGGACAATGGCCTTGATGAGAAGACGATCAAAAAGCGAAAGCTTGAAAGACACCAGGCTGAAAAGGAGGCTGATGACATCTTTGGGCCAGCGATTGGCTAGTGGATCAAAGGCACGGTCGTCCAACCCCGAATCAACTTGTCGGCACAATAGGGATCATAGCAACATGAATTGTAGCATGTGTGAAGAAGCAAGCTTTCCAATCATTGCAGCATAATGCAGGCATTGCTGCATTGCTTGCCGAATAGTGGGTGATGCGCTAGGACCAGTGCATTTCTTCCGGCATAAAACATCCAGCCCACTGCGGCAAATGCGGCCAGCAAGAGAACATGGGCAGGCTACAACACGATCGACCCCCATTTTACTCTTTTCCATCGTCGTGCATGCAAGAAAGTAAATTCACAAGGCTGCAATGAGTCAGGCTTGCCAAGCCAATCCTTCACATCAGGCATCACTGGCTTCCCCACATCACTTGTTGGTTTTCAATGTCATATATGATACTCTGACCTGCCTTCATTCTCTTGCTCCTGACATCCCTTACCTATCAAAAAATTCAACGTCCCCAAACAAAACAGAACAGACTCTACAATGACTGTGAAAGACGACAGCGCCTCAGGGACTGTCCCTGCCAATGAGAAAGGTGAACTCAAGGCGGGCATGATTGGTGATGTGAAGAATCTTTACCAGTCGAAACCCGACAATCGTGGCAAGACAACCTGGGTTCAAACATACCCTGACGACCTTACTGCTGCAGCCGAAGACTCGGAGACAGCAAAGTATGCCCTGCTTGTACGCAATAAGAAATGCTACAATGGCCGCAAGTCCCTCGAGATCGACTCTCTCGTCATTCAGAGCCCTTTGCTCAAGGAAAGCTTGGGCTGTGTCTTGAAAGACTACCCTGGCGTCACCACAAGTCTGGACCGTCTCACGTTCAAAGCCCCTTTCAAGGAGTTCGTTCATAGATGGAAGGCACTAGTGAAGGCCCTTGACAATGAGTCAGACCTCGAAACCAAGAGTCACCTGAAACTCCTGCACCGTATCCTAGAAACCGAACTGCGGGACGACCTGAAAGCGCTCGATGACTACATCTTGAACGGAGTCATAACCTATGATATCATTTGGATGCTGTTTGAGCCTGGCGAGCTCGTCTTCGGCAGTCACCAGTCTCAGCCGGCAGTTGGCAAGCTGGTGCAAGGTAGCTACCAGCAAACACGATGTGGCGACTATTATGATTTGCAAACCAATACCGTTGATTGGGACGGCGAAAACTTCGGTTATGATACCACCCGCTTCCGTGTGCCAGCATTCCTGGGTACCGCAAAAATTACGAAGCTCGCTGCCTTCCCCTTTAGCTATCATCCTAAGATGGAGAAGGTCAAAGCCGATTTGATCGAGCGCGGGAGGGCCTTTGAAGCATTTGGTGGCTCACATTATAAGCACTATGAGGGCATCGCCATTGGTCAAGGTCCCTGGGGTCCCATCAAATACAATGTAAGCTGCCTTCTCCTCTTAGGGTCACTCATGTTCATGCCTCCTCTAGGTCGACAGCCGTATCATCATCGACACCTACGCCTGGAACCGCTTCAACCCCAACCGCCAGGTCTCTCTCAACCGCATCAACAACAGGACCAACAGTGACGGCTCCTCATGGGATGACGAAGACTATGACTCTGACGAAGATGACTCCTACTCCGAAGTCTCAACACCCGATCCAGACTGCGCTGGCGGTGACGGCAAACCCGAGGAGATCAAGCCCGCCAGCGGTCTAACAGAGGCCCAGCTGCTGATGTGCAACTGCGTGCTCCGTGGTTACTCCCTCCGCAACAAGAAATGGCTCGAATTTGCTATCGCCGCCGTGCGCGACATCAAATTCAGCACCGGCGCTTTCGACTCCCTCGTCCTGCCGCAAGATCACAAAGAGCTAATCCTCGCCTTGACTGAATCACAAGCCAAGAACAAAGAAACCTTCGACGACGTCATCCAAGGCAAAGGCAAAGGCATGATCATGCTCCTCAGCGGCCCCCCAGGCGTAGGCAAGACCCTCACCGCCGAGTCCGTAGCCGAGAATATGAAAGCACCGCTCTACATGATGTCAGCCGGCGACTTAGGGCTCGAAGCCTCAGACGTCGAGACAAACCTCTCCAACGTCCTCGAGATGGCCACGAAATGGAACGCCGTCCTCCTCCTCGACGAAGCAGATGTCTTCCTCGAACAGCGCTCCGCCCACGATCTGGAGCGTAACAAGCTTGTCTCGATCTTTCTGAGGATCTTGGAGTACTATGAAGGCATCCTTTTCCTGACCACCAACCGTGTTGACAATATCGACGCTGCGTTCCAGTCACGTATCCATGTAAGCATGCAATACGAGGACCTCAGCACCAGCTCGCGTAAACATATCTGGAGCAACTTCACTGCTATCGGTGGGAAGAGTAAAGGTGGAAAAGCTAAATGGAGCTTCAGCGAGAAGGATCTGGATCGTCTAGCCCAGTATGAGCTCAATGGGCGGGAGATCAAGAATGTGCTTAAGACGGCGCAATTACTGGCGAGTAAGAAGGGGGAGACGCTGGGCGCGAGTCATGTGGAGGCCGTACTCGCTATTGAGCAGAGGAAAGTTGATGGTGGCAAGGGTGTGTAGAGAAGGTACAAATGTTCAGGTGAAATATTCACGGCTTCGTGAGGTAGCAGACGGGATACGATGGCTTGCATAAACATGAATTACTTCCTCTGAAACACATTGGCACAACATCAGTCAATGGCCATATGTATTGAACCTTCGCAATCGGCACTGATTATCTGCTAGTAAACTACGACTTCCCCCACTACATGGAGGCTATGCGACCAGCTTGACCATTATCTACTGCCCTCCAGCCCCCAACCCTTTCGTATATCTCAAAGCTCACACCTATCCTTCAACGAATTTTCATATCAAACACAGCACCTTCCCCTTACACAACCCAACAGCAGTGGTACCCTTTCTTCCTGCACCTCACACTATGTCTCAAACCTACATCAGGGCATAATAAACCTCATAACCCCAAAGAAAGCCTCTCACCCACCAGCACCGCCAAAGGTAATCGCATGGCAGGTCATCTACATTATCCCTCCTTGACGTGCCAATGAGATGGGCGAGTGGGAAGTCTCCTGCCTAAGTAGCACACCCAGCCTCGCGAACCAAGGTGAGAGCGGTCGTGGGGTGGCGCTTACCCATGACGTCTTGTACTAAGCTGGGATATCGAGGTAAGGTAATGGTGTCTGGCTAGGATAGGAACGAGAAGAGGGTGAGCGAGCACGTTCTGAACGATTTGCTCTTTGGGGAGGGCGGAGGGCGATAGGTGAGTGAGAGGTGGATTGGTCGTGGAGGAGTTGTATGCTTGGCCGAGGTGCTGGTGGTGATGTCGGGTACTGGGTGTGCGGCTTGGATATCAGGGCGGGTGCGTTGATGGCCGTGAGGCCGAAGGAAACGTGGGAGCTGAAGATTTAGGATAGGGATGCGGAGGGTTGGTGGGTGGGAGTTTGGCAAGGCAGTTGGTGGGGACGGCGGGGGAAGCGAGTGGAGTATTCCTCTCCCACTCATGGTAGCATTGGGGGATGTTGGGGGTCGGCTAGAGAGGCTTGAAAATGGGGAGGGTGGAGGAAGGTGGACGGTGGAGATGGCGAGAGGGATGAGCTTGTGCGGCAGTAGAGCGAGCCGGTAGGGGAGAAGCTGTGTATATTTGTGGCGGCTTATGCATCGTTCTGAGCGGGAGTTGGCGAGAATATGGCTTATTTGAGGTTTAGCACGATATAAAAAGGCATAGATGGAGCTTGGATGTCCGCATGTGCATGGGCAAATTTCTGGACAGCTGTAAATGCATACCGTTTCCATTGCTACAAGCAAGCAGCAAGAAAATCGGTTGCCTCCATCAATCTGGCATTCAAGAAAGCGGTTGATCATGTGTTTCTCGTTTGTCGTGATCTCAGTGATGCCGCCGGATTGGTAAAGCAAGACATCATGTAGCTTTCAAAGCACTCGAATGACCATCCACTGCGCGCAGACTTGTCGAGAAGAAGATTTTCTGTGATGACAAAATAGTTTTTCTGAGAAGGTAAATCTTATGTACATCAAGCGGTAGGGCGGTGTGGAGGTGCCAGCGCCTCACAACTCATATACCAATGCATCAATCATACTCTTTGCCTGCACCGGTGTAGTCTTCAAACCGTTTCCAGGTTTGATTCGCATGACTGCCTCTTCACTGATGGTTTTTCATGCTGACTTATTCAAAGGCAGAAAGGCAGTAGGCAACAAGTGGGCGGGCTTTAGTAACCGCCATCATGCAGGTTCTGGTCCCCAGCATCCTGCAAATCGTTCTCGCTTCCTGTTGTCATCCATTTGCTATTCACATACGTGATGTTTGGTTGCCCTGGCGTGTTGTAATCAAACCATTGCACATGTCCGAAGGACATAGTCGGACCAAAAGCTCTTGAAGCAGATCCAGGCCTCGCAGGCTCGTTCACATACCATACGTTCTCGAAGGTGGCTGTCTTCTTGTCGCTAAGCCCGTATTGGGAGAGTGCACCGTTCGTTGTGAAGCCGTCGACGTGCAGATTACCGGTGTATTCGGATCCGATTGTGTTGCCGTTCCCTAGGCCGTTTGTCATACCGAGTATGTAGCCGACTAGGGTGCATGGTCAGTCTTTGTCTGTAGATTGAGGATACGTGAAACCAGCTCGAGGAGAGGGGTTTGGTTGTAAGACTTACCCTTCAGCGGCACCTGCTCCTTTGAGATCTTCATAGTCCACGTCTTCTTACTATCCAGCTGGTCAAAGTTCCACTCGCTCGCGAACCAGAAATTGATGTCTGTAGGCCGATAGTAATCTTTCTCATCACTCGTATCCATGACGGACATAGTTCTGGGCCCAGCATTCCGCCATGTGCTGACATTGTACCCCTCCTCCACCACACTCGTCACGATCGCATGGCCCTCCTCTGCGTCTTCGATGCTTTGAATCTTACTCTGCGTCCAAATCTCGTCGCCTTGATCGAACCACAGCGTGCCCCCTAAGATCGTAAAGTCCTCGACTTGGTTGAGGTAGATAGCTTGACATCCTCCGTTGACGGTGAAGGTCACGTATCGCATATCGATTGTCCAACCTTGGGATTTATTGTCTTTGAAGCCCATGAAGCTGAAGACGAGATTGTCGTTGCAGTCGATGCTGTAGGCTCCTGGAGCGATCTTGAAGAATTTTGAGGCAGGTGGATCGTTGGTTGATTCTTGTTTCATCCAGGCGTCAAGCTCTTTACCGGAGATTGTGGAGGTTGAAGGAGTAAACGTTTTGTTGTCCGCAGGAACGGCGATATTTGAAACGGGCGCGGAGAGGTGATGGCCGTCCAAAGGGAAGCCAGGTAGGTCGCCATTGTTGGTAGATGTGATGCTTTTAGTGCCTGGTCCGGCAGTGGAACTGGTGCTCGGACTGTCCGTACTGTCATCAGAAACGATGGGGCCAGCCCACGATGCAGCGGCAAAGAGAATAGCGTTAGATAAAAAGTGCTTCATACTGTCTACTGTGCGCGAGATTTGTGGTCAAAGGAGCGTATTTTGATATCGAACAAGACTAGGCCCTTGGTCTGCTAAGAATGAATGTGTGGGTCTAGCAAAGAAAAGAACGAAGGCACATGAAAGAATGAATGTGCAAACCTGACTTGAAGCCTGAAGTCAATGAATGAAGCAAAGAGAATGGCAAAAGAGGGGCAATTATATGCTAAAGCATGTGCAGCCATATCTAATTTCAAAACCTGCATTAGGGGTTTCCAATTCCGTGGTGTTTCAACAATGGCATGCCAGCGGGTAGAAGGTGACCAACAGAGAGACAGCAGTCGATGCAGAAGCCATCAAGATGCTGTTTCGCATTCGCCTGCTGCGCACCACAAGAGACATTCGTATCATCGAAAGAGCTTGCATGTCTTGTTCAGAGATAGCATTATCTTCAAGGTAGGGGCGCTCGATGGATGTGACAGAGGATCGTTTCAAGATAGAAGCGCAATTGGACGGGATATGGCTTTCTAGCCCGCAGGTCTCACTCCATGGCCCGCATCAGATCTTGCTGCTTCTTCTTCGGTCTAGATCTGTGGATCTGAGTCTGTTCCATGATCCCGCCAGTATGTGATCCTGGCTCTTCCTGTTCAAAGGATAGTTGAGGGCCCACTCATGCTCTTGTTCTCTAGCTCACAGGGCGTCATTGAGTTCGGTGTGCATGCAAATGAGGATCGTGACATGACAGACTCACAGACCCGACCGTGACCTTCAGTGCAGGTATTGGGTCCATCAGAAATTGAATCGTGAGATATTTGGACGTGACAGGAGAACGACATCAACAAATGGATCTCTTGGGTAACCTGCTTCGTTTGTCGTGCCAAGGCCCCTCTCCTCCACCCAGAGCGCCACAAGCGCTAAGGGGGTGAAATGCCCCGGAACTGAGCAGCATACTGTATCATTACTGCGCATTTTGCCAAATGGCTTGTTGAGGCTCAAGGGGGTCTGACCGGTTGGGGCGTAAACTCTCCTGGACCAAGGTCACATTGGTGGACCCAAAGCTCCCCTTGCAGGGCGCTGAGATCCACTATGAGTTCCACCACAAATGCTTACAATGAATTCCGGGTGACGTCCACTGCTGCTCAGAACAGTGACTAAATCTGCTCTGCTTGGACGACGGTGATTGCATACTGCATTGGGCTCGACCACGTAACAGAAGCCGTCGTATCAGGCTAATCATTCCAAAGAAGCCACCATGGACCGACTACCAGCTGAGCTCGTGACGATGATCTTCGAGGTCATTCACAACGATCGGCTTCTCGACCCACAGACACGGTTGATATCAAAACAATTCGATGAAGTTGTAGCGCCCTTGGTCTTCTCAAGGATGACGCTCAAAAGAAGGAGCCGCGAAGAGGGAGTAGTCGAGGATTCTTCAGATAGCGAAGATGATTATTTTCGTGGTGAGAAAGTTGTACCTGCGACCGCTCTTCTATGCCCAGCCTACAGACCAACTTTCGATTGTGCTTCAGCCATGCATCGAGTAGCTGCGTACATGTTCAAGTACACCAAGCACTTGAGAATCCATTGTCGCGTAAGATACCAGATCAAGGCACTGCTTCCTGCCAGATTCAGCCGGCTGGAGTCCATCACGTAGGCCGATCCTTCTATCAGTGTGATAACAAATGCTCATGGCAATTAGATTTGTCGGCTGGCCACGGCTTTTTGGAAGTACCCCTGGATTGACCAACCGATTCAGTCATTTGAAAATCACTGTGGAGAGGCTTCATGCTACGCAGTATCAACTGCAAGAGCTAGATGACCTGCCAACCGGGAGTCTAAAGTCACTCAAATTGGGAGGGTTTTGTCAGGCTGAGGAATCCCGTCACAATATGTTTGTGCCCCTACAGCAATTACTCGCATCTAACCCACAGCTTGAAGTCTTACATCTGAATGATCTAAAGAGCATCTGGTCATCACATCCTTCTTCGAATAACCCTAAGCCTGTAGGAAAACTCCCAGCGATCAGAGAGCTCGTCCTAAACGGCTATGCATGCCCTGATTTCTTTGACTTGGTGAGGCAGTCCTGGGACTGGAGTCGTATCAGATTTCTTAGGTTAACAGAGATCGACATCTTGTCGTTATTCGACGGCTTGCCGCTAAAACGTCTCGCTACATTACAGACCTTTATCACTGATTGCCACCGACGATATGATATTGCCTTCCAACAGAGTGGCACAGCTCTCCTCAACGAACTTTTTGCGGCTTGTAGAAGTCTCGGGTGCGTTCATTTAATTGGGCTCAATCTTGAAGGCGCGTGTCTGTCTGCCTTGAAGAGACACACGAATAGCCTTTACGAGCTTGATCTAAGGAACTTCAGTACAATCAACGAGTACGGTAAAGTACACAGGTATCATCTGAGTGAGCGACAGATAGCGTCACTAGCTCAAGGCTGGACGAATCTAACTGACCTTACATTGGACGTCGAACTTGTACAAATGGCTGCTGAAAATCTGGACAGATGGTGCGATAACTTGGCTGAAGCTCGTAACTTGCGCCGGCTCACGGTCTACATCAAGCCCTTCATCTACCACAGGCCTAGTTCAAAGGAGCCAAACCCCCTAGGAACGTGGGTGCAGAGACTACTAGTAGGGAAGCAGGGCGTCTGCTTTGAGAGAATCACGATCAGATTCCGAAGATGTCGCGCTAACATTGATGAATTAATGACCAATCCGATCCGAGACTTCTGGACGTGCATACTCAAAGCTGGCTGGCACGATGACGCTGTTGGACTGTCAGCTTTAACGCAAAAAGTCCCTGACGGGCGAGCATTCATATCCTTTGGGCTTGGTGGATGGGAAGTCAAGATCTCTCGAGATGCGTATACGTCACCTGTCAGAGATCGTCTACATTCATGCAAAAACAGCGATGAAAGCGTGAAGAGGGATTTCAAACTCCTTTTCCGTGAATAATGCTGTGACAAAGTGGACACCACAATCTCACTTGGTCGACAGATCCGTCAAAGCTCAGGACAATCAATGTTTTCGTGCTACGTTCCTCGCAATGGCTAATCTTGTGCCATCCAAGAGCTAACAGGGTTCATGCTATTGACCATCACGCCAAGGCAATAGAGGTAAAATGCTAACCCGAGGGTCGTTTTGTCGGGACATTGCCCCGCCAGATTTGATTTTGCTAATTGTTTTAGGGGGCATATAGTGCGCGGGTCCCTAAAAGAGACGCCTAAAACGGGGCCCAAGTTGAGGGCTTTTGGGCGCTCCAGATTCGCGAGGCAATGTTCCGACAAACCGACCCTCGACCTCTCTGCGATCCTGCATGGTTATCTGAAAAAGTATGGAAATCCGCAAAACAGAATACTACTCTCCGTCAATAACCTGACCGAACCCATCGCACAACGCTCACTTGTCCATCTCAAGCAGCCCAGTCTCTGGTTCGCCAAACATCATCCACTGCGGCCAACCGTAAAGACATCATTCAGCTTGCCGATCCTACGCAGACCATTCTCCTTGAAACTCAGATTGTCGAGTGAGAAGCCAACCAAGTGCTGCGACGAATATTGAGGATAGTTGTAAAGCTGCACTTTGCTCCCGAAGTTTGGCGCCTGGCCTCGGTATATTCGTCCGGTGACTACGCAGCTTGTTAGCAAAGGTCAATCCAAGGAAGGGGTTGGGAGCAGAGGTAGTCATAGATGACTGCTTACCGGGCCTATCTCCGTACTTCTCGACCGAAAGCTTCTGGTTTGAGAGGTCGTAAAGGATGTAGCTCTTTGCTCCGTTGGTTCCCGCGAACTCTTCGGGTTTGGGGTTGCCGCGAACGTCAGGCATTCTGTGTTGGGATAGTGCAATTCTGATATGGCGTTGTGTTCTTTGACAGTGATTGCTCTAGTGAAGGTTGATAGCGTTGAAGATTTTAGTATGTCGGCGGTGGTTGTGAAGTGGCTATAAGTGAGGGAGAAACGAGTTCTTATAGAGGGATTGCAGAGGCATTTCTGCACGGTCACACAAGGCTCACGTCACGAGATTTCTTGTTGTGCGACGGAAAGCGTGTGATAATCATCACTTCTGACACACGGGCCAATGACTTCTTTGTCACTTTCACGGGTGAAACGACCATGTCTGCAGGTTGCGCAATGACTGCCCTCGTGTTGTCTGAGATGAAACACACAAACCCAACCTTATGACGAATAGGATACGAATGCACACAGCTGCCCATACTGTGTCATATATTGTTCATTGGAAAGCTATAGTACTGGAATCTTAGGATTCAGGCACAAGCGAGGCGCAAATGAACAGAGCACCAACTCTTGGTGGTGCAGTTCCAGCTCAGCTTACCCTAGGAGTCGATCCTGAATCCTACATAATGTAAGAATGATCACCCGTCGCATATTTCCTGGCACTTGATAAGGAAATGGGCTCAAAGCTGTGCTAGATTGGCTGTATTGAACCAGACAAAATTTGGGAATACTGGACAATGAGCGGCTTGATAGGTATTGAATGGTACGTGAGCGGGAAGAAGACAAGGGGCATTCAGCCAACCAAGTCTCTGCACCTACAGCAACCATCAACTAAACCTGACCTCCCTGGCCTGTACTCAATGCTCAAAGGCCCACCCATCTTCCCATCTCCACCTCTTCAGCCAACGATTCGTCTTCAACAACGCTACCCACGACCTCTATCAGACACCTCCCCATCAAAAGTATCCAAAGTAAAAACCTCATTACACAACCCCCACAATCGTTGCTCTGTCACCCACCATCCCAGCTGCCCCAAATCAACAGAAGCAATCACATCGGAGCCTTCTCCATCTTTGCAGATCCTCATCCTATTACCAAATCTCGGGGCTTCGCAGCGGTAGGTCCGCCCAATTGCTAGGTAGAAGATTGTTGACTTGTCAGAATTGGGGTGTTAGGGGGTCCCGGAGGTCTGGGAGATGGCGTACTTTTGGTGTCGGCGTACTTCTCGAGGGAGACGAGATTGGTGGCGGGGTCGTAGAGGATGTAGTATTCGGGTCTGTTGGTGATTTGGGTTGTCGCTTCAGTAGACTGAGGCATGTCTGGTGGGGATTGGTTGCTAATCGGCTCTACGTGTAGGAATCGAGGTATTGATGGGCCGTGAATTGGAATGTTCCTGTGTATAATGAGAGAAGAGGGAGGCCAGCATTTATATCAAATTGGCGCTGCGTTTGAACGGCGCACAGAGTCAGTGCCACAAGTTTCACGCTTGGTGTGAATGCCAACCAACTGCTTGCCGTGGGCCAATGAGTCCTTTGTTCGCCGTGGGAATGAGACCGGGCTTGTTCACGCCTAGCTCCAGTGCAGCGAAGCCATAATCGGATGAAAGTGATGAAACAAGATCCCAGCGAGAGCGCCGCCGATGTGTTTAGAGAGAAGCGGCTTTATCTGACGTGGTGAAGCGTGTGGTGTTGTGGTGGAGGGACATTATGGAATCTGGCGAAAGGAGTGGTTTCTATTAACAAAAACCATTCAAGGACTCGTTTCAGATTCCGACCTTAACTTAATCTGTCACCCATGCGAGAAAATAGGGGCTGCGAGCGATCTGGCAGTCGGGGGCAACTGGGCTTGGTGTGTAGAAGCATTATCATGGCTGGCTTTCTCCAAAAAATCCAAAAAATCGGCATGAATCGCTCTGAGATCGCCGTCTGCCAGCTTTGACCTTGGTGATGAGGCCGAGTCTGGCGACTGTGATGCTGCAGCCAGGTGCTGTAGTGGTGTGAAGCCGTGATCATGAGGAGAAACGAGGGGGTGGTATGCGGTGGGGGCAGCATTGTCTGCGAGATATTAGGATATTGGGAGATGATCTACTACTGTGTATGGTAGTAATTCTGCGGTGGTTCGGGGTGTTAGGAAAGGTACTGCCTTTTGCTCGAGGTTTTTTGCTAGAAGTGTACTTGGTGCTTCGACCTTCTACTTTGGGACGGCGAAAGCGACAGCGGTGTCGGAATTGCAGATTGGGAAGGTTGTTGATCAATCATGGCTATAGTGGTTTCATTAAGAAATGCAGTAGTAGATGGAAGGGAACGCCAGCATGATGTCGGTACACCAGCTGGAGATCCGGTATTGTCACACGATGACGGCTTGGGGTATACAGCGTCGGTACGAGGCTTTACACTTGTGGTATTTGCTGCTCATTGTGCGCATGACGCGTGGCTCTTGTGCACCCTGTCAAGCTGGTGCAGTTGTGTGTCAGGTAGAATTATGCCGTGAATGACGACTGAGGATTCGCTGATACTCATTTCGTCGACAGGGAGGGAGTAGCATTTATTCATGCGGTATGTGCCCTTGTTTTCCTTCTTAACACCTTACTAAATATATATAGCTCGATAGTCAGAAGTTGGCCAAGTCTGTGAGTGTTTTCTAACACTCAGGCGACCTTCCTTTCGCCACCTACCCCTAGCAGGAGCGGAGACAAACCATGCCATCAGGATCGGCAGCGCCTGCTCTAGGCGCGTTTGTCTTGGTCGATTGAATGTGTCGACTCCGAATTGGCCTATTGCGTTCAGGCATCACATGCAGAAAATAGCTGGGCGTGTTAAGGGTGGCGCAACATGTCCAAATGTCAAGACGCGTTTTGGGATACCTTACACCTGATGTCAGTATTTAAGACTTCGATTTTTCAGGCTTTTTTCAACTTTGCAACTCTGCAGACCTGACATATCATCTTTTCTCCAACAGCACCGTGTACTCAGGTTCAAGTTACCTTCAGTCTCACTTACCTTATAGCAGACATAGTTGTCAGACGGCAGCTCATTCTCAATTACAAAGACCCTTTTACCTTCTGTCTTCCCTTAAGATGCATTTCAGCTCGAGACCCAAGAGACTTGCCACTAAAGCAGTAAAAAAGATTCAGACAAAGGCCAAGAAGGTCTTTTCAAAAGAATGCCCCTTTGTATGTCGTTTCCAGCGTATAATGTGACCGCAAACTAATAATGCTGTAGACTCCACAACAGCAAGTACAAAAGAAGGTCATTGAGGATCGTTCAGCTTCTGATATCTTACCACCACCAGCATCACTTTCATGCGTCACAAATGAACGGGTCGACAATCTGCAATACAAGAATTCAGATCAAAAGAATGATGCACTTCCGTCAGCCCTGGCCCCAGAATGCGAGATCAAGGACTTACAACAAAATGTTCAATCTTCGACAAATGAGGCTATGTTTAAGTCCAAAGTCTCACCACATACTACGAGATATATCCGCATTGATGCTCCGACCAACCTGAACCACATTAATGAAGGGGTCGATCTACCTCTTCAACCGTACCTACAATCCAAATACCGAGGCGACGCCTTCTTCGAACCCTATGTCATTGAGCAACCTTTCCGCGAGGCTTCCTGTATGGGGAAGACTACCAAGGTACCAAGGACGGGCACCGCGCATGCGCATAACACTTCGAAGCAAGCCGATTGCTCGCTCGCATTAAACGAATACGAGGTACCAACCGTCACCTCCACATCGCTTCCTTGGAGTTGGGAGGATCGTTACGAGATCAGGAGACCGGCTTCAACGCGGACGGTAATGTCTGAATGGATCACGTCCAGCGGAGGGAACGCTTACAGTCAGAGCTCATTAACCATATCGTTCTCCGCCTCCTCGACATTGGCAGAGCAGGAGAGTTCGACTTCTCTATCAGAGCAATCGGTCTCATTTCCATCACCTCCTCGACCCGATGGGCGACAACTAAGAAGCTGCCCGTCGATGCCCGAAAACCTGGCAGCTGAATATGACCTGATGAAGGACATACAAAGCCTACCGGATATGGACTTTGTGAAAAATTATGAGCGATTGCGCGGATGGCCAGCTGGCCAGACGACAGAGGTCCCTCACCATCACTTCGAGTCTCAAATTTCACCTTCGACTCTCTTAGGCTCGGTATCATCGCCCTCAATTACGGTGCAGAGCTTTGACAACTCTGCAACGTCTTCTTGCCTTGCGTTGATCCCCTACAAACGCCAATCTATCTCAACATCAGAGGTCGAGTGGGTCAGTGGGAATGGCAGCCCCCGAAGTCGCTTCGTGATGGCTGTTACACATCGAGAAGCTTTGCTCCATCAAGCTCTCGCCACAGAGAACAGGAAGGCGGCAGGATTTGCCGCGGAAGCACTGAAAGCTAAAAAGGCCGTCGTAGAGCTGCAGAATGAGATGACAGTGGAAGGAGAAAGATACAATGATATTATTGCATCAAAAGACGCTGCTATAGAAGCCTTGGAGATAGAGAACGAAGAAAATCTGGAGGAGCTTTACCGCAAATACGACAAAAAGATCGAAGCAATAGAAGCTGCATGTGATAAGAAAGTCTCTAAGAAGCAAGAAGGGATGCAGCGTGCCCAGCGACAAGCTCGGGAAGAGAGGCACCGGGCAGCTTCTTTCGAGAGGCGAATGCAAGGGTTTGCAAATGAACTTGCGGCTACTCAGGAGGCTTTGTTACTGGGGAGACAATTGCGACAACAAGAGCGCGCTGCGTACACTTATGGACAGGCTGACGAGTTCGCAAATCACGACATTGCGGAGATTGAGGGTGCAGGTGGGGACACGCTGTGGTTACCGACAACAACGGAGCTTTCACAACACCTAATTGAGATCGCACGCCGACCTGAGGAGTCAGACGCCTTGTGGACGGCTCCCTTCAAGGACCTTCTGAAGAAGAAGGACGCGCACATCCATCACTTGAATATAAGAGAGGACCAGACCGTTGAGGAGCTAGTCGATACAAAAGAACAAAGTGCTCTTCAGCTGTGTGAAGTAAACGGCAAGATCGACATGCTCGTTGCAGAACTTGGAGACCTTGAGTCAAACCTTGCTGTGGTGTTTGAAGGCCGTAGACAGCTCTCGCAGCAGCTGGAAACGGCATGGAACAATGTAGAAGGAGGGATTCTTACCGACGAACCACTTCGCAAAGTTCTTGATAAATGGGCTTTCCTCGAACGTGACAACAAAGCTCTACTCGCTCGTCTAGAGAAGCGTGACGCCGCGGTGGCGCTGGTTCATGAGCAAATTGCAGCTGTGAAAATGCAGAATCTGGAGCTTCGCAACATGGTGGATCGTCGCGATTCCGAGATCGTTCGAGTCAAAGCTGAGATTGCTCAACTCAAGCAGCGGTCCACCGGCGAGACACACATCCGCGAGATGGTGGAAGTAGATTGCGAACAGAAGCTCGCAGAAGCTAACGCAGCGGTGGACTATCTCAATGTAAAGGTCGCCGAGTTGGAGCAATTCAAATGTGGCGAGGTTGGTGATGCTCTTGTGAGGCGGGACAACAAGATCTGGGAGCAAGAGCAAAGTATTGGAAACCTGCAGTCTCAGCTTGAACGAGCCCAAGAAGTGATTGCTCAGCACAACCTCGACAAGGCAGCTGCAGAGAGACCGGAGATTGTGGCGCTGGGGAGCCCTCGGATCCCAGTCATGAGAGGTGAGGACGGAAAACCCATTGAGGAGTCTGTGGAGGAGCAAATGGCTCGCGATAAGATTAAAGAAGGGCACGAGCTCATGGAAAGTAATTTCACCTATTCTGATACGGCGGCGATCGACATTGAATCCCCTCGACCGGAAAAGTGGGGCTACATCAATTTCCGAGAGATAGAAGCACACTGTGAAGAAGACGAATTCGAGTGGGAGAGGGATACGTTCTAGGCCTGTGGTAGGTCTCCAAGGATGCGTACCTTCTCTCGGCACTCGGTAATTTCTACAAAGACCAAGAAAGCCGCCCGGATTGGAGTCGCTTCTTTTACCTCTCCTGTCCTTCTTGATCCTCAAAACTACACCATAAATATATATATAGATATTTGAGTCCCCCGGTACGAAACTTCACAACCTCGTCACAAAAGGGACTCATGCTTTCACACCAGAAGGACTAGAAGTTCTCGAGTCTCTGACTGCCAAAGGTCCAGCTTCCAGGAAGTGAGCGCCAGCTTGGTGATATCTGGGTCTCTGAATAGGAGAAAAAGTGCAAGCGCCTCATTGGCACCTAGGATGGTAAAATAACACCGCTGTGCAAGATGGCAACTTCATACTTCTAATATACATTCTTTCGCCATTGAGAATGACATCTCGTATTGAGACGTCTTCTGAGGAGGCACTTTAGTCCGTGGTCTACGACCAGCTGATCTCTCTCCTTTGATTTCTGGTACAACAGAGTCAAGCGTCACAATCCTTGGATGTACTTGGCTTCACAGAGCCCCTCCATATGTTGGATGGTGGCTCTTGATACTCTTCGTCTTCGAAAAGGATGGACCCAAGCAGTACATGGGCCAGGAGATCTCACGTTGTGCTGGCCCTGCGACATTCAATGCCGCATCTAAAGCTGAGTTGCTTGTGGAATGTTTCTTTATCTCGCTTCAACTTCGAAGCGGCTCAATTCTGGCAAGGCTATGATACCTCTATATCTTGGTCTTAATCGGAGATCTGACGAGATCATTTACGAGAAGAACTCTAAGAGAGGAAAGGCACAATGAGATCGCTACCATTGTCCAACCGGACAATCATCTTCGACAGAGATCAGTCAAGAAAGGTTGTGACCGAAGAAGGGTGAAAGCAGCCGATGAAGAACTTAGAGAGACCGTAGAGGATCTCCGGGAGTCTCTTTCTAGCTTGAAGGGCAAGCAAAAGAAAGAAGACGATGTTCATCACAAGGTTGGAGACGGTTCAATGACTCTCGAGGAGCCCTGGAAGGAAGGCATGGAGGAAGTTATCGACGAAGAACCGCCAGCTAACGCCGGATTAAAAGGTGAGCTCAAGAGCCAGGCTCTCATCAACGCGGAGCAGAATAACGGGAACGAGATGTTGCAACCTCAGCTCATAGCTGATAAAGAAGAGATCAAGACCCTACAAAACAAGCTTGCTGAATTGAAGAGAGAAAGAAGTGTGTCGCGGCGGAGAGCTCGACTAATGCGTCGGCCAGGCGTCTGCGACGATATATGAGCCTACCTCGCCAATCGACGCGATATGAAACAGAAGATGATCTGTCTGGCGAGCAGACTGATTCGCGATGTGGTGAGGCGAGGGGAGGGGATAACAAGAGTGCGGTGGGAGCAACTAGGATCTGAAGATGACACTATGAATGAGAAGCTGGAATAGAGTATAAGGTGCTAAGAACCTCGTATGTGAGATGGGTATTGGGATATCATGGTCGAGAGTACAGATGGCCGGGAGGAGATGTGAAGTCTCAGCTTCTCTTGAAAGGGCTATGAACTTTATAGATGTTACGCGTGAAAGGCCATCACCGCAGGAAGGAGGAATCCGAACCTAGGGATAATCAATGGAGGTGTACAAGGTTGAGGAACACCCAGTGGCGGTTCTCTTTGGGCGCAAAGGCATGTTGCCAATGTTTCATCGCCACAGCTTGTGAGAAGAGTCTGTAGGCAATCACCCAAAGCTTCAAGCGGAAGTGCACTCCTCTGCGTTGCTATTGATCTGTGTTTCTTTACGCTTATGGCTCTAATGATCACTAATCAATTCGCTTGACATTACTTGTCATCGTCATCGGCTATGGCAGCGCGTGAGTAACCTCCCGTTATGATAGTTTACCAACGGTTGGAAAATGAAACATTGCGTTTCAAATCCTCCGCATTGCCCTGCGTCCATCAACTGGGAACAAATCTTTGAGGCGCAAGGAAAGCTTGAGAATTTCCTCCGTAGGTGCAACTGGCAAAAGCACTTGCTGATGAGTGATCTTTTCGCGATCGCGTATCGAGATGTTTATGATATGTTAGGAACAGCCAGGCTAACAGTGGTACACTCTAATGTCTCAAAACGCAACAACAATGTATATTGCCTGTCATTCGCTCGTAACTTGGCAACTGAGATGGATATAAGACCTTTTCAAAGCCCTATCGTTACCTCTCATCATCCTTTCTCGAAATCTTCTGCAATATTCCACACTTCTTGAATTCTCATACAACGCAATGCCTTCTCTTCAAGCCAAACTCTTGTTTCTGTTATTCCCGATAGTCTCTCTGACCCGAGCCGCAGCCATGGACCAGACTCCCAAAGACAAGCTCCTCCTCGCCGGCCTCGGGCTTTATCGTCTTGTGTTGGACGATACATTCACTGTCAACGATACCGAGTCAACTGTTGACGAAGGCGTCTGTCGTATTCCGACCATGAGTAATACTACAGGATATCCAATAGATGTCTATCAACCTTGTCGACCGCGAACCTACCAATTCAAGTTCGCGTACTACAAGTCCGTCTCAGACTTTGGTCTCATGGTCTCACATACGTATGCTTGACCTCCTCCTCATATTCTGGAACCCATGGTTTCCGCGAAATTTTCCGCAGAATCCTGTACCTCTTGAAACACCCCCTTACTCCTTGATTCACATTCGTCGGTCTTTGCTAACAAGACCGCCGTTGTTTCCAACAGAATCGAGTTGGAGAACGGCACAACTTCAGTGAAAGAAGCGACGGCCACGTACGATTTCGAACCTCCCAGACCTGAATCGACACAGAAGCTTCCAGATCAAGTTTTGTCAGCTACCTACAAAGTCGCACCCGAGGGGTGGCAAGGTGACCCTGCCCGTTCAGCAGACGAGCCTTATTAGCTAGATCGGAATGGGAGTGTTATCAAAGTCGAGGGACTCAGGCCTCAGGTCAAGGAGTGTCTCGCATCATCTAAATTGTATGAGACGTGGGGAGCAGGGTATCCAAATTGTACAGTAGCAGACGAGATCAAAGCGATGGCGCACTGTCAAGCAAAATTGCCAAAGCACCATTGCTGGCTTCCACTCCCAACTGAAAATTCGAGAACGATCGAATCTATTCGATGGAAAGATGTCCGCTGGCTCCTCTTAGAATAGACATGAACTACATTAGTCATCCCATTGAAATTTTCCACATCAAACAACCTCTCCAACCTCAGTGTCTTCGCAGTCCCCACAAGTATCTCTAAACCCATATCGGGTATGGTCCACTACGATACATTTCCCAACCCTGTTTGAAACCCTTCATCATCCATACGAGCGAGCTTAGTGCTTACGGGAAGGTGAGCGAACTAGCTCCCTGACTGTCAACGTCCTGGATCGAAGAGTGGGCCTTGAGTGCCACCGCTCGCGGAAGTCGCTTCGGAACTGCCGTAGAGGAAAGTTGGATTAGAGAGTAGGCGGTGTCCCCCAAGGACATGCTTGCAGTTGAGGGGCTATCTCAGCTGTTTGTAGCGCGCGTAGGCATTCTATGGTTGAGAGGTCATTTTGCTGCCACGAAGACAGTTGAGCGTTGACGACTAGCCCTGACTGTCTCCACTCGTGGTACACGAAGCGTTAGAACCCTGGGCCAATTTCGGTATCGGTGCCGCACCGCACGACCATACATGGTAGCAGAAAGCCGCGACATTCAAAAAGCACGAACGCTAAATGTAAGATTTTCGAGCCGAGAACGAGCGGGTCTATTGCTGAAATGCGGAGCGAAATGGCGTTGCGAGCCTTGATATCAACAAATATCTCGTCAATGGAATTGGGAGACTTACTGAGCAGGTGAAGGCCAGATATGAAGAGGCCTTTGACGGGGTAATCGAGATGGACAAAGAATATGCCTGTTGTAACGAGGACCTCCGCGGTGAGGTGATCAGGCATAAAATTAGTGAAAAGACTGTTGTAAAATGATTGAAAGGCAATAGTCAGCGATGCAGGGTGTTTGCAAAGTTGACTGAGGGCGAGGCAGAAGAATCAGATCTCATTACCCTCCATTTGAGGAAGCCGAGCTGTAGGACAAGTGGATATTGAGATAGTCAAAGTGCTTGATAGTACAGTTAGTTGCAAGTGGTAGCAACATCTATATGGTGTGGCTGCAGGTCATGTCATTCCGCTAATGAATGCAGGTGTCACATTTCTGGACGTCATTTCGTTAGCTAAACCCAAGCAGTACAGATACAGGCCTTCCATGATACTGTTTCTCTCAAAATGTTCGTAAATATATATACGAGCAACAACCTTGACGACACTCTCACCTCTACAGACTTGCTGATCCCAGTTGATGTCTGTCTTCTCTTCGGCCACACTCGCCCCGCAACGTCGAGAGCAACACGCTGATCCATGACCTCGATTATCGAAGAGCGTAAGTACGCTTGCCAAGTCCGCCGTGTTACTGGCTAGATCAAGCATTTAATACGGTCGTCTCGGTCTAAGCGTGGTATTGCAATGAGCTCGTGTGATAGATTCGCGAAAAAAAACGGGGTGTCGAGGGACGTTCGACACATGCAAATGTCAAGAAATGCTTTGGGACTCTTACACACCAACCACATCACATGAATACCCCTTTGTTTCGGTGACTTCTCCAACTTTCTGTAGCTCTCATCTTACATCATCCAGAATATTTCTCCTCATCGACCTGACCATACATATCATAGATCATCCGTACCAGACTCCACACGTCTACATCAAAGTCTTCTTCGGTTCATTATTTCGAAACGCACTCTTGCTCTGGAACAAGCGAACGGTATTGGCGGTACCCCATCAACAACCAACTTTTCGGAAAACATGCCTTCTCGATTCCGACCAAGCAAGATGGCAAGTGCTGCTGCATCAAAGATCCGCAACAAAGCCAAGAAAGTCTTCCATAAGAACAATGACAAAGTATATCCCAACAATGAGAACTCTTTGTTAAGCTGACAGACTCTCAGCCGTTCTATACACTCGAGAATGGAAGCCTTGTCAAAGAGCAGAGCTTCGACATCGTGCCGGCAGTCCAGATGGAGGAGCCAGGACACAGCGCGCAACGGAGTGTGGTGCAAGTTGCACATACAAATGCAAGTGATCTCGAGACCCTGTCTTGTAACCTGCCCATTTTGAACACCACGAGAGTCGGCGAGGGTGTCGCTGCTGCAGCAACAGAAGGCTCTGGCATTGTCAAGCATCAACATCAAGTAATGCCTCAAAAAACCGCCGTAGCAGGCATGTCAACAAGTCTAGATTTCGGAAACACTGACTACCACCTTGTCCACTTCTCCGACCCTTGTGAAGATGAGGACCTCACGGCAGTGGCACCAGATCGCTCGATTTTATTCGAGCCTTACAAAGTTGCGCCAACGCTAGGCTCGAATGTGCAGAAATGCAAGGCTAGGAGAAGCCTGCGTATCAGCATAGTACCTCCACCACAGTGGCTTTACCGCACGGTCAGTTCAAGTGGGATCCCTGCTGAAGCAGCAAAAATGAGCGACAGCCGGGACCTGGTCCTCTATAGTCCTGTAGAGGGCCCACATCCCAATCAGCTGTGTTCTCGACGAGACCTGACTCTTTCGCCCACTAGTTCATCTTGGTCCTCTCCATCGTCTACGCTTGTCGCAGGCTCGGACTGTTCCTCATTCCATAGCCGTCACTGTTCAAAAAGTTCGAAGGACCCAGACTCCTCTGGTGTCAGCTTATCATGGATCCAAGGGGGTAGCAACTCGAACAGCAGCTTTCAGTTCGCTGTCAAGGGGAAAGAAACCACCTTGGTTGAAGCGCTCATCAACATTCACGATGAGATGGTTTCTGACGAGGAAGTGTACGAGAACATCATCGATGGGAAGGATAAAGAGATTGCAGCCATAGAGGCAGAGAGCGAGGAGAACCTAGCTGAGGCTGAGAAATGCTTCGAGCGACGACTTGATAGCCTCCGCGATGAGCACAAAGAGCGTATCTGGAGCAAGAACGAGAAGTTGAGGCGGCAGCAAAAGGCGGCTCGCGAAGAGAAGAGAGAGCTTCAAGGCCGCATTCAGGAACTCAGCGATGCTCTTGAGGTGGAGAGACGACAGCGAGAGGGTTTGCCAAAAGCCCCGGAGGCTGCGTTTTATGCTGAAAACTCTTTTCTTCAAGCGACCGGGTTCCTTGCACAAACCACGGGAACAGTGTACCACCATTATGGATCAAGCACTACAGAGAAGAGCCAATTTGAAGAGTTTCTCAAGCGCAAGGACGAGCACATCGACATTCTCAACGCCAACGTAGAGTACTATACACTGGAGATGCAGAAGGCACGAGAAGAGCGGGCTTACGAACGCTCCATCGCCGAAAGCCAGTTCGTAAGGCTTGGGGAGGCCCTTGCAGAGAATGAGCGTCTCAAACGATGTAATGCTGAGCTTCAACAATTCGTCAGTGCTGACATCGGTGACGCTCTGGAGTGGCGCAACAACGCCATCAATAGTCTCCAAAATGATGTCTCGACCTTGAAGCAAGAGCTTGGGCAAGCGGGTCATGTAAATGCTAGAATGCAACGCGAAAATGATGCAAAGCACACCTTGGACGATGTTGTGTCGGAGACATCTGACGATTCGGACACGAGCATTGAAGACGAAGAGGTCGATGTTGAGGATGGAGATGAAGAGAAGGCTCCGTTTGTGATCTTCGAAGACGATCAAGGGTTCAGACATGAAGGTGAAGAGAAAGACCAAGATATTCCAAAAATCTTGGAGGAACAGCCGGTGAACACCAATTTCGCAGCCATCAATCCCGAAGCACCCAGACCGCTGAAGGGTACCGATGGAACCTTATTTAGTCGCATGATGAAGCAGTACGGAGCGACGACTCAGAGAATACAAGCGGAGGAAGTAAAGAAGGCAGAGAAGGAGGAGCTCGGAAAGTTGAAGGTTCGAGTAGGGCGTGGTGAACCGGGCTATCAACCCAACGGTGCATCCCGAGATAGCTAAGAATGGGAGAGCAACGTCTTTCGGATTTGATGGACAACATTGAATAGAGTTAGGCGGTGATCAGCGAGGCTATCTGGCAGTCCGCACCCGACCAAGAGGTGATCAAACGCTAAGAAAGAGCAATAGGTGGCAGGGGATTCTGCAACAGAGGGGCCAGAGGAGACTGAGATTGGCCAAGGAAGAGCTGTAGGGGGACGAGTACGATGAAAGATATATGGAAATGAAATAAAAAGAGGCCCCAAAGTTTTGCGGTATATACATTAGAGAGATGTGCAAGCAGAACAAGGAAAGGTAGATGGCATTAGTAATGTAGAGGTATGCAGATAGACGATATCAGCCTATGCATCGGTAACAAGCCAGAATACGCGAAAAGTGACAGATTCTTTAATCTATGAATGCTCTGTATAGTTGCCCGTAGCCTCACCCACGTCCAAATCCTTCCTTTCTTTCTCGGGTGTTCGCTCAATGGAAATATCCAGCCTACACCTGCCTTGACGGAAAAGCATCGCTTCACGTATTGGCGAGACGCCAGTGGTTTAAGCTGTTTCACGTGGGTTGAGGCAAAGGTGAATGCTCCACTAAATCCAGTTACCATTGCTGCGATGCCCACACCATAGTGTGGACTGAACCGTGAATGCCACACGTAGACAGCTGCAAGACCTTGGCCAACGGATGGAAGCGTCTCACCTACCTCTGACACAATGCTAAGGTCACTTCCTCGAATTTTCACGTTGCTTCCAAGAGCTGAGACCCAATTAACGTGAGGAGCCGGAGAAGTGACTGGAATGGTTCTACTAGAACGAGCAAGTCATGGTGTTCAGGGGCTTACACATAGTCGTGTGGTCACGCACTGCCTGCATGTCTCACAGGACGTCTCGTGATGGGGCTAGAGTCAGTGAATAGGGTCCGGATTCATGTCACATTGGAGGACCACCTCCTACTATCCGCTGGCATTCGGTGTGTCTTTTCACACGTAGGACGACCGAATGTGACGTCAAGACGATCTGGTCGCCCTCACACATCCGGAATTAGTATAAAAAGCCTCCCATATCCCCCTTCATTCTTCTCTTTTTCACATCACAAGCTTTCCTCTGATGCTCGCCAAGACTACCATGCCAGTCTATCTCGCCACCATGCTCAGGATCAGGGAACATGACGAGCTCTCAGCATCCTTTAATAATCCCCATTATGACTCTCTTCCATATAACAACAATAGCCGCCTCCAGGAGCGATGAGAGCCCTCTGTTACCTCAATGCCAAACCAACTTCACCCTCGGCCAGGCAGAATGGTATCTGAATCGCCGTGCATACTCCCTTCAAGCACAACCACACGGTCTGGCCCTCGTCTATAGCACCAGAGCGAGGAAATGATCAAGAGTGGAGCAACGAGGCTCCTTCGAGCTCCCAAGGCGAGACTTCTACCTTACGCCTCGATAGGAAGCCAAACTCTGATGGACCGACCAAATGGACTGGCTTCGAACCCAAGAAAATTTCCGCTGCATACCTGTCTTACCACAGCCAAGGCCGCAGGGGAGCAATACAGTACGATGTTAGACAGACGATATGGACAACGAAAAGAAGAATAGGGACGAGGAAGCCCCCAGGGACGCCAGAAGGCGTCTCGTAGTGGCTGACGCCCGGTAAATATATATATATAACACCAACTCGGCTACCTGGCTAGAAGCCACCTTCAGCCGCGTATGTGACTCGGTGAACATGCACAAGACCCCAATGGTCTCTGGGATGTGGAACGCAAAGCCAAAGAAAACGCCGCACAGCTCCTAGACGTGTGGGACACTGCCCAAAAGTAAAATCAATGCAGGTTCACCAAAAGCTCTTGGTTTGCAGGTGAGTAAAGCACTCAGCTTGTATGTGGCTGGAGGTCATCATTGAGGCTGATCGTGACAACGTTTTTGCTTTTTGACTCAGAGACCGGGCGCGGCTGGCGACAGAGACCCGGCTCAGCGGGACGAAGAGGTATCTCAACGCGTGTTGCAAGACGGAGAAGCCAAGGAGTTACGCCGTCCATCAAGTGATCTACGGTGGCTTCTGGACGTGTCTCATCACCTAGCATTATGTCTCAGCGGTTGAATACGCACCAAGCTTCACCATTTATTCAGAAGCGGAAACTCAAGCTGCTGGACCGAGGAAAGCGTCGAGACCAAGCAATCAATTCGATGTTAGTCGATTACGGCCTAGCTAAGGTTCCCTTTTTCCAGCCATGATCCGTCAAAACACCACAGATAGCACTGCTAGGTTCATACTGCCACATCATGAAGTCCGTTATATGAAGGACGAATTCGGCATGCCTTGGCCTCCCGAAGCAAACAAAAATGGGAGCTTGAAGGTCTGGCAATTGAGAATAAGGTACCAGGCTACCTACTGACAGCCTCAAAGAGAGACAAGATCATCGCATGTGATCCAATTTTCACCCTTGGTCAATCCGAGTTTCCGCCAGACGGGATCACCATGGATCATCGAGCAGGAGATCTTTACCTCGAAGACCCTAACGGAAAAGCATTTTCCAGCAGATGAACCAAGTTTGGATTGGTAATGCGAGAATATATCGCTGTCGTCCTACCATGATCAAAACGAATACCAACGTAGGATGGCATCGACGTCTTTTGGTCAGAAATGCTGTGGGCAGGATGGTGCGAGATGCAGGGTGCTTGAGCCCCAGGATTGGAATCCCGTTCATCTCCTTTGTCGTCTATGCCAAGTGCCCCTTTGACACCTGACTTCCCTTGTCCTCACTCTGCTCAGATCAACATCCAATTCCACAACAAAGCATGCAGCGAGGCTCTAGAATGCAAGTCTCGCCAGCAGGAGACTTCATCGAAGCAAGGAGGAGCGTAGGTACCGGCAGGTGCATCACGTGAAGAGGGTTGTTGGGGTGCTCTGGATGCCAGTCTTGATACATCGGTATGGCGACGAAGAAGGATGTACCGCGGGTCTTGACTTTCCTCGGAACTCACTACATCGCAACGACCAGCATTGATCTCCTCTCAAGTTACGGAGAGCAAGTGATCCAGAGCGGGCCAGCTGTACAACTTTACACAGCCCAAAATTTCTTCGATGAAGTGTACAACGCCTTTAGCCAATCCAACAACTCGTTGTACCCAGATCGCGAGGAGGTAGCTACATCATCAGACTTGTCATCAAGCGCCATGGACCTTCAAGATGTGTCACAAGTTACTGCAATGATTCTGTACACGGGCACGACTGATGGAAAGAAATCCCAACGCAAACGAGGAGCTGTGCGGATGGATGAACGACATAAAGGCAAAAAGGGAACCAAAAATGGTCTGGTGACCACTATGTTCAACTAAAATAGAACCCCGTTGGTCGACACCATGATGTGTTTCGTATTAGGGGTTACTTCAGTGAATGCGGAGAACGCGAGACGTCGGCAAGCAAATTCAGCGTCAAATTAGCCCCTCCCACACTTATATACCATCTCCAACAGCACCTGACTGTGCACTACGAGGTCCTCTATTACCGCCTGGCGATTTCACGAGCCTAATTGATCAATCCGTTGGAGAACATCGATGCCAAGACCCAGAACCATAATACATCCAAGTCCGAGGATCTCAAGAGACGTAATATGAATCATGTTCTACCGACGTTTCCTATCTTGGATGCTGTCATAGTTCTGGTTGGACCAATGGGATACTTTCTTTGTCGTTCGAAGAATAGGCCCACAACAAAGAAACTCTTGGCCGAGGCTTCCTTTCATCGCTTCTTGGTAATGTGGCTCTGTCGACTACTAAGGAGCTGTTGCCAGAACCCAAAGACGACAATCTTCAAAGTCCGAGGATCTTAAGATACGTACTATAAATCATGTGGTCTACTAAGAGAAATTGGCATATTTACCAACGATATAAGCAAGGAAAGGACGGATATATTTAGCTTTCGACGATTCTAAAAGACATGATATGCATCAGAAGCATATTACATTAAACTAGGATAATCCATGCACGAAAAGGCGCAAAATCACGACACCAAAAAGCAGTATACAATAGCCAGCTTCGTACACAAAGGGAAAGTATCTTAGCAAAGGCGACGCGCCTCACCCACCCTCCAACGGACGCAAGTGAGCCCGGTGGAAGCCAACCTTGCAGAAGGAGGAACATACTTTGCTTAAACGTCAGACCGCCTGGCATAAAACAGAAGATCATCTGTCTCGCGATTAGGATGATTCGCGATATCTCAAATTGCAGTCGTCGGGAAACTAGCTATGTTTTCACGATCGTACTAAGAACAGGGGAAATCCGATGCATCAGAGGGCTATGTGGTTGAGAAAACTTCTGGACAATGCCGTTCAGGTACTTTGTCTATGACTGTCAACGGATGTGAGTATTGTAACGTTTATTTGAATAGATAATAGAAACGATTTTATTAACATTTGCTTTTCCATGATCGATGGGTTTGATTTTGTGTTGTAGTGTGGTAAGGAGGCTTCGCTGAGCAGATGCGTTTCAGTATATGCGTTCTGCCTCAATGCCGATGCAATAAACTCATCTGAAATCTATTACTCTTGTTTGAAGGGAGGTCGTCACTTGTACAATTTTGACATTCTCAAGCCATTGCTCACGCCCATATGCTGAGCAGCAGTCAATTTAGCTTTCAAATTTCGTACTTTTCGGCATGATTCTGCCCTGGTGTTTTGGTTTTCTGACAACGAAGTGCATAACCCTAATCGTTCCAGCGTGCTTTGAGAACTGAAACATCGTAAGATCATGAAGTATCAACAGGGCCAAGCTTGAAGCATGACAATCGGCATAGGAATTGTAGAGGGGAGGAGGGAAGGGGGAGTGGGGGTGGGGATGGCCGCTACTCAGTCAAAGCTAAATGAAACAGTGGCGAGCTATAAATTCGGGCAACGAAGGACAGTAAAGAGGGCATATCGACTAGTGGCCGTCAAGGATGGTAAGCTCGCATTACTGAACATACTCATACAATGGTAGAAAGGGAGGAGGGTGTGACTCTTGCAGGCTGGAAAAGGGCTGTGGATCTCACGATATAATAGAAGAATGGGAAGAGAAGGTTGCATTTAGTGGGATAGAGCTTTGGTGAAGCCTTGACACAGCCGGTGAGAGAATGTGGATCGATCGAGCGTATTGGGGGACTGGGACAGCTTGATGTTTTGCTGACCTCGTAAGCAGTGCGGCGGGGAACGTAGTCTAATACTCGCGGAGATGGAGTTGTGGTGAACCCGAAGCGTTACCAAAGACGAGTAGCTGCGTTGGGGGATGAGCAGATTGCGCCATTCGTTCCAACTAGGTTGAATTAGGTGATTAGTGAAGAGAGAATCTTATGGAAAATGGCGCGATAGTAGCGACAAGAACTTTGCATCGTCTAGAAATTGAGGGTGAAAAGATGACCTTTCTAACGTCCGCTCCCTCTTTGATCCAGAATTGGTCGTATGGAAGTGCAGCAAACGCTCTCGTCACCAGCAATTGATGATAGCGGGGATGATGGCGCCGTAAAACAGTGACCTGCCCGCCGATGTCTGCCGATCGGGCCTATCTACCTATCTGTAGTATGAGCCTACAAACCGCATTCTTTCTGAAGATCCTCCACGCCGAAGCTGGTCTTCCAATCCCAGTGCGCGTCGCACTGTTTGACCAGGTGCTGACAAGAATAGGCGCACGGTGGTTTCAGGCTCTTAGCTGCCACATTCTCGCTGTACTGAGTATCTCCGTGCTCGTGTGAGGTATGAGGAACCATGGCCAATCCACGAACTTCGGTGCCTGGCGTTTTATGTGCGTCTTTGTTCTTCCTATGGCATGGTTAGCACAAGCGCTTTCACTTCCAGGCGGAGTTGCTCTTACGTGGCATGGTAAACAAAGAAGAACGTCTCAGCGCATGTGCCAAAACCACCGGAGCCAGCTTCGCCAGAAGGCTTGACCTCTTGGCCAAGACTGTGAGCTGTGAGCCCTACTCTTTGAAGGTAGTTTTGGCGTTCTCTGGTAATAATCATAGCCTTCGCAATGGATCTGTCCTCAGCGGAATCAATCTCTTTCCATTCAGGCTTCTTCTCGCTTTTGAGAGCCTTGTCCGCCAATTCAAACAAAGTCCATCCAGTGACTGGCTTGCCAATTGTCGAGCCCAGCAAGATTTGGGGCTCCCCCTTTGAATGCCAGGCAATATGTACCATCTCGTTGTCAGCTTTATTGCTGATGACCCTGCACCATCTCGCGTAAAGAGCCAGTAAGGGCAAGTAAAAGTTGCGGTCCGTGGAGTCTTTGGTTGGCTTTGCGATCTTGGTCACGCTCATGATCCAGCCAAGAATATCGAACTCAGTATTCAAGGGTAACAAGACACCATCGAAGAGGCAGTTCAGTGCTTCGTGATCGAACATTTCGAACGTCGTGCCATGATCACTGGGTTTTCAGTATTAGCATTGTCAGCATGGAATTTGTCATGGCTCAACATACGCTAGTTTCAGGATTCGGGCCACTGCTTGGTGGATACCATGGTCTTTTGAGCCTGGTTCCTTGATGTATTGCGCCTCAACTTCGTACTTATTAGGGCTCTTACCGACTTCTTGGAGGTAGGCCACGAGCTGTCGTGACGATCAGTAACTTCTGTGCAAGGCGCAGCGTCTACATAACTTACCTGAGGTCTATCAAATGCAAATCCCTTGCTGGTGTCTAAGCTTCCGTCCGGCTTCGTAGAATAGGGTCGTAAAGCCATTGGTTCTCCGTAGCAAAAGAGGTACTATTTGGAGCGTGGAGAAACACCGTACAATAGCGATATTGGTATGTCGGATACAGGCCTAGTACTTGAATGTCGCAGGATATATAGGATCAAAGGCTTGTGCTAGGATGTACTGAAGAAAAATTTGGGGAGGTGATGAGGGAGAGAGAGAAAGAGTGTGCTCCTTATCTATTGAGAATAATCACACTTCACCATTAGACTTACGAAGCTTCAGCTTCGCATGTCAGCGCCATGGTGCTGTCATCTCCGATCTTGGGCATCTCAGCTGGCAAATGAATGTCTTGCCAGCAATCTAGACTTTGAAGATGTAGCTTTGTATATAGACTGACTCATTTGTATGGATGAGAAGCCGTTCCAAGCGAGGGGTGCAGCACTACCATTGTTGCTTATGCAAGTTTCAGCCAGCCACTTGATAGCGGCCATACCGCGCTGAGAATGGAACTCGCCTAACTCGCGTCGAAGCAACCACACGAGATCCACGGGATGATGGAGGTATGTGTGGCGAACTTGTACCGTCTATATGCTACAGGTTGTGACTCAGACAATGCGTGTAGATGATGAGAATAGTGCGTAAAGGAAACCAGAGTCTTCATGACGACTACGTCATAGCTAGAGCTAACCCAGAAAGCCTTAGCCTAAGTGTAGGACCAATCAAGAGTGACAAGATTATTACTAAGCACATCACCGAAATGCAAGTCAAAGGAATACCTTCGTCTTCCTCTGTGATCTCAATGTGTCTGCAGGCGATGTCCGCAATACGCCAGTACTATCTCGTAGGTAGGTCGTGGCTGTTGGGGCCAAAGGAGAGCATGGACGGATGGATGTCCTCCAAACATTGTTGCCCTTGTATGTCGTCACACAATGCGGGGAAGCTGATGGGCCCAGCGGATTGTTCTTGCGAAACAAAGGTCTGAACCTGGCACCAACTCCCGTTACTTCTTTGCAATTGGTCGCACGCTATAACAGTCCTGAGCATGTCAGCTCTCAAGCCAAGGCTGGCCTTCGCAGGCCTCGGAGCGATGGGCTTCGGCATGGCTGCGCATCTTGTCAAGTCGGACTTCGAAGTAATCGGTTACGATGTCTTTCAGCCACTAATTGACAGGCTCGTCGCCGCCGGCGGACAATCAGCAAAGAGTCCTCGAGAAGCCGTTCAAGACGTCGACTTCCTCGTTGTGATGGTCGCCATCATTGATCATGCCAAAATTTTGCTCTTTGATCCAGCAAACGGCGCGGTATCATCAATGCCCAAGGACTCTACCATATTGATGTGCTCGACTGTCGCGCCTGCTGATATTGAAGAGCTCATCCAGCGGCTGAAGGATGCGGGAAGACCGGATATTCGTCTGATTGACTGCCCTGTCTCTGGCGGAGCTGGTCGCGCAGCGAATGGAACGCTATCAATCTTCGCATCTGGCGCAGACTCTGATCTGAACAATGCGCAGTCGATTCTGGAGTGCATGAGCAGCAGACTCTACCGCATCGGCGGTCTTGGCGGCGGATCGAAAGCGAAGCTGATCCATCAGATCTTCGCTGGAGTGCAGATCGCAATGGGTTCGGAGGCTATGGGGCTCGCAGCAATTGCTGGTCACAATACTCAAGAAGCCTTTGAGTATTTGAAGGCGAGCGAGGGCACGAGCTGGATGTTTGAGAACAGAGTACCGCCCATGCTTGATCGTTCGCATCCACCGTATTCTGCAATCGCAATCATCAAGAAAGATGTCAAGATCATTACGAAAACCTGCCGGGATGAGAACTTCCCACTGCCATTGTTGGAACAGTCAGAGGAACTTTACGATCAGTGTGCTGCTAATGGGTGGGAGAAAGAAGATGATTGCGTTGTTGTGCGGCTCTATCTGCCTAAGGGCAAATCTAGCCTTGTAGAAGAGCAAGCGACGTCCTTCGAATCCGTCAGAGCACCAAGTGTGGCATTAGGTGATATCGAGAGTCTCATGGTTGGCGTCCATCTTGCTGCATTAAGTGAGGCCATGCGATTTTGTGAGCACTTTGGCATTGATACAGACCTTATGTACGATATCGTAAGCAATGCCGCAGGGGCGAGCGCTGTCTTCGCCAAACACTTTGAAGAATTGCGAAGAGGCAAGTGGTCTTTAGGGTCTCTCTTTGCAGTAGAGGGGATCCAAAAGCAATTAGTGAGTCAAGTATCTCGCCAAGACCTTCATGCTTTCACTGACATGTACGGAAGAAAGCTGCTTGTGAGAAGGCTGAAGCCATCAACTATCAATTGCGCTTATCTGTGATAGCTCTACGAGCTTTTGAAGAAGAGGTGGAATAGAGTTTTTAAAGGGAGGCTCATTCAAATCACACCTCGTGGTCTTCATTTCCATTGAGCATTACAGTCACCCCAGAACTTCCAAATTCATGAAGGCGTGATTCCACCAAATAATACCATTGTCAGTGTATGAATTTAGATTTCCCGTTAGCATCGGCTCTTGTTCCTGTACATGTCAAACAGCAAACACCTCACTTGAAGAATATCCACAAATTGGCAAGCTACACACACCCATTTTGATTAGTGCCTGCGTCAGTGCGCATATGGCTGGCACCTGTCTGACATTTCACTATTTACCAGGGCTTGCGCGTGGGACGCGGAATTGCACAAACCCAAAGCATCGTCACATCTCGTTTGTCTGGCCTATCTCATAGCAGCATTCCTGTGTACGGGCACGCAGTCAGTCGAATGACACTCTGCTGAAATTAGGTGGCGGGATATGGCTGAAACCTTTCATCTTGCACATGCCACTTCTCGCCAATCGATATCTTTCCAAGCATGCATTGCCCACGTTGGGCTATTAACACAGCGGGCTGGCTCGCGAAGGGGCGGGGACAGAGTGGGTCCTTTCCAGCCTCAGCCTGCAAGTCGGAGTGTCAGTCGTACGTTTCACGCCGGCATTGTGCTGCGGTAACGCTGCAGTGACGGTCCTAGCGTGACGTGGTCGTGTTGAGGTCAGTATATATAGCCACTTCTCCTCCCTTCCTTTCTTGCTTCTTCAACATCTCTCTCACACCTTTTCCCAACACCACCCCGTCATAGTTCACGAAATTTCATCACCGACTTTACTCAAGTGACATCGAGACTTTGACAACGCATCATTTGCACGCACTGTTGCCTACTCCAAAAGATTTGTTTGACACCATCATTCTACCACCACCTTCCTCAACCGATTCACTCACCATATTTTCGAGCTCCGAGACACAATTTGCACCATGAGTGTAAAAGGTGGTCTCCTTTGCTTCGCGGCCATCACAGGCGCAAAAGTCGCTCTAAACCTGCAGAGCCGTCATGACACTGAGGAAACGAAGCTGGTTAAGAGCAACACAAGCTCAACACAATCTGCCTCACGCACTTCTTCAAAACACAAGCAGACTTCACCTCAGCTCATGCCTCTTCCCTCCTCACCCACCTCACCCACTCCATCACTTACAACCATTTCATCGAGCTCCGACTCATCATCACGCAACATGTCTCCTACTCTCTCGAGCTTCTCATCCTCAGTATCAAGTATGGATGGAACCGAGACGTTTGCTCGACCTCAGGCGAGCAAGTCGCGTTGGCTGCCTCTTACAGCTGACCACTACCCTCCCCCTTTCACCCCTCAACCAACAAAAACCTTGCGAAACCCATCCATCGAGAGTCTGAGAGATGGTCTACATGTATGCTCTCACGTCTTTTGCGTATCCTCAATTTGCTGGCAGACTCAAGATGACTTCAAGTCTAAGGGGCTCGACCCTTTCAAAGTCCAGACAGATGTCAAGACATTCGACGGAGTCCACCGCTGCATGAAGCATCCCAGTGCAATGCTAGTGCTGATGACCACGGAGCCCTTGACGGAGGTAAGCGCTTATTCACACCCCATATAACGTCGGCGCAAGCATAGACTAACACATTGCAGGAGCTAGAGGATATTCGAAAGGCAGCCAAGCATGTTTGCCTCCCATGCCTTGTACAGTCGTACATGGCTTCCGCCTCAATATCTGAGTCGACAACCGTGAAGAGCTCATACGATGAAGGGAGCGTTATTCATAGCAAGGACAGTGAAGAATCTCTCACGGATCAAGTCCTCAGCCCACCTTGTGAAAAGATATCTGGTGGAAAGCTCTCTCTTGGCTGTGCTTCCTTTACAGTCGAGAAACACCCCGGCCATGAGAAACCGAATCAGTGCACAGATAAGGATATGGTCTCGAGCCTAAACCCTGGTCATACCTCCATTGGGAGCTTTAATCCCAACGTCGCGCCAAAGCCCATGATGATACCTGGGCTTGACTTTCACAATGTCTCCATTACACGTGAGGCGAATGAAGACCCTGTTGTAAAGATGAACACTGCTCTTGGAGACTCCATGTGCGGTGTACACACAGTTGATGTGCAACTTGGCGGACGTGAGAGTGCAACAACAACATCCAAAAAGAGCGATACCAAGCACGAAGTGCAACTTTCTACGGACGCCTCTATTCCTGGAGACCACATCGACCACGAAGGGGCGATCGTGGAAGCCAAAAGCTCCGTTGATGGAAAACATGTTTTGGAGGAATCTGTTGGTCCGGCCAAGATCGTCGACCCATTCTCGGACGTTGAGGAAGCCACTCTCAAAATTGAGCAGGTCACTGTGGAGAAAGAGTCATCAAGGTCTGCTTCTGATGCGGAACTTGCAGCAACTGTGAACTCGGAATCTGAGCCCGACCTGCCTACAACGCCAACAGAGCTTTCACCTGCAGATACCTCGGAAGAAAAACTCACTGGCAGCGAATATCCTACACAAGCGGCGCAGCTACAGAAGGAAGATATGCATGACGAGTCTGAGGGCATAAGTGCAGCTGCTATCCTTGTAGGAGAGTCGCAGCAGCAGACATCTCTTCCCTTGACCAAAGACGGTAAGGTGAGCCGCGATGGGATCATTTCATTCGGCGATGAAGACATGGAGAAAGAAGACTCAAAGATCTCACACAATAGTTCTGTCAAACAAACAGAATGTTTTACACTAGAGCACGCATCGGATTCCAACACTGCATTCGACCAAGCGGCTTTCCATACCGATGCCCAGGACATTGCCAATCGAAACACAGAAGTGGCTGCTGAGGTAAATTCTTACGTCGAGAATTCTACACATGCAAACAAGAAATCAAAGAAGCAGAACTCAAGCTTGTCCAGCTTCGAGGAATTGAATCACCTACAACAAGACAGCGAGGCTATGAATCGCGTACGCAAACAGCAGACTGAAGCTCAAGCAGCAGGTCTCTTTGTACCGATGCAAGATCAAGAAGGCTCCCTTGCACATGTCTTTCCCTTCGCCAACCAGAATTCGGAGAAGGACATTGAATATTACCCTGCATACGAGCCGAACGTTTCGGCTGAGCGGAAGAATGATGATGATAAAGCAGATGGCGAACAGCATGACTCTATGGCCTCCACGACGCTAGGTGCGCTTAACTTGGTGCAAGATAGTGAATCATTGAGCGACAATGCCTCCGCGCTTATCGGTGATACCCATGAATTTGACCCATATAAAGAGAACGCAGCAATGGTCACAGAGTCTACTAAGGCCATCATAGACACTGCATCGTTGTCAGGCAATACCATCCAGACCTTCATTTCCGATCAGCGCTGTGAGAGCATCACCAAGGAAGAGCCCCAAGAATGTCTACAAGACGTGTTGAAAGCACCTGGCGACTCGAGGCAGGCACAAGTCAGCTTAAGCGAGCAATGTGGCAGGGATGCCCATTCTCTACTTGACCACCAATGTGCTATCCGCGAGGACGTAGATTCTTCGTTGGCTGGGCAGAACGAAGTGGACACACCAATGCCAGATGTTGACGGCATCACCCCTCAGAGCTCAGATGATCTGTCTGAGAACTCTGATCGACCAGATGTTGAGGTCGTTCATCCCCAACATCAGCAGGAATTGGCCCCCCTGCCACCCTGTACCATTCCTACCAACCCCACCCTACCCGGCTCGCACGATGCAGAAGCTCATCGTCGCGAGATAAAAGCTCTGCTTTTCTCTTTTGTTGACTATCGCGAGCGCGAGAAGCTGCAGGTTATCAGCGAAAACCTACTGGCCAAGGGGATCCCATCCGCAACTGTCATGGCGGGACTCCGCAAGCGCCAGGCAGAGAAGAGAGACATCTTTACTTGTATCCCAAAGACTCCTTCCTCATCTACTTCGCATTCTCGACCTTCTCTTGTTCTTGACCTAACAAAGACTCCGGAATTCGACTTCTCGAGCGGCAGCGAGGTGAGCTTCGGATCAGGCAACAGCTCGCCGGTTGGTGCTGGCTCACCGAGCAAGACTACTTACAAGAAGCCCACTGTCAGTGCGGATAGTGAGAATGAGGATGATGAGGAAGGCAGGGCCATGGCGCCAGCATCCCGGGTCAAGAAGACCTACAAGGTCGGAGCCTTGGAGGAAGAGACAGACGCTCCGCTCATAGAGGGACTCGAGAAGATGAAGGCACGGTATGACGCGAGTGCCGAACTGGAGCCAAAGGTCGAGGCAAGCGGCAAGGAGGAAGAAGAGGAAGACCGCCACACGACGGAGGCAGAACCGGAGGAAGCCGGCGCAGAGTTACAGAAGTTGGAGGACGGGAACGCTTCTGAGGGCTGTGAAAACGCCCCAGTTGCAGGGAAGGCGGAATTGGAGGAGCCGGAGTCTGGTGGGGTGGAGTCTGGTGGAGTGGAGTCGGAGAGCGCGCGGAAGGAGGCGCGAAAGAAGTCGAAGAAGGAGCGGAGGAGGGCAGGGAAAGGAAAGAAGAACTGATGGGTAGGTCCATCAGGGGTGAGTAGATGCGAGGTGATGGTGCGCATAGCCACCCAAGGAGGAAAATTTGGTACCCTACTAACCTTACAGTGCTGAGGGAGGATGGAGTTGTCACAAAGGGCACAAAAGGAAGCAAAAAGCTGTGGGAAGACAATGTTTTGATTTGAGAACATGCGATATAAACATGCGAAGGAGACACGGAGATCTCCCACTATACCTTTCACACTCATAATCAAAAACGTCATCAACATAAAGTTTGGCAATCATTTCATCAACGAAACTATTTGTGATAACCAATGAAAATCCGTCTTGGTGTTATGTAGTGATCTCAGCTCTGAACAAAAAAACTGCATCACTGGGGTGCATCAAGGCAATTGGGGCGTCAGGACGGACTAGTTATCACGGTAAATATATATATCGTGAAGAAGAAGACGATGGGGAAGGTCGTGTGACAGCGCCAGCATCTCGAGTGAAGAAGATCTGCTAGATGGGCAAGGACGAAGTGGAGGCAGAAGCTCCGTTGATACAGGGGATGGAGAAAGACAAGGTGATGGCTGAAGCAGCCGAAGATGCACAGCCAAGCGGAAAAGGAAAGGTGGGTTGGAAGCCGCCAACGGTAGAAACGGAGAGAGAGGACGGCACAAGCGAGCCGGACACCAAGAAGGAAGGGGCTTCTCTAGAGGAGGTGAGATCTCCGGCTGATGAAGAGAAGGAATCGGCGAAGACGGAGACTGGTGGAAGGAGTCAGAGAAGATGAGGAAGGAGGCCCGAAAGCAGTCGAAGAAGGAGCGGAGGAGGGAGGGAAAATCCTTTCCAGGATGCTCATGGGGCTCATTGGGATGAAAGCTAGGCAATGGGCAGCGGTCATGACTACGCTGCCGTGCGGGTTGGTTTTTGCCTGCTTTACGGATGACGAGTTGCCATCGAGGAGCGAGCATGGTAATCTGCGTGGACAATGGCTGCATGGAATGAAAGTTGTTCAGATAGTGCGATCGCACATGCGAAAATATAATTGATTGATCATTTCCAAGTTACTACAAATGCTACGTACCAATGTCAGTATCTTCCACTCTAATATCTTTCCGGAGCTGCTGTCGCCATTGTTGTTGTTACTTCGTCGTACAAGATTGTCATAGCAAATATGTGGGGACAACTTTGTACAACCCCCACCATTTTTTGCTTGCCGCATGCGAAGAAGTGTTAGTGACATTCGAACACTCTTTCCTGCCTTGCACATTTGTGCTGTCATCTCATGCCTGGCCCAACACCATCATATCACACACAAGGAGACCCTCGACGACACATAGCCCGGTGTCACATGAGCAGATGTTGCTGTGTGCCTCCCGCGTGTTACAAAAGTCCAACACGAGTCCCCTTCAACACATAGATCAGACCCTATATCTAGCCCAACCCCCGTCTCTTCTCCTTCATCTTCTTCATCCTCTCAAGATTCGTCCAAAGTCTCAACCACATCAGCTTCACCCTCATCAAAGCCTCCATCACTGTACGCCCTTGATATCGACCTAATCGTCCTACTAGTTGCCGAAGCTTTGGCATTATGAGCTTACCATCCCCGCCAGGGGAAGCCCGACTTGATCGGCAGAGCTCTCCAGAAGGCGACCCGTATGCGAAGAAGCCGCGGTCGCTGAACTCCTTTCGAGACTTCTCTGGGGAAACGTTGAACGATGCGACTGAGGTATGCGAGCCGTATCCATTCTTTTTCCCTTCGAATAATACTGACAGAGTCAGGACACTTCTAGTACAGCGAAGCATTCCGAAGCTTCTCCCAAATCCAGCTTCAAGACATTCGATGGTGCGTGGGAATGTGAAAAGCATCCAAGCTGCGTCCTTGTACTCCAGACTGCGCGACCATTAACGGAGGTAAGACCAACTTCTTTGTTCCCCCCTATGAGACTAGAAATATAGCTGATGCCTAGTAGGATTTGCAAGTTCTTCAAGAGAAGGCATCAAAGGTGTGCCTTCTATGTCTTGTGGAGCAGAGCCAGTCCGTACCCCAGGTGAAAGCAACCGACCCAGTTGCCGAGTTGGACGACAACGAGAGTGCTCTTCATCATGACGACCCCTTTACTGCGTTGCCAGAGGAGAAAGCAGAGGTCCTAGTGGCGGAGCGCCACGACTTTGTTGTAGCTAAAACAAAGGAAGGTGCCGTCGCGGTCAACGGTGAAGACAAAGAACCGACAGAATTCACTTCGGAATTTATTAAAAAATTTCCAGAGCAGCCCAAACTTGAGGAGGCGGACTCAGCGGGCAACTCGATTGAAGGCGATACTCCAGAGGTGGATGACCATCAGGAACATTTTGCGAAAGATGAGAACACAGAAGCTCCACAGCCGGTCAACTATCTAGAAGAACCTTGCAAATGTCCTGCCGACGGGGCTGAGGGTGAAGACCAACCTATCGCTGAGTCAGACATTGAAAAACCTCGAGCAGAGCGTAGCAAGGCTGGTACCGGCACGAACGAGCCGGACAAGACTGGCGAGCCTTCAACCAAAGAAAACCTTGGTCATGCTGATACGTCCATCGCCTCCGCAGCCGAGGACATTCATCCGGCTCAGACTACTAGCCACACGGAAGCCTCAAAGTTGGATGAAGACAAACCGACCTCGGATACTACTGCACCTTTTGATGACACTATGGAGTTCTTGACCGCAAAGTCAGGACCGGTGCCTTCACACATTTTGGAGGAAGATAAGCACGACGACGAAGAGGTAGATTCGAATGATTCACAACCGATCGAGACGGTCCAACCCGAGAAGGACGGCTCTGACAACAAGTGCATAAACGCCAAGGATACTTCATCCGACTCGGTACAGCTTGATGATAAACGGGCCGAGAAAGCGGCTGCGCACGAAGCCGAACATGATGAAGAATCCACAGAACATGCGCCCATCCATACGGACAATGCACATAATGAAGAGCCGGAAGTTAGTCAAGATCATGCGTCGATTGGTGAATCACCGCTTACCAAAGAAGATGGTTCAACAATGAACAATGAGACCTCAACATCGGATCCGCCCGCTAAGACCGAACCTGATTCGGCGAAGAGCCCTCTGACCACTGACATAGAAGCGAAAACTAAGGCTGAACACAAAAATGAGGACACCACCATAATACCGGTCCCAAAGTCAGACAAGCATGATCCAAACGACAAGGATGACACTGCTAGGGCTCAAAAGCAGCTTGCTGAGGCCGAGGCAAACAACCTCTTTGTTCCCCTCAAGGATCAAGAGGAGGGTCTTAATCACGTCTACCCGCATCTTGCTCGAGACTCAGAAGACGGCGTGGTAGAATACCCCGACTACGAAGCGGGTCCAGATAAGACTCCTGAACACGAGCAGACACTTGAGCCACAAGAGCCAGATACGCCGGCTTTTCAGTCTGACAAGAGAATGATGGCGTTCGTTGAAAAGCAAGCGTCTGAGGAAGACACGCCAGAATCTCCTAATGCAACGGTAGATTATGAGGGGCCATCGCAAGTGGCTTTGCCCGATTCCTTTGACATGAACGATCTAAAAGATGGCGAAAAGGCGGAGACTGCATCGAACAACGCTGACATCAATATGTCAGACCAAGAACCCCTAGAATCACCGTCTCTGATACCTTCAGAGAAATTAGGTGATGGTTTCAACGTGACTCCTGAAGCCCCTAAGATTGAAGAGCAGACAGGCAATTCTCATAAAGCCGAAGAAGCAGCCCAAGAGCATGGTCGAGAAGACCCACAGACTCCTCCTACTCAACAACCAGACTTTGACGAGTCATCGCTGCTGTCGCCTCCTCTATCGACCCCCGAGATGAAGAAGCTTGAGTCTCAGATCAACGATAGTACCGCCACAGACGAGCAAGTTGAGGATTATCATGACACTCACGAAGAGTCCACGGCCGACATACCTGTCATCAACGATGACATTCAAGATAATCCCGCAGAGGCAATTAAACTGCCAGAAGCCGATACGTCAGAAATTGCGAAAGATCCAGCAGAACCCGAAGACACTCCCATGCCTGACGCAGACGACATCACACCCTTTCAAGATGATGACCGTGCGTATGAGACTCCACCACAGGAGGTCCCTACAGTGGAGGAAGCATCTCCCAATTCGGTAAAGTCCCCCACCATGCCCGGCGCCTTCCCCTTTGATGAACCCACTCAAGAAATCGAACTCGCTAAAGATTCCCCACCGCAGGCCCCGACCCCTATCGCTTCCACTGTTGGCGACAAAGCGACAGAGCAGTCAGCACCTGAAACGAAGAATCAGACTGATGAGAAGAAGGCAGAGTTGGATGAAGGGAAGATAGATTTGCCGTCCACGCCTGTCAAGAAAGAGAAGAAGAAGAAGCTAGGTAGTGCGCAGCGGAAGCGCTTGGCGAGGAAGGCTATGGCTGAGGCAGCCGCTAAAGCTAATGAGGAGGCGAAGAACGCTTAGGGTGCAATCACGAAAGCTACGGTAGAGAGTCTGAGAGCGCTTGAGGATAGGACCTGATTAACAGATTGTTTGGGAGAATTTGTAATTGTTTTGTACGCGAAAAGTGGCGAAACATAGATTGACTTAGGTTTGTGCAACAATATGCTTGCACACTTCATCCTTCTTTAGCCTAGGTTGAAAGTTACGAAGTAGTAGAGGAAACTCACTGAGATGTTTGTTTCAATCAATCGAAGCCTTGAAAACCACCAGTTGTCGCTCTTGCTTTTCTCAGATGGGTTGAAATATTGGTGGACGTCAATACAAAACGAGGCAATGGTATGCGAAAACCATGGCTCCCCCAGTCACCTTATCATCGGCGAGGTCTTCGCTTGTGACATCCTTCCACAACACGTAAAATTGAAAATGAACAAAGCGAGTAGCGTGATTGCCAAGACACATCTCAGTCCAAGGCCTAATTAATTCAGAGCCATTTATTTTCTTCTAATCGGACTCTGACAAGCAGAATAAGGCCATTAAATTCATAGGGAGGCCATCTCATCTACACAGAAGGCATAGAAAATCCTGGTGTGCCTCAAATAGTATTCCAGTATGGCTTCCCAGATTGAGTATCATCTTGCTAACCTTGAGCAAGAACCTAACACCATGGCAAAATAGACCCCCCCTAATGATGCTCTGGATTTTAGGAAGCTTCTTATGGGCTTCGGTGAGTCGTAGCTGCCAGCTATATAAACTCATGTTCATATATTTGACCGTGCCTGATGTCTAAGTTAAAACCAGCCTCACCCAATCCCAGGATTCGATTGGCTTCCTCCTGGACAATGGTTGCAATGTGCGACCAAGTAGGACCATGTCCACTCAGTCCAACGGTTGAGAGAAGATCATTGGCGAAGCAAGACTGGCACTTCTAATGGATCCACGTTCTCGATATTGCCCTTGCTCAGAAATATCTTCACACGCCCTTCAATGTTGTAGCAAAGGCCCAGCCAGTTTGCTTCTACATTGGAATCTGTTATCCAACTACGTCAGTATGGGGAGCCAGACATCCTGCGAAGAAATAATTGTCGAAATGCGAAAGACGCGCTGGATATCCTCATGTTGCAATGCAAACCAATTACTCCTTTCTTCCAACCAAGAGTACCAGTCCTCGAGTGCTTGAATTTGCAACAGCGTTGAGGGTCTGGTTAATATGTCGTCGAGAAGGCTGCGCACACCTTTATTGACAGCGTGCCGTGAATAGCCCTCAAGAACCAGCTTAACTTTTTCGCCACCGTCCAGCATTTCTCTCAAACATTCTGAATCTGGGAAAGTGCGATGCAGGGGCCAAAGACCGTCTTTCGGCCTACGAATACAACATGGGCAGCTGCAGGATGGCGCGTTCCTAGCCGCTGAACTTTGCATAACGGATTGCACGAGAAGCATATCGCTTTTCATCTCTGCTCCAGCTCCAAGCTGCGCCGCTTAGGAGAGGGGAGTGCTGCCGCTCAGTTCAACATGAGATGTGGGACAGGGTGTGTGCCTCTAAGCCTTGGTAGAATGAATGACCAGGACCATCGTTCCGCATCAACATTTTACGTCAATCATTGTTGCATTCGTGGTGTCGAGAAGTCCGCAAGAGAACCTTGCGATTTGGGGAAATCCAAGAGACAATTCTCATGGGCTCTCACCGAGTCTTCACAGCCACGAATGTGTCGAGCTTAGCTTGTGTCGCAAGCATCTCACGACCAGATCTCACGTCTTGTCTTGGTTTTGCCTGCCCAACACCGCTGTCCATATTTAAGGCGGTCTTCCTCTGATCCCAAATCTACACCCCAGTCCATTGTTCTGCCAAAAGGCGGTCTGTTCCTTCAAAGCACACACTAATTCTTTGGATCCCACGCCAAAGTACGAAAAGATTCTCTCTGATAATGGCGACCGCACAACCCGCTGTCACGTCTACCGAAGTCGCTCCCAAATCCATCGTCGAGGCAGTACCGTTTCAACCGCCCCAAACTTGCTGCGAGAGTCATGCACAAAAGATCACCGTCCAGATGTACATCCGCTTCGGATCCCCTACCGCGACACCAGTGTGGGCACTCATTGATACCGGCTGCGCTACTACCACCGTAAAGAAGAGCTTTCTAGAAGCGAACCATTCCAGCTTTGATATCAAAGAGTGCAGCAAAGATGCACATCCGATTAGCATGCAGGCTTTATTCGGTAGTAAGACGTTGGAGGAGAATGCTGAGGTAGACATACACATCGATGGGAAGCTTCGAAATGGGCATCGTAGAGTCTTAAAGGTGAATACGCTGGTGCTAGTCGACGAGGATTTGCAGTTTGATGTCCTCTTGGGAAACAATGTCTTGGTACCGCAGGGAGCACTGTTGGATACGGTGGCCAAAACCGTGCAGTTCCAGGCTTGCAAGGGGCTGAAAGCGTCGATCTTTGTCCAGGACTGCAAGGGGAGACGTTTCCTTGTGGGCTTGAAGAGGAAGAAGGGGGTGGATCTTAGGCGTCCCGTAGGTGAAGACCTTGTTGTCGAGGCAAGAACGTTGAGAGATCATTGATTTTGCTGCCCTGCAAAAAGCTAGTACGCATCAATGATGCCTCTTTCAACTCATAAAGCGTTTCAGTGTAGCCTGCTCCTTCGCGTCTTTAGTCTTGACCGTCATCTCAGCTCTCCTCCATCTTGAAATCTGACGCTGCCGTCATCCTGCTCGCGAATATGTAGGTTTGAAATCTTTGCAGCTCCGCCATTTTGAGTGAATCTTCTAGAGTGAAGGAGCTTTAGAGGTTTGAGTCCATGAAGATGCCCTCCGAAAGTGGCTTCTCCGATAATGCGTCGACTTGCGCATCTCGCCCTGCCAAATCTTGTGGGAGTACGAAGTTCACGCCTGACATCGATCATCCCTACAGCGAAAACAGTCTACTCCACCGTTTGAAAGCATCAGTAGCGTCAAAACTCACGATAGTGATATCTACAATACCGCAATATGAAGTGCTGGAAATCGGGAAACCATGGGGACCAGATGCTGCTGGCCACCCCGGACATAAGGTATGCTAAGTCCGGGCATGGGTCCCGCCCCCAAGATTTTCCCAAACAGATTTTTCAATCTGTTGTTGCTATCTCAATGGCCCAGGAGACCGGCCAATAGCACTCCGTGCAACTTAGAAGCTGTCTTCCGAACGTAGCTCATATGCCGAGCGGGGGACTTAATCTTCTGAGCTGAGCTCGCTCGACCAATATTCACCCCACGCTACGCGTACAAGGGCGCAAGCTACTGCACTCGCTAGATGGCTAAGCCTCACCGCGGTTGAACGATCTCAGGCTTCACCACAACCCTTTGCAGGCAACATAGTATGAATCTCAAGGCTCCAACGAAGAAGCTGTGAGTCTGGTGCAAACCACAGGCGTAGGCAGCAAGACTTCTATGCCTCATGTCGAGTACGATCATTCTTGAAGATTCATCAAACAGGGTGCCGACGATGAGTATGAGTGAGCTAGATTTTCGAGCTGCGGAGCTAGGACACAGGTGTCACCGCCAGTGCGTACACCGTGTGAAGGCGTGGCCTTCGACATACAACATAGAGTTCCTTGAACAGAATGGTAAGTCTATGACTGCATTTGCCGGCTACACAATTAATGGGCCTTAGCATTAGGATCATGGCAAATGCGAAGCTTATCACTCGATGCCTTCCTGAAGTATTACCGAGCTCGCGCACCGAAGACTTATACTTATCACGAGATAGATTCGATGTGCCTGGTAGCTGCATCACGTGGGTGAAATAGTGTCCTTCTTGGGTCACACTGACCTAGACAAGCTTTACCCACTTAGAGCCATTCCTGAAATTTGAGTCTTCTCGACAAAGCCTCTCGCAGCGATATGCGATCCCGGAAGCCTTTTGGACGAGGCCATGCCAAAACTCTAATGGATTCTTCGGCTGCTTTGACGCGTATGACGAACATGAGAACATCAGCGGTCACAGTAAGCTACTTGGATGTCCCTTGTCATACTTGAGCCTGAAACTTCTGTATGCACTTGGTTCCGATTCACCGTCAAGTATGCCAAGAACTACGGCACCGATATCATGAACAACCATGGTTACCAATGGCACAAAATGACATTCTTTACGAAGTGGACGTCTCAAGGCACACAGCATGTTCTTTGCTTCAACGTCCCGCATGAATTTATAGTCTCGGTGAAGGAGATGATACTTTCCTCACCAACCGCAGCAAGACTAGAGAGCATGTACACACTGCACACAATTCTTATTGACGTCATCCTCAGTCTTTTTGATCACTCAGTATGGGCACTTCGCAGCATTACAAGAGCCATCGAATTGGTAAGTGGGTGCACATTCCGCAGTTGTTATTTGAGGCATGGAATATGACTCCTCATAGAGTCGTGACGGTCAAATTCTATCTTCTCAACAAGAACAGAACTTTCCCCTCCTTCATGATTTGGCTCGCCACGCCATCGACACTTCCGGCACGATCACGTCAGCGTTGGGAACTCTAAACCACATTCTCAGTCAACATGCCTGGTTCCTGGATGCCGGGCGGTCGCTCATCAAAACCTCGAATCCAGATACCGTCTCCTTGCGGCGCACACACCAGTATCTACGGTTCCAGGTGCAGCTGATGGACAGTCTGCAGGCCCGGTCTGAAATTAATGAGAAGAGATTGCAGAATGAAACTACGCTCGTAAGTCGAATTGTGCTCCCTCGAAACGAAACATGATAACGATCTAGGCCTACAATCTCACCACTCAAAATGATAGCAAGAATACCGTCAAGATCAGTGAAGCTGTTCAGAGAGATAGTACCGCAATGAAGACAGTTGCAGTGATGACGTTGGTGTTTCTGCCTGCGACTTTCGTATCAGTGAGTAAAACTCAGTAGAAGGTTATACTAAATCTGGCACATCTTGATACTGTAGTAGTCAATTTTCAGTACAAGCTTTTTCAACTTCGCGCCACGGGTTGAGGACGGACAAGAAAGGGCTATCTCCGATAAGTTCTGGATATATTGGGCTACCAGCCTCCCACTAACCATCCTAACGATGCTATTTTGGCTGGCATGGCAAGCCCGGTTCCGGTAACAATATCTACTCATCTGCGCCTTTGCGACCGTCCGCCTATCTTCAATTCACAGCCACAGGTTCCATCCTTGTTCCCGCCTCGGCTTCCAAGCCCAGCCGCTCAGCCTCAAGACCCAAAACGAGTTGGCTATAAGTAGCCGCAAGAGCCAGCTTCTTGTTATTGAACCGCCCTTGGAACAGCGCAGTGAGTTTCTTCCCATAATCCTGTCCCCACACAGCCCAATGCATTAATATATCCCCATCGTAGCTCGTATCACGTTTGATACGTTCTTTGACTCTGCCCCTCTCGTTGAACCCGAGGTGCTCAATGAAAGCTAAACGGCGGTCTTGGAGGTCGTAAATCTCGACGCAGAGGTAGGCTGGGCTGGCCCAGAAGCCGTGGGTCTGGTAGAGTCTTAATTCCAAGACGCATGGCACTGGGGTAGGGACGGTTGGGACAGGAAAGTGAACGCACCTTGACTTGATATAGAGGCGCGGTTGTGATGTTGATGTTGCCGGGTTCTGCGATTGGACACCGGTCATGGATAGTGTTTGGAGACGCTAGACGTTCGGCTAAAGAGTCTCCGTGGCCATCATTGGCTACCGCAAGGTTTCCTGGAAGGTCCAGTGGTGAAGCGTACGCCACGCTTGCGAGCAGAACACCACACAGCCAGTGCATCCCCATCAAGAGCATGGCTGTTACTTATAAGAACGCGAGCAGCCTTTGCGGGAAATCGAGCGAAAGGCTTTGCGCAGGACTTCAACGCACAGGGCCTTCTATTTGGCCCAGCTTGGCAAACGCCGGTAAGGATGACCGTTTGAGTACGAAGAGGTTTTTGGACAGCTCTGCAGATCTACATCACATCCAGAAATCTTTTTGGACTCTGCAACACCCAAGTCGTGTATTTGCGGCAAGAAACGAGCGTATATGCGCCGCAGGAACCGCGAAACATTCAGGAACAGCAGCATAGCCCCGATTTTGACTCAGTGGCATACGTGAGACTTTGCGAGACCTTTCGATACAATGTGATGAGCAGCTGTGATGGATCATTGCTTGCCATCTTAAGGAGTGGATCTTGCATTTGGGATCATGATATGAGCATTGAGATGTGGAGAGCAGTGGGTCCATTACTGTACGCACTCTTCAATTTGCATAACATCCTCTTGACCCTTCCATGGCGACAAGAGATTGAATTATGCCATATACAGCCAGTGAGGACGGCTTGCTCAACTGGTAGATATCTATCAATGTCGCTGTTAGAGATACCCTAATCTAACACTGCAACGAACGGTATGTGGGACATTTCTCGCGATCTGAGACTAGTCTCGTTATGACAAGACATTCCTTGCGGAGGAACTCTGGAAAACCTGCCTAATCTAATATTCTGAAAGCGTATTAAAGGACGATTCGAGAATGGCGATCGTACTGGAAAGTTTCTAGGACCCCTTCCCAGGGGCCTCCGAACAGCCAGCCTGTATATTGCGCATTGAGAACCACAAGTACATTACGTGACTGGTTGGAACCCGGCATAGGAAGCGGCTGGCTCTAGGACAGGCCAACTTCTTTGAGACACGAATGACAGGGTATACTTACAATCACGAGTGCGCAATACACAGACTGGTCGGCTAGACTATACGAATAGGCAAGTCTCATTCGTTGAAGGCCAGCCCTACGTCGGTCTACCTTCCTCTTGGGACAAGTGCCAAGACTACTTGTTTAAGGTACCTTGGGTTCCCGTGCTGACGGGCTATAAGTGGTTGTAGACACACTCCTCGTTGTTAACACACTCGCTCATAGGCTTCGCTGTAGATGGCCAACTTAAGCTATGAGAGACATTTGCGGCCCAAGTGTCGGCAGAGACGACCATGTACAAGATCCATCTTTTGAAGTCACCCTTGGAATGGGCCGTGCTGAACTTCAATGACAATGACAGACCCGTTCTCTGTCGCAGTCGGTGTTGTCAGTCTTGTGGCACTTACCACAAAGGCTATCAAGGTGACAGAAATCTACTGTCGAGAGGCCAAGTATAGTAAAGAGTCTGCGGAGGAGCTCCAAAGCAGCCTTCATAATCCTCATTCCAATCTTTCGCGGCTTGACAAGCTCTTGAAGTCAGACAAGGGTTCATACTACCACTTTGGTGACACAACTGTCCTCGTTGCAAGCACGAGCGCTTGCAGAAAGAGACTGGATCTGGTAAACACCAAGCTAAATGAAGCCTGCAAAGCATCGTCAAATGGTCTAAGTAGGCTCAAATGGCCTTTTGAAGTCAAAGAGCACCGCAAGATCATTGCAGAGCTGAAAGATCTAAGTCAACTGATCCAGTTTGCCCTTTCCATCGACAGCTGCGCCTTGCTCTCTCGCACATATGACCAGGTTTGCCAGTCTCTCAGCGAGCAGCTTGGAATAGTCCAGTCTCTGCGAGATGTGGTAAATCGTCTCAATGCCATTGAAGAGTCGACATCGGCATCCCAACAAATCTTGGAAGACAGTCTTGCCAACATTGAGCGCAATTAGAAACCAGATTGGCTGGCTATAATTGATCACAATAGAAGTATCACAACAATTTATTTCTACTGTAGAATGTCTAACAATCTTTCTAGCAAACTTCACCACCTCTGACAACGACACTATATCCATCCGTGTCAAATTCCTGGCCAGTGACCTCTTCAGCTCCACAACTTTCTAGAATATCCTGGGCATATTCCGCAAGATAGCTGCAGGTTGGCTCAATTGGATCTGCGTTCTAAAGTGAAGAATTAGCCGGTATCCTGGAGGACACGTGCCACAATTTCAACTCACGTCATTGCACAATTGTATGACTGAGCCAGAGGAGCAAGTAAGTTGCGCACAAGCCCCTCCTGCGACGCTGCACTGTCCGGCTCGACTCGCGAGCTCATCGATGCCGGTCTGGATAGCGCCTCCGTCCGCTGAGGGAAAGCTGCCAGTATTGCAGTTCGGTGGCATCTACACCTTGTCAACAATGATACGCTAGATAGGTAACCAGATTTCTTACACGGGAGCGACGCTTTAAGGCGTCAGTGTTGCGTCGAGACGTGGATTTCCCTATTGATCCTATAGTCTAGTTGCGATCATTAGCATGAGCGCTCGCAGCAGCAGCAGCCAAGTACCATTGCGCCCACACTACCAATGCACAAAAGAGCTGTGATGTAGGAGGTCTTCATCTCGGAAATGGAGTGGTTTGCAAAGACTAAGATTCGAGGATTCAGCAATTGATTTTTTAACAGAAGCTTGGTTTTCTAACTTTTCGCTTTTGAGAGAGAAAAGAACAGGACTCTACTTATATCTATCCCGTGGATCCTCCCGCACAAGACATTGACATAGTTCCAAATGTTTTTCGTCTCGGCTACGTCATCGGTTGCATCGAAGGAATCGGGGTTGGGAGAGTAAGACGTAAATATCGTCTGGATGAAACTGGGAAGGCAGTAGCATATGTTCAAACCCTACGAATAACAGTCAATTGAGCATGAAGCGAGCTTCAAGTAAGCAACAAGCGAAATTATCAGCGATGATCAGGTCCAATGTCTGCACGGGACGATCCTACGGCGCTCCATCGAGGCTTGGGATGCCGTGTTGATCTTCAGCCCATCAAGCTCTCAATCCAATTTTCCTATTATTCTCATGTTAAATTACAATTCGTCACCCTTGCGATTCGCGACATTGAAGGCATGCTAGAGCGACTGGTGGATGTGGATCTGGGTTCCCAGCGACAAAATCTGCACTTGGCAGCTCCACTCTAGGGGTGAAGGGGATGCTGGCTTGGTTTCATGAGAATCTTCGTCAGACTGCTTTTCGCTAATGGTTGTTATGAAGATTGATGTTCAGTAAGGTTGTCAAGGGCCTCGCCACTTCGTTGGCTCGTGCTCTTCATTCAAGTCGATGAGCCTTGTCTGAAACGGCAGAGGACTGGGCATGGTATCGTTTGGACCAAGATTCCGTTCTCCTCCAAAGGAAGATCTGCTAGACGCATTACTTGCTGGCATGTTTCAGAGATTGGTCCGAATTAACGATCTCCTGTTCTTGTCCCTTGAACATGCGATGTGAGACCTAGGGGAGACCGACAAGGGCAGACGTCATGTGTTCGATGTTGAATTGTCTCCTAGCCACAATTTGACGGCCTTTCGAGACTCTGACGCCTTCCCATAACCCAATGCTAGGAGAGATCCTGTGGCTGATCTGCTATCAGAAGATACTTGGGCTGATTCTTGCTTCTTGTTCTTGTTACTTGGGCACCCCTTTACCCGCCTGACTGCCATTAGCCCGTCTTTTGCAGACCGAGCGATGATGCTAAGCGCACTTGGAGACTTCGCATATACTACCAGCTATAATGAGTATGCAGCTTGAAGATGTGCAGGTCATCACCTAGCATCATCGAAACTTGAGTATGGGCATCTCGTACATGCTATCAGACAGAGGAGCTACGTATGAAGAGGAGGCTTCGAGACTGCTCGAGGCAGACTTTTTACTTGATGCACTGTACATGTGCCAATTAGCTTTGATGTCACTACTATGCAGGTCGCACGACATGCCAATTTCCAGACCTGTACATCGTCTCATGCTGATCCGGATTCCAAACGTATCACTTGACTCCCACGCTCTTCTCATTCTCATCACTGTCTCCCATTTGGAATTCACTATCACAAGGCCCTTACCACCCCTCTTCTCTAACTAAATATGCTTGGTGCACAATTTCCCCTCCGTCTCCCCATTCTCACCGACTCTGGCTCTCGGTGCACGGGTGTTGAGTATGCACCGCATACTTAACCATTGTTCCCCCGCACACACCACCAAAGCCCCTCATACCCACCATCCTCCACCTAGCAATCCCTCACTCACCCAATTCACCCACCCTTTCAACCTCACCATCCCATCCCCATACCACCATCCTGTGCCTCATCCGCAGCCTTTTCATCCCATCTCAGCCCCAGATGCGCACAAACAACCAGACACGCGATATCATACCTCGCGAGAAACTAATATCAAAACCCCTCCTTCCATCTCCCCCCGTTCACGTCCACCAAGTCGGGCCAATTTTTGACCAAATCTTCGCTTGCGTCAACTTCTGGAAGGGGTGCATTGAGGGCTCCGGTGGACACTAGAGGGGCGATTATAAGTGTCCGGGAGATGGCGCTGGGCGGGCGGACGCGTTCGCCGTTGAGGATGTTGCGCGTGTCGCTGGCGGGGAGGTGGGATTGGGTAAGCTGGCGTTGCTCAATGTGTTGTCGAATAGGTGTAGGGGGGAAGGACGGAGCCACATGGGTAGTTGTTGTGGTTTGTGAGGGAGCATGAGTTTGCTTTTTGCAAATAGGGTGGCTGGGTGAAGAGGTTGATACGGTGAGAGGATGTGGAGAGAGAGCACAATACAAGGTAGACGCCTCCTGGATCTTAAACCGTTCCTCCCTTGCCTAGCCCTGCCCGGGAGGGTGGAGAGGGGTGGCTGTGGTCGTTTGGGACGGTAAGCTGGTCTTTGAAGTTCGTGGAAATGATGGCGGCGGTACGGGTATAGATCTGGTCTTTGGCATCTGTGTATTAAGTGTCTCTAGCGTTTACAATGGATGGGTTGGAGGAGTCACCGCTTGTGATGGGTTCGGTGAAAAGACTGGGGCTCTCTAGAACGGTGCGACGGCGGATCGGTTAACGGCATCAAAGTTTGCGGACTACGGTAAGACAGCAAGATTACTGACAGATCGTTGTGGAAAGACATTGTCCTGTGGTGTTCTCTTATCGCTGTTTCGATGGTTATCGCGGGAGTGCCTTTTCTTCCCTTTTTTTGAAGTCGTTGTCGGCTTATCACCTTCCCGACTCTTTTCGCTTTCATGAAGTAGACTGGCATCACTTGAAATTTTGACATTGAGTATGTACGCCTTCCAAAGAGGTCAAGAACAGTACACCGGCAACAGGAAGCGCAGGTACGACGTGCGTACTCGATACCTTCAAATTGATTTGACCACTTTTATCGAAGGTAAGTGACACTCGAACGACTCGATGTGTGAGCAAGCGAGCTGGCATGTAAACCTGGCAGGTTCGCATTTTTCCTCAGCACCGAAGCCGAAGAAAGCGGGTTCTCCCTTTGCCACAGATTTACCAATTCTTTAACTTTGTATGCGAGCTCTCTTCTTGTTCTCAAGATACTACTGGCATGGCTGTCACAAGCTTTAAAACCCTGAGTGTCAAGGGTCCACCTGGAAGAGCCTCATTGAGTGGCGGGTAGAGAGTGTCACGGTAAGTAGGCGAGTGTGGCTGGAAAGATTAATGACATTCGGGATTTGAGGGCGGGCTCAAACGACTAAAGTATCGTGTCAATCCTTGACGGGATTTGACATGACATTGGTGGTGCCAAGGCGCACTTTGTAGCCAGTTTCTATTCAACTCTTATTGCAACGAAAGCAGAGAACGATGGCAATTGACTAAATATCAATCCTTACATGACTAAACTTCTATAAGACTCTGTCTATGCTTGATATCCCATAGCATAGGCATACTTCAGCCTGTTTGCTCTATGAGATCTGCCTCATATCCCTAACGTAAGCATGTCATCACATTCACCCCGCCTTCCGCTATTGATTGTGATGGCATCTCCGAGAGCTTTTCTGATGATATGAGATGAGTATTGGAAAGCATAGACTATCAGATCCCTTAATTAGAGGTGCCGCTGTTTAGCGCCGTCTCCGATGTTGCATGCATCCGCAGAAAGTAGTATATGAAGAGAAGGCTCCCAAAGACTTTTGTAGCTTTATCTCAGCCGATGTTCGCGATTTTTTTCGCGCTTTTGACCTCAACAACGACACCAACCTAAGGATTGTGGAGTCTCAGGCTCGCATAACATCTAACAGTGCGCATTCCATGTAAAGAATGCAGACTCAGCCGGCTTCTCAACAAGCCAACACCGCTTGCACAGTCCTGATTCGCCAGTGATCCAAAGCTCACAAGGCAGTCAATCAGCCGCCACCCAGACACCGTTGGCATATTGATGAGTGTGTATTGTGGAAATCACCACGCTTCTCCCCGCCTACAACGAAGTCACACAATGTGTCAAGCATGCAGTTGAATTCGTTTATGAAAGCTTGATAATCCCCCAATTAGCACCAGCATAGTGATCTGTTCTTTCGGAGGACGCGCAACTCTGCTATGTAACTGGTTGACTGCTTTGTCACAAAAGCGTTCATAAGAAACATGTGTTATTGTCGTTATCTGGCTTGTCAAAACTCAGGAAGACGCTGACTGGAGATGGCATCAGCTCATTCTGACGTGCCAGCTGTGTTACTTATAGACTTCCATTCGCTTTTAAAGCAGTGAAACGGTCGACGATATTGAGGTGTTGAAGGTCGCTTTACGTTGCCCAAGGAAATTTACCTAGATTTTGAGTAGACGATATCGGCCTGCATAGCTTTTGATAACGGACCCTTGGGACACATAGCAAAAGCGGGCACGATCAAATTGTCTTCTCTGATTTAGCAAATCTGTCCCAAGTCACCGTGAGGAAGGCGTGGAGGCATGCTTCAGGACTCCTTGTTAAAGATGTGCACTTGTTGAGACTCTTTGATACAGCTCAAGCCTTACTTTGGAGCCTCAGAGGTCTTGAATTTCCTAACAGTGTCTGTGGGATGCAGGAACATTGATTTCTTGTAAACAGGATGCGGCTCGTGGCGTGTACCTTGATAGCTTGATTGTAGAGTCTAGGCCAACAGTATCTTTGACCATGTCTGGTGAGTGGTCTTGTGGGTCGCTTCTTCTTGATCCGATAGTTGCGGTCGATGATTTGAGCGGTGCTTTTGTTATGATTCGTTTATGATGATCGCTTATGCTGATGATAATAGTGGAGAATCGCAATTGTGAACAGAGTTTCGTAAAGTGACGCAATCTGGCGGTGTGCAATTGAGTATTACTATTTAAACTTTTCTTAAAAATGTTGGCTGCGCTTCAGTTACATGGTACTTCTATTCAGGCTCTTTCTTATGTAGAGCGGGAGATTGTGCACCACAATCGCGGTCGTAATAGCAGTCCCCTTCGGACCCAAGAAATGCGGTCCATCGAGAAGCGTGGACTGAACGAGCTTCGCACAGGAGCTCTTTTAGTACCCTCTGTGTAATGGTCTCATCACGGTCTTGGACTGATCTCAGATAGTAGTCTGGAGGTGAATCCGCGACCTTCCGATTTGACATAGGCATCTCGAAGACGATAGTTGCCTTGGGAGACTGGTACCTAGAGATGACGCGTACGCATTCTTCCATCGTCTTCGGCTGCAACATTGAGCGCTTCAGCATTGCGTATATCGTCTTCAAGAGCTGTGCGGCAACAATTGAACAGATCCTCGAAAACAGAGAGGTCACTTCCATCATCTGGGGCGATCCCAAACTGGTGCTTCATAGCTGACTGGCAATTCTCCGTCTAAGAGACATCCTTACTGTAGCAGTCATGCTGTGATGAGTCCAGTAGCATGTTATGTCCATAAGAGACGCACAGCATGAGTTGCATTGGCTTCGTGTCTAGCAAACGAGCATTCAAGTAAGCACTCATGACTATGCCTGGGCTGTGTCGAGCACGTGAGTCGAGCTCCAACATTAGAGGCACAAATGACTCGTGGTGGGTCGAGAGAACATAGCAGATACGGCAGCGCCAGGTGTCCCAAGTAGTGCCATATCTACCTTGAATTGGCTTTCGGACTCCTCGACAGCAAGTGGCTGGGCAATGCAAGTGACGGCGACAGGCAAGCAACCTTCTCGACAAGCTATTGATGCCCAAAGACAGCCGATTTACTTACAGTCTCCTGCTGACTTGCCATTTCGTCCGGACACTCGTGGCCATTTAGTGCGCAAGGGCATATCTTCCAGTAAGGAAGCTCTTCTCCTTGCCACTCGGTCCGAGCGCTTATGAGTCAGATTGACGGACGTGAGGATTTCAAAAATGAGTCTTGACATCAAAGACACTCAAAAAGCTCTTAGTCTGGTCTTGTAATAACTAGAGACGACCTGGGAGAGCAACTAAACGACAATTGGCTGAGGAGACTGGTAGTCACAAGGTAAATCAGGCCCTAACAAAGAAAGGAAGAGAATGCATTCCTTGCTATAGAATTGTACGTAGACGGCCGTGGTTTGCCCATCTCCTCTCTTGAGGGGAATTTTCTGACTCTGTAAAGACTAGCGCATGTCATGAGAAGTAAGAGATAGACAGAAATTCTGAGCGCAGCGTAGTTACGAGCTACTCAGCAAGGTCCGCACCATAGCCTGAAAATTCAGACGCAAAGATATGACTTACAGTCTCGGGTCTCAGCAGCCTATCAAAAAGAAGTCTAACCACAGCTATCGTGAAAATTGTTCCATGATCTTTCTCTACCGTTTGTGAATCAGCTAAAGAGAGTGAAAAATTATGGCTTATCACAGCCGACGTCGCTTAAGCATGGGAACAATAGTGCATCAGAAAAGTTATGATGTTGAGAACAAGCCTGATTTAAGTCGATGATTCGCTGAGGCATGTAACGAAAACCTAAGAGCTCTGACTGTCTGATGCTTATTACGTCCTTTCGTGCAAGAGAAGGTGCAATGTATGATTAAGATGTATGAGAGGAGCGAAGTGAGTAAAGTCCTTCATAATCGAAACTGACCCTTTGCGACCTCCCCAAATTAGGAATTAAGTCAATTTGAATTCGCGCTATCTATTGGGGACGCCAATTGAAGATAGTGCAAGCCTGACTTAGCGGACTTGCAGAGGAGGCCGACTGTGTAATCAGATAGAGATTCTCGATCATCACACAAGAGATGGGGGCGCATGAGCAAAGGTTACGCAAAACTGCCTGTAAAGGGCGGTTCAATGAAGAAGTATTGCTGCAGCTGTTATGGCTGAACGAAAAAGGAGACTTTGTAAGGAGTGTCAGCTTACCATGGATTAAGCCACTTTAAGCAACCTTCGCGACAATCAAACCTACTCCAGTAATCAGCAATTCAAAAGCGGTGCAATCATGACATAGCTTGAAGTAAATCTGCCGTATGCCCATGATGTTTGTATACGAAAATCCAGCCCTCGATCAATTGATCGAAGAAACTGTGACCCTAATATCCCGCAAGGGGCTTCGACATGGCGATCATAGCCCTTTGGCAGCTTTGTAATTCGATTGAGTTCCTCGTCTGGTAGTCTCCCTCCTTCAGGAACCATGTTTGAAAACTTGGGTTTGTTTTCTGAAGCTCGGATACAGGTACCCGCTTTGACTTCTTTGCTGTCTGGAAATCGTAAGAGGGCAAGACATACTTGGGATCGACTGCTGATACCAGTACGTAGAGGTCAACAGGCGTGCAGAGGGAACATCTCGCACTAATCATGATGTGTACTTCCGAGTCTGAAGTCTGAAAGATCCGTTAGGCAAACTTCAAGATCTCTGGTGTCGGGGTGAAGAATTTTCCCTTCGTTTTCAGATGCCTGACCCTGTGTTGTGGGCCAAAGAGAACGAGGCTGATTCGGCCAGTGGTCGTAGGATAACATTCAAGCAAAGTCAGCCAAAGATCATTGCTTCTCATCTTACCGGCGAATGCAAAGCTATCAATCGTCTTCTCCCTGTTATGAGTGTAAGTTTGCCTATTCCTCAAGCTTCCGCCTGGAGGATCTAGCTCGCCTGACAAGACGTCTCCACGATTGAGGCACCGTGAATTTCATGCTGAAAACAATCGACATTGTTTGATGGCGTGTGAGACTTGTTCCGTTCCACAAGCTCTGATATACTCCTACTGACAATTCTATCCTTCGCTAACAATTGCCTGTTTGAAGCCAAGGTGATCGTTGCAGCCATAGTACCCGTGCCCGGCACCATGGTCTGTGCATTCTCAATGGTATCCTGGAAAGAGTATGTCTAACGTACGCTGTTCTTTGGGATTGAAAAGTCTCGGACGACTTTTAGGCCAGAGTCTTTTTCATTAATCTTTCGAGGAGCTGTAGTTGTTGGCTACAACCGCTACACACTCATTGTGTAATATGCTGGCGATTGAGAGACGTCACACCGGACTTACTCACGAGATAGTGAAGTTTTGCTTTCACATCGTAGCTTCAAAGCTTGATGGATTTGCGTTTGCCGTTCAAGCCAAATAGAACCAAGGAAGGCATGAGCTCACCTCTTCGATGACGGATATTTCTGCCTGATCTGTAGAGGAAAGGTACTTGTTCTTGACGCCCAACAGTGTCTAGGCAAGGTCGATCCTGCCTGAAGAGCAATTCTGGAGCTTTGGTGAGGGGTTTTTGAGGTCCATTAGCAAGCCAGCATTTCGCTTGTTCATCTCATTCTCTCTCCACGAGAGGAAAGTACGTTAAGGTGGGTTCTGAAGCTCAGAAAACGGTAGAGTAGCCTTCAGCCTTTTTACTTTTCAAACCAGGGAAGTCTCCTGAATGATCACAAGAGCCGAGCGGCGCCACACAGTCCAGCGTTCGTGTGGTTTTACTCGATGTGATAGTAGGCGTCAATCCTCATTTGGAGACAACGAGTCGCGTGGGAAGGGAGTATAAATCTGCCAGCCTGTCTCAGAGGGAATTGTAATACCTATGGACTGGTGTGACGGCCAAGATGTCTGACCTAGAAACCGTATGCCTGAGCATCATACGATACGATCACTGTTCGGGAGACTCTGGTGATGTCGATTGGTATTCCCAGCGACGACGCTTCCTCCAATTTGAGATCTGCGTACTTTGTGGCATTTGTCCATTTGAGGCTGTTGAACAAGTACGCAGAGCTTGATCTGGGCCGATCGGTCCGTAATCATTCTCTCGACTCTTTATCGCTTCTCTGCCTTCGCTGCAAGCTGTAATAAGAAAGCTATGTCATCCACGAAGTGTTGAGTTTTGTTGTCCTTTGTCTCTTCCCTGAAGTCCATTTATGGAACAAGTGGCAGTCCGCCAGAAAGGCCGCCGGTGATTGTTTCGGTAAGTGTCTTCGGTCCAAATTGGCAATCGAATCATACTTGATGTTCTCATCGCAGTCCACAATACACCAAGCACAACTATCGCATGGATCCCTGAAACAGTTGAGAGAAAGTAATAAGAAGCATCGAGGAAGTCTCATCGAGAGCGCAGACCCTGCCCAACGAGTGATGAGAATCCACTTCTCATGGAATCAGTCGGACGAGACCGAAGCACAAGTGTTGAAATACGTTCGTCTATGTCGACATTCCAGCCGGACTATCTTCTTGAACCCTCTTCGTTTCGTTCCATCTTTCTGCCTAGACGCCGAACATCAACCAGGTCCTCAAATACGATTTGCTATTAATTATCACTCATTACGGGATGACCTCTCCCGCTTACCGACTTGGCGACGGTGTAACCATGGTTAGAACTTATAGCATTGTAGCTGCATTTCGTGAGACAATGCAGTGGTGGAACACGCAGTGTCAGTTGCGCGTCAGTTCCATGTAATGCTCGCACTGCGAAGAATTAAGGTTGTCGAAGCCGAGCTGATGGCTGCCGCAAAGGTAGATTTACCCAGCTGGCTGGAAGTTCGCTATGCTCAAGAACGTTTGACAGGTATATTTGGCACAGCGGGTTGTACGACGACGCTTGTGGACTGTGATCCGGCAGCCCCATCCATTGTTTGTCTTCATTCTAAGAACGGCGAGCCTCGTTACCGTATGAGATGAACTTTCTTCTCGTTAGACCGTGAAGCAATGTTACTAACATAGTCTGGCTACAACCACAGTGCTTTGTAGTCACTTATAGCCTTTTATGACTGACGTAGTAATTTTGATGAAGAAGGTTCAGTTTCTGGTAGAGAGTTGTGACTTTGACTGCTGGATAGCATGAGTTACATTCCGGATCAGTATCGAGGATTCTAGTCCCTGCCTTTGCGAGGGACATTTCTTTGGGCCACTATACGCCTACATCATGAGCATCTCCTCGCCAGATGCTCCAAGGTCTCTTGAAGATCAAAAAGCGAACAGGGGAAGTAGGTGGCGAGGGGTGACTTGCCGCTGTCGCTATCGTTGCTGATGTTACTGCTATTGCTGATGCTGTCGTTGCTGTTGGTGCTGTCGTTGCTGCAATCCCTTATACTTATTGCTGCTAAGCCAAAGCCGTGGAGCGCTCCTCAAGCATCCCAAGAGGTATGTCGACTAGCGGGCCCCTCTTCAATACCTACCTAGTTTCCTTCATCCCGGTTCATCGCTTCTTTCACGGACGATGCGGCTGTAAGGATCAATCATCTGGCAGATTCAGCATCTTACCTCAATCTTCTGCCTACAAGAAGGCAGTATGAACAGAGTAGGGATACATAGGATGACTGTTGCTTCCGGCGAAGCTGGGTCATTCAATAGGAGTTTGTGCCACCATCTTATGTTAGCAGTCGTCTCATATGTAACCTGATTACGGCATCAAAGCCAACCCCGGGGACATTCATCGGCCTGTTCGATAGGAAAGGTCCTGACAAGTAGTCATCTCAAGCACATAGCGACTCCATTACCTCGAAGAAGACAATGCTGGAGATGATCTCGGGCTTCCACATTCCGCGTCCCTCGACTGGAACAGCATTACCATCAACCTAGGCCGACAAGGCCATTCAAAGCGGATGAAGAGTTTCGCCATCTTCGATGGCTTTTCTAGCGCAGTCAAAAATTGACAGGCTGGCTTTAAAACCCATAGGCTGCTTCGTCATTCATCCACGTGGTCGGAGGCACTCTCCTTTGAAGGAAATTGTGGAGGGTCACTCGAAGGCTGTAAGTGAAACATGGGAGACTCACGGTGATGGTATACTTTGGTAGCTAGCTGCCTGGCGCAATCAGTAGGACGACCAAAATCCATCACGAATTCCACCAAGTCAAGGGAGCGGTCTTTGAGATCCCAGAGAAGAGACTCGGCCACGATCATTTCTAGATGTCCCTCGTACGGCGTACGCATGGTACAGTCGTCTTACTCAGACCCCAATCAGACAAGATGCATGGAATCCGGTCACGTGCTGGAATTTCACGGTGTGAACGCTCCCAGAGAAGCTATGATAATATATTGGGGGAAACCAATCTTTGTCGAAATCATGTAAGAGTTGAGTAACCTAAGCGACCAGAGAAGGCTTTTAGTACCTCCTTGAGATGATGAAAAATACCCTAGGGGCTCTCTTTGTCGCCAATGCTCATTCTGTCAATTCAATAGTCTTCGAATCAGCTGTGCGTCTGAGAATGCTCCTGGGAACACTAAGAGATGAACGTTGTCTGTTTCAGGACAAGATCAGACAATCAGAGGTACTTCCTATCGTTGAGACACTTCGCTTTACACACCGTCTCATGAATCACAAGATACAAGGATATGACCATCCTTCCTTGACGTGTGCTGTACTACCTCGGCGACTGTATCGATTTCAAGTTCATCGACAGGCTGTCACTTGCCTGGCGCACCCACACCATTCGGGACATCATCGCGAGTTTCCCGGTCGCGTTCACTCTGTCGAAGATTTCTTATGTTTATAGCTTAATTGATGGATAGAGCGTGACATAGTGTTCTGTCAAGTATGCTCCCAGGGTCTCAAAGTGGCACTAAGCTCAGCAATGTGCACATTCTAGAAGAAGAGTCGTACAGTCGATCTGTTAAGTGCCGAGAGCGAGTCCCGTCTACCCAAATCGACTTGGGGCAAAGGTCCGCTTTATGCCTATGTTGTAGAGATAATGGTTTTGGTTGCTGCTCTAATTGTAGACGAATAGACGCAGTCAGTACTTGCTACCCATCCTGAAGATTCTCGGCGTCTTCTGCATTGTCCTGGGGCAAAAAAAAAGAACGTATTATCTGTGCCACGTTTCGAAAGGGACGTCGCTTTCGGACTCATCACGTTCTCACATACTGTTCCTCTTCGCTGCAATCTTCGAGCATGATGCCACGGTATGGATTCATAGCTGGTGTGTATCAGTCGCTGCATAGAGCATAATGTCTTTTTTTGTGAATGACACCTTGTCATCTCTCCCTTCGAAACGGGGCGTTGATGTACTCCAGCAAAGCGTCCCATCTCAGGTTCGAAGGTTTTGGGAAAGACTCCCATCGCTAGTTCCGAAGCAGCAGTGGCCTTCTCGATATAGCAGCCATCCTACGGCGTGCACTTTCGGTGTGAGACAACAGCCTGTCAAATTGAAAAGTGAGAGAGAGCTTGAAGAGTTTCCACGACAAAAGCAACCTAGCAGATTGACTGAGACGGAAGCAAACAGACTACGCTTACGCAGGTTTTGTAGACCGGCAGATAGTGAGGAAGCCTGACAACTGGACCGAACCACCTTGCTGAGGGGCCTCACATTATTTTCCAGCAAATACATGTGTTGCTACCAGGCTCGTCCAAGGCAGTTCTCTTCCAGATCGTCACGCGGCTGACCTCTTCCCCAGCATTTCGAAGACTGTGTTTTCGTACGGAAAGCACAATGTGTATACTAAGCCATCCAATCAGCACGTCAAGATTAGTTTTAAGATTCCAGACTGGTACGTTTTTGTCTGTTAGAGATATTATGTGAGCTGGAAAGGTCCTAATCGCCACCGTATCGCTCAGCATTGGGTATCTTTTCATAGACCACCCCAGAACGTCGTCAACACTCTGCATTCCGAGCAGAACGACCGCATCATCGTCCATAAATGCGGTCCAATCCTGCGATCTACGCAATGGAAAGACTGCCCGACTGGCGAAACAAGATAGTACAGTTTGGTCAGTCCCAACTAGAGCCCAAGACTATGCTAGAAAATCGGACTTTCATACCGGGGTATCGGTTGAACACTGCCTGCTCAAGATCATCCGACGTTGCTTCCAGATCGAAGTGTGTTATTATATTCTGACAAGGATAGCAGACTTGAAAAGTGCAAAGCGTGTTATCATACTTGATTATGTGTAGACAGTGAGCGAAACGAGTAGCTTTGTAATGCCATTCAACTGGTCAGGCTGCAAGAATCTCATTCCTAGAAACAGGTCCGCAATCGTCAACCATGCTGAGCGGAGCTAGATGACACAGCCTAAGAATGTCGAGCTATTGTGCAGAATGGAAAGTGTCAGGTGACCACCGGGGATCTCCTTCAATTGCCTATGAGGCATACTAGGGAGAATTTGACGGTGTGGTATGCGTATATTGTGCCCTATCTCTGGGAATCAGGCACGCTTAGCGAACCATTGCTGGCAGATCATCAAAACAGCCACCGGGAGGCGATACCCATGAAGAATTGATTCAGGCACCGGTAATCATGGAGCACTTCCTTGATATCGTAACAAGTAGTCTCACACAAATGAAATCGGATGCGCTCCACCATTGCTAGACTGCTTAGATACCTGTTTCCTTATCTATAACGAGGAGGCGACCAACAACATGGGCGTGATCAGGGTCCTTAGAAATCAGGGTCCTTAGAAATCTGCTGATGATCTGTGAGCTTTGCGTCTCGCCTAACGTTTTGTGTCCTCATCAATAGGGTCTATTCGGAATATTGAGAGGGAATGATCTCGACGGACATCCGATCCTCAGCCGCTCGGCTTCTCTACCTATGAAAATGGATACGTTTGATCGCGCGGAAGAGCAAAAGAGAACTCTCTGTGGCCGTGAAACACGATCATTTAATCTCACCAGTGCTTTTGGAGTGTAGTCTCATCCGTCGGCATGCCCTGAAGTAATCAGGCCCTGTCGGAAATTAGAGACTTGTTCTTGCATTCGTACAGAGGATGTGTAGGGGCTTCACGGCTGTTACCGGTCATGAGATGGGTTGGCCTCAAATCCCTTCTCGCGTAGGAGCTTCGATCCCTGTCAGTATCCCGACATAAGCCTCGCACAAGGATCCATACGGTACTTTCTCTGTCATGCTCGCTGCACTTGCCGTTTGTACTACCAACGCACTTTGAATAGCAGTGTCATGACAGTCTGAATGCTGTATCTGTCTTGTCGAGGTCATCTGTTTCCCTAACCTCAATAGGCGAGACAGACACCAGCATATGCTCCTCCATGATACTCCAAAGGGGCTTGTGACTTCATTCTGATTCGAACATAGAAGCAACATGATTAGTGTAGGGCGCAATAAACAGAGTTCCAGGCTCCGAAGAAAGTAAGCTCTCTCAAAGACGAGACTGATGTATGAGTTGGGGCATCGTAAGCAAGGGAGCAAGTGCCTGTCCGGATATTGAGACTTAGACGTCATGCGCAGTCTTCGGGGGGAGGCCAGGATCCATGAAAAGGGAGATAATAGTCCGTCAGCAACCCTTCAAGCCCAGCATCAGGGATAGGTAATGTCTCCCTTGGCTGGTCACGGTGTTCGGATTGATATAGCTGATCACCAGCTCGCGTACTACCTGCATCGTCACGATCGCCACGACCACGTACGGGCTCCCTTCGCGGCCTCCTTTGCTATTCTCCTGCACATGGTCGGTCATGCCGAACAGTGCTTGGTCTACGTAGTAGACGCGAGTGACCTTGGGGTATTTAGCCCGTTGCTCAAGGCGGGCGAGCCTCGCTCTACTAGTACAGAGCCACCACGCCAAGAGTACTTTGAGTCGTTGAAAACCTTCCCAGCATAGTCATCAGCTTCACGATGCGCTCCCAGGCTCTTAATTCCTCTTCCCACAATCATGTCTTCGCTGTCTCGTGCAAGTCTTCGGCGAAACTCGAGAAGAACATTTGTTTCGCTAGTGGCATCACGACAAAGTAGGACTTACTCAGTCCGGCATCATCACATCCTAGTAACACAAGGATGCTGAATTAATAAACTGATTGGCTTTAGACTTTCTTTCACAAGAACACGACGTATATCGGCCGCCTTGCTACTGTCAATAGACCTTGCATAAAGGGCAGCTGGGAAGCCTGTCCAAGGTATCGAACCTCAGTGGTTTCGAGCAGACGTTTACCACCAGACGATGTCAAAGTCTCTTTTGTTGATCCGTCGAGCCGAATTGGGAAAGATGAACCCACACGTGCTTTAATAGCGTTCATCTGGCTGCAGAATGCAAGACAGCTCTGTCACAGCTTTCGGTGTTGGATGCGTACAAAAGATCTTCGTACGCGCCCAAGAGACCCAATATGGGACCTTGACGATAACTGCTGACCTGGCCATATGTCGAGGTCCTAGCTCAATGTTAGTTATCAAGTGTCTGAGGGGCGCGTGTCATTGTGCTGTTAGATGGTCGTATGTTTCAAGTGCTCTTCTAGAGGTGTCGCGTGGTGTAATAGGCCAAGCGTTGTCGTTTACTTTGTTGGTTGGAGGCTGGAGCCTGCCTACTGCTCGGCGCACTAAGCGCTCCGTATGGAATCTGCGATAACCTGCCTCCTTATATTTGTGTAAGCGTAGTTGTGGTACGTTCATGGGTAATAGCCTGTAGTAGATTGCGACACGTCGAACAAACCGTCTCAGGGTCGTCGCCCCGGCTCGCTTTCACTCATATTGTGGGTTAGGTAGGTATATTGATTTACAAATCGAGATTTATCTGTATGTAGATATAGAGGGTGGGTGATCTTATCGAAATCCATTTAGCGAAAGTCAGGGGTGTCGAAGCTCCAAATTGCAGACTGACACTGCAACTTCAGTTTGGCGGGAGTACCGAGGGAACCATGAGAAAAGATGAGGAAACATTGTTCTTCTGTCCTTTCTCATTTCGGATCGTCATCCTTGAACGGAGGTGCTCAAGATCAGGGCCGTTGAAAATTCTGATGGTGACGTTTTGATATGCAGTGTACGTAGTGAGGTCTGGTTGTGGCTTCCCGATACTGCCTTACCTGAGCGGGAGCCCAAAGCGGAGTGTAAGCACATTGCAATTGGCGCTTCTGCTGCGGTGTCGCAGCTCTTCACTGCCAAAAATGTGACCCAGGTGCTGATGCGACTCCCTGATCTCGTCAAATTATGCGCCCAAGAGTCCAATGAAGTGCGCTTTCCCAAAACCGCGGATCAGAGAGCGTTGCCAAACTGATCGTGCCAGCTGAATAGATTCAGGTGCCCAGAACTGTCGTAAGACTAGAGACTGATCTCGGCCGGCGTAATATGGCTTTCCTGTCCAGTAAAATGCGTCCACGACCATGTTGCGCCTTCCAACACATGTAAGTCGCGACATGCAGAGAACGTCTCCAGACAACAATGCAATGTAATATTCCGCCTCCCTGCCTTCGGAATCGGCTAAATCAGTGCAGGATAGCTTGCACGGTCGCGGGACAAAGAACGCTACACAAGGTCATGAAGTTCGATACCGGAGATCGCCCAACGGCGAAGGAGCTTCTACACTTTGGTAAGAGCAGTATGATCGCCCCCGAACTTGATATCAGTCTTGCCTGGATTTCTGCCAAAATATTCTCTGGGACTCTCTGTGATCCAAAATTCTCCGAGCCAGCTCCACGATTCTATGGCTAGCCATCAACGCGTTCTCAGCAATGATTGTCCCAAAGTAGATGGCAATGCATTAAGTTCATGGCTCTGCAATAATGCCTTGTAAGTAGGCATTAAGTCCGCGACAAGCGTGTTCTTTCTTCTCTTGATGCTCTTATGGGGCTCCCTCTGAGAAGCATTGTGATGCTTGCCACAAAACTGTTCAGAAATGATCTCACCAGCGGCTGATGCAGCCAATTTGCGATGTCTTTGCATTGAAGTAAGCGTACCTGGAAGTTCGTTGGGTTGTCACTTGTCCAGGGAGCTTGGTGCTGTGAACTTGTGACATTATGAGAAGCAAGAAGACGAAATTGAAGAAGATGACAATGAACAGCCAAAGAACTCGAACATGCCACCGGAGATGACCTCGTTTCCACTAACCATGGTGTCTTGCGCGGTTCTTTTGGCCGTGAAAGGTCGGATAATGGCGTTCAGAACGTTTCTTCGTTACCTCTGTACAACATTTCCCAGGTCTCTGCTCTGTTGCTGCTGTTGTTGTTGTTGTCTCCTTTATCTCATCTCCTGGTATCATCTGAGCGAGCTTTGTCTCGGGCAGTGCAACCGAAAGCCGTCCTTAAAGATTTGGCGAGCAGACCATTCCTTCCTTAAGCGTCACAAATGATTGAATCGCTCAAATCTCTTGTAAATAGAAGGCTTGTAAATAGAAGGCTTGTAAATAGAAGGCTTGTTTGCGATGAGACACAAGTCAAAGTTGAAGAGCCACGCTGTTTCTTGGTTGTCGAAAAGTCTACGTCGCACGCTCCACTAGAAACTTTTGTCCAAAAGAATCTGCATAGACATACCACTTTGAATCGCCAGATCCTAGCACCTTGTGTGTCAAGAGATGAGACAAACACAAGGCAGATAGACGGCATTCTGCCGCTGTGACACTGAATGAGATGGTGTTACTCGAGGCTGAGCATGTGTTGGGGAGACTACTTGATTGGTATTCTAAGAGTCTCAATCATCAGGGTAATGCTAGGAGCATCTTCGTAGCATACCTGTAGTGTCATGTAGGCTGGGGGCGGAAATTCAGGAACAGGCAGCCTTGCAACAGTGGTGAGATTCGGAAAAAGTTGATAATTGTCTGGTATGCGAGGACCATGGCGCCCTCCATAGTCGGGTGGTGGACCATCATATTCAGACATGATTGAAGGTTGTGTTGTGTGGTCTGTGGGTCAGAAGTGGATAAGATGGTCTTCAAACCTCCCATATCCAGACTAACGTCGTCTCCGAGGAACCGATTTCAATGTTCGCTACTCGTTTCCATTACATATGCCAGGCAGTGAGCCGTCAACAACAAGCGCTCCGCTCAACATATGAGCCATGGATGGCGCCTTCGTGTGATAAAGTTTCTCAGGCTCACATCCCAGAGTGCAGGGTTTAGCGTCCATAGCGGCATGAGACAAGTGTATATGGAAGTATGGGAGCAAAGCCAATTCAGTCGACAGCTTGTTGATATCATCAGCCGTCTCTCCAGCTTCAAAGCAAAGGTTCGTCTGGAAAGAAGCAGAAAAGGGTCAAATTCGTGCCCGCATACTTCTTGAAGGATCCAACCCAAAGGATAGAATGTGTCGATTGCTCTACGAGCTTAACCATTGCAGTAGTACTTTTATTATCATTCTCTCCAAGGTCAGGTATGGTGTTGGACAGGGCGTTCATCATTTTCGCGAAGGAATCCCAGAGGTGTCTCCTGGTAACGGTTCCCGCGCTCTTGTACGTTTTTTGAGGGAATTGTTGCAACTGTCACCATCCTAAGAAGTGACCAGCGCATCTCCATTGGCGGCAGGGATGAAATCATACTTCTTCGACTTGTCTTACATACGGCCGCACCGAAGTAGTATCTGTATGTCATCGCCAAGCTTCCAAGCCTCCTGATAGTCGAGCTGATATGCCAGCAGTCTTAGCCCTTTCGATTGTATCTAGCCCACAGCAAGTCGAGGATTGCGAGGTATTTAAGGGCCCAATACCAGATTATCGGTAAGAGGGCAAGATACAATGATGAGAAACCTATCCATTAGTTCTCTGGATAGCAGAAGTCCATGATTTTTGTGAGAGAACAGCTATCCAACAGCTTACGTCGGTAAAAGTTTGGTCAGTGATCGAGTACCCTTCTGTGATTATTGCGTATTAATTGATGTACAGTACACACTCTTGCAAATAGCCAGTCGCATGATTGACTGATGTTAGGCCCTTTCTCGGACGGACAGTCGCTATTATCTAACGTCCTACCGTGAGAAGGTTTAGTAGATTTTCTCCTGTACGCATCATTGACAGTCGGTATTCTCAAGTCTAGCAGTCAAGTTTCCATGAGGCTTTCAGGGCTGATCTGGATTTCTCAGGAGGTAGAAAGTCGTATGCCCTACTGGTCGTACATCAAGGTCGAAGGTCATGTTCTCTGTGCAGTGAAATGCCAACATTTGAGGATCCGGAACGCCCATTAAACCTAGGTCCTACTTGAGACATGCCTGATGTTGCTTGTTTGCGGCATCAATCGAGAGCAGCTATTGGCAATTAAGTTGTTTCTAATCATCCTAGCCGTTAGGGACCCCAGTTCTTTCACAACAGCATTGCTTGCTGCTCGTCCGAGACATCTTGGTTGCGTTGTTGGTGGGCCGTAATTGTGGAGATCAAGAACACATCAAATGATGAACTCCCAACTCTCGGAAATGGACCTCCAGCTCATCCGTTTTGAGTCGATTTTCCAACTCTGCCACAACACGACCGAGGTCCTTTATACTGAGATCAACATGCGGATGAATTGAAGACTCGGTGGCCTTTGCTTCATTAGTGGTGATCGAAAAGCCATGTGCTTACCCGTCCTCCCAGGACACCAGGACAGCAGGTTGGGCGCATTGATTTTGACATTTCACTCCACACCTCCTTTTCTAGCAAATTTTCTATCCGAAGGATTGCAGCAAAATCGAGGACATAAACAAGTAACTATTAAAGCATTCTGGATCTTTGTTGTCCTGATACAGTTGATTGTAAACCATAAGCTTTCCTGAAGACGAAGAGACGTCTGCGATTCGTGTAAGAGAAAGCGATCATCCCCATTTGGTGGAAACGTGTCATCCTATCGCAACTTATCTGCAGACAGCCTTTCAAGGTCGTCAGCCATGAGTCCCGCAATATCACTAGCAACATCATAAGTCACAAGTTTGACTTCGACGCAAATTTCAGCTGTGGACGAGACGAGATGGCGGGTGGTCTTACAAGCTGGGGCAACCGGTCTCGCACAGCTCAACGAAGGCAAACAGCTCCCAAGATAGCGTGCAATCTTTACCGCTAACTCTGGTAATTCTGGTTGAGATACAAGTCGGGGCTGACCGACATCCACCCGGCTTCAGGGAGACATCATGACTCGTTCGCAAAATGTGCGCTCTGGGATTTCAAGCGTCTGTCTCAAACAGCTGGACGATGGCAGGTAATCACCCCAGTGTAGCAGCATGTCCACCCGCTAATCTGAAGATTCCGGTTCGAATCGGTGAATGGTGAGTATAACATCGACTTGAGGCCTCAAAGAGTTCTTCATGCCTTGTGTAGTGTGAGATGATATGAGAAGGTGTGTCGACCTGTCCCGAACAGCTCAATAATCGTCGTCGGCGACATTCCGTTCAATGAAACCTTCCCTGTTCAGGTCTTGATGCACTACCTGGTAGATATGCTCGGGTCGAGAGGTTTGGCGAAGCTCTTAATCGAGGTACAGAGCAGTGCCGTCTCTTGGTTCCCAGGCAAATATGTACTCCTCGCGCCTGTTTGGGCTGGTCTTGCGAGCTATCCGTCGTGGTTGCGACCACAGGCACTCCAAACCTGACCAACCGTGGCGGTCCTACCCCACCCATATTGGTGGCCCCGAGACCACTCACCAGGCGCTGCAGCGCTCTCCCAACCTCATATTGCTGAGCATTTCTGAGGCTTCAACGAAGACTGTAGGAAGGCAATAGCCGGGGGGCATTGTGATCTGACCCAAGGAGACGAGCGCGATTATTGACCACATCGTCAATACTTACAGATATTCGTCTGTCAGTTGGCTGCAGTGGCGTCTTTCGTGTTTGTGCTTTGTTCTTGAGTTGAATTTGGGTGACAACACGCTCCCAAAATTTTGGAGACGATAAATAAGGTAGTGTACTCAATGGAATACGATGGCTTGAACGAGAGATCGGAGCTCAACGAAGGCAAACGGCTCCCACGGTTGCTAGCTTCTGTTTCAGCATCTTTCCCATCTTGATACTCCAAGTCCGGTTCAGACAAAGGGCGGGGCGGCTTCCAGCAGGCGTTGTGGGGTATTCATGGCTTATATGAAACGCGAAGGCCTTAAGGTTTACATCATCCACCGTTTAAGACAGAGAGATGTGGGTGCGAACTTCTCCAAGAAGGTAGACTCTTCACGTCCTCGTCCATGTCGGTGAGCGGTCAGTGAACATTGACTTCGGGTCTTTGATAGATTATCAGAAAGCAGAGCTCCATCCCTGGCAAGTCTTTGCCTCAATCCGTCTCTACATAGCAGAAGATACGTACAGATACTTGAGAGAAACAAAATTTAAACAGCTGTGAGCGAGGAGTAAGTGAGGTGAACGCGCAGACGATCATTCCATCCTTGTGAGAAGTCTGTATCATGGCCAGGGTCTCAACAAATAGAGACACCTCAGGTCTCTGCCAACTCCCCTCATAGTTCTGCCTTGACGAGGAGCGAGGACAAGTCCGAGATCCTGCAATGGAGCGCGAAATATCCACTTAGCAATAGACTCCCAATCCTTAGACGAAGACCAACGAGCTTCTCGCTTCCATGTTTGGCGTACTTTGACATCATGGTTGGTGCCAACCGCTTCAGATCACCGTTGAAGATGACAGGTGTCAAATGTTTCTGCATTATAGATCATCGCTATTAATTATTTCAAGGTCTTTTGCGAGACTTGACTTGTCGATAAGCAGGATTTGTGGCTATGGAATTTCGAAGCAGATCTGCGTCGCTACTGGGAAAAAAGCACACAAGATGAATTGGGTTTCCAGGATCTGAACATTCTCTATAAGGTCAGTGGTCTTTCTCACTCACTGTACACCGCGACCGCAAGTTCTTCATAGTTCTGCCCCGACGAGAAGCGAACATAATCGAAAGCTGTGATGGTAACGCGAATAGTATCCACCCAGCCATGGGTGCCAGTCTAACCATCTCCATGAGGTAAGCTGGTTTACTGATCCACAACACATTTGCCGGGCTTTTTCCCCATCGTTGAGTACAGGACGGCCGGCACGGCGGTCTTAAGGCGTAGAGTAATCTTTTAGCAGCATAGGCCAGATCGTATCTGTGTTGATTGGTATTGCTCACACATCTCACCACATATGTCACTATGATTTCCACTAACTTTGACAAGTCATACAGGACACGCCTCTTAGGATCCCTCTATACATGCACCCAATGTGCAGCCAATGAACTGAGGTTGAAATCCGTGTTCAAATCGTCAGAGCGTCGTCCTTGAAGCAATTATCTTGTATGACTCGCACAATCAATCTACACCACGAACCCGAAGAACTCGTGAGCTCTCAGAGTTTTGACTTCTTTCTTCGTCTTCGGACGGACCAACATCTGCCTTGGTTCACTTGGAATATCTCTCTTCCATGCTCGATTGAAGCTTGGACATCACCCAACTGTCTGTCTCTTGGTTCCAATGTAAGCGTCTACCTGTGATGTTGTCTACAACTTCCTTGAGCTTGTTGCAAGAGTATGCAAGGTAATGGCCATATTGACATCGGCTTCGTGATATGGCCAACCGTAGTCTCTAGCATCGACTGCACTTGGCCAAACGCTTAGGCGAGCGTTCTTTTCGAAATCGAGAGATGGGCGAGCTGGAATCTTCTTGGGCCGAAAGGTGCGGCGACGCCTCTAATCGGGGTACTGAGCAGTGCTTTCGGATAATGTTCAAGCATAGATGTATTCATCTCCGTCTGGTCTGACGTTCACACCAACGAGGGAGGATATTGATGGTTGGAGCAAAACTTTGGGGCTCGTATGGCATGTATGGATCGTATGTTAGGAACAAACACTTAATGTGTTGTTTCTGAGCTCAAACCCGACACGAGCTACGCTGGAAGTGCGTTGAATTTTGGCGATCAGAACATTGTTTTCTGTAAGTGTCCAGAATCTTGCGAGCCTTTGCCAATAAGGACTCGTCGATCTCGTACTTGGGGCGGGTGGGAAGAGCAGATAACGAAGACGGCTTGGGTCCTTGCAAAGCCATTTCAAGGACACTTCTTCAAAACCCTTCCCTATCTCGATCACTCTCTTCCTAGCGTAGGAATTGGCTTTGATGTCTTCTTCCCTTGCAGGGTATGTCGGCTTGTAGCCGTAATGCTTTGCGGGTGTATTCCCTCTGGTGTATTCCCTACCTTGTCTCTCCTCAAAAATGATATCTGGTACACTGTTATGCGAAATAGTCTCTTGCTGGGAGGCCACCGTGGCTGTCAATGGAAATTTGGAGTCAGGAGAGTATCCAGCGGTCATGAGGGCAAAGCTCACTTCTATGAATTTGACTAATGGTCTTGAATCAGAAGGGATGCTTGGTGGTTGGGATCATGTTTGTTGAATTAGAGAATATGTGGGAATGTTGAAGCGAGGGTCCACGTGCAAGAGTTGTTTGAAGTGCGATTGAGACTAGAACGTCTATTCAGAATAAGGCTGATTGGTCAAAAAGGCAAAGCCTGAATCTTAAGAGTATCATCATCATGCAAGCGTGAAGTCCAGACTTTGGATTCCACAGACCCGAAGACTGAAACCAGAAAGGCAGGAAGGCTTTTTCTCCATTTCTCTAAGGATCATGTGATGCCCCGGCTGGGTCCCAGACATACATCCTGAATAGCTGATTTGACACATGTTCTTTGAGTTGGGCAAGGGCGGCCAAGGCCCAGGGAGCATAGAAGGATTATTTAGAGGGTTCACAGACGCAAAGACTTGATTTGGGGTAGCCTATAGTCTTTGCTCCATGGCCTGGAGCTCCATTGGATGCTATTGCTGATATCCCGGACACAAAACCATTGGGTACTCTCGTATTGCTTGGTTCATATCCACGAGGAAACCGTCGGGACGCCAGGGGTTACACGGGTTTGGGATCTGTAGGATCCCCGAACTTAATGGGCTGGAAATTGACTTCCATTTGCTCCAAGACCAAGCACTCCATGAAATCTGCTGCCAAACTCCTGGAAATCCAATTGATGTGTTCGATTGATCCTGCATTGATTGAACAAATGGCGTTCACAACGTAGACGATATTGAGGTCTAAATCAAGACATCACAGACCCAAAAGACACACTTGACCTTGATCTAGAATGTCGGCCTTAGCTCTATTGCCAACAGCTCCCAAGGTGTTGAAAGCGCTTTTCAAGCAAGCACCTTCATGGGATTCCCTGGTTACACCCTAAGCACACCCTCTGGGACAGCTTTCATCAACTTCCCTCTAGTCGACAGAACCGTGGCGATGGCACCGGAACGGCCTGACTTAGCAGGTGAAGGATCAGACACCGTCAGGTCGCCAGTGCAAATAATAAACCTCGTGCTCTCGCAAGGTTTGGTTCGTAAGCACGACCGTAACGTGATCTGCTTTATGAGCGTTGTATTTAGTTGTTGTCGCAGCAAGTTCGCTTGGGTTGTTTTAGGGTAAGATCGAGCGCAGTTTGAGGGTCGAGGTGGTAAGTGGAATCGCCATGCCATACAACAAGCTGAGTACGTAAGCTCCTGACATCCACCAGCTTTTCTTAATGCTCCATACCTAGTCCGACATGTTCGCTGGAGGTATAGAGACCAAGGTAGCACCTTGGACAGGTTGAATGCAAACCGTTGGGGCAGCTTTTATCAACTTCAGTTTAGTCGATAAAGCCGCCATCATTGTCTCGAGATAGTTCGCTCAGCCGCGTATGGATCGCACCTCCAAGTATACGATGCTTTGTGACCATACCAAATTACCGAACGACTCGTTTGCCCTTTATCTTGCGTACGGCTCCAAAGCCAGGCACACCCATGGGTTGCTCCAGTCTATCCTAGAAACACCCTCTGGGGCAAGCTTCCATTGACTCGAGCTCCATTGACAATATCAGTTTCGTCACACGGTCAATGCTGTACTTGCTCGCAGTTGTGCTCTCCGAAGCCTAGCTTGACTCCGTGGGCGATTGATCGTTTCGTAACTATAGCGTGCAGCAAGATTATACAGGAAGACTCGTTTGGCCTTCATCTTGAGTATGACTCCAAAGCCAAGAACTCTCATGGAAGCTTCTTTGAGTGTTGGCAAAAACTGTTCAGGGCAGGTTTCATCAACCTCAGAATAGTCGACACAGCAATATGTGACATAGACAATGCTGACCCAGCTAGCGGCATTCTAGATGGCCGATGATTTGGTACAGCAATATCATACCGAACGACCCATCCAGACATCATTTGAATCGCTGGTCGTTCAAAGGCCACACAACCCAAGCAATTGTCTTGTTGGTCTTTAAAACACAACCGTTAGAGTTGTCTCATGATGCGGGGTCGAGCGGCAAAGCGACCTTTGTCACACAGACAGTGTTGACACAGTTGGCGGCATTCTAGATGGCCGATGATCTGGGGCAGCGAAATCACAGTCTGAAGATCGAATACGCATCGCACTTCTCTGTCCAACACTGGGTGTGAGCCATCTCCCACGCAACTTTCATGTTTCCCGGTTTGCCATGTCTCAGATTCAAGAGAATATGCGTCGCCTTGGTTTCGTACACCGCCAGGACGTTTGTCGAACAACTGATGCTTGACATCTGATTCAAACGTATTGCAAATGCCACGGAGCGGAAGGTGACAGAGAAGTAGGTGGGTAAGCGTTGAAATCAAGGTTTTGTTCTTCATCGAGATGCTCCTCGAGCCGACGTCTCTGCGTAATGTTTGAAAGTGGTCGTCGAAGCCAGGAGCGCGGACAGTATGATGATATGCTGAGGAAAGCCATCAAAAATCCCTTATTCGGCAATCAGGCTCCTTACATCGAAGCTCTTTGGTCCCCAAGTGGAGGTGTCTGAACAGCCCAGAAAGCAGACGATGCATCCGAGGCCAAGGAGTAAACACAAAAGTTCTGGAGCTTCTCTTTGATCAGACTCATCGAGGGGTCGCCATTTGCTGTCTGTGCATACCAATTCGCAGCAGCCCAGAAACCGGAGCTTAGCACGAACGTTTCAATGCCTACCTCGGAAGAAAGACCCCAAGTGAGGCTCAGGTTGATTTGTGCTTTCAGAACACCACTGCATAGAGCTGTACAGATCCACAGAGTCCACAGCAGCAGGCTCGTCTTCGGGATGTTCTTTGATAGATTTCTTATAGACAAGCAAAGAAGTTAGGGAACATCTGCACAGGCCAAAGCTTCCTCGGTACGGATTTGCTATGTGTGTATGTTTCACCAGCCTAGATACAGTTGGCGCACGCATCGCCCCTCCTCGTTGTTGTTGTTTAGTCTGCACATGCGATCGGTGGTGCACCCACTGTGCTATGCCCAACGCTTATTCGGTGGAGGGTTCTCCATTCAAATTGACCGAACGGCCAGAACAGCTCCTTTAAGCCCATTAGTTGTATTTTCCACATGTATGCTGGTGGAAGTATGTGATCAAAGTTGTGTAGTTGTTCCTGGGATGAGGTTATGGTCCAAACAGCCCCGGAGCAAGATGTGCATCCAGCCACTCTTCGGTTCACAAAGACAAGCAGAGGCAAGCAACTTGTAGCTCTTGACACATATGGCAGGCTGCTTGGTGTGTAGAAAAGAGATGTCAAGGAGGTCACAAATGTCATGATGAGCCTGGGAGAGGATGACCCAACACGTCCACACAGCTATATCAGGTTTGATAGCTGCGACATTAATAGAGATTTTTGATAGTAGCAGGTTCAACTGAAAGCGGCCTTTCCCTTTGGCTGATTGGGTGAGAAGCAGCAAGGCCTTCCGGCGAGATGTAATTTGAGAGTCCATATGTTGGTGGGGTCTCACTCGTTATCGTAGATGTTTCTTCTGAGCTGATATAGGCTTCAACAGTTGGCTTACTGATTGAGCCTTGTCATATATAGTATACTTTGGCACCAACGAGACCTTCAGATGATGACTTGATGGTCGCCTTTGCAGTAGAGGAAGCGAGCCACGCACCAAGGTCATTGGCGATGTCGTTCTGAGACTTAGCTTGGACCAGATCTTTATCCTTGCGTGATTAGTACTATCGCCTTGGGTGTAGAAAGGGAAGAGACTCAAGAAAAGAGTGGGTGAAAGAACTCATGAAGCGCAGATCGGTCTGGCAACGTTTGTTGTCATCATTGTCATCTAACTACGAAGACCAGGAGCCAAGCCATAGGCCAAAACCGCAATGAAGGTGTTGTAGCAAGGAGAGACAAAAGGGACAATTGAGATCCGCTCAATGTTGCGGGTGAGGGCACATAGGCGAGCGCAAGGACAGGTCTTACGGTGGTCTGATATGGGCTCGTGACTGACAAACAGCTTTAATAAGATAGGATTGAAAGAGACGTCGTTGCATAGGAAGGTAAGAAGTTTAGAAGACAACGTGTGGTATTGGGAGTGGTGGTGGTGGTGGCCAGTGCCTCCATTTCGATACGAAGGCAATAAGACCCAAAGAGTAGGCAGACACGAAGATGAGGCAATCTGATACATTCGTGATGGAAGTATATATTTATGAAGGCCATGAAGGCTGGAGAGCAATGGCAGAGGAGTACCAGTAGGCATGTGGAAGGAAAAAAGAAAGAGGAAAGGAAGAGCAGCAGCGAAGAAATATATACCCCAGCCTCGTGAGTGAAATGCACAAGCACTAGTCAGTGACAGCATGTGAAGAGGCGAAATTGAAGCGTTCTTCCTTTTCAGCTAACGAAAGTCAATGCACAGTTGAAGTGTAACAGTGAAATCAACATATTCACAGAGAAAACATGAATTATTCCAACTTCAGTCACTAGCAAACATAGTCAGCCTTAGACTTCTTCAATTTGTTTGATTCACGATCCAGCCTTCTCGGATGTTCTGCCCGCATCGGCGCAGGAGGCGATGGTAGTTCTTGCACCGTCGTTTCGTCTGTTGTGGATGTTGGTGCAGCTTCGCCGGGAATCGGCCAGACCTCGTTTGCGTTACCATCGACATCTTGTACCCGGATCGTCGGAGAGAGGTTCGGTGGGCCAGGCCGCTCGGGGAGGAGAGCTTGGGGGGAGGTTGGTGAATGGCGGTAGGACGGAGGCGGGCTTTCCCAGCCAGCTTCGCTTGTGTGACCGTGCTCAGCTTTTAGCTTGATGCTGAATCTGTACACTGGCTTCGGAAATTCTGACATGTCTTTGGTGCCTTGATTGGCAAGCTGCTCGACGTCTCGAGTCTGAGAGGCATAGCCAGGGATTGAGCCGTGAGCGCGATAGTGGGAGATGGCACCGATGGAGAAGGCGAGCGCGACTGCAAAGAGGGCACTATCAGTCAAAGTCAGCCGAGCTCATTCCTTCGATGTTCCAACAACAAGTGATCTTACCATATCACAGCGCACAAATGATATGACACCTGCTCCAGCTTGCACCTGCTTGTAGGTCCGTTGGCAAACCTGTCGCACCAGACGTAATTCTCCTGATTATGGACCCCTTTGGTAGTGTACTCCTTGACCCAACTCATTCCCAAGCAGAATGCAGTGAGATAGAAGATTCCGAATAGAAGATCAACGATAGCGTGGATGTAGACGTTGGCATAGCGTCGAGTGCCAGAAAATGAAGGTATGATGGTCTGGTAAGTGAGGGCGATGCAGGTGAAGATAGACTATGGTAGATATGTCAGCTGATTGTCCTCTATGTGAATTGCGTGGTGGGTTGAGAAGGTCAAAAGGTCTCAAGCAGGTGAAGAGAAGCGCATGAATGTCGAAGTCACTGGGGAGACTCACCAGGTACAGTGCAAACATATTCCGAGCATCACTGCTGCCAGGTTGGTTAACCGAGATGCCAGTCACAGCATCACTTGCTATGATGAGCAGGAACTGGATGAGGTGAACGCCGTTCTTCGCTCGCTGATAGGTCGACATCGCTGTGATAGCTAAGGCTCAACAGAATGCAAGTAGTCGCCTGGCCTGGAGGCAAGTATGCTCTTGAGTAGAGGGTTCTAGCCATGCTCATATATGTTCTTGCGCGTAAGGTCTTTAAAGTGCTGACCATCAAGAGCTGAGATAGTGCTGGCGTAAGCAGTCAACGGGTTTCGTGAGTTCTGATTGTTTCAAACGCCGGTAGTGACAAGGCTGTCATTGAGGGAGGCTGTGACAGCTAGGTCCCGCTTAGGAGATGGCGTTGTATGGAACGATAGTTATGATAGCTCTTATTCGCTCTCAAGTTTCCTTTTTTTCCAGCTCAAAGTCAACATCGATTCGAACTCCAGTAGAGAATGCATTGTGGTATTTCCTGTAGCTCGAAGCCTTATGAAGCTGACGATCCATGGGCTAGGGCACAGAGCATTCGTAAGCATTCGGATAGATCAAAGGCGTGCCGCTATACCACATCTGTATGATATCGAGTTCCAGATAGAGTCATCAGGGCAAGCCAGTCAGCTTTTGTTACCATATTGAGTCGAACATTGCTTCCTTCGGCTCTTGGCCTTAATATCGTCAGCCCTAACGGGTTGTTGAGGACGTTGTTTCAGATGCCAACAGTGGCATAGCGGTCAGCACGGGCGGGTTCAGTAGCGGAGGTTTATTGGGTGGGTGAGACGAAGCAACTGTGCTGACGGAAGGCTGCACATGAGTTTAGGCTTGCACAGTCTTACACTGTTGTTGCACGCGCGTTGACACGGGTGAGGCATGCGATTCCCAGCCTCTTGATCGTCGGAAGCAGTGCCAAGGCGAGCGGGTGGGGCGGAGGGCTTCCGCGTGCAGCTAAAAATAGCAATGCCGTGGTGTATGACCAGGAGGGCATCTCACAAGACACGTCTCGCAGCATCAAATGACAAGATGACGAAGAGCGAGAGCAGAATGGAGTTGGTGAAGCGGAGAACAGCGACTTTTATGCCCGCCCATACTTTTCCCTAAGAATCGAAAACAAGAATACTGCACATATTCCTCCAAGCTCAAATGCCGGGATCGTAATACCTCCGAAAACCTCTCTTACATATCTTCATTGCCATCGTTTAGCCATCATGAACATCATGAGTTCATCAAGCTCTGCTTCCGTTCACGAAGCCGTTGACTCCGTTACTCAACCCGCCGTTTACACCGCCACCTTGCCCGTTACTTAGCAACTCCTTGACCTTCTTACCGCCTTGCTGCTTGCCATTCACGATTTCGTCTGGCACACTGCCGGCTTTGATGGTCGTGGATGGGTTCAGATCGCCGGCGACCTCGGCTGCCGTCTCCATGGCATCCATAGCCTCGTCGTTGTTCTCCGTGTATCCGGTGTCGCTGGCGTCGACGTAGGCTTCAAGGCCCTCCCCGTTTCGCGGATATTCTCTCATGATTTTCTTGTGCCGTAAGAGTGCAGCATTCAACTCTTTGGTTTCGACGTCGTTGATGAATTTACATTCTCCTAGCGGCGAAGGAACGGCGGCGCGGAGGAGGCCGTCGCGGGTCTTTAGAATGGCAGCGGTGCCTTTTTCGAGGATCTCTTGGTCGAATTGTGGGTGGTCCATTGAGAGACCGGCCCGTGAGAAGAGACCGAGGATGCGGCGATGGTCCTTGTCGGAGAGGAGTTTGCGGGAGTTGGCGAGCGTAGCGGAGAATGCCATGTCAATGCTTATGGCGTGACCGTGGCGGAGGGGTGTTGAGGGTACGAGTTCGTGCATGGGTGACCAACTGCATTGGCGTCAGTGGAAATACTCAAAAGTGGGAGCCGGTGTCTGAAAGACGTGCCGGTTTGGGGTGGCAAAAAGGGAAGAGAGGTTACTTACGTGTGTCCGTATGCGATGACCCTGTCCAGCCCTATCTCGTGCAGATTGGGCGTTTCAAGTCTCAGCATCTCAAAGATACCGTCTCTGTTGATCACGTCGGCGGCCTCTCGGACCTCCTGCGACGCGCCATCTTTCCGCCCAAAACCGGTGTCGATGATTTGTTCGCAGTACTTGTCGAGAAGGTTGAAGGTATTAAGGTGAGAGCATGTAGAGATCTTGATAAGCTCGGCGAAGCCGTTCCTGATCTGTGCGGTGGGGAGGGTGCGTAGGAAAGTAAAATCGAGGAAGGTGTGCATCGGTGCATGATATGCACCTAGACGGTTCTTATAGTTGCCATAGTTGACTGCAACCTTGATGGAGACGGATGCGTCTATCAGACCAATGACCGTGGTCGGCACTCGGATGTAATTGGTGTTCCTGCGGTACGCCGCACAAGCGAAGCTGCGGGAAGATAACGTGACGTTAGCGTCATTTGACTTCATACCTCATATACCATGGGCAGGAGCGAGAGCAAGGACTTACCCAGCAACATCTGTCACCAGCCCACCGCCAACAACCAACACAGGTTCCTGCATCATTTTCAGTTGAGTGGCCAACACTGTCAAATCAAAGCCTGTACCTTGCGGATGATACCGAACTCTGTCATGGAGTCTACGATCGACAAGAATGTGGGGATTGTCTTCGCTTTCTCCCCAATCTTGGACTGGTGCACCTTGAGCTTGAGACCGTAATGCTCGCAGTAACGCTCGATCTGCTCGCCGTAGACGCGGTAGACATTGGCGTCCATTACAGCCAGCACACGGCCCCATCGCTCGTAGCAATCTGCCAGCTCTGGGTTCTTAGGGTTGAAGACCTCATCTTTGAAGGTGAAGTCGTAGGAGATCTTCTCGTAGCCGTCCACGTGAAAGCCAGTCTTGGTCTCTTGGACCGTTGCCTTCATGTCAGACATGTTGAAAACTGCGCTGAGAGTGCTCGAAGGGTGTTGAAAGACGGGCAAAAGTAAGGGAATGGGAAATGGCTATTGCACGACGAAGGGAACGGGCAATTGGCTTGCTTTAAGGGAAATCGCGAGCCATTCCAGACAAGCTGCTGAGTTCTGACGTCTTGCATCGCAGACGCGACGCGAATGAAGGAGGGAAGATCCCGCGCTTTGTCCCATGTTGGCGTCAACAGGCGTGCGGTACAGATGAGAATGATTGGATTCGCCATTGAGGGTTAAGCCTTCGTGTGTGTACATACTTCTATCCATCGTGAAGACAGTTCGCGCTTGCGATGCCCGTTGACAGTAGCGGCAGCAAGAGTGCGGCACACGACAAGGAACTTGCATTGGCATCCTTGCGATGGGGATAAGTGCAGGTGAAATTTTTTTGTGGAGCGGAAAATGCATCTAGCGGACGAGCACGGAATAGCCCCAATCAGCGACGGCCCTTGGTCTCGCCACAGCTTTCCTATAGGCAATGCTGTATATTGTACATGCCGGGTCGTTAGTCCGACTGCATCCATGGGTGTGTCTCAAAGGAGGGTGTCTCGTTACATCATGAAGACATGAAAGGAGCCAAGGGCGAAAGAAAGTCTGGATGCACCCCACATGTACCATTGGGGCCCAGATCTTTGGTAAACGGAGATGTCAGATCTCGGGTAGATTGAGTTGAACGGGGCCCACTTTCGAGAACCTTTCTGTGAGATCTCTGGAGGCAATTGGCGGAGGAGAGCCGTGCGTGTGTAGTCTATGTCGCAATCATGTCGTGACGCGATTGGCCTCGATCGATCATGTACCATGACTTCAACATGTCTAGCATTTTTCCATTTTTCTGCAAAGCGTGTCATTATTGCTCGCCAAGCGGAACCTAGCGCTTTCACCACTGTCGACCATATTCATAAACGGTTCGATCGTGAAAATCCCTCGGCTACGCGGTCCTGTCGCAAATTGCCTTCCTCTGACGTAGTGTGGGGCAGCCCAACGCCGTTGCCCCGCGGTACCTGGTCGATAGCGATGTCGGCACTGTAAACAATTATCTTTGAGGATATAGATCTTTCTGCTTTCGAACGTGTCTCCCTCAGGGCAATTGTGTGACAATAAAGTAACTTTGAAGATGGGTAGCTTTGACGCGACCAAGGCGTATCAGGCGGAAGAGAAAGAGACTCCCTTTGTAAAGCTTTGCTCCTGCAGCGTCGCAAGCAAAAAAGCTGACTCGACGCGTAGTTTGACGATGGAAGGGAGATTGAGTTGCTGCACTTCGTGTATGGCCATCCAAAGCTGTCCGAGATCCGCGGCTCGCCTGAAAAAGTCATCGACGCCATTGATGAATTCGGCCGCACCAAAAAGTACCTCATGAACGTTGGCGACGATAAAGGCAGAATTGTGAGCAACCTCGTCAAGGAGCACAAGCCTGAAATTATGGTGGAGCTCGGCGGCTACATCGGTTATTCTGCACTCCTTTTTGGCAGTGCTGTTCGAGACAACGGAGGTTCGAGGTACTTTAGCCTGGAGCGCAATCCCGAGTTCGGCGCTGTCATCATGTCTTTGGCGGACTTGGCTGGCTTGAGCGATGTCGTGAAAGTGATGGTAGGTTCAAGTACTGAATCAATCAAGCGACTGCATGGCGACGGCAGCCTGAAGCATATCGACATGATGTTCCTCGACCATTACAAGCCAGCGTACACGAGTGATTTGAAGTTGTGTGAGTCTCTGGGCTTGGTCGGGCCTGGGACGCTATTGGCCGCAGACAACGTGATCAAGCCGGGGAATCCACCGTACCTCGAGTATGTGAGGAGCAGCGTCGAGAAAAAGCGGAAGAGGATCCAGGAGGGAACACCTGCCAGAGATGACGCAGCCAATTTTGGCAACCGAACCAAGGCTCAGTACAAGAACAGAGTCGCGGAGGAGCAGCTGGAGACAGAAGCGCGTGGTAATCCAAACCTAGTATATGAAAGTCGCCTGGAGCATAGCTTTGAGCCAACAGGGGTACCTGTAAGTTTCTTAAGTATCTTGACAGCGCTGGCGGGCTGACATTTTCAGGATGGCATTGAAATCTCGAAATGCGTGAAAGAGGAAGCTGCGACATGATGCTTTTCAACAATCGCAGGCCTCTTTGATGAGGTCATCCGGGCGATCACCATCTTCTCCGCAGCCATAGAGCTCAATTCGTCATCGACGCATACCACAATCATGGCCTTCCCTTTCACCTTAAATGCTCATACCCATGAGATTGGCGAAGAGTCAAAAAGCCATGGTGCTGGCTACCAGAAAAAAGCGTGGCCAAGAGGGTCGAAGATAGGAGTCTTGTTGTCTCGTGCAGCACAATGACAAGAGAAAAACCGCAGCTGGTTGCATTGGTGGTCAGTGGCTTGGTTCATGCCTGGTGATTGCCTTACCGTTGGCCCCAATCGTCAGAATCCATACGCCAACCTACCCATCGTTTCGCTTTTAACAAATGAAGACCACCCGTCTGAACGCATTGCATCTTGGCCGCACCACTTGCAGCCAGAGCACTTGTCGAGTCATCTTCATCATGAGCTAGAGGACACTGTGGTCACACTATCCCTGGAGAAAGCCGAAGAAAGAATTCATGCTTTCCTCATGGGTAGGATCGAGCTGTATGATATGAATGAGCGAGTCCGATGATGAGAAGACTGCAAACGAAGGGTTGTGACTTCAAGAAGGCTTTCGCCATGGGTTGATGTTTGTTCAATGTCGTTGCATTTCTTACCTTGCCTCCGACCCCTTCATTTTCATGGAAGAAAACATCGTAACTGCACTAGCCCAGCTCGGTCTAGCGTCGTATATGATACCGTAATTTTGCAGAGACATATGCACGCGCTCCACTCACCATTTCTCGATCCCTTTCTACGTTGCACTTTCTCACAACGCCCACAACGGGCTCTGATATGCTTGTGTAGCTGCCTCAACGTCGTTTCATGTTCGATATGCGCAGCTCCCGCCTTTTGCGGGGCCGCTTTGCCACGCGACATCCCCGCAAATTGCTGTCTCAACCAGCTGCCACCGGCTGAGGCTTCTGCAATATCCCGTTCCTGCGCTTCGTTCGTCGTCGTCAGAGAATGGCGGCAGCTGCTTTGGCGCGAAGCCAACATGCTTGTCGTGATGCCATGTTCCTCACACAGAACCCCCTACCCTCTACTCAAGAGCACGACCTCACTAGATCCTGCGGTAGCACCACAACGTACCGACGATGCGACTTCCCAAGGCCAGCGCGTATTACGTTGACATTGACAAATGCCTCAATCTCCTCGTGCCTCCGAACCTTACCCACCGCCTTCCTAAACCTGTGGCTCACTTTCTAGGGTCTCGAGAAAAACCACAACGAGACATTGGGAATCTAGTTGTTGCCTTCTGGGCATGTCTCGGCGCCTTCGTTGATGTCGTCCTCATCGAAGCGGTGTTCATGATACCGCAGATTCGCCATCATGGCCCTCCCTTGCTAATTGCTAGCTTTGTATGTCTCTACCTCATTCCACCTTCTTTTTCGGTTTATACCGAAACAGACCTTGATTATACAACGCTGACAAGCACCGCATCCAGGGCGCGGCAGCCATCCTCCAATACAATACCATCGAGTCTCCTCTCGCACAGCCTCGCAATGCCATTTTTGGCGAACTCCTCGCAACAATCATCGGCATTGGTATAACAAAGCTTTTCCTACTCTCCCCTCAATTTGAAGATCTACGATGGCTCGCAGGTGGTCTCGCGGTTGGAGCCGCTTCTGCTGTCATGACTGTCACGAAGACAATATACCCACCTGCTGGCGCTACAGCACTGTTGGCGGCGGTCGATCCTACCGTCCAGCGACTGGGATGGTTTCTGCTTCCGCTCGCCATGCTATCCACGGCACTCACACTTGTGACGGGTTTGTTGATAAACAATATTCAAAGGCGTTACCCTACGTACTGGTGGACGCCCGCAGGAGTCATCAACGGCAGAAGACGAGAAGAGATTGAGACAGTACCAGTGCAGCCAGCGTCAAGCAATGCTTCCTCGACAGAAAAGGAACAGTGGACGAGGCATGACGAGCATCTGGGTGGGCAAAGTATCGTAATCACACCTGAGAGGATAGTCGTGCCTGATGACATGCTTCTTGCGTGTGAAGAGAAGGAAATACTGGGCATATTGAGAAATCGGCTTGGTCAGCAGGGGCTAGGGAGACCACCACAATCAGAAGCTGCTGTCTAAATAATACCACTCAAAAAGCATTATAATGTGGGAACGAATCATTGGCGGCCACAAATGGGCATGATGTCTAGAAAGTGCTTACCATGCTATTGATACCCTTCGTACGCACACCATCCATCGCTGCCATCCGTATGCGTCGGTGGAGTTGGATGTTGACATGACGTTGGGCTTGCCAAGCTTTGCACTTCGTCTCACACACACTTCCACATCCATGCAGAGCCTCATTGTCACAACGCGGCCTCCACGAACGCCATCAAAGCATTGACTTATACCCTGGTGAGGTCTATGGATGTAATCTAATTGCCGAAGATGGCGGAGCAGGTCATCGAGCAGAACGCACTATCGATGGCATGGGCGACGGTTTCTGGGGTGAGGACTGGATGTCCGTACGCTGACTTTGCATGCACTAATGCAGGAGTTATGCAAGGCTGATCACTAGGCCACACTGTCACAGCCACTATCTCAGCCTTGTTGACTTGGTCAAAGCAGCTTAAAGCTGTGTTGTTTATCGTTCTTATTGCGAGTCGTATGGCATACATTAACAGTCGACCTCTCACGCCTTCTACATATGTTTCGCTCAGCGACGTGATCACAAGCCATTGCCAAAAGACACGCATACCTCGAAAGAGGCTTAGCTGGGGGTGCATTCTTGAAGCGCTTCTGATCGCTGGGTGCTAAGAGCGTAAATAAGGGCCTACACAAGTTTTTTACACTATCTCTAGCGCACACTGCTGTAAGTTGACTGGGTTGCTAATTCGACGGTCTCGCCATCGGGCTTGTGCTGGGAACCACTAGCCATAAATAGCTTTCGACCATATCCCAAGATCATGTTCTAAGGGAACGCCATCTAGAAGCTTGAAAAAAAGAGGTTCCCCAAAGTCCTTCAGCACCAGTATCAGAAACACTGGCAGATGTGATTAGAACCTTGTCCATCAAGACTCTACCAGATCCCGGGGACCGAAGTTCTAAGCTTGCTGGCCAACCCACAACGATTCAAAGCAACCCAAACGACCTGGGGAAAATCAAAGCAAACACTAGTGCTCATCACTCAATTAGTCATGGTGAAGCCTAAGAGCACTGAGGCCTATGAATACGATCCATTACCAGCGGCAGCGCAGCTCAGTGGCGAATCACTTCATAAAGAGCATATTCGAGTGTTTCATTTAGCTCCTGGCAAGGACGCAGAGCAGCTCAATGGTACCCTGCAAATCATAAGACTATCTGACGGTGTCCCGTATGAAGCACTGTCATACGTATGGGGCAACCCAGCTTTTTCATCTGTACTCAACTGCGATGGCAAAATTCTCGGAATCACCGAGAGCGCCCGGATCGCTTTATTGCGTCTCAGGGACCCTGAAAAACCTCGTTGTTTATGGGTTGATGCCATTTGCATTAACCAAGGGGATGTTGAAGAGCGAGGTCATCAGGTGAGGCTGATGCGGAATGTATACTCGAAAGCTACTAGCGTCATCGTCTGGTTGGGTGACCCAGGGATAGAAAGCAAGTTAGCTTTGGGCTTAATCTGCCAGCTTGCAGGATCGTGGGGAAACAACAAACGCGACCCACCTTTAGAAGAGACGGTCACTCAGATCCTCGGACAGCTTGCAGGATCGGGGGGGAACAACAAACGCGACCCACCTTTGGAAGAGACGGTCACTCAGATCCTCGACCAGTCTCATGAGTATTGCACCTCGCTGCACGAAGCCTGTAGGGCAACGGCAGCTCTCCTCCAAAGTCCATGGGCAAGTCGCATATGGGTGGTTCAAGAGATCTTCCGAGCCCGAAAAGCTACTGTCTATTACGGAAGACATAGACTGGATTGGAAACACTTCGCGAATGGCCTTCGTGTTATTCAAATAGCTAGGAAAGCAGGTATCAAAATTTCTTTCCGACCATGGAGCAACATGGGTTCGTTATGTTCGGATGAATATCAAACCCTCACTGTCCGAAACGCTCTAGATTTGACCTCAGCACAAATTTACGAATCCACGAGATCGTGTATATGGGCTACTTGGCCTACTGGATCCAGCCTTTGTAAACAATGCCACTGTTGATTACGAGCAACACGTCAGCAAAGCGCTCCAGACCTTTATCATCCAAGCCATGCGCTTTGAAGGAAACCTTGATCTTCTTATAGGTCGAGATCCATATATGGTGGAGCAGGGTACCGCTGACATAAGGCCGTCGTGGTTTCTGGATTGGTGTTCCAACACTATTCCAGTTAATGATACATGGGTTGAGCATAATCTTTATCGACCTGTCGCATGCAACGCATGCAAAGGAATGCCAATGCACCTGGAGTTAAGTAAAGATGGTTGTGTCATACAATTGAAGGGCAAAATCGTGGATAGCGTTGATGTCCTAGACGATGTCCAAGAGCCTTGCCGTGAGTGGACAGATATATCTTTGCGAGCCAAAGCCAGCGTCGACGTGGCATCTCGCAGTAGGTCGCTCGCCTTGCTTGAAGCTCCTCGTGGCGATACCGACCAAAAAGAATTTCTGATGACTTTCTCCGGCCGCGTCATTCCAGACCAGGAATTAGAGCCAACTTTCGCGATGTTCGGGCGACGTGGTCGATGGAGAAGCGAGGACATCTTGGAACAAACATTGCTTGCCTTGAAGGCTGTATTCAGGGGTAGGTATGAGGAATTTCGAGCAGCCGACTTTGGCAATGCCTCAATGTTGGATCACTTGGGAACAAATCATTTCTGTGTTACAAAGCGTGGCTACTTCGGCTTAGTGCCTCTCATGACACAGCCAGGAGACAAAGTCGCAATCCTGTATGGCGGGCGTGCGCCCTTTGTGTTGCGACCTGCCGATGACGGCTACTTCACTCTAGTGGGGGAAGCCTTCATCACTGGCTTTATGAAAGGCGAAGCCATGGACTTAATCGTGCCGACTCAGGATATCTTCTTGCGATGACGAACGCTATCGTCAGAGCAGACGCCACTGAGGAAACAGAAGCAACCATCACGATAGACCTGGAAGTCCCGGTCGGTCGAAGAAGGGAATAGCGTTCAGTATACAGAACATAGGACTATTGCTGAAAAGGAAAACCTCAGGAATCTAATGGTCCCCCAATTACAGTCATCCAACGTCTTTTACGAAATCGGCAGTAACACATTATTGTACTCAATTGCTATAACACTCAACCCCTATGCTACTCCTAGACTTTCAGCATACAGCTGGAGCCAAAGCAGGCTGATCAGCTAATGACATTCATCGCTCATACATACATTGTGACAGACATGAAGCTTCCTATATCTTCTCTGTCTTTACGTTTCAGCTAAACATCCTTACCTTGCTGACGTGGCGTGACAATAGCTAACATCGAGCCCATCATGCATCCTTGTTCTCTATCTTTGTCCTCCTTCTCTAACAAGATCACACGTGTGGTTGCCTCGCTGGGAGAACCTGCTCACCTTGACTACGTCTCCAATATCTCGTTCAGTTATTAGGGTCACCGATATTCCGCTTTCATTTAAGATACTATTCATCTTTCGCTCCCTCCGATCAGATAGGTCCCGAATCATCAATTTCCTGCCCCCAATGCACCAAAACGGCGACGTTCCCCTCCCTTACAGTGCATTGAGTCGAAGGAGCGTGAAGATAGTGATATACAAAATATCTTCGTACTACTCGTCTTAGGTGCACAGAACACCACAATCGCCACCTCGCTCGCAAAGTCGTTCACAAAGTCGTCAGAACGCTGAAAGAAACGGTAGCCAATCTCAACGAGTATCGCAAACTCGCTGTCTCAATCGCAGCCAACCGCACCACCGGTAAAGTTGCCTAAGTCCCAGTGGATCCTTCACCACACCACAGATCCACCAACCCAGCTCAAGCCCATCCAGCCCATCATAACAAGCAACTCCACCGTCCACACATGCAGATCGCCCTTCCCCGTCTTCACCCTGCAACGACCCAAACCCCCCCCCCCCCAAACGGTCCTCCCACAGAGCGCGACCCAACCCCCATTTTCCACTTCCCATCACCGTCGCCAAATGGACTAGAGGCATAAAATCCGCCACTAGCCCAGTGCCTCAACCCCCAAGAGCAGATATCCGACTTGTCTTCCCTATTAACCGATTATTATAGATTTATGAGACTTGGAGTGCAGGGCTGCGGATGTGGTGCACACAAGCCCTTAGGCAAAAGCTGTGACCGCTAGCCTGGAAACATGCGCTGGCATGTTTTCCGATGGGGAGTGGCGAGGGGTGGGGAAGAGGTGGGGTTCGTTTGGTGGATGATTGGGGAAAAGGGGAGGGGGGCTTGGTTGATAGCGGTGTAGGACGCCAAGGAGATCGCCGCCTGAAGCACAGCCGAAAGTGTTGGAGGGATAGGTGGAGAGGCGTATGCTTGGTTTTGTTTGGGTGAGAAGTGGAAGGGTTTCGGGGGGGGGGGGGGGGGGGGGGTGTTGGGGGTGGGTGGGGGGGGA